>MJHO01000034.1:0-1382500 GCA_002076135.1 Xerophyta viscosa
GAGATATGAAGAGCTTTTTAGAAAACTTCGTGAGAGATTTTATCCTACATGGATTCGAATTTTGACATTTTCTAAAGCGCTCCAACCCAGTCGAGCTAACCGCGGTAGGCAGAAGCAAACAACAATGACAAAAGTGTTTCTCATTAGGAACCAAGATAATGGTATTATGATCACAGAAAATTTGCAATTGGTAGTTTGGCCCCACATAGTAGTAAGCATCCTAACTGAAACCCAGTCAAAATTGGCTTTTATTGAAGGGGTAAAGGTTAAAAAAGAGGAAGATGCTGCTGCTCTTCTTCTTTTCTTTTCTTTTTTTTTTTTTTGGCTGTCGTAGACCATGCAGGTATATACTTGGTCTCAACAAGAATTCTTATATATATATATATATATATATATATATATATATATATATATATATATATATATATATATATATATATATATATAATTAATCATGTTGCTTTTTTTTTGAGGAATGCACACAACATCATCCCTGTCACGGCTCTATGAGAAGAGACTATCCTAAACTCGATTTGAAGACGATGTCTCTTGTCAGTACTACTCTAAATGGGACGCATGTGTGCATTACCGTCAGCACTCACCCAAAATATGCGCACAAGCGTATAGGATTAAAATTGACCGAGTGCAAGGCTCTGCTCGACAATGTTGAGAATAAATTTATCTTTTCCATAATTTTTTTTGTGAGATAAATTTTTTCCATATTTTCTTATATTGTGTTTTCTATGAGAAAGATTGAGGGTGGACATGCCCACCATACCTGAACCATTGATAGGATTCGAGTCCTCAACTTTTAAGCGAAGCCATCGAAATTTCACGTCTCGCTTCGCTGCATTAAGGAATGGTTGGTTGGATGTTTCTTATATGTCTCCATAAATAAAGCCCTCAACTGCATATTGAGAGCATTAAAGATTTTTGTGGTGACCAAGTAATGGTCCAATTAGTTAGCGAAACTGGATGTTATGAAGAGATCAATGACCTATTCTTCATGAAGAATATATCAGGAGTTCAAATCATAGCAACATCTGATTGGCAGGGTTTACCATTTACCATTCAGTATCCGATCGAGATATAAGATAGAAACCGAATTCGACGGTGAAGACTAAAATAAAAAGGATGAAATTTATTATCTCCATTTTTCTTTAAAAAAAAAGTAATTTATCCACATCAAGTATTTTAAAATAATCCAACATGGTCGCCTGTCATTTTAACGGCAATTTTGCCAACATATAAACAATTGGCTCTAAAGATCAAGGATCCTAGACCCTCCACTTAGACTAGCAAGCAGGACTGCTCAGAAGCGATAAGTTCCACGTTCGAATCCCGACTTAGACAATTTTGCGGGCCAGCATGGTAAGCTCTAACATGTGATGAGGACATGAGGTTGGCAGCCGCCCACGAAGGCTATAAATTGCCGGTTTGATACGTTGCTCATATTCCTTTCGGTACAAACGGGTCAGGATAATCGGATAAGATGTTGTTGTCCTTAGCATAACCATAGTAGTGACCAGTCTCTTCTATCTCAATTTCTTTTAATTAAAAAAAGAAAAAGAAAAAAAAAATCAAGAATCCCAAGTACTTCAAAAGATAGCTTCTTAGATATAACATTATATACTCTTGATTATGGAGATAGCTAGGGTTCTCTTTATTCCCTTGGAGGGTGTGGTTGCTTTCAATTCATTGTGAGATTTGAGACAATGTGACAAGCTTTTTGCAGTGGGGAGGGTGATGGCTGCTCTTCCCTTCTGTTTTCAGCTAGCTTTTGGCCTTTTGTTTGTTTAAGGGGAACATATGGTCTTTGCTGCTTCTACCTGTTTAAATAGATTATTTCAAACCAAAGAAAACCTTTGTACTCTCCACTTACCCATATGGGTCCGTCAATTCCGAAAACAATCGTATATCCTCTCCGTCGTACACCATACTGAGCGACCCCTTTCCATGTCGAGATCGAAAAACCGACTCTTAGATTGGCGGTATATGAGATGGTGTTATCCGTGAATTTATCTACAATATCGGTCACAATTGATGGTGGCATTTGGGTCCATCAATTTGGAAAACAATAATTTATCTTCTCTGTCGCATACCATCCTGAGCGACACATGCTTTCCGAGTCGAGATAAAAAAATCTTAGACTCTTCGATTGGTGGTATATAAGACGGTATCATACGTAAATTTATCTACCACATCGGTCACAATTGATGGTGGCATATGGGTCCACCAATTTGAAAAACAATCATTTATCCTCCCCGTCGTACACTGGACTGAGCGACCCAGGCTTTCCAAATTGAGATCGAAAGACCGAGACTCTTTGATCGGTGGTATATGAGACGATACCGTTCGTGAATTTATATACCACGTCGGTCACTAAAAATTTAACGATTACCGACAAAGTTTATATTTTGTGCTCGCACGCTCGTGCCGTGTGCTTTGATATAAATTTTCAAACTGAAGGACCTAATAGAAGCACCTTTCTTTTGGATATGATTGTGTATATTTTATCATCCACAAATCCAGCTCGAATTAGAAAGTACTAATTGTTGTCGTTGTTTTACTCTTCAAACCGACTACGTTTGGATTAATCTTACAAGTTCTCTGCGAGCACGTTAACGCTTTCCATGGTGGTATATAAAATATGAGGATGAGTGCTAGCTATAGTGTACCTTTACTTATTATAATAACACAGATTAAGGAGACCAAGGTATATCTCACATGAAAGATATATCAGAGAGTTTGAATTCTAACATATTTGAATTAGAAGGGATTTATTGTAAGACTCCTTTTTCAGTTTAGATGTAGGATTTAAATCGAAATCGATTGTCACAGAATAAAATATTTTTTTTTTCTAAAAAAACACTACTTGCATTAGCAAAACAAAGAGATTTAATTTTTTTTTTTCAGATAGATATTGGCCGGCTAATTCTTACAGTCTCTGGATTGGACCAAAGCCCGCGCAGGCTGCGAATCAAAATGTTACCTATTAGAACGATAGAAGAAGATTATTAATTCATAATTGTCACATTCTACTTAAATGGCCCAAAACCCATGAGATTGATTTATTGGAGAGCTAGTTAGATGTTAGTTTAGGTTAGTTCATTATAATACAATAATGGAAAATGTTAATAGTTTATGCCAAGATAATACTTAAATGTGAATTGATCCGATGTAGTCAACTACATTGTACTAAAAAAATATGTGGGAATATTTTTCCAAAAAAAAAAAAAAATTAAAAATTATAAATTTTGATTAGATCTACAACTATTTTTAATTAACGTTAAAATTTTGGCGTGCCAAGACACAATTTGAATATATTTTTTTTAAAATTTATGAAAATTAAAATTTTAGATTTTTTCTTATTAAATTTTATAATTTTTATATTAAAAAAATATTCCTAATTAAGATTATCGTACTGTCGTCGGTGATAATTCTATACGAACGACCGCATGGAATCAAAAGCCCTCCTAAACTCACCTTTTTCGTGACAAGTCGTGTGCTTTAGTCCGAGTTATAAAATTAACTAGCTGCCAATGAGCTAAGATATGACAACTATATTGAGGAAGTAGTATGACCACAGTTCTTGAACAATAGCATATCTTATTTGTGCCAATAGTGCAAAATGTGACCTTAAATGCCACGATGTATTGTTAATTTTATTATATTATAGAAAAATTAAGTACCATGCTAGATCTCTAAATAATTTCTAAAAAAAAGAACCATTTATAGTTGAATTTGATAAATGTCTAAAGAAATATCTAAAAAAAAGAACTATCCTAAGCGAGTGCATACAAGTTTCAATCGCTACTTTTCTTCATATTGGTCCGCGGCATCATATATTTTTATTTGATTTTACAAGCTTGGATGCAACTTTCTCTACCTTTACCTCCATACCAAATTTTTTACAAATCAGCTCATAATTTTAAAATTTTTATAAAATAATTTTTATTTTAAAATTTATATTCTAAATATTAAATAATTAAATAAGTATTTTAAATTTTTATCAGTTCTTATTTCAAATCTAACATGAATTCGATATAATTTATAAATTTTATATTCAAATATTTTTTAAAATTATTTAAAAATAGATATTTTGAAACTTTGAAGTTTTAAAACGTTTTAAAACTAATCTGCTACTTTGTTAAATCTTTGAGCTTTAAATGAAATAAAGCATCTATTTATAATTTTTTTAAAAAAATATTAAATAAAAAATAAAATTTGATTTGATTTAAATTTTTTAATTTAAAATATTTTTTTAATAAATATTTTAAAATATAAAAAAAAAAAGGGATTGTAGATGAATCTTTTATTTTTTAATCGCAAATCCATGCTGTGGCTTTGTTTGCTTGCTACAGCCAAGATATGTGGGGCCTACGACACATTGACCTGCTTGAACATTGGTTCTGCTCGGTGTTTTTTGTTTAACGGGTAACAGGCAATACTCTTTTAGGTCGCCGGAACTGAAACGCGAATCAACTGATTTGTGTCATGTTTCAAGTCCGCCATCGATTCCTCGGCGGCGCTCTCCGTCTCCGCTAATTCCGACAAACATTCAGCTTCTGTTCGACTTCAGCGATCCCCATATGTCTCTCTAAGGCATTGATTTGATCCAATAATCTCACAATTTTGTGGAAGAAATTTGGGTTTGCCGGATCTTGCGATTTTCCGCTTCCATGCGTATTTTTGGTCCGATTCAAGCTAGTTTCAGTGGATTCCGCTGATTTTCCTGGTGTTTTTCCGTCACTGGGCGGCTGGCAATGGAGTACGGCCCTTCTGATAGCAGCGGTGAGTTGGATTTGTTTTTTTAGTTGATTTTAACTTTTTATGGTCTTTTGGAATTAGGTTTTAGGACGGAGATCGTTGAAATTGATTTTGATAACTAAGATGTAGATGTTGGAAATAAGGGTTTTGGAACATGCTATAATTTTGGATTAAGAAACAAAATTGAATTTTAGGGTTTCTTGGTGCTTTAGATCACTATGCATAATTTGTCGTTTCAAACTTCGAGATATGTAGCATTGTATTAGTAATCAGAAGTTGAAAGTCTTAGTTAAAATATTATGGTGAAACTAATCATTAGATTTGCAGAATTGGTATATTGTTATGTGTCAGTAAGAAATGTTAGCTAAAATCTGCGTGTGGAGAATTGAAATTACTTGGTTTAGTTCGGATGTATTATAATTTCCTGAACAATGAGATACATGGAATTCATTGTACAAAACATATTTAAGGGTGAGTATCTTGCAGTTACTTCAAGAGAACTATGAATGCTGTATTGTCTACAAAACACACCTAATATTATGTGCAGGTGGTGCTTGACACCACAATACTTTCATAGTGTTATGTCGGTTATTGTCTTAGCTTGATCGAATGATGGTTACCTTCATAAATCTCAACAATTGTAGAATTGTACCTTGGCATTTTATTTGAGACCTTATATTCGTCTAATTTCTTATGTTTTGCTCTTCCAAAAGTTTCCTATTTGTGGGGTTTTTGCTATGTTCCTGCATTTAGGTTGTTAGGATTATGCGTGTTTATCTTTGTGGTTCAAGTGCAGGTACAGATGACGATCTTCCTCCATCTCACCAAAATAGGGGTGCTAGACCAGGGCGTGTTATTGGGAATGGGAGAACAGCTATTGCTCCTCAGTATCCCAGGGTACAGAATGACATGGAGACTCAAATACATCGACTCGAACAGGAAGCATACTGCTCTGTTCTTCGGGCATTTAAGGCTCAATCGGACGCCATTACCTGGGTAAATCAATTTTAAGATTAGGAAAATCTTGCTGTTTTCTCTGTGGTGCCTTGTCCAACTTATGTGAAAGTTCATGTCTTACCTAATCTTGTGTAATAATCCAGGAGAAAGAAAGTTTAATAACTGAGATGAGAAAAGAGCTCAGAGTGTCCGATGAAGAGCACAGAGAACTACTGAACAGGGTGAATTCCGATGACATTATTCGAAGAATAAGGTCTACCAGTGACTTCGAATTCATCTATATTATCGTCCCAGATGTCCGGAAACCACATTTTATTTGTTCTTATTGACTGTTAAATTGCATTTCTTGGACAATTTTTAGGGAATGGAGGCAAGCAGGAGGTGTACAACCCGGGTTGATAAGCAATGCTCAAACTGTTCATGATGTACCTAGTCCCACTGTCTCAGCATCTCGTAAAAGGCCAAAGACATCTCAGTCAATACCTTCTTTAGGTGCACCATCATCTGCTTTGCATACACAGACTTTTGCAGCTTCGATGCAACCCTCAACTTCAGCTGCTAAAAGAGGACCACCAGTTGGCCCAAAGGGCAAGAAGACAAAATCAGTATGTTGATTTTGAAAGATTGTTTATATGAACAGTTGCCATCATCAGTTCCTGTTGTGGATATCTTACACTAGCTGAATTATCGTTCTTTTAAAGGGTGCAACATTACCTGGCGGTTCTACAGTGAAGTCAACACAGCTCCCACAAGAAGGTGCTCCTTATGATCCACTAGTTGGTAGGAAAGTTTGGACAAGATGGCCTGATGATAATAGCTTTTATGAGGCTGTTATAACTAACGTCAACCCGGCTGAGGTCTATTAGGCTTTTGAGATCAACTTCTCTATTTTCATTTGGAGCATATAACCTCATACTTCTCCAATTATTGCAGGGCCTGCATTTTCTGGTCTATGATATCAATACAGATCATGAGACTTATGAATGGGTTGATCTCAAAGAGGTGAGTAGCTCTGACGACATTAATGCATATTTTTGTTGTAATATGCAGTACGCACATCTATCTCATATCCATTTGGAACTCACCTCTACTATAGAGGTGCCGTTGATTTAGATCAGAAATGCGCTTGGTGCTTAGAGCTAAATATTTCAGTTGCAGCATGAGTTAGTCCACTCATATGTTTGGTATTTCCAGCTTTGTTAGCTTGTCGCTGTGGACTTTTATATGGCTTAGTTACCTTGTGAAATATTTAGAATGGCTTAATCTTAGGTATTACCTTGGTCTTGGTTATGATACATATACAAACTATGCAATTGTATGATATGTGCTAATGACAACTGATATTTAGATGCTACTTGAGTTTTGTTTAGCATTTGCTTCTAATTGCTACACCTCAAATGTTTTTGTTTCTAATAATTTTGATGAATATAGTGAATTGTTTGTCAGCCTTTAGGCTGCACGATATCATCAACAAAATATGTGACTGCTTGTATGTTTAATATTCCACTAGTCTTTTTCATCATATCAATATGTTGTCTTAAATCTATCCTAGTTTTACTGTTGTTTAATCAATAATCAGGACAAAGTCTTTGTTATGCGGTGCACATGTCTTTTTTATAAAATAAAATTAAAAAAAGGTACACATGGAGCTTATAGAAGTCTAGCATTTCTTACCCAAATTAAAGACAGATGTTTATCTGAACCTACTATGAGTTTTGCTGTTGAAATGTTCAATTGCAAAATCTTCCGTTATCATTGATGCCTTTTAAACTAAAGCACCATATTACATTTGATTTACCCTGCTCCCGTAACATATATGCCTTTTAAAACTAAAGTTCCACATTTCTTTTTAGGATTATCCCATCTTGTTTACTAAGTATCCGGAAATATAGTTGATCTCAGGTGCTTGGATCTTGAGATGTATGTATACAGTGGTTTTAATCATGAATATGCTTCCTCGTAGAGTGGTTCAATTTATGAAGATGCCCTTGTACTTGATATTTGGACTTGTTGAACTCTAAAACATTAGAAAAACATGACAACTATATTGAACACATTACTATATTCAAGCTGTGCACAAATTATAAGAATATCCGTATCTGCATCATTTTTTTTTCAGGTAGAACCCATCTGACTCAGATTCTAGTTGAAGCTCTGACGGTGTAGAGATGTAGCTTGGTTATTCAAAATACTGAACACCATGTGTTTTGTGACCAATTCATTACCGTCGGCTTTTCAGATGACTTGCCAACACTTAAAAAGAGTTGGTGGTCATAAGCTTTTGTGTTTAATCAGGATGTAAAGATCCTGAATTTCGTAAGAGTATGTATTGGTAAAGTGGTACTTGGGGGTGCTACATCAGGAATATATTTTCTTTTTAAAAGATCTTTACGTTACAGAAATGATTGACTGTATCATGACACTCTAGTTTCAGCAAAACCCAGCAACTCTGGAACACGTTCACCTTTTCCTCGATCATTCTAGACTGTAATGTCTGATGATTGCCAATGTACAGTGATGCACTTCAAGATAGATATTAGTCATTTCAGAAACATGTACATAGATTTTCAGTTGCTTTGATCTTGTCCTTGAACCTAACATCGCCTATTGACAGATTCCTCCTGAAGATATTCGATGGGAAGGTAAGGATCCTGGAATCGCGCGCCAAGCGGGCCGTGGTGGAGCTGTGCGTGGAACAAAGAAGTCCACCGGCGGAGTCGGTGCTGTTGCAGGTGCTGCTAGGGGGCGAGGGACTCTTAAGAACCACTCAAAGAAAGACTTCCCTGCATCACAAAATGGAATTGGTAAAAAGAATTCCAATGAGATCGAACTTCTTCATACTGATTCTTTAATAAAGGAGGTATCCGTGTGAAATCTGTGACAAAAGCACTCGTAACTTTTTTTTTTAACTCAATAAAGCTTTATAGTTGGAATCATCTTGAACTAGGTGGAGAGAGTTTTTGGTGCAACCCATCCAGATCCTCAAGAAATTGAGAAAGCAAAGAAGTTGCTGAAGGTATGAAGACATGTATTTTAAGCAACTAGTTTATTCAAATAACCTTCAGCTAATCTCGATTATACTTTGGCTCCAAAGGAACATGAGCAATCACTGATTGACGCCATTGCCCGGCTCGCTGATGCCTCTGATGGTGAAAGTGGTATGTGCAAGATTTGTTTCAATCCATTTATTTTGGTAAAGAAATATAGTTGTAAGCCGTTCACAATATGTCTTGCTTCCTTCACTGAACTTGCAAATGAAACGGTCCCTAATCCAGCGAATTTGGTTGTAAATTTGTTTCTTCTTAAGTGAATTCACCAAAAAATTATGAATCTCCACCAACAACTAATTTTTCTTAATAAATGAAAAGTTAAAGAGGCACGAGGTGTACTGTTTACTGGGGCGCTAGCACGCATCTGAGGTAAGTTCATGAAATATTGAATACTTTTGCCTCATAGATACACCATTTTGATAGGGGGAAGGGACATTAAGTAAAAGGAGTGACATTCAAGGTCTTAAGACTAGGTTTTAGAGACGAGTGATAGACATTCGAGGGTGCAGCCGATTAAGGAAACTGAAGGGTGCACTTCTAATGAGAACAATTACATTTTGCTGCGCTTCAGTAAGCACATGGTTACACAAATCTGTTTCAGAATTTAGATTGCCGAGTTCTGTAATTATACCAGTTCTTGGTTTAATTTGTCATATTCACTTTACAATATAGTTTCGCTAATTATGTATTTGCTGGTATTAGTAACTTAATTTTTGTCATGTTTACTGTCTTAACTAAGCAGTGATGCATCTATTATAACGGGAATTTCGGATAGCCGTTATTGTCTGCCAAGTTTTTGTATAGCTTGTCAATATTTATTTTTCTTTTAACGTCGAGCAGAAGGGGGCGAGCACCACCTATCACATGGACAATCTATCGATCGTGATCGGCATTGGAGGAACCGATATGAGGATGATGTGATGGGCGGTGGCAGGGATGGTGATCGCCAAGTTCGGGAGGATGATGACATTTAGGGAGAGTACCATCCTTTATACCCTTATCGAGCTCGCATTTGGTGAATTTGAAGTACACCGTCAGCACCCTCCCGTGTGAAATTGCTAATTTGGTATCTGTTTTACGCATGTAAGAAGCATCAGGTTGGCCCGTTTTAGGTTTTTCGCTGGTTGAGTTTAGCGACGAGGATCATGTCTAATCATTAATGTATTTTGGGGGAAGGAACCATAGGTTACCTCTGTATAATAGTTAGTAACTGTAACATGTAAATTCTTTGGAAATGGGTTCAGATCTCATATTGCCTCAAGGTAGTATAGCCAGGATGTGGAATAAACTTTTTTTTTTTCAGGTACCAAGTCCAAGTACTGTGAATGCGCTAATAGTTTACGATAATGAACTAAGCAGAATGCCCGATAATTGCGCTTTGCTGTCGCATTTTGGATTTGAGCATTACGGTCTCTGTAACTTAGAATTTTGGTTATTATAGCTTTTGAAACTAGTATATTGGGTTAGTCTGTGAATAGCATTAAATTTGAAGTGCCATTTGAGAACGACTAAACTACTGCCCTGTTTATAAACTATATCTATCCTAAAGAAAAGGCAAAACCAAGAGGAGCTTCTGCTCCGCGCCCCCCAATATAGCACTGTACACACTGCCACCATCAGCAACTTCATATAATATTAAAAAAAGACTCATCGCCGGCCCCGCTTCCTCGCCGGTGGTGTATGTACCTCATCCCTACCTCTCTTAGCCACAGGTGCTGCTGCCCTTTTTGGCGGCCGCCCGATCCTTTTTGACGCCGTATTTTTCTCAGCCACCGCCGCTGCTGCAGCAGCCGCCCGCCTCGTGGCCGCTCCACTGCTTTCCGCTCTCCGACCATATGCTCTAGTTGGCGTCTTCTTCTTTTCCGCCGATCGTCCACTACCACCGCTCTTTGCAACCTCCTCCATGGCCACCGGCTGCTTTGCCCTAATCACCATATGAGGCGAAGCATTCACCTTCTTGATTCCACTAATACAAGTAGTATTGGTGTTGCTGTTCTTCTTCTCTGCCTTGGATGCTGCAGCCTCGCTCTTACTATCCGACGACTGCACGGTTGGCTTCACATTGCTAGTACTGTTAGAGTTCTTAGAGTTGCTACCACCTCCCCTGGTTTTACTTGTTCGGAGGCCTTTCGTTGGCTTCTCTTTATCTTTCTTCTTTCCCCGTGGATTATCTACCACCTCCTCAACTTTTCCCTTCTGCATCCCTTTCTCCTCTCCGCGCTCGTCTTCTTCATCGTCATCTACTTCTTTACCTGCCATTCCCTTGGCTATATGCTTTTCCTTCTCCTCTTTTTTCACTGCCTTGGAAGCACTGGAGCTGCGCTTTCGGCACACGACAAGCGGCCCAGTTGTCAATCCACCGGCCTTCTTTGCTGGCAACGAGTCATTCTCGATCTCCTGCTTTAGCTTCACCAACGGAGTGTTTTCATCATCAACAGGCGGAGGTGGCGGTTCAGGCGGCCATGGAGGGAAGATTGTAGCCATCTTCTTAACGACGAGGCTGCGGATATTGGCCGCAGCGAAAAATTCCGTCGAGTCGTGGGGAAAGAAGATGGCGGCATTGGTACAGAGGAGGAGGAGGTCGCGGAAGAGCTCAGAGGTGGAGTAGGATGCCGAGCCGGATCCAAGCTTGGCCTGCAGAGATTCCAGGTCAACATGCCGGCGTATTAACCGCTTGTACCTCTGGCTCTCCTGTAAGAAATATATAGGAATAACTCGCATGAGTCTACATAGAAATTTTTGTCCTCAATATGTACATTTTAGTAATTGTGGTGTTATATCTATGCGTTTAGCTTTATTATTAATTAGAAAAAAAAAAAAAAAAAAAAAAAAGGAACCTTTTGCTGGATATTGATTCGTGCCCATCAAACCGCTATCAACATAGTGGTATGCTATACCACCAACAATCATATTAGTTATTCTGTTCCCTAAGCAAACACCACCAGTATTAAATGTTGACCAAAAGAAACACTAATAAATGCCTCACTCACGGAACCACATTCCGAATGGACCGCCTAATATTCAAAGTTTACGTGCCTTAAGCTTTTTAAAAGAAAAGTACTAATATATTCTCATACCCAACGTGCATTGAATATTTTTAGTTTCAAAACCATATATATATATATATATATATATATATATATATATATATATAAGGCCAACCTTTCTTGTATATGACCTAATTTTTCTTTGATTTAGATGTACTACATCACAGTAAAACCACGAGACCGACTTTGAAGAATATCAACCCAACTGTCATGTATTCTTTATTTTCTAAGGTTTCACAATTTTGATCCGATAGGTTGAACGTTAGAGTTTAACAAAAATTAAAACTTTAAAACTTTAAAACTTTCTAAGGTAAAAATTATAAAAACTTTCCAAGTTGATTATTCTTAAATATTTTGTAGGTGTTCTTATACATATTAAAAGAATTCTAAGTGTTGGGATGATTTGTATGTTATTCTCATGCGTTACTAAGATATTTTTTTTTTGCATAATGAAAACAACTCTATATAAATTTGTCCAAACACAATAAAACCTTTCAATGTATACATAAATACCTAGAAATACACACAGAACATCAAAAAATACCTTATAATACATAGTAGCATTGAGAACTCCAAAAAGTCACTTTTCATAATTTCATGTGTTCACGGATGTTTTTATATCTTCGTGTGTATTTTAAAATGTTCTTAGAAGTTCTTATGCATATTGAAGAGTTCTATGTGTTTGAGATAAGTTATATGATACTTTTTAATTATTCAAAAAGAAAAAAATTTTAATTACTCTTTTTAATATTTGGTAGACAAAAATTCGTTATTTTCGAAAATTTTCATTCAGAAAGTTCTGATTTAAAGATAAGTATCGGACATGCGCATTTTCCATCCCAAACTTGCCAGTAAACTCCAACTCATAGACTAATTCGAGAGTAGCGTAAAAAAAAAAGAGATGGGAGAAAGATACTAACAAAAGAGATGAAAGGGAAAGAAAAAGTTGCATTATTTTAGAAAAAAAAAAAAATCTATAACAACAGCAGTTTTTCTTTCTTTAGAATAAAAAATTAAAATTATTCTGGTCACTTTTATACAATAAAAATGGCACAATTCGGCAAAAACTAATTAGAAAATACAAAAAGATCAAATCCAATTAAGAGAAAACACAAAAAAGAAAATTGCCAATAATTCTATCTAACTAAACCAAAATAAAATTAATAAGTGCTCAATTTCAAAGACCATTAAGAAATTTTCACTTCAAATCAAAAGAGTTGAAACTAAATAACAAATAATAATAATAGTAACGAGAAAATAAATCATGGATTCAAATGCTCTATTTTAGCAAGACGAGGGAGCAAAATGAAATATGGGAACCCCAAATTCAAAATTAACAAAAGATATCAATCAAGGGAGAGAATTAACAACTTCTCACACCATCACCTAACAAATTAAATTCTGTCATTTTGAGCAAGTTTAGACGCGCATTTAAGTTAATGAAAAATACTATTTTTCAAAATTATTTGATTCCAAAAAATTCAAAACTGATGTAACATATTAACCCACTTATTATTATTATTACGAAATGTTTAAAACACGACCACTATTATTATTATGTAATGTTCCCTTGTCATGGTTAAACTTACCAAATTATCGACCACCATTTGTTCAGCCAGTTAGCATGACTGAATGTTAGAAGGAGATTATGACTTCTTCCTCGTAAAGAATGGGTTAAATTTTGAATTCGGCAATATCTAGATAAAAGAAACTTTATCCTAAAATATTCCATTTTCAATTGAGATATCAAAAAGAAACTAATTGCGGCGGTCAAAAACTCCAACAAAAAAAACCAAAACAAAAAATCAAAATTAAACAATAAAACATAATCCGGGTTTAAAAGTTGCGATAGTTTAACTGAAAAGTAACAATAATTTTTCAGTTAAATGATAATAAAAAAAAATAATTATAAGTTCTAATTAGATATTCACCACGACAAAGTGGTAGATAATAAATATTTTTGCAAAGAATATGGAGCAGCTGAATTAGAAAAAAGCACATGCTCCGTTTCTTCAATGGGATAAATGAGCACGGCGCAACTTTACGGGTCTAAAGAGACGTGACCGCGACCTAAAACCCGGTGTCCCACGGGCATTGCACGTGATACACACACGAGTAAATATCCACATCGCGTTTTCCTATTCGCTGGAGGGTTAAACTTTTCAAGTTTGTTCCTATTCGGCTCACACCCGTCTGATCAAGATCAAGCGGCTATTAGCCTATTACTATCAGCTTTCTTCCCGTCTGATCAAGATCAAGCGGCTATTAGCCTATTACTATCAGCTTTCTTTCGTCCGCAGACGACACGAATAACGATCTACCACAATCTCAGCGGGTGAAACTCGATTAGTAGAAGTCCTTATATTACCACTAATTTACAACTTGGGTATGAACAATTTCAACTTAAACTTTTGAATTTTGAATTATTGCCACCATGTCATTAATAAACATTTCTATATTTTAATCAAAATCAAGAATATAATTTTAAATCTCCTAATTCAATTGAGTCTGTAATACAGTAAGGAATCTAAGTAATATAGAAAGAGTACAGTAGATATTTTTAACTTTTACTCCACCCCATGATAGTTTTACCGAGATCGATCTGACAAGCATGAACTTAAACACGTTATTATTATTTACCGTCAAACCAAGGCCACGAACACCACTACTGCGATCATGTCGTAGTTTTGGTTCAGCACACTGCCCATACCGTCTCCCTATTCACGTTTCACGTTTCACGTTCGTTTCCTTTTCGTTCTTAGCGGGAAAGAAAAAGAAAGCAAAGAGAGAAAGATAGAGAGAGAGGGAGAGTGGGAGGTGGGAAATACCTGGCTCTCGAGCCGTCGCTGGAAGATAGCGGCATGTTCGCTTGACCGGATCAGATCGAGCACGCTAATCAAAGGCTCAGATTTCACGGCCGAGTCTTCCCGCTTCTCAATGGTCGGCGCCGCTTCAGCCTCCGGTTTGACTCGCCGAGCCACCGATTTCCTTTGCCGCCGCTTCGACAGGCTAGCAGAGCTCTGCACATCGCTGCTCTCCTCGCCAGCCGACTCGGCGGCGACGCGCATCGGATCGGCCTCGGAGCTGCCGAACGATTTCTCGTCACCCGCCGCCGACGCCAGATCTGGCTTCGGATCGGCGGTAACTTCACCGCCAAGTCTCCTCACCTCCTCCTCCGGCTTCGGATGGGTTGAGTTCGACTCCTTGCACGAATCGCCAGATGATTTGACGGTGATCCGCCGATCATCCACCGCTTCGGGATCAGGTTTCCTGTCGCCTCCGGTCACCGGACCCGTCTCGTCACGTTCTCGCTCCTCCTTCAGCCGCTTCACCTTCAACTGCAGCGACCTAATTAAAACAATATCCCGAAAAAATAATCAACATAATTTTCAATAAATTTATTAAATAGTAGATCTAGTCGTGCATGATGATGCCAACCGTTGGATTGACGAATACGCTTATTTAAAATTTAAACTAACAGACTATAAAATCATTTACAAAATTTATCAAATATATTTAACGAGGCGGGTAGATCGATCTGGTGATAATACATGATAGAAACGTCGTAGCGTTCGAGCTCGCGGCGGAGCTCGGCAACCCGGCGTTGCCGTAATTCTTCCAGCCATGGGACATCCTCGCTCGCCGCTGCGTCTGGACCATCGGCGGCCTCGCCGCCGGCGACGAATCCGGCGAATCTACGCTTTAGAAGCCGGTAGCGCCGCTCGCAACCCTCGGCAGTAAGGAGCTTAGCGGCCGGAACTCGTGCCCGCACCTCCATGGCGACGGAGTCCCACCGGGCGGCGCCGTGGCGGCGCACGGCCGCCGCAAGCAGGAGCTCCTCTAACGTTCCCCACATCTCCTCCGCTGCCACCGCCGGCGGTACGGCCGTTTCCTTCGTCGGACACCCGCCGGCCATGGCGGCTGATACACACGTTAGGATTCCGAATCGCGTTCGTTAAGCGCTCGAGCGAGCTCGCAAGCTCCCTCTCATTCTCTCCTTGTTTTCCCGTTCATTTCACGTCTCTCGTTAAGTTTACATATATCGTCAAGCGACGGAGCGATCTCAGCTGCACAAGATAGACCAGCGCACACCTACAAGAGCCGATAGTAATCACGTATATGTCGTACATTTTCGATCTAAATTAGTCTCACGTCTCCTAACCTTAATGGTTACATTAGTTAATCGAACGGCGGATTGACGAAATACGCATCATCATGCCAACCGTTGGATTAGAAGAAGGGGTTTTTGTCCAAAAAACTAGGCAGTTAAACGATTCCAACTAAGCCCTAATTTTTCTATAATCACATCATTCCTACCACAATTATATAATTTTTTAAAAAACAAATTAAATACGAAAAACGAAATTTTGTTTGTTCTATGCTTTTTTTATTTTTGTCAAAAACATTTCTAAATATAGCTTCTAAAATTTTCAAATAATAAAATTTGGGAGCCTCAAAATATTTAAAAAAAAAGTTTAAATTTTCAATACAAAAAATTTGGAATATATTAAAATAGTTTGTTATATTCAACTTTTCTTTAAAAATATTTCTTGACTTGACTTAGTAATTATAACAAAAATAATAGAGGTTTTTTTTATAAGCCGTAGAAAAGTAAAGATTGGTATGAAATTATTCCTTAAAAAGAACACCCATTCATTTTTAGGTGTTGTCGAAAAAGCATTTCTTTGCAAATAAGCCCATAAAAATTTTTAAACTTTACGAAATCATTCAAAAATATATATATTAATTTTTTTAAAAAAACTATGATATGGGAAAAAAAATTGGTATACTCTACAAAAATATATTATTTTTACTGTAGAAAATACTAGATTACTTTTTAGGCATAGATTTTTAACCACACTCATTGAATTATGATTAGAAAGTAAATTCTAAACTTACTTTATTTTTCGATATCTATTAAATACATGCACATATATACTATAATTTATAGAAATATTTTAAAAACAAATTAAAATAATTCTATTACGCATTACTATTTTCGATTTTTCTTTATCGCAATTCAGATGCTGGACCATGTGGTCGATACCGGGCCGCTACTTCATTGTAATAGGCCTTGTGTGGGCTGAAGTTAATGTATAAAGTGGGCCGACCAGCGAATCATCATATATGATAATAATTAGAAAAATTGTTTAGTATATATTTCGTTAGAAGTTTAAAAATTATCTTCTTTTTTTTTATATTCTTTATATTTTGATTTTTATATTAGATTCCTTTTATTTATGAATTTGTGTTTATAGATCTTTTAAGATTTTTTTTTTTTATTCTTTTCGGTAGAAATATAATATATAATAGATCATTGCAATTGAGATAATTAAAAATACTTTCTCATTATAAATTGATGAATGTGATGAATATTACTAATTATAAAATTTTAAAAAAATTATATTTTTTAGTACACATATCATAGATACTTCTATTAATAAGAATAATACACAATATGTTAGACACGCATGTCAAACAATATAACACATATGTCGAACATTTTAATATGACAAGTATGTCAGACATTTGTATGACATATCTGACATGTGCATCTGAATTTTTTTTAAAAAATTTTTGGACATCTCTGACATGTCCGACAATATTCGGCCCTATATGTGATGTGTTCATATTGGAACTATATGAACACTTCACGAGATAAAATTTCGGCGTTTATGTATTACCTCGAACTCTCATAATTATAAAATCCATTTTTTTTTTTCTGTATTACCTCGAACTCTCATAATTATAAAATCCATATTATTGAAAAATATGTACATGGTAAAAATGGCCACGTGGCGTAATAGGTGATTTGAGTGTTATAACTTATAAAGTGATGGGTGTAAAAGTAATTAACATAATTATGCTATATACTAAAATAACCCGTGGTTGCTACAGTGTTTAATAGTGTTTTAGCTTTCTCTCTTTTTTTTCTTTTTTTTCTTTAAAGTTTCGGAGTATTTTTTTTTTCATCTCAAAAAAAAAAAAAAATTTCGGAGTAATTTTTGAGAAAACTTCTAATATAAAAATTATAGATTTAGATGAAATCTAAAATTTTTATTTTGAAAGTTTTTTTAAAGAATACTTTTAAATAGATATTTTGGGATTTCAAAATGTCAAGAATTAATTTGAAACAGATTTTAAACTGTTTTTAAAACCCATTAATATTTAGAATCCAAAAGGCCAAAACAATTAAAAACTTTCAAAATAAAAGTTGGAGATTTAGATGCGATCTACAACTTTCGTATTTAAAGTTTTTCCCAAAAAAAATACTTTTAATAAATATTCCGGATTTTCTAAATGTAATGAATTTTAAATTATGGATGCTAGATAAATCATGTCTTACTAATCTTGTAAAGAACATGCTACAAATTCAGTTTTATTCTTTTTCTTTTCTAAAATTTTAATACCGTTTGATGGGTGTGGTTCTTTAATTTCAATATAAGGTCATATAATTATAAATATCGTATTTGAACATTTGTCTCTTCTACCGATAATTTTTTGTCTAATAGATTTTTTTTTTTTCAAGTCTTTTCTATAAATTATAAAATTACACTAATCCATATCAGTAAAAATATCATATTTTAACTTTTTAAATTTAATTTTTTATTCAAAAATTTCAACTTAATATCATTTCTTCAGAAAATTTTTAAATATTAATATAATTTTTAATTTAATATCATTTTTAACTATATAAATATGAAAAAATGTCAATGACTGCGGCAACGCGTGGATGCAAAAAGCTTGGTGATCGTACATTTGTCGAGCATCAATTAAGAGATTTATGTCTCATTTAGTGATAATTTTTTGTCTAATGGACATATTTTTTATTTCTCAAGTCTTTTCTAAGAAATTACAAAATTATACTAATCCATATTAGTCAAAATACAAAAGTTACTTTTTAATTTTTTCGATTTAATCTTTTATCAAAATTTTCAACTTAATCTCATTTATTCAGAAAATTTTTAAAATATTAATATAAAATTTTTAATTTAATATTATTTTCAACTATATAATATATAAAAAAAAAATTTAATGACCGCGGCAGCGCGCGGGGCGCAAAAAGCTTGTTTCATCTAGGAAGAAGAATACCGCACAAGGCTGCTCGGAAGTTTGAAGGAGCTGAAAGAACTCAGTGAGAGCTGAAAGCACTCAGCTGCACCCTGCACGAGCTTCTGCAACCTTCATAGAAGGAAACAATGGCGGAGGCGAAGGCGACAGAGTCGCAGGGCCCCGACGAGCGCCGCGCTCTTCGGGCACGCTACCAGGCTGTGAAGAACCTCATCAATGGTATTTATTTGCTCTCAGAACAATAAATTTTTTACCTTTTTTTTCCCTCTTTTTTGGTTTTCCTTTACGTAGAAAGTAGAACGACGACTCAAACACTGTTTTAATTTCAATGATGATCTAAAATTCAAAAACGCTATATTTTTCATAATGTTAATGATCTGAAATATGTTCGTCTTTATCTGTGGATTCTGAACTAACCCATTGATCTTGTGCAGAGACTTTAGACGACGTTGAAGATTTGAAACAGTTGCAAGTAGCGATCACAGAGGTGGAATCTTTACATGAGCACGGTGAGATGCAAGATTTTATTTTACTTTTTTCTGAGGCACTCTTGGGTTAATATCACTGAATTCCCTTCTGTTTTGGCCAATTTTCCACGTTAAACCCTAAGTTTTAAAATTAAATCCAGAAAAAAAAAGAAGAAAGAGGTAGTAAATTAAAAAAAAAAAAAAGAGAAATTCTCATCCAGAGGGGGAAAAGAAACAAGGAGGAAGAGAAGCTGCATTAATTACACGTAAGCCACAGATATGTCCAAAGTCTGAAACAAGGATTACTTTCTGAAAAAACTTAAAATCACAAAGAAATATTCTTGTAAACTTTCATTCACGTAGCCAAATTTCTTTCTTAGATTTCTGCGAAAAACTCCATATGTAACTGGTCGACTTATGTACGATTGTTATTAAATATAAATTTCATGGATGGCAGATTTATGTACCACCAACCAAAGAGTCAACGAGTGGCATCAATTCATGTTCAATCAACCGGAGTTTATTATATATTCCACTTTGGTTAAACTTTGGTGTTCATTCTCGAAGATGGGTTAGATCCCTTCAGTTATACCTACTGCAGGCAACAACATAGACTGTAGATAAAAAATTGTATGAACGTCAAAAATAAACAGCAAAGACTTATAATTGATTGTTGCTTGAATAAAACCTTAACCTTCATCTTTCTTTCATTTTCTGATAGATTCTATAAGTAATTTTAACTTCAGCAACACGGCAGCTATTACCTTTATAATTCTTAATTATCTACTTGTTAATTAATCGTATAGTGGCTGTACTTACGACTGCTCATTAGTTTATCATTCAATATAAGAATCTTCTATCAAAAAAAAAAAAAGATTTTCGGTGTGAATTGCTCTGTAATTTGTCTCTTGAAACATCTCCACAGTTCGTAAACCAAGGGAACAAGTTTCGGATGCGGAAGCATTGGGGAGCATAACAAACAAGCTGCTTACAACAGTCAGATCTCAAATATTTGGATTAACGCCATCGGATTTCGTGTTCGGTTTAGTGAAAAGTTTAGTAGATCAGATAGAGGAGAACTTGGACCTGTTTCTGTCAACAGAGATATTTGGAATGATACCGGGTTCACCGTCTCAGGTTTATTCAGAGGAGTACCTGGTTGTTGCACCATGTAATCTCCAAACCCGCTAATTTTAAAGATTGTGTTGTTTCTTTTGCTGTCAAAATATTGTGATTTTTTACTCTGTTAATTGGCATTTTCGTTTTTGCTCGTTTGTTTTTCATGTTAGGCTTGGGAAGATGAACACCGAATTGAAGCATCACAAGAATTTAACATACCGTAAAAGGAGGCGAACTCAGACAAGTCAAATTGTAGAGGTTCTTACCCTTTTTTTTATCTTTTTTTCCTTGTTTCTACATAAGTATTTGCCCATACTTTAAAAAATTCTGGATGGTGCCTTTTCTTGGCTGCTTCTATAAGAACAATATTATAATATGACATGTTTGTTTTAATAACTATTAGAATCTGACATCGGATATAAAAAGAACTAGATCAGCTCAAGCTTTAGCATGAAGATAATTTTCATGTCGCGAAGGAGCTATATTGTAACTCCCGTTGTATCTTACTTAGGTCTCTTGTGATACACCGGATATTTTATTTTTAGAAGTCCTCGGGTGAGAGCCTCTGTTTCAGGTATATCATGGTATTACATGGTTGCTGAAGCTTTTCTGCTACATTATCTACTTCAATACAAGATACGAAGTTCTAAAATGTTCATCAATTTTCAAAAAGTGTTCTACTGTTGTTTTTGAATTTCTTTTGTGATTGTTGGATATTTTATCAAGGAAAATTCTAAATAATTTGATTGCTAGTTTTTATTATATTGCTTTTTTCTGCGCAGCTCATTCATACTGAGGCTGAAGCAGAGAATAAGACCGACATACACATATTAACGATGTTAAACATATTAGCAGAAAGGAGAAGTGTGCGATTAGATCATCTCGTCTTGAACAGAATATCATTTGCACAAACCGTAGAGAACATATTTGCGCTTTCCTTTCTCGTTAAGGATGGCCGAGCTCAAATATCTTTGAATGAGACTATGACTCATCTAGTTTGTAAGTGTCTATCTCTTAAGCTTACCTCAGAATTTATGGATTATATTTCTAAAATATCTGTATATTCGTTTCAGCTCTCAAAGATGCTCCTATAGCAAGTGAAATAACTTCTGGTGATGTCTCTTACCATCACTTTGTTTTCAGATTCGGTTTCACCGACTGGACGGTATGTTACAAACTTAACTAATAGATATTCCTATACAATTCTCTCCGTATAATAGATAATATAAATATTTATTTCCATAAAAATGCAAATAAAGTAACAAAATCTGCATGTTCTTATCCTGTCCAGTTAATGTGCCAGACTGTTGGAGTTGGCAATGAATTGATGCCTTGCAGGATCGAATAACAAAGCTTCGAGATCAGCTCATAAAAAAGATGACTGGAGATCCCTGTTTCGGTTATGAGAATCACGCGAAGATCGATCTAGTTTTGCTGGATTGAAGGCAGACTGTAATGGCTGAAACCTGCACCTAAGTATGCTAATCTTGAATATCATTTTGATTTTGCTTTGTATTTTGTTAATGGCATGTATAAATTAATGGGCTTATATTGTACATATATGTAATGATATTATCTTTTATGTATCTGATCATATCTTCCCGTTTTGCCAGTCATGGGAAGCTTGCTAAGCATTTTGCAAGGAACTTAGTAGGGAGACTTGCAGCCCCTCCCTTTGAAACTTATGTTTAAGAAAAAATTCTTTCATTTACAACCCGCTATCGTTGAAATCTCAAACCTCCTATTTAGAAGTAACTTTTTTAAAAAAATTTAAATGCAAAGGTTACAAATCATATTAAAATTATTTTTATTTTTCAAAGTTTTTCGTAAAATATTCTTTAATATGCATTTTGCGGTTTTAAAATTTTTTATGGGTTAGCATATTAATTTTTTTAACTCTTTATATTTTGAAACTTTAAAATACCTATTAAAAAATATTTGTTGAATATTTTAAATAAAAAGATGTAGATCATATAAATTATATATATATATATAATATATATATATATATATATTATACATATTTATAAAAATATGTTTATATAATAGTTAAAATTTTTCTAATACAAATTTTAAAATTTTTGAGATAAGATTAATTTATAATAAAATTAAAATTAGGGACTAATTTGTTCTCATGCTCGGATCAGTCCTGTCCCGTACAAAGTATGTATACGGATGTACCACCAAATTGCTAAGAAATTCAACAATTTGCCGCCATCCAAGCTAGCTGGGGTGTGGTGCTTGCAAGGCACACGCTCAACCAACTGAGCTCGGGACATACTCTCGGGCGCAATTTTTGCTCACAACATGTAATTGTTTGTACTATCCAAGATGTTCCCAACGCTCAAATCCTAATTTAAACTAAAACTTGAGAATTACAAAAATTTGAATGACTAAACCGTCCCTTCCATTCAAATACTCCAAATATGTTGTTAGAATTCTCATCCCCTCTTATAAAATTGGAGACATGATGATTATATGCGTTAAAAGAGAAACTAACTTATTTTTATCATCTAAGAGTAATATAGTTACTGTTATTTGTAACTACTATCAGAGACGGACCTATTCTTATAGTAGAGATGTCAAACGACACCCATGCTTTCCGAGTGGTGATATATATATATATATATATATATATATATATATATATATATATATATATATATATATATATATGTTAAATAAGTAACATTTACCATATAACGTTTGGAATGAATGGTCGAGTGGTTTAGTGGGCCAACAATGTACCGTGCCACGCGAGTCGAGCGGTGCTTTAGTTTTTCTCTAGTTTTTTTTGTTTTTTCTGTTTTTTTATCAAACCACCCCCGCCGCCGCCAACCCTCCTCCCCCTCCCCCCCTCCCCGCGCTCGACTGTACCCCTTATTTACTTCGCGATCTCCCGCGACGGCCGCCGCCGCGCTGACGTTCGCCCCGTCTCGCTCTCGCTCTCGCCCCGTCGGCCGTCGCGTCTCGCCCCGTAGCCCCCGTCCCGCACCCTGCCGTCCCCTACGTTGCCGCCTGCGCCTGCGGCCCTCAGCTGTCCGCGAGACGGCGAGAGCTCGGCGGCCCTCCACTGTGCACTGTCCAGGCTGTCCGCGCCTCGCCGCCTCCACCGTCGTCGTGACCCGTGACCCGAGACCCGCTTGCGGCTCTCAGTAGAGAAATGTTTGTTTTATTTGGTTTATCACATTTGTGTCTAGGTTTATTATGTGCTTTTTCTATGTGAGTTTACTGTTTTGCTAAAAGTTCCCTTTTCTTGTGCCTTTGGATAGAGCCTTTGCATCACCTTTTGATCTTATGTCTGAGCAACAGAGGCTGAGGATACTGATGGTCTCTGACTTTTTCTATCCTAATTTCGGGGGTGTAGAGAGTCACATCTATTATCTCTCTCAGTGCTTGCTGAAGCTTGGACACAAGGTGAGCATTCTCTTTCTTCATTAACTACTAATGTTGGGGGAATTGGATTTTGTTGCTTTGGCAGCCATGTATTCAGTCTAAGATTGTAAATCCTACTTGTCACATAAAGTGAAAGTATTTGTGTTGTCTGTTTAGTTGAAACGTGAAAAATCTACTGTCATAGTAGACTTCACTTAAATCAAGGCTCAGCTTTCTTGTTGGAAGAATTAAATATCGCCTCGTAGCATATAATATTAAATTCAAGAAGTAGATTTCTTGTTGTATTGACCTTCATAAGGGTTATTTTTCAGGTTGTGATTATGACTCATGCATATGAAAAACGTTCTGGAGTGCGGTATATGACTGGTGGTTTAAAAGTATATTACATACCTTGGAGGCCATTCTTGATGCAGAATACGCTGCCAACATTTTATGGAACACTTCCAATTGTTCGAAATATTCTCATCCGTGAAAGGATATCTGTGGTTCATGGCCACCAAGCCTTTTCAACACTATGTCATGAAGCGTTAATGCATGCACGGACAATGGGATATAGAGTTGTTTTCACTGATCATTCACTTTATGGTTTTGCTGATGTTGGGAGTATACATATGAATAAGGTGCTCCAATTCACTTTGGCGGATGTGGATCAGGCTATATGTGTCTCTCACACGAGCAAGGAAAACACGGTCCTACGCTCTGGCTTACATCCAGAGAAGGTATTTGTTATACCTAATGCTGTTGATACTGCTATGTTCACTCCAGCACCTGAACGCCTTAATCGTGATGAAATCATTATAGTTGTGATCAGTAGATTGGTTTATCGGAAAGGTGCAGATCTTCTTGTTGAGGTCATTCCGGAAGTGTGCCGACAATGCCCTAATGTGAGTTGTCAACTCCGCTCTATTAATTTCATACACATGCTTGGCGAGTGAAAAGAAAGGAAGATTCGGTGATGACTCTTTCTTGCGTATCTATAAGGTTCGTTTTATTGTTGGAGGAGATGGCCCAAAACGAGTGCGCCTTGAAGAAATGAGAGAAAAGCATTCTCTTCAGGACAGAGTTTGTATGTTAGGCGCCGTGCCGCATGCTCAAGTGCGATCAGTCTTAATATCTGGCCACATCTTTTTAAACAGGTGCTTTTCCCTTCCAACAAATGCAATGGGTTGATTGATTTTTTTTTTTTCTTTGATATACTTTCACAGTTGCTTTTGTTCATAAGGCTAATCAGATGCAGAACATGGCCGTCTAATATCCTTTTTTGTCCCTGTTCCCACCCTGCTCTTTTTGTTAGTAAATGGAAGTTTTCATTTCTGTGTTTTTCGGTTTTGTCTTTTAAATAAGCTTTTGTTAGTACACGTTTTTCATTTTCTTTTTCTTTCCTGTTTGGTGGCAGGCAGGGTGGGGCATTTTGGAGGGGTAATGGAGATGTGGACGTGCTTTAAGATCACCAGCGTGTTTTTTCATGTCCATCATGCATTTCCCTTCTCCCTTTTAATGAATCTTGTTCTTTTTATATAACTTCAATTTTTTCAAGAGAACATAATTAGGATTACAGTGCTGTGCCATCACTTTTGGTGCCTTGTGGTGCCTCACATATAGAGGTTGGCCATCTAGAAGATAAAGTTAGAAACAACATACTGGTAAAATACAGTATTGACATGGGGATTTTGGTTTCCTATGGTTGAGCATATGAAAGAATGTAGCAACAAGAAAGCATTAAAGAAGTATAACAAACAAAGCCTTGAGTATCGATTACCTGATTATAGAATATTTCAAGATATCTACCTATATAATACTGGTAGTTATCAAGAAAGTTAAGTTTAATGTTCCACAGAGCAGTAGTTTTTCGTAAGGATGTGATTACTTATCGGTAAGTACATATACTAAGCTAACCAGATTTTACTATTGGGATACAATGGTGGATGCTCAGAATGAAGCATCTTTACGTGGTAGAATCTGAAGATATGTACAGTTTGGTGCTATTTTTCATAAACCGAATAAAGTTGCCTTATTGACTTGCCTCTCGAGCTTACTATCGAGCAGTGCTATTTTGACTGATGTTAAATTGCTCATTAGTGGGCGGTCATCAACTGTTTCTATATGGTTTAGGTGCACTTTCTTCTTGGTTGCTGCTTTACCCTGTGCATTGTATGTGAGCCTCGTCCTCTCTTGCAGCTCTCTAACAGAAGCTTTTTGCATAGCCATCTTGGAAGCTGCTAGCTGCGGACTGCTAACTGTAAGCACAAGAGTTGGAGGGGTCCCAGAGGCATGTTTTGTGCTATCTTATTTTCCTCTATAATTTGGTTATAAACTTTTTCTGTTTTACCTGATTTTAGATATTCATTGGCTAGTTGCTTCTATGTGGCAGGTACTACCAGATGACATGATAGTCCTTGCAGATCCTGATCCGAGTGACATGGTGGTGGCTGTCATAAAGGCCATTGGCATGCTTCCAACTATTGATCCGCATGTGATGCATAATAGGGTTTGTATCCTTTTTACCCAAACGCCAACGTTCTCTTGGTTGTTTGGTTAATTCAATTTTCCTTACGTTGTATCTGTTCCGTGTTCTCATAGTTGATTGTTATGTATCATCATGTTTGGACTATTGTTTGTTCTTGGAGTTGTATATCTTACTTTATCTACATGTATTATGTCATAGATGAAAAGGCTGTATAGCTGGCATGATGTGGCTAAACGAACAGAGATTGTTTACAACCAAGCATTGCACAGTACTAAGAAGGATCTTCTGCAACGTCTTCCACGGTATATACACCAACATTTGCTTTTTAAGTTTTTTTTTCTTCTTTTTTTCCCTTGGTCTTCGTGCAAGTGTTTTGAATTGCTGAGCAGTAGTAAATGCTGTATGCTCCATAAATCCATCATGATAGTGGGTTTTTTTTTCAAGATTATGGGGAAAAATAATCATTATGAATAACATTGACGGAAGTTTGGGTTCTGGGATGAATGTGATAGACTACCCTGTATAGCTATGTAGTTATTAAGCTGCAAGTTTTTTATTCTTGATGCGTCTAGATATAAGTATATATTTTTAGAGGTGGCGTAAAATTTGATAAATTTGCATTTGCAGTAATTAAACCAGTCTAATATTGATCTGCCTATCATAGTTTATTATGTAATGCACCATGTTTTGTATTAGGGTTCGAGACTATCCCGTAGACTAAGCTTTAGCTTTGGCTCATTAAATCGGGTCACTGATTCAGCCATTTTATGTTTAAAAATTAGAAGTCCACACCGTTTATCCACACTTAGAGGAGCATAGTTGAGCTGTTTTCTTAATCGTGGATTATAAAATAAGTGAGATTTTTTCAATTAGTTGTGTGTGAAATTGTGAATACGCAAGATGGCCACATTTCATGACGATTCAGTAACCTAAACTAAATTTGTTACATAGAAATGCTATAGCTATTCAATATTAGCTCAAGCCTTAAAGACTTGCAGTTTTGGGATGTATCTTCTGTCAGTCATTTAGCCCATTTAAAAGCTGCAGTCCTAACTCCTAAGCAATTGCCTCAACTTATTTTTCTTTAATTTCGGGGGAAAAAAAAGTATCAGTGCAGGACATAATAACTAGCAGATTATTAAATATGGGAAAAAACTATTCATCCCCAACAAACTAACCAACAAACCACACACAACCAATCTTCACCGCATATGTGCCTCGTGATCCGCACAATTCTCTCGTGATCCCTAAAAGATATCAAAATTACAGATATCCATCGTGATGTGTGGTCTTGATTGTGCCACATCAGTATGTGTGGTTTTTTGTGTGATTTTTTAGGAGTGCATAGCAAAGCCCTTAAATATGAAATCGCAGCAGTCTGCCAATTAATGAGATGGGCTGATAAGCTGATAAGCTTCTAAACTTGAGTATCATGTTTGTCATAATAACAGGGCAGGGGCAGAAGTATCGCCTACTTGCATGCTATTACCTGTTGTGATCTTAAATGTTATATCACTATCACTATTGCTCTAAATATATTTGAGTAAAGATATTTTATCTGTTCTCTTCATTTATCTGTGGAACTCGAACATTAAAGTTGTGTTTGAAACATCATCTTTGATGTATAGATACCTCGAATGCGGTGTCTGGGCAGGCAAACTTTTTTGTCTCTGTATGATCCTCAATTTCTTGCTTTTGCGCCTCCTGGAATTGTGGCAGGTAAGATTTCATTGCACGATTTTCTTCCTCCGTAACTGTTGCAAGCATTATTTATATGGTGCATTCAAATGGTCGGTTAACCTGTGGCAGCCTTATGAGAGCATAGAAGTGGTACCCGATGTTGTTCTCCACCAGCATCAAGAAGAGGAAGGGACCTCTGCAGATTTCCAGTGAAGATTGATGCTCGACATTTTTAAATTCTTTACTTGGAGTGCCTGTCCTAACACTTTTGATCCTTTATTTTTATTGTTTTTCTGTTTATTATTCTTTACTACCTCGAGTTTATTGATTAGTATTTTTAATCTATTGCGGTTTATATTTTAGCGAAAAAACATATCAGTGTTTTTAAATTACAAATTATTATTTAAATTGTCACGAATTATTTGATAATATTTAGTGTTTCTCTCATAACCTAACTTAAAAACATATAAAAATGAGTATTTACATGTGAAACGTATGATTGTCGTCCGTGAGGTATTGAAACTGTACTTGGTAAAACTTGGTAGGCTGATTGGGTTGTCTGATTTGGAAAAACAGGAAAATGATTCCGTGTCCTCTCGTTAAGAATCCAAACAATCTCATGGTTCTATGGCTTCACTTGAATGATATATTTTCTTATTAAATACTTTCTATAATAAAATATAATTCTCATGAAAATGCATTTCTACTGATTTATGCTTTTTCTGATACGGTTATGTTGCTATTTGGTCACATAAGCTTCTTTGCTTTGAAATATATTTTATTATTAAATATTTCATACAATAAAATATATTTCTCATAAAATTATATTTGCACTGATTTATGCTTTTTGCTGATACGGCTATGTTGCTAGTTGGTGATATATGCTTCGCCCCTTTGAAAAATATATACTTCATATAATAAAATATATTTTTTCAAGGAATCTGCTGATTTTTGCTTTTGCTGATACGGCTACGCTGCGGTTTGGTCATATATGTTCATCCCTTTGAAATATAATGCTTTTTGACTACTTCAATAAAGAAATGATTAGAAAGCGGGTCAAATTACATTTATCGGCATGAGAAAAATTATAGCAAATACAGATATAATGCAGTGTTTTTAGAGCCGGATAACATTGGTCACTTAAATTAAAAAGATCAACCAATTATTGGATCATATAATCGGCAAGGCATTATGATCGGCATGTCGCAAATTTAAAATTTACTGAAATTTGGCTCCGTACGGCACGGAAAACCTTGGCAGCGAGCGTTCTTCGGAACAAAAGGATATATGATTCCAACTTGTTGGGAACTTGTTTCCTTACTACGAACATCACCGTCACGAACTCATGATGGTCTTCTGGTTTTTGTTCTTCTTCACACCATCACCTTTAACGTTTAGAGCTTTTCCTTTCAGCATCAGCCTGCCACCACCAACATTCTCGTGCGCAGACATTAGCCTGCCCATTGAGTTCAGTTTAGTTTCTTTTAACAGGGAAAACAAATGGAACGATAGAAGAAGCACCCGCAAAAGAGACAACAAAACCTATCCAACGTAAGAAGACCATTTATGAACTTGTATTACAAATCGTTGGACCTACTAATAAGTTTTTGTTAACCGAAGGGGAAGTGAATGTCATCAATTCATGTTGAAGAAATCAAGCAAAACTCATGTTAGGATGAGAGAAGAGTGCAATTAGCAGCACGTTTAGGTCTTATTGAATGACACTTGTTTTCAACATCCACCCATAACCCCTTTGTACCAGACTTATAGTGACTGAAGTCTAAGAGAATTTACAACATATACTCGTTAAAGCCTAGAAGACGTTATAAATAAATAAATAAAATCTACTTTGATTAAACTACCCACGGGAAATGTTGTCATAGCCAATAGCATCCTCGAATTACTTCTCACACTTCCTCCAAGCAAAAACTTCATAATAGCCAATAATTAGAGTCAAGATACCTTTCGTGTTATGGTACCAGCAATCTCAACGAATGTTATACACCCAGTTGTATATACAAATCCGAAAAGCAGCATATGAAAAAAAAAGAAGAATAATAAACTCAGCAAAATAACATGTAGTTTAAAGACTACTAACGGTTATAAATAAGTTAAAATGGTCTAGTCTCAAAGAAAATAGCTAGTCTTCCCAATATGGTACCCATACCAGTCAAAGTGCATATTGCTTTGGCTACCAATAATCATTGCAAGAACAACAACCATCTCTGAAATGATGGAATCTATTCCGATCACGTAGAATAATATCCCTGTTATAAACCTTAGAGATCAGCTTAGCAGCCAAGTGACAATCAGTGCACACTCTAAGATTTTTGCAAATACGGATGGGCGCTCCTCCTTGAGATTTTATAAGGCCATAGGCTATAGCCAGCTTCTCACTGTGATGTAAGACAGAGAGTTCTTTCTCATCCTCCTCTGCATCTAATCTCGCCTCAGCTATGTCAGCCTTATAACCAATCAACTTGATTTTCATAATAACTTCTTCGAGCTTGTCATATATCTCTTTTGACTCCGGGTGATCAACATCTTCCGCAAAGAACTCATAGACGGCCCCTCCTAACTCAATCAAACTACATCCAGGCATTTTCTTGATTCTTTTCTCTCTCATTTCATTCCTAATCCTCATGGCATCCTCTTTTCTACCAACTAATGCATATAGATGGGACAGAAGGATGTAGTCGCCACTGTGTTTCAAATCCATCTTAACGAGTTGCTTCAGTGATTCTTCAGCAATTTCAACATTCTTATGAATTTTACATGAGGCAAGCAATGTTCTCCATATTATAGCATTTGGTTGGACAGGCATGTCCTCAATAAACTGAAGTGCTTCATTGATAAGTCCAGCTCGGCCTAGAATATCAACCATGCAACCATAGTGTTCAATCTTTGGTGTTATACCATAGTAATGTTTCATCCTATTGAAATAATTTTGACCTTCAACAACTAGCCCGGCATGACTACATGCAGATAGCAGAGCCATGAATGTAACATCATTTGGCGGCAGACCTACTTTGATCATTGACTCAAAGTATTGTAGGGCCTCTCTTCCTTTTCCATGATTAGCTAAACCCTGGATTAGGACGGAGTAAGACCAAGTATTCTTGGCTGGCATGTTTTCAAAAACTTTAATAAAGCTCTGTACACATCCACATTTGGCATAGAAATCCATGAGGGCGGTGCCGAGGTTTACAGTGAGCTGCATCTTCTTTTGTCGGATGTATGTATGAACCCACTTTCCCGTCTCCAGAGCCCCCAAAACAGCACAAGCAGATAGAACACTAACCATCGTCACCTCATTTGGATCCACACGTGCTATCTGCATGTGGTGGAACATTACAAGCGCTTCCCTACAGCGATTTGATTGAGCGTAACCAGAGATCATAGCACTCCACGCAACAACATCTCGTGATGGCATCTCATCAAACAAGCATCGTGCTTTATCAACTTGCCCACATTTAGAATACATGTCGACAAGTGACGTAGCCAAATTTCTATCTCGCACTAGACCATTTTGTTTAGCATACTTGGATATCCACTCACCTAGCTCCAAGTCGCCTATTCGTCCACAAGCTGTCACGACGCTTATTAGAGTTACCTCATCAAACTTTGCTCCAAGATCCAACATATGCCGAAATAAGCCCACAACCTTCTTCCACTCCCCGCCTTTGAAATACCCAGCAAACATGGCATTCCATGTTACAATGCTCTTGTTGGGAGTTTTATCAAACAAAAAATGTGCAGTAGCAAGCTGCCCACAACTAGCATACATATGAATCAAGCTATTAACCACAAACTCATTGCAAGCAAGTTGGAGTTTTAGAATTTGGGCATGAGCCTGCATCCCTTCACTAAGAGATCGGAGGCGTGAACACACTTTAAGGATAAGTGAGAAGGTGTAGGCATTTGGGATCACCGAGGAGCTAGTGAGCATTTCAAAAAATAGTAGGAGGGCCTCATGTGGAGAGTTGGATAGGATGAAGGCGCGGATGACGATGTTGTAGGCCTCGGTGTGAGGATAAGGAAGGCAGCATAGAAAATCAAGAGCATAAGCGATGGTCACAGGGCTAGCAACTAAAAGGGCAGAGTGCTTGAGGAAGCATTCTACGGTGGGAATAGAGGTAAGGGATCCTGACTTGAGGAGGATAGAGTGGGCTTGGCGGAAGTCGTTAAGTGTCTTGCACCTATTGATAAGAATAGTTGGCGGGCTCAAAGAGACTATAGATGGAGTGTGGCTTGAATTTGAACTTTGCAAAAGCTTAGTAGGAGGGACAATTTTTTGAGCAACGGCCATTCAAGTGTTTGCCTACACAAGAGATGGTGTAGGAGATTAGCCAGTCAGAAGCTTATGAGATGGTGCGTTACGATAACAATGTTTAATAACAATAACTATATCATAGACACAAACGGGCAAAGGTATCAGGAATCTTGCTACCGCATCTCTATCCTTTTTAAGTGGAGATAATGCACCTCAAGTAAGAAATTATAGGATCACTGAAGTAGAGTCTACACTTCGCGGTGCTTGATTACACATTCTCTGTGAAATGTGGAAATAAACGCTACGGAATTTGACATGTAGACATACACGCAAAAAAAAGGGAAAAAATCACCAGAGAACTGAATTATGCATAAATTAAAGTACATATTAGTCTGAACCAATTTGAACACAAAGAATTTAATAATTGAATAGTGCCTAATTCAGCATAAAATATCTAAGCTGAACATCATGGGTGGATCACTACAAATAAATTGATACTATGGTAACAGGCAAAAAACTTTTATTAAGAAAAGAATAATTAAAAAAATTAATACCGTGCTCTTGGGTCGAATGAAGAAATCTCAATCGGCCGATGGCGCGATTGCCAGAAAGAGATGGCGACGGCGCGATCGCCGGGAAGAGATGGTGCCGGGAGTGAGTGAGTGAGTGAGACACAGAGAGAGAGAGAGAGAGAGAGAGAGAGAGAGAGACAGTGGAACTCTAAACGAGAAAAGATAAGGTATTTTGTAAATATATCTTATCTTCTTAATTTGGCATGATGGCTCTCATATTATCTGTTTTTGGAATAAATAAGGTCGCTTGGCCTCACAAGATGGAAAATATATTCATTTTTTTTTTAAAAATATCAATGCCAAAAAGCACGATCGTTTGGAATCCAATCACGGTTTGGTCAAAAAAAAAAAAAATCCTCGACTATGCAAAGCTATTGTAAATAATCTTTTTCATTTTTCGGATCACTTCAAAATATTTATATATAAATATTTTAAAAATATAAATAATTCTATAATTATAATTTTCGAAAATTAAATATATTTTAATTTTTTTAGGTTTAAAAATTTTAAACTAAATAAGAACTTCCAATTTTAAAATATTTATATATAATATTTTTAAAAAAAAAATTAACATAAACGTTGAACAATTAGAGCCCTACCTTAGGAAGCACGGACACCCCGAAAATCGCCCCGATGCAGTATCCGACACGTGTCCGATACGCCATATGAAATATCCAGAAAAAAAAAATAAAAAAATAAGATCGGACACGTCTGGGACACGCGGGCAGAAGTGCCCGACACGCGAATCCGTTTTTTATTTTTTATTTTTATTTTTTTTTAATTTTAATTTTTAAATATATATATATTTTTTTAAAAAATACAATATTATGTATAACTAATTATAAGTAATATAATATATTTACATACTCAAATATTATTGTTATTTATTTTAAGTTGATATAATTAAAATTTTGATATTTAAATTGTCTCAAAAAATAAAATAATTATATTTTATATAAATTTACTATTGAATATTATATTGTTATTATATTTATAGATATTTAAATATTTCGTATAAGTTACTTTTTACTTATTTATATTTTTTTATTATCGTGTTCTAACCGTACCTGTGTCCTACTTTTTTGAAAATTACCGTATCTCGATATCGTGCCGTGTCGTGTCGCTGCCCCTGTGTCCGTGGCCCTACCTGACATAGCTCGGACCGTACGCTTACTAACGCTGGACACGCGCGGCTAGTTCACGTAATGCGCTTGAAAGAATAAAGAAAACCACGTGGCGTTTAATCGAACGGTAGAACCTTTGATCAACTTCTGAAATTTCTACAGCCCATGTTAAGAATGTAAGATGCCAGACCAAGTTGAGATCTAATTGAGTCAGCCCTTCCATATAACCAATGCTTATACCTTTTATTTTTTTTATGAAAACAAATGCTTATACCTATAAATAAACAGAACCACATGACTAACAAGCAAGACAAATATCGTTCATAGACCATATATATATTATAGACAAAATATTTTTTTTAACTCCTGAATTTTACTAAAATATATCTTTATAATCCTAAACTTTAGTTTATGGCCTCTATAACTATATACTTTTAAAAAATTCCCGCAATAATCTTACCGTCAATTTTTTTCGTTTATATTTGTTAAGTCGCTGACGTGGCTTATTTTTATCCTATGTGGCACTCTATAATATTTTAAAATTAGTTACTTACATTTTTTAACTTTTCTTAGTCTTTTTATTTTCTTTTTAATTTTTAATTTCGTCAAATTCTTTTTTTTTTTTTTTCTTGGGGATGGCGACTTTACAATGTTGCCGCCGTCGATTAGCCGCTCATGGCCGTCATCACTGCGTTCCGGAGTGATCTAACCGTTGACTTCCTGTCACTTAACTATTTACTCTCCACTAGTTATGACTTGCCATGTGTACCTTTTAAGTTTTTTCCATCTAACGAAAAGTCAGCGCATCCTCGCGTCCCTTCTTAGCCATTTCATTTAAAAATTTTCTCTTTAGAATTTCTCGATAACTAAATTTTTAGAATAATATTCCATACAATAACGGAGATGGCTCCAAAATAAATTTAATAAATAAATAAAAATTAACAAAATTGTACAATTAAAATTGAATGATCTGACCGTTGACTCCTTATTGTTGACTTTTTATCACTTAACTATTTAGAAATTACTGTTCAGCCCTCCCGTTTTTCATTTTTGATTTTTTAGTCCTTCGAAACGCGTTTTTCCGCCGACGTGACGGTACACGCGTGCCCCCACGTAGCGTTTCGGGAGGCTGAATCGCGCGATCCCAAAATTAAGGGGGCTGAACAGTAATTTGCCTAACTATTTACTCTCCCCATGTGTACTTTTTAATTTTTTCCATATAATGAAAAATCAGCGCATCCTTACGTCCGTTCGTAGCTATTTCATTTCAAAAAAATTTCTTTAGAATTCTTCAATAACTAAATTCTTACAATAATATTCCATACAACAATGGGGATGGTGGCGGAGGACAAAAATGACGGCAACGGCGGCGCCGGTGGGTTTTGCTCATCCGCAGCGGTGGCGGTGCGAGCTTCCCCCAAAAATGTAACTAGCACGAGCTTGAAGCGGCGATGGCGCCGTCGCCTTCCCGGTACCACCTGCTCCTCTATCTTCTCCTCATCTATATCACCATTACCCTCAAAGCTTCAGCACCATCATCACCCAGATCGATGTCCTCGATCCTGAGGCAGGAAAGGAAGAGAACTTTCGATGTAGCGAGGCCCGGTCCAGCAGAGTACCATAGCAGATTTGTGTCCTGCACGGCGGCGCCGCACGGCCAACACGACCGTGCTCCATTCGCCTTGCAGCACGCCGTCGACTCCGCCACCACCGATGAGCAAAGCTCGTACCGCCGCCGCTGTCTCCGGGCATCTTCGTGCTCAGCCACCATCCCCTTGTTGTATGGAATAATCATTCTTAACTTCAATGACTTGGAAGAGAAACTACAGACAAATGAAACAGTAACAAACGGAGGTGAGGACGACGCTAGTTCTTCATTAGGGGGGAAAAAGAATAAAATTTCAAGTGGTGACATGTAACTGGTGGAGTAGTTTATGGTTCAGGAATAAAGTATTGCAAGGATAACCGGCCACGAAATGCTAAAATATACGACGGAGATAAAGAAAAGCTGGCAAACCATCATTTTTATTTATTTATTGAATATTTTGCGCAAGGGAAAGATTAAACACTTGGAATAGTTGAAGTTCTGTTTCAGTTGAGACATGAATTTGCTGTGCCAGTCTTGACAATGGCTTTTGGCATGAGAAGACCCTAATACTTCCCTTAGAATGATAAATATTTCAAATTGAACGATTGTCACTTCTAGTAGTTCAACCTCAAAGGCAATTACAAGTTTGAACTATTAGCGTGTGATAATTTGTTCTAGTTATCAACCAAATGATCTCTTGTTTGAAGCGATAGCACGAATTGGAGCCGAAATAAGAAAAACAATAGCTTATTATGTTGAACTTTTTAGTAGGTTTGGGTTATTTTCAAGCCGATCCTACTTGACTGAATCTTTTATGTATAAAATCCAACTCGAAGGACCAAAACGCAGAATTACTCTAAAAAATCCTATACCAATTAATTACAGGGGTCAAATAAGATCCACAGTAGTTATCAGTCCAAATATGCAAACCCACATTAAACATTAAAATTTGGTTCTCATAATAAAAGTAAAATGGCTATTTCCGATACAGTCAGATTTGACGTAGCCTTTTGTGGGTACCGACTCGTATTTCTGTATTATATAGGCCCACTTCATCAGCTATCCTAAACGACGACAGACGTAGTCATCCTAAAGACCCTCTTTTTTTTCTCTTCTTTGGATTTCAACTTCCTGGTTGCATAACAATTCTTAACTCTCTCTCTCTCTCTCTCTCTCTCTCTCTCTCTCTCTCTCTCTCTCTCTCTCTCTCTCTCTGCTGCTGCTGAAATTAGCAGGAAACTTCTCTATTCTTCATCTTCAAGCTGTGATGTAAGCAGTTTAACGAGATTGATTTGCTCTTTATCATTTGTTTAATTTTTGTTTCTGATGAATAATTTATGAATGTTGGATTAAGGCTTTCATTTGACTTTCTTTTTTCGTTAATCGTAGCGAATTTGGATTTTGTTTCATTTATTGGGCGTTGTCTCTTTGTATTTCTTTTTCTTAATTGAATGAAGTTTGTAAATGCTTGGAAGAATATATTTCTCTTTCTTTCCTCCCAACTAATTAAACAGAGGTTTCAATGGGCGTTTTCTGAACTACTTTTTGTTTTTTTCTTGTTGGCAGCTTTAAATAGTATGTGTTAGTTCGAATTATAACAATGTTCTAGCATGTTCTGATTTTTACTATTATCATTTGTTTCTTTTTCTTGTCAGTATAGATAAAAAAGATGAAGAGATACTGGTCAGAGCTCATTCGGCATTTTCAACGATCACAGCGGTTGAATCATATGGTAAAATCCTGATCTGTGTAGCTTGAATTGCTCATTTTACGTTAAGATCCTTTTTCCACTTCAAGCATAGCTGTTGCCACGATACACGTGATTTTGAGATTCGATTGTTATGGCAGTATGTAGTGTTGAAATTTGAGATTGATATTTCTAATTAACTTTTCTCAAAGAGAATAAAGAAGTAACTTTACAGTAGTGCTGTCTACGGAAACTGCCTCTTTGGCGTATCCCTGCATACATCTTATCCCTCCCCATATCCTGCATAGGCGGGACATATCACTAGATAATAGTTGTCCTTGATGTATAAAGTACTGCCTCGCTTTCATTGCCGTTTGTTTGCAGGGCGATATACTGATATCACTACACTTGAGAAGTTAATCTACAACGATATCTTTATTAATTGCAGAAACCTAGGATATTGACATCTCATATATAACATTGTGATCTATATAGTAACATTAATGCGCATGTGGTGTATGTTTATGTTATAAAGAAATATGCTTTTGCAGTTACGGTGGCAAAGAACTCGAGAACTTTTAGTTTCATGTAATATGATCAAAGATCACTGTAGTTGCGTGCCTGACGGCAATGTGAGCAAACCTAAGCATTTACTCCTGACCACAGCTGGCCCGGTTCCACTTTATGTATGAATGTTTTGGGTATATTTTGTGGTTTTTGTTCATGATACTTCTCATTAGGTTTATATTGTGTTTTCTCGCTGACCTTTTTAGAGCATTTTTCTTTTCGGTTACCATCACCTTTTTTGGTAGTACTATTAATACGTTGTTACTGGATTCCTAGAACAGAAATTCTTCCATCGTCTTTACTAATTCACTACTGATGCTGCAGATTTGTAGTTCCATCCATTAACTTCTGTTTCTATTTTTTTTTTTTTTTTTTTTTTTTTTGCCACAGGTTGGTTCGACTACAGTTGGATTTGGCTGCATAACCAGTTCTCTCTCTTCCTCATCTCAAAGTACATGTTATATTCGTGATTTCCATAGCTCTTCAATGTGCAGGAACTTTGCAACTGCATGTGCTAGCTTGTCTGAACCATTGTCCAAAGATGCTAGCTTACCTGAATCATCGAACGATGCTCTTACAGCAGACATGCTAATTGATTCATTTGGAAGGAAGCATACCTACCTGAGGATCGCATTGACAGAGCGATGCAACCTTAGATGTCAATACTGCATGCCTGCTGAAGGAGTAGAATTGACTCCTAGTAATCGGCTTCTTTCTCAAGATGAAATAATTCGGCTAGCAAATGTTTTTGTTGGGTCTGGTGTTAACAAAATCCGACTGACGGGAGGTGAACCCACGATTAGGAAAGATATTGAAGATATTTGCTTGCATCTTTCTCAACTACAAGGATTGAAAACGTTAGCCATGACCACTAATGGAATTGTTCTAGCCAAGAAACTCCCAAAGTTGAAAGAATGTGGACTAAATGCGCTGAATATTAGTTTGGACACATTGGTTCCTGCCAAGTTTGAATTTATGACTAGACGTAAGGGGCATGATAGGGTTATGGAGTCGATTGACACTGCTATCGACCTTGGTTTTAATACTGTGAAGGTATTTTTTTTCTTTCCATATATATTTAAGTTTCCTGTCTTAACTTTGCTTGGGTGATTTTGCAGTCTTAATTTCTGAGATTTTGTGTAGTGTTTATTGTTGTCATTCCTTTCCTTGTGTCAGGTCAATTGTGTCGTAATGCGCGGCATAAATGATGATGAAATTTGTAACTTTGTTGAAATGACAAAGGAGAAGCCAATTAATATCAGATTTATTGAGTTCATGCCTTTCGATGGAAACGTGTGGAACGTAAGGAAACTAGTTCCTTATGCAGAGATGTTGGATATAGTGGTAAGGTAGAATTCTGACAGATCTTCCTTCATTTATTTCATTGAAAGGTCGATACTTCTATAGTCCGTGGATGGGGCAGATAAAAAATTTAATTATGACGTGGACTTTTGTAAATGACTTATTGAGCAGAAAAAACGATTTGGTGGTGTCAAGAGGCTTCTGGACCACCCCACAGAGACAGCCAAGAATTTCATGATAGATGGGCACAAAGGGACGGTCTCATTTATCACGTCAATGACTGAGCACTTCTGTGCTGGTTGCAATAGATTGCGACTCTTAGCTGATGGAAATTTCAAAGTATGTCTCTTTGGACCATCAGAGGTATGCAATTTAGACTTTTCATTGATTCATTAAATAAAAAAGTGAAAAAAAGATTAAATTCAGCTTCGCGACATTGTCGAGTATCCTAGTCCTATACTTGTGTAAACTTTAAGTTTTTTATACACATGTTTTTTGTATACCATAGCTAGCTTTACCTGTTTCAGAGGTTCTATGAAGTTTATTAGTTTAAAGTTGCATTTTATAACATCACTTTTGGTTAAGATTCTTAAAGTAGCAGCAGACTCTTAGTTGGATGTTGGAATCTCATGTCTTGTAGGCTGGTTAGTGTTAGGGTAAGATTGCAGCTTTTCTGCTGCCTAGCAAGTTTCGTTTGGTAACTCAGAGATGGATTGGATATGCTCAATATTGATATTTTGTGCTCTATGTCAAGTTTGTTCCTTAAAGAACACTAGGTTGCTGTTTTTTCTCTTCTTTTATAATAATGAGCACAGTAGCAATAAGGATCATGTAGCTGACCCCACCAGCGGGAAAGTCTTTGTTGTTGTATCTTCTTTTCTCTTGTGAGCATATTTAAATGGCATTTTTTTGGTAAGGTGGTCTGCGCTGTGTTTGGTTTAATAAAAATATAGTTCGAAGTTGAATTATTTACTTCCAAATTATAAAACAAGTGCAGTTTCTGCTTGTTACTTTGTTCCTTTGTGAGTTTGATCTCCAAATATCTGTTAATTCTGTGCATGCTATAAAAGCATTTAACGCCATCTATATTTGTTTGTTCTTTTTAGGTAAGTTTGAGGGATCCAATACGTTCTGGCATTGATGATCATGGACTAAAGGAAATAATTGGAGCAGCGGTAATTGTTTTTCTTATTTGTCCAGTTATTCTTTCTCAATGTCCGTGGTTCATTACGAAACAGCAAGCATTTCACTACTTGGCTGGTTCTAACAAAGTGGTTATTCCCTATAAGTGAATGTTATGCATGTTGTTCTAGTCATAGCAGGATATCATGCTCCTCTTTTTAACTGAGCACGTTTATGGTTTTTTTTTTCTTCCCTCAGGTTAAAAGGAAGAAGGCTGCACATGCAGGGATGTTTGACATTGCAAAGACATCAAATAGGCCCATGATACATATTGGTGGCTGAGGTAATTATATCAGTTTCACATAATTTTTGCTATCATGTAGTTTTAGGATACATGCATCTTTTGGAGGATATTAATATCCTGTATGTAACCTAAAAGTTCCTATTAAGCTCACTTGCAGAAGGACATATCCTGTTATTCGAAGTAGTCATATCTAGTTCAAGGTTTTTCATGCCGTGCCGAACCGAGTTTTAGGAAATTCCAAATTAAAAGACGTGCCGATCGTGTTGTGCTGACCGTGCCAATAATCAAATATTTTTTTTTTTTTAGTTTATATTGAATTAAAACGAAAAAAAATGCAATAAAAAAAACGAAATACCTGGTTGCCGCCAGGGACGTGACCGGCGCGCGACCAGTTGCTGGTGCGACCTAACTTTCGCGCCTACAATGCAACGAAATGGGTCCCACGGCGCGCAACCTGTTAAGAGCAATGTTCATTTTCCTCGCAAGGAAGATGAATAGTGCTACATTTTAAAAAAAAAAAAAATCTTGAGATTCCATGTTGGCCAGCTCGGCACCATGTCGGTGCCGGATCTCCGCCAGAAACGTAAATCTATGATCTATTTAGAAACTGAAATGGTTGAGGTGATCTTCAATGTTTTTGTTTGATCAATACCTATTTATAAATTTTGTTTGACAAGAAGCAAAATGGAGACTGTATTTGGCAAATAATGATCATGTTAGCAGTTATAACCAAGCAGTTTGTGATCCGATCTGAAGGATTAATGAGTCGCTAAGGTAATACATATCACCATGCGCCAGATAATTACTTCTTCGAATACCTGGGTTCTCTTAGCACTTAGAATATGTCAAAATTGTAATCAGTAAGAATCATTTATTAGGATGGTGTACATCAGCCTTGCAGTTTCAAAAAAGGAAAAAAAAGGGAAACAAGTCATGGCTATTGGCAATTTCCTACTTGAGCTCATATGATGTGAATTGAACTGTGATTGTGTTGCAGCATTACATCATGCTATCAACATCGAGCAGCTATTTGCTTGTACTCTGATCCATGCTTGCCGTTTAAGTAATCAGATAAGATAATTGCTCATCACATAAATTGAAGTCTATCGGAGTTCCTAATAACGAACATTATATCTTGTTACAGGAGGACCACCTTGGGAAGCTGTGTTTGCCTCATACTTATGATGAGATGATCGATGTGGTTTTGTTTCGTGGCTGTTGTCTCTAATGGTTGCTGAATTTTTGTGCTCCATCTTACCCTCCACTGATCTCGTCTCGCAAGCCTGGTGGTATGTAACTTTTGCGTCTGTGCAGAAAGTTGAATGGTTGACTATGGCTTTCAGAGTGTTTAGTCTTGATACCAAATAGGTCAATGATACTCCTATAATGTTGTGTGCAGTTTTTATGTTGTTCAGTGTGTAAAAAGAATGATATTAAACTTGACCAGGTTTTTGTAAGCTGAATGTAGACCTACTTTTACATTAGAGGTTATGCTTCGAAACGGCAAACTAAGTGCACTGTATCCTTCTTAGTTACAAAAAGTATATCATCATTGGCTCTTCACTGGTGTATCTTGGCTTAGAGGTTGATTTTGAATATCCAAGGTTTTCAATGCAGTTTCGGTAAATTCAGATTCTGGTCTCTTCACTGGTGTGTCTTGGCTTAGAGGTTGGTTTTGTATACCCAAGGTTTTCAATGCAGTTTTTGTAAATTCAGATACTTGTACGTGCTGGTCAATAGTGTCGTGAGAAATATAAAATTCAAATTTAATCTAAAACAAACATAAATAAGTTTTTCAGCACATGTTGTGATGTTCTGTGTCATGCGATAGTCGTTGGAATAGAGGTGTGTCGTCAGGTCCGGTACAGACTACACCGATTGTAAAACTATGTAACCATGAAGGCTGTGTATGTTGTTTCCAGGTCGTCTATGGTAGGTCATATGCTTCTGAGTTGGAGCTTTCGTTGGCTGGCTGCCTTCAGCATGATGATCTCTGGCCTGAGGATTGGTAGTCTCTTTGACAAAAGGAAGGAACTGGAGGCCAAATCTGAAAATCATAGACTTAGTTTCGAAAAGTGTGGGAAAAAGTTTGAGTTTTTTAAGAAAGGTTATTAATCAAAGGGAATCCGAATCATCCTTGTTGGATAAAAACAAAGGTGAATCATGTAAACTGAGTTTTAACAGTGCGCAAGCCATATACCAGTCACTTATGGTGAAGAAGTAAACAGTCTTTAAGCTTCCAAATATATCAATACTAACCAGCATTAGTCCAGTTGATTACGAAGTTGGGTGTTGAGCGAGATCACAATATATCCTCGTAAAGGATAGGTAGTGCGTTAAAAAGGAGGAAGACGACCGTGGTCGCCCGCACGCAAGGTAATCGGCAGCTGCGGTCGCGTGCCTACACTTTTTTTTTTTTTAATTTTTAAAAAGTTTTAAAAAAAATTAAAAATTTGAAAAAATAATAATAATATATTTTATTATCAGTACGACCGGCACAGTCGCACATATCGAATTTAAAATTTATCGAAATTCGACACGAAATGGTATTTAAAACTTTAGTATAATCCCACCAGACTGGTGCCACAGCATCCAAGTATTTTCACATCCTCGTGTAATATGTGACACCTTAAGCGGGAGGTCCTCCTGAGAGAGCAAATGGGTGCGTTATACGGATAGAGTTATAGTCCAGACAGTAGCTCGGGCCCCTCAAAAAAATTGAGTAAGTTTCTTTTTGAACATTCGTAGTTCATTTTTGCGCTGCACAAAGTTTATTCCAAACCGTAATATGTCCGGAAGAAAATTTCATAATTTTTGAGAACTGTAGCATGTTAGAACCAATTTGACATAGGTATGGTACATGGTTTTAAGTGCAGTAAGTAGAGATGTCAACAGGACTGGGGATTATTCTCCGTTCCCTATCCTGAATTTAATTTTCGTTCCCCGTTCCCCATTCCCCATTCCCGTACCGACCCCGACGGAGAGGAAAATTCCATCCCCATCCCCGCCTCTGCGGGGATCTGTGGGAGACGGAAAATACCATTCCCTATTATTTTTTAAAAAAATTAAAGAAAATATTTAATATAATATTAATAGAAATAAAAAATTATACCATATATGATATCTATATAATTGAGTGTCGGGGTGGGATTGGGGCCGAAGATAGGGCCCCCATCCCCGTCCCCGACGGGGATTTTTTTTTATCCCCATCTTCGACCCTAAACCCGATTTTTTCGGGGTGAAAAATCGGATTTCCCATCGGAACCTGTGGAAATTGACATCCCTACCAGTCAGCATAGCACGTGCCCTACGTCACATGTCTGTTCCGACAGTTATTGACATGACACGTAAGAAAAAGAAAATCTTATATTTATAATTAATTCTGAATTTTTATTTTTATTTTTAAAATTAATTAATAAATAAATATATCGGTACGGTCGGCATGGTAACATCAGCACATGCCAGAATCTAAATTTACCAAAATTCGGCTCAGCTCGGCACAGAAAATCTGATACGGTAGCACGTTTGAATATAACGGCTCCCAGCAGTTACTTTCATGTTCAATTAATATTCTAATTAGAATTCAACAAAATCCTAGTCTTCGTTACCTTCTATTAATGGGCACTAGTCGATTGCCAAAAACTTGGTAGGAATCAGTAAAATGTCCACAATGCATGAAGAGAACTTCCTTGTTCAGATAACAAAATCTTGTTCTCCATATCAATACTGATTGCTAACCATATTTGAACAAAACTAGGTTCGTAAAGATAACTCGACATTTATTGCAATAACGCGCATGGATGACGCGTATTTGTAAAGGATAATTGGTTACATTTGTAAGTTATTTGCACTAAAAAGATTTCACATTAGATATCAATGAATCTGCAATGAGATAAAGAGTTCACACAGCAGAAAGAGGGTGGAACCGAGATGAAAGAACCATCGAATGTGTCTTTAAACACGTGTGGGTCTATTAACTAACCTGCAGTTGAAGTCTGGTTGACATTTTCACTCTGTTACAGAATGTAGTTCGGGTATGTTCTTCGATACTCAGATGATAACTCTTGAGAGCAGGTTCCTAAGTTCCGATACCATTCAAACATTCTGAAAGTAAATGAAAAATTATGTGCCTCAGGCTCTGAGCAAAGGTTAGTAGTTTATTACTGTGAACATAATAACATCAGGAAAATCAAAATACTAGTATACTACTATATGTCTATATGTTGATCACAAATTATAAGATAGTAAGAAAGACTCGGAAAGGAAAGCAATTGTCATAGAAGTAGAACTGGTCACAGCCCTTATATCCGTAAAATTTCCAAATAAAAACATTATACCAGATTGAAGACATGCTACTATCTATATGGAAGTTTGAGACAACAAACACCATTGTTTAGAACCAAAAGCAAATGACTAGAACTTGAAAAAAAAAAAATTTAAATTAAGAGCATTTATTATTGAACTCCATCACCTCAAAGAAGTTGCTTAACCATGAACGCAATTATTATCCTAGAATCTTCATTTATGTACCCCGATGTTCTCCATTTTCTCTGTTCCCAAACTGCCACGTTCTCAACTTTCCCATGTCACCATCTACCTCCACTTTCTCTGTTTCATTCGACTTCTTCTCCAATTTTGTTGTCCTGGAACTGCTTGCTTTCTTTGAGGACTCTACTTTCTTGTTTACCTTAGCTCTCTTGGATGAACCACCAGTTGAAGAATCGGAGTGATCATTCTTCCTTCCCTTGCTGTGGGAACTCATATGGCCCCCGAAGGCTTGTGCATTGGGAAACTCCAATAAACAGGTACTGCACTTGTAAATACGAGGAACGTCAGGACCTGGCCGAACTTGTCCATTCAAGTACGACACAATCCCCTCCCAGTCGTGTTCTACAGAGTCACCATATGGAAGCAAGTTTCTTGCATGCCGATATAGGTTCATGTTGAAAGGTTGGTTGTGATATAATGGTGCTTGGTTCAACATGCCGATGTATTGTGTTGGTACATTACTCCGATGAACTGGGTGGTGGTAATAGTTGCCACTATCTATTGTTGGGAAGCTCTGCCTTGGAATAATAGGATTGTTCACCATAGGAGAGCTAAAACCGAGCTCAGTATTGAAGCAAATGCCTCGTTGGAAGGGAGGCAAGGCGTAGGCATAAATGAAAGCTGGTTATTTAAGGATTCAGATGGAAGTGCCATAGGAGGAGGAAGAGGTTGGTTGTTAGCATCAGAGTGATTGCTAGGCTCTGATGAAGCATATGCGCTCTCTATGATAGGTATAGGGGGCTCAGTGAGAGAAATCACGGGTTCTTCATGTATTGCGGAGTTGAACTGTGATGATGGATGAACGAAAGATGACTCCTTGGATGAAGGCACGAGCGCAGGAATGTTAGGTTGGTTGTCAAGCATACCGAGATGTTGAAAAATGTCCTCCATGGTGAAGGCTAGATAAGTGGAAAGGCTTGAAGATTTTGTAGGAAGAAGATGAATGATACATGAGTGAGGGCTTATATAATAGTATGGCTGAATCTATTTCTGACTTCCAAGATATCCGGCATCGTGTCTCATGCGCCGAACATAGTTTATTTTGTAGTAAGGATTGAATGCATGCGTGAACATTCAATCATCATTAATTTCTTGTGAAAATGCATAATTCATTTTGTACAAAGTTCCAAATAAAGAAGAACAAACCACTTGTTCGTTTAAAAGAGAAAACAAAGGACTACATGTGTCAAGTGTTAGACATCAATTCCAAGTTATTGTTCATTGTCTAATTAGGAATTATTTCAGATCGATGCGTACATTTCGGTAACGCAAATTCACGCATAAGTTTTTGAGAGAGATTTAATTAAAATTTGACTTTCGAAGAGGCATTTGCTTTAATTCACCTGCAGTGAAATTGGACTGTGATCCTTTATCCTTTAAATCTTTTCCAATTTGAAAATTCATACTCATAACAAATTGATAAAAGCATCAATTGGGCCATAGATTAAAATATACGATCCTGAAAGAATTTCCTTCCATTGTTGAGACCATCTCCATTGCTGTCTTAGTACAATGACTTGAATTATAAAAGTTAGAAACTTATAGCCTTGTACTATATATGAATATCCCACTTACGTCAGGTTCAGAATTCGTTGTCTGTTTTTTTCCCAATGGAAGATGAAACTATAGCCACCAAACTTCTAGCCTTAATGGTCATGCCCAAAATGCTTTTGTACAATTGGGTAATTCAAATGTCATGACTTCAAAGATTGACACCTATAATCAAAGGGTTTTGGGACAAGAACTTTTCAAGAACTTGCATCCGCCCATCTACAGAGATCTGAATTTGGTACTTTATGGGTTTAGAATTTGGATCTGGTTAAATATTAATTCTCTATCTATTAAGACAAAAGATATTAAAAAATCCTTAAAAAAATTTAAACAGGCCAGAAACATGGATGCTACCCAAGCGAACAACTTTCACTAACCAGAAGCTCATGTATACACTAAAAGAATCCAAAATTCATGTGTCTAACAGATCTATGAAAGCCTAATACATTTAGGAAAATATTGCTCAATCCTTCTTTGCACATGACAATTGAGTCCAACTATTCCTCCTGATCCCCTTTTTTAATCTTCAGCATACTTTTGGTATATGTACATCGGTTATAAAACTAAGAAAGTAAGTGTATCCACATAGACGATGGAGTTTTAGTAAACAACTCTTTTCCGTAATTAGCGTGGATATGCATGAAGCTAAAAAATAATTAAAGCAGATCAGAAGAGATGATAGAGAGTAATTCTGCCATGCGAATGGTGATGAATCTCCAAGAATGTATAAGCCGCAGCTTAATTCCAGATACAGACTGATGAACAAGATGAGCAGGATAAGAATTAAATGAATTATGATGATAGACACAAAGCACTAAAAAACCGCCTACCATGCGTTAGATATGGATGGGGTTTTCTATCCTCATAACCAATGTAAGATAAAGCAAAGATGGACTAGGATACTACAAATAACTGTCTTTTTTCAAAAATTAAATGCAACTGAGCAAGTCTACAAATGGCAACACTTTCCTATTGTAAAGTTGAAAATACAGAGAAGTTACTCTACAAAACCGAAGAAAGTTCATTATAAGTCTTGAACGATCTCTGCAGTTTAGATCCAGACAGGTCCGAATCTGGATTGACGTTTAACAGATGGAAGTCCTGGAGGTAAACAGAGGCCTCAGCAGACTATAACAACATGGACTATCCAATGTGATAGACTGATCAACATAACGCTATAGTACTGAACAAAATGCCAGACTTCTCAGCCTTATTATAATTGGACATCACTATTGCTACCAAAATGCATTCCATTGGAACTAGCCCCCTAAATGAAAAAAAAAAGAAAAAAAAGACAAAGTGAACAGGCCAGGAAGGAGCGTATTCTTCTTTCTTTCGACAAGGATATAGAAGGTCGTATTAAAACTGGTTCAACCATATCCAGAAAGATATACAATTTAACAATTGATGCTAGAACCTTTGTATAAATTAGTTCCAAAATTAAATGGAAAATCATTGCCATCCCTAATTCAACCAACCAAGCTCAAAATTCATTATATTACGCATTAAATCTTACCCAAAACCTGTAGCAATCCATGGAAGGTTTCTACTCTCCAGATATGAAAGCTTGCCAGTGCCAGATGCCCGCCTCTACAACTGGAAATAAAGTTCATAGTTGGAAATTATAGACTGCATTTCTTAAGATATATAATTAAGAAAATTATTCTACTACTAAAGCAGAAAGAATAGACACCATATCATGCCTGCAACAATAGCATGGTCATCTCACTCATAAGTCTACTAGGAACTACACCTGTCAGAATGAGTACATCATGTAAAAATATCAATAAAAAGAGTGGGTTTATATTGATGCTTGCCTTGGAGCAAAAGGCCGGGTGAAGTCCATACAAGCTAACATGCTCCATCTTTCCCGTGCTGTAGTATGGATACATCAACATCGAATGGTAATCCATGCCAACAATGGCGCCCCTGATCTACACCTAAGGAAGTTTAGGAAACATAAAGTATTAAAAAATAAAATTACAGATACTTATCAATAGATGCAGACCTTAAAGTAACAAAATTTATTGGGTAACAACAATGATGATCTCTATGAATAACATTAACAGCGAATCTTTTAGTGGATCCTGGTTGGAAATAGTTGAGAGTTTCAGAATCTGAGTTCATTTTGACATTTCGTCGAGCACCATCATACAGCTCTAACAATTGAAGATTTACAAGTTGCCATAGAAATCTATAAGAAATGAATGCCTGATTTATATTGAATCTCACCAAGTTATAGACTATGTGATCATTGAATCTTCAAACAACACTTTAGCATTCCGAATATCCTTCATTTTAGCTCAGGTAACCTCTCAAGTATTGAGAGATCGAGCTGTGGTGATCTAAGTGAGTTTCTTCAGCTGAATTTGTCATTTCTCTTCAGCATAAAAGTTAAGAAAATTGAGTTCTCTCCAGCAGAATTTGAAATTCTTCCGCCATTTATGAGAATATTAAGGATGACGTAAACACACTAAAATTAGGGTGATGCAGTTAAGCCCGACCCATTAACCCGATCCGCGGTCCGAACACGTGGAAAACGCGTTTCCCCACGTGGCGAAACGCGTTTCACAACGCAGGAAAACGCGTTTCGCCACGTGGGGAAACGCGTTTCCCACGCGTTCGGGCCGCGGATCGGGTTAATTGATCGGGCCAAACAACATTTTCCCTAAAATTATTGCACCATTTTCCTTACGGCTTCACCGTAAACCCTCTTAGATTTGAAACCTAACAAATCAACCTCCTGAAATATATTTTTAGAAACAGATTTGTTTGAAAATCAGCACACGGTGCATCGTACCATCAATTATTTTAGCGCATCGCTCTAATGCTCGACGGTGCATCGTGTTATTTTTGCTCACTTGCATTCTATTGGTATAATTAAAAGTTCTGAACTGATTAATAAAAAAATACCAATCTAAATAGTTAAAAACTTTACGAATGTTTTTATAAAATTTGTTAAAATGAAAGTCAAAATAAATTATAACTTTTATATAAATTTTTTCTTAAAAATAAAGTTAGCATGTGTATTTTTTTTGTGTAGTTTATTGAGGTGGATAGCAAAGCCTTTGTATTTTGTAGTTGTTGTTATGGTTGATTCATATCAGCCTTTGCCGATCGTGCGGCCGAGCAAACACGTGTAGCATTTTTTTTTTTTTGAATTATTTATTTATTTTTTGGCCGTTGCAAAACAACGGCCAATCACATCAACGGCTGAGAGAGCTTTTTAGGAGCTGTACTTCTTTTTTCATTTTTATTATTATTTTAAACAGAATCAAGCAGCTTTTTTTTTTTTTTTGATTTTTTTTAAAAAATAGAACAGTGCAGAGGGCTTGCATGGATCCTGCCTCCGCGGGCCATCAGCCCGAGCCGAGCTAGCGCTTAGTCATGCACGGGCAAAGCCGCTATTTGTTTCCACGGGCAGCCCACAGGCAGTAGTGTACGTGGGTCAATCCCGGCCCACAAATTCTGCATCACTATATAAGGGATCATTTGCGGCAGGTATCCATATGCATCACCTAAACTGAGTCCTTACACAGTGAAAGCACTCGACTTCATCGAAACAGTTCCCTGCATGTGCAGTAGACTTTAGGCTGACTTGTATGCCTTTCTCTGAACCAGAGTTGTGCTCATGCATCTTTCTTTCCCAATGAAAGTAACTTTATATGGTGAGAATCTATCATTTATTTATAGCAGTACTTGTACTGTATATATGTTCGTATACAAGTCTGATAATGCCTCAAATACCCATAATCTCTTAACCATTGCCCGCAAGTTGGAGCATATATATATCAAATGCTTATGGCTTGTTGCAGTAACTCATGCCAGATCCTCGAAAGGACTTGGTCAATATTGAGCTAAATGATTATTAGACTCCATAAATGAAGTGATTATCTTTAGATGGTATCCTCTCTCTTTCTCTCTAGGCAATGTCTTGGCCTTCTAATGAAAAATTGAATTTGAATGTGATTGGAAAAGCCGCTTGATTGTCATATATGAGACGTATAGGAGTAACCTGTTTTAATTTCAACTTCATCAATTAAATGTTTCAAACATGTAAATCATATTAGGATTTGATTTGAAGAACGCCCAGCGTATTGTAGAGACATATTGACATATATCTTCTTTATGAGCAGCACCTAAAAAGAAGCCGTTATTCCTTACTTCGATGAGCATTCTTGCAAGCACATCTACACGAAGAATAAAAAGAGTTAGAGACAAAGTATCACCTTGTTGCAGACTGCTCGTAGAGAAGATCCAAGTTCCGGATTTTCCATTGATAAGACTAGTAAGCTTTGAGACAAAATGTAATCATTAATCTAGTTGTTCCAATTGAACCGAAGCCTCGTGCATGTTAGGTTTGAAATATGAAAGGATCCATCACTGAAATTATAAGCCTTTTCAAGTTTTATCTTGAAGATACAACTTTTCTCGGACAGGATAATTTGGTAGAAAAGAATGTAGAGGCGGTGGCAGATTGACGAGGATCATCTGCACCGGATTTTATACACCATCCCATGCATCGGTATCTAAACAAATAGTATTGACCTCAATCAGAAATTGGAGAAGAAGAAAAATTGACCTCAAGAAGTACAATGTATCCACTTCAAATTTAAAAGCATTAACGTGCTGGTGACTTGGCGTACATTACATAGTAAGTTAGTAACCCATATAAATATTTGACTTTCTTATAATATTATTGTAAAATTCTCAAAAGAAGTGCTGTAGTATTTGGTGACATGAAAAAAAAGGTCATAAAAATATTCAAATTTGAGACATATTGAGTGAATGTTGCGCATCTTAACCACCAGATCTATTTTCGTTATATAGAATAGCGACATATATTGTTGCCATTCCAACTGACGACTTTTGCAACGCTTGTAGCACATATCCTGTGTGCTGATTGCTGGCAAATGTCATCATTTTGAATGGCGAGATGATTTTAGATTTGTAATCGTTATTTTTTGTTTAGAAATATAAATAGTAAGCAAAATAATTTTAAATTAAATAAAAATTCCATTTTATTACTAGATTGTCAAAAAAAAATTGTAGAGATTTTTCTGACTTTTAACGTTCTCAATTTCTTATTATTTGCTTTTGATCATTGTTATTTCTGTCGAATTTATTAATTTTCCATGAAGATAACGTGATCCTAAGTGACTTGAGGAGCCCTCTGACTGTCATGACCTCTTGTTGCAATTTCGGGTTGTGGAGTTAATTATGACATTAACTAATTATAAAACAGCGATCATACAGAACAACACCTCTTCAAATCTTCTTAACAGTCTTAAGTTTCAAGTATAATTGCATAAGATTAACCCTTGCGCATATCTAAGTACCTGCAGCATAACTAGAAACACAAGTGCTTTGACATCATGACACTTCCGCAGGCTAAATTAGAGACAAATTATACGTAAATAGGATTCAAGTCCAGTAACTTACAGCCACATGCTAGTAAACAGGTGAAGTTTTCTCTCATTATCTAAAATTTAAAAAAAAAAAAAAAACTGTTAAAACACAGCAAAAAGTATCATTAGTTACTTTGTTAAGCTTCATATCACCGCCGAAACGAGTTCTTCTAAAAGAAAAAGAAACAAATACTTGTTCGATGCTACAAACAAAAGCATATGCAAAAGCAGATTAAAGTCTCATACATGCGCATTTATATCCTTAGAACATAAGTTGGCTTAACAACATGGTACATACTGAAAAGAAAATTTTTGGCTTACCACAACATTTGCAGCAAAACAAAATAATATAAGTAAATCGTTAAGCTAAAAACTTTGGTAGAAACCTAATCTAATCAAAAAAAAAAAAAAAAAAAAAAAAAGAGAGAGTGGCGGCAGCCATTCAGCAGTCTCATGAATCTAGATGACCCAAGATTTTTTGTTAAAATGAATCTCAAGCTGTGATCCAAAGGATTTGATCCTTCGCAAATCACAAGGTGCCTTGGGATTGTTTAGTGCTACTTTGGGGCATCTAGCATCTTTCATATAAATCTATATTTGGAGTGCATCTGCAATGGAACTAGCAAGACTCAGCACCTCAAATGGAGCTCTATTGGCGATGGCCTTCACGGTATGGGGACAGGAGTCTGTTATCCAAAAAAACGAAAATGGGCTTTGAGTACCATCTGAAAATAAAAAAGCAGATAATTAGATCCTTTGCAAAAACTAAAACCAAGTTGAAAAGATAATCTTAGAAATGAGTCTAACTGGAATCATCTTGCGTGAACCGAAGCCACGACTGTTTCGGAAATACAGCATGTGTCACGTACGCACTAACTTTTGCAGCACCATGTGCAGCTAGCACTTTCTGAGCAACAGCAAATGAAATGTCATTATTGATAGTAAAAGCAGGTTGTTAAAAACGTTAGAGCATTGAACATCGATCTTTATTACTCGAAAAAAAATATGGAGAATAAAGTCTCAAAAGTAGAGAAAAACACCGAAGGCTAGCAGGTTGGATTACATAAACATACGAAGGTAAAAGGATGAAAGTGAATATGAAAGCAATCTGGCAAAAGCAAATTTTTTTGGTCAGTGGATGCACCAGCTGCTGCATAACAAAGTAAACATCAAGATGTCTTCTTTTCTTTCGAATACCAGCTAATACATATTACAAGCAATAAATACAGCAGTACCATATTACAAAAAACTGAATTAAATTGAATTTTTAAAATTATGAATTAACAGCAGCTGTAACAGATGTAGTTAATCATGACAAAGCGGAGGCAGGAGCATTTCCATTATATAAAATTATAAATTGTTGTAGCATTTTGGATAACGCATTGATAATCAAATCTCGAACTAGAAACAATCTCGAATGCTTCCATTTTTCGTGTCAAACTTAAGACTTGTATATATAACTTTCATTAGAACTATAGGTCATACGTCTAACCTAAATATTCATTGAAAGAATGCTAGGCTAAGGACAACAAAAGAAAGTGTAGCTAACATCTTAACATGAGTCACCCATTAAATACTACGAATTAAGTACACCAAGTTCCAACCCAATCTAAAACAAAAAGAAAGACAAATAAATATCAACATCTTGTAACTTAAATGAAAAAGGCTGCAAAATGTGAGGATCTGGAGACAACAGCTGAACAACATGATTTCCAATTCAACAAAATCATACAGGTGGAGTCTGACTCCTTAGCAAGCACGTCGAGTCATTCTTTCATTCACTTATCTACAATTTACAGTCATTCAGTCACACACACGCACACACAAGAAAAAAATAAAAACAAATAAAAACACCGAAATGCTTGGAATTGTGTAGCAAAAATGATGCTAAATCTGGCTGAAAACAAGAAATGCTTGGAATTGGGTATCTAATTACTTTGCATTATAAAAAGGAATGCATTACCTGGCACTCAATGAGAGTACCTCCTGACTGTACCAAATCATCTACAATAACAACATGTCGACCTTCGGGGTTTCCCTCCTTGATTCGGACTATCCTCTTATCACCTTCACGCACCTTAGCACAAACAATCATTGGGAAATGCAGCAGCTGCTTGTGAAATCTCTTCCATGCACCATCATCTGGAAATGCTATTGTTATCTGAAAGGATCACAACCAAGAAGTTAGCTCCAGATGAGTAAGTAGGATCGAATTCCTGCACTACTGTGGCTTTCTAAGACATTGATGCACAATTTTTTATAATTGTTATCAAGAACCACAGGTAGGTAAAGATGTACGTAAGGCTATGCTATATACGTTATTGGCATCAGGGAGCTGGTGAAGACGCTGAAGCAACAGGGGAATCCCACTTTCAAAGCATGGCAAGATATCATCTCCAAAGTAAAACCTTTCCTGCAAAATTACGATATAAGAATACCTAGTAAATTCTTTCTTAAAGAATTAGGCAGCAAAATGCAAACTTTGTAATCTAGTATAATTGAGCAAATACCTGCAGAGCATGAATATCATAGATGACTAAACTAGTTGGACCACCCCTAGACTTGGGTATCATTGATAAAATTCGTGCCATCGTGAATGCAGTAGCAACATCACCTTCTTCTTCCACTCGCTCAAAAGAACCAGTAGGGAAGAATGGTAGCACCAATGTAAAGGAAGCAATGAAAAGCTTAGGCAAAGCATAGATTGCAGATATCTGCTCAAAAATGACTCCTGGGGAGCTGAAGGAGGCCAAGAAAGCAACATGTTGGCCTCTTATAGTTTGTGCATTGTTGATGAAAAGGTTGGGGAATCCATCATCAAAGCTTCTGGAGATGAGAAGAGAACAAAGGATACATAAGGTCTCCCGAAATTCTACCACCACAATAACAAAATAATAATAATAATAAAGTTAAAAAAAAAAAAAAGAAGCTAGCACTTTGAAACCTTCTTTTCTCTTCTTAAAGCTGAATTATACTATAGCTTACATATAACTACAATCATCCAAGTTCGAGCTGATAAAAGAAATCACTTTCTTATACCATGATCCTCCTCTGTCATTTAATTAATCAGATTCAGAACGTTATGACATAAAGATGTCCACGAGTGAAATGATCTAAAGTTCAAGTAAAAAATACTTGTGGAGAACCATAATTAGAATTAGATAAAGATTCCTCTAAACTTACTCGGCCATAATAATAACTGAATTAGAGAAAGCATAACCATATACCATGATGAAAATAAGCCTCCAACTAGAAAAAAAAGAAAATCTTCAATAACGAAGTACAACAAGGTAAGCAACTAAGTATTTCCACTGCAAAAGACACACATTCGATCACTTACCAACATGAAAAATCGACCTTTAAGGAAAAAATTAACCTAAAAATCCAAATAATATATGAAAAAACATAAATTCGAGCATAAACTCTAATTCAGATGTTAATCTCCTGAATACAAAGTAGTGTTTTCAACTTGGCAGCTGAAATTCAGCACCCACACAAGATATCATGACAATAAACTAAGAATGACAGAAGATAAAACTTGATTGCTGATATAGAAATCACATTATAATAAGTAGCAAAGTATTTCCAGTGGAAATACGCAGCATCCAATAACAAACCGCAATACCAAAAAAATCGATTTAAGAAAAATGCAAACCAAAATATCTCATTATTAAAAAGACATAAATTCAAGAAAAACCCGAACTCGGAGGCTAATCATCAGAATACAACATAGCATAGTTTCAACTTGGAAAAAAAAAATTCCAAACTTTAGGTGGATATCAAGCGCCAACACAAATTATTTAATGGTTATGACAGAAAAAAAAGGGGAAAAAGAAAAGACCTCCAAGCTATGGACTGTAGTTGAATGAATTCACAGTGATCTGCGATTTTCTTAGCGAGCTCCGCCGATTCCTCGCAGTAAAAAGGTAAACCACTTTTTTCCCCATCCTTATATCTCTAGAAAACCAAAAATTAATCTCTTGGTAGTACGTATATATTACACCAAGATGATCAAAGAGAGGGAGAAAATGAGAGAGAAGAGAGAAAAAAAACGGCGGCAGCGCGCGCGGGCCGGCAAAAGTAACGGAGAAAGTAATTGCTGAAGCCCCTCTTTCAGGAGCTCCTGAAGCGGTGCGTGGGTGAAATAGATCCAGTCGCCGATAGTGTGGCCTTTTCGGTTTTACTAAGTTCTACTAAACTATTATTATTATTTTATTAATATATATTACTCATCTTTTTCCACTATTCCCTGCTCACTAAACAATGCTTTTCTCGGGACAATACCGATTCAGGCCCTGCTTTTTAAAGCTCTGCCGATTCAGCCTTGTACTTCTCCTTATTCCGTTTCAGCCTCTCTATCGATTTTTGTGTCCTTCCGTTTTAACCAATATATCAATATTTTTTAGAAAAAAATTTTAATATTAAAATTATAAATTTTGATAAGATTTACGACTCTTATGTTTAATATCTTTTCAAAAAATACTTTTAAATAGATATTTTGATACTCTGAAATATTAATGAGTTTTTGATCCAATCCGTTAATCTGCTGATTATTTGTATATTATTATATACGATTAATATCCATGCATCGATCGGAGCAAAATTAGTATCATTATTTCGGTATATTTTTTTTATATTTTTTTTTGAAAAAATTTTAACTACAAAATTGTAGATCTTATCAAAATCTATAACTTTATAATTCAAAATTTTTACCAAAAATACTTAAAAATAGGTCAAATAAGTCGACGAAAGTTTTATATGAGATCTCAAAATCCGTATTCTTTTGGATCGGCCGATCTCAGCCGTCCGTTTTCTACACCATGATACGTTAGCATCAGGGGAGTCACATCCTCCTAGGCCTAAACCTCGACTCGGGACAAGTATAACGCATCAGGGGAGCCAGTCGCATCCTCCTCCTAGGCATGAACCTCGACTCGGGACAGGTAGCAGGCCTTTGCTTTAAGGGGTAGGCAAAGCCGCCCAAGCAGAGAAATTATCTGCGCGGCGCGGTTTTTTTTTTTAAATATTTAGAAAAAATTTTAAATAAAAATAATTTATTTTAATTAGATCTATAATTTTTATGTTTTAAAAAAAAATATCTCTAAGTAGTTATTTTATGACTCTAAAAATTAACGGATATTAAAAATAATTTTAAATTTATTTCAAATCCGTTAATTATTGGAGTCTCAAAATATTAATTTAGAAGTATTTTTTGAAAATATGTTTAACATAAAAATTATAGATCTCATCAAAATCTATAAAATTTTTATAAAAAGATACTAATCATTCTTTTTATAATTGTATGCCGTGCAGATAAACTTATATGTGCGGCGCATAATTTAGAATTTGCAGTCCAGGAGAGAAGTTGGATAGCATAGATTAGAGACCCTCAAGTGAATTCACACCAGGCTCCAACAATCATCCTTTTTATTGCATTCTTCTACCTTTTCTGTTGCTACATCTTATCATAATCCTAAGACAGCACCGATAGAGTTGGTAGCTTCCTCCTTCCATGGACGTAAATAGCTCAATAACTGAAATACCACTTCAAAAAAAAAAAAAAGAAAAAAGAATTCAACGACTACACACTATTTAATTTAATCATTAAAAATTTCTACGATTAAAATTTAAACAAACAATGACTAAATAACAATAACTATTTAATTTTTTTTTTTTATTTCTTTAGCATACTTTTTCTCTCCCTCTACTAGCATAGCCACTTCGCCCTTTCTTTTCTCTCTATCTTTCTCTTCCTATGTTAATATTCTATTTTACTCAGAGTATTTATGTGGCTCCAATTTTAACTTTTCTGTTTAAGATTTTGTGTTTAAATTTTATTTTGGTTGTTATGATATAGAATCTGCTAGTATTATGATATATAAGAAAAAGCCCGGCCTTGCTCAGTTTATAGACTACTAGTAGTTGCACCACTCTTGTACCCATCCAAGAGCTGTACTCAGGTCTGACTTGACCCAGACAATTGACAGTTCTACTTTATTCTCACTGAAAAAAAAAAGATTAATAAGTTCGCCCGTCCAGAAACCACTACATTATCTGGAGAGCATCTAGGCATCTACCATGCTTATTAAAGTTAAAAATTTACTATTTGAGACCTATTTGCTTGTCATTATTCATAAGAGACGTGTGTATCTATATATATATATATATTCTAAACATAAACAATTGCAGTCAAGTTACTATAATCCTTTGCCCTAAAGTAATCAATACAAATAATATATATATTATATATATATATATATAAAACTTTTCTTTAAAAAAAGAAAAAATAAATAAAAGCAACAAGAGATGTCTGTCTTTCTTCTTCTTCTAAAAAGAGTAGTCTGGCTTGAAGCTCTTGAGAAGCCTAAACCTCTCTTTCCCTTGCTTGTTACCTTCTTCCTTCTTCTCTTCACCTTCCATTTCTGTCTGATTACCATCCTTGCCATGTTCTTCTTTTATGGTCTCTTCAAACGCAGGGTGTGTAAGAATGCACTCCAAAAGCTGCTTTCCTCTAAGCGCGTTTGTTAATGGCAGGTGTCCTTCCGGCGAGACAGCAGCTGGCTCCCATATAAACTCATCAGGGAAAGCTCTGTAATTATACTGCTCAATTTCTGTGTCGAGCTTCTTCATCCACCCAACCTTGATAAAGAATCTCGTGAAGTCACGGCGTGATTTCTCCCATACACGGCGTTGCACGCTGTACCCAAACTTTCCGCCGCTGTGCTGCTGCCAGAGCGCATCGATGGCGCGGAGGTCGTCGGCGGATATGAACTGCACTTCCGAGAAGAACACGTAGCCACGCTTCTGCGCCGCCTCGCCGGCTAAAAATATAAGCAGGCGGCGTGTTTCCTCGTCCGCCAGGCGGTAATCTCCGGACGCAAGGAAGCTCGCCAGCTTGCTGAACGAACAACTATCTTCGTCAGACAGAACACTTGTTATTGCAGGAGTTATTGTAGAAGTAGAAGCGAGGGATGTGGTAAGAGGAGTGTAAGAACTGGAGCGCTGAAGCTTTACAGGGAACTGTGTTTGGAGAAAAGTAGAAGAGGAGTGAGAGTGAAATTGGTAGCGGCGCCGAGAACGGAGGAGCGACTGGTGGAGTGATTTGAGGGAGCTGGCAGCGGCCATGGAGAGAGAGTTAGACAGGAATGGAGATGGAGTTATGGAGGGATTTTATGGAGTGAAGTGAGCGGAGAAGAGAAGGGATGGTGGGATAACATGTTCGCAGAATTTGAAGAGGAGCTCTGATTGGTTGGCTTTGGCTGGGGCTGTATACGATTGAGAAGATTGGATATGATTTTGCACAATCGAGCATCTTGTTAATCCTTCTTTCTCTACCACTAGCTTCCAATATTTTGGTTTATACCCGAGCACCACGATGTTCCGTGTCACAAAGGCGACCACAGCCAGCCAGTGTGACTCGTTTTTAAAATGCAAAATTGTCAGTTAAATTGATGAATTTATGCCTTTGACATTGAGTCGATCAAACTACGAAACGATTTTAAGTTTATAAAAATTGAAAAATAGCTTTTATAAAAAATATTTTAAAATTAAAAATAAAATTCGCTTTAACTTGAATGTATTTTTCCGCTCCTCATCTCAGCTATGGTCTGTCCATCTTAGCCATCTAGTCTTGATCTCCACAAGGGTAGCTACCAATTCTAGCGTCACATCCATTTCAAAGGGGAGAACTTCTAATGAGTGAAGAAAATGGAAAATTATGGTTTATAACGAGCACCACGATCTTCTGTTACAAGGCGACCAAGTCAGCCAGTGTGACTCGTTTTAAATTGCGACTTTGATTGCCAGTTAAACTGACGAATTTATGTCATGAGGATTGTCCTATTGGCATCGGGTTGATCAAGCTGCGACATGAATTTACTTTTATAAAATATTAGAAAATGAAGAAAATGAAGGAGAACGTAGAGGGAGTAAGATGCAAAGGCAAAGAGAGAACAGGAGGTTGTTTTGAGTTACAAACGCAGAGAGTTAAACGGAGTCTAACAGTTAAGAAATGCTCCGGAATGTCTTTTTTAAGATTATTGCGAAACATTTTGATGCGATACACTATTATTCAATCATTGAAATAGATAAATTCAAAATTCGTACTTACCATGTTTTATCATGTGAGAAGTACCAGACTTTCATTTTGTACAGGTCCAAAAATCTTGGTCATTGGAAAAGACTTGAAGAAAGAATATTATTACAGTGGTAAGAGACGGGAGAAAGCTGTATTCTGATAATAAAGGGTATAGAAGGAGAAAAGCTTTATTTTGATAATGCAAAGGTAAGAAAATATCACAAAAGATGCTATTTTTTTCTTTTTTTTACAAAGAACAAGTGATAAAAGTAAAATTTTAGCAATAATTGCGGACGCTTAGATACAAAAGCAAATAGTCATGAATAAACAAAGTTATCACACAAGATCATTCTGTTTTAAAGAAAGAATAAGAGAACATTCAAGCCAAAGGAACAGAGAAGAAAAATATAAGTATACTACTTTGGCGTGAAATCGCCGATAAAAACATGTAGTTTTCAAACTTTTACATCCCAAAAATGTATTGCAGGAATAGCAAGAGCTCAACACTAACAACTTTTGGTCAGCCGATGCTACCAACTCATTAGATGCCTGAAAAATGATACATCAGAAGTCGCTACTATCCATTATGACAACGGTCTTAGAATGATTTTATCTATTTCAGCTTCTTGGACAATTCTCTCTTATCTAAAACTACCTAAACCTACAAAATAATGATGATATTATATAACATTTTACACTCTCACCATGACGGAGAATGTTGTGCCAACTGGATAGTGATGACGCAGAGGCACCTTTTTCTCTCTCCGACAGCACAAGCTTGCGGTCCACAAGCACGAGGGGCTTTAATTCGTCCTTGAGCCGATTCAACTTTAAACATCCTCGATGTCGTCTGGAAGATATAGTTTCTCTATTGCTGACTGATAATGAGTCAACAAATTAGCCATGAAGTGAGTTACTGACGAAACTAACTAGAAGAACTCCCCCATAACTAGATAATGTTTACAATAGCATTTCTGCCAAATATGGATATAATAAAGCATGAAGAACATATTTCTATAATATATATACCTTTATGATAGACACATCAGCAGTAGGAGGCTTCATGTCTAAGGCAAGACCAAAATTGAACATCGCCTTGTCATGCATATTAAGCCGCTTATATATCTTACCCATTAAAGCATATAAGCTGCACTCACGCGGAGCAAACTCTCGCAGCTGCTCCAAATCATTCAGGGCTTCATCATATCTTTCCAAGTTGAAAAGAATACTTGCTTTTTGATATAAAGGAAGAGGATTTTTCTTATCCGCTAGTATTGATCTCTCCATCATGTTAAGTGCCTCATCATGTCTCTGTTTTAAGTGTGTTAAATGAATCAGAGGTGAGGGGTATATTATTAAGTCAAATTTTACAAAAGAATGACATGTAAGAAGCATTATGGCATTCTTACAAATCTTTTTCAAATATTATAAACCATAGTTACTTTTGCTGCTCCACCAATCGCTCCAAGGATGATAAGGGTGCAATTGCAGTTCATCCCCTTGGGATGGGTGTATGAAAAGGAACTGAAGATCAAGGATAAATTCGCAAAGCAACTGGTGGAGTTGCATGAAGTAATATTCAAACGATACAGCAATTAAACAAATTTAAGCTGCAGGATTTGACCTTCAATGCATGCAAAGCCATTCCCAGGTAGCACATAAGAACAGATGAACGCGGATTGATAAGAAAAGCCCTCCTGAAGTGATGTTCCGCGAACTGAAACTTCTCTTGGCGGAGGAATACAACTCCAAGCCCATACCAAGAATTATAATGTCTTTCATCCACTTGCAAAGCACTCTGATAGCATTTGATCCCATTCTCAAGATCCTCCATGGAAACATACCTGTCATAAAAGTAAGATGCAATAAGACCATTTCACTTCCATTATACTACTATAGGAAAAGCCTAACTAAATCCAAGAAAATGCAAAAATAGCAGAAGCTTACTCGTGCCCAGAAAGTGTGTGAGCATAAGTGAACCTGGAGTCCAACTGAACAGCTCGTTGAAAATTTTTTAATGCAGTTTCATGATCTTTCTGCAAGCTGTAGCAGTTACCCATAGCGCACCTACAAAGATATCTCTCTTTAGTATACAGCAAAGATACTAGATTCGCTGATAAGTACATATATGAATCATTGATAGTGACATGACATAAAGCTGCACTGCAATAAAAAGGGTAGGACTACCTTAACCTCGAGCAAGTGAATCATTGGAAGGAATAAAGCATTACAAGCTTGATTCGTGTATCACAGCCAGATTCTTAATCACTCTCAAGAGTTAAGTTTTGACAAAAAATAGCATCATTGAACCTTATTGATGTGCACAAGATTTGAGTTTTCAGTTCAGACTCACATACTATCATTAACCTGAGATGTATTCCAGTTTGAAGTAGATCTAATTGGATTGAGCTATAATTTTGAGTCCATATTTTAGTTGTACTTCAGAGGGGCCCAGGTCGTCTAGTTAACTAGAGGATTCCAAAGTGCTTGATCCAAACTCCTCCAGCTTAGATTTTCTCTCTCTTCCTTTTAAATAATCAAATTAGCCAAGTCTTTTGCCTCCTTGTAAAAATCCCAATCATCAAAACATCCAAAGAGGTGGCTCACCATTGGTTCCAGTTCCAGCTTCTCTCGGACTTTACGAGCTTCTCATGAACTGCCTTAGTCCTATCACTCACCCAGTTACCCACTTGTCCCCAGTTTGGTTGTAATTTTACATTCTAAGCTTTTGTATTAGCAAAATCAGTTATTTATGAAAACTTAAGCCCTCTGCAATTTTGTTATCTGTTAATTTTTACTTATGCTCATCTAAGTGTTAATCCTATCATTATCTAGTCTTTCACTCATATGGTTCTTGTGGTGCTTAGCTTCTTACTTTCTAGTAATTTCTGGTGAGTAGAGCCCATTTAGTTGCATCAATAGCACACCAACCTACATCTTCTCTGGGAAAGTTCTTCAGTTTTCTCAGACGCACGGTTAGTTGCTTCCATCCTATTGCCAGTTGATGCTTTTCCAGAAAACCTCTACAATATGATTAATACTAAGGAATAACTGGTAAAGAAACTTGCTTTTCGGCCAGCATAAGATGAGTTCATAAAAATAATGCCACTGCTACCATTAGCTCCATGTGATACTTATACTAAAATGTTAAAGTACACTAAACTTCAAGATGTTTAATCAAAATATCTCATAACATCAACATTTTTGCAGCAAAAAGTTCTTAACAATATCAGGATTAACATCCACTAAGTCAGCGAGTGGCAGCTTACTAAATTCTATTAACAAGTAAGACAAAATAAATATATAAATAAATAAATAACACACGTTTAAAAAAATTCAAAGCTTTACAATATTATGGGTCATCCAAGGTAAACCGAGATTAATATAACTTTCAAACTTGAGGGACTGGTATACTTTTCCTGAGTTTGCAGGAAAAGTGTTTTACACAAGATCCTAAAAATTGAAGACTCTTTAATTCCTTTCTTTGTAAGTGAAGTAGACAAACATCTCAGAGAATATCTGCATGCAGTTGATGTCAAACCATTTTATGCTTTGGCATATAAATAAGGACCAGTCAAAAATTTTCTTTCTTGTTGTCTGTGATCAACAAAAAAAAAAGCTTAACAATCAATACGGGAGTCAAAATTCTAACATGTGTTACACCAATTAAGAGGGTGCTTCTTGCATTGAGATTGCAAAGCATACTCCAACTTTTGGAATATAATATATTAACGTATATAAGAGAATCATTATAGCACGGTCTCCAATCGTTAATTTTATATGTTTAACTGCATACCATGCCTGAGGGGACAGTCTATCGATGGAGATGAGTTCTTGAGCTAGGTAACTCAACTTCATTTCCTGCTGCAAATGCTGGAAGAAGGAGAACATGTTATTCAGGAGACTACTCAAATAGCAGAAATTGCTTTTATAGCCTAATAAACATAATATTTTTATTTCAAATTCAATTTTTCCCACGAATTTGCTCCATTAGTCAGCTTTCTAAAAAAATTGTTTTAGTAATTCTTAAGAGACTTCATAACCAAAGGACCAAGGATAACCTGCTTTTATCTATATAACAAGGAACTTTTCCAAAACAGAGAAAAAAAAGTCAAGAACTGCAGCGAAAAATTATAGCTAAGGCTTGCGCTATCTTATCATACTGCTTCCTTACGACATAACAAATGAAAGTGCATGCCATCAAGACATGCATCCAACAACAAAACAGAGAGAACTACATGTATCGTGACTGGTTTGTCAGAATAAAACAACAGCACTCACATAAAGAACTGTGGAGTATATGTCCATTCCCTCTAACAAGTACGGCGATATTTGGCGTGAGAGCTCAAAAATGCGATCAGCCTCAAAGTAGTCTACCAATTCAAAATGTGCTTTGCCTATCTGCAGTTAAAACAGAAAAAACCAAAAATTAGCACTTTAGCAGTTTGGCACTGCACAAAATGTTAACAATAGACTCTGCAAAAAAATAACTATTTAGGTTACAGGTTGAAATCTGAAGTAACTGATCAAGCACATGGTCAACCTATTACACATCAAAGGATCTATGGTGATTCTGAAAACCATTGCAATAAGTAAGAACTAATCCAAGGAAGAAGAAATTCGTTTCTTGTATATCTAATGTAGTTGGAAGCAGATTATCTTCTATATCCTAATATAGTGTTGCAATAGAAAGACAGACAAAGAATTTTTAATTTGACGCAATAGATGTACAAGTGGATATAGAATTTTCTAATTAGCTAAACATAAGTTTTTCCAAACATTAAAGGTTTCTAATGTGTCTCGAAGTATTAAGTATGAATTTTTACCATCAAACTCTAACTTCCATAAAAATGTCAGCTGCACTTGACCCAAGAGCAGTCTAGCATGGTTGTAGAAACCATGTTATGTATGTTGACGTGCAAATTCCGATTGGTCTTTGATACACAATTGGTAAATAAATTCAAATCCAATAAGCCAATTTATTAGATGACAACCCAAGCATGATTATAAAAGTGCACTATGAACTGTTAAAGTCATCCAGCCACATTGCACCATAAACTAACAACTATGACCAACTAAGGTGAACTACCTGGGAAAGCACCCATCCAGTGTTGTATTGACTTTGTGGAAGCTTTTGATACATCTCCAAAGCATCCTGCTTGGTGAATTGAACACATCAGATATATAAACAAACAAACAAACAAAAAAAAAAAGCTATAGCAAGCATCTGTCGTTAAGATATAAGAAATTCCATTACCTGGGTCCTGTATATGCAAGAAAGCCTGTATCCCTCTCCAAGAATCCGCAAAAGACTCAAAATCTCTCTTATTCCATTGGCAATCTCGTGTACGTTCCCGCTAACCTGTGAATTAGGCCTATCTTGCTCAAGACTTCTAGCACCAACTATTGCTGGCATAGAGGATGAAGTTGTACCAATGCTATCCAACCGTGAATCATCTAAAAGTTCTAGTCTCTTCCCTACAATCAATGAAATAGATCAGGCTTGTAAAATAGAAATAATTAATCCTGTTTACTTAATGAAGATTTATCTAAATCTCACGCGCCTCCTCTCCTCAACAAAGTATTTATAAACCCTATAAATGAGAATGCTCCAAAATACATCTAGAGATCTCGACACAGACCACCAAATGGCCAACATCTTCCCCGCTTAAGACTATCAAAATACAACTTCGGCCATATGGAAAGTCCAAATCTAACTGAATCTCCTATAATATAATGCTTAATAAATTACAATAACAACAATTTAGTCTAGCTATTCAGATCTAGGACAGGAACCACCGAAGTCATAAGTAAATACCACTACCGCACACGACAAATCGGTGGAGGGAAAGCATTGATACACTTGCTATGTCTAAGATTCAACTATTTTCCTAAGAAAAAAAAAGGTAGACCCAAACATATTTAATCATATTCATAACAACTCTGACCATATCTTAAGTAAGAAGCAAAAGGTACAGTTTCATACAACATAGTGACCAATTTTACAGTTACTTCAGAAAAAGAATAGGCATATTCACAAAATTCCCAATGGAGCCAAATAAAAAAATTCCACGAGAGACCTCAACCCCTTTTTAAAGAAGGAAGAAGAAGAATAAGATACACCTAATAACCCTTGGGCTTCTAACAGGCACCGAACAAAATGTTCATTGAAGTAAAGAACGGTCTATAAGAGAATACTCCTATACAGCTTGGATTATGACAAAATTATTCAGCAAAAGATGGTCCTACTATTCCATTTCATTCCATGAAGCATAGAAGTAGTTGGAAATCAAAAGTTACTTTCCAGTCTTCCATCATAATCTATATAAATAGACAACCTAGAGAGAACTTTCACTAAGACAATATTGTGTTAAACGGATTCTTGAATCATATACTTGCACTTCTATGAGGTTCCTGAGATACACACTGAAAATCCTAAGAAAGATACATCAAAAGCATTTGCAATGTTTTTTATTGGTGCTTTAACCGTTCATATCATATTTGATGGTTTGGATTCTCTTGGGGTATGCAATTTTGGTTGGCAGTTCTACCAATTCGACGAGTTTAATCTAACCCGGCACATATATATTTATATAGTTCCAAGTTGCTAAGATAGATCTCATGTAATAAAATTTAATCATATAATTTAGCTAAAAGCTTATAACTTAATAACCTTCATCAAGACTTCCACTAGCCCATGATTGTCCCTTGCGAAGCGTCACAGAACGGAAGGCACTTGAGCCAGTTTTAGAAGACGAAGATGTGAATCCTCCAAGAAATTTAGCAGAAGAATGGTTTATTCCATTCCCTCCTGCTTGTGGCACATTCTCCGCCTTTGACTCTCCAGAAAGTCTTGTGCTTCGTCGAGGTGCTGAATCAGAGAAAAGTCTACCTGAAACCTGAAGATTGACATTGTGTACAATATGATAAGAATTGCAAGGCCAGTAACTTATTTAGGAAAAGAATCAGAAAAAGATGAAACTAGTAGTACAAAATCACAATTGCGAACCATCAAGAAGTAACAGAAGTAAGAATTATAGTAATATGAAAATAAGGATGTAGCCTTCTCCAACTATGTATGATCGGTTACATGCATCCTTGGGCACCATAGAGCTCTGGTTAGAGCCATTTCTTCACTTAAATATGTAGAAAGAAAAATATATCGTTAATGGGAGAATCAACTGTAATGCCATAACTAAATTGTTTTAGCGTCATATATCTACAGGAATTAAAATCAGATATAGAGCACCATAGCAACTAAACAAATGCAAACAAAATATATAAAGTGCATATCTATGCTATCTGATATACACAAAAATAGGAGGACAAATTGCTGCCAACAACAAATTATAAAAGGTTTATCATAATTTGCTTCTTGCCAAGAATCGGAAGCAAATATTTATATGAAAAGCCAATCGCTATGATAAGCAACCTAGAAGTAGTTGAGATACTGCAGGAGATGTCAACCTAGAATGATTGTGTGTATGTTTGTGTGCGTGTGTATATAATTTCTTAAAAAAATAGTATATATTCACCTTTCGGAGCTTTCCTTCATCCAACAATTTCCTTCTTGGAGCTTGAACTGCTGCATTCACAACTGGCCTGGTAGAACCATCTCCACTAACTGCATTAGCATTTGAATAAAGCTGTGCATTTCTACAAATGGGCGGTGGAGCAAAGCCTGAGATCTGGAAAGATAAGGACAATATGAGTTATGTACCAATGAACATTAATATAAACAAAACTGTGTACCAAATGAGAACTTACAAGACCATGAAACTTCAGTAAATGACAGTATTTTACCATCACTTACGTGCTGGATCCGGCACAGAGACGGCAGGAATGGATGTTTTCTGGTCGTATCGACCCATCTCATCCGTACCGGCAGGCACGGACGACCGGTGCCGTGCGAGGCATTCAGCACGTTAAAAAAAAAAAAAAGACAAAGCCACTGCACCCACCGTCATCTTTGCCAAGATCTCCCGCCCCCCATCTCTCCTCCCTCCCTCTAGCTTCGTGCCTTTATTTTTTTCTTTTCCTCGGATTCCTTTTTTTCCGGAAGAAGAGCTAGCTTTTAATTTTTATAATTTTATATTATTTTTTATGTTTTACTTTTTAATTAATTTTTTTTAAAAGAAGTACAGATCGGCACGCTTGGCAAATCTTTGAGTTTGGGATTTGCTAAAACTGGTACAGCACGGTATGGAAAGCCTTGAAGCTTACCACAGGACCAAAGCAAACTATTATTCCTTCCAGTAAACTGAACGAAACCTTGTTACTGTAAGCATGAACAGGAGAAATACTTTCAATCCACTAGTGTCTATGATATCAAGGGCCAAACTACCTTTGATGTTTAATGAGAAAATAAACTACACATTTTCTTATCAAAACCTCACTATCTAACATGCAAAGAGGACCACTAGGATAGTTTCACGTCTCCAAGAATATTTCTTCTAAGGTCTGATAGATAAGTTCATGATCTCCTTAATGTATATGTAAAGAATTCATGCAATGGTGATAAGAAACCATGATAACGTATTCCCAAACAGATAATTACAGGATTGAAGATCGTGATGTACTCACCTGCGCAGCATTTGGTGAAGGAGTATTACAAAAATTGAAAAAAGAAGACCCACTATTTGTAGCCTGGCCTGAAGTAGCTATTTGATGGAGATGACCAGGAACCTCTTGCATAGAGTTGGTATACATCTGCTTCAATTGCCTTGGGCTCAGGTCATTCAAGTTTATTGTCCTAGTTGATGATAAGTTGGCATCATCATTGCCAACACTAAAAATCTGAGAACTTGATTCAGCTAAATGCTGCCTCTGGATCCGTAAGGCAGCTGCATCATTAAAATAATCGATTGCATCTTCAGCCGCACCTGAACAATATAAAGCCGTAATTGGTAGTTTAAACAAATATTTTAGGTAGGGATTATCTGTGTTTAGCAATAAAGGAGGAAATGGAAGAAATAGTCCTTCTGGATGAACAAGAACAAATAAATGCTATCAACAAGAGCGTTTCCACATAGATTGCATAAAACAAGGCAGTGACGACAGATAATGCTCCATCAACGGACATACTTCTTTTTTCTTGTGTACCCAAAAGCAGTAACTAGAAAATTATGTGATAAGGAAATAGTATATTTTTCCTCAGTGGTGCATGAAGGAATCTTCAATTGTTTAAGTTTTTGGTTTTAAAAATAAAAGCACATTTTTAACGCCATCCATTTAGTTACATGCTTTGTACCAAATAAATGAGAATAAGAGATTAAAAATCTTCAATGATTGAGTAAATATGTCTTAAATTTGTTGTCTGAGTGCTCAGTTTCAAAGAGGATTTAAGCAACTTCTACAGTAATAGTTCAGCAAGTGGATATTCCAAAACTAGCAGAATTGGTCATGCTATGCACTAAGTAGCAACTATCACACATAAACAACAACAATATATTACTACACGACCTTATTGTGCATGTCTTGCTAACACATTGTTGCAAGTCATGAACACAACCTAATCTAATCCGAGAGAAGCCATAATTGGTGACATCAAAACATAGCTTTCACATCATAATCTTGTATTTGAAAAGCCAACGTATTTTCTAGACATCCAATATGCTACAGGGAACTATCCTAATTATAAGTTCTTGTGGCATCCACAAACAATGTCAGAATTATCGTAATACATACCAGTGTTACCAGATTAAAGTCACATCTAGCAGGTAAGGTGAGAAAAATAAAACAGATAAGCATATGATATATAGTTAAAGACATGTGAATAGTCTAAGCATAAGAACATTTGAAAAGCTATATTAATGCATGAACAGGTAAAGCCTTTTTGGAAGCATAACAGCAAACAAGTCATAGCAATTATCAATAAAACATGAAAATATTATTCGTGCTGACCAAGTATACACAATTCTTCAAATGCTGCCCATAGAAGAGGATCTAACGTCAAAGCCTGCATGAAGTGATCAATTGCAGGTAATCTTCTGCTAGTATATCTGAAATCAAAAACCAACCATTAGCCAAAATTTTACTCCAATTTAGGAAAGAAGCACATATATGACACACAAAAGCGCAACTTGAACTCACAGTGTTTGGTTCTTTTTTTTTTAAATCGTTAAATGTAACTTTGACCCTCTAAGGAACATATCAAAGTATAGTTTACGCAATGAGGTGCATTGAAAACAATTTTAGCTCCTCAAGTGGATAATTTAGCCCTTAAGTCATTACTTCACTCATTCGTCACATAAACACCATCTAGGTGAGGATATTTTATCGTTTTATCCTCTAGATATAGATTAGTATGTGTGAACTTTGGTGTCTATATGAGAAACTCAAATTACTCTTTCAACAACTCAAATCGTAGTTCAACATGAACTTGAGGGAATATAAATGCTCATTTTGCACATAAGGGACTAAATAGCACTTTGCTAGCAAATTAGAGGACCAATATTTAACCCCTTTTTGAATAGGTAGTAACAAATACTTATAACAAATGTGTAATAAGTTGATTTAGGTAAGGTTGTGAACTACATGAAGAAAACAAATTAAAAACAAACTGAATCGACCAGCAACTGTCAAATATTACCGGTTTAGTTCAGTTCAATTACAGTTTGTTTTCCAGATCTGGATAATTCGTTCTACAAATTTATTTAGGTTTGCCATAAACATATCCAGCTAAGGTCCGTTTTGAACCCCTTTATTTATTAACTACTATATTGTTATATTTGTAAGTAGACTCATCACTCTTCATCCAAGTTATGAGAAAATATGTACAGAGTGTGAGCCTCTACTTGCTTTTGAATCCTACTTGTCACTGAAGTTTCAGCGTGCGAGGGATAAGTGACTGAACCACAAATTTTGAAAATTTCAGGTGACTGTGTCTTGTGCGCTTGCAACAATGGGCCGTGAATGTTGCGGCAAAACAAGGTATTTTCCAAAGGCTAGGCCCATTTTAATATGGAGCCCATATTTTGGATGAACTGAATTTTCCAGATCCCCTGAGTGCAAATACTGTACGTGGCTAGGTGAACATAAAATTAGAGGCATTGCTGAGCGGCAGAGCAACGGGACATGTCACATATCTTCCCAATTCAGGTTGACATGAACAGAACCGAATCAAACGAATTTACTACGATTCAGTTTCGGTTACATTTAGATTTTATCGAGCCAGTTCAATTTAAACTAAATTTGGTTATGGGTAGGCCTTTGCAAATTTTGGTTAGGTTACTTCGTTCGGGTTGACCCGAGTGCTCACCTAGTACTAAAGGATTACATGTACTTTGTAAATATTGTTTTTTTTTTTTTGGGTATATGGACTGTTAATGAAGAATGTATTTCAGTTTCAGGATGGATCCCAATTTCGGCAATACCATAACGACATCGCCTTGTCAATATGGATCATATACAAAGAGTCGATATTGTTGATACCATTCATATATCGCTCATGCATTCCAATAAAAGTATTATACAAAATATAGCCGATAACTATCCTGATTCTTTCATTGCGAACCTTGATCCCAACTATCTTGTTTGATTTTAATATGGTATACGTGCATTAGTGTTTTAACAATAACATCCTCATAGGTACTAACATAACCTCACTTTGTCTTCTACTAAAACTGTAAGAGTCAAAATCATTACTAGAGTGGAGACACCGCACATCACCTTTGTAGTTAAGGGATTTAGCTTTTGGAAAGTTCGACAAGTACATGTTGGATTGGTACTTAATTCAAAATTCCTACCTTACAACTAAAGTAGATATATAACATATAGCAAAAGAATAGGAAATTGCAAATTGACGTACTTAGTAGCATCCTTAAAGGGGCCAAGCAAATCCCTTGACCCATGCTCTCTCTTACTTCCATTCCCAACCAATCTTTTCAGGTTTCCACCAAATACAGTACTTTTCTTATTTTTCTTAAAAAAATCAAAACTATATTCAGTATTATTTGCTTATTCACTAATTATCTCTTTATTAATAAGAATTAAGGGACCTGGGTAGGTATAAGGTTTACAGAGCCACCCACAGCATAGTGTGTTTTGATGCATTGAACGCCAAATTACTTTTTGTACTTTTCTGTCCAAGTCCTTAAAGTCTCAAAGCATAATAAATAGAGCATCTTTGAAAGAATATGCACAAGAAACAACATACTGAAAGAAATACTAAAACAAATATAAGAACCTGTAAATAAGTCCAAGAAGATAGTGACCAGCAGCTCCATTGGGAACCTGTCAAGAGGGCGAACGAGGACAGATGCATTAATGTTAACAAAAAGCACATTGAAAGATAAAAAGAACGAAGAACCAACAAGGAATGCGAGTCTGACATGTACATCTATTCCAAGTTCCAACTTCCTCTAAACAATTAGTTAAGTGATATAATATATATATATATATATATATATATATATATATACATATATAAAGGGTATTCTCAGCTCGACCTGAGAATAGCCTTAATAAGCTAACATCTCAGCCGTTGATTTGTTTGATCTAACGGCGGAGATTTAATTTTATACTTAACGGAATACCGATTCATGCCGTTAAGTATTTAACGGTGCCGTTGAGTGTTAAAATTAAATCTCCGACGTTAGATCAAGCAGATCAACGGCTGAGATGTTAACTTATTAAGGTTGTTCTCAAGCCGAGCTGAGAACAGCCTCTCTCTCTCTCTCTCTCTCTCTCTCTCTCTCTCTCTCTCTCTCTCTCTCTCTCTCTCTATATATATATATATATATATATATATATATATAGAGTGATATTTATGTATGTGTATGTGTATAAAAGGCCTAAGATCAAGTAGCATTTCAACTTCTTTGCACATTTTTCACTTCACAAATTAAAATATAGATTAAAGTATCCTAACTCTTGCTATATGAAGGATCATCAAGTACCTCTGAGTTGGTCTCCTTTGGAGGGCATAATGCAACCTCTGCTTCATGAAGAAGATTCAGTTGAAAGCATGATACAGCGAACAAGTAGCGAGATTGAGGCATCTGTTTCCCTTCACATTTAACACCAAAAGCACACTAAGACTCCAGTCCAACTTAAGAATTGTATGTGCACACACACACATGCAGATACATATACCCACAAGTGTATGTATGCATATAGACGCACATGTGTATACAACCACGTGCGTATATACACACATATACATGTATTATATACTAAAACAAATACACAAATACACCGTATCTGTACTATCAAATACAAATACAAATAAAGGGTGTTGTCTCTACATGGTATCAAACAACGCTTAGACCATGCAATTATGAAACAAAAGTGCTTGGCCATGTAGAAAAGATTTAGGTGTATCATGCACACACCAATCCAAAAAGTCAACCGGTGAGTGAGGGGATGTTAAGGTAAATATATAACCACATTTCTACTATCAATTTTGCTTTTTTGAGAGTTGGTTAACCCACCAGCCACATGAGAGTGATAATTTATAACCAGTACAAAAGAAAAGCTGAAATATCTCGGTGCCAGTGTGTGACAACATTGGAGAGTAGCATTTCTTTCATATTGTGCAATGAGTGAGCTCGTTCTCCTTGTGCAGTCCACATAGGCAAATTTCCAAACAGGAGCAGCAAGACATTTTTTTACTTTTCCACCTATACACTAACAGAGCACAGCAACTCCAACATAAGGTGGTAGAGGAAATAGCACATGCTGATCCTAAATATGGGTGCTTGCAAACTTGTTGAAGCTTTTTTCAATCGAGAAAAGGAAGCAGTTTTGAGCATTCAAACAGCAATTACAACCGAATTCCCTTTCTCAAATCATTTACTATATTTGGTCTTTGATATTACTAGGTAATGAACAGTCAAATAAATGACATAGATACATCAAAGCACAGAATTTGTACTCGGACTATTGGGTTGCCTTTTCAAGACATGATAAGCACAATAGGCTTGATTATTCCGCAAATAACACCTTGCCAAAAGTTGCAAATTTGCCTGCATCCAAAGATTCCCAATAAAAGCTAGTCCAACGTAAGGCAAAACAATAAGACATGCCTACAGCTATATTATATAATAATCATCGTAAGCTGGATAGAAAGAGTGATACAGTCCCAATAAAAGGCTAGTAAGAGAAGAATATCAAGATCCAGGATTGAATATTTAATTAATTCAGAACTGTCTCTGATAGAATGAAGCTAGTGAACTGCATATTGTACCCCAAAAGTATGACTATTTAACAGTCATATCCATCAGAACAAGATTTGAAATATTAATTAATGTGCAATTATTTAAACAAAAAGCAGCTTAAGAGGGGAAATCAAGGTGAATAACTGAACCACACATTTGAACCAAACTTAATCACTTTACAGTGGCACAGAAGAAAAAATAACAGCCAAGAATCAAAATGTAACCAATTCAGAACAGTTTCCACTAGAACCAGCAACTGATACTGAAAGTACAGGCAATCAAGACAACATCTAAACTAAGAATTTAGAATTTAACTAAGTTACAACTGGTCTTATGATAATTAATTCAAATAACAAGTTAAAAGAACAAAAAAGGACGAAACCTCGGATGGAGAGTGGGCGCAGAGTCGCTCGCAGAGGAAGATGGCGTTGCGGGGCATGAATTGACGCAGACTGTTCTCGACTCTCTCCACCAACAATGCCTCCATATCACCACCCCTTCTCTCTCTCTCTCTCTCTCTCTCTCTCTCTCTCTCTCTCTCTCTCTCTCTCCTTATTTCTGTATCTGAGAGTCTAATGGCGCGGAGCAAGGTTATGAGGGTTTTCGCGAGATTTGGAAGGAAAGAGAGAGGAGAGATCGAAGAAACGTTGGCAATGTAAAGAAAGGTGAGATTTTGAACTGTTTTGAAAAGTTAGAGGTGTAATTGAAAATAAAAGCGTATCCATAACGTTTGTGATTACAACCTTATGATTTCTATTTTTAGGAAGAGGTCTAACTTTTTGCTGTTGAGGTGGGTTCAAGTATCGTCTGGAACGAGCAGGCTAATCGGGTGGTTTCAGTGTTTCACGCTCGCTCTAGAGAGTACTGAAACGAATATGAGTATAAAATATAACATAATATCAACATTGAATATAATTTTAAAAATAAAAATAAAATATGAATAGTACTCGGATAAAATAACAAATATATAATATTTTAAAAATAATTTATATTAAATATTTAAATATTTTTATAATACTTTATAAATTTCATACTTAATAGAATATTTTATGTTTTTTAGATATTTAAATAACAAAAATATAATTATATCAACAAAAATAAAAAATATAGTTATATAATATTACTTATTGCTATTTTCTGCACTACTATATATAATTTTTCTTCTCTAAAACAAAAAAAACAAATTTCTTAAAAAAAAAACAAAAAAAAAAAAAAAAATCTATACAGACATACATGTTCGACATTCCTATCATACATGTTATGCTTCCATAATTCTTTTTTATTTTTTTCAGATATCATCGAATATAACAAGGCAAAGTTCGACGTGTCCAAACTTGCTGGTGTTGAATGCTCCTAATTATAACCCATAATATTTCATATCCCTCTCCGAAGGTGATATGATATGAATTAGAAGTAGCGTCTTAGGTGTAGCTATAGCTACATGAAAGATTGCCGATCTGGATATACACCAAAGAATATCCACGAATAAGAGATTATTATAAATACAGCTCAATTTTTTTATGCTACATTTCTATCATGGGAAATGTAATAGTTGAGTTTTGCCTCATTCTCTTAAAGATTAAAAAAAAAAAAAGTTGATTCAAATATTGTGAGGTGTGGATGCCAAAATACCACAAATTCATATAGAAGTACGAATATTGTACGATGAAGATGATAGCACCGTTAGGAGCAAAACCTAACTTTCGTCTATCAGCTGACGTGTACCATGCACCTCTTATGATCACTCTACATGGGTCGTGCATTTAACAAAATTTATACCGTATTCACATATACGGGTTATATGAGACCGACTTTCGTTCAGTTGGGTGTATTTTTACCTGATTTTCTCATAGAAGAAAATGGTAAAATGAAATTTCGAGATTTTGTGTACATCGAACTACCGCAACTTATATGCGCGCGAACATTCGTGCAAGGTTAGGCATAAAATCTAATGTATATCATCATACAACCAGGGAATCACACCACATCCTTACAATCATCTCAGATGGGTGTTTGAACATAACCAACCTCATTTGGCTTAGTTGTACTTATAATACAAGCAAGTAGATATTCCTGTATTGGCTTTTTTATAATATTATATTTGAAGAAAAATTGTAGATCAACTTTGGAATAATTTTAGCAGAAACTTTAGAATGCTCCATGTATAGTTTCATTACTTGAACTTAATTCACGAAAATTCGTAGTTAAAGATAATTTTGAAAAAATATTATGAACTAACAAATTGTTAAAAATGATACAACTTTATAATTTAAAACATCATAAAATATGTCAAAATTATCATCGTAGTATATTTATTAATTTATATATAATATTTTTATCTATTTATTTTATGTATTATAATTTATTCTGGAAATATTTTAAGCTATAAAATCAAATAGTGTATGTTTTTAATAAATTTGTAGTTTAAATTTTGTTTTCAAAAGCTATATCTAATTATAAATTTTAATGAATTTGGTACAAGTAATGAAATATACCAAAATATAGTGAATTTTGTACTCCCATGATATGTTCTAATTATTAATCGCCTTTAAATGCTTATTATTAGCAGACAGTGCTAGTCTAGTTTAATGAGATTAAATCCCTTATCTTTTCTAATTAATTCATTATTTCAGTAAATTTTGTTTTATATGCTTGTGTATGCAGAGTTCAAAAGATATGGCTGAGCACTTGTCAACGATATTTTGCACATAAAATAACAGGGTTAACTGGATGATAATCCTCTAAACCCGAATTTTATGCGCCATTTTGTGCATTGACATAAATAAGCATTAATAGTTTTTAAAAAAAGAACACGTGCAGAAAACCAAACTGTTAGTAGTTATGTCAATAAGGCAGATTTGTTGTCACCAGTTGATGGCCAGATCCTCATCGATGTTTAAATAGATTAGGTCATGTCGGATAGCTTCTCTCCAACTATTTCTTGATTTACTCTACCTTTTCTTTAATTTATTTTAACTTTTCATATCTTCTAATTGTTGCAGCATTTGATCTTTATTTCACATGATCAAATATTGTAATTGCATCTTTTTCATTTTGTGTTTAATAGAAGCCACCCCAAGTTTAGGGCTTATGCCATCCTTGCAATTCTATCTTTCTCGTCGTATGACCTCCTTGCAATTCTATCTTTGATCTAGTGATTACAAATCAATTACAACATTCTTATGTCCACCACTTTGAGTTACTGGACATATTTATATTTAATCGAAAATATGTCATAAAACATGACCAGCTTTATAGCGGTGCGACAGTACTTCCCCTTTAGTTGGAGTAAATATATTTTTTTTGTAACATAACAATGTTACATAATATCTTTTTCGTAGCATAACAATGTAAATTTTTTTGATAATAATAATAAGAATATTTATTAAAAATATATTTAAATTATGGTTTAGACTAAATTAGAAATAGATTTTGGATATATATTATTTTTATGCTGTTATATATATATATATATATATATATATATATACTATTTTTTTCTGAAAATTAGAATTTCTTTTTTTATATTTTGTTATGAGCCACCACCTGCCAACGGAGCTGTTCTTATGCCTTTCATCAAAGATCTAATGGTTGGTTTTTCTCCGTACTGTGCGTCTTCTCCAGAAACTCCTGTCACGAAATGAAGCTCTCCCATTCGTTGGATGACGGCGATATATATTATATAATGTCTATATAAATTCATACCTTGCCCTTTAAGCAACCGCGTATATATATGTCTATATAAATCCCTACAAATCAAATCACGAAAAAACAGACATAAAATAAAATAAAAATAAAATCCAAAAGCTTGAATTTCCATGGCGGACGTTGATCTTGCTGAGGATCTTAACTTAGACATTATACTCCAGGGCATCGATGATCCGTCTCTCATATTTAATCTCGAATCATTCTTATCGGATCCTGTTCCGGATTGCGGTTCGGTTGTAAACCCGATAGAACCTGTTAGTGGGTCACCGGCTTTCTCCGACGAGTCGACGAACTCGTCGCCGCCGTGGGCCGAGAAGCTGGAGGAGTTTCTCTTGGGCGACGACGGGGAATTAGGAAGCGAGGACGGGTTCAACGCCGAGTTTTTCGCAGGAGTATTCGGCGACGGAACAAAGGAGAGTGGGGAAACAACGAAGGGGGAAGAAACGAGAAATGAGGATTTGGGAGATGGAGCAGAAAGCGAGGAAACGGTAAACGTTGAGGAGGCGAGAAACGATGAGGATACAGCCAGCAAGAAACGAAGAAGGTACTAATAGATTGATTCTTATATTGTTTTCCCTTGAATTTTTATAATTATTACAGTTTGGAAATGTTTTGGGTTCTTAGTTTTTGAGTCTTTGGAGAAATATGAAGCAGATGTTATGTACAATTATAAACAATCTGATGGGTAAAGACATTTATTGTAAGTTTAAGCATTCACATTTTAGTTGTTTATTTTAAAGCGCAGGTGAATCCATATGTTTAACTTTTTAATTTGAAATTCAGTTCACATACTTATAAAGGAAATTTTGTTTGGTTCACGTATGAGATTGAAGTTACGTATCTACATTGACATGCAAATACAATTTTCACTTTTAAGGAATTAGCTCTTGGAAACATTTTTTTTAACTGTTGAATTTAGTTCTAATATTGTTAAAATTGAAGAAGTAACTAGATCTGAAGTAGCACAGGGACAAACTCGAAATGTATAACTTCATTGATGAAGTGTTGTGACTTTTGGTGGTTATGTTATATCTTGCTACTTGGTTATGGTTGTTTGATGCTATGGCATTACCGCTCTCAGGCAGTTGAGGAATAGAGATTCTGCCATGAAATCAAGGGAACGGAAGAAAACGTATATAAATGAACTGGAGATGAAAAGCAGGTACCTTGAGATGGAGTGCCGGCGCCTTGACCAAACCCTACGTTGTTGCTTAGCAGAAAACATGGCACTCCGCCAGCACTTGCAGAAGGAAAAGGCACCAGGTGCTCTTAGAGCCAGACAGGAGTCTGCTGTACTCTTTGTGGGTAAGACATCAATCTTGATCCACCTTGTTGGCACTTCAAGGGCCACATGGTTACAAGTTTTGACTTACGACAAAAATTTGTTTAAATTGCTCAGTAGATAGTTTGTAGATGATGGTATCTCCTATGGCTTTAGGGGTGTCACGGCATGCCAAACTTGTAGGCTCTATGATGTTAGGATCAATATCTAATTATGCTATCTGTCCCTTATTTATTCGTCCTTATATAGTTGCTTTTGTTTGAGTTGCATTTTCTACAACATGTATGCCAATCAAAACTAGTAACTATGTATTTGCTCCTTTGGTATTAATATTGCACGCAATCTTCTTGAGAAGAAAATATTGAACATGGTTTGTGAGCAGTAGTGATGCTATCCGTGTATAGTTGAGGTGTTCTATGTAGTTGCTTGATTTGAGTTTGGCACATGTGCATCTAAAGTTCAAGTACCAACAAACTAACTCATTCAAGTAATGCATATATTCTTTATATGTATGATTCTAATATCAACTTTAAGATTTCTTGAGCATAGCTCAATGACCTTCTTGCGATTATTAGGCTGCTTTAACTCAATTTGTAGACAACTTCAGTAAGCAATGGGGTGCTTGAACACTTCCCTGCACTAAGTGCGAATTCATACTTTTTGATGCTTTAAAGTCCCATAGAAAATGCATTCTTAGTATGTATGATACAAAGTACGATACAGTTTAATTAACTTCAATAGTTTGATTTATGTCAAATGTCGATGTAGATCCAACAGTAGTCGGAATGGATAATAGGCTAAACAATATAAGTAATTTTTATAGATTTTACATGGTCTAAGATGCTGTACTTAAAAAAAAGTAAGGGTCTAACTATGGCTCTGCCATATTCATCAAAGGAAACAGCGCTAAGTGATGGAACTTTGAATGAAGTTTAAAAAAAAAAAAAAAAAAAAAAAGGTTGCAAATTCTGTAAGTCCCTCACTCCATGTCAATTTGGTTGTAAGGAACCCTATTAGAATGAAGAGCTATTACCTTGATTGAATTATCTTAATTGAGTCCTCTACAAAAAATTAACTATCTTCTGTGTTTAGACCTGGGTTGTTTTGTTTTCATGTGATCGCATAGCATTGATCTCCCTATATAGTAATAATGTTGCATGAACTAGCAACTACGATTTCTTTCTAATGCTTCCCTATGCAAAAAATTATCCGGGATTTAACTTGTAGTGTCTATTTTGATGATATTGGCCCCCCCCCTTTAAAAGACTAGCACTTTTTTTTTGTCCTTGGAGAATTTCTTGCAAGCGTGGATGATTTGGCTTGTTAAGTTGACCAGTTGAAGTGATTCTCGCATTGTCTTACTATCCCAACTATTTGCAATTAAATTCTATCCGAGTATGCCAGGTGCATCAGGCATTTGTTCCATTAAGTCTGTTTCTCGCTTTACTTGTTATATACCTCCTAGTACTGTTTTGTTTTTTCTTTTGGATGACTGAGCTATGTCGTGAAAATATGTTATTGAATCTTCAATTATATCATTCGTTTTGTTGAATGGGAAGATTTGTGATGTTAGGAAAATAGTGTTATGCCTCACATATTGTGCTTTTCCGTTTTGCCAGAATCCCTGCTGTTGGGTTCCCTGTTTTGGCTCGTGAGCATCGTGTCCCTATTCCTCGTGCCCAGCCTGTGCGACCTAAATCAGATGGACACAAGCAGACTGGGAAGCGGTCCCGCTCGGGGAATCATCGAAGTGGTGGGACCTGCAAATAAAAACTGTGGTCCTCATCCGCCATGTGGTTCCGTTATTATGAGGAAATACAGGGGCATGAGGTCTAGAATGAAGATCAATCTAGTATTCTCATTGAATGTGGTTAACGCCTAATCTTTAGGGGAAAATGTTATGAGTTTCTTGTGGTTCATCATGCATTTGTTATTATCATTCTGTTTCCGTGTAGTAGTAGTGCAGTAATAATTTTGAACTTTTAGCCTTTAATTCATTCTTGTGAACAGCATCCTCCATATATGTGTGTAATATCGATTCTGACCTTTATATATCAGAATAAACAGTTGTATTTTCTTTTTCTTTTTTGCTTTTCTAAATGCAATTAACTAAGCCGTCTTTTGAAAGAGCTGCTTATAATTGTATGTGTGATCAAAGTACTAATGGGTTTTGTGGGATTCCCTTTTTGGTTCTATGTTAATCATCTCGCTGTTAGGTTTTGTGGGACTTGCAAATGTTCTTGATATGCTCATAAACCAATAAATTTATAGCAATGCTAAACTTGGCTAGTATTATAAATTTCTAGCAGTACATTATTTACATTTAGCAATATATAGCTTACTTAGCACTATATAGTTACCTTTTAGAACATTCATTGTACTGTACTGGTTTTGAAAGTTGACTTCTAATTTGGCTTAATTAATGTCTGTTCTAGTTATTGTATCTGCAAAGATCGTACGTGTATTTCTTTCAGACATCACTCTGCCGGGGCTCCACCTGTATGGGGTAAAAGATAGTGATGATAGTTTATTTATAGTATAATCGTCATGTTTAAAAATTATTTTTATTCCATTGGGAATGTGATTTAGATTGTTATGGATTTTTTAATTTCCGAGTTTTTTCACGGTAATTTGTAGAGATATTTAGTTTTGTTTCTTGTTGAACTAAATATGATAAGAGTATCATCTATTTCTATTTTGATGTTAGTGTATTTTTTTTTCTAATTCTGATTTTTATTTAAAATTGCCAATAAACATTAACATATTTGTCAGACTTTTAATGTATCAAAAAGTTTATGAAAATAAAGACTTATTGAGTCAACAAAATAAAGTGGAAACTGCGACTGGAAAGATGATCAAAAAAATGGACTTGTACACTTAAGCAAATGAATAGGACTATGGCATCTAAACTATCCATTACTGCATCAGCATTCCATTTTAGACTGGCATCTAAAGTCAGTCATCCATGATATTGCTGCTATTCCCATCAAAAACTGGTCACCGATTATATCAATGAGCGATAACAAGATCAGTCGTTGAAGTGTTTGTTATTAGTCGGTCGTCGAAGCAAAAGAAAGAAAAACTAAGCATCTGAGAACAATAAGTTAAATATGCTAAATTCTGCAGGCAAAGCAATAAAAGGTCATGCATTAGTCAAGTCTAAGTATGCCTGGAAAGAGGCCCAAAGGCTGTAGCCATCTAGTTAAAATAATAACTTTTTTTTCATTAATGGGATGGCTGGATCTTGCAGTAAATAGGTGAGCATAGGAGCCAACTCCATTCAATTTTGAATTCATGTTACCATTTTTTTTTATTTAAATGTGCCGGGCGGGCTGCGGGCTGACTCGCAGGCCAACCCGGCCTGCCCGCCCCGTGGCAACGGGCCACATTTTCATGTCCGGCTCGCACGGACAGAACCGCGGGCCGGCACGCGGCCTGTACAGCTGCGACAGCAGGGGGGGTCACAGCCCGCTCGGCGAGCCAGACGGCTGTTCGGGCCGCAGGCTACGGGCTTTTTCTGCATCACTGTCTTCCCCTCTATTGAAACCAAACCAAAACATGATCCTTGAGATGTGTACCTAAAATTTTATCCAAATGCTCCAGAAATAAAGCCAGATAAATCCTTTATTTATGCAGTAATAACAACACATAATATATATACGCGAACGGTGCAAAGTGTCTTGAATCTTGATCAAGATTGATCTTTACCAAAATCCATTCATCGTTAGTATACAAATTTATAGGAGTCAGATAGGTGTACATACATATGAAACAGCTATATAAAAAATGAATTCAAATTTGTGTGCACTTCTCTCTTTTTTCTTCTTCCTTTTTTTTACAAATTATTATGAAAAAAATCAATGCATAATTGATTCTCTTTGTGGACCATTATAACAATTAAATTTACATTGATACTGATCTATTTCTACAAATCGAATAGTCATATTTTTTTTTTTTAATCTGAACAATTTTGAAAGTTCGTATATCGCGTTCAGAGAGAAATCTCCTATACTGTCATAGAAAGTGCTTGTAAAATTTAAACGCGATATTTTTTTTTATAAGATGGAAGCTTTTTCATCCGTCTTAGGTGAACGTTGAAATGTCAAAATTATGTAAGCTTTTCAAACATAGCAATTTTGGAAGAGAGGTGGGCAAATGGCATTCAAATTCCATTCAACATCACAGTGAGCTTCTAGATTGTTTGACTATCGAGATATTTATATTTTTATATTTTAATAACTTAAATTATAAAAATATATTTTTTTAAATTGAAATGACATATTTATATTTCATTGATTGTATAAAATTAAAAGTATCATCGTCAGGTTAATATTTTCTCATCCTCAAAAAAAAAAAGAAGATAAGAACAACCTTATTATTTTATATAATCAAGAGAATATAAAAATACCATTTTAAGTTAGAATTGTATAAAAACATAATTTTCAAATTAAAGACATAAAAAATGAAATCTCTCTTAATTATTTGATTCTCGAGAAGTCTTAAGGTCCAACTAAATTGTAAGGCTGAAAGCAAATGTCATAACTCATAATCCTGTAGCCAAAATTTCAAAACCAATGACTGGAAAACCCATGTTATTCTAATTCAATCAACAATTGATTTGCTTTTCTATAACATCTCTATATTTAGCTTAGAATTGATAGATGTTTTTTTTCCGATATTTTACTTTCGGACCGTCAAATCTTTTTAATATGATCTATTATGTGGGCATATCATGCCTAGCAAAAAATAACGATAATAATAATATTACAGCTATAAATATAAAAAATTAAAATGTTTGTAGTCATATTTTAGAGAAAGTTATTTTTGCAGGCCCTCACCTGAAAATATATGAGCTTAAATTTTTTAATTTATTTTGAGGAGATAGTTGACATCATTTCACACATCAATTAATATAAATTTAATGCTTTTACATTACATTTAAAGCCTTTCTGATGTGTTCCTTTCTCTGTCATTCTCACATGGATCAACATGCATTTTTTGTTTCAGACATTCAGTTGAAATATTCATTTGACCCCTCTCTCTCCTCCTCTCTTTTCTTTTTTCTTTTTTTAGTTTTTTTACTTTCTAACATTATTTTTTATATTTTACTCTGCGCGTGCTTCTACAACATTTTGTTATTCTTTGTTACCTTATTTTTCGAAAGACTAATATGGGAACTTAAATCCTTCGCAAACCAAATATGGCGCCAGTAAACTTACGTGGCACCAATCCAAGTTCTCTTTAGTATTACCATTTTTTTCAACATCTTAAATTTAATTACTTTTCGTTCTAGTGATTAAAAAAAGTTTACGTAAACCTGACGAAGCCATCAATGCAACAATTTAAAGTGCTAGCTCTAAACCAAATGCAACTTTCATTACCAATATATCACAAAGAAAAGAAAAAATCTATACAAGGATTATATGTGAGAGTCGGAGTTCAAATCAAAAGCTCGCAATTCTTTTTTTTTTTTAAGAAAGAACTTTACACAAGTCGTATTCTGCACTATGAGATACCAAGAATAAATCTGCTCCTAAACCTTCCAATGGACGGTGATTCGGGCATAGATAAACCTCAACCATTTCCCAAATTTCACTAAATAGAGGACAAATCGAACATGTAATCACTGTAGGAGTACTTGTATCAGTTGAACTAGTCGTCGATTTTAGTATGCAAAAAATTAAATTCGATAGGCTGAAAATTGGCTTTCCAATAGCACACTTTTAATGAGGCATATTGGTTGGTTGAGATTAAAAAGAAACGACGGATAATTGCATATCAGCTTGATTTAAAATCTATTTACAAATAAGTAATTAGATTCAAAATCCTTCCGAATCATCCATATTTCGAAAGTTGTTCTACAAGCATTTTTTACTATTATATAATTATTTTAAAAAAATTAAATATAAAAAAATAGATTTTAATTTGAATAATAATTTTTATAAAAAAATATTTATAAATGAGTATTTTGAGACTCTAAATTTTTAACTAATTTAAAAATTAATTTGCTAAATCGTTCAAATTTTAAAATCTTATCAAATCTATTTAAAAGTATTTTTGACTTTCCAGGGGCACTTTAGATGAGGCGTTTGGTTTGGTTGAGGTACAAAAAACAAAACCACTGGCCTTGGCGGGCAGCCGTTGAAATTGAAGCAATACCGCAATGCAACATTGTCATTTGATGAACTTTAATATTTATTTAAAAAATATAAAGTTAAAAAGAGAATTGTAACCATTAACCAACCAACTGCAGCAGTCCTTTTCATCTAGATCCTTTTTTAAGATTATAGTGAAAGAAATTTTGGCGAGTTGAATATCATCCTTCTTAGAAATTAATAAATCAGTTTCTAAAAAATAAAAAATTAATGTGACGGTGTGTGATTTGTTTAGCCCCTGAAAATAGAAGGACTAATACGTAATTAATCCAAAAATCTTTACCTTTAATCCGTCCACTTTTGTCCGACTTCATAGCGGTGAACTCACGGTTAACACCAACCAATGCTCTAATAGTCAAAAAATTCTAACTTTTCAATTTGTGCAAGTGTACATATATTATCTAACACGAAGTATGGGAGGAATAAATCTTTCTACGCCTTTGGCAGTTTCAACAGAATAAAATTTTGTATTAGACCCCCTGAGTTCTATTCCCATAAAATTTCTACAGATGAACAGTCTTTGAGGAAGCTATATATTTGTTGGCAGAAAAAAAGAAGAGTTTGAGAACAGAAAACTAGTAATTAGAGAGAATGGATTCAGATTTTGGGATGCCGAGAGAGCTTTCTGAGCTGCAGAAGAAGAGAGCTCAGTACCATCCAGAGCTCCCACCATGCCTTCAGTTCTCCTGCTCAAACATTAGTTTTTTTTTTCTTTTTCTTTCTTTATTAAAAATTTTATTTTTGGCACAACACTTAAACTTATTTTTAAGAAAATTCTGATGCTTTTGATTTAAACATTTCCTTCGTCCTCCTTTCTAATCACTTGATCTAGATAATGGTATTAGTAAAGTTTATGGTCTTTAACCTATTTATGAACTTATACTGCTGGTTCATAAATCTTTATGATATTTCTCTGTTTTGGCAAAAAAAAAAGTTTTTGCGGCATGCTTTTTGTTACTAATTAGTCCAGCGTGTTATTCATGGTCCATTCTACTCAGTAATCAACCATGTCTGTTGTCTTAGTTGGTGATGGAGATCGACCTTCATGTTCAACAAATCAAAAAAAAAAAAAAAAGAGAAAAAAAAGGGGAAAAATGATAGCAATTAAAAAAGAATAATATTAGTGCTATCAAATGCACCCCCAAAATTTCATGAAATGATGATGTGCAACATTTTTGAGTGGTTTTTTGATGTTTGGTGTTGAGCACTAGGAGGGTAGTGAGATAGAGATTTTGTGGATTGTGTGTGGGTAAATTTTTTGGTAAAAATTTTGGATGTATAGTATTTGTTTTTAAAAAAAGGGGGTTTTCTAGCAATAGTATGTTTGAGATAAAGTTATTGAAAGAGTGCAGTGTAAGTATAGCTGTGTTGAAGTTGCAATATCTTGGCTGTGGGTTTCAGTTTAGTTTTAAAGGTTGTCGGTGCCAAGTAAACCATATTCTGGCACGTGTCAACCGTATCGGAGGTGTCACGCTGGCCATTCCAATGTACATTTATTTATTTTTTAAAAAACTAAAAGTAAAAAGTTTAAAATTAGTTTATATTTATATATAAGGCTTTTCATACATGCCGAATCGATAACTGTCAAAAGAGAGATGTGCCGAGTGCCGTCTATGATTTTAAGTGACGAAAGGCCATTCTACTGACTTTTAACCAATATCATTCATTATTAAGGAGATGGAAAACATGAGTAAAATTGTATGTGATGAGCAGGGAACTACTGTGAGGGTGGAGTTTGGTGATGAAACAACAACAGCAGATCCAGCAAGTGCTCACGCAATCAATCTTGCATTTCCATACACATATGGGCAGCCTCTCGTGCATTTTTTAAGGGCAACAGCAGAGGTCCCTGATGCTCAGATCATAACAGAGCACCCGCCAATCAGGTAAATAAACTTATGTTGGTGATGTTTGAAAAAAGAAACTATTTTGTTGGTAAATTTTTTAAATTATCGTAAAAAAAAACTCACCGAAGCAAATGATGGGATAGCTCAATTGTGGGACGGTGGCTCATGAACCATTATTCACGATTTCGAGTCACTTCCATCGAGATGCGGAATAGAACTTTTTCTGGATGCATGTACTCAAAATGTATGTCGAGGAGCAACGCGCTTCCGGAATTTTCTTCCCTGACCATAATTTAAAAACTGTGATTAGAAAATTGCGTTCAGCGAAACAATCTGGTGTCTGTTGTATGAAAGGTTTTATCTTATTATCTCAAAAAAATCACCCATGGCAGGCCCACTTCGTGCGATCGTCATAACGGATAAAAGCACTGAGTGGTGCAGACCCAAATAAACTTATTTTAGGGATTTTACTTGGTGAAATATGCATGAAATGTTATTTTCTTACGCAAGATATTTGGAAATTTATGCACAACAGCTCAGTTATTAATAAACTTGAGATAGTTCTTTGGTAAAGCTATCTAGTTTTGAAATTTAAATTAAAAAATGTGGAATAATGCAAGTTTTCTAACCTTGTTGCAGAGTGGGTGCGGTATTTTGCGGTAGGCAATCTCCTGGCGGGCATAATGTAGTATGGGGACTTCATGATGCTCTTAAAGTTCACAACCCTGACAATGTGCTGCTTGGCTTTCTTGGTAAGCTTTTATATCTCACATTATGCTCATTTTCAAGTAAAAATGCATTCTTTTAAATTTTTTTTTTCTAGTAACATCCCCACACCCATAGAGGATGAGACTAATCTCTTTCGGAGATAGAACATTTCGAGAATTTTTCTCTCAATAAGTGCTTACTGTGGGTTTGAACTACTGACCTTTTGAAGATGCCCCTCAATCGTAGAATCTAATTTTGCTAACCAACTGAGCCAACACTTGTTAGCTAAGTAGAAAAAAGAATTTTATTTATTTATTTTTTTTTTTGCTTAGAGCATTTTAATATTCAAACTTGTCGCTTGATATAAGAACTTATGGAAATCTAGTGAATTCTAGTATAAATTTTACCATAAGTAGAGATCTCAGATTATATCAAGTTCATGTGTTTGCAAAAACTCTAGATTAATATGCACTCGTGCTTACTTCTGTGGCGGTGTTGCGGCGATACTATGTTCTCATAGATGGCAAGAAGAAGGACGACTACGAGAACCACTCTCTACAATACTCTCAAGATTGAATATTTCAAGTGACTCAACCACGGATTTGTCTATAACGTGTATTTATATATCTTAGTCACAAGCTATGAAGTTTTGATGAATACTTGCACAAATACGGCCAGGCCTAATATGCTAGGGAGCACATTGCCCTGCCGATATGAACAAATTGTTCCTAAATGATCTACTTTATGTTAAACCCAAAACACTTGGCAGATACATTTGCCTACGTGGTATCTATAAAATAAAATAAAATAAACTGTTGAATTTACATATATTCTTGTTTGTACATATGAAGGTGGCACAAAGGCCTTTTTACAACGAAAGCTTTGGAGATCACTGATACGTCTCTCATCTTACAGAACCAAGTTAGCGCATTTCTCTACGATAATATTTTCTACAAAACAAAACCTTGCTTTCGATCATTATTGTCTTATCATGATTTTACGTGCCGATCGGTACGTATATTCTGTAAGTTACTGATACAATGCAAACCGCATGATTGGCACTATATTATTGACATGATTGAAATCTAAATTCATCGAAACTCGGCAGTGAAAACTTTGGTCTCTTCAGGTGGCTATGACATGCTTGGTCGGTCAAAAGATCTGGTGAGAACAACAGAACAAGTCAACGCCGCTATGAATACATGCAAAGCTTTGAAGCTAGACGGTCTTGTCATTATTGGAGGTTGTTTTTTGGGGTATTTTGGTTTTTATACCCTCATAGTTCCAAATTGTATTTTTACACCTTCTAATTCGAAATGATGTCTTCACCTCTTGATCCTGTGAAAATGACGAAATTACACTTATCATTTTTTTTTTGAAAAAGAAGAGCAATTAACTTGACGATAGTAGTTTTATCATTTCGGTCAAAGGCGAATAAAATTGTCATTTAGAATTAGGAGGGGATATGTTTGCAATTTTGAATTATTGCGGATATAAAAATGCAGTTTTCTTATTAGTAAGAATGAAAATGACAAGTTACTGATGTCATTTTCTTTCTCCATTTTTTTTCTTCAAAGGGCCAACATCCAACACAGATGCAGCACAATTAGCTGAGACATTTGCTGATGCAAATTGTCCAACAAAGGTGTGTGCTAGCCATTTATATCAATTTCTAATATTCAATTAATTTATCACATCTAACAAGATATAAAATTTCTGCAACAGGTGGTTGGTGTTCCTGTTACATTGAATGGGGATCTAAAGAATCAGTTTGTCGAAGCTACTGTCGGTTTTGATACAATTTGCAAGGTATTGTTGTAGCTGTACACTTTTCAGTATTCAGATGAAACTGTTCTAACAATGGGTTAATATGTCATAATGTTCTGATTTACTAGCAGCATACCAAATGATTTAAAAAAGCACCTTTCTCATGATTTAGCTTTTTTTTCTTTTTTTCTTTCGATCACTGATTGTCACCTTGCCATTATGGTGCTGTTCTTTCAGGTCAATTCACAGCTTATAAGCAATGTCTGCCTAGATGCTGTTTCTGCGCAGAAGGTAAGGATGTATTTGTACATCATTTCGAAACAGGGTAATGAAATTTACAAATAAATAAGGTAAATAAAAAAGGACTACCCATACTACCCGCGTGTGTAGGCATAGCCTCTGGAAAGGATGCAGATAATTTTTTTCCCTAATGTAGACCACTGTACCTTGTTTACAGAAGGTGATATCCATGCCTCGAACCCATGACCTTTTTGGTCACTAGCCATGAACTTTTACCACTCAGAAAACTGACATTAACATCATTATAAACTAAAAGCATAAGTAAAAAATAGATTATATGTCATAACTACATGTCAATGCCCAGTATTGTAATTATATGTCATTACCAAACTTGTCCGACCTTCTCCCTGTCATTCTACAGTACTATTATTTTGTTCGTGTCATGGGTCGGACAGCATCTCACGTTGCCTTAGAATGTGCTCTTCAATCTCATCCAAACATGGTAAGATTTCCAAGCCAGTTCATAACTTTTAGTATTTCCTTATGTGCTAAACTTCAAAACAGAGACTATATGATAAGTATAATTTCAGGTCATCCTAGGCGAGGAGGTGATCATGTCAAAACTTACTCTTGCTGACATTACAAGACAAATATGTGATGCAGTTCAAGCAAGAAGTGAAAAAGGTTCAGTGAAATTAGCTCTTGAAATAACAGAAATTTCAAATCTTAGTTTCGTCATCCTTGTATAAAGTTTATTTGATCCATTCGTCTTTAGTTTAGATTCTATTGTTTAGTTTGTTTACTTTCTTTGACGAAATGTTTGGTGTAATGAACTAGTTCTGAGCTAATAATTTACTTATTTACCAAAAAAAAAAAATCTGAACCTTCCTTTACTAAGTGTGAAACTATGTTTGCTAGTTATAATGTATATTCTGTTTCAGATAAGCATCAAGGCGTCATTCTAATTCCTGAAGGGCTAGTAGAAAGCATTCCAGAACTATATGCACTCCTACAGGTAGGCTTGCCGAGAGTTGATGCAAATGGTTACATTTCTTTTATCAATTAAATAAATAATTCTAGCAAATTTGAAACATATTGACTAAGAGTGAAGCTTGTCTTGTAAAAGGAAATTCATGGGCTACACAATCAAGGCTTTACAACAAAGAATATTTCTTCTAATCTTTCACCTTGGGCGTCTGCGTTGTTTGAATTCTTACCAGATTTTATGAAAAAGAGGTACCTTTATAAACCTTGCGCGAACACATATTGAATATGTTTTCTGTAACTAGTCATTGGGCATGCTGAAAATATCTGAAAACAAACTATATATGTAGCTGTTGCTTCATCCAGAATCTGATGAGTCTGCACAGTTATCACAGGTAAACAGTTCGATATATGTAAAAGTTTACTAGTCAAGTTGTTTTCTTTTTGATGTTTTAACTTAATATCTCCTTACAGATTGAAACAGAGAAACTCTTAGCTCAGTTGGTTGAAAAAGAGATGGACAAGCGTATGGTATGCATTAGTTTAAGCTTCGATATTCATGGATTTACAACTCAATGTTTGCTATTTTATGCAATTTGAAATTTTGCTCACTAGTTTACTTTTGGTACTTTTCCACTTAAGATTTATTAATCGCTGTTCTTTTAGCATCTTTTTTTTTTTTATGAGTAATATATGCTTTTACCTAAGTATCTTCACTTAAATTTAACATTCATTTAATTTTTCAGAAAGAAGGTAAATATAGAGGGAAAAAGTTCAGCGCCATCTGCCACTTTTTCGGTTACCAAGCACGTGGGTCCTTGCCATCAAAATTTGATTGCGATTACGCATATGTACTTACCCTATCACTTTTCCATTTCTTGCAACCATATGAACTATATATAACTAAAAGAAAACTCATACAGGTCCTAGGGCACATCTGCTATCACATACTAGCAGCTGGTTTGAATGGTTATATGGCAACTGTAACAAATCTCAAACACCATGTAAACAAGTGGAGATGTGGTGCTGCGCCAATTACGGTATGAACTACAATCATAGACACAAATTCATAAGAGATGAAGATATGCTAAATTCAAAAACCGGAAAATAATAATAATAAAGACCAAGATTGGAAGCAAAGATAATATATCTTAATGTATTTTTAGGCAATGATGTCAGTGAAACGATACTCACGAGGTCCAGGTGCCACACCAATTGGGAAACCTGCTGTACATCCCGCAACAGTTGATCTGAAAGGAAAAGCTTACGAGTAAGTCTTTGATACTGTTGCTTGTTCTTCTAATACCAAGTATAAACTTTGGATTAACTTGGTTTCCAAAAGTCAAGCAACTAATATCTGATTTTCTTAGTGTACCAGATATTGTTGCTTTGGATTTACTTGGTTTCCAAAAGTCAAGCAACTAATATCTGATTTTCTTAGTGTACCAGATATTGTTGCTTTGGATTTACTTGGTATTCAAAAAGTCAAGCAGCTAAAATCTGATTTGCTTAGTGCATCTCATATAAAAAAAAGAACATGTACAACCTTTGTGCTCCCTAATATGAATTTTCACTTGTCTCAGTTGATAAACGGTGTTTAATGATCTTAGGGCAGTCGTTATCTAGAAAAATAAATACCATAACTGTAACAGGACAGCAGACTAAGTAAAAATATCTAAGTTCCTATTACATATAGTCACTTTTTTGTGTTACCATTGTCCCTTTTTCCTGTTTATTTATCAAAATCTAAAATCAACTCATGTTAAGCAAGGTAGTTTGTTATATTAGACTTTCAAATAACACATAAGTTCGAATTTTTGTATAAACCCACAAACCAACTATATTCGAGTCAGATAGTTAGCACATTATCGGATAATTAGCAGTGAACTCGAATATAGTTGCGACTTTTAAGTTCCAAAATTAGCTGAAGTTGTTTGGGGAATGTTGTCCAGGTCTATTTAATTAAAATAATTGCTTGTAAGAAACCAGTTGCTGCTGGTGCTTTAATTTGGAGCTAAGAGTTTCAGTTGTTATTCCCAGGTTACTGAGGAAAAAGGTGCAAAGTTACTTGATGGATGATCTCTACAGGAATCCAGGACCACTACAATTTGAAGGACCAGGTTCTGATGCTAAGACGTTTACTTTGTCCGTTGAAGATCAAGACTACATGGGACGCATTAAGTTGCTCCAAGAATACCTCGAAAAGGTAGTACTATCCAAACATATAACTCTTTGAAAATTCTAAGTACTTTAAAATCAAGCAGGCATATCAGAAAACTAACGAGTCTTTGTACGGTATATATACAGGTAAGAAGCTATGTCAAGCCGGGATGCTCACAGGATGTTCTAAAAGCAGCATTGAGTTCGATGGCTTCAGTAACCGATGTGTTATCGGTGATGTCTGCTCCTTCATTTGGTGGCCAAGCTACTCTCTGACTGACACTTCTTGCTTTTGATTTTTCTGATGTCTTCTCAATTTTGGTAATAGTATCTTGTAAATATAGCCTTTCTACTTAAGTGAACTTAATAATTTTGAATGCACATTGTTAAAATGTAAGGGTTGTAATAATTTACGAGATCACACTTTGATCAACTATACCCCATATTTCGATGTGCCAAATCTTACTGCAAAAGTCTTCAAATTTGCAGCTCTCCTAGATTTCATAAATAGCTCTATTGAAATATCAAGATACAGGTAAAAAAAAAACACATTGAACAAGGGGTTGATGTAGACTAAAAGGGTTGCATCTCTTCAAAGAGCCTCCATTAACGATAGTCATCTATCCTAAATTCTATAAAAAGTTTACTGAAGAGGAAGATATCACTGCCAGACATTTAAAGAAAAACTCGATTACTAATCTCCAATAATCGTATGAACGAGACAACAGTTACGTAGGTCTACCCAATGCCTGTCTGCTCTCATGGATGATGTGAAAAATCAAATCTAGAGTTTATATTGCTATCCACTATCATTATAAACTTATCAATTATCAACCAAACGTAAATTGATATGTAGATGGGATCGCTATACTTGTTAGGACGCAAGCTGCCTAGTAGAACTCCTATGAAGATCAAAGCTTCAAACCACTTAGTGATTGTAAATCTGAAATAAAAGAACAACTCATTGAAGAGAGAATTCATAAGAAGAACTCCATAACTATCAATAGAACGATAAGAGCTGGTCGAAATTACTAAGACAGGTCAACCAAGTAGCGCACAACATAATGTGGGTATCTTAAAACATAGCACATGGATGGTTTATATCTGCCAGATATAGCATCAAAATATTATTACTATTTTAGTACTGCTATTTCATAAGTTTTCAAACAGGGAACGAGACATGGTAAGAACAAACAAAATATGATGTGCATAAATGTTATCATGTACAAAATATTTTTCTGAAAATTCATAAAAAAATCGTGGGAACTCAAACTTATGACTGATAGTTCATAAACCACCCATCCTATCATTTAAGCTACCCTGGGGCACTGTATCATATTCAAGAGTCCAAACCACACCTGAAGAATAAAGTGGGAGGATGACCACTGGATCATCCGATCAGGGTCCCTCTAACTACACACCATCCTAATAAAGGTGATAGGATACTGATCGAGTGGTGTCTGTTATATATATACCCAGAATGTGAGTCTCTTCATGAGAGGTTAAGCGAAAACTAGCAACGACGATGATGCTCCAAGGATGCGGCTGTTTCAAACAGGAAAAAACACGAATTTAGCTAGAAAGTTATACGAATATTTACTAAAATTATGCTCAGAAGTAGTTCATAACTTCACAGGAACCACAGACTTATCATATAAAATTCATTGCTTATTGGCGGCAGCGGACAGGCCAGTTACTGCGTATACAATTCAAGAGATTCTTAACTGTAACAGTTATATCGCATTATTCTATGTAATGTTAAAAAAAATATTTAGAGATAACTTTTGAAAAAAAATTCTATATAAAAATTTTATATTTTGACGAGATCTATAACTTTTATTTTCAATTTTTTTTTTTCAAAAAATATTCTAAAAATATATTTTGGGGCTTCAAAGTTTAACAGGTTTGAAGCGGGTTTAAAAACTGTTTTAAAATCTGTTGAATCCGTTAAACTATAGAGCCCAAAACACATATTTGAAAATATTTTTTGAAAAACTTTTAAACATGAAAGATGTAAATCTAATTAAAATTTATAAGTTTTATTTTGAAAGTTTTTTCAAAAAATAATTGTAAATTTTTTTTTTTATTTAAACACGAAAGTAATATATACTAATATGGCGTAATGTTTCATTGTAGAATTTTCCTTCATTGCTTATCATATAAGCACAGGGATGGGCTGTGAGTTACGGCGGACAAGCCTAGAGGTCCATTGAACAGATAGATGTTGCGTGGAGTTGGGGACCAGATGGGGTTGTGTAGCGGAGGTGGCGTACATAAATTCGGCCTAGTAGCGGCGAGAAGCCGAGCGCCGAGCGGCCGCCGTGGGCGAATGCATCACCATCTCTAAGATCTCTCTCTTAAAATTTTATTTGAACGCTTGAAAGGAGCATCTAGCTTAACGTCTTATTTTAACTACAAATATATCCATCCACTCTTAACTTCTAAAAGAATTAGCAATTTCACATTTATAAAAATCACATGACATGTACTCAAGAAGAGGGTGTTGGGTCTCCACATGTATCTTTTCAGGTTATTGAACATTGCATCACAGATGTCAGAGATATCTCCGGTGTAAACAAATAAATATCTTCAAGCTTCATATTTCGGCTATGGTAGGTTCTATTACAATCCAGTATTCACCGATGAAAACTTGTCTTTAGCAACTCAAGAACAAGCATAATTTCAAGACTTATACGTCGTCATGTACCATAACTTCAAGCTTTGTTTTGAGTTCACGACAACTAAGAATATTGAGCAAAGTCTCTTTAGATGAGATCTTAGATCTTGTTCATTTTGAAGTTATTATACTTTCTGTCTGTAATCAATCTTACTTGACGGAGAGGCCCTTTGAGGTTAGCTCATATGCAGCGATACATGGCCATCATCTTTGTCTCTGAGTGATTTTTGCGTGTAACTGTTACACCACGTCACTCCGTGTAACGGCCTTAAAAAAATATATTTAGAAGTATTTTTTAAAAAAAATTTAACATAAAAATTGTAAATTTTGACGATATTTCTAATTTTTATATTGAAAATTTTTTCAAAAAATATTTCTAAAAATATATTTTGGAGCTCCAAAATTTAATTGGTTTAAAGCGGATTTAAAAACGGTTTAAAAATTCGTTTAACCCGTTAAGTTTTGAAGTCCTAAAATATCTATTTGAAAGTATTTTTTGAAAAATTTTGAACATTAAAATTATAGATTTCATCAAAATTTATAAGTTTCATTTAAAAAGTTTTTAAAAAATATTTATAATATTATTTTTTTAATTTAAATATAAAAAAAAAAAATGCTGACGGCGTAAATGTTTTATTATAGAATTTTTTCGTTGTCTCTTGTTCGGAGTCACATGTATGTGTCCGAGTCTCAGTGATTAACTTGTGTAAGATGTTTGACCACCGGACTATTTGGTACGTACATTCATATTTTCATGATTCCCTTTCTACCCTTTGCCTCCTTTTCTCCATTTTCAGGTAACTTACATTCATTCGATGGATCGGATCTGAGACAACTACCATGTCCTCCTCTTCCTCTTCCTCCGCCACGAGCGGTGGCGCTCCGCTCCTCTTGGCGGCACAACTCCTGCTGGTCGCGTGCTCGGGCCCGCCCTCGACAAGATCGTCAAGAACGCGACCTGGCGCAAGCACACCACCCTCGTCGCCGCCTGCAAGTCAGCGCTCGACCTCCTCTCCGCCGTCTCCGATCCCGTCTCTGACCCTGTTTCCCCTATCTCCACCCTCCCTTCCGCCGCTGCCTCCGCCGCCCTCCGCCCGCTCGCTGCCGCTCTCGACGCCTCATCACCCAAACTCGCAGATCCCGCCCTCCACTGCGCTTTAACGCTCTTCCCCGCGATCTTTTCAGTGGCCCCATCACCTCCGTTTCCACCGATCATGTCGATTCCACAGATTCCCTGACTCCCCTTCTTCTTGGCAACGTAATCCCGCCTGCAGCAGCAACAGGGTGATGAATCGCTTGAAGAATATAGTCTCTGCGCGTCCCTCGTCGCTGCTGTGCGGTCTCGCTGCGGCAGCTATTGGAGGCGAGGCGTTGGTTAAACATAGTAAAGAGCTGTTATATATATCTACCTCGGAAGCGAGTAGCTCATTGAGTCAAATCTGCGCGAAAGCATCCCTGGCAATGATAATCAAGATCGTCTTTACTCGCGCAGAAGCTAATAACTTGCTGGCTAATGCATCTGTTGTATCAGCAGCTGATCTTTTAGATCTATCTGATCGCAGCCTTAATGATTCTAATCTTGTTCAAGCCGCTCAGAGCTTCATTAATGAAGCAATGGAAGGAGGCGGTGGTTCAACAACTGTTGAAGAATGCGATGCTACTAATGATGAAACAAGCAGAATAAGAGAGGATGGCATGTTTTTGTTTAGGAACTTATGCAAGTTCTCAAATGAAGTTTGCTACACCCGATAACCCCGAAGACCCGCTTCTTCTCAGGGGGAAGGTGCTGTCCCTGGAACTGCTGAAGATGGTAATTGACAATGCTGGGCCCATTTGGCGGACAAATGACAAGTGAGTCCAAGTGGCTCTGCATTATATATATATATATATATTATATATATATATATATATATATATATGTTACCGTGGGGAAACCCTTTGCGTAACTGGCCTGCAGTGGCAGTGCATTTTCCACTTTTTCACATAAGAAATGCTAGGCTTATGAGAAATTTCTGCATTAATTTGAACCATTTTCTGTTCTCTAATTGACCTATGCATTGTTTAGAATTGGACTTGGTTGGTTTTGGGAGCTGAGCAGTACCCTTTTATGATAGGAGGATTGCGAAGCCTGACTTACAACGTAGGAAGTTAACAGAGGATGCTGTCGAACCAGAAAATTAACATTACTCTAGAGGATCCATGAGATTGGCTTTTTAAATTAAGCATATATATATATATATATATATATATATATATATATAATCATGCATAATACTTTATCGCTTGGATTTTGCAACATTCCAGAACCGGAAACTAATGTCTGCATGTGACTTCACATGGGCTAGAAAGAACCATTGTCGACCTCTGCACAACACTTTCAACCCCTTCAGATCTTAGCTTCCTGGTAAAACTTTATTGTCTAGCTGAAAAGACTGAAGAGATTCCAAAGACATTGAAGTATTGATGTGGTTTTGATATGATGCATCGTTCAGGTGGAAGAATGATTTCATGTGTCGTGTATAATGTCATAATGACAAACAGACCTATTTTGTAACTTCAATCTATCAGGTTCCATGGTTTGGAATGCTCAGAACCTGTGCTTTTATTGCCACTAGTTTTGCTTTTGAGATTCTCTGATAGGACAACTACATATTTCAAGAATCATAATCTATTAGGGACTAATGAACAAAGTGGTAACGTTGATAGACTAGACTAGCTAGCAATCCTTATGTTCAAATTATCTCAATGGTGATGGTGATGGTAATTAGCAACTCCAAAATGATTTGTCTGTAATCTGAACCAGCGGGGCTTAATGCATAATCTCCTTTCGTAATAATTACAAAGCAAGAGTTTTTTTAATCCATTTAAAAAGCTTATTAAATTTTGCTTCCAGCCTGAACAGATCAAAGCCAACTAGTACTTAAATAAAATTCCGTTGGTTTGAACCATCTTAGCTCAATATAAAAGTCAGACATGTCTGTAAAAGCTATTCAATCTTCTTGCAGCCATGAAAACTCATTCATTATCATCGAAGATTTTACCATTCACCTCTTTCATTTGCTTTATTTTCTGATGGTGATATTATCATTTACATTAGCATTGGCATATATTTACATTATTTCTTTTTTGCTTTGAGATAGTTATCAGTTACTCATCATTATGACTCTGTCCTCCACAGGTTTCTTGGAGCTATCAAGCAATACCTATGCTTATCATTGTTGAAAAATAGCGCATTGTCTGTGATGAGTATTTTTCAGCTTTTATGTTCAATCTTTACAGGCTTGTTGTCAAAATTTAGATCTGGCTTGAAAGAGGAAATTGGAATTTTCTTCCCTATGCTTGTTCTACGAGTCATTGAGAATGTGCTTCAGCCTAGTTTCTTGCAGAAAATAACAGTTCTTAACTTGCTAGAGAAGATTTGCCAGGATCCACAGATAATCATTGATATCTTTGTGAACTATGATTGCGATGTGGATGCACCAAACATTTTTGAGAGGTAAACATTTTGAATTTCGATTAATACCTTTTATCGAATTTGATGCAAGGAATACAGTGATCTTAGTAACAACTCTTCAAGATTTAAATGCCTGAGAGTGTCGTTGTTGCCAACTTCTATAATGTATTAAAACATCTTTAATTCCATCAGATATTTGCAGGATTGTCAATGGCCTTTTAAAAACTGCGCTAGGTGTGCCTCCGGGGTCTGTTACATCATTGTCTCCAGCTCAAGATATCTCGTTCCGGAATGAATCAGTGAAGTGTTTGGCTAGTATTATTAAGTCAATGGCCACTTGGATGGACCAACAGTTGCATATTGGTAGTTTCTCTCAAAAAGTTAATGATGCTGAGGATTTAATTGAGAACCATGCTTATGTTAATGGGGATGACACAACTGGAGTTGATTATGACCTACAGTCTGACCATAATTCTGATGCCATGACCCTTGAGCAACGTCGGGCCTTCAAGTTAGAATTTCAGGTAATGTACGTTTGAACTGCAGACTTAGGATACTCTCTGTTACAACGGTAGGTCTATTGTAGAATTTGTTGTTTATAGGTTGAGGATAAAAAACTAATCTATTTATAACCTTTCTGATGCAGAAAGGCATTTCAATTTTTAATAGGAAGCCTTCCAAGGGTATTGAATTTCTAATAAATACAAAGAAAATAGGCAGTTCTCCTGAAGAAGTAGCCTCATTTCTGAGGAATAATGCTGGCCTGAATGAAACCGTGATAGGCGATTATTTGGGTGAAAGAGAGGGTTTCCCTTTGAAAGTGATGCATGCCTATGTGGATTCAATGAATTTTGAGGGGATGTCTTTTGGTGATGCAATAAGGTTCTTCTTGCGAGGCTTCAAGCTGCCGGGAGAAGCACAGAAGATTGACAGGATAATGGAAAAGTTTGCCGCACGCTATTGCAAATGCAATCCGGAGTCGTTTTCTACTGCTGATACCGCATATATTCTTTCTTATTCTGTCATAATGCTGAATACAGATGCTCATAATAGCATGGTCAAGGATAAGGTACGCCAGTCATCTTTTCTAACTTCTTTTTGGGACGTTACCAATAACAATTTTCTTATTTGTGTTGTTCTGCTAGATGTCAAAAGCTGACTTTATCCGCAACAATAGAGGCATAAATGATGGGAAGGATTTACCGGAAGATTTTCTGGGCTCTCTGTATGATGACATTGTGAATAATGAAATCAAAATGAAGGCTGATTCTTCAGCTCAGCAAAATAAACAGGCAAACAGCCTCAATAAACTTTTGGGTTTGGATAATATTTTAAATTTGGTCAACTGGAAGCAGTCAGAAGAAAAGGCCATTGGAGCAAGCGATATGCTGATCAGAAACATCCAAGAACAGTTCAAAGCAAAGAGTGGCAAGTCAGAGTATGTTATGCTGAGTGTTTGTATTTAATATGTGGTGCATCATCAAGTTCTAATCCTTGCATGTTGTAGGACAGGTCTATTTACTATACCATTACGGATACAGCAATCTTGAGATTTATGATGGAGGCTTGCTGGCTCCTATGATGGCTGCATTCAGTGTAACACTTGACCAAAGTGAAGACAGTTCGGCTACATCTTATTGCTTGCAGGGATTCCGGCATGCAGTGCACGTTACTTCAGTTATGTGTATGCAGACACAGAGAGATGCATTTGTTACGTCTGTGGCCAAGTTTACGTATCTCCATTGTGTCGCTGATATGAAACAGAAGAATGTTGATGCTGTGAAGGTAAAGCAAAAAGCAGAAACTAGATAAAGATTTATGTTGGCCGAGCTTGGTGAAGTTTAGATCATATCAAAAGCATCAACAATCTCGAGCTATTCGGACCACTTGATAATCTTCTTTGACATAATTGGATGAACTAGGTGCACTTTTCAATGCTAATATGATAATGAAGGAGCAACCTAGCTCCTGGAGTGCACCTTTGTTTAGTTAGGTCCACAACCTGCAAGTATTAGTTGAATTTAGTTTTAGCTGCTATAAGACTGTTTGGCTATTTTTGTGGATCAATGGGACCTAAGTGTACTTTAAGGACATAACTGGTCCCTTCTGCTACTCATGGATTAGAAATACACCACCCACTTTTAACGACATTTCTCCTGTTCGCAATGTGTTATTGGCATTTTTGAATAGGAGTTAAATAGCATTATGTGCAGTTTAAATTGCTTGCAATATACTATTCTTTGACAACTCTATGTTACTTGCAGGCTATAATATCAATCGCTATCGTAGATGGGAATTATCTTCAAGAATCATGGGAACATATATTAACATGTCTTTCACGATTTGAGCAATTACATCTTTTAGGAGAGGGTGCTCCTACTGATGCATCCTTTTTCACTATACCAGTCACAGAAGCAGAAGAAAGATCACAAAAGTCTCCTGCTGTTGCATCTTTGAAGAAAAAAGCAAATTCACTTCAAAATCCAGCAGTGATGGCTGTTGTTCGTGGTGGTTCTTATGATAGTACAGCGCTTGGAGTTAATGCATCAGGGCTAGTTACCCCTGAACAAATTAATAATTTCATTTCCAACCTTAATCTGCTAGATCAGATTGGAACTGTTGAGCTGAATCACATATTCGCTCACAGCCAGAGGTTAAATAGTGAGGCGATAGTAGCCTTTGTTAAGGCACTTTGCAAAGTTTCCATGGCAGAGCTACAGTCTCCAACAGATCCTCGTGTTTTTAGTCTTACTAAGATAGTGGAAATTGCGTAAGTATGGATTTCTTTTTCCTATTTCACTATGTAGTCTGCATGTTTCTTCATTAAAATCTTTTTATGTTGTTGAAATTGCTAGTTTTTTTTGTTAGTATTGAAACTCCTAGTGTTATAATCATTCTATCCTTAACTCATTTTTATTAGGGTTGGCTTGGTCATTTTTACATGCATGTATCAATCAAGGTTTAACGTGCCGCCTGGCACGTGCTGGATCCACCAGGATCTAGCACAGAGATGGGCTGGAACATGCCGGCTGTGCTGGGCGGCACTGACTATTGTTGTCACACGAGCCCCCACCAAGGTGATGTTTAAAAAAAAGAAGCGAGAGAAGTCGCCGACACCAACGCCGCCGCTGCTCCAGTGCACCAATGCCGCCGTCGCTGCGGTCTCTTAGATCCCGCCCACCATCTCCTTCTCTATCTCTCTACCCCTCCCTCCCTCCCTCTCTCACCATCTTCTTCTTCCTTGCGTGCGAGGAAAAAGAAGTTAAATGTTTTTTGAATAAAGAGCCGCCGCCGAGACCTCCCCCACCATCTCCTTCGCTATCTCTCTTCCCCTCCCTCCGTCCCTCCCTCTCTCTCGCTCACCATCTTCTTCTTCCTCGCAAATCAACAAGCGAGGAAGAAGAAGATAATTTTTTTTTAGTAAAGAGCTGCACGGCACGATCGGCACGGTCAGCACGGCACGATTTTTATTTTTCTTTTATAAATCATTCTAAAAAATTAAAAAAAAGGGATCGGCACAGTCGGCATGGCACGATCGGCACGGTCAGCACGCTCGGTATGTTTTGAGTTTGGGATTTACCGTGATGTGGTACGAGATGGCACCTTAACCTTGGTTTCAATAAAAAATTTCACCTCTTTGCCAAGCTGTCTGTTGACATTACTTCACTTTTATCTATCTCTCTTCCATGTAGCTGTAGTTTCTGTATCCAGCCATTCTCTTTAGGTTAGTTCATTTCTTATCATTCTGCCTAGCATTCCAAATGTGACTTATTAGATATCATGAGCATAGTGTGACTTAGTTGATTCGTTCATGTGTATGATTTAGTTTATCTTTTCTGGTGCAGGCATTACAACATGAATCGCATTAGATTAGTATGGTCTCGCATTTGGAATGTACTCAGCGACTATTTTGTTTCAGTTGGGTTGTCAGAAAATCTCTCAGTTGCCATATTTGTGATGGACTCACTAAGACAGCTGGCAATGAAATTTCTAGAAAGAGAGGAGCTTGCAAATTATAACTTCCAGAATGAGTTTCTAAGACCATTTGTGGTGGTTATGCAAGAAAGCTCTTCTGCTGAAATAAGAGAATTGATTGTTAGATGCATTTCTCAAATGGTCTTGAGTCGTGTTAGTAATGTGAAATCTGGCTGGAAAAGCGTCTTTATGGTATTGCCTTCCTGCTCTATGTTTGAAGCACCTTATCTACTAATTTCTTAGGGGTACTAAATGCCATATCAAACTTAGTTGAATTTTTTGCGGTAACTTAAGTGTGCTCTTCATTTCGCAGGTTTTCACAACTGCTGCTGCTGATGACCGGAAGAATATTGTTGTATTGGCATTTGAGACAATGGAAAAAATTGTTCGAGACTACTTCCGCTATATTACTGAAACAGAGACGACAACCTTTACAGATTGTGTTAAATGCCTTATAACATTTACAAACAGCAAATTCAACAATGATGCTAGCCTCAATGCTATTGCTTTCCTTCGATACTGTGCTGTTAAGCTTGCAGAAGGCGAACTTGCTTGTTCTGATGAGAGTACAGGGAGCTATTCTGCAAATGGTGATTCTGCAGATGTAAGTCTTTCTGATAAGGATGAGCACATAAACTTTTGGGTGCCTCTGCTTTCAGGTATAAGTCTGGTAAAGCCAGTGTTTGTTGTTAGAATATGTAACTTCTTGCAATTGATCCCTTTAGCATACATCTTCAGGTTTATCAAAATTGACATCAGATCCAAGGCCTAGTATAAGAAAAGGAGCTGTACAAGTACTATTTGACATTCTGAAGGATCATGGACATCTGTTCTCCAGACAATTTTGGACTAATATTTTCACATCTGTCATTCATCCTATATTTAGCAATGTGCTATGTAGAAAGGAGAATCAGTTTCCACATAACTTAGCAAAACTTGAAGATGACTTCTGGCATCCTGAAAGTGATCCAGTGGCAGTACAGTGTTTAGTGGACTTATATTTGAAGTTTGATGATGTTCTACGTTCACAGCTGAAGGATGTTGTCACTATCATAACCAGTTTCATAAGGAGCCCTTATCACAAATCAGCTACAACAGGTGTAAATGCATTTCTGCTGTTGATTGGTAATCTAGGAGATAGACTTTCATCTTCTGAATGGCAGGAGATCTTGTTGCCTCTTAAGGAAGCAGCTATGATGACCCTACCTGAACTTTCGAGAATTGCCGTAATTATGAGTAACATTGAAATCCCTGAAAGTTCTCAAGCTTATTCCAATACTGAACAATATTCAGACCAAGGATATATCAGCAATGAAGAAGAGGACAGTAACATGGAAACAGCATCATATTCAGTTGTTCGAATTAAAGGTCATATAGCTGTGGAACTCCTAATTATGCAGGTAACTTTAACTTTCATGCTGCATACTACACCCTTTACCTTAATGTCACTCTGATATACATGTGATTGTTTTGAGAATGTAATGAAGTAACCAACTTGTGCGAGTGTATAATAACCAATGTAAAAGTATAATGGCTTAACATGAATGTGAAATACAAATCCTGAAAGTTCATAACTTGTCCGTTTTTTTTTTTTTAACCCTGTCTAAGATGTGGGATGCTTTGGTTCCAATTTCTAAGTCTTTTATTACAGATGAAATAGGGTTGGTTTAGTAATCTAGTAATTAGTTAATTGGGAAGGATAAGAAGAGTAACCATCTCATAAAAGGAAATACCCATGCAAATTTGTGTAAGCTGGTCTACATCAAACTAAATTTATTTTTACTGCTATCAATAACTTACTTATATTATTAAAAATTGATTTTCTTTGTTTTTCATGGCAGGCTGTCATAAAGGTGTATGAAGCTCATAAAAAATTCTTATCAACAGATAATATCAGTATTCTTTTGGAGATTTCTTTCTTGTATCGCATTACATGCTGGTGAGGTAAGAAATGAAACAGCATTACAGCTTAAGCTAAAGAAGACATGTTCCCTCCTGGAGGTATCAGACCCTCCGGTGGTTCACTTTGAAAATGAGGCGTACCAAAACTATCTGAAGTTCCGGAAGAATTATTGAAGGACAAGCCATTGCCGTCAGAAGAAATAGGAGTAGAAGGCAGACTGATGGATGCTTGTGAGAAAATATTGCAGATATACTTGGATCGTGCTAGTTATCCATCATCTCAGCAGCTTAGTAATGCTCCTACCCTTCACTGGATGCTTCCTCTTGGTTCTGCGAAGAAAGAGGAACTGGCAGCTCGGAGTAATTTAGTTGTACTAGCAATGCAAGTACTAAGCAGCTTGGAGTCTGATTCATTTAAAAGGAATTTGCCACGGTTTTTCCCTTTGCTGATTAATCTTATTCGTTGCGAGCATAGCTCTGGAGCAATCCAGCGTGCGCTTTTTGACATATTTCATTCATCGATAGGCCCGATAATACTGTCTTGATGATATTTGCGCATATGTATTGTTTATAACAATCTGATCAGTGCGTGCTCAGAATTTTTTGTAAGCGACATCCCAGCTATGCTATGATTGGAATATGAAGTTAAAGGTACGTTGAACATGTACTTTTTTTTTTGTTTCTAAAGGCTATGCTAAATATCTTTTACAATATTTTAGTATAATTATTTGACACTTACCCTAATTTTCTTGCAGTTTAAATAGTATCAGTATTTGCAGGTGGAAGAACATATCGTTCCAAAAATTCGTAAAAATTTAGTAAATGGGTTCAAAATTAGCAAGGAAATTGTCAAGGGAGCAGTCTGATTCCTTCTAGGTGGATAATTTCGTCTGGGTACAATATGGAGTTGTTTTCACGTGCCGTGGAAGCATTTTTGAGCAAATATAGTACTGGAAAAACAATCAGCTGGCGATCAAATCAAAATTTCTATAAATAATAATTTGATGCTGTGGCAGTTTGCTGCGGAGGATTTTGTTTGGAAGAATCTGCCTTCCTATTTTGTGTAGTTGGCTTTTAGCTACATATGAAAGAGTGATGTATTTTGGTTGTCAGCTTGTGTAAATATTATTTATGAATGCCATTTTCTATTATGTTATTTCTACAAATGCCAATGGATACTTTGTGGGGACGCTGTAGCCTGAAATCCACCAAGTTATTAGGATCAATGGACCATTTTTGACCCGGTAAAAATCAGCCCATCCACCGACGTTTGCGGATGGAGGGGTTAGTTTTATAAGTTATTGTAGATGGAGGGGCTGATTTGTACATATCAGCTCTAGCGTAGAATCAAAGGCACAGGGCGTGGACGGGCCACTGCCGTTGCATGCCTAGTTGTGTGCCGCACTTGCACCAGTCAGCCAACAGCTTCCTTTTCTAATTAGAGCTGCAACTGAATGCCAAACCAGTCACAATTAATATTAATACCATTGAAAGGATCCCTCTTGATACGGTGATATGGACAATGTTTTTGGGGCACAGCAAAAATGCTCCAAACATAACCAAAGAACAAATTGAGCACAGATAAAAATCCCGGATGGAGAATCTTAATCCGGTACAATCGACTATAATAAATTATTATGGAAAAATATTATTTGTAACAATGTTTAATATAAAAATTGTTAGTGAGATCTAAATTTTGAAATTCCAAAGTCATAATGAGTTTACAAATAACTTTTTAACCAAATAAGCCCAAAACACATTTATCATATTTTATTTAAAAATATTAAATACCAAAATATACATCTCATCAAAATTTATAACTTTCATGTTGAATATTTTTAAATAATATCCTCCCATACAAATTTGGTAGACTGTATCACGTAAGAGAGCTTGTATGGACAGCATTTTGTCCACTATCCATCACCACAATGGATTTTCATTTTAAGGCAATGTAACTATTTATGGTAACTAGAAAAGTGCTTATTTTAAAGGCAGGATTCTTGCTAGTGCAGCCACAGCAAATAAAAGTTATCACAAAATCATACGAATTCCTATGCAAAAATAACAGCAAACAAAAACTGGCCAACAACAAGACTTAAAAGAGGAACTAGAAAAATCATATGGATCCTGTGCAACCAGATGACGTTATGTTCATTGATAAGAATCTGCAGTTTCATAATGGAAAACATTTATCTCATCGAACTAAGCATTTTCTTTTTCTTGGAAGCAGACGCCTGAAAAAGACGTAAGACGCCATATTGTCGTTATTGTCCACGTCAACGAAAAAAACCAAGTCAAATCAATTATTCGGGTACAACAATTTATACAGTGCTGAATGTCCCGCAACGACAACCAGTTATATTCATTGTTCCTGCTTGCAACGAAGAGGCTTAAAAGATGCTGATTAAATCTGATATACAAGACCGAGGAGCCAACTATTATTTGACAGTTTTAAGATACAGAAGCTAGCATGCGACCATTTGCATGGCAAGCCTAAATGATGGAATAATATTTAAAATCATAGCACATACCTCAAGCCTCTCAGACTCGGACAGAAAGAAACCAAGTCAAATCAATTGCTTTGCTAGGTTTAACTTTTTCTTTTTTTTTCTTGGAGATTGCTGGAATCCGCTTCCAGCAGCCACGTAGACCCAATGTCAATCGGATGTAACAAAGATCCGATAGGGCATGCAGATTTACAGACAGCAGACAAACATTTACTATGAAGTAACTCCGGCGATATATGACAACATTTACTATGTAGTAAGAAATATCTTTTTCGACTGGGCTATTTTAACGTCTGTGACAAAAAGAACAAATATTCTGTATCCTTGCAGGTGGATTGTAGCTTTTGATTAATTAATTGAATACTAGACTTGTATGAAAGTGGTGAATAAGTAGATGCTTTGCTACATATACATAAAATATAACTCATCTCTAAAACATATCATTCACATTATGTATTTAATTATTGGCGTGAATGATGCCACAAACTGTAAGATAGATTGGAGATAAAAGAAAGAGAATAAATCAGGTCCGAAACCTATTTTCATAAGCATTCCAATATTAAGTACCATATCGGCTTGGCTTAGTGGGCTGTTGAGCCAGCGCCCATGCAAGCCAACTCGGTCCACATAGGCACATTTAAAAAAAAAAAAGAACTGATGTTGTAGAGTGCAGGTAACAGCAGGGCTCTGCAGTGCTGCCAACTGCTACACGCTCGCGCAGAATTTTGAGAAAATAAAAAATAAAAGCCGGTCGTGCAGGCTCGCTTGTAGGCTAGCCTGCGAGCTGACAGGCTGATTTCAACCCGACTGACCCGCACGGCTGAGCCGTCCAGCAACTCGAGCCGCCTATGGCTCATACGGCCGGGCCGCATCAGCCATGCAGATCACCCGTGACCCATACGACTGGAATCACAGATTTTTTCTACATCTCTACCCAAACCACTGAAGACATATGGATCAAATCCAAATTTCTACAATATAGATAAGAACTAATTCATAAACATATGATAAAACCTTACAAAATCACCAGGAAATATGTTGTTTTTAACCAATAATAAAGTAGATAATTAGCTAAAAGTTCTAACTGACTGATAGCAGTAAGAGTCAACGAAAAAAAAAAAATCGTAAAAGTAGGCAGGGGCCGAGACTCCCTAGGCGATTAGTTAAAGCTTTTGCCTCATGAACTACCAGTCGCAAAGTCTAATTTATAATTGTCCTCCATCAAGAGGGTGACAGAGTGTCGCACCGAATAGACTGAGGGTCAAGATTCCTGTCTATGCAGGCTTTGAATTTTTGTGCTGCCAGCGCTTTCCTCTTCTAGTTGGTGACAACGCGCACACATGCACCCTCACGTGGGACAGATGACTCAGTAAATGGACGGGTATGAGTGAGTCTTATTCGGATTAGAGTTGGATGCAAGGTTATGCGGACAGCGTCAAATACTCCAAAAACAAATCACCAACATCCACAAAACAAAACAGTTTATATTAACAATACTTCTCCGTGTTCAGTTTGTAGCTAATATTCACAAGCACAAACCAATTGTAACAATCAACAGACGATTGTGCAGATTGCTATTACAACATGGTTTCAGATTCATTAGTATCAAGAATTCATTCTCAGCAAAAAGAAAATGTACCTGACCAATATATATATATGTATATATGGCCAAAAATCCTTGCTTCTGGATTAGGGAAATATACATCGTTGTGACACTATGGCAGCAAATTTCTGTTTATTTCTCATCTCAAATGAAGAACCTGTTTTAAATGTGACGACAGAAACTTATAGAGTTCTCAATATTCATCACTTCTGATATTTTTTGGAACATAACTACAGCAACAGGGACACTTACAGAGGCTCCAATGTAACACACCAAGCGAACACTGAAATTGTTTTAAATTTGTAGAAACACTTATTTAATCCTTGTTCAGGAGTCCAGCCTTTTTGTAGGACTCCACACTATCAACTAATGTCTCTTTAAGTTCCTTGCACTTCCATCCCAGTGCCTTCAACTTATTGGAACTCATAAAACCTAAAGATTCTCCATCTTTGAAACTGCAAAACCAATTTTTAATTTATTTAAAAAAAAGAAAAATATACGATGAACGAAGGACTACGAGCGAGGCTTACCTTTTTGGATAGTCATAATCAGGATACAAGCCTTTTAGCATTTCAATCAGATCTTTAACCATTATAGGGTGTGGTGCACAGATATACCGCCCCGATGCTTCTGGTTTCTCATAGACGAAAATCAGAGCTTCGGCTACGTCACGAACATCTACAACGTGGTAAATCCGGTTTTCAGATTCTTCTCTCTTCCCTGCGATATTCATAAATCCGGACTATGTGACACTTTGGAAGAACAAGTAGCAGATGTGAGAAACAAGACTAGCTTGTGAAACTATGCCGCTCTTTCTTTTTCTTTCTTCCCTTTTTGAGATTTTCATAGGAATACTTTGGCCGTAGCCGGCTCAATGTTTTACGACCGTCGTAAAAGATAAACCTATGGATGACATCGACCTATATTCCATGAATCGAGGACTCACGTCCTTTCAATTAGGACAGGCTCGAACGCCCATATTGCCCTCTAAGGGGTATAGAGGGAATAAATCCCACATATCCTTTGCAGATGACTCTTGCTGGAATTGAACATGCTCCATTTCATGAGGTGGAAGTCCCACCGTTCATTCTAAGCGTCCTGGACACTAGTGGCCGCTCTTTCTATTATGGTTAAGCTATTAACCTTTGGATCATCTTTCCTTGTCAAGAAGGAAGACTTAACTCATTAAAAATTTAAATAATGAAAATTTTTAAGCACCTGTCATTGAACTGATCAGAAACGAGCTGCTTGCATTGACATTCTTTTGGAGCAATGGGCCAATAATCATTGAAGGGCAAACTGTTACAACATCTAGTCCATGCTCCTTGGCATAACCCAGTGCCTCCTCCTCGGCCAGTGTCTTCGAAAGACAGTACCAGTTCTGCATTCATCGTCAAATATGAATTCAATTGATATGTCGATCAGTAGAGAAGCATATCGAATTTGGCATCTCCAAATCGACCTACCAGAATCATACAAGCAGACTCTAATGGAAGACAAAGAATGCAATTTAAGCAACAACTACTACACTAGTGGAAAAAGAAATCATAAACGATATGCATCGTTCGCATATTATGTACGGAGCATTCTAATACTCCATTTGTTTACTAACATGGAACTGAGCCATTTATCCACTAAATATCAGCAAAAACCAAAGATGCACCATCATGCATCTACATTCAAGGTGGTGCCAACCCTGTGGAACAAACTAGACCATTGGGTTTAGATACTTTAATCAAGATAACTATGATTCTGATAAAAATATATAATCTCTTCTCTTTAAGGGAAACAATATAGAAATATTTTGTCTTTTAAATTATAAAATTCCAATGTTGAATTTATCATGAGTTTGATTTGTCAAGTGATGCTGATCGGAACAATTGCATCCATCAGATTAGATTTAGTCAAAGGCATAAATAATTAATATTTTTGCTATACATCATAGTTATTTTTCAGAATGTTATGCTAGATAGTCTCACCTCTGTTTTCTTGCAGTATTCCTTGTCTGACCAGCAAACCTCATCCTTGATCTTGTCTTTTGGCCAATCAGGATTCATGGAGATAGCTGCAACAGAGGAAACGACAACTACTCGCTTAACTTTAGCCTCTGAACACGCCTTGAGTACATTCAACGTTCCCTCTACAGCTGGTGCAAGGACTTCCACCTGCAGTCAGGCACATAACCCCTTAAATTACTAAAGTTGGAAACATTTCTAGGTAATGCATAATGTTAAGACACAATCAATACATCGAACATCTTAAGACCGTCACAAAAACAAAACTGAGAAGACAGAAGAGACAAAGACACATGTGAGGAAGAAGAAGAAATATTTTTAACGTGGTTCGAAGATAAAGAAGTCCTACAACCACATGTGAGGAAGAAGAAGATCCACTATTAATGGAAGAATACAAAACAACGATGAACACGTAAGGGGTAAAAACCTAGTTGCCAATACAAGTCGAGGCTGCAATGAAATTCGAGCATATTTCAACACAACATGCAGAAAAATGATTCATAATAATTTTTTTTTTCTTGCAATATAATCCTTTTTTTGTACAAAGAATTGTAGTTTTGCATAAACCAACATTCCTAATGCTCACTTTCACATTTAGTCAATCAATAATTAGATACAGAAACCTCAGGATTAGGAACTTTAGCCGAAGGAACAGGACTAGCAACATGGAAGACCCCTTCACATCCTTGAACTGCTGCTCGAATGGAATCATAGTCCAGCAAATCTGCATCGAATAACTGAAGATTTTCTCCAGCCCCTTCCAACTTCTTCAAATGTCCATTCTTCTGATCATTGCCTGCCATTAAAATTGTTAAAATCATACAACTAATATTATCAGCTGAGCCATTATGATATTCACTGAGCTAATCTACTTGTCCTGTATAAAATTATATAACAAAACAGAAATGTTTGTCACTATGAAGTTGGTCAAGAAGCAAGCCCCAGAGGGCTTATAATTCTTTATGTGAACTGAACTTCATATCAAAATTGGTCAAAAGAATAAATATGATTAACTTCTCGACTAATTTATATACATATAACACTATTAAAACCCAAAGTATACTCCTCTTTTAGGGTTTAAGGGAGAAATGAGATGGGAAATATTCAAATATCTCATCCACAGGTGAGAGCTCTCATCGCTGAAAACACTAGCTCTCATCCACAAGTGCGAAACGTATTAATGATACAGTTATTTCCACCTAATTTGAAAGTAACCATTTCATTCTATAAAAAGTAATAATTCAACCAACTACTTTTGCCCCAATTACTTAGCGCGGCTAGGTGCAAGAAGTAGACCATGGCGTGCTCCTAATGAAGGTTAGATCATGATTCGAATACCAGCAATATCTGATTGAGAGAGACTTTAGCTTAATGTGCTCTGTTCGCGATCGAGATGTAGAATAGTAATCGAACTTAGCCGTTAAGACAAAAAAAAAAGAGTAATAATTCGAAGGTATTCATCAGTGGTAATCTTCACAAAATAACTTAAAAGTATATTTCTCATAGAATTCACATCGAAACTCCTTTTTTATTTTGGTCACATAGCAAGGACATCGTCCCTTAAGACTTCTATTGATCTTGAAGACTCTCTACCACATTCACCAGAGTTCTAAGATGATGATACATTACCACATAACAATCGAGGTTTAATCATCACTTTTTATATTCAGGCAAACATGTCCTACCACTTCACCAAGATAATCGGAGAAGTCTCACAGTCATCAGTTGACATTTTTAATTAAAACGTGTACGTTTGATTAGGAATAAACTAAAATATTAAGAAATTAGTGAATTTCCTATCAATATATCACTAGCTAATAGAAAACTCAGTCAATCAGTATAAAAGTCAAAAAAATCTCCCAAAAATCCATTTACAACCTAAATCATCAAACCCTGACATGAAACAAAGCATAAACGTAATGAAATATTAGATTGATTATCCAAAGTAGAAAGAGTGAATTACTTGTATCCCTAACAGTGCCATGAACTTTGTAACCCCTTTCAAGAAGAAACTTCACCACCCAGGAAGCCACGTATCCTCCAGCTCCAGTCACACACACAGTTCTCTTCTCTCTCGCTTCCTCCATGACTCACTCCCAATTTGGCTTAGTTTTCTCTGCAATCTTCACTGAGAATCTTGCTTAGGGTTGATGATCTTTTATAGTATTAAAAAACTTGGAACATCCCAAAAAAGCAGCATAAAATCCAAAACAGGGAGAGGATAACAAAACTAATAAATGAAATGAAAATTGCGTTTCAGCCCCCCTAATTTTAGGGTCGCGCGATTCAGCCTCCCGAAACGCCACGTGGCGGCACGCGCGCGCCGCCACGTCGGCGGAAAAACGCGTTTCGGAGGGCTGAAAAATCAATTTTAGAAAACGGAGGGGGCTGAAACGCAATTTTCCCATAAATGAATTGCATATCAGCCCTCCTGCGTTAACGTACAAATCAGCCATTCAAAATGCGTCCTACAATAACGTAGAAATGTATTTGGGATCTGATTTACAAACTATTTATTATAGGAGACTAATATTTAATTTTTTCCCAAAAAAAAACTAAGTGTATATGAAGACAAGTGTAACCATGGTGGCCAAGCTACGTGGAAAAAAAAAGAGAAAAAATCAGTCCGGTTTTGGTAATGTTATAAATACTTAAAAATCACAAATTAATACATATATATATATATATATATATAATATATATAAATATATATAAATTATAAAAAATATAAATATAGTTTTGATAAATGATGCGTAAATAAAAAAATATTTAGTGAATACTAAGTTTAATAATTTGTTGTTTTATTATTTTTCATTTGTTTTCTTTATAGTTTTGTTTCCTGACGTAAGTGCTTTGGTCATGCAAAATTAATATGTTTCATCGGCGGATAAACAAAAAAACATTCAAGGGGAATTTACTACATCGGCCTTTAATTTTAAATTTTTTTTACAAATTAATATCTCATTTAAATGTTTTATAAATTAATTATCTTTCATAATCTATATATAATTAGTTTTACTATTATATAAGCATGTTTTGAAAAATTTGAATAAAAAATAGATATTAATATAATCTACGAGTTTGTTATTCAATTTGTTTTTTTAAATATCTAAGTAAAGTTTGAATTTTCAATATCTTAATATATTAGTGAATAATCTGCTAAAATTTGAAATTCTAATGTCTAAGTAAAGTTTTTTTTTTAAAAAAAAAATATCTAAGTAAAGTTTGCTATTCAATTTTTTTTTAAAAAATATCTAAGTTCAGTTCGAAATTCCAATGTCTTAAAATATTAGTGAATTTCTACGAGTTTGTTGTTCAATTTTTTTTTTTTGAAATATCTAAGTAAAGTTTGAAATTCCAATGTCTTAATATATTAGTGAATAATCTGTTAAAATTTTATAATATCAATATTTATTTAATTTTTTTTTAAAAAAATTTGATCTTAAAAAATTATTTTTGGTTGTGACCAACAATGAGAACAAGAAGGATTGTAAGTCGGCTTAGATTATGTGGCACAAGGATTGTATGTAGCAGCTTCGCCATCGAAGTCAGGTTGTGTCATTGTATACTTATGTGAATCACTGAAGTGACTAGACGAGATCCCCCATACACATAGGTACAACCTTCGAGATGGAGCGGATAATTTATTAGATAATTACAAATTATTTTAACAGTTGTACGTTTTAGTTTCTGCCAAAAAAAACAAAAAAATGCGCAATGTGGCGGCGCCAGCACGTCATGTTAGCGCGAAAATATAATTTTAGGAGCTAAAATGCAAACTGCGAAATAAAGAGGCTGATACATAAAAACTCCATAATTTATTATCTAATATACGATCATTGTATTTTTTATTTTTATTACTATTAAATTCTCCCTCTTAATGTGAAACGCTGTATAAGAAATTCAGTTCCAGGCCATAGTAATTATTACAACTCTGTTTCATATCAAAGGGACTTGCTCGTCTGTTATACAAGTTGTAGTTTTTTTTTTTTAATTTTTTTTTTTTTAAATTGTAGCTAAAAGATTTCGCCCATAGTCATCTATTTTTGTGTGGCCAACCATCATTATAGATAAATTTATGAATTACACAAATTTTACTATACCAATCAATAAGTTTGAACTTCATATTGGGCTGCTTTAAGGTCCACGACAAAGAGAATCTTTCGTCTCCTTGATGGTAAAGTTGTAGTTTTAATTAATAACTTGAATATTAGACTTGTATGAAAGTGATGAATAAAATATATAAGTGGTGAATAAAATATAACTCGGCTCTAAAACAGTGTGGTATCGTTCGGAGGTTTCCAAAATTTTAATGAAATTTTAAATTAATCGATCAATTCACTGAATTTTGAAACATTATAATATCTATTTAGATTAAAATAATTTTAAATATAAAAATTATAGATTTAATAAAAATTTATAATTTTTATATTAAAATTATTCTAAAAATATTTTTAAATAAATCTTTGAGGTCTCAAAAGTAGCGGATAAAATCAGAGGTCAATTTGTAAGATTTAAACAGTAGATAAACTAATATGTAAGTCCCCTAAAAGTAGATATTAATTTATGAAGGTTTTAAATAGTAAGAACTAATTTGTCAAAAGCTCTAAAATTAATGTACATAGTATTTTTTGAATTTCGAAATTATGATCAGATTGTTTCCAAATGCTTTTCTTTATGGTTATAACTTTTTCCTTGTTAGAGGAAAAGAGACCATCACTCAATATGTGGGGCCATAATTTTACATCAGTTCAACACATTCACGTTGAAGAAGTAAAATATTTAAAAACTATAAGTAAATTATCTAATTAATTATCTGATAATTTGCTCGTTTCTTTTTAAAGATTATCATTAAAAAATTTTATTCATATGTGATTCATTTTGATACTATTATTGTAACAGATAAATTTACTAGCACACTAACTTATACTTCAATGATAAAAAAAATTACAACCTCTAGGTCACTAATTTCCTGTGTTGCTTACTCATTCTTTCTCCTTTATTGTTATTAAATAAGTGAAAATTGAAAGATAAATGTCGTATCAATCCCTCATATTTCAAGAATTGTATAAATTAGTTAAGAAAAATACGCTGATGTGACAGTATATATATACTGTCACTGTGCCACATTGGTATTTTTTTTCTGTTTCAAAAGTTAATTTGCAAAGTTTAGAAAAATGAGGACTGATATGCAGCTATCCATAGTTGAACGTCCGTTACATCAGTTCAATACATTCACGTTGAAGAAGTAAAATATTTAAAACTATAAGTAAATTATCTAATTAATTATCTGATAATTTGCTAGTTTCTTTTTTTGAGATTATCGTAAAAAATTTTTATTTATATGTGATTCATTTTAATACTATTATCGTAACAGATAAATTTTTTAGTACACTAACTTATACTTCAATGATAAAAAAATTATAACCTCTAGGTCAATAATTTCCTCTGTTGCTTATGCATTCTTTCTTCTTTATTGTTACTAGCGGAAACATCACCCGCGATGCGTGTGAAAAAAAAAATTAATTTTTTAAATTTTAAAAATATATTTAAAAATATTTAATTATTTTAAAAAATTAAAAAATATATATATATATATATATATATATATATATATATATATATGGGGGGTGCACTGTAGCAACTCCCCCCCTCCCGCTTAAATATTATAGATTAAATAAGTGAAAAATGAAGGATAAATGGCGTATCAATCCCTCATATTTCAGAAATTATGTAAATTAGTTAAGAAAAAGATGTTGATGTGATAGTGCGTGTATACTGTCTCTGTGCCACATCGGTATTTTTTTATATTTCAAAAGTTAATTTGCAAAGTTTAGAAAAATGAGGACTGATATGCAGCTATCCATAGTAATGTCCGTTACTCTCAAAAAATAAAAAAACAGAAAACAGAAAAATAAAAAACAAAAAAAAGAAGGCGCCAAATTGAAATCAAGAGACGGTCAGTAGTTGGAGGACGTGGGTGGTTACCTTACCCTCTCTTCTCTATTCTCCTTCCCTCCCACTCTTTTGAAAACTTCTCAACAGAACAACCTTAGATTCCATCCATGGAATTTCTCCTTCTTCTTCTTCATTCCATTCTCTTTGCTCTTCCAAATTTCCACTCTATCTCCGCCACCGCAATCCATGGCTGTCCTAATTCTTGCGGCTACGTACCCATCCCTTTCCCGTTTGGCATTGGCCCTAACTGTTCTCTCCCGGGCTTCGAAATCTCCTGCATCCAAACCCACCCTCCAAATCTCATGCAGCCCATCCTCCCCGACACCGGTCTTCCCGTCATCAACTTCGCTAATGGCGAAATCCGCGTCGATTCCACCGCCAAAATGGCAATCCACTGTGCAGGGGCCGGCCAAATCCTAGCTAATATTTCGCTTCCACGAAACAGGCCTTTTACGATATCGGGTCAGTCGAACCAGTTTGTTGCGGTCGGGTGCGATACCGTGGCGGTGGTGGCTGACGGCGGTACGTTCACTACCGGTTGTGTCTCTGTTTGCTCCGGCATTGGTTTCTGTAAGACTTCTATTCCTCCGGGAAGAAGAATTATCAGCATGGCAGTTAACAGTATGTTTGGAAATGGAAATTGTAGCTATGCTTTTGTGACAGAGCACAATGGGACTGGTTTTAGCAGAGATGGTCTCAGGGATTTTCCGACCGGGGTTAATATCGCGATGAGGATCGAGTGGGCGATTGGCGACACAAAGGGGTGCTACGCCGGGGAGACCGTCTGCGGACGGAATGCATATTGTGTGCCTTCTGTACGAGGAAGAGGATATCTCTGCAACTGCTTGCAAGGGTACAATGGCAACCCCTATTTCAATGGTTCCGGGGCTTGTGAAGGTAAAAATTTGGTTTTTTTATCATTTCAAAATAACTTATTTCTTCATTGTCAAATGGTTTATCTCTAAAATACTAGAGCTCCCAAAATTTGCGAATATCATTACTTAGAACTTTTTTAAAGCACCTTGGTGTTGTCCCCATAGCTAAGGTAGTGCCCGTAATTGTTCCCACCAAGATCTACCCAGAAGGTTATTTTGAAAATCCTATCGGAGTAATCTGTTGCAGTGTAGGGGGTAGCACGTGTGCATTACCGGCAGCGTAACACCTGCAAATAACCATAATCTGGTAGCTAGGGGAGTCTAAATTGGTTGGAGAGTGTTCCTGTCTGTGCCCATCCACTGGACACCCCCATCAATCCCATACTTCATAACTTGAACCATGTGATAGTCAAAGTAAGCTTGATTGCTGCCCATGATACTTAGGACGGATGGTGGAGCTTCCTCCTCATAAAATATAGGTCTTAGATTCGAATCTTGTAAGTATCACTCATAAAGGTGTAAAAAATTTTATCCTCACGGTATATTTATTGAGGGTAATATGAACATTCAGACATGTCCATATTGAAAGATTGGAACTCTTTGGTTGGAGGGACACAGGTCGATACTATCCGTAAGTTTATCTGTTATAATGATCATATAAAAGTGACATTGCCTGAAATTCAGGCTGTATCTTTTTTTTTCCTCAAAAAAAAAAAAAAAAAAGGGAAAAAAGAAAAAAAAAAAGAAAAGATATTGCTTGAAATCTCACTGCTGTTACCAAAATTTGACACTCTGGTTTATTGGATATTGCACATCGTGCAACCTCTTGGGAGCTCCTATTTTCGCACTTGCAACAGATATAAAAATCAAGATAAATTACAGAGCTTCACTAACTTGTAACATGAGTAGAATCACTTGAAGGAGCTGATAGAACAAATACATTTGGTTGCAGATGTGGATGAGTGTTTGGTTCCAGATCAAAATCCGTGCGTCCAAGGAGCTCGTTGCCATAATAAAGTTCCCGGATACAGATGCGAATGCCCTTTCGGCAGCACCGGCGATGGAACGGTTCATGGATCGGGATGCAGGAAGATCTTCCAAATTGTCCAAGCAGTTCTTGGTATGGTTACATGAACAAGGGCAATATAATGTATAAATATATGTTTGGAATAATGTCAGAATCAGTCCTGTTTTATACGTATCCTTATTTTCTAAATAATTACTATAACAAGCTAAAATCATATGTTTAAGTATTTTTGTCCAACAAATTCCTTAAATGTTATGTTCTAGTACATTTGTCTAACTTTCTATCAATTTCTGCACAGGAACTGGACTAGGTGTTCTTGTAATGTTAGTTTGGGGACTATGGTTCTACTCTGCGATGAAAAAACGGGCGCTGATCAAGCTCAAGGAACAGTATTTCCGACAAAACGGAGGTCTGTTACTAAAACAGCAGCTTTCGAACCGTGAAGGTGCCGACCGTACTCGAATTTTTTCCTTGGAAGAGCTTAAGGAAGCTACTGACGGATATGACGAGACTAAAATCTTAGGCACCGGTGGCTTCGGCACGGTATACAAGGGAATTCTCGACGACGGCACGGTGGTGGCTATCAAGAAGTCCAAAGTAGTCGACCAGAACCAAACCGATCAGTTCATTAACGAGCTCGTTATACTTACTCAGATCAACCACAGGAATGTTGTGAAGCTCCTAGGCTGCTGCTTAGAGAGTGAAGTTCCAATGCTTGTTTACGAATTCATCCCCAATGGAACTCTTTATCAACACATACACGAAAACCACCCGGACGATCGCGTCGCTTGGAGGGACCGTCTACGAATAGCTGTAGAGACCGCGGAAGCGCTTGCTTACTTGCATTCTGCCGCCACGATGCCGATCTTTCACCGTGATGTCAAATCGTCCAACATATTACTTGACGAGCATTATACTGCAAAAGTATCCGATTTTGGCATCTCGAGATTGGTACCGATGGATCAAACTCAGGTACCGACACTGGTCCAAGGGACTTTCGGGTATTTGGATCCGGAGTACTTCCAAACAAGCCAACTAACAGCCAAGAGCGATGTTTATAGCTTCGGAGTTGTACTTGTAGAGCTTCTGACCGGGGAAAAGCCCGTTTCGCTCGAAAGGCCGAGGGAGGATAGTAATTTGGCTATGTATTTTTTGACGTCGCTAAAGTGCAAGGATCTTGATGAGTTCATAGATAGGGATGTTATGAAGGAAGCAAACGCCGATCAGTTGAGATGCGTCGCGGAATTGGCGAGAAAGTGTCTTCTTTTGAGAGGCGAAAAGAGGCCAACAATGAAAGAGGTTGCCCAAGAACTTGCTCACCTTGCTGACTGTTGGAGAGGAACTGAGGATGAAGAAGATATTGAAGCTTCATTTTACAGAAGACCCCAAGATTTTTGGATGCTCGAGACAGCTTTCCTACGAATGTATCAACTACCTTTGATTTGCCGAGGTAAAAATCATGGTTCAAGAGAAGCAGATTCTTCCTTTTTTTTTTTTGGTAAAATCTCAATAAAAGCAGAAGTAAAATTTGTATTATTAGACCAATAAACAAGAACATGATTGGATATTTGTTTCTCCGTGTTAAGCAGGATTTGACTTGGGTCGAATAGAGCAAGTTGGGGTTACTCGTCTCGTGCTTGAGCCATGATTTGAGCTCGTGCACCTAAATTAGCTGAGACTGAGCATTATATTACTCAGCTCATTAGACTTGCGAGCCTAAACGAGCTTTTATATTTCATTCAAAAAAATTTACACCAAAAATAATTACAAAGTTTGAGGTCAATTTCGGTTCGTGCTCGGCCAGATGCTTGACTCAGATACAATGAGTCGAAATCGAGCTCGAGATTTTCCAAGTCGAGCTCGATATTTTTCAAGTTGAGCCAATTTTCGAGCTCAGCTTCTGAACTATGTAGCACGGGCACTCCAAAAATGTCGACGTGTCCGTGTCCGTGCACGTGTCAGACACGACACTCCTCGGACACGCTCGGACACGTATCGGACACGCCACGTGGCGTGTCCGAAAAAAAATTAAAAATGAAAAATCGGACACGCGTGTCTGACACTTCTTTCGGCGTGTCCGACACGCGTGTCAGTATTTATATCATTTGTTTTAAGAATTATTTTTTATTTTTATTTTTTTTATAGAAGAGTTAAGTATTATTTGTAGTAATAGTAAGTAATATAATATAATTATGCATTTCAGATATTATATTTTTTTTAGTTTTAGTTGATATAATTAGACTCTTAATGTTTAGATTTATTTCAAGAACGCGAAATTATATTATATATAGACTTACTATTGAATGTCATAATATTCACTAATATTTAAATATTTAATATAAATTATGTTTTAATTATTTAAATTTTTTATTGCCGTGTCCGAACCGTACCCGTGTCTTTTTTTTTATAAATTGCCGTGTCGTGCCGTGTCGTGTCCCCGTACCCGTGTCCGTGTCCGTGCTACCTAGCTTCTGAAACTTATCGAGCTCGAGCTAAACCAATCAAGTTGAACTTGAACTTGGTGGTGCCCGGTAAGAACTCGGCTTTTTTTCACCCCTACTCCCATCTCAGAAATTAGAAATATTGATCTTAACAATTTAAGGACAATATCAATTTTCCATTTTTCCTATTTGTAAATGTTAAGGCCCTGGAAGCTTCATTTTGCTACCCCAAACTACTTCAATATGCTGATTTTCAGAAGTACCTTAAAAAAATATATCTACCATAGTGAAACATCCTAGACAATGATAGCGAATATATAAGAACCTTTTATTTTGAGAAAGGTATATCGAAATAAAAAGGACACGTGAGATTATTCATATCAACCATATCATACTTATTTATTTGTCTAAATTGAAAGTTTTAGCATATAATTATTAGCATAACCAAGATTCTTGTTTATCAATGTTGTTTCCATAATTATTGGTTATTGTAATGTATCTGATTACCTATTTTCCTCTGATTTTACTTGAACATATGGGAAAAAAAAAGTTTATAGTCCTCTTTTACTGTCTTAGGTGGCACTTATGCAGCTATCTTTTCCAAAAATCAAGAGTTTTTTTCTTTTTTTTCTTTTTTTTGGTGAATAGAGATCGTCGGCTTCATTAAACAAAAGAATCTTAATCAGTAATTTACAGACATAGTAGTCCGGAGTAAAAAGAGTCAGAATACAAACTCAGATTACAGAGGACAACCCAAGTACATATCCAGAAGACAGCTCAAAGCTAGTATACCAAATATGTGGTATATATTCTTCATAAACAAGTGGAAGATATGTTATTAAGGAAAGCATCTACTAAATATTCCTTTAAATTGCTTTTAGTACAGTTAGCAAATTGATGCATATTATTCTCTTCCTGTGTCGCAATCTTCTTCATGTAGAATCGTAGGTAAAGAAGTTGTTGATATCTTCGGCAAACGCTTTATTTGGATATCTATTAAGAAGCAAAAACTAAAGATATTCTTAAAAGCATATGAGGATCCATGCATGTCTTTATTCTCCCTAACATGAAAATAAGAGCAGTTTGATAAAGTAAAAGCAAAAAAAAAAAAAACCATTTTACAGATCTTTCATATCTACCACCACCTGATCGATTTCGTTGGAAAATCAGTTTCCGAACTGGCTAACTTGTTATTGAGATTGTATACTTATCTATTAATTAGAACAATCATCCAAGAGAAGTTATTATTCATGTTCTATTATTGCAAAAAAAAAATAAAAATAAAATAGGGTATATAAACGCGAAAAATGGCGGAAATTAGCTTATGCAAGATTAAAAATCATGCAGCATATTCTTTGCAAGTAGGTCTGAATGTCTGATCAATAAGGCAAAATCAAACCTTGATGTCCCTTTGGTATTGATTCTAATGGTTTGCTTTGCTTTGCTTTTATCCTTCATATTGATCAATCCAATGTTTTTTTTCTTTACAAACTTTAAAAAAAAAAAAAAAAAAAAAAAAAACTGAATGTCCGAATAGAAAGTAAAACGAACCCTTCCAAATATTATTAAAATGATAGCATCCGAACATGGTAATACAAAACCCTAGTTAATTTGATTATTATAACTATATTTCTTTCCAAGATATTCTCTTGTTTCAGGTCTTAAGCAAAGAAGATACTTGCATAAGCATAGAATTAGAGAACATATTGCTTTTTTTTTTGTTCTTTTGCTTTCACTATATACCAAAAGCATAGCATTCAAAACACATGATGTTATATATCATATCTTAGCTATAATTCACAAGTAAAACAACAAAGTCCTTGTTGAAGTATGAAGCTTGACAAGGAGATCCTCCACCCTAGCCACCTTCATAAGCTGAAAATGGAGTACACCGAGACTCCGTTCAGCTGCGATGGTTGCAAGGAGGCGGGAATAGGCCTCAAATACCGATGTTCTACGTGTGATTTTGATCTTCACAAAAACTGTGCTCTTGCTCCGGCGACAATTACTCATCCGTTCTACAAAAATGCCACTTTCGGTTCCATACCCGGCCACCTGGTCCCGGCATGAGGGTCTGCGACGCCTGCAGGTAAGTTTTTACTAGGATAATGCTTGAAAATAATGGGATTTGCATCAAGAATTTGTAATTTTTAGTTCAAAACTAAACTAAGAAAGGTTAAATTTTGAGATGTCTAATCACTATGTGCATAGTACCTCTTAAAAACGTTAGTAATTTTGATTATTTATTTATTTATTTATTTTTTGTTTTTAACAGGAAGGATGTCATTGGGTTCGTCTATCACTGTTCGAAATGCGGCTTCGATTTACACCCTTGTTGCGCGAACCTGCCTCAGCGTCTGGACGACGGGGAACGGAACTTCTACCTCAACATGAAATCATCGTCGGCCTGCCACCGGTGCGGCGTAAAGGGACTAGGGTTTGCCTACAGATCTGAGTGCAAAAACTACAACCTCCATGTTTCATGTGTCAAGGAGATGCTTGTGGAGAGTTGGCAAGCTATGTATTTGAACTTGGACAAGAACAAAGTTAAGGACATTCAGTTGATGATTCCAAGCCTTAGAGGGATTACTAGGAGCCACCATAGAGGTAGAGGGAGTGTTGGGAAGGTGAGGAAGTGTTGTCTGATAGCCGCAGGCGCCCTTCGCATTATAATATCTGCTATACTCGGTGATCCTACGGCTATCATCGCAGCGGTTGTAGGGGCTCTTATAGCGAAATAGATGGTAGGTGTCGGACTACAAACCGATGTATGTTAACCATGACTAGCTCTTATGTACTGTTAAGGATATATAGTAATATTAAGCATACATAAGGTAGGATTATGCATGCATGTATGTATAGTGGGTGGTGTGCATTAGAATTTAGTGTATGTCTAAATAAGAAAATTCACATTTAATAGATGCATGGAATAGTTCCTCTATATTAGATTGTTACATTGATTTTGTTTAAATTTTTTTAAGAAAATCAAAAGGATACAGCGTGCTACGACTCAAATCGGTCCACTTGCGGCGAGAATTTGTGCTTTTAAATGCTACACGGATTGCTCCATGGCATTGCATAGAATACCTAGGACGGAAGTGAAAGGATCCATATTATTAGAATTGGCCCAATTAAAGCCCATTATAATCCACTTGGGCTTTCTTGGCTTCATCCAGCTTTTGTAGTCAGTTTCCATCCATATAATTACTCACCATTATCTTTCTACATATGCAACAGACACTGTCTTTGTTTATTAAAACAATTTCCTAAGGGGAATATATATATATATATATATATATATATATATATATATATATATATATATAGATATATAGGAAAAAGCCATTCATCAGGGGCCCCTGACGGCCCCGATTGCATCAGGGCCGTCAGGGGCCCCTGATGAACAGCAGCCCTCATATATATATATATATATATATATATATATACACACACACACACACACACACACACACACACACATGAATTACTGTAGTAAAATATTTCTATGTTTAATAATGCTACAAAAAATTAAACTGGACAACTAATTCAATATGGATTTGTAGACAAATTGGTGCTAATAAAAGTATAACCTCTCGGGCTACCTACTTTGTTCTTACACTAGACTCGGCCTTTGTGCAAAATCAAAAGAAAAAAAAAAGAAAAAAGAAAAAGAAAAAGAAAAAATTATGGTCCTAAGACAATTAGTCATACTCCATCAAAGATATTCATTAGTTTTGACCCAAAAAAAAAATTTAGTGTTTGTAATTCCAATAAATAAAAAGGAGGAAATAATTTATATGAAATATATTAAAAAGGTGGGAGAAAAAAATAATGAGTCGTTGCGTATAAGCCCTCCGTTTTTTCAAACTTTGTGTATTAGTCCCTGAAAAAAAAAAAAAAAAAAAAAAAAAAAAAACGTGCCGGAAACGGATGCTGAAATACAATTTTTTCCAAAAAACAAAATAGATCTTGACATTTTTTTTACTGTAGTTGGTCTAGGAAGTGGCTTCTCTATTTCGAAAGTGTTATATGATTTTATTATTATTATTATTATTATTTTCTTTGCTTTGACTGTGAATTTTGATTCTATTTTATATTTTGATCTGATATTGAATTCGATTCTTCCAAAAACCATTCAGTTTATTAATTTGTGATAATTTGAAAATATCAGTTTCTGTATTAATTAGATAACCAGAAAACCCAATCAATGAACCACGCAAGCTCGTTCCTTGTCGGCAGTGAACCTCTTATCTCACAACAGTCCCCACAAAACAGCTAATACAAAGTACATGCAATACAAATCCATACCTACCTTGAATCTTGGGGTAGCAAGGCCATAACGAGAGGTGTCCCACGCGAGCGGGTGGACCGCCGGACCTAAAGATGCAGAAAGTTCGGGCCAGACATGATATGTACTGCTAAAATAGGCCGAATCTAGCCACGGGCTAGACCATAGCTCGCACTACGCCTGACCTAGCCGAGCCGGGACTCATGCAGGCCAGACCGGCCAGCACTGATATTTTTATTAAAAAAAGATAATAAATTAACGAGGAACTCTTTCTGAAGAGTTTTGCACCGCGGGGCTCTTCAAGAGCTCTAAGCTATTTACCGCAGATTTTCATCCTGCCATGAGGCTTGCATGGCCTCTCACGGGCTGAAAATTTCGGACTGGCCAGCGGCCAGTGCGGATTGCGGGTCAAACAGCTGGCCATGGACTGAGTTGCAATATTAGGCAGACCTCCCTCCCTATAAAAAAGAAGAGGTATCTAATCCGAATATTGTTTTCTCAAGAAATGCAAGAAAAATATTCGGAAGGTCAAATAGACATAGATCGAAGGACACAAGAGAATGTCCCAGCCCGTCGAAGCTAAAGTTTTCTCGGTGAATTAAAAATAAAATAAAATAAAGATATTATTGAGAGGTTAAGAGAGAGAGGAATAATATGGGAGAATATATTGGAGGCTAGGTAGCTATAAGATGCAGTTGTGGAGGGCCTTTCTTTAAGTTCTCTCTCAATCAGCAGTGGTTCACAAGTTTCATTCACAATCATATATCATATGATATTGGATGGAAAGGGTCCTTCAGTTTTGGCAGCCTCTGAATTCCATATTTTTGATGGTTGGTGGTTGGATGTTTCATATTTGGCAGGACTCCAATAGGTTAATTTGTGATATTGAGAAACATTATTATTTAAGTTTATATTAGTATTTGATACTTTATATTTTTCATGGTTACTTTCATTATTATTTTTCATGGTTATTATTGATAATAATATGATATTTTTCATATTATTATTTGATAATTCATATTTTTCATGATTGGTGGTTTGATGTTTTATGTTTGGCAGGATCCAATAGGTTTGTGATATTGAGTAGATATTCGGGTTGACCTGAATGCTCAGCTCTATCAAACATGAGCGTGCGAGGTGGGCTTGGGATGAGCAGTCAGCACCTTTACCCGGGGGTTGGCAATAGGTGCTTGAGGGTCGACGTGATTCTCCCGTATCAACGATACCCCTAAAGTTGATCCAACTCAAATGGGACACATTTTAATGGAGTTTATAGTAGACTAACTGCTCCAAAAATGCTCGAAAGTAACTAATTATCCGGTCCTGATGAGACCCATATGCAATTTTAATATCCAAACAATCGGACAATCGAATGGACACATATTGTTTGGGATAGCTAGCAATGCTCGGTCGACCACTAATATTTGGATTGGACGTAGATGCCGAGGTCGGCAAAGTCGAACAGTCGGCACAAGCTTTTTAGAATCAGTACTGGGTCATTGAGGGTCGCGGGATTCTCCTGGATCAACGTATCCCAAAGAGTTGAAACCGACTCAAATGGGACATATTATGAAGTAACTAAATATTTGGCCGTAATGAGACCCATATTGGGTCTAGTATGGCAGAAACCACATCATAAATTATTGATTTAAATTCAATTTTAGTCAATCATTCTCCTTTAAATATTATTTTTTTAATACAAGACTATAAGCTATAAGAATAAATATAATTATAGAGGAGAGAGAATCCAAATAGTTTCTGCTTTGGTAGTAGGCTTCTATCAAAAATAAAAAGTATGAAAAGGAGTGATGTAATGGTTAAAGATAAAAAATTTATGGAGTAGATTGTGAGTTTAAATCTTAGTATATTATTTATCATCGCTATTGGTCAAATTGATCGGAAGAAATAAGAGTGATGCAAGGAGAATACCACAGTCTGCCTCTTTTGTAAAGAATAGACGGAGGTTTAAATTTTAGTAAATATGTGTTGGTAGAATTTATCGTACTATTTTTCTCGATCGAGATGAATAATAGGAATTAAACTCGACGGTTATAAACTAAAATAGTCAAACAATAAGTGAGAAATTGAAAAGATTCAAAATCAGTTAAGTTATTCCAAAGTATATGAGGGATAATCACATCATTATTAGAATGAGCGACTATATGAGCAAGCACAGACGAACCTAAGAGGTGCAGAATCTCTGCGGATACACAGCACTTGCCCGAGATTTTGCACGGCAGCACAATTCGCTGCTCGTACTCCAAAACTACAAACCTGTGTCCGTATCTATGAACAAGAATATTTTTCGGCCACGAAGTTAGCCCACATTTCTGCCCGAATGGCGAATTTCTAGCTTTTGAAACTAACTTCATGTTGGAAATAAACTTGGATCCAAGTTTTTTTGGTTAAAATTCTAGTAACTATTACAATGCTTTTGTGTGTAACTAATCTAGTGCCATCATTTTCTCTCTCTCTTCCTCACATGCTCTATCATGAATTCCTATGGCTATCTAATATCCCACACAAAAGATATAAAATATTATCATAAAATTATGTATGAAATTTTCTCTAGAATTTTTTGAAAAACCCTCCTCAACTATTTATGTAGGATAATAATAAACAAAAACTCTACAATAACAATAATCTAGTTATGGGCATGGTAGGATCTGAAAAGAATAAATGTCTACAAAAAAAAATTTTTATAGGACTCTCGGTCTAATATAAATAAATAAAAAATATAAAACTCTTAAAATTTAACGATATTGGATAGTTAGTATATATGCTTCAGCTCATGTCGGCGAAAATAAGATCAAAGTAGAAATGGGAAAAAAAAGAGTAAAGAAATATTTGTGATGCATCCACTTCCATTAATCATAATCAATGTAAAGAGATGATTCTGAAAGATAGTAACAGGAGGGACCTATAAAATCTTTTTTTTTTTTTTCTATTTTTTTTTTCCTTTTTTTTTTAATTTTGGGTACCTAACATGATTGCCATTAAAAAAGATTTGATAAACTATGGGCCCATGATCAATTGAGTAACCCACCTTGACATAACTTTATCTGCCTAATGATTCCACTAGCATGCATGATCATTTAATTTCCCAATTTGGAATATATCTTAATAAAAAAGTCACATTTTTCATATTCTTCAAAACTAGAAATTACAAAACATGAAATAAAAAAAAAAAAGTCTTAATGCATTTGTAATTCCACTTCACTGAAAATGTTTCTCCCCCAAACAAGTTAAATTTTAATCCGAACCACATACCGAATAAAATAAACCATACACAAACACCGAAACTTGGGACTAACTTAGCATATGGCGCAATACTTGCACTTTATTATTTATTTATATGTCATAACTCAAAATTAAAATAAATAAGATTAATTGATATATTTTGAAAAGCTTGCGCACTAGCTCAATCGGATAGGAGGGTCTTAGAAAGTGTCACTATCCTAATTTGAAACTGTATGTGGTAAAATCTACTGTAAGATTTTTCTTTTGTACTCTATGACAGAAAATTCTATTTATAGAAGATATGTACTCGAATTTAAGAGTATCGGTCGAGATTGAATGTTGAAGTTCTTTACGAGTTTGGGTTTCTATGAAAGCACACACTCAAATTATGGGTTCTACTATAATGATTTCAAACAAAGATATATTTTGAAAGGCCAAAATTTACTTTTTACCCCTCTACTATGCATTTTTGGGCGATCATACCCCTTAACTTATTTTCATGACTTACAAGTAATATCAGACCGCGATGCCCCAGATGATGACGTTAATCATGCTGATGTGGCACCAATTATAAGTTCTTAAATATTTTTTATTATATTTATTAATATCGGTATGGGTATTTTAGTAATTTTGGTATTAAAAAAATATATTTGACCGGTGTTACGCCGAACCACCGTCGGCCACCGGGTACCGCGCCACCGGACACCTGTTCCGCCCGCTGCGTGCTGGTGCCACGCCGCCGTTGCCGGCCTCCCCTATTGCCGCTGCCGGACGAGAGAGAGAGAGAAGAGAGAGATTGGGAGCTCGGGATCTGGGACACAGCACGACAGAGAGGCGGAGTTGAGCGCGGAGGCGGTCGAGATCGGCTTGGATCTCACCGGAGTCGGAGCTGAGTGCTGAGGAGGTTCGAGATCTCCAGCGAGAGCTGAGCGCGGAGCGGAGTTGAGCGCGGTGGAAGGCCGAGGATCGGCTTGGATTTTGCCGGGGGCGGAGCTGAGCGGGGAGGAGGTTGGGATCGGCTTCGATCTCGCCAGAGGCGGAGCTGAGCGCGGAGGAGGTCGGCATCGGCTTGGATCTCGCCGGAGGCAGAGCTGTGCGCGGAGGAGGTCGAGATCTTCGGCAAGAGCTGAGCGCGGAGGCGGAGTTGAACACGGAGGGTCGAGATCTCGGGCGAAGAGCTGAGCGCGGAGGAGGTAGAGATCGGGTTAGATTTTGCCGGAGGCGGAGTTGAGCGCGGAGGAGTCGGATCAGCTTTGATCTCGCTGGAGGCGGAATTGAGCACGGAGGAGGTCGGCATCGGCTTGGATCTCGCCGGAGGTAGTGCCGAGCGCGGAGGAGGTCGAGATATCCGGCGAAAGCTGAGCAGCGGAGCTTGGCAGCAGCAGCAGCGGAGCAAGAGCGCGAGCAGCAGTAGGAGCAGTAGTGGAGCAGAAGCAACAGGGGAGGCCGGCAGCGGCACGGTAGGGCGCGTAGCAGGCGGGAGGCGTGCAGGCGGCGGCGTGCAGGCGGCCAGTCGGGGGTGGGGCGGCGACCCTGCGGTGGGGAGGGGGGGAGGTGAAAAATACATTTAATAATTAAAAAATTACCAAAAATACCCTTGCTTATATTTAAAAATAGTTAAATAATAGTTAATTGATGCCACATCAGCGTAATTAACACATAAATCATCTTCAGGGATATCGCGTTCCCAAATTAATAGTAAAAGGGTATGAAAGTCACCTAAATCCTCCCCCCGCCCACCACCACCCACACCGAAAAAAAAAAAAAAAAGATTCACAAACATTAAAAGTCACCCTAAAATTCACCTAAGAGCATAATTTCCCTAACTTCCAAGTCCAATGAACAAATGCACATTAAAACACATTAAAAGAAAAGGATGAATAATGATGAAATTTAGGTGGCTTAATTAGTAAATGCTACTTAATTAGCTTTGGGTTTAGCTTGCATGACAAAAATACATGAGGCAAAAAGTAATTTTATGGACTGATTTGTTAAGTCTGAAAATTATAGGGCTGATATGCAAAAAGTTCTTTTTGATTCTGACACTATTAAATATCTGTATATGTATTAAATGTATTATATTAACACTAATTTTAATATGTCTATAATTATATATTTAATGTTCAAAGTACGGATGTTTCGGAATTGCAGAGGGCTAACGGATTACAAATAGTTTTAAATATGTGAAATTAATAATTTATTAAAATATTTATCTAATATAAAATTAGAATTATTATAAAACATATTCAGGTTGAACTCTAACACAACACAATTACATTAGGCGGCCTTACATATGTGATGTGCAATAAAACTCTATAATACGACACAATTTAACGCGTACTTTCCCGAACAGTCTTCCTAAAACTCCTCTCTCTTCTCCTTTTTTTATCTTCATTCTCTTGCTCGGAACTAAGTAGCAGGAGCAGAGAGAGAGAGAGAGAAGAGAGAGAGAGAGAGAGAGGGAGGGAGAGGAACAGAGAAGATGAGGAAAGATCAACAAGCTAATGAAGGAGTTAATGGAGCTTCTGCATCTCCACCATTGATGACCTTCTTCCCTTCTTCATGCTTAGACATGAAGCCTTTCGTCGCCACCATGGTTTTCATAACCCTAGTCATGGCTGTCTGGCAACTCCAACCTTACGAGTCTCTCGTTATCTCTCGTTCTGCTACTACTTCCTCTTGCCCCCTTCCCAATTCCACCACCATTGTTACCAAAGCTTCACTGAACCTCCCTGCACAACACCACCACCCTCAATTCCTAACACCACCGTTGTACACTCAATGATTACACAGACGGTGTCGGCCACAGCATCTTTGAAAGCCAATGTAGTTCCACGACTGACGTACGAGCCGAAGAAGGACCCGAACAAACGAGAGTTCAAGCCGTACGGCAGCGCGGCGGCGTTGTTCGTCCAAATGGGAGCTTACCGCGGTGGTCCGGCGACCTTCGCGATCATCGGACTCGCGTCGAAGCCGACCACGTCTTCGGCAAGCCCTGGTTCAAGTGCGAGTGGGTTCCGAACAACCCCGGCCGACAATCTGTCCGATCTCTAGCTTACAAGATGCTCCCTGATTGGGGCTATGGCAGGGTCTACACTGTTGTTGTTGTAAATTGCACATTCAAATCTAACCCCAATTTTGACAATTCCGGCGGTAAATTGTTCCTGAACGCTTACTATTCCCCAAATCCTCGTAAATTCGAGCGATTTGTAGCACTCGAAGAACCCGCAGGAGCGTACGATGAATCGAAGTATTTTCCCCCATTTCAATACGACTATCTGTACTGCGGATCTTCGTTATACGGTAATCTAAGCGCATCCAGAATTCGAGAATGGATGGCTTATCATGCACATTTCTTCGGGCCGAGATCGCATTTCGTGTTCCACGATGCCGGCGGCGTATCGCCGGAGGTGGCGGCGGTGCTGCGGCCGTGGGTGAAGGCGGGGCGGGCGACGGTGCAAGATATAAGAGATCAAGATCAGTATGATGGGTATTACTATAATCAGTTCTTGGTGGTGAATGACTGTCTGCACCGGTACCGCCACGCCGCCAATTGGACCTTCTTCTTCGATGTGGATGAGTATATCTATGTTCCCGGAAACAATACGCTTGAATCCGTGCTGCAGCAGCTCCAGTCTTACACACAGTTCACAATCGAGCAGAATCCCATGTCCAGCAAGCTCTGTGTTCGCGAACCCAACCACGATTACTCCAAGTAATTTAAACTCTCTTCTACTATTTGTTCGTTCTGATAGTAGTATTACTACTTGCTTTCAATAGACAATGTATAATATTTTCATTGTGCATTTTGGATCAAATCTCGATAACTATTAATTAGTTGACAAATAGACAATTTGACCGAAAATTTTGGTTTGCTAGCTACTAAGATGAGAACTTGTAGTTTGTATTTGTATTTGATATTTCTAATTATTCGTTAGGTCCTCAAATAATTCGATTAAGGTGATTGAACCTATTTGTGCATTGTTTTTCTAGGAGTGTCGATTTTGGAGCTTTATGATCCACAGCATGGTTTAGATGGTCAGAACAGACATCTTTTTCTGCTTTTCTTATGTTCATATTGAAGAGTGAATGCAATAAAGTATCGAATTATTCTATTCCCTCACCTCTTTCCTTGTGACTACCTGTGTCACATGCTCCTTTAATATTTATGTTAGAGATAATTATAAATGCCATGATATTTTATCTGCATTACTCCTTTATAGATCAGATATTCGTAAAATCTAAGAACTGAATGACAATATCAAAACATTTTTTCTTTACTTAAATCGTTTGTGAATGTCAAATACCTCATTTTTTAGCATTTTTCCAATTTTCACTGAATAGTTTAGTCTTAATATCGCTCTTTGTTAATCACAATAGTCTTTCATAAGGTGCATAGGACTTCTACAGTTCACCGGGTCGAAATCAAATAACAATCCTTTTGTTTTATGTGGGATATTCAGGGAATGGGGATTCGAGAAGCTAGTCTTCAGAAATTCAATCACAGGAATTCGCAGGGATCGGAAGTATGCGATTCAAGCAAGAAATGCATATGCGACAGGCGTCCACATGTCGGAGAACGTTATAGGACCAACCACCCACAATACTGAATCTTTGATACGATATTACCACTATCATAACTCCATCAACGTGATGGGAGAGCCCTGCCGTGAACTCGTTCCGATGCCAGCTAAAATAATGTGACATGGTTGAGAAGATCCCGTATGTTTACGACGATAATCTGAAGCGCCTTGCAGGCACCATCAAACAGTTTGAGGAGCAAACAATCGGGCCTTTCCGAGAATAGTCAAGGACGTAGACGTCCCGTTGATTCTTAATGGTGAGACAAAGAAGGAGGTGGTGAATTCTATCAGGAACTTTTCACTTGCGCCGCGCCCGCACATTTCCGTTGCTCATCGTTCAAGCATTTCTAGGAAGAGGTAAGTGGAGCACTCCTTTCTTATGTAAAAAATCTGGTTTTGGTCATAGAAATAATTTGCTGTAAATCTTTTTAATCAGTATATCTGATTTTCTTTCCCTTATACATCATTTTTCGCATTTTACTCTTACATCCCGAGCAAGATTAGTTTGACTAATGTGAAAAAAATAATTCATATGAAATTCTAAGTGAAAGATGCTTTCCTATCTTTACTCTCATTTATTCTTCCCATCTCAGTTTACTTGCGTTAATGCATAGTTTAAGTGTCGGTCGACATAGCCTTTACCGGACAACACGTCACTTTCAGCAGTTATAGACATGGCACAAACCGGCATGACTTGTGCCGAAAACATTATGTAATTATTATAGTAATGAATAATTTACTCTCGAGATTAGTTTGACTAATTTCGAAAAAAATCCTTCATATGAAATTCTAAATGGAAAGATGCTTTTCTATCTTTGTATGTCACTTTCAGCAGTTATAGACACAGCACAAACCTGGCTTGTGCCGAGAACGTTATATATAAATTATTAAAGTAATGAATAATTTACTTTCAAGATTAGTTTGACTAATGTGAAAAAAAAACCTTCATATGAAATTCTAAGTGAAAGATGCTTTCCTATTTTAACTCTTATTTATTTCTCCCATCTCATCTTTCTTGCTTTAATGGCTAATTTTATATGTCGGTCCACATAGCCTTTCTCGGACATCACGTCACTGTATCAACAGTTATAGACACAGCATGAACCGACATGTCATCAATTTTATGTATAAATTATTAGATTAATGAATAATTTACTTTTGAAAAGCAACAAAAATATATATCGGAAAAATAAATCGGCATGTGTTAGGATCTAGATTCACATAAATTTGACGAAAACCTTGCCTTAATGTTGCTGTGAAGCATTGGCCTCAATTGTATGGAATGGGCATGGGAAGGGTTCAATTATATGATGTAGTGACCATTGTCTGGATGCCAATTGATGCCTCCCAAGTGGCTAATATAGTATCTGTCATTATAGAATTCGTGGCTGGAGGTAGCTTTGGTAAACCAAGTATTCATCCTGTCACTGTCTATTATTAAGTGTGGGGGGTAGAGTGTTTGGTGAAGTGGGGACTTCATCTTTTTTATATTTCAACCGTTGCTTTGTCCTGGTATCATTTGATACAGTATACAACAGCTTTTTCTACATCACTATTACTTTGTTTTTTTGCGGTTTGTCGAAAAAACTAGGGAAAATACCAAATCAGCCCCCCCTTTTCAATTTCCATACCATATCAGCCCCTCCTTTTCAAAACAGCCCAAATCAGCCCCTCATTCACTGTTTACCTTTTTTTTGGACAAAACCGCCCTTTTATTGCCGACACCGAGATCACCTACTTAGAAACATTTTTTGAAAAAAATTTGAACATGAAAGTTGTAACTGTTCACAATTTTTCCAAAAAATGCTTTTAGATAGGTGTTTTCGATGTCCGAACTATTTGTAGCAATTTTGGATCGGGTCGGGTCGACCCGTTATGCTTCCGACCTCAAAAACATAACTTTTGAAGTATTTTTTTGAAATATTTTCAACATGAAAGTTGTAGTTCTTTCCGAGATCTACAACTTTCATGTTCAAAGTTTTTCCGAGATTGCTTCTAAATGGATGATATCGGTGTTTGAAGTGTTAACGGATATAGGGGCAATTTCGTCCAAAAAAAACCCCAAACAGTAATCAGGGGCTGATCCGACCTAAATTTGAAATGGGGGGCTGATTTGGGATGTTTCAACACTTGAGGGGCTGATATGGTAGTATCCCAAAAAACTACTAATTTGTCAAATTCTGTCAAACAAGTTCCATATATATATATATATATATATATATATTATATGTGTGTGTGGTGTGTGTGTGTGTTTTTTTTTTAATTATAAAATTACTCAAGTATATATGTAATCCTTTGTTTTCCTAACAAAATTTGAATGCCAGAAAAATAGTTTTTATATCTTCTGTAAGTTTTATATTTAAAATTTTTAAAAATATTATTAAATAAAAATTTAAATATACTTAAAATGTTTTTAATAATTAATATAAAACTTATAAAATATATTAAAATTTATTCTAATATATATTAAATTATTTTCAATATAAATATATGTATGTGATTTGTTCAATCTAATCTAATAATTATATTTAGAAAAAAGGAGTTTTGGAAGGGAGCTGCAAAATCATGGGCTTGATGTGTAATTATTAGGTTTTTCTTATTTCTGGGGAATGCTGATAATATCGTCTATTAGGTCGGGTTTATTCTGATGACGGCTAATTCATGCCAGATGTCCTGATTTTGGATGAATATATATAGTTTAAAACATCGATGCAGAGCTTATGTAGGAAAACATAAGATGTACTAACAAATTAGCCCCGCGCCGGGCAGCCTAATGGGAGCTCCCATACAAGCATCCGATTGTGAGTTCGGAATCAGATATCTATAGGATTTTAATTCTACGTGGTGCGTGCTTGTAAATCTATTTGTAAAATTGAAGTATCATATGATATGTACCATCTCTAGTCCGATACGAGCGTAACTAGACACGCCAAATTCATATTCTGCAATAGTAAATTAATTGAAAATTTATTATAAGCTTTTTTTATGCACCTTTAAAAAATTATACAAAATAATCACATATACTGACGTGATTTAATTGGATAATTTGTTAAGGGTGACTAATTTTTTCCATTTATCATATTTAGTCTGACGTGCTTGAATCTGTCTAGTTCATTTTGATTGGCTGACCACAGAGTTGGTAATTAATTATTTAATTTGTCTTAATTGTTATTCTGTCAGTTTCTGTGTTGACTTTTTAATCATGTTGTAGATCAAGTTAAATGTTTAAATTTTCTGATAAAACTATAGTTTTATGTACCGATCATTATAACCTATGCTAAAAGGCATATGGCTTTTCTGATAGTTATCAACAACGCATGATTAGATATGATATCTGTCAAAAAAATTTATATTTTAAATTTTAAATTAATTTTTTAATTTTTAGATGTATATTTGAAAAGTAAAAATAATATTAAAGTAACTATATATATCGGTATTGTCAATACTGTATAATCAATATGTGCTGATATGTGGTTTGATATGAGTTTTACTAAAATTAGGTTATGACTCAGCACTGAACTTTTTCAGCTGCTTCCTTCAAATTTGATTAGTTAATTTGGTATACCAGAAATACAGGGATTAGGAGTTAGAGAATATTAGGTGATGCAGACGGTCTCATTTTGTAATGGACCTGGTTGACCAGTCATGTGTCAAAAGTCTAGATTCGTCTCCTTTTCTCATTTCTCCACGTGCATCTACATGGTTCGTATATTATCAATAATAACTATATTAATTAACTTATGTTACATATTTAAATATATAAAAATTTAATAATATTATTATATCTAATATTTTAGATCAATTTATACAGTAAAATTTAATTGTATCAATAAAATAAAAAATAATATTTAAATTTATTATGTTACGTTATTTTACTATGTATTATTAAATATTTTATCTCTGTTAAAAATAATAATTTTTTTTAAAAAAAATTCAGATAAATGTATCTGAAACTTCTATTAGTTATGTCCGATATATATGTTCAAAATTTTTTTATTTTAATTTTTTGATACTTCTTTTGTGTATCTATATTAGATACTATATAGATATTGTACGGGACAGAAATTTCGGATGTTCATACTTCTCTTAGATTTTAACAAAATGACAAGTTTTGGATGAATGGTTGAGCTCAGCCGCTCTAACTTCGACTCCCTCCAAAATTTAAGAATAATTGTATATTAGCCTTTGCTTTTGTGTGTGCCTGTGTCTATATATATATATATATATATATATAATATATATATATATATATATATATATATGTATATAATAAAATTTTAATAGGTATTTTTATCAGTTACAAAATTTTTTAAGCCTCAATATATTTATCTAAAAATTATCTTTTTGTTAGATAACTTTAATACAAAATTTATATTGCACACCCAATTTAATTTTACGTATTAAAAGTTTTTCAAAAAATATAATAAATATATTTTAGAATGATTTAATTATTTTTTAAAAAAATGAATACATATTTACAACAGTTTTGCAACGCGAGCTTTTTTTTTTTCTGGGGGGTCAAAACCTCCATATTTGTCCAGTGTAAGACATCAGCAGCCAGCATGTACCGGCAGGCGTGCATTATGTTGCTTGATTCACAAGGATTGCGCGACAGTCGGTGTCTGTCTTGACTTCTTATTCATCATATTTCATATTTTTTTATTTATTATGGTGTAATTCGAGCACATATTTTTGTAAAAAGTTTAAACTCGCAAGAAATCTCAACGTTTAGCCAATCAATACTTTGGAATCTAAGTATATGACTTTTATGAACGGAATTTTCTGCTACAGAATACTGAGAATATCTTCAAAAGGTTTTACAGGAGATTTCACCTTCTCCGCAGTCTCAGATTCGAATGGTGATGCTTTTTAAAGTGCCTCGCAACCAGTCGAGGTAGCCGTGCTTGGCCATATTTCATATTACTTAAATATGAAATATTTATCAAAAAACATTACAGCACAACAAGAATACAAGGATGAAGAAAACCGTGTTGTCTGGGGAGAGAATCTGGGCCGAGTCTGGTTTGTATCCAGGCTAGCAACTATTATTGCGCCGGCGCCGCGCCGAATCTGAACGATGTTGTTGCTAAAAAACAAAAGCCAACGTGAACATGGCTGGCACTTTCTTGTTTAGTCCGGTTAGTTTTGCCTTCAAGTCAAAAAAGCTTGTGGTCCAACTATGTGGTTGTGGTCTGCTCTTCTTGATGATTGATTTGTTTCTTGTGGAGTGCCTCTACAATGAATCACAATGATGGGCCAACATAACCTTGTTACGAGCAATATCCCCGTTATACTGAAGTGTTTTAACCACCGGCTTCTGAGCGATGTTTTTTTTTTTTTTTTTTTTTTTTTTTAAAAAAAAATTTATAATTATAATTATAGCTACGTTGGATTTGGTCACCAAGGTTGCTCCATGATCCAAGTTTGAGGCATCAGTTGGGCAATCCCACTGATTGATCCCTTTATAGTGGACTAGGCCGCAGCCCATCAGGTGTAGCCCACCAAACTAGGATTTACACTAGGTTCCAATTGTAGATAGGAGTTGCAATTTCACAGTTAGATTCACATCAGATAAATATTTTGGCAATTTATGAATGGGCCAATCTGAACAGTTCAATTTGACACAACCAACCTAAATTTGACCAATCCAGCCTAAATCCGACCCATTTAAATATGTTCGGACAATGGACAATAAAATAAATTTACAATATCTCACTTAAATCGGAGTAATCGGTCAACCGGAATCTAGCAGACTAAGTCTAACCGGACCCGAATTCAAATGCCTTACTGATTTCGGTTTAAGTTGTCAGACCGGATCGGGTCACAAGTTTTATCGCTAATGATGGATTGTAGGTTTACCTAAGAAACGGGGTACTAACGAGAATCAAATCTCTGACCCAACCCTAACTTCTTAGATGAAAATGTAGTTTCTTAGCGTATTTACATTTTTATGCCCACCATTTTAGAAAACATATTTCTATACCACCCAATTTAAAATAGTATGTTTACATCGATGACAATTAACTTGATCTTGTAAAATGATGAAATTATTTTTGCACTTTCTTTTTTTTTTTTTTTTTAAAAGATGGCAATTAACCTGATGAGGATTTTTTGGATCGTCATGTTAACAATGCATAAGAAACGTAACAAAAAACCCGTGGCGCTCACAAGTAGGGGTGTTCATATACCGGTCCGGACCGGAAAACCGGACCGGACCGGTGAGCTCGGTCCGGTCCGGTCCGGACCGATAGTAGTCCGGTCCGGTCCGGACCGATAGTAGTCCGGTCCGGTCCGGACCGATAGTAGTCCGGTCCGGTCCGGACCGATAGTAGTCCGGTCCGGTCCGGACCGATAGTAGTCCGGTCCGGTCCGGACCGATAGTAGTCCGGTCCGGTCCGGACCGATAGTAGTCCGGTCCGGTCCGGACCGATAGTAGTCCGGTCCGGTCCGGACCGATAGTAGTTCGGTCCGGGTCGCGGTCCCGGATCGGCCTGCATTTCGGTCTCTGGTCAGGTCCGGTCCCGGACCGAAAAAATCCAGGACCGGACTGGGGACCGATTAACCAAGGCCCAACCAGCCCATGCTATGCGTGTTAAGCAAGGCCCAGCAACCGGCCCGGCCCAGCCCAGCCGAGCCGTCGCTCGCGTGCGCTCGCCGTTCACTCCCTCTCTCTCTCTCTCTCTCTCTCTCTCTCTCTCTCTCTCTCTCTCTCTCTCTCTCTCTCTCGACTCGCGCCGTCGCGCTACCGTGCAGCCTCAATCGAAGCATCGCCAATCACCGCCCAGTCGCTCAGGCCGCGATCCTCGCTCATCGCATCGTCATCGTCGTCGTTCCTCATTCGTCTCCTCGTCGTTGTCACTTGTCGCCCATTGATTTGATCACCGCGACACCGCCTCGTCGTAGATCCGCGCAGCTCCGGCGACGACGTTGATAGGCGACGAGGCTACGAGGTTGACGGACGACATTGATAGGCGATCAGGCTACGAGGTTGACATGCGGCGGCGGTGAAGCACGTGGCTGCAATCAGCGATTGTGATTTTCGAGCAGCGGACGCGGACCGTGGCAGCGCAACCAGCGCTCGTGAGTCGTGACTTCGCGAGGAAATGGCTGACCGGTCTAAACCGGTCCGGTCCGGTCCGGTCCTACTTTTTCGCGGTCCGGTCCGGACCGGTCTTAGACCGGTCCGGTCTACGGTCTGCAATCCATCCGAGGTTCGGTCTTCGGTCCGGACCGGTCCGGACCGAATGAACACCCCTACTCACAAGTCTGTGTCCCCGCATGCTGTAGTATGGGATACCCAACAAAAAAAAAAAGTTTTTAAGAAAATATTATGAAAGTTGGGACATATATGTGCCTATGGTAATGGCATGTTCGAGAGCAACATATGTTTGGGATTTTAGTTATTGACCACGGTCCAATTATTGTGGATAGAAAATTATGTACAATAAAATAATCTAGTATTACTGCAGAAAATTTTTGCCTCGTTATTTTAATTAAGAACATAATAAAAAAAGTAATTTTAGGGAATGACACCATAAAAATTAATATCAAATGCTTTTTTTCCATATGAGGAGGCTGCATGGATCATTCTAGTCAAAGAATAGATTGAATACAAAACTAAGTTACAGACTTGATGTCGGAATCAGCTTCTATCCCACTTAGACTGATGCACTTCGTATACATATAGTTGTTACCTGCCAAATCCCGCAAAACTCATTGTTACCTGCCATGAACGGCCGAATTTGAGTTCGATACATCCGAGGGATCCCAATCCAAAGTAGAACTAAAAACTGCTGATAATGACACGAGAATCTCATCCATGGTTGGCCGAGAAGACGGGTCTTGCGACACACAACGCCTAGCCAGTTGAGCCAATGTAAAGGCCATCTCAAAAGGATAATCACCATTCATACAAGGATCCATGAACTCTTCGAATTTGCTCCTTGCATCTTCTCCGCTGATCACCTGCTCGACCATTTGCCACAGCAAAACTTCTCCTTTCTCATCTCCCTCCTGCGTGAATGCAACTTCTTTGCCCGATAAAAGTTCTAACATAACTACTCCAAATGCAAACACGTCGAGCTTAGTCGTGACTAGCCCGTGCTCGAGGTACTCGGGCGCCATGTACCCTTGTGTCCCTACAACATGCTTAGTGACCCGCAAGCTCTCCCAGTCATTCACAGGCCTCGCGAGGCCAAAATTTGCAATCTTCGCCCGGAACTCACCGTCCAAGAGTATGTTGCTACTCTTCAAATCCTTATGAACGTACGGTGGATTAGTATAGTTATGGAGATAATTCAAACCATCTGCTACGCCATACGCAATCTGAACTCTACGCCTCCAACTAAGGGATCTCATGCCGTGCAGTGTATCAGCCAATGAACCCTTCTCTGCATACTCATAGACAAGGTAGGTGAAGCCCTCATGAAAGCATACCCCAGAGAGTCTTATAATGCTCGAATGATTGATATTCTTGTGGATACCAATCTCTGCTGCAACATCTCCCTTCACTCTCTTTATAGCAGCGGTATCGCCGTTGATTACACTGCGGTAAACAGAGCCTTTTATCTTATGTTCTTCATCAAAAAACCCAGTGGCCTTCTCCAGCTCGTGGAATTTGTACACCGGCAATGACTCCATGACGCTACGTATCTCGTTAGAGAACACCAACGGACCCGTCGAAGAACTCTCCTTTCTTGTGGACGATTTTTTAGGTACCGGAGCGGAGGTTTTGCGGTTGCGGCGGCGGCGGTTGAAGATCCACCAAAGAAGTAATGCGAAACAAAGTAACCCAAAAGCAGCAGCTCCAACACCAATACCTATACCGACACCTTTATTGCTACCACCGCCACCGCTGCTGCCGCCAGCATTTGCAGGAGGCGAAGGTGTAATTGTTGCTGATGGAGATGGTGAATTAACAAGCTGAAGATTAGTGGGTTCAGTAGACAAGGGAACTAACAGAGTAGTAAAATAATATATAGTTTGTCCAGATGACAAACTGTTAGCTTCAAGCACAGCTTCTTGAGTAGAATTGAATCGGCCAGCGATGGTGGGCACATCATCTCCCTGTGCAATTGCATAAGTCAAAAGATACCGGAATCCAGCTGCGCGCTGGGCTGCAGACGGGCAAGCGCAACGGAGCGGCACAGTAAGCCTATCCCCCAGTAAGATTGTGAACGGCATATGGATTCTAGATATTAAAGCTTGGCATGTCGATAATTGCCCGAAAGTATCATTGGCTATTATTAAATAAGTTTCCCCGGTGTATTTTATAGTGTAAGAAGCGTTGTGCTGGTAGTAGAACTGCTTGTTGTGTTGCTGGCAGGTGCAGGTGACTGGGACAAGGATGGCGCGGTCGGGAGGGAGAGCGGCGACATCGACGACGGAGTTGAGGACGGAGATGTTGCGCGCGTCGGCGGAGAGGAGGTAGGCGATGCTGACGGGGGTGGTATAGCTAGGGTTATTGGTGCGGAAGAGAACGTAAGAGGTGCAGGTTTTCATGGCGTTGGAGTTGCAGGTGTAGCCGAGGACAGAGGAGGAGTTGGTCTCCTCGCATCTGAGCTGGGCGTTGTTCTCGTACTGTTGCTGGGAGAAGGAGATGGAGACGAGGTTGAAGATGGTGAGGACGAAGAAGCAGAGATTGAGGACAAGATTGTTGATCTCCATGATGGAATTGGAGGTCGGAGATTGGATGGTCGCAGGGGAGCTGGATTGCTAAATAAATATGAACAGAATTAGCAAGTGAATGAAAAAGATGGGGAGAAGGCGCGTCCGGCGTCTGTGTGGGGCCGGAGAAGAGAGAGCGGTTAGAGAACGTAACTCAAATTTGGAAGTCATGCAAGTAGAAGCGTCAAAGTCAAGATTTTCGTTGACTAATGACAGTTCGAGAACTCTTAACAATGGCAAGTTGAAAGGTTTGAGAGATATCGCTTACTTTAACAATCCAAATATTGGGCCACCGAATATGGAACCGGCTCCCCTGGTGCTGACGACCAGGGTGTAGGAAAACCAGCGGCGGTGATCGCATTAAGTCAGTAAATACGAATTACGAAATATTAGATAAAATTTTCGTTCGTTTATTTGATCTATTTTTAAATATATTTAGAAAAAAATTCAACTATAAAGTTGTAAATTTTGATGTGATCTACAACTTTATAGTTAAATTTTTTTTTAAAATATGCCAAACGGTATGCCAAAAAAATAATTATAAATATGATTATCTTTTTTGTATAACATTTAACATTTTTTCGAAAAAATTTCAACTACAAAATTGTAGATCAAATCAAAATTTACAACTTTATAATTCAAAATTTTTCCTAAAAATACCTAGAAATAGATTAAAAAAACGAACAAAAATTTTATCTAATATTTCATGATCCGTGTTTGCTAACTTGACAAATCAAGGACGTTTAGTTCATTCATTGTTGTGAAGTTCACAAAAATGGTTCCAGAGAACAAATTATTCGATAGGTCAATGGTTGTAGGGGGGAATTCACCGAATGGAGATATTTGACATCGTAGGTAGGTTGCCCTCTAGTTGGTTAAAACTAAGATCAAGAGCAACGAAATATGGAATAAAAGTTGGCAGTTGTCCCCTTAGATGATTATTGCTTGCATACAATACATTCGTTGAAAATTCGCTAGAATTCCAAAACCAACTTGGAAACTCATCTGAGATATTTGCTCTTGATATGCACAGCTCCTTCAATTTCGAAGGCATGGTAGTCAATTGACTATCGTGCTTCTATACCGGATCCGCCCATGCTTGGAAGCCAATTTTGTGATATGATAGGAGTGGTCAAGAAATGATTTTGATGTGATTCTAATGAAGTTATTCACTGCAGGAGGTAAAACTAGACTGAATTCAAATGCATATGTAAATATTCTCATTCCCCTTTCTTTATTTTGAGATTATCGTGGTGGAACCCGTAATGCGAGCGCACGCCCCCGTAGGGATCTCAAACTCGCAGAAAACCTCCACGCCCAGCCCCGACCGACGCTCTAGGATCCGAATACATGCCTTCCATGAACGGGAGCTCCTGCCACGGGGTACAGAGGATTTTATAGAAAATCCTGCAAGGAATTTCACCCCAAGCGGACTCGAATCTGGATGGTGACGCTTCCTGAGGCGCCTTCCATCCAGTTGAGCTAGCCGCGCTCGGCATTCCCCTTTCAAACGACTCAATCAATTAGTTTAGCAATCGTAATGTAGTTTTACTTGTCTTTGTTTGAGCATGTGGAAAATAAATACCAAGAAGGATCACTCTAGACAAAATTTAATATGAATAATATGGAAAATACAATAAAAGGCATTCTTAAAAAAACCGATGTACTTTGCCCTCAAGAACATCTTCTACAAGAAAATTATAATTTTCAGGTTCTAGCAACCATTTTTTAAGATTGACATGCTGCATATCGAACTATATATATAGTGAAAGTTCTTGTACTGGTATGCCATTTATTTCTCCGGTAGATAAAACAATAAGAATAATACTATGCGTTCCATTTATCGCGATAAAACAATAAGAAAGATCCTCGTGATGAATATTGATATTATATGCAGCAGCAATAATTTTCTCAAAATTGAAGAACACAACTTTATTAATATGCAGCAATAATTTTCTCAATAGGCACCAGCAATAATTAAACCATCATTGCTTCTCCGAAACGAACACCATATCATGGAAACTTAGCTTCTCCTAAATTCAAGCTCACAATTGAAATATATTACATTTAAAAATCTGTGATTTGTATACTATATTTACATAATATAGTCATCTTGTTATTATTGTAACTACACTAGAAATCGCATCCAAGTTATTTTTATTTCTACATCCAAGTTATTTTATTTCAAAAATAGCAGTCTTTAAGTTTATAGATAAAAACTGAAAACATATCTAAGATCACCAAGACCTTTTAAGTACATCATTTTCTTCTAATACAGCACCTAAACAACTAGCAACGTTAATCTTTCCTAAGCATAAAGGACATAATCTTCACATAAAACCAATCATCCATCTCATCAACGATTCTAAAATATGCAAAGCGCCAAGTTCGGTTTGTAAGGAGACTACCAACAAATATCCAAAATCCACCACAAAACCAAGAGCCGAACTTAAATATATCCATAACCTTTCAAGGCGATCTTCAGCTCCACCTGTGTTTGCATTCCTTCCTTAGCGGATTTCCAGTTGTCAAGTTGTTGGGACACATTATCAACAATGGCACCCCACAGAGATAGGCATTCCTTTGTAGTGATGCATCAAATGTTTGTAGTTGTCCGCCCTTTGGGATTTCTCCTGACAAATTGTTATTTGACAAATTTAAATAACTCAAAAAAGTCAAACTAACCATAGTCTTTGGAATCTTGCCGGAGAGATGATTTGCTGAGAGGTCCAAAGATTCGAGGTTGATCATGTTGCCAATATATTCTGGAATATCTCCCACAAATTGGTTTCCCGACAAACTTAGAAAACGAAGACCGTGCAGCTTCGTTAAATTCATAGGAATCCTTCCAGTAAGGTGATTATGAGAAAGATCTATGCTTGTAAAACTTGACAAGATCTTATCATATACCCGTTCTTGTCCTTTTGCATCGACTGTGATGCTTATCATATCTACATCCTCAATATATGAATATACATTAGTTACCTCTTTGGAAAAATTGGCGTTCGATATTTGCATAGCGGGGAAATCTCCAAATGTTGAAGGAAGAGTGCTAGATAAATTATTATAGGCTAGGTCCAAACTTGAAGAGACATAAGTTTGATATTGAAAGAGGGATTCTCCCACTAAGAAAGTTAGAATGCAAGGAAAGAACTTTCAACCATTGAGCTGTTTCGGATTCCAATTTGGTATGGCACCCGAAAATTTGTTCATACTAAGATCAAGAACAGTCAATACGCTGGAGAAATCTAAGGAGTAGGGAATAGTACCGGAAAGACTATTATTTTTCATAAGCAATATCCCAAGTGAATATATTAGCTATTGTTTGAGGAATTTCTCCCATAAAGTTGTTGTTGGAAATATCAAGGAGTGCAGTTGATATATAACAGACAAACAAGTAGGAAGCCTTCCTGATAGGTTATTACTTGAGAGCCTAAGAATTTCTAGGAAACTTGTGTTGCAGAAGACTAGTGTAATGGTACCATTGAGGCGATTATTCGACAGATCAAGGACTTCTAGTTTATCCATTGTCGTGAAGTTCAGAGGAATGGTTCCAGAGAACAAATTATTCGATAGGTCAATGGTTGTAGAGGAGAATTCATCGAAAGGAGATATTTGATGAGCCATCGTTGGTAGGTTGCCCTCTAGTTGGTTAAAACTAAGATCAAGAGTAATGAAATATTGAATAAAAGTTGGCAGTTGTCCCCTTAGATGATTGTTCCTTGCAAACAACTGATGTGTTGAAAATTCGCTAGAATTCCAAAACCAACTTGGAAACTCATCTGAGATATTTGCTCCTGATATGCACAGCTCCTCCAAATTGGTCTGATTCCGGAGCCACAATGGAAAACGCGGACCTATACTGACAATCGCACATCATAATTCGATCGGCTTTGAATGGAAGAATATAGTTATTCGGTAATGTCACCTTCAGCCTGTTATAGGAAACATCTAGTTGTTTCAAGCTGTTTGGTAGATGAACTTCAGATATAGCACCACTTAGTGAATTGTTCGACAAGTTCATATCCTCTAGCTTCGGCTGAGAGCCCAAACCTTCTGGGACTGTGCCTTCTAGCATGTTGTTAGATAAATCCATATGCTTCAACTGCTTCAGGGAACTTAAACTTCGTGGGATCGTTCCTTTCAACATGTTGTTAGATAAATCCAATGCCTCTAACTTCAAAAATTGGCCTAAACTTTCAGGGATCGTGCCGTTCAATCTATTTCTTCCCAATACTAATATCGATAGTTGGGGTTCCATATGCTGAGCATTAGCAAGACCGTCTACTAACTCTGTTATGCTTCCTGTAATCATAGCGGCATACAGGCCCAGATATTCCAAGTGGCGGAGGTTTCCCATGGATACTGGAAAATCAGAAAGAAAGATATTATCAGTAAAATCTAAATACTTCAACGAGCTCAGATTTCCCAATGACTCCGGTAACCTCCCAACAAGTTGGTTGTCGCTTAGATCCAAATATTGGAGGTTCTTGAGATTGCCAATTGCAGCTGGTAGTGCTCCTTGGAGCTCATTTCCGGAAAGACTCAAATGCATAGGTTGCTAATGTTATAAATCCAGTTTGGTATGCTAGAATTCATAGAGTTGAAAGAGAGATCCAGAATCACAAGAGACGTCAGATTGACATGCGGGAGCTCTTTCGGAATTGCCATTAGATTTGCTTCACTAAGACGCAGCTCCGACAATGAAGGAAGCATATTCACATAATCGAACAGATGCTCGGAGACCAAGGAAAGGTCATTCCTGCCCATGTCGAGATGCTCCAATGAAATTAGATTTCGGAGCCAAGAGAAGTCCATCATGGCGTCTTCTCGAGAAGAAAAAAAATATATATGGTGAAGGTTAAGAACTTGCAATTTTGAATGGTTGCCAGCTGATGTGAGGCCCTCCTTTCAAGATTGTATGAGCGAGGTTAAGGTATAGCAACTGATCAAGAGAACCGATCAACGCCGACGTCGAGGATTCACTGAAATCATACCCGCTCAAATCCAAATACCTCAAATGATTTAAGTTAGCAAGAGAAGGATAATTGCTTGAGTTCCGGTAAGCAAAATTGTATGGATAACCAAGATGGAGCTCAGTGACATGCCCAGTTATAGAATCGCACGTCACGCCTCTCCAGCTGCAGCAATTCAGACCCGTCCATGACGAGAGAAACTCGCTAGTGTTCCACAAATCTGCTTTGACGGAAAGCAGGGCTCTCCTCTCGCTCTCAATGCAGGTGCTAAGTGGGAGGAAATTCGCAGTTGAGTTATGGAAGGAGGAGCAAGGAGGGAAGGTTATCAGGCCGAGAAGCAAGAATAGGAAATAAACCATCTTGCCTGAAATTTAGAGGTTATATTTTGTAGAGTAAATCTAACATAATGAAGAGGGCTATATAATGAAGAGGTTAACAGCTAAGTACTAAGATGATTTATCATCCAACAATATTTTAACTTTTGATTGACTTGACGGACAGACTTATGCGTCAACTTATCCAGTCAATACGCAACTATGTCTTTTTTTTGTAGTTTCTTTTTTTTTTTTTTTTTTTTTTAATTTTTATTTTGGATAATGAACTTGTAGTAGTATTCATAAATTACGAATTTTGTCTAATCTAGATTTTTTTTAATAAAATGAATAATAGTTTTAGAAGTGTTGACTTGAGTTACTTATGGGTCAACTTATCCGGTCAATATGTGACCATATCTTTTTCTGTTGTTTTTTTTTTTTAATTTTTATTTTGGAGAATAAAACTGTACTAGTACCCCTATATTATGGGGTTCGGCTCTCCTGCTTTATGTAAAGTAGGAAGTAGGAAATATGTTATACGTGTCAAATGATAAATGGATGAAAGTGTGGGGCCTCCGGTTAATGCTTCACGTGCACTCATTTTCTAACTCCGTTTATGTCTCCCGTCATCAACTTTTTTTTTGCTCTTTTTACCCATTCAAAAGCTTGATGAAAATATGAATTCATTTTTATTTTATTTTTGAACTTTTAAGGCCTACTGCAACGCTGCCTTTATTTCTTCTTTTTGAATTTTTTAGGCATGCAGTTCATCTGAAATAAGCAAATATATAAAATTAATATATACCCAATTTAAAGTTTTTGAATAAATATTACAACTTCATGTAAATATTTACAATTACAAACTCCAAAGTTTTATGTATCCAACATTTACAAAATATGGATCACTTCCTACATGCATTATCAATATATTATTATATCAGCTATACAAATCCAAAATATATTTTATCAAAGAAAAGGCGGCAAAAGTATTACAGAAGGCTGTTAACAAAAAAGAGCCTTCTATTCCAGCTTTACGTCGTTGCTTTATACAAATCTTTTCATCTGTGCACCACTTCCATCGACATTCCCCTAAAAAGTGACATTTAAAGCTCACTTTAGTATCATATTTATAAAGATTAAAAGTTCAGATTTCTCAGACAAAACATATCAAAAAGTTGTATTTACCTGAATTAGAGTTAGATTATTAGCTAAGGTTGAGAAGTACCAAAAGGAAGATAAGCAGATGCCACCATAGGGCTACAAGTCGATTCAAGTTGTCCCAAACGATAACCGGAAGCAGGCAACTGCAATAATTATATCAATTTCATGTTCAGCATTGTTTTAAGAGTAAAAAAAAATAAAACTACTTTTATATCATAAGCAACTAGAACATGCATTAGCCCCTTATGATGAGAGAAGGCTCCATGTAAATGTTTTTCCATATTATATGAATAATGATAAAATTACCTGTAAAACTTGATATGCTGGTAATGGCGGCCTCAAACTAGAAAAGTGAGGTACAAAATTGGCTTGTCTTGGTAACTTGCTGCCTGTGCCATATTTTTAAACGTAATAAATTATACAGCAATATTGTCCGAGATATGAAGTAACATATATTATGATTTTGAGATATACCAGTTTGTACATTTTTCTGCTTCCTTCCTTTCTTTTCCAAAGAGCTTTGAAGTCTACGAGATGTACCCACCTCTTTTTTCTTCTTAATCCCGCATGCATTCTGAATGTTGCAGCCATCCATATTAGCTTGATCCTCTTCTATGATTCCAATCTCTTGATCATTAGTGATAGTCAGTGATGCAGTTTGAAGATGTTTGGAGTTGACTATATTGTCCAACTTTCCCAATATTTCATATGAAAGTTTTCGAAGAAAATTATATCCTTCCTCTGTTTCAGCTCCTTTTGCAAAGATCTCATTATAGATATGGCAGAGAGAGCTGTACCTGCTCGTTGAAGTTGAATTCAAGTCCCTCTCAATAATAAGTCCCTGATGGTCCCTTACCATCCTAATCTCAAGCACTTTTAGTATATGTCGACAAGGAATTCCAACAAACTCAAATAGCTTGCAACTACAAGCAATTGTACTGTCACTTTGGTCAAATGAAACAGGTCTTTTAGACTTTCCTTCTATAAAGACATGATACACCAACATAGAGCCAATGTCATCATATCGTTGTGCAGTATATGCCATAACCATATCAAATTCTTTTTTAAACCTTTCAAAGATGACAGGAGTAAAAGCATGTGCTGCTTGTTCAAGAAGTTTTACGCGAGGTATACTCGGTCTAGTTTGACTTGCGCGGAAATTCGCATTGTCTTCTTGTTCTCTTCGATCCTCTAGAAGTCTATCAAAATGATTAAAAAATCTTGATAGATCATATTTAGATTTCAGATACTTCTTAAGGACACTATTCAAGCTTTCACTTCGTTGAGTACTCACCATATCCGCACAAAAGGAATGCCGTCCATATACTAAAGCCCATTTTTCCTTACAATTGAATTGCTTGGACAACCATGCATTACCATTTAAATCATATTTTTCTAGTAAAACATTCCGAGCCGGTAGAAACTCTTCTTCTTCTTCATAATTATAGACGCATTTGCTAAAATCGCATGTGAAAGTCGAATAGGTATGAAAATAATGACTCAAATGTTTAGCAGCATTCTGATACATGTGCCAAATACAAAGCCGATGGGTTGTATTTGGGAAGACTTCAGCTATTGCTTTGGCCATAGCATCGGATTGATCTGTCAAGATTGTCTTTGGATGTTTCCCCGACATTGCTGTAAAAAATGCCCTAAAAAGCCACTCAAAAGATGCTACGCTCTCATCATACAACAATGCCGACGCAAAAACTATGGTTTGTCTATGGTGATTCACACCAATAATTGGTGCGAAAGGCCTACCATAACCATTAGTGTTATATGTAGTGTCAAAGCACACAACATCGCCGAAATAGTCATAATCCATTATTGATTTTGCATCAGCCCAAAAAGTATTAGTGATAAAACTATCACTATCAGTTTGGAAAGTGTGGAAGAACGATGGATTTTCAATTTGCTTCATCCTAAAGTACTCCAAGAGAACACCTATATCCCCATTTTTCATGATTTTCAGCCGCTTATTACGAAGGTGGTTTTTATAGTCTTGTCTTGTAAAGCAAAGAGCTCTTTTACTTCCTAACCTCCTTTTAAAGAATTCATAACCAATAGTAGGTGTTATTCCTGAATCCTCTGCTATATCAATTTCATCTGCTTGAACTTCAGTAATGTTCCTGTTTGACCTTAACCTGTGCTTACTCGAAGGAGAGCTACATTCATGATTATGGTCTTCTTCAAATTCAGTCACTTGAAATTTTCCACTAGGTATGATTCGAACTGTCATATGTGCTTTACATCCTGTTCTAGTTTCCAATCGTGGCTTCTTAGGGGGTTTATCTCCCTTCTTCTTTACACGAAATCCTTGCTTAGAGCATGTATACACTCTTCTAGTGATTAAAACATTTTTGACTTTAGTTATATCAGATTTTCGTGTACTGAAACCTATAAACCAAGCATAATCATTGTAGATTTATAAGCCTCATCTTCAGTTTCAAATATCATACCAATTTTTAGAATCAAATCTCGGAAGAGTCTCTCTGAATTGAAAGGGTCTCATTAATTTGTCTCTGAAATATAGGGATAGCTCTTTCTTCTTGGATATAAGAAGTCAACCCACCTTCCGTTAGATTTGGCTCTACCATCACTAGAAAATAAAATCAATCCAAGAATTTAGTTTGAAAGAGAAATATTGCTCTGAAATTATCAAGAGGAGAAAAAATTACCAGCAATCTCTGTTGAAAAGTGAAGAGAATAACCTTCGCGCGAAGAAAAGAAGCTCAGGAAAGGAAGATGAAAAAATGATAAAAGAGGGAAAATAAAAGGGCCTCGTAAAAGAGCAGGTAAGCACGTGATAGAGAAAGAAAATCACGGGAGAAACTAAACGGAGTTAGATAATGAAGGCACGTGAAGCATTAAATAGAGGCCCCACAATTTCATCCATTTATCATTTGACACGTATAGCATATTTCCTACTTCCTGCTTTATGTAAAGCAGGAGAGCCGAACCCTATATTATGAATGTTATCCAATCCAGAATTTTTTTTTGTTAATAAAATAGACAATAGTTTTAGGTATGTTGACTTGACTGACTTATGGGTCAACTTATCAAGTCAATACGCAGTCATGTCTTTTTCTCTTTTTCTTTTTTTAATTTTTATTTTGGAGAATAAAACTGTACGTAGTAGTACTCCGAAATTACAAATATTGTCCAATCTAGATTTTTTTTTTTTTTTTTGTTAAAAAAATGAATAATAGTTTGGGACTATTGACTTGACTGACTTATGGGAATTTAGTCAGTCAATATGTAACCATGTCTTTTTATGTGGTTTCTTTATTTTTTCTTTTTCTTTTTTTAATTTTTATTTTGGAGAATAAAACTGTAGTAGTACTTCTAAATTATGAATGTTATCCAATTAAAAAAAAAAAAATTTGTTAATAAAATAAACAATAGTTTTAGGAATGTTGACTTGACTGACTTATGGGTCCACTTATCAAGTCAATACGCAATCATGTATTTTTCTCTTTTTCTTTTTTAATTTTTATTTTGGAGAATAAGACTGTAGTAGTACTCCTAAATTATGAATGTTGTCCAATTTAGAATTTGTTTTGTTAATAAAATGAATAATAGTTTAGGACTGTTGACTTGACTGACTTATGGGTCAACTTATCAGGTAAATACACAATCATATCTTTTTCTCTTTTTCTTTTTTTAATTTTCATTTTGCAGAATAAAACTGTAGTAGTACTCCTGCATTACGAATGTTGTCCAATTTAGAATTTTTTTGTTAGTAAAATGAATAATAGTTTTAAGAGTATTGGCTTGACTGACTTATGGGAACTTAGCCAGTTAATACGTAACCATGTCTTTTTCTGTGGTATCTTTTTTTTTTCCTTTTTCTTTTTTTGATTTTTATTTTGGAGAATAAAGCTGTAGTACTACTCCTAAATTACGAATGTTGTCCAATCCAAAAAAAATTTGTTAATAAAATAAACAATAGTTTTAGGAGTGTTGACTTGACTGACTTATGGGTCAACTATCAAGTCAATACGCAATCATATCTTTTTCTGTGATTTTTTTTTTCATTTTTTTTTAATTTTTATTTTGGAAAATAAAAACTGTAATAGTACTTTGCCCTTCTAGGGGCTGTCCGAGAAGTTCCCCAAGATTGATTTATAGGTTAGTTACATATCATACTCTCTTTTGAAACCTTTGACAAATCAACCTCCTAAAAATTTGAAGTTTCAATTAGCTCCTAATTTTGCTGAGGTAGTACAGCAACGCTGCCACTTGACCGATTTTTTACAATGATGAGGAAATATGGACTAATTTGTCAAAAGAGGGGCTATCACTAGGTTGTTGTTGAGATACTTCAACTATGTTGGTTTGAGAATCAAGTTCTTGGTGGGCATATGGCTCTTTGTCTCCCTTTCCTCATCTTGCAATCCATCTTCATAATCCTAATTTGTTGCAGAGCACGCCACATTCCCAACGGTTTCTTTTAACCAAGCCCTCTAGCACACACTGAATCTGCATGTGGTAGAAAATAAAATCTCGATCTGATGTCCATTCTGAACCAGACATGAAATATTAGAAGTTATCCGGCCACCATTTTAGCTAACTCAGCTAAAAACGCGCTGAACATCTTATTCACCATTTCAGAACGATTCCGAAACCCAACCTATGACCAATCCTTTCTGAGGGCGGACGCACCGTTCTAACCAAAGTCAGAGGACAACTAAAATGCAAAGCATGGGTTTGTTTTTCTTCTTCTTTCCTTTTTTCTAAAAAAAAAATTAATAAATAAAAGAAGTAGCTAGGGTTTCAGGGTTTGGTCTTCATGGGCTTTTGCTAAACTCTTACACAGTTTGGGTTTGAAGTTAGGCTCTCGGCCTACTGCATCAAAACCGAATGGCCCTAAATGAAAATATGCAGATTAAGGCTATGTTTTGAAGGTTCTACGTCGCTACTCAACACGAATATGGATTTTGTAAACGGAAATGCTTTGACGTCGGAAGTTGAACATGAATTGTGAGGCTATTTTTCCTAACTTGGCTCCAAGATTGCGCTTACATTTATGTCTAGAAAATGTGTGCAATTAGTCAAAAAAACGTAGAGATGGACAATGACGGTTACATATATTTGTAAGAGTAAATGAGAAAGAAGGTAGTAGGATTTCTCGAACGCAAAAGGAATGTTTTTCTCTTTCATCACTTAGATCTCTACATATCGGTGCCATGTCGTGTTGGTTGAATCCCCCTTTGCGTAGATCTGATCTTGTATTTATAGCCTCATCTGACTTTTTCCTTACTAACTGCTTGTATTTAATGGAACGCGATAAGAGAGAAGGTGGGGCTCGGCCACGTGAGGTCATTTGACTTTCAAAAAGAGCACGATCGCGCGTGGGTGCGCGTCCCTGCATGATGTTGCCTTAAGAATTAAAAAAATTAAATAAATAAATAAAGCATATGGTATATCCATCACCCTTCACCTCATTAGAACCAATTGGAATCTCCCATCATCTTCTATACATGCTCCTTTATTTAGTAAGAAGCTCCTTATTAGTTATCATCTAGTAAATATGTCAATCCTGAGCTAGATTTAAAGCTAAAACATAAAATTTCTTGTCTTCTAGATACAAAAGCTATTTAAGCTTGATAAAAAAGATAAATATAGGCCGTATGCCATAAGTTATTTACCAAATTGATCAGGCTCTAATTTTATAATACTTGATTAATATAATAATTGTATTTGTATGTTCTACTTATCCACACTAATTATACTTATATGATCAATATTCAGAGTTAACAAGCTTAAGCTCAACAATTTATTTTCAGCAAGCCCCATAAGCTGCTCTTTTGATGGCCCTTTTAAGTCAATGAGTCCGACATGCTGCGAAATTAACTTGTATAAAGTTCGAGCTATATCAAACGCGTGGTTCCACTTTGCGAGCCAAACATTACTTAACTCAAATCCCTCTCGACCGTTTTTAAATATTTATAAGGAGAATTATTTATACTCAAATACTTAATCGTGATAAGAATTTAAAAAACAGCGTACTTGGAAGACGACCGCGTACGTAGAATACGATTGCGTACTACTTACTACTAATTCTCTTTATATTTTATTTAGACGAAATTTATCATTGAAAGTTTGCTTTTGTATTTACTTGTGTACTCAAATGCATCATGTTGGACCCATCTTTTATGTGTTACTTCGGTAAAAAAAGAAAAAAATAAAAATAAAAAAAGATACTGCTTGGATACTGCATTGCTGGGCCAAAGAATAAAAAAAAATGTTGATAATTGCAATTAAATTTTCACCAATAGTTATATCTGATAAGCAAAAAAGTTTAAATTAATTACATATCAGCTTTTTATATTCTTTTCAGAAAAATTTACACTGTCAAGGTAATTTTTTTTTATTTTAAAAAATGAATGCCTAAAATTTAGAGAAATAGGTTAATAAGTAATTCCTTCAAAAAATTTTGCATAAGAGCATGCAGACAGAGTCCAGAAGTTTCTCCACCCGATTCATCCATCACCAAGTGTCATCATGCAATTACACGAATCTCGAAGCCGACATCAGATGATTCAACGTCCCCTCTAAATCACATCTATCCTTGCATTATTAATCTCACCCAAGCGCCACGTTATTCGCACGGACAAGTCACTCTTGGACCAGGTGGCTCGACGAGTCTAGATTTCGGACACCTGTTTCGTTTCAGCTCTAATAATCTACCACGCGTCCATTCTACAACTTCCTTTGTTCTCTTATAAAAACCTCCATTGCTCTTATTCTCCTCTACACAATCTTCACCTTTTCGACTCTTTCTAACTTGCTCTGAATTTCTTGGTTATTTGTGTTATTTATTTACGATGGCTACTATGAAAAAGTTTGTTGTCTTGCTGCTTGTGTGGATCTTTGATGGTGATGGCGGTGTCGGCGGCGGAGCCCGACCGTGAAGGAGGTGACGGACGACGAGGACTCGGAGTCATGGACGAACTGGGCGAAGGAGAAGATCACCGGCGGGTTGGGCATCAAGCAGAAGACTGATGAAGATGATAGCGTCACCGCCAAGACCACCGACGCTGCGGCTACCGCCAAAGACAAGGCCCGGGACAGAGCTTCAAGTAACTATATGTTATAATTTTCTACTTAAGCTTTGTGAATTGTGTAAAGTGAAAAGTTGATTAATTTTTTTTATCAATTTTTATTTTATGTAGGGGGTGGTGATTATACGTCGGAGAAGGCGGGGGAAACCAGTGAAATGGCGAAAGAGAAGGCGGCGAAGGCGAAGGAAACAGCCGAGGATGCCACCAGAAAAACTAAGGAGACGTCGGCAAGTGCTACCGAGAGAGCGAAGGATGCTGCAGCAAAAGCGAAGGAGTCGCTATGGAGCGCCACCGACAAAGTGAAGGAGACCGTTGGCGGCACCACCGGCAAGGCCAAGGACACGTCGGCAAGCGCTGCTGAGAAGGCGAAGGACACGTCATACAGTGCGGCTGGCACGGCCAAGGACACGTCGGCAAGCGCTGCTGAGAAGGCGAAGGACACCTCATACAGTGCTGGCGGCACTGCGAAGGACACATCAGCAAGCGCTGCTGAGAAGGCGAAGGAAGCTGCTGCCAAGGCTAAGGACACGTCATACAGTGCTGGTGGAACGGCAAAGGACACGTCGGCAAGCGCTGCTGAGAAGGCAAAGGAAGCTGCTGCCAAGGCTAAGGACACGTCAGCAAGCGCCGCCGGCAAGGCGAAAGACACGTCGGCAAGCGCTGCTGAGAAGGCCAGAGAAGCTGCTGCAAAGGCGAAGGACTCGACCTGGAGCTCGACTGAGAAGGCGAAGGAGACCGCAGCAGACGCTCACCATAAGGCATGGGATTCCGCCTCCGGAGCAACGGGAAAGACGAAGGAGACAACCGCCGACGCCGCCGAGAAGGCAAAGCAGGCCGCCAACAGCGCTGCCGAGAGAGCTGCTCGTGCGAAGGACATGGCCGCAGAGAAAGCGAGGGAGAACTATGAGGCGGCGAAAGCGAAGACAGGGGAGACCATGGACTCGACCAAGGACACCATTGGTTCCAACTACGAGGCTGCTAAGGAGAAGGTCGCCGGAAGTTCTAGAAGTGAGGATGAGCTCTAAGAAGCTTCTAAAGAGAACGAGAAGGACTTGTTTTACTTCACATGCAGTCTTGTTTACCATGCTGATGATGATTACTGCTGCTGCTGTTTGTTTGTAAGAAACAGATCCTTTGCTATGTTTTATGAGAAGAGGGGTTAGGATTTGCATATGTCTAACCACGGATTTCTTGATGAATAAAGTAATAATTTCTAGGTAAAACTAGAAATCTACTGTAGGGGCAGCTATACAAAATAGTAGTAATATATGTTTAAGATAAATATTATTTTAATTTATGGATGTTAAAAAAACAAACTAATTATTTTAATATAAAATTAAAAAGAAAAGGTTACCAATTTATTTAAAGTTATTAAATAAAGAAAGTTTTTATGCGTTTTCATTTTCAGGTGAAGTGCAATGATAGATGGATAAAATGATAGAAAATCATCCTAAATTGCCGACTGATCTTTTCTTCGCCCTGTGATCCAGAAACCCCAAGTTTGGTCGAGTCCCATGATGAGTACAGCATCCTCGACCTCATATGTAAGCCAAAAATTCAAGTATTTTACCAAATGATACGCCCGCAGTGCCCTATAAATGTCCAGGGTTTTGCAAATTTCCGCAAATTTCGACATTGCTTTTGCATTACAAACAGATTCACACTCTACTAATGCAATGCTACACCAACACAGCATTTCAGCTACTAAAATAAGCATATATCCATATCAAAATTGCCTACTGATAGCTCGTGCAATCCGAACTATTATGTATAGAAATATATACCATACATCCCGATCAATACGATTAGAACTTACGACAGTCCTAGTAAATAGTACTGCTCCTTTATGAATAAAAACCAAGATTAACTATGTATGAGAGAATCTCCAGATTTACATATCTATTCTACGTATATTTTTGGTCCTTTGTCTTTAGAACCCTACAAACGAAAATTATTTGGAATTGACCTAATTCGTAAAACCAACGTTTTATGTTTTGTGCCAAGCCGAGTTTCGATAATCTCAAATTCGAGACATGGCAATCGTGCCGTGGAAGTCCGAACAATTTTTTTTAAAAAATATTTTTTAAAAAATAAAAATATGCTATTTAAATAAGAAATTTAACAAGTTGCACCGGCACGACCTCCATAGATCCTGTTCAGGTCGAACCTGCACGTGACCTTCCTCCTCGCCGCCCCTCTCCATGCCAGGCGGCACGACATGTGCCGCATAGTACCTAAAACCTTGTAAAGCACATTTATTTCATACCCACCGATTCACACTACCAACCCAGTTCCTACAGCTGATCGTCTCAACAGAAATATTTCACATGAAACGAAAGACTATCAAATACATCTTAAAAATTAAATGTCTCTTCCCTAGGTTTTTCCTATTTGAAGTTATCATTAGAAAACTCTGTCTTAATGGACCCATTTTATACGATCATCGTAACAGATAAACTCACGAATAACACTGACCCATTTTCCACCAACCGAAAAATTCCAACCATTCGGTCTGGACTCATCAATAGGTTTGGTTGTACATGAAAATTCAGTTTCATTACTTTAAAAATTTACTAGCAATAAGGATTGCAAGTAATCATCCAAGTTTCTTAGCAAGATGAAATACATATAAAAGAAATTTATCCACTGAAGCAGACATATTACCTGGATACGCCCGAATTTTTGCATCTTCAGTGATGATTTGAAGGGAACAGCATTTTGTTATCTTCTGTCTAAAACATAGAAGATGTGATCTCAACTACATCTGATACAACTTGGTCGTATTCTGCCATGAGTTTTTCCTGGACCTCTGGTGCCAACTCCCCCTTCGCAGGCTTGGTGGTCACTAGCACACAACAAGTTGGCCTCTTCGTTGCACCAGCACTAGCCAATTCCTACAGAAAAGACAAAATCATAGAACTATTAAGCACAACGTTGTGTTGGTTTTGCTGTGCTGTTGCACTATCTCTATAATATTAATCCCAAAAAAATTGCAAGATGAAACATTATATTGCAAAGCCCATATACGGATTATTGAGTTTTCTAACAATAGTAGATTTCTAGGAAGGTCTATTTAATGTCAAGAAAATGAAACTAAAAGGAGGAACAATATGTTTCTCTGAGTCAAGTACAAACACAGAAAGCACTTGACTGCCTCTACGCATGCACTCTTCAACGCATTGCTCCTAATACGCTCTACAAAGAGGAACTGTACTGACTGCATGGCCTGGGATGGTAAGGTAAAAAGGGAAGAAAAGTACATACTCCCTTAGAATGGAATAACTCTCCAAGTCCAGTCAAGAAAGTTTAGAACTCATGATATATTATACGACAATAATTGGACATCTCTAACTAACAAGAGTCAAGAAAATAAGGACAGTGGCATGACTTAATTTTCTATAAACTTTCAGAAGTCTGTAAAATATAAAAGTTTGCTAAACAAAATATCATAACCAATGATATTATAAATTTATAAACATTAAACATCGACTAAACGACTGCAAACAGAAAAGCTTTAAGTAGAAATGCAGACTAACCTCCTTGGATGGAACATATACATAAGGAATATCAGCGTCCTCGCATAAAATAGGGACATGTGTTATTACATCAATAGGAGAAATATTTCCAGCAATCACGCACAATCTACACAGAATAAAAAACAGTTAGAAAAGAATGATAATAAAGTAAGTCAAAAAAACAAAACAGCTATGTTACTCAATATATTACCAACACCTTTGAGTATATAATTTGAGGCTAAGAGAAAACACCTCAATAAAGTCAAATTTGTATAGTGACTCCAAGTAGCAGAACTCTAATTGTATGTCAAATTCATCCCATTTTTATCTCCAGTAAATGAGAAACTGATTAGATGCATGAATGTTTGGGTAAAAAACTAGTGAGCTTGAGAAACTTTTAGAAGGTAATGGGCCTAATGGCTTATCAATATCCATCTAACTCAACAAGCTTTAGTTGCCGCGGGTTTGAATGTGTGATCTCACACCACAAGCCGACAGCTGAATCACTTACAAGCCGACTAATGGATCACTCACGATGACATCTCATTGACAATGTAATTGCATACTATCAAGAGAAGTTAAATTGTCGAGGTCAATGTAGCAGACTAGCAGTCAAAAGATGAATTCTTCAACTATTCCACTTTGAGGCGATTTCTTATCTACATTGACATGTCCAAACCAGAAGTTTCTGTTTACATCATTGTATTTATTTTCATACAAATAAACATGTATCTTTTTTTGTTTAATATATATATATATATATATATATATATATATATATATATATTTGCAAAGTCCCCGCCATGAAGTGTCCAAGCCATTTTTCAAGAATTGCTCCATGTTTGTGTCCAGCGTCTAACAATTAATTTATGACAGCCTTAAGCATATGAAGTTTATTATGATTTTGTGGCTGCAGGAAGCACCTAGGACTACTAAATTCCCCCTATTTACCATATCCAGCCCTTCTGCTAAAATTTTCGTTGATTGGCCGCCCATCAATACTGGTAGATAACCAGCTCGAAACGAGAAGCCCACTTGTCAACCAGATTATTCTACCCAATGACAAAAATATATCATTTTAATACTGAAAGATATCTTTTCACTTAGTAGTGCGTAGTTTCACCTTCATGTGTATATACGTAAATACCGGCGCGCGCGCACACACACAATGACATCATTATATAAGAGCAAACATAACATCTTAATAGGGACAAAATAACAGAACTTACAATATCATACAAACTATGCACCAAAAAATACAAACTTGTATTAGTCTATGTCATTGCATTATATAAAACGACAGTTCAACCGAAATTCCATGATGAATCATAACCGTTGATCTCGCAGGTAGATCCATTATGAAATTTCAAATACTGCAATACCATTGTTTGGGGAAAAACAGCCGATAAAGGCGAAAAAGGCGTACCCTTTGTGGCCACGTCGGATACTCTTAACAACCTCCTTCACTCCTCTTTTCAGACACTTAGACTCAGCAGCTGTAAATAAGAACTGAAATCATGCAAGAGACCAAAAAAAGAAAGAAATTGCACAATCTTCAAACAACTAATAACTCCCAAAGAAAATATATATAAACAGTTGGAATAAAAGAGAGAATAAGTGAATAACAATTCATTTTATATGATCCAATATGCCCAAGAAATTGATGCGCATGAATTCCAAGCAACAGCGTAAACGTCAAACCTTTCCCAAAAACAAGCAAGAATAATACAAAATATATCAAAATCATAAGAAAAAAATCAAATAAGAACATATTTAAATTAAAAAAAAACAAATAAGAACATATTTAATTAAAAAAGAAGAACGACTGGAAAACCTCTGCGAACGAGCTTGAGGGTTCGCTTGCGGATCTTCTTTCCGGCGAGCGGGCGAGCGATCGGCGCCAGTGCCATCATATTTGCTTCTCCTTCGCCAACTTCTCGGATTCCACGTCGCTGCCCATTCTTCTAGAACTTCCAGAACTCTAAATTATTCAGTGGAATTAGAGTTTTAGAGCTTCGTCGTCGGCGTCGCCGGCAGTGGAATAGGGTGACGGAGAAGGCTCAAGGGTTTTAATTGAGGGTTTACAGTGTAATTGGACTGTCGGCCGCATATCGTTGATTCAACATGGGGCTTGGCCCTTTACAGCCTGTTTGGAATAGAAGAATGTGGGAGGAATGAATGCGAAGGGAATGATTTAGGGGGGATAGTGAAAATATTTTACCGTTTGGGAGGGTGGAAAATAGGATTGGAATGAAAATTGGGTGTAATTTATTTTCCTGGGACCCACAGAATTGCATCCTCTCCAAATCGGAGAGAATCAAGGGGGAATGGATGACTTTCTATGGAATTACATTTCTACCCCTTCTTATTAGTCAAGTGCTTTGGGTTTTTTTTTTTTTTTCTTTGTTTAAAAAAAATTGTAACTCAGTGTAAATATATCACAATAGCGAGAATTAGATGAAAAAATTCATCTTATTTAAGATACATTGTCATCTATATTTTGCAATTAATATTATATAGTATACGTAATAATATATATTATCACATCTGACTTGTATTTTGTAGGTATCCGATATATATTATATTTTATTTTATGCATTTATAAATATCTTTTCATTTTCCATTTTCATCTATTCTATTCTCTTAAGTTTTTCCAAATAAAGGATAAGGGTAAAACGGTAATTTACAATATATATCATTTATCCTTATACATAATTAACTTTATCTCCACTTTCTTTCCCTCCGTTATCCAAACACGTTGGAGGAATATCATTTTCCATCACTTTCTTTCCTTCATTTTTTCTTCCTTCCATTTTCTTCCCCTCTTTCCAAACATAGCCTTAGGGAAAAGAAAGAAAAGGAATTTGTCAAAAAAATAATAATAATAAATAAAATAAAAACCACATGCTTCGCCAACGAAAAAAAATTAAGTTAACTTTTCTAAACACATTTTTAAGTTAAGATTACTCATCCAAATACCTCAATTCGAGTATTATAATATACTGACAATTACTATTAGCCATTTAAATTACTAAACTACTGAAATTTTTTTTAAATATAATTATTTTAATAAAATAAAAATAAAATAACATTAAAATTTGTTAATTTAAGGTCGCGCGTGCCAGGTCAGCGCCACTGAAAAACGCTCTACGTTCTAAGTCACCAAAGGAAGAGCGTCTTTTCAAAAAATATTTTTTCTTGATAAATACGTTCCAAAAAACATTCTTTTTTAACTTAAAAAAATCGATTACAAATAAAATAATACAAATATTAAATCAACGCACGAACTTCGAAATTTTTATACAAATTTTCATCTACTTATTTGGCCTATTTTTAATTACTTTTAGAAAAAAATTTAAACTAATAGTTATAAATTTTGATATAATCTACAACTTTATAGTTAGAAATTTTTCGAAAAAATACTAAATATTATACAAAAATAATAATCAAAACTTTGATTATTTTTTTAACATATTATTTAACATTTTTTCGAAAATCTTTCAGTTACAAAATTATAGATCACATCAAAATTATAACTTTATAGTTCAGAATTTTATAAAAATATTTAAAAATATGACAAATAAGAGATGAAACATTCATATAAAATTTCATAATTTACGTACTCTTAATGAAATTAATCTATCTGACATCAATTGTGATCGTAATAAATAAATTAACGTATACTCCTTTTATTACCCTCCATAAAAAACATAATGAATAAATTTTCCACAACCTTATCGATAGCGCATACAGAATTGAAGGTCCTGTCGTTCATCGTGGGCTTCCTGAACAAACAGTTTAAATTATCCTCTGCATAATAACATCACCATACAGCAGCAGTTTCTTAATAAACATTGACAACGGCTTTTTTTAAACATTTCAGGTAAAATTAAGCCCTCGCAATCACTGGAGCTGCTTATACGATGGATAGTCTCACATTTCTTGAGGTATTAATATCCATAACTTGTACAAGATAACAGTGATGATAAACATTAAAAATGTACAATACAGGCCTGTGTTTCTCGAAGCTACAAGGATCTAAAAATGATTCTCATGACTGGATACCAGACCTATAAGAATACAACATTCCGATTTACATTATGAGAAATTATAACACATGATGAAAAATGAAAGAAGAAGTAGACAGCTGAGACAGCACCAAGCAAGAGACAAGTAGGGGATCAAGACTGCACAATCTTTGCTCCTGGAAGTAGAGTCAAAGGCAAACAAAAGTAAGCAAGCCTTTCAAACGCAATTATGATCCTAAAATTTGAAATTTATCCTACTGGACCAAGTCAATTGGTTTGGTTTATATTAGTTCAAAACTAATGATCCACACATTACTAGCCACAAACTACGTACACAAACATGGACATTGACACGGGGCACGGCATAGGCACGGAACAACACGGCAAGGACACGAGATACGCCCATTTTCAGAAAAAAAAAAAAAAAAAAAAAAAAAGAAAAAGAAAAATGAGTACGACTTGGACACGGCAATAATATATAAAAAATAATCGATATTAAGTATTTTAATATTTGATAATATAATAATATTAATAACAAAGTCCATTCATAATATAATAGTGTCCTTGAGACAAATTTAAATAGTAAGAATCTAATTACATCAACAAAAATATAAAAAAAAATACAGTATGCCAGTACATACCTATATTATACTACTTACTACTATATACCGTGAGTAATATATAGTATATTATTTCTCTCAAAAAAAATAGAAAGACATATACGAACACGCGTGTCGGATTTCTTGGTCAGCATGTCCGACGCGCGTGTTCAAAAGTTCTTTTATATTTGTATTTTTCCGACACTTTTCTGGCGTGACCGACGTGTTCGGTCATATTCGCGGCGTGCCCATGTCTGAATACACGGACACTGCATGAGCTCAAATTTTGATGTGTCTATGCTTCCTAGACTGCTAGCAATCTAGAACCCTGTTGGTGTATCAGTGATCAACTTATCCATTTTCACATGAGTGCCCTTGTACTTTTTCTTTTTTTTTTTTTGTTGGAACAACCCTGTACTGCACCTGTATTTTTTTTTCAATGATTTTCGGTAAACATTTCAGTATATAGAGACTAACAGTAAACTACTAAAATTCAATCCCTGTGCGTGATATCCTTGCAAATATTGTGCAACCACAATTACGAACAAATACTCCCTAATAGTACCTGTTGAGTGTGTCAGCAGCATATCATCCCTCCAGTTAGATGTAAAAAGTCGGGTCCAGTCTAGATCGACTGTCAGAAGTTTCCTACAACCTGTAGATCGAACAAGTACGGGGTAAGCATTTGCAACTCAAACTTCCTTCTTGAAAAGAAGAATAAAACTCATTACATTGCTGCAACAAGTTCCCTATAATTTTCAGCTCCATAAATGACAGAACTCATCCGTCAAGGATTAAATGAACAACAAAACAAAATGAACACGTCAAAACTTATATTAATCAAAATATAAGTTTATACCAATATCATTTCTTATAACCCTTCAGATAAAACTAGCTTACTGATTAAAAACAAAAGCAGTTTAAGCAAGAAACAAGGAAACATATATTTGCACTCGAAAATGGAGATGACTACATCAAGGCATGTGAACATGACAATCTGAAAAATGAAGCTATACAGGAGCACATACACGAGAAATAAGAACTATCCGATACCATAAGGGCTCTCGCCTATAGGCACCGACTCTGGAAAGGGAACAAGCAATTTCTTGCTTAATGTATTCCATTATAGCTGAGCATTTCGTCAACCCAATCCGACCCGAACCGATTTTCTTTGTACCCAAACTGACCAGAATTTGGTTCCAACCCAAACTGAACCGAATTGCTTACAATTCGGGTCAGTTCAGGTTGACCCGAATAACAAATACATTTGTTTCAAATGTTGCAACTTGTATTGTTACCTCAGTGAAACCTCAAAAAGAAAAAGCATCAACAGCCGCATTGCATAAATAAATGAACTCCAGCTAAACAAAATTATAAGTGACACGTCCATAAAGCCAGTGAACACAGCATCAGCACCAAAAGCGGTAAACAGAAATAGGAAATAGCAGTTAACAGCAGGCCAACATCAACAAAAACAGCAATAAATAGCATTAACAGCAGTATTGTTTGGACAGCAGATGTATAGTTGCACTGGGTGAGCAGAATCTGCAGATCCTTCTGCCGTTTGCTCAGAGACTGAGCAGATAGACGATTCACAGTGAAGACGAGGTATAGAGAGTGGTCAGTGCTGCCGGAAGATGAGAAGATGGAGGAGTGACGAGTGAGGACGCTGGGGAGAAAAATTAGGGTTACAGAGGGAGGAGGGGGTGGAGCAGCGAGTAAACACTGGGAAAGAGACTGAGATCGGGAGACTGGGGAAAGAGCGGAGCTACAGGAGAATGGTGAGCAAGGCGCTGGGGATGCCAAGGGGGCGGAGTGGCAATCGAAAGTCCCAACTATCAAAGGAGAGGGAAACTTGAGAGGATCAGGGGCGGTGCAGAGCCATGGGGACCCAAAAAGGGGAAGGAGCAGCCAAGCATGGGGGAGACGCAGGCGGCGCCAGCACACCAGGAAGGAGAAGTCGAGTTGCACAGGCGAGCGGCGAGAGTACGGGTGAGTGGACTCATTAGGAATGTAATGAGCAGCTTAGCACTAGCACCGAGTGAAGAGTGAACCACAGAGATTATATATGTATATATAATAAATATAAATGGGATATGACCTGAACCTGCCAGAATAACAACTGCCAAACCCAAACCGAACTATACATTAGCCCAATTGCGAAGAAGTCAACCCGAACCAAACCCAACCTGAACCAGAATTTTATGGCATTTCGGATCGGTTCGGTTTTTCGGGTAAAAAAGTGTAATGCTCGCCACCATATCCTACTTTTGTAAGAGGTAATTTCTACGCCTCAAACCCACTACCTTTTAGTCGCAAGGCAGATGTTTTATCACTTCGGCAGGTTTCCCAGAAACAACTAATAATATTCAAATTCAAACAAAAATTCAATCAGTGACAAAACCTTTAACATTTGTAAACATTGTAATGTCCAACCATGCATATTTTATAGCAACATGAGGTGATGCGAGCAATGAACGCGAGATATTTCAGGAAGCAGCAGTACCGTGCATACTGACTTTGCATCTGTAGCACAGATCACTTAGCACTCCAAAGCGTACTTCTGGACCTAGACATGTATATATAGTTTATAACATACGCTTTCTTATCTTACCACAAAATGGGCCATAAAGCCTTTTAAAAAAAAAGAAAAGAAAAGTAAAGATCATTCAGATATATATATATATATATATATATATATATTAGCAAGAGAGCTGTACAACCAAAATAAGTACCTACTTCACAGGCCAACAGTAAAAGAGGAAAAATAATGGAAGTATGGAACAGAAATATATACCACTTACTAAGCCACCGGTAGCTTTTTGCATATTATTAATGATTACACAAGGAAAGAGATAAAACAGAAACTGGATTAAATAAAATGTTTTCTGCTGTCATTATCAACAGCACTTTTTTCTTCATTTTCCACCAGTATGCATCAATTACTTGAACCATGATATACAACTTTTTTGTGGATGGATTACATTAGTCCTGCTATATACTACGCATTCATGAAGTGAACCCCCTTCAATGCCATAAATCCACTACTATTTTCTCAGAGAAAGGCTGATGTGGTCAATGTTCATGAAATCTTTTCTTTGGTAAGTCAGCCCTGCCACACTTAATCTGCAAGCTTTATGTGTTCTTCTACGGGGATTAAGTTATCATCTTCTTTATTGATACCCACTACATGCTATAATTCATAAACAAGAGAGATGCTCATGTAGTCATATTTAGATCAATATTTCATATAAAATTAGAAAAATGTTATTCTTAGGATCATTATGACCCTAAAAGTTAAATCAGAACTGATATGGCATTGTCCATATCAACCCACTTTTTATTATCAAAAGTGACCAGTTCCTATGTAATTACTTTGAGAAATGGAAAGTAGTCCTTTCCAAAGTATTAAAAAGTGATCCTTTCCAAGGTATTGGAAAGTGTAAAATGATTATTCCCAAAGTATTTAATTGAACACTCGAACTAATAAGGACAATGTTACATCAGCCCTGATCTCTTCAGGCCTAATAAGAACAATACCACATATCAGCCCTAAGTTCTTCATTGTAAAAAAAAAACATATCTCTTAAATTTAATATCCTTCTAGCACAAAACACATAACTCCAATTTCCATCTTTTACCCGATTCTATTAGTTATATTAAACTTCAATTTCCATCTTCTACCTGATTCTATTATGCAAATGGTTATATTAAACTCATATAGGAATATATTCGATTTGCATGGAAAATATTAAAAGATCAACTACTGCATTACAGTCAGGAACACACCCTTCTATCAACAGGAATAAAGGTTTAAATTTTTTCTTTTAAAAAAGGAAAGAAACAGTATCGAGAAGTACTACGTGGGTGTTAAATAAACAAGAAAACCAAGTGAACTCAATACATACACAAAGGAAGGCATATAAGACCAAATTAAAATGGAAAACGGTAACAGAATGAAATCTAGTAAATGGTGATCGAAGAGATTAGCAGAAAATAAGCCTAGCTTAAGAAACTAACCTCAATCGTACTCTCTTCAAGAAGTATACTAGATCCTGCAGCATCAATAGAATGCGGACCATCAACCTGATCTCAGCTTGCCTTCCTACAGTTAAAGTTCAAAAATCACAAAGTGTAAATAGAAGTGAACGACCATTTCAAAATTTACAAGGGATGTAATAGTACACCTTAGTTCCGTATACAAGACCTCCTCCAATAACAGGATGGAAGCACGCTACGTTAACCTCATCCTCAGCGCTTGGAAGAACTCTTACAAGCTCCATATCCGAAACCCTATAAACCTGGAATTGTTCAAGCAACAGGATTAAGCACTAAACTTTCTGTATATAAACACATCATTTGATATCAAGACCGTGGTTGCAAAAACCATCACAGTGACTTCTTACTAGAGACAACAGTGCTGAGGCGGGATCATTTATAATTGTTTCCCAGATGGACTAGCGACTCACAAATATTAATTCACTGTATCTGACTTGCAGTCATGTTCTATTGCAAACAGGATTTAATCATTACTGATTACTTATTGCATGTCTTTAAGGCCAACTATTTTGCTTTTTCATTTGACCTTCCTAACCTATATTAAAAATTAAAACGTAAAACCTATGATTACTCTTTCACATATATAAACAAGACTAGTAGTTAAACAATTATGCCTCACCTCCAAAATTGTATAAATAGGCACAGTAGTTTCCCCTTCGACAAGAAAGCTCCTGAGAAGTGAACTGTGGCGTCGGCCATATGCTAATAGTATGTGCTCCGATGTGGGTGAGAACTGCAAAGAGAGAACTATAAATGTGGAATGCCATATTCTAAAACATAAATGAAAAGAAAGCCTTAATTATTACAGGGTAAACATCCCAAAGAATTAGCTGAAATATACGATAAAAAATCCAAATTGAGCCAAGTAACATGTTGGTAATCCTGATGTATGGACACAATAAATTGCACCGACTAGAAAGTTCTGAAAGATGCACGTTTTGTATGATTTTCATGCTGCTTATAATTTAGTAGTTGTTCCATGTAACATCTAGAAGATAGAAAAAGCAGTTTAGACTTAAAGAGTAGTTCGCGAAGAATCAGTTTTAGTGATGAAATGAAATTTTGAGCAAATTCATTAGTTTGTCAAACTACAAGCCAACATATTGAGGAGCAACTAACAAAATCATTAGAGCATCAGATACAGGGAATTTGGGGTTGGCATATACAGGGAATATCACTAGTAGAAGACATCAAGCTTTTTGCACTGCAGAATATGTATTAGTATTGCCAAGTAATAAAAAGTACAAGATGCAGGACATACCTGAATTGAAGTCAAGCAGTGAGCAGCTCTGATTGGCCTTGAAGCAAGAACAGACCCAAAACTGTAGGCATAGTAAAACATAATACATATCACCTACAGATGGCACAAACAGAAGAAGAATATGTCGAAAATAAGACAGGGAAAAGGTTATCATTACGTTGCCTCCTCAAGCGAATATATGCGAAGCTCATACATGACTTGGTGTGCTGAAATTGGGTGCCGTGTTGGGGAAGTTCCAGCTATGGGGGCATCATGATGCACCTGCAACTGCAATCCAGGATCTCCTTCAACATTAGGAAGCACACATGCAACACATGCAGCTAAGAATTTCCCGCAAGGCGAAAAGTGTGCTCCCATTTCACTGCAAATAAACGATTCGAAAAGAAATAATAATATTAGCATATACAGCCAACATTCACCAGAGGATTTTACTAGTTATCCAAAACTTGTGTTTCCTTTATATGTACAACATGAATAAAATTTAAAAAAACCCATGTATGGAAGTCTTAAACATAGTCAAATTAAACTTCCTCTCTGAGAGACGAAGTTAACATTCATGCAACATCACAAGCATCTACAACACCAAACTCAATATTCAAATTCCTCGAAGACCTAAGACCTCAGACAATGTTGAAGATCCTACAATAAAACAGTTCAGAATCCCCAATTTCTTTTCAGTCCCAAAATGTTGCTTGGGCACCACACAACCCTAAGTGTAGTACCTACCTTTCCATTCTACTTGTGAATTTAGGTAATTGGGCCCGCAATAAGCAAAAACGAATACTAAAATTTACAAATAGTTACACAGTAACTGCTCTGATAATACTGGTAAACATAATAATATCTCTATATTATTTAGAGTATAGGTGCGGCTCTGAAGCTTCCTTAAGCCTAATAGAACACCACCACCATAACAACCATGTATCCAATTACCTTGCATGACTCAAAATGTCTCACCAACGTTCTATTATCAGCTCTTCCCTTCATATGGTATGCAAACGAAAATGAGCCAGAACTTCTCACAATGTTAATTGAGCCACTTTAGCTTTCAAAGCGTGGTCAGAGAAGTATGTAATAATGACTACTCAGCATTATTCCCGTTTCTTCTCAGATTGCACAAATCAGCAGCATAGAACTGCCAATGAACAAAAATTTCAACTAGCCCCTCCTCTTATCCTTTATATTTTCCCTCATTAAAGGCTCCCATTGTTACTTTAGTTGAACTTGACATTGCTTTAGTTAAACTTCATTTTGTTTGAACTTTTGTTTTGCTATAGTTGAAGTTGTTTTAGTTGAACTTAACGTTGTTTTTGTTGAACTGTACCGAAATTAGGAAAAAAAAAAATATGCTTAAAAGTGTTAAGAAATCCTGAAAATGGTAATGTGAACAAATTACAAATCACCATTTCAAATACTTTAAGCTACAGAAGATATGAATGAAGACATGAACGACAATTCAAATTAACCAAAAGGTGATGCTATGTATTTGTTTTGCATTAAACAGGAAAAAAGGGAATTGAATGATTCCAAATACTAAATAAATAATTTGCCAGCATCCAAAAAGGTGTCAAGCTAAATTTATAACTTTACCTGCAAAGTACCGCATGGGGTATAGATAAGCGACAGGTATCTGCATCCAGGGGGTTGCATGGATATTGTACATTATATGGCCAAACTCTCAACTTCACAGTACAAGGTAACTCAGCTGCTGCAGCTGCAGCCATAGACTTGGAGATTTCAGCTTGAATGCTATTTGGGATAGTATGACCTTCGACTTCATCAATTTGGATATGTCCAGAAGCAGTGGCCTCTCCTAAACCTGTTGGAAATAACACGTGTAAACTTGATCTGTGATGGTAGCCAGATTTTCCTGTACACCTACTCCAGCGAGCATTTGCAATCACCGGAGTAGCTGTTAAAGAATCCACAGTTTGGGTATAAAGTATAAAGTATATCAGAAATGTAGGATTCCAGAACCTGCAGTACGAACTAATGTTGGGTTTCCTGGAACGTGAAAGCCAGAATACGTCCGGCCCATTAGCCATCCTTGCAAAAAGGGAAGTTCCCAGCAAGCTGGATCAGTAAAAGGAACATACTGCACCATTTGTCCACTATCAGAAACCGCAGCACCGAGCTCAGGTTGCCTTGGCTGACTTCCGCCTTGTTCAATGTTGCTCTCAATTGTTTCTGCCTCACAGTCAGAAATCACCATTTGCCTTACAGTTTGCAGCGAGTTTGCAACTGCATCTTCAGTTGAAAGATGCGCAGTAGCAGGTTCAGGGGGAGATATCTCCATAGGAGTCGGTACATCATTGAATTGGCCACTGACATTCGTATGGGAAGTTTGCTGATGTGAATGAACTTCTGTTCTTTGCTGTTCATTGACTGAAACACTTAAACTATCACTATGCTGGAACGATATCCTTCCACCATCTCTCACCACTGCTGGCCATAATATATACGGAGCATGCATAGAAGTTGCATTACCTTCTGTATGTAAAGGCATTCTAGAATGAAGATTTCCCGAAAAGACAGTATGAGGATATTGCAAATAACCAGGGGAGGTTGCATAGGTTAATTGGGAATCTGAAGAATCAAGATCATTAACCTGCAAAATAACATCAAAGTCAAACCAAGAGCTTATACAACTCAGGTGACACAAACAGAAAAACATATAGTAGACACCTCAGCAGTTAAAAGAAAAGGTGCGGCATGAGGGTGAAAATGCACAGCTCTCAGTGAACGACGGGTCTTCAGTATAATGGTTGGGGAAGATGCTTCTCCTCTCTTGTTATAATTCCATATATACAGCTGCAAATAGGAGACAGCTTTGGAGTAAGAATATAACTGGCAATATTCATATCGCATAAGACAAAATGTGCAGCCAATACCTTGTGTCCTGAAGCTACAGCAAGAAGCTCACCCTGAGCATGGAAGGCAATAGAAGCAATTGGACGATCTGCTTGAGAGAGAAAACATTTAAGAACCAATCAATAGTTAATATATATATATATATATATATATATATATATATATATATATATATAATATATATATGTATATATATATATATATATATATATAGCCTTCATTTTGCAGCGTAAGATCTTACAGAAATCTCTTGATCCTATACAGGTAGCAGTTTGTGCATCCCATAAGCGAACCTCATGGTCCAAACTTCCACTTGCAAGTATATCTGGGTATAAAGGATGAAAACGAACCTGCAAAAGATCCAGTGGATGATGAAGTTCATACAACTTTTAGCACAATACATATATACGTATATAAAGAAGGCATTCTGTAGTAATCACATTTTTTTGGTAGATGTATTACAAATTACAATCATCTATACTTCAACTCAGATAAAAAAAATAAGAACCACATGCCCAAAGTAAAAAATTTCACCTATCAATGAAAACCGCCTGGTCGATATACTTTCAAGAAGGCTCTTTTGTTTTCTGAGGAGGGGGAGTCTATCAAATATTAACCCCTTGTCATGCAATCGCCAGTATATACAACTGCCAACTTATTGAATCATGTATACGAAGACCATAATATTCTCAAGTTGGAATTCATATCGACATTGTGCCATAATCTATAAATAGCCTCACTTAATATTAAATTGAGGTTAATTATTATATGGAAACTATTTCCCAATGGTTTCAAGGATCTACAATGAGAATAGTTAAAAAACTGCCAAAACAAACTTTCATGTCCTAAAGTCCATGTACAAATTGTTATATGCTGGACATACAGAAGTTTTAAGAGATATTTAAAACTAAAAAATTAAAAATTAAAAATAAAAATAAAAATCAAGTTGCAGAAACTCTAGCTCTTATGTGTGAAAAAATAATGACATCAAAGATCTTCAGGAAACTGTTATGTAATAGGAAATACTATATTAGTTGGAAAGTGCTATATAATAGGCACTATTCTATTAGTAAATAGAAAAATAAGAAAGTTCTTGTATTAGAAATGAGTTATATTAGGAGAGTATTATTAGAAAATACTTAGGAGAAATATATGGTAGAGTCTAGAGGGATATCCTCTATAAATAAACAATGTAAACCCTGCTTTGAATTATGGAAGAAATATATTAATTTTAGTTACAATAGTTTGTAGAGCCGCCACCGGGCGCCGGTGTCTTATCTTCGCCGCGTCCGACGTGAGCCGATCCGAATCGGTTCATAACAATTGGTATCAGAGCAGTCGGTCCCGAACCCTCGCCGCCGCTGCACTATGCTACCTATTTTCGCCACCATCGGGCCGCCGATGGAATTATGTTGCTGACACCGAGCCGCAGGTGTACCTCGCTGTCATCGGGCCGCCGATGAATTATGTTGCTGACACCGAGCCGCAGGTGTATCTCGCTGTCATCGGGCCGCCGATGGAACTATGTTGCTGACACCAAGCCGCAGGTGTTTCTCGCTGTCATCGGGCCGCCGATGTAACACAACTATCAAGAGTCGATCTGCGTCGATTTCTGTCCATTGCCAACCTTGAGGACAAGGTTGTTTTCGAGAGGGATGAAATGTTATGTAATAGGAAATACTATATTAGTTGGAAAGTGCTATATAATAGGCACTATTCTATTAGTAAATAGAAAAATAAGAAAGTTCTTGTATTAGAAATGAGTTATATTAGGAGAGTATTATTAGAAAATACTTAGGAGAAATATATGGTAGAGTCTAGAGGGATATCCTCTATAAATAAACAATGTAAACCCTGCTTTGAATTATGGAAGAAATATATTAATTTTAGTTACAATAGTTTGTAGAGCCGCCACCGGGCGCCGGTGTCTTATCTTCGCCGCGTCCGACGTGAGCCGATCCGAATCGGTTCATAACAGAAACATATAAGACAGATTCATGTTATTGTGCAATCTAAATAATAGAAGGTAATTAAAAAAAAAAAAACAAATTGCAGCAAACATGCAAAAGTCCAGCTTACCACCCATGGTGTTCGGCGATGGCCACGTAAAACCTTTAAACACTTTCCAGTTTGGTAATCAATTATCTTAACAGTGTGATCACCACTGCAAACAAGAAAAGCAGGATGACGTAAATGCAGTACATGTCTATGTGCCCAAGATGCATGATAATTGCTTAAACTTACTGTGTGGAGGCAAGTCTTTTCCCATCGGAACTAAATGCGGCAATTGTTGACCTTGGAGGAGGAAAGAGAGGGCAATACTTGGCTGATAAATGTCTCAGGGATTCTGCCTCAACCCTGAGGAAGCAAAACTTTTCTGATCAGATGTATAAACTTTCATAGTCAGTGTTACCAATCTGCAGATACTTTATAGCAAGAAGCAAAATGTACATTATTCCAAAGAATGATAACAATATGATTTCCCATATTATAATGGGTACAATGGAATACATAAAGCGTAACTAGCATAAGCTATTTGGAATAACACGTAATAAGTTTATTAGGCAACATAGAAATTCTTTTTACAAAAAATTAGAACGGCAAATCTTGACAATTTTTTTAAAAGATACACAAATAGTTGGATCTTGAAATGTAGACAACTGAACCACTAATGTGCTGAGAAAACAAGATGCTTTACCAAGAGAGGACAGCCTGTCTTGCATCTGTAGCTCCACAGGATAAGCAAGAACAAAGAGATCTCTGCTTCGAAGGACTTCTCTGTAGCTTCTTTGACGAATGTTTAGTTCGAGGAGAGATCTCCCTCCATGCCAAAACTTGACATATATTTCTATTATAGGATCAATTTAGAAACAACATGATCATCAGTAAGAAATCCAGTGGTATAGAAGCTGGAGAACAGGGAAAGGTAATATAAGCATATAACATAATTCTCAACTAACAATCATGTAGAGCTATGACTTATTTACAGTGTGAAAAATGTTCATTATAGGGAAACAACAATACTTCTTGCTGTCCTTGATTACCAACTCCAGCTTCTATTTATAGGATCAATTTAGAAACAACATGATTATCAGGAAGAAATCCAGTGGCATAGAAGCTGGAGAACAGGGAAAGGTAATATAAGCATATAACATAATTCTCAACTAACAATCACGTAGAGCCATGACTTATTTATAGAGTGAAAAATGTTCGTTATAGGAAAACAACAACACTTCTTGCTGTCCTTGATTACCATCAACCAATAGTAATTAAAAGTGCACTTAATTATAAGCCATCCAACATATAATTTAACAATGATAGAGATCCAGCTCTACAAGAACTAAACTAAGCTTGTCATTGTGTTTAAATCCTAACCATCGAATTAGAGTGGCCATTTCTTTAACAAATTCAACAACTATGTCTAAAAGATGCGCCAACATCTTCGAATAGCATAGAAATAGTAAATTCAACTGTATTGCATAGATCTGATAGATGTAAAGAGAACAGAGATCTCAGTTATTATGAAGCATAACATAACAAACTTAACACACGGCAATATTATTGAAAATTTGATAGTAGTAACAATTTGCCATCTCACCTGTTCTTCGAACTAGGCTGGGGCAGACAATGTGAACAAAAAGGATGAGAAGAACATGACGATGATCCCGTGAAAAAGTTTGCGTCATCCAACCAAGACTGATTCATTGGGTTTGAGAAATTTGAGCTGTCTGGACAAGAAAGAAAACAAAACCATCTTACAGCACTACAACATGTACAATACGCAGCAACATAAACAATTGTTATAAGCGAAACTAGCAGGAATAACAACATTAACTCAAACATTGAAACAGAGAATTGATTGTAACATATTTAGTTCCAACAATAAGACAGTCAAAGATGAACTTTAAAAAGGACATGACAAAAATATTATTCAGTACTAGCAAGATAATGTCTGGACTCAGCATGAGGCAGATCCCTTTCTTTTGTTCAAATGGACATTCAAAAAGCATGTTGCCATGTAAATATTTACATTCAAAGCTAAAAACACATAGCGGATGACTATGAATTCAATGAATCAAAGTAGTAGTTAAATCAAATAATGTCTTTTAAGAGCAACAAAACAAATCAAATACATAAAGCTAATCCAATTTACAACGCGAATAAAATTTACAAGAACAGCAATGTAATTCCTTGGGCCTTGAATCTCATATAAGTTCCACAAAGTTTTACCACATCAAAATAATTAATCTGACGGACAAAGGGAAATCTTAAAGTAGCTAAAGCCACATCTGTACAGCCATTGAAATAATGAAAGAACACGGAATTTGAATTCCAATAATTAAGAAAAGTTCAGGTCCAAACCAATGAACACTCAAGGAATCAAGGATCAAATACCTAGAAGAGCACCAATCAAATCTAGCAAACAATAAACTGGAAATGTCTAAAAGGAGATACTAGATGCAGATTGATACAGTTCAATTTGTTGCAAAGCCTTCTCATTAGCCTACTAAAACCGAAAGACAACAGTAGTGGAAATTTAAAGTTTCACGTACTTATAGATCAAGTACCTATTATTATGTACAGAAAAAATAAATTTCCAGGTTACATAGTGATTTGAAACGCTTAATTAACAATTGAAGCTAGAAACAATCGTGACCATCAAACCAACAACGGGGTACACAGACATCAGACTTAGATACAAGTAAATTGCCAAAACCTAAAGTACCACCAGCAGTGTGAGACCAAGTCTATTTCAAAAAGGCCATAATTCTATGCAATACGGGACAGAGTTATTAAAAACACTGACGAGATGCACATAATTGTCGCCTCAGAGACAGAGATCTCCAAATAGAACATGGGAGAGTATAGGTTTTACAGAATGGTCAACTTTCAACACCAGGAACTCACATTTTTGGACAAATTTCGCTGAATTATGTAAGCAAACAATGAATCGAACACATATAAACTAAATCCAAGAAAAATCTTTCAAAAAAAATTGTAATATTCTGAGACACATAAGGAATGATAGTACAGGATGTAGTCAATTGGGTTATGCATGCAGAGCCAGAGGCAATACATGATACGGATTCAATATAATAATATTCACAACCATCAAATATAATTATCTTCCTTTCGAAAGCTAGCACGTTAAATTATATGTAATAACTGCTTTTAATTACATTTTTTTTGTCCAACAGATCTATGTATGACGATTACCGTAAACACATGTTAAATTGCGCAAGGGCACATTACATAACCTAACTGAGAAAGCAATCAAATCTAATACGCAGCAGAGCATTAAATTAAGGTCTTGATATCAATAGGCAGATAACCATCTTAAGGGATAGCAATCGGGGAGAAGACTGAGCTGGAGCCCAATTCTTGCCCAAACCTAACACAAGATCAATTTTTCCAAGAAGGACAAGTGAATTACGCAATTCAGAACCGCAACTGAAAGAGAAATCTGATTAGATCAAGGGTGGAGGCAATTGAACAATTACCTCGGCGGCCTGGCAAATTCTGGCGCAGGATTTGACTAAATTCGAGGATTTGATATTCAGCGGCGGCAATCGAGCATTTTGATCTATGTTGAGAGATTGTGAGATTTAGGAAGTGAAACTTAGAAAAAAGAGAGAGCGAGATTTGAGATCAAAAGGATTGGTTGCAGAAGCTAGATTTTCCGGAACGCATAGACAAGATCGAAATGAAGAGATCGAGAGATACACAGAGAGAGAGAGAAAGAGAAACACAGGCGTAGGGTAAGTAGATTTGGGGAGACGGTTGAATTATTATTATTACAGTATTAGAATTAGTATTATTTGGAATTTCTACCTAATCAGCTGCAGATTAACAGTTATGATCAACAAGTAACCGTCGCTGTAATAACAATATATTATATATATATATATATATTATATATTATATATATATATATATATAAATAGACTAATCTCAACTCGACAGGAGTTCGGCCCGCTCCTGTCGCGGCGATCCGACGGCTGAAATTCGACCCGAGCTCTTCAAAAACACGCGCGTAATGTCGGCCGTCGTATCGCCGAGGTGATCCGACGGCTGAAACCGATCCGAGCTCTTACAAAACACGCGCGTGATCTCAGCCGTCGGATCGTCGCGATCCGACGGCTGCTGAGTCGACAGGAGCGAGCCGTGCTCCTGTCGAGTGGAGATTAACATCTCTCATATAATATATATATATATATATATATATATATATATATATATATATATTATATATTATATATATATGTCAATTTGTGATTATTTGTTTTAGTTATATGTCATATATTAATTATTTTTAAAATTTAAAATTGTATTCGTTTCTTAAAATCTTTGATTATTTATATCAAATAAATAAGTACTAATAATTATTTTGAATAAACAAATAATGCATTTGAAAAGTCATGAACAATATCTATAACATATATAAAGAGTATATAATATATATTTAAAATTATATAATTTATATTTTAGATATTATATTAGTAATGATTTTTAGTTTATATTATATAAAATTTATTTTTTAAAAAAATTTTAAATATGTGCTTAACACGGAAATATTTAGATATGTTCTTAAAATTTAGATATTGGAATAGGCCTAAATCCTCCTTGTTAACCTAAAAAAAATTTAAAATTTAAAAAAAAATCTCATAAATTATTATGTTTTGGTGATGCAACCTATAAAACTCCTAATTCTAAAAGAGTACATATATTAACTATGCGATGAATTTTTTATTTTAAGCACAACGTCATTGAACATAATCAAAAGTGTTCCTTGCCATTATTTTAATATAGAAATCAAAATACAAATAAAAATAAAATTAGGAAAAGAATATTCCTATCTACTAATTATTCTTACTTTTTCTTTTGTTTCTTTGATTTTTTATACCATTTTATTACGTTATAATATAAAGCAAATGTTTTAGTTATATGAATTTGTCAATATATGAATATATCGAATACAACTATACTTTTTGTTGTCAAAATGTAATTTGTGCCTAACGAGTCTGCTTCAGAACAAAATCAATTTAGGAGTTAATTTTGAAAGTTGGCTTCTTTTCTCATCTTAATTCAGAATTTTAGAAATTATTTGATTTTTTTTTCTTTCTTTTTTTTTTTTCATACTTAAATTTAAAAGTTAGACTTTATTGATCATGCAATATTTTCAAATATGATTAGGGAAGAATCTTGCATTTTTCTTTTGTTCTTAACTTCTAGAAGTTCAATAATGGTCTGTTCACTGTTTTTTTCTTATTTTCAAATATAATTAGGGAAGAATTTTACATTTTTCTTATGTTCTCAACTTCTAGAAGTTCAATAATGGTCTGCTTACTGTTTTTTTTTCTTAACTATCGATTTTTATAATGCATCTCAATCTGAAATAATGTGTGTGTTAAAGTAAAATTCTTCTCAACTAAATATTACTAAAATTTGAACATCTAATCTATATTATATAAAAGTAAATAATTATCTTCTTTCAGTATCTAATTATGCTAACTAACCGAACCAACGTAACAAACTGAGCCAAAGCTGGTTCATAATGATCTCCTCTACCTTCTTTATTCAAGTTTTTAGCTAATCCCCATCATAGCAGCCTTCTAGTTCTTTTTTAGAATAGTTATTATATATATTAGACAAGAAACTTTTTTTATTGTTTTAAAGCTGAATATAGAATTATTCATCGTACTAAAAATATATAATATTGTAATTATTTTTAACATATAAAAAATTATAACATTATTGTATACTTGATAATTATACTTATTTATGTTCCATTTCCATTCATCTACAAACATAACTCTAGTGTAATGTTACAAAAGTTTAAGATTAAAAAAAAAAAAAGTTCAGTACCTCTTTATTATGTTCTTGTTTTCATCGTAACAAGAAAGATTGCTTGAAAATAATAAAAATATCCATTGCCACAATAAATATAGTACAAAATATAAAATAAAGAGCCAATGAGAAGAATATTCTTATCTACTAATTATTCCCATTTTTTTAATCACTTTGATTTTATAACTATATTATACTAGTTTTGTACAAATACGATGTACGAATATTAGTCATATATAATTATAAATATAACTAATTATATTAAAAATTTTAATTTTTATAATTTTATATTATAATTTATATGAATTAATATTATTTTATTAATATATAATAATTTATTCGTTATATATTATTAGAGTAAGAAAATTTATACATTCCATACATAAAAATTATTTGAAGAATGACTTGAAATAATGGTATATACATATATATATATATAGTCACACTATCTATCCCAAACATTCCGAACGTATAAAGAATATTCTTTATTATTCTAACTAAATTATACACTATTTATCCCAAACATTCTGGACGTATAAATAAAGAATATTCTTTATTATTCTAATAAATTATACACGCTCTCAGAATATCATTTTTGGCAAAATGAATGTATCAACGAATGTGGACCGCTACATAAGACAAAATCAATTTGGAAGTTTATTGGAAATATCTTTTTTTTTTTAACTTTAGTTTACTTTTGGGTCAATTCAGTGTAAAAAATTAAACTCTAATTGACTCATTTCATGCACAAAGTCCTAATATTACTAAAAATATCATTTTTTAACCATAAATTATCAACATATATTAGATCGAAATTATAATTAAATAATAAAATTCCGACGTGATATGCGTCTCCAATTAGACGTAAACTATTAATATTATATCCGACCACTATAATAACAATCCAGCAAAAACTTGATATTATCTATTTTTTATTTGAGAGCACGTCTCGCTCAATACCCTCGAGACACCCATTCCTGGTGGAGGACTTTCCACAAGCTTGGAAACAAATATCTTTGTAGTTGACTTAGAGAAGCAAAGCTCCTCAGAGAGTTTTACCATCTTTTTTGCATTACCAAGGATGAAATAAATGCTAGGAATACAAAATTGACCATTTATACAGCTGCAAATATGGATAAAATGAGCCGAATTGTTCATAAATAGCTCGGACTCGAACTCGTTTAAATTCGGCTAAAGCTCGAATATTACCGAGCTCGAGTTGAATTCGAACACAAATTCAAGCTCGATTAATTAAACAAATCGAACTTGAACATCGTGTTACTCTACTCGTTAGGCTCGTGAGCCTAAACGAGACTTTATATTTTATTCAAATATAAACGAGTCGAGTTCGAACTCGACTTGAGTTTTATCTAATTCATACAATCGAGCCATTCGAGATCGGTTTAATTCGACTCAAATTCAGCTCAGTTGACTACAAACGAAACAAGCTCGAGTGAAGTTCGAGCTTAGAGATTTTTCAAGCTCGTCGAGTCAAAGAAATATAATATACAATAGATTGAGATAATTAAAAATACTTTTAACTATAAATAAAGTTGTAAATTTTACTAATATAAAATTCAAAAATTATTTTAATTATTTTTAGCACACGTAATGCATGTGCGTCTTGAAAGTAGCTAGACTCCAGAAGCACATATTCATGCATCTTGAAAGTAGTTGATAAAAACACATGCAGGTGTTTTCTATATTAGGGTGACTTCAGCAACTGAAGTTACATGGATAGACTTTTATTGAATTTAAATGCATTTACCATATTATTACTTTTACTAAAATGATAAAAAGGAAACAGAAATAGGGAGAAAATAAAGTTAAAAAAAAAACAGAGGCTTTGAAGCCAGCTTTGAAATTGTAAATAAATCTTTTCACATCCAATTCCCAATAAATTATGGTTTTAATGATTTTTAACAATTAGAATTGTTTATGCACATAGCTAATATCCTTCATCTTTGGCAAGATATAATTCCAAAATATTTAGTTATATGTTGATTTCCAAGAAATAGTATTGCCACATGATCATTGCATCTTCCATATGTGATAAGTTTACTGATACATTAGTTTTAGCTTTCAGGAGTCTCAGAACATAAGTAGAAAATCATGAACCATGTCAATAAGTCTTAAATATGGAGTAAATCTGCTGACAGTAGTAAATACATATGACTGGAGAAAATTTGAAAACAAGCAGAAACATATAGCTCAATGTTGAAGACAAAAAGGTGGAGAAAGTAATGAATACTTGATCATATATAGCTCAATGATATCATGATCATATAGCCACTTTTATCAATTAGCTATTGTTTTTTCATCATCAAAATCAACCTTAGGACCAAGAAATGGACGAAAAGAATACGATAAAGTCATGTGTGGATTATCATTCTGACCTTCCAAGTCTATGTTTTCGCATTTAAACTTTCATTAGAATAATCTCTGGCACTTGGATCCCAGCTTCGCTTCATCCATGCTTATTGTGATATGCTATCACGTTCATCGCATTCTTGCACATGCAATCTGGATTAGAATAAGCTCTTAATCAGTATAAAAAAACTGACCATTTACTCCCCTGTTGTTGGGCTCTCGGAAAAGTACAAAGCAAAGAATTTCAAAATTACATGCTGTAGATCAAAGAAAGATACTCAAATTTAGGCAGAAGGTGCATTTCGAGGAAGTTTAAGGGCTAAAAACATACTTTTTCCATTAAGAAACACTAAATAATTAAGCTAAATTTTCCTTTACTAACTAATATATCGTACGACTAAGATTAAGATAAATAATTACTCCACTCACATGGATATAGAACTTCAAGGATATTTCACACCTGCCTTAGAAACCACCATCATACCTTGACTCTTCATTTTCCTCTACATTATTGATACTGAATTTCATCTCTTGATCGACCAGTTCAGCAAGATCATGCCTGCCAGCCACCTTGTATGCCTCTATCAAAGCCCTAAAAAGTGATTCATTAGGATCAATATCCCCGTGTTTCAGGAGTCCATATATCCGTTTCAATCCTTCAACCATTCCAGCTTTTCCATAACAAGTTGCCAAATTTATGTAGGTAACGACATCTGGTCGGAACCCTTCATCTTGCATCCTCATGAACAGATTGAGGGCTTTATCAGCATCTCCAACAGCCCCATATGCATAAATTGCAACATTATAAGCAGAGGAGTCGAGAGCAATCCCAGCAGATAGGAAGGTCCGGCAAGATTCGAGAGCAAACGGATACAGCTCCAAAAGAGAGAACACAGAAGTAAATATTGCCAGCCTGGCAAAAGGGTTCCCCTCACGGTATGATGATTCTAATTGAGACACTGCCTCAGGTGAAAAACCACCTTTTTTCAGCAAAGTAAACAACAATTTGAATGTTGAATCATCTGGAAGCAATTTTCTTGCAATCATCTGGTGCAGCAAATCACCGCATTCTCGTAATTTTCCATTGACAACATAAGAAGCAAAGACATTGTTATAAGAAGCACAGTCGTTGAGTAAGCCAGACTGTTGCATCTCCTGGGCCATGTCAGTCGCCTCCGGCAGCATGCCCATGTTTTTGTAAAGATACATCATCGTAGTATATGAAACCCCATCAGCTTGACCAATGCACTTCAACTCGTCAAATAAAATCTTAGCTTCGCTCACCATTCCAAGACGGGCATAGAGATTAAGCATACAATTTGACGCTATGATGTCTGGACCAGTTTCCATATTCTTTATCTGTGTGTACAGCTCCTGAGACTCTTTCCAACAGCTAATTTTAGTGTAACCTTTGATGAGAGATGTAAGGATGATCATGTTAGCACTAAGTCCTACATCTTCCATTACACGAAAATAATGTAGAGCATTTTCGATTTGCCCACATTCTACGAACCCATCTATTAACGATCCAAAGACCACTTCATTAGGTTTGACATTATAATTCTTCATCTCCTCATAAACTTCAACTGCATCTGGCATTCGACTGTTGCGACAGTAACATGCAATTACAGCAGAAAACGTCTCACATCTAGGCTTAAAGCCAGCCTCCACCATCTTCCCTAGATATTCCCTAGACCTCTCCGGCAGATCACCGGCAGAAAGCATTTCAATAAGCGAGTTATAAGTGCACTCATCTGGCCAACTCCCACAGCTCCTCATGCCTTCAAACAACGACAAAGCCTTATCATACAACTTTGCCTTCCCATAAGCTTTTATCATAACATTGTATTCCATCAAATCCTTCCCCCGGGTTATATCCCTCTTGACGAAGAAGATGTCCTCAGCTTCCTTCCACAATCCCTTCTCAGCATAAGCATCAATTATGGCAGCATATATCTTCGAACAAATCTCTCCATTGCCACAATACTTCTCAAAAAAGATTCCCGCTTTATCGAGCAACCCTTCATCAATATACATTTTCATTATAACAGGCATAGATTGTTCATCAACAGTATCTCCTAACCCTACAATTTCCCCAATCACTTCTTCAACCTCCTGCACCATCTTATTCTTGCATAAAACTTGCAAGACGATCCTATGTGTCACGACATCCGGTCTGAGTCCAACCTCCCTAATCTTCTTATAACACATTAAAACTTTATCTACATCGCATTCCAAAGAATACAAAGACATCAAAACATTGAATGACTTCGGATCAGGATGAACTCCCCTCTCTTCCATCTTGCAAAACAGAGCCTCAGCCTCCTCCAAATGCCCGTGGGACCCGCACACGTGAATCATAGTATTAAACGTAGTTGTATCCGGTTCAACACCAAAATTAATCATCTCTAAAAACGCATTCGAAGCATCTTCTAGCCACCCTGCCTTCCCATACAGATCAATTAATGTATTATACGTGGCTGCTCGTTTAGGGATTCTAGGTCCTTCATCGGGAGGGATCCGCCTCGAGGAGTTCCTCGAAGAAACCCTAAAGAGCTCGGTAAGCAAAAAATGCGCTGGGCTTGCTGGATTAGAATCCTCTGATTTGTTTAATTCGTGCTTCGTCAGGTCAAATTCGGTTTTACCATCTCGCCATTGCCGGAAGAACATGCGGGCAGCCTCGAATTGACGGGAATCACGGAGGACTCGGAGGACGGTGCCGGCGGTGACTTCATCAGGGACAACCCAGCATAAATTCTCATGTGGTGCAGCCAGAGGAGCGACTCCCGAGGCGATAAGCCGGCACGGTCGAAGACGTCAATGAGTACCGCATAGGTTTGATTCGTAGGCGCAGTTTCGCGGGACATGGAGGAGAACAGACGGCGGAGATCGTCCCAGCGGCGAGCGCGACCGAGGGATCGGAGAACAATGTTGTAGTGGATTGGATTTGGAGAGTAGCTGGGTCGCAGGCGCATGCGGCAGAAAAGATGGAGAACTCGTCGCCAGTCGTTACGGTGGGATTTGAGGACTACGGTTTGCTCCTTGGGGGATCGCGTCGAGCAGAAGGTCAAGGGTGACGTCATCTCCGTCATCAATGCGCTTCTTCTTCTTATCTTCAAGGAAGCGGAGAACAGATGCGAGAGGAGGCTGAGAGGTCGGTTGAGCTCCGGCGACGGCGCGGAGAGGGAGGTGGTGATGGTGGTTGAGGGAGTGAGCCCTAGGGAAACCCTGTGGATACAGAGAAGAGAAGAAGAAGGTGGCGGCGACTGGAAATGGGTGTGGCATGGCGCGGCGGCGGACGGTGGTGTAAGGATTGGGGAGTCATCGGGAGAGAGACAGAAAGTGAATTTGCATTACATTGTTATGATAACTCTGATCTCGATTTGTCTTTCAAATAGGTCAAAAAATCCTGCCACGTCATAAATTTATCATGACGAAGCCCTATCACCATTTCACGTCCCTACAGACCATATGTTCTTTCTTGGTGCTTTAGCCATGTAGCCATGCTTTTGCTTACATTTAAAATATTAGATTGCATATAATTGTAATTTTATTTTATATTCTCCTGTTTTATGTATTCATTAACCATACGCACAAGAATAAATATTTGGCCCAAATATCAAATAAAATATATAGCCCCAATATCACAAAAAAGTTAAATGGTATAACTTTTAAAATAATTTTAGATAAAAAAATGCACGTTAAATAATTATTTTTCAAAGGTATAATTTTCAATAACAAAAGTTTTATAGTTGGCAAGAGCAAATAGTACAAATTCAAATTTAGTGGGCCTAAAATAAATAACAGAGCCCAATTTTCTTTGAATCCGCGATCCGCTGTCTAAATCAATCTCCTCGCCCGTTTCAGCGTCCCTCTTTCCAGGCCATTTTTTCCTGCCGACTGAATTTCCTACTCCAGTGGTTGCTCTGCCTCCGGCTTCCGATCCCGCCGCCGAGCGAGGTATTCATCACCGCCTTTGGCGCCTTACTTTCACAGTATTTCAGTGGGGGCAACTGACCTCCTTGGCTATATAGTGGATCTGCCCATGATTTCTAGCACTTTTATAGAGAAAACTTAACTTTTATCTGATTGTAATTTTGTTGAGCATCTGATAACATCATATAGTTAAATTTTAAGCAGAACAATCAATCCATTCATGACAGAAGCATGAGAAACATTGGGAGATGTTTTGAAGCTCTAACATTTTTGTATAGAGAAGCCTAGCATTTGTCATTTAATTTTTTTTTTCTTTTTCATGAATGTCAACTAAAAATATCATAGTTCACCTTGAGCAGCACAAAGTTCAATCCATTAATGATAGAAGCACGAATTTATGAGGAATTTGGGGAGATGTTGCATTTTTTGTTATAGAGAAACCTAACTTTTGTCTTAAGTGAGTATTCATGAGTACTTGTTAAATTGTTAAACATCGTATTTGTCGCTCTTGAGCACTACAAAGTTAATTGTTATGATAGCAGTTCAAAGTTGGGAGAAATTTTAGGAGATGATTTTAGATCTCTTACATTTTTCTATGGAAACCTAACCTTATCTGACTGAAATTTTTCTTACCCTCAGTTAAACACTTTCAGAGGTTAATAGGATAGTAAGGAAAATGACTATTGGGACAGCCCTGCGGAACATAGTCCGCCCTTTGTTGTCTTGTCGCGAGCCGCTACTCAATATTGTAAAGCTGCATGGAATAGCTACTTGTGCGCCAGCTTCTTCTCGTGGAGTGATGCCTACGAGCAGCATTTTGGCCCCTCTGCAGAAAACTATTTTCTTGGGTGGGATTCGTTCATTTGCAACTGGTGGGGCTAGCTTTACCGAGCTGACGGACGCACGTTTCCCCAAACGAAGGCCCGGTTTCCAGAAAAGGAAGAAGAGAGCAAGTCTCAAACCCCCAGGTCTAGTTTTAAATGCGTCTCACGTAATTTTAAGCTTTTGTTTCGTTGTTTTATTAATTTACGGTAACTTGTAATTCAACTTTCTACTTGCAGCTGTTGTATTTATGTACGTTTCTTGGTGCTTTGCACTCTAAAACACTCATATCGCAAAACAATTAGGTATTGAGGTATCAGCTCTGTCTGGTTTTTGTATTGACTCGTAGAAGCATGATGGAAATTCCAATTCTTACCAATGTAGTCTATATATGAGAATATTTCTATTTTACTTCTGTTTGTCACTGTTTTGCATTTGTCAGACTCCATGGTGTTTTAGGGGTGAACTGCACTGTGTGTGTTAGCTATTTTCATGTTAATAACCAGAAACTTCATCAAAAAAGAACAGAGCGTGAGAGTGAATACCTGCATGCTAAGGTGTTGCTGCCTTGCTAATATCATACATTTCATGGTAGTTTCACATAATAACGCTAGACATATTCAGAGAAAAGACAGTGTAAGGGAGAAAATATCAAGCTATCAGTGGTGATCTGCTGTTATAGTTCGCAGGATTGCGATTGTGATAAAGTATAATTTCTCGTCGTCAGCAAAGGCATGGAAGTTACATGTATAAACGGATCTTATAAACTGTTTTCAAACCCGTTACTATTTCGAAGCTCCAAAATATATATTTACAAGTACTTTTTGGAAAAACGTCGAACATAAAAATTACAGATCTCATCAAAATTTACAACTTCCGTGTGCAAATTTTTTTTTCAAAAAATATATCTAAATATTAATTTTTATTATGAATTGGAGCGAACTTGAGGAATGAGTAATGGAGAGGATCTATCCCCAGTTAGAACATACATTGAAGATATTCTCTTTTGACACTAAAATACACCCTCTTTTAGAGAGTATTTCTGTGGTTGTTATTATCCTATGACTAGAATTAGTGAATCTAAGAGGATCTTTGATTCGTGATGACCATCTAATGATGTGAATCCTGCAGGCCCTTATGCTTGGGTCCAATATGTTCCTGGAGAACCAATACCTAGAAGTCGTCCTAATGAGGGAAGTGTTCAAGGAAGGAACCGCAGGAAGCGCATCGCACAAAGAAAAGCATTTATTTTGGTAAGATATCTTGAACACCTGGACTCAGTCAACAGTTAACCCAGGAAAATTCATGAAAGCATGAACAAATTCATGAAAGATCGTCTCCGTCAACAATTTGATATTTTTTGTAAGTTTGTACAAACCTGCGACCACAACAGCAACATTCTTAAGGATGTGTGAAAGAGCATCGAAACTTTATAATTTCTTCTCTTTCTACCTTTCTCTGAAGTTATAAGTCCCAAACTGTATCTTACTAGAAAGTGATTTAGAAAATAAATATATGGTGTCTTACAAAATTCTTTTTTATGCTCTTAAAGCTTAGCGAGTGAATATTAGGTGGCCCAGGAGTGACGAGCAACTTCTGGGATGGTTCTTTCCTTTACTGGTCTCTAAAGATTGTATTTATGCTCTTGAAATTATAATTTGACGCCCTAATGATGCCAGATGATGATATTTCCTACTCACTTACTTCAAATAAGATGATATTTTTTAAGATCACTGACTTCAACTAACCTTCCAACGATTCTATATGACCCAAAAGTCTTGACCACCAATAACCCAAAATACATCCCAAATGCTAGGATGTATAGAAATTATCGTCCTCTGGATCAAGACTTGGAATGCATTGTGGACTCTTCTGGGTCAAGTCTTTTGGTAATCTATTTTACTTCAATCTTTATGTCCGCATGACTTACGATGGCTTGGTATTGGCCTCATGGATGTAACTCTCAAGTGAATCAGCAATTTCATTTATTTTATCACTGAAATTGGTTGGTTTTTTTTTTATGAACAGGCTGAAAAAAAGAAACGTAAAGCTCAGTTTGCAGAAGCTAGAAAGACGAGAGACATGAAAAGAATAGAGAGGAAGATGGCTGCAGTTGCAAGGGAAAAGGCCTGGGCTGAAAGATTGAAGGAATTGCAGCAGATGGAAGAGGCAAAGAAAGCTGCAACTGCCTGATCCAACACATTCCAGCCTTCCAGCAGCCTGCTATTGAGTTGAAGATGATGCATCATTTTTCAGAAGTTACAAAGAAAGCTCAATTTCCCAAATTTCTATCTTTTATAAGCTTAGTTATTCAGCATAAATGTTGATAGCATATCGATTTTTTTTTTTTTAGTCAAGAAAATGCCTTTTGAGTAGAATTTAGTAGTTAATTCTGGGAGATTATTGGATACATAAAGGCTTGGCAGCTGAGCTGTATAACTGTTACTTATAATTGAAGTGCTCATCTTTTGTTTTTGAGAAATGGATGGAGGGTGCTCTCTATAACCTGGCCCCATTGTTCTAATTATCTTGCACTGCAGATATTTGTACTTTAAATTTTAAAATGTTCAAAATTAATTTTAAAATATTTGTACTTTAAATTTTTTTGAACATCTCAAAACACTACATAATACACTAGCATATCTCTTTACAACACATCAGATTTACCAATTGGGCATTAATTTAAACAACTTTCTAATGTCTCAGAATACTAATATTAGTTTCAACTTAAATTACTAATCGTCCTCCGAACAAGTTAGGATCACAATGGCCATCAAATAACAATTCGCAAAATAATCAGCATGCATACATAGAGAATAAATATCCTCTGTGTTTACTATCCCACCCTATGTCTCAACATCCCAAAACATATATATATATATATATATATTATAATATATATATATATATATATATATATATATATTAACATTAAAAAAATATAAATTTTAATAAAATTTACAATTTTTGTAGTAACTATTTTTTCTAAATATTCTAGCTCCGGTATCTTAACAGGTTTAAAACCAACTTTAATGCAGTTAGTAAAACTTTAGAACTCCATAATAACTATTTTAAATATTTTTTTAAAAAAAATTCATATAAAAATAACATATCTCATCATAATTTACAACTTCTAAAAAAAATTCATCACGATTATATATCCAATCACAATTTATAAAATTATATACCACACCACAATCATAAAAAATATATTTCTTTTAAAAAAATACATATAAATTTTTTTTTTAAAAATGCTTCAAGGCATGGGACGGTACAGGAAGCAGGGGCAGAAAATTCCTGTCATACATATAATACTCGTTAGAATTGAAGATGCATGCATAACAATCATAACTAGTGATACTTCAGCTAAATATAAATCACATTTCATGCTAACCACTAAGAAAGTTGAATTATTATTTTCAGATTGCACCCTTTCTATCCAATCTTTAGAAAATTTTGTGTTATCCCAAAGGGACCTATTTAAACTTTGCCATCTGGAACATACATAAAATCCTGCAATCTTCAAAGCGTCTCTACAGAAATGCTGCACTAAAATGCAACTTTTATTGCGACAAAGGCCATGTGAAAAGGAGGTGAAATTCTTTTTAATAGATAACGTGAACAGAAGCATGCGAGGAAGCATCAAGTTCACGCTTTCTGGTCAATGAGTCTTCCCATAAACATAAATCACTTTTGACCTCCATACTTCAGAATGCCTTAGACATCAACTATACCGGGAGGAAAGACTGGATTCGTAGCTGCTCTCACAGCGACTTTTGCAACCGCGGTTACATTGGAGGTGTCAAGAGAGGGCCCACAAGAGGGATCCGATTGAGCGACTTTGCATTTTGGAGGAGCTGTAGAAAATATGCCAGCTCTTAGTGAAAAAATGTATATAATTATCTTCTCAACAATAAATATCGATTAGGAGAAACAAATGCATGTGTTGCGCTTAAGGGTGAAAACGAGCCGAGCTGCTTACGAGGAGCTCGGGCTCGAATTCGTTTAAGCTCGGCTCGAGCTCGATAACGAGCTTGAGTCGAGTTCGAGTACGGATTCAAGCTCGAGTAATTAAACGAGCCGAGTCAGAGCATCGTGTTACTCAGCTCGTTAAGCTCGCGAGCCTAAACGAGCTTTTCTATTTTATTCAAGTATTCTTTACAATAAAATTACTTAAACAAATTTGAGTTCGAGCTCGACTCGAGCTTGGTCTAACTCATACAATCGAGCCAAGCTCGACTCAAGCTTGATCTAACTCATACAATCGAGCCGAGCTCGACTAGATTCGACTCAAGCTCGGCTCAGTTGATACAATCGAGCCGAGCTCGAGTCGACTTCGAGCTTGAAATTTTTTGAGTCGAGTCGAGTTCGAGTTTGAAATTTTTTGAGTCGAGTCGAGTTCGAGCTCAGCCTTTGAAGCTCGTCGAGCTCTAGCTAAACCAATCGATCCGAGCTTGAGCTCAGTGGTAATCGACTCGAACTCGGCTCGTTTTCACCCCTAGTTGCGCTTGCGCTAATACATTCATGTATAGTTCCTAAACGAAGGGAAGGAGAGGGAGGGAGTGAGGGAGAGACCATTTCTAATGGAGAACCAATGATACCCAGAGGAACCTTCATGCTCCCAACTTGACGAGTCCCATGTATAAAGCCCGGCCTAAGAATAACTCCTACAAGATGAAGAAATCAAATTAGATATCCTTATTTTCTAGTAAACAGAAGAGTATAGTTGATTAAAAGTGCCAGAGTGCCAGAGTGATTAATTACACGAGCAGGGTCTTGCACTGCCGAAAGTTAACAGGGAATCTTATTTTTTTGTAATAAAAAGATTTATAAGGCTTAACAAGTTCTAGCATAAGAATCAAGGTTTGGCTGTGCCCAAATTTATTTTCAAAACTCCCAAACAAATACCTCTATTTGTTTTTTTATTCACAATTCATGTTCATTCACTTTAGCTAGTAAATTATAAAAATTCATGAATTTAGAACTCTTACCGCCATAAGTAAACTTTGATAATAATTCTGATTCTGCAGCTTTCTGTATCATGAGAAAAGTAGTTGTGATTACATGCACTATATTTACAGCTTTTGTGCTGTAAGAAAATTTTTCTACAAAAACTAATAACTGCATTAACATGAGAAAGCATATTGAAATTTCATGATTCCTGCATATTTTATTGATTAATCTAATAAGCAGCGATTCAAAAATAACTTTTTGTAATAAGCATATTTCTTTTTTGGAAAATTGCTGGAAAGCTCACCACAGCAATGAGTAGTCACATGCAACATCAAATTTATAATAAATATACTACCTTAAGTATTTTATTCATGTTTGTTTGCATTTTTAAACAATTTCATAACATATGAAGATGAACACTGAAAGCGAAAAGGAACTAGACTCTTAGACTGGAAAGTGAGATTGCATGACATTGCCATTTTATGGTCATTTATTTTTCTGAATTGGATAAGGGCTGCTATGCATTTATTTTAATGAATACTCATTGTCATGTTTACGTTGCATGTGCGTATTCAACATTAACTATATAACTACTGTCGGAGAGTTTCAAGAAATAATTAAAAAGAAATTTACATATGAAACTGTATGGTACATGTTTTGCGCCTAAAGAACTCGAGAAGCCTAAACCATAGATAAGAAACGCTTACAGATGGATGGTTTTAAGAATACTGCACACAATTATTCTAAATTGATATTGTAAAACAAGGAGCTTCTGCTTGAGATAATATATTTCATCATTTTATAACCTACTAAAACCATTTTCAGAGACAACAGATTAACGTATCATTGAAGAATAAATTTCTTTGCCCAGCAACAAAATTACGTGCTAAAGTCATTTGCATAAATACCTTCCCCTCATAATATCCCTGCAACAAATAATTTACTATGCCAAAATCAGCAGCTGAGATGTATACGAATCTTTTTACACCTGCCAAAACAGACCGAAAAACTTCAGCCAAAGATGCACGGATATAGCTTTGGCAAAAGAACATATAGAACATAACTATGCGTCAATGAAGATTAACTAATTACTATATTTATTATTATTATTAACATATTAGTTCTATAACCATCCAAACAGAGTTGCAACATTCATCTCGAAGTTTCTCGACACTTGATTGATTATATCCCTGCAACCTTTTTCAGAAACAAGTGTACGCTAAAAAAAGGAATGATTTCACTGCAATTCAATCACCAAACCTTCTGCATCTTTTATAGTTCACTCTGGATGAATAAGTCCGTCATCTTATGGCTATGAATTTATGATTCAAAAGCCCAGATGAAAATCACAGAAAGAAGAGCGCCGAAACTAGTACAAGTACTAGAAGCTTTCATATTCTCCCCAACACCCAAATTATGGAAACTTTGGGTACCCTTTCTTTTGTTTTTTTTTCTTGAGATGAGTAGATAGATACACAAACATGGACTCAAAATCAAGAGCAAGGCTATCCGCAAGGCTGCGCTATCACAAGTTAAGAGCCAAAAATGGACTATATTGATTGACAATTCACGTGTACTTACAAAATAGAGATTGCAGGAACTGCTTAGCTAATGCAAATAATAGATTTAACCTCCGAATACATTCGCTTCAGCCTTACAAGTGTAACTAGTAAAAAGTCCTTGACAAGTTTTACATGGAGACATCGTAGTGCTTGATTAGATGAGGGTGCTAATAATCATGTACACAGCCATGCCCAAAAGAAGGCTATTTCCGTGCGGCCCTCGGCCTAAGATAAGGCATTTGTTGGAATCACCCATGGTGGGATTTGATTTCGTATAGAAAAGACTTTGCAACTTCATATCTAAATCCAGGAGGTATTAAAGCTCACTTCTAATGGCATGCAAAATTGCTATCCGATCATATAAAAGCTATTATGCAAGTTGGAAAGCGTTTAGAAATTGACAAGTCATGCAAGACATTCACATATATACAAGGCTATTGTCCCATGGTCGAGCAAGCTCTTCTACTGTATCAAAAGAAAAAAAACCTAGCAATCAGCGCTAGAGACAACTACTCATTCAGCAATTACTCCTCTCAAAGAATGTGGTTAAAATAACAATTTCCACATCTTAAACTACCATGGATCATTTAGGTTAAATCTTTTTACTTCAATTTTAAGCTAATATCTACGTAAATGTAATTGTCAGACAACTGAAAAGTAAAATACAACCACTGAACATGACATGTAAAGTGTAGACTACCTTTCTCTGCTGCCGCCCTGATGGCATTGATGTTTGCTGTCCCATTTATCTTGTACATGTAAGAATTCGATCCAAAACCTCCAACACATGATATCTATAGGTTCATGAGATGATAAGTGCATAGCACAATATTTCAGCAGCTAACGAATCTAAGAATAATCAACATAAAAGTTGGTTGAAAATGATGGATAATTAACACATACTGCATGTAGCACATAAGTTGGGAAAAAAACGACAAATCACCATAGGTGAAGAGACATGATAATGAAAGCCCATTCACAAACCATTGGATCCATAACGAATTCTGAGAGGCTTGGAATATGGCTTGGAATAAGTCTTAAATATGGAGTAAATCTGCTGACAGTAGTAAATACATATGACTGGAGAAAATTTGAAAACAAGCAGGAACATATAGCTCAATGTTGAAAGACAAAAAGGGGGAGAAAGTAATGAATACTTGATCATATAGCTCAATGATATCATGATCATATAGCCACTTTTATCAATTAGCTATTGTTTTTTCATCATCAAAATCAACCTTAGGACCAAGAAATGGACGAAAAAGGTACGATAAAGTCATGTGTGGATTATCATTCTGACCTTCAAGTCTCTGTTTTCGCATTTAAACTTTCATTAGAATAAACTCTGGCACTTGGAGCCCAGCTTCGCTTCCTCCATGCTTATTGTGATATGCTATCACGTTCATCGCATTCTTGCACATGCAATCTGGATTAGAATAAGCTCTTAATCAGTATAAAAAAACTGACCATTTACTCCCCTGTTGTTGGGCTCTCGGAAAAGTACAAAGCAAAGAATTTCAAAATTACATGCTGTAGATCAAAGAAAGATACTCAAATTTTAGGCAGAAGGTGCATTTCGATGAAGTTTAAGGCTAAAAACATACTTTTTCCATTAAGAAACACTAAATAATTAAGCTAAATTTTCCTTTACTAACTAATATATCGTACGACTAAGATTAAGATAAATAATTACTCCACTCACATGGATATAGTCTTATAGAACTTCAAGGATATTTCACACCTGCCTTAGAAACCACCATCATACCTTGACTCTTCATTTTCCTCTACATTATTGATACTGAATTTCATCTCTTGATCGACCAGTTCAGCAAGATCATGCCTGCCAGCCACCTTGTATGCCTCTATCAAAGCCCTAAAAAGTGATTCATTAGGATCAATATCCCGTGTTTCAGGAGTCCATATATCCGTTTCAATCCTTCAACCATTCCAGCTTTTCCATAACAAGTTGCCAAATTTATGTAGGTAACGACATCTGGTCGGAACCCTTCATCTTGCATCCTCATGAACAGATTGAGGGCTTTATCAGCATCTCCAACAGCCCCATATGCATAAATTGCAACATTATAAGCAGAGGAGTCGAGAGCAATCCCAGCAGATAGGAAGGTCCGGCAAGATTCGAGAGCAAACGGATACAGCTCCAAAAGAGAGAACACGGAAGTAAATATTGCCAGCCTGGCAAAAGGGTTCCCCTCACGGTATGATGATTCTAATTGAGACACTGCCTCAGGTGAAAAACCACCTTTTTTCAGCAAAGTAAACAACAATTTGAATGTTGAATCATCTGGAAGCAATTTTCTTGCAATCATCTGGAGCAGCAAATCACCGCATTCTCGTAATTTTCCATTGACAACATAAGACGTGAAGACATTGTTATAAGAAGCACAATCGTTGAGCAAGCCAGACTGTTGCATCTCCTGGGCCATATCAGTCGCCTCCGGCAGCATGCCCATGTTTTTGTAAAGATACATCATCGTAGTATATGAAACCCCATCAGCTTGACCAATGTGCCTCAACTCGTCAAATAAAAGCTTAGCTTCGCTCACCATTCCAAGACGGGCATAGAGATTAAGCATACAATTTGATGCTATGATGTCTGGACCGGTTTCCATATTCTTTATCTGTGTGTACAGCTCCTGAGACTCTTCCCAACAGCTAATTTTAGTGTAACCTTTGATCAGAGATGTAAGGATGATCATATTAGCACTAAGTCCTACATCTTCCATTACACGAAAATAGTGTAGAGCATTTTCGATTTGCCCACATTCTACGAACCCATCAATTAATGATCCAAAGACCACTTCATTAGGTTTGACATTATAATTCTTCATCTCCTCATAAACTTCAACTGCATCTGGCATTCGACCGTTGCGACAGTAACATGCAATTACAGCAGAAAACGTCTCACATCTAGGCTTAAAGCCAGCCTCCACCATCTTCCCTAGATATTCCCTAGACCTCTCCGGCAGATCACCGGCAGAAAGCATTTCAATAAGCGAGTTATAAGTGCACTCATCTGGCCAACTCCCACAGCTCCTCATTCCTTCAAACAACGACAAAGCCTTATCATACAACTTTGCCTTCCCATAAGCTTTTATCATAACATTGTATTCCATCAAATCCTTCCCCCGGGTTATATCCCTCTTGACGAAGAAGATGTCCTCAGCTTCCTTCCACAATCCCTTCTCAGCATAAGCATCAATTATGGCAGCGTATAGCTTTGAACAAATCTCTCCATTACCACAATACTTCTCAAAAAAGATTCCCGCTTTATCGAGCAACCCTTCATCAACATACATTTTCATAATAACAGGCATAGATTGTTCATCAACAGTATCTCCTAACCCTACAATTTCCCCAATCACTTCTTCAACCCCCTGCACCATCTTATTCTTGCATAAAACTTGCAAGAGGATCCTATGGGTCACGACATCCGGTCTGAGTCCAACCTCCCTAATCTTCTTATAACACATTAAAACTTTATCTACATCGCATTCCAAAGAATACAAAGACATCAAAACATTGAATGACTTCGGATCAGGATGAACTCCCCTCTCTTCCATCTTGCAAAACAGAGCCTCAGCCTCCTCCAAATGCCCGTGGGACCCGCACACGTGAATCATAGTATTAAACGTAGTTGTATCCGGTTCAACACCAAAATTAATCATCTCTAAAAACGCATTCGAAGCATCTTCTAGCCACCCTGCCTTCCCATACAGATCAATTAATGTATTATACGTGGCTGCTCGTTTAGGGATTCTAGGTCCTTCATCGGGAGGGATCCGCCTCGAGGAGTTCCTCGAAGAAACCCTAAAGAGCTCGGTAAGCAAAAAATGCGCTGGGCTTGCTGGATTAGAATCCTCTGATTTGTTTAATTCGTGCTTCGTCAGGTCAAATTCGGTTTTACCATCTCGCCATTGCCGGAAGAACATGCGGGCAGCCTCGAATTGACGGGAATCACGGAGGACTCGGAGGACGGTGCCGGCGGTGACTTCATCAGGGCACAACCCAGCATAAATTCTCATGTGGTGCAGCCAGAGGAGCGACTCCCGAGGCGATAAGCCGGCACGGTCGAAGACGTCAATGAGTACCGCATAGGTTTGATTCGTAGGCGTAGTTTCGCGGGACATGGAGGAGAACAGACGGCGGAGATCGTCCCAGCGGCGAGCGCGACCGAGGGACCGGAGAACAATGTTGTAGTGGATTGGATTTGGGGAGTAGCTGGGTCGCAGGCGCATGCGGCAGAAAAGATGGAGAACTCGTCGCCAGTCGTTACGGTGGGATTTGAGGACTACGGTTTGCTCCTTGGGGGTGATCGCGTCGAGCAGAAGGTCAAGGGTGACGTCATCTCCGTCATCAATGCGCTTCTTCTTCTTCTCGTCAAGGAAGCGGAGAACAGATGCGAGAGGAGGCTGAGAGGTCGGTTGAGCTCCGGCGACGGCTGCGGAGAGGGAGGTGGTGATGGTGGTTGAGGGAGTGAGCCCTAGGGAAACCCTGTGGATACAGAGAAGAGAAGAAGAAGGTGGCGGCGACCGGAAATGGGTGTGGCATGGCGGCGGCGGCGGACGGTGGTGTAAGGATTGGGGAGCCATCGGGAGAGAGACAGAAGAGTGAATTTGCATTACGTTGTTATGATAACTCTGATCTCGATTTTGTCTTTCAAATAGGTCAAAAAATCCTGCCACGTTATAAATTTATCCGCACGAAATATTTTTCATCCTATAAATCCGACTGCACCGTATTTATTTTTTGTAAAAATAAAATACATATCTATATTTATTTTTGTGAAAAATTTTTATATAAAAATTATAAATTTTGATAAAATATAAAATTTTCAAATTAATTTTTTTTTAAAAAATATTTCTAAATAGATATATTTTAGGGTTTCGAAACTTAACGGATTTCGAAATAAATTTGTAGAATCCATTAAGATTCCGAGTATCAAAATATCTATTTAAAAGTATTTTTTGAAAAAAAAAATTAACTTGAAAATTTCATATTTTATTAAGATTTACAATTTTCTTATTAAATTTTTTTTTTAAATATATGTATCTAACCAATACAGTTAGAACTAATTAAATATTATATTATATTACTTTATTCTTTTAGCTACATATTGTAACTAGGGGTGAGCATTACCCGAATTCGGACCCTGAACCCGACCCCAAACAAGTCAAAATTTCGGGTTCGGGTCGGTCCGGGTTCGGTTCGGGTGCTTGATTTTATAATTTCGGTGCTGAATTGATCGGGCCGGGTTCAGAAATTTGATTTCGGGTCGGGTCGGTATCAACCCCGAATTGGAAGTGATTGCTGGGCTTCAATTAGGAATAATTCCAGCCCAGTTGATACTTGATTCAATCGCGGCCCATTATCCATTAATGGAAATATAATATATACCTAACCCTAATCTTCTCTGCAACAGCAAGCTCCCTAATTCCATCGTGTGCAGCCGCACCCTCTGCCCCGCGACTCGCCGTTCTCCTCCCCACTCCACAACCCTAGCTCCTCTCCGGCCGACCCCGAACGGCCGACGCCGAGCCTCTCCTATTCTCCAGGCCTCCTCTTCTCGTCGCTCTCGCAGTCTCGCCGTGACGCTGACCCCGACGCGTAACCCTAAATAACGTCTCCTCTCCGAGGCGTTCTCGATTCGAGTAAGTTTTGTTTTTCCTTTGATTGATCTGTTTTTTCTCCTTTTATTTGTCATGATATGGAAATATTTTGGTTTAGGGTGTGATACATCGCCTAAAGCCTATGGCAGCAACGCCGCTGCAAATACCACCGTCTCCTAGGTATACATGGAATCGAAGCAGCAGCAAACCCCTCTTTCTCGGCCGACGAATCGAGCAGCGGTCGGCTTCTCTCTCGACGTGGGCTTTTATTTTTTGTTTTTAATTTGAGGCACGAATTCGGGGCAACCCGAATTCTACCAGAACAGACCCGAAATTTTTCGGGTCGGGTCATTTCGGGTTTAATGCTATCTCGGGTCGGTCCGGGCCAGTAGATTTTCTGGTCGGGTCGGTCTTATTAGATACGGGTCGGGTCGGTTCGGGTCGGGTTGACCCGAACGCTCAGCCCTAATTGTAACTATGCATGTAAGAAAATATAATAATATAAATAATTATTTCTGAATAATACATTATATAAATATTTTGGACAAATAAACAAAATTTGATGTAATAGATGGAATATCTATTCATATAAACATTAAAGTAGATAATATTACAATCAAATATATTTATATCTACGTAAATTTAAAATAATTGACTTAACTAGTATTAATGATTGAATTACAACTATAATTATAATTTTACTGAAGTAACTAAAAGTTGACATAATAGTAGATATTTTAAGTGAGATTTAAAACACACACACACACACACACACACACACACACACACACACACACACACACATATATATATATATATATATATATATATATATATATATATATATATATATTCAAAATAATATATTAAATTATCTATCGATTACTGCTAAGCTAAAATAAATTTTATTGTACTATAAAATTATATACATAAACTTAAAATATTTATTTTGTAAAGTTTAACATAATATTAAAGTTTATCTTATTAAAATATATGGCCCAATATCACATAAAATTTAACGTGTTATATTTTATCAAATAAGTTTAGATATAGAATAATAGAAGATACATCATGTAATTTATCTTCAAATAACGTATAAATAATATTCAATAACAAGTTTTACGATTCGCACAATAATAAATAGTAAAAATTCAAATATAGTGGACCTAAAATAAATGCACAGTAATTAACGGTAGCAATCAAATCTAGTGGGCCTAAAAAACAGCGCCAGAGCCCAGTTACGTTTAAGCCGCAATCCTCTATCTAAATCAATCTCGTCGCCTGTCTCAGCGACCTTCTCTCCGACGCTCCGTGTCTCCAGACCATTTTTAGCAGCCTAAATCTCCTCCTCGCACGATTGCTCAGCCTCCGGCTTCCGATCCCACCGCGGAGCGAGGTTTGTATGATCGCCTTTGGCGCCTTAGTTTCACAGAATTTGAGTGGGGGCAATTGATCCCACTGGCTACTTGGTGGATCCGCCAATGTTTGTTAAACATCATATTTGTCGCTCTTGAGCACTACGAAGTTTAATTGTTATGATAGCAGTTCAAAGTTGGGAGGAATTTTAGGAGATGATTTGAGATCTCTTACATTTTTCTATGGAAACCTAACCTTATCTGACCGAAATTTTTCTTACCCTCAGTTAAACACTTTCAGAGGTTAATAGGATAGTAAGGAAAATGACTATTGGGACAGCCCTGCGGAACATAGTCCGCCCTTTGTTGTCTCGTCGCGAGCCGCTACTCAATATTGTAAAGCTGCATGGAATAGCTACTTGTGCGCCAGCTTCTTCTCGTGGAGTGATGCCTACGAGCAGCATTTTGGCCCCTCTGCAGAAAATTATTTTCTTTGGTGGGATTCGTTCATTTGCAACTGGTGGGGCTAGCTTTACCGAGCTGACGGACGCACGTTTCCCCAAACGAAGGCCCGGTTTCCAGAAAAGGAAGAAGAGAGCAAGTCTCAAACCCCCAGGTCTAGTTTTAAATGCGTCTCACGTAATTTTAAGCTTTTATTTCGTTGTTTTATTAATTTACGGTAACTTGTAATTCAACTTTCTACTTGCAGCTGTTGTATTTATGTATGTTTCTAGGTGTTTTGTACTCTAAAACACTCATATCGTAAAACAATTAGGTATTGAGGAATCAGCTATCTGTCTGGTTTTTGTATTGACTCGTAGAAGCATGATGGAAATTCCAATTCTTACCAATGTAGTCTATATATGAGAATATTTCTATTTTACTTCTGTTTGTCATTGTTTTGTATTTGTCAGACTCCATGGTGTTTTAGGGGTGAACTGCACTGTTTGTGTTAGCTACTTTCATGTTAATAACCAGAAACTTCATCAAAAAAGAACAGAGTGTGAGAGTGAAAACCTGCATGCTAAGGTGTAGCTGCCTTGATAATATCATTCATACATTTCATGTTAGTTTCACATAATAACGCTAGACATATTCAGAGAAAAGACATAGCGTAAGGGAGAAATATCAAGCTCTCAGTGTGTCATCTGCTGTTATAGTTCGCTGGATTGCGATTGTGATAAAGTATAATTTCTCGTCGTCAGCAAAGGCATTACATGTCTAGCAGGATGCTTTCTGTAGTATTTTAGTATTTTGACTGGCACCCGCTGTGGCGAGTTAGAACGGGTGTAGATCCTCTCCATTACTCATCCTTCAGGTTCCCTCCAATTCATAATAAAAATTATTATCTATCTATAATTTTTTTTAAAAAAAATTTGAACATGAAAGTTGTACATTTTGATGAGATCTACAACTTGTATATTCAACATTTTTTCAAAAAATACTTCTAAATTTTTGTTTGGAGCTTCAATCTCTTAACGGGTATAAATGGATCTTATAAACTGTTTTCAAACCCGTTACTATTTCGAAGCTCCAAAATATATATTTACAAGTACTTTTTGGAAAAACGTCGAACATAAAAATTACAGATCTCATCAAAATTTACAACTTCCGTGTGCAATTTTTTTTCAAAAAATTTATCTAATTAATTTTTATTATGAATTGAAGCGAACTTGAGGAATGAGTAATGGAGAGGATCTATCCCCAGTTAGAACATACATTGAAGATATTCTCTTTTGACACTAAAATACACCCTCTTTTAGAGAGTATTTCTGTGGTTGTTATTATCCTATGCCTAGAATTAGTGAAAATCTAAGAGGATCTTTGATTCGTTCGATGACCATCTAATGATGTGAATCCTGCAGGCCCTTATGCTTGGGTCCAATATGTTCCTGGAGAACCAATACCTAGAAGTCGTCCTAATGAGGGAAGTGTTCAAGGAAGGAACCGCAGGAAGCGCATCGCACAAAGAAAAGCATTTATTTGGTAAGATATCTTGAACACCTGGACTCAGTCAACAGTTAACCCAGGAAAATTCATGAAAGCATGAACAAATTCATGAAAGATCGTCTCCATCAACAATTTGATATTTTTTGTAAGTTTGTACAAACCTGCGACCACAACAGCAACATTCTTAAGATGTGTGAAAGAGCATCGAAACTTTATAATTTCTTCTCTTTCTACCTTTCTCTGAAGTTATAAGTCCCAAACTGTATCTTACTAGAAAGTGATTTAGAAAATAAATATATGGTGTCTTACAAAATTCTTTTTATGCTCTTAAAGCTTAGCGAGTGAATATTAGGTGGCCCAGGAGTGACGAGCAACTTCTGGGATGGTTCTTTCCTTTACTGGTCTCTAAAGATTGTATTTATGCTCTTGAAATTATAATTTGACGCCCTAATGATGCCAGATGATGATATTTCCTACTCACTTACTTCAAATAAGATGATATTTTTTAAGATCACTGACTTCAACTAACCTTCCAACGATTCTATATGTCCCAAAAGTCTTGACCACCAATAACCCAAAATACATCCCAAATGCTAGGATGTATAGAAATTATCGTCCTCTGGATCAAGACTTGGAATGCGTTGTGGACTATTCTGGGTCAAGACTTTTGGGTCATCTACTTTGCTACAATCTTTAGTGTCCGCTTGGCTTACAACGGCTTGGTTATGGCTTAAACATGAAGCAAGTAGGTTTGAATCAGCGATTTCATTTATTTTATCCCTGAAATTGGTTTTTTTTTTTATGAACAGGCTGAAAAAAAGAAACGTAAAGCTCAGTTTGCAGAAGCTAGAAAGACGAGAGACATGAAAAGAATAGAGAGGAAGATGGCTGCAGTTGCAAGGGAAAAGGCCTGGGCTGAAAGATTGAAAGAATTGCAGCAGATGGAAGAGGCAAAGAAAGCTGAAACTGCCTGATCCAACACATTCCAGCCTTCCAGGAGCCTGCTATATTGAGTTGAAGATGATGCATCATTATTCAGAAGTTGCCAGCTCATAATTGATGTACCAGTAATTTCCCAAATTTCTATCTTTAATAAGCGTAGTTATTTCGGCATAAATGTTGATAGCATATCGAATTTTTGTTTTTAGTCGAGAAAATGCTTTTTGCAGTTTTTCTTTCTTTCTTGCCCCCTATTCTTGAGTGGAATTTAGAAGTTATTCTGGGAGATTATTGGATACGTGTAGGCTTGGCAGCTGAGCTGTATAACTGTTACTTGTAATTGTAAGTGCTCATCTTTTTGTTATTGAGAAATGGTACTAATTATCAGTGTTTTAACTGCTTGCACTGCAGATATTTGAACTTGTATTTTAGTTCAAGCCAAGTAGATAATAAAAAATAATTTTTCGCAATTTATTTTGAACATTCCATTTTTGCACAGTTGGTAAATTGTTTTTTTTTTCAAGTGAAAACTGATGTTGAAGAGTTCCACAAATAATTTGAAATTGTTTGAAATATTCCAATTAGTATTTTTTTAAAAAATATGTTAACAAATTTTAAAATGTTCAAAATTAATTTTGAAATATTTGTACTTTAAATTTTTTGAACATCTCAAAACAGTACATAATACAATAGAATATCTCTTACAGCACATCAGATTTAACAATTTGGCATTAAATTTAAACACTTATTAACGCCTCAGAATACTAATATTAGCTTCAACTTAAATTGCAAAATCATCCTCCGAACAAGTTAGGATCACGATGGTCATCAAATAACAATTCGCAAAACAATCAGCATGCATACATAAAAGAGTTCGTATCCTCTGCGTTTACTATCCCACCTTATGTCTTAACATCCAAAAAAATACTATATATATTTAAAAAAGTTTAACATAAAAAAAATAAATTTCAATAAAATCTACATTTCTATATTAAACATTTTTTCTAAATATTCTGGCTCCAGTGTCTTAACAGGTTTAAAACCCAACTTTTTAAAATTTAATTTGTCAAACTTTAGAACTTTAAAATAGCTACTATAATATTTTTTTAAAAAAAAAAATAATATAAAAATTATATAGCTCATCATAATTTACAACTTCAAAAAATATTTCATCAGAATCTACTAAAATTATTTATCTCACCACAATTATAAAAATTATAAATTTTTAATATATATATATATATATATATATATATATATATTAAATATATATATTTAAGGCATGGGACGGGACAGGAAGCAGGGGCAGAAAATTTCTGTCCTACATAAAGTACTCGTTCGAATTGAAGATGCATGCATAACAATCATAACTAGAGATACTTCAGCTAAATATAAATCAAAATTCATGCTAACCAGTAAGAAAATTGAGTTATTATTTTCAGATTGCGCAATGGCTCCTTTCTATCCAATCTTTAGAAAGTTTGTTTCATCAGAAAGGGACCTATTTAAACTGAGCCATCTGGAACATACGTAAAATTCTGCAATCTTCAAAGCTTCTCTACAGAAATGCTGCACTAAAATGCAACTTTTATTGCGCCAAAGGCCATGTGAAAAGGAGGTGAAATTCTTTTTAATAGATAACGCGAACAGAAGCACACGAGGAAGCATCAAGTTCACGCTTTCTGGTCAATGAGTCTTCCCGTATCACTTTTGACCTCCATACTTCAGAATGCCATAGACATCAACTATACCGGGAGGAAAGACTGGATCCGTAGCTCCTCTCACAGCGACTTTTGCAACCGCGGTTACATTAACCGGAGGTGTCAAGAGAGGGCCCACAAGAGGGATCCGATTGAGCGACTTTGCATTTTGGAGCAGCTGCAAGAAAATATGCCAGCTCTTAGTGAAAATTTGTATATAATTATCTTCTCACAATAAATATAGATTAGGAGAAACAAATGCATGTGTTGCGCTTAAGGGTGAAAACGAGCCGAGCTGCTTACGAGGAGCTCGGGCTCGAACTCATTTAAGCTCGGCTCGAACTCGTTTAAGCTCGGCTTGAGCTCGAGTATTAACGAGCTTGAGTCGAGTTCGAGCACGGATTCAAACTCGAGTAATTAAACGAGCCGAGTCAGAGCATCGTGGTACTCGGCTCGTTAAGCTCGCGAGCCTAAACGAGCTTTCTATTTTATTTAAATTATTTTTACGATAAAATTACTTAAACGAGTTTGAGTTCGAGATCGACTCGAGCTTGATCTAATTCATACAATCGAGCCGAGCTCGAGTCGAGTTTGAGCTTGAAATTTTTCGAGTCGAATAGAGTTCGAGCTCAGCCTTTGAAGCTCGTTGAGCTCGAGCTAAACCAATGAGCCGAGCTTAAGCTCAGTGGCAATCGATTCGAACTCGGCTCGTTTTCACCCCTAGTTGCACTTGCGCTAATACATTCATGTATAGTTCCTAAATGAAGGGAAGAAGAGGGAGGGAGTGAGGGAGAGACCATTTCTAATGGCGAACCAATGATTCCCAGAGGAACCTTCATGCTCCCAACTTGACGGGTCCCATGTATAAAGCCCGGCCTAAGAATAACTCCTACAAGATGAAGAAACAAATCAGATAGCCTTATTTTCTCGTAAAGAGAAGAGTATAGTTGCTTCAAAGTGCCAGAGTGATTAATTACACGAGCAGGGTCTTACTTACCGAAAGTTAAGCAGAAATCTTGTTTTTGTAATTTAAAAGATTTCTAACGCTTAACAAGTTCTAGCAGCCATTTATGTCATCAGCATAATCACAGTTTGGCTGTGCCCAAATTTATCTTCAAAACTCCCAAACAAAGACCTCTATTTGTTTTTTTATTCAATGATTCATGTTCATTCACTTTAGCTAGATAATTATAAAACTTCATGAATTAAGAACTCTTACCGCCATAAGTAAACTTTGATAATAATTCTGATTCTGCAGCTCTCTGTATCATGAGAAAAGTAGTTGTGATAACATGTACCATATTTACAGCTTCTGCGCTGTAAGAAAATTTTTCTACAAAAACTAATAACTGCATTAACATGACAAAGCATATTCAAATTTCATGATTCCATGCATATTTATTGATTAATCTAATAAGCAGAGATTGAAAAATAACTTTTTGTAATAAGCATATTTCTTTTTTGGAAAATTGCTGGAAAGCTCACCACAGCAATGAGTAGTCACATGCAACATCAAATTTATAATAAATATACATCTATCCTCTTAAGTATTTTATTAATGTGTTGTTTGCATTTTTTAAACAATTTCATAACATATGAAGATGAACACTGAAAGAGAAAAGGAACTAAACTTTTTATACTGGAAAGTGAGATTGCATGACATTGCCATTTTATGGTCATTTATTTTTCTGAATTGGATAAGGGCTGCTATGCATTTATTTTAATGAATACTCATTGTCATGTTTACGTTGCATGTGCGTATTCAACATTAACTATATAACTACGGTCGGAGAGTTTCAAGAAATAATTAAAAAGAAAAAAAAACTGTATGGTACATGTTTTGCGCCTAAAGAACTTGAGGCCTAACTAACATAGATAAAAACGCTTACAGATGGATGGTTTTAAGGATACTGCACACAATTCTTCTAAGTTGATATTGTAAAACAAGGAGCTTCTGCTTGAGATAATATATTTCATCATTTTATAATCTACTAAAACCATTTTCAGAGACAACAGATTAACGTATCATTGAAGAATAAATTTCTTTGCCCAGCAACAAAATTACGTGCTAAAGTCATTTGCATAAATACCTTCCCCTCATAATATCCCTGCAACAAATAATTTACTATGCCAAAATCAGCAGCTGAGATGTATACGAATCTTTTTACACCTGCCAAAACAGACCGAAAAACTTCAGCCAAAGATGCACGGATATAGCTTTGGCAAAAGAACATATAGAAAGTTTCATAACTATGCATCAATGAAGATTACCAATTACTATATTTATTATTATTATTAACATATTAGTTCTATAACCATCCAAACAGAGTTGCAATATTCATCTCGAAGTTTCTCGAGACTTGATTGATTATATCCCTGCAACCTTTTCAGAAACAAGTGTACGCTAAAAAAAGGAATGATTTCACTGCAACATTCAATCACCAAACCTTCTGCATCTTTTATAGTTCACTCTGGATGAATAAGTCCGCAATCTTATGGCTACGAATTTATGATTCAAAAGCCCAGATGAAAATCACAGAAAGAAGAGCGCTGAAACTAGTACAAGTACTAGAAGCTTTCATGTTCTCCCAAACTCCCAAATTATGGAAACTATGGGTACTAGATACACAAACAGGACTCAAAATCAAGAGCAAGGCTGGGCTAGCACAAGTTAAGAGCCAAAAATGGACTATATTGATTGACAATTCACGTGTACTTACAAAAATAGAGATTGCAGGAACTGCTTAGCTAATGCGAACAATAGATTTAACCTTTGAATACATTCGCTTCAGCCTTACAAGTGTAACTAGTAAAAAGTCCTTGACAAGTTTTACATGGAGATATTGTAGTGCTTGACTTAGATGAGGGTGCTAATAATCATGTCAGAGTAACCGCATAAAAGCTTTAACAACAACAACATCCCGGTCATGAGTCGCACCAGGGGTATGGGTATTTTAGATGTACACATCAATGCCCTGAAAGAGGCTATTTCCGTGCGGCCCTCGGCCTAAGATGCATTTGTTGAAATCACCCATGGTGGGATTTGATTTAGTATAGAAAATACTTTGCAACTTCGTATCTAAATACAGGAGGTATTAAGGCTCACTTCTAATGGCATGCAAAATTGCTATCCGATCATATAAAAGCTATTATGCAAGTTGGAAAGTGCTTAGAAATTGATGAGTCATGCAAGACATTCACATATATACAAGGCTATGGTCCCAAGGTCGAGCAAGGTCTTCTACTGTATCAAAAGAAGAAAACCTAGCAATCAGCGTTAGAGACAACTACTCATTCAACAATTACTCCTCTCAAAGAAAGTGGTTAAAAGAACAATTACCACATCTTAAACTACCATGGATCATTTAGTTTAAATCTTGTAACTTCATTTTTAAGCTAATATCTACGTAAATGTAATTGTCAGACAACAGAAAAGTAAAATATAACCACTGAACATGACATGTAAAGTGTAGACTACCTTTCTCTGCTGCCGCCCTGATGGCATTGATGTTTGCTGTCCCATTTATCTTGTACATGTAAGAATTCGATCCAAAACCTCCAACACATGATATCTATAGGTTCATGAGATGATAAGTGCATAGCACAATATTTCAGCAGCTAACGAATCTAAGAATATAATTAACATAAAAGTTGGTTGAAAATGATGGATAATTAACACATACTGCATGTAGCACATAAGTTGGGAAAAAAACGAACCATAGGTGAAGAGACATGATAATGAAAGCCCATTCACAAACCATTGATCCATAACGAATTCTGTGAGGCTTGGAATATGTGCTAGATGCATGTACACATATCAATGTTTCACTTAAACCAAAGACATGCCGAGGGCCCAAAAGATGCAAACAGTGTGTTGTTAGCTTCCTCATGGTCAAAACAGCATGCTCTGCTTTTCATGCAGGATAAATTTGTAGGGACGCAAATCAAGATTCTCAAGAACAAAGGAGACTTGGGACATGTCCTATACAAATAGTCAGTCTACTAAAAAAAATATCCACATCAATCTCATCTCCCGACTCCTTTAACTCTGTGGTGTGTATTTGTAGAGCTGGTCATATCAAGCTAATTAAATGAAACTAAGGGGTACTTATACTACTTCCCTACCTACTTAATCCTTTTTAACTTTAGATCCATAAAACATTATGAGCTGATAACTCTTAAACATCACATCAAGCAACTGTAGAAATGATTATAGTTTTAAGATGTAGCAGGATAGGAAAGAGTTATTATACGAGCGCAAAGTACAGATATTGTACAAGTGCAAAGTAGAGATATCATACGAGATATGCCATTGCAAACTCAGTTGTTCACCACCTACACAACTTGTAAGTTGCAACCATAAGTTACAAGTTCCGTAAACAAACTTTTCATAGACATTCCACCAAAGAAAGCAAACCCCATTACTTTATCACACATATAACCTGACTAAAGCCAAGTTTATAATATAATAAAAGCTTAAAGGAAGTGAATACAAAGTTAATACACATAAATAATCTAAGTAAAACATACCACACCAGTTATTCCATCCAAAGCGTGCTTCAAAGAGTCTGGTTCAAGAAGATTTCCTGCACAAAAAATATAAATATATAGAATGTCACAATCAAGTGAAACAAAAAGAATAATCTCGCAGATTCTAATATTATGAAAACTTGGACCTTGGTGCCACACAACTTTGTCTGCCCATGGTTCTCGTATAGAAGCCCTTCCAGATCTAGAAACAAACAAGAGCAACACCAGAAATGAATTTCAAAATCTCCATAGTAATCAGACTAACAGAAGTGAAATAATTTTTTGAAATTGATGCGGATAAGATACCTGCTCAGACATGAAACTGAAGGCCTTGGCCCAGTGCCTCTCGACAGACGTGCGAACCAACAAATCCACTACCACCAAGTACGAGAAGCTATAGAAAATACATTAGAACAGAGATTAGGGAAAGTTACTATCATCAACTGAAAGAGACAAAAATAGGTGAACCATTATTCAACAAACAAGTTTGTTCTTTAGCATAAATAACCTTCTCTGATGGTGGTGGAGGACTAGATACTGTCTCTGCTTCATCAACTTTGAAAGTTCCTCCACACGATTGGAATCAGAAGAAACTTGCCTCCCATTCGCTATTACACCTAGCCTGCAGATTTAGACTAGATTACAACGATCCTCACAAAAGGCCCCTTGAATAGATACTAAAGCTCCTGCATAATTCAACCTCAAGAACACTTCCACTCTAAACAGATAATATTAGTTGCGTATTCCATTAATATATATGAAATCGTTTTTGAAAGGATTCTAATATTGCCAGTTGTCCACATCAAGTTGGTCACATTTCTCTTTTAGATTGGCAAGGGACGAGCTCAACAACACAGCGGCGAGGATTATCACTCACCACGGCACTAGCGCGGGTTTGAATCCTGCCGAAGGCATGATGGAAACATCATCCACTAGTTGTGGGCATGAGGGCGTAGGCTGTCCCCACAAGAGCCTGGAAAAAACCGTCGCGAGTTAGCGGAGGGCTAGGAGTGACCTTGTGCCCTTGGTTCGCCATTTTATTGACAAGGAAGACCCTACTCGTAAGCTACCCACGTCGGTAGGTCTAGGATAGCAGGTAAACCCTCTGAGTGGCAACGATCCTATTTCCACTAGCCAAGGTTGCCTAAGCTATGTTGATCCCATTTTCAATTTTTCTTTCTTTTTTTTAATTAAAAATAAAAGTAGAAGTTTAAATTGACATGATTCTTTGCAATCAATCTCATACTTCAACTAGGTCACCATATTATACATTTGTAAAGATTATTAGACCAAATTAAATGTAATGCATGTTAGAACACAGCAACAACGCTACCTTCGATACCAACATCAACACATACTGCAAATAACAAAGAAAATCATCTGCCACGTCATCAAAACTATACAAATCTTTTTCAAGAAAACAAAGGAAATGCAAATAAAACGATTCTCGAATACATTGTAAAACAACTAAGAAATCAAATCACCAGCCTGCTGATCGCATTCAAACATTATACAAACAAAAAGATCTTAAACATATTATCAGAAAGGTAAGTAATCAAAGCACCAGCCTATTGATCACATACAAACAAAAAATTACATTAATTTAATGAGAAATATTCAGTAACCATGAACCACGACCGCTGAATTGAACTTCACTGGCATTTCCAAAAAATTTTGCCGAAAAGAAAGCGCCCAGACATAAAGACAACAAAAACGAATAGAATTACCGGGATCGAGCGAGCTGGGAAGACGACGATCGGATCGACCGCGAGACGATGGACCGCATTGTTTATAAAAGATTAAAAACCGACGAAATCAGATATCGAGATTTTTGATATTTTATTCGTTGCTTCTGATACAAATTAAGCTAGAGAACTAGGATTAAATTTGTTGGTGTTTTGAGGGAAGAAGAAGAAGAAGAAGAAGAGTGCAGAGAACGGGACAGGTGGCGGCGAGTGAGAAGTGCTACGCTCGCAGATGTTTGTGGCGCTCGGACCAGGAACGCGGCCCCCTTCTGCGGACTCGCATGCCAACGGATCCGATTCAGCCCACTACCGACCTGCTTAACCTCCATTGCACAAGACCAAACCGGACCGGATCGGCTTCGGCCCACTACCGAATAATATCAATATTTTGGACTAAAAAATAGACTAAAATTGAACTGGTTCGATCCGACGGACCACAAAATAATTGAAACTAACCAGATCAGATCAGATCAGTTAGACTGTAACTTATATTTCGTATGATACTTATGGTCCGAATTGATTTGGACCATGAATTCTGACTGTTTATCGTGAATTGCTTATTAGTTTAATTCATAAATTTATTTGGCCGGACTCTTAACCGGTTATCTGTCGTTCATAAGTTTTTCCGTCTTGGACCGGAGCGGACTCAAAATTAAATAACAACTTATAACGGAACCACGAACCGAACTATTTATATACCGGTCTATTATAATTTTTCGGTCTGGGCTGGTATATGAACACCTCTAATATCACCAGCTTGTTAGGCTTTGAAATGGCCCGCAGCTCAGTAATTGGTCCACGCCAACATTATACGTCAAGTCTGATCTGCATTATATAGACAGTCTGAACCGTAAAAAGTGTAAGTGAAGTTAAAAGGGATACACACTATTACTTAATACTCATTTCCTAAGTTTTGGTCACATTTTCGTACAAGTATATTAGGTCAAGTAACGGCACATAATTTGAATAACACTTATCTTTGGACAAGCACCATTTATTGTGCAACAAAAAAAGTTAATAAAAAGAACCAATATGTAAAGCGATATTGGAGATAGACTATCGCAGCCGTGACCGCTAAATCACTTTTTTAAGCTTTGGACGAGTTTTTTCATATAATTCTATTAATATTTGCATAAAATAAGTAAAATGTATTTAATCACTAAAAGGAACACACTCTCATATCTGATTTTAAAATCTAAGATAGCTTTAAAAGGAACACACTATTGCTTTAAAACTCATAATATCCAAGGTATTAGTCACACTTCGAATTAGTATATTAGATAAAGTAATGGCACAGAATTTGAACTGCTTCACACTCGGATAAAATAAATCCAAAATTAATTTTTTGACATGTAACACCTTTTATGTAAAATTTGACAAAATGTGGTGTGTGACTCGTGAAACACACATTATAGGTTCGAATCATACGGATTGCCCTGAAATAGAAATTAGATAATTTTGATAAGTCTTTAGCTGAATTTGTTAATATGTTGGCTGGACAGTACGCCATTACTCCACGTCCTACTCAAAACATACACCAAATCGGAGTACTCTGTTATTTGCATTATATCCGTAAAAAGCTCCAAATGTGGTGAAATTAATTATATATGAAAACTGTCTTGAAGATTTTTCCAAAGAATATGGATAACCCAAAGCAGACAAGAAATAAGAAAAACCAAGTCAAATGAGTTTGACTGAAATTGAGCAAAAATATACAGTATATAGAGATATTTCGCATGGCAAGAAATTTTTTATTTTTATATTACTAGTTACATGCATAATATTATCTTGATATATTTTTATATGCATAGTGATTAAACTTATGTAGAGATTAATCCAAATTAACTGAATTAGTACCCAATTCACCTCGTCTTGGCATTGCCATGATTCCCAATCGATACCAATGATAGAACTCATCATCATGTTCAACTCACATGATATTATACATGAGATATTAAGTTTTTGAACCCAACAGTACCAAAAGCGGATCTTTTTTTTTTCATATTCCAAATATATATATATGAAAATATTAAAATTATAAATTTTGATAAAAAAATATAAATTTATAGTTAAAGTGTTTATAAATAATATTTCTAAATAATTATTCGGGGCTCAAAATCTTAACGTCTTAATTGACTAAAGGAATTTTTTAAATTTATTAAAATTTTGAAATTTCAGAACACCTATCTAAAGTATTTTTTTTTAAAAAAAAATTAATATAAAAATTATAAATTTAAGTAAATGTAGAAGTTTTATGTTAATTTTTTTATAAAAAAATATAGGCTTTTTTTTTTTTTGGAAATATGGAGATAGGAGACAAAGTATAGAATGGGGATAGAAGATTTTTGTCATGTAGCACCAGTCTAAACCAATGCATATATAAACTATCTCAATCTCAAGTTAGTATGTACTGGTATACGCCACCTCTTCAGCGATAGTTTTGTTCTCCTATATATATATATATATATATATATATATATATCTATCTTACATTAAAGTTGGGTTGCCACGTGGCAACCCAACTTCTTTTTCTTTTTTCTTTGGTTTTTTTTTTTTTTTTTTTACCCAACTTCTTTCTCTTTTTCTTTTTCTTTTTTTTTTAAACAACACTATCTTATTTATTTGTCTTCCATAAAATTTAATTTAATAGTACCTATATTAAGGTTGGGTTGTATTTCATACACCATAAGAAATCATGTGGCTTCACCATTTTCTTTTATGTTGTACGGTCCATTTTTTAATATTTATTTTTAATCTATTAAGATTTCAGACCTCCTAAATATACATTCAGAAATGTTTTTTTCGAAAAATTTCTAACATAAAAAGTTATAAATCTAAACAGAATTTAAAATTTTCATGTTGAAAATTTTTTAAAAATTATTTCTAAATATATATTTTATATGTTTTTGTATACCAAAATGTGATTTTGTTTTGTTTTAAATTCGTTAGGTATTCGAAAACTTCGAAAATACTTATTTAGAAGTATTTTTTATCTATACATTAAAGTTGGATTGCCACGTGGCTTCACCAACTTCTTTCTACTTTTTTTTTTTACAAACACTATCTCACTTATTTAGCTTATATAAAATTTAATTTAATGGTACCTATATTAAAGTTGGATTGCATTCATGCACCGTAAGAAGCCATGTGGCTTCACCAACTTTTTTTTTTTTTTTTTGGCATGCTATACGGTCCATTTTTTAATATTTATTTTAATCTATTAAGATTTCAGACCTCCTAAACATACATTTACAAACGTCTTTTTGAAAAATTTCCAACATAAAAGTTTTTTTTCGAAGTTTGATATTTTTTTAGTAAAAATTATAGTCTCATCAGAATCTACGATTTCTATATTGAAATTCTTTTAAAATTACCTGTAGATAATCAGAATCTAAGATTTTCATATTGAAAGTTTTTTGAAAAATTATTTCGAAACATATGTTTTATACGTTTATGTATACCGAAACGTGATTTTATTTTGTTTTAAATCCGTTAAGTATTCGGAAACTCCGAAAATATCTATTTAGAAGTATTTTTTAATAAATTTTTAACATAAAAGGTGTAAACCTCATCAGAATCTACGATTTTTATATTAAAAATTTATTAATAAATTATCTCTAGATATATATTTTATATATTTTTTTATACCGGAATACGATTTCATTTAGTTTTAAATCTTTTGAGATTTTCTTTTTGTATTAAGTTCATTAACATTTCGTACCCCCAAAATACTCATGAAAAATATATTTTTAGTGGAAGTTATTGTCTCATCAGAATCTACGATTTTTATGTTGAAAGTTCTTTTAAAAAATCCGTTAGTTGTTCGGAAACTCCGAAAATATTTATTTAAAAGTTTTTTTTAATAAAATTTTAACATAAAAGTTATAGACTCATCAGGATCTATGATTTTTATATTGAAAGTTTATTAATAAATTATCTCTAGACATATATTTTATATATTTCTTTATAAGTAATACAATTTCATTTTGTTTTAAATCATTTGAGATTTTCTTTTTGTATTAAGTTCATTAAGATTTCGTACCCCCAAAATACTCATGAAAAAAATATTTTTTTAGTGAAAGTTATTGTCTCATCAGAATCTACGATTTTTATGTTGAAAATTCTTTTAAAATTACATGTAGATATATATTTTATACATTTGTGCATAACGAAATACGAACTTATTTTGTTTTGAATCCGTTAGGTATTTGAAAATTACGAAAGTACTTATTTAGAATTATTTTTCAATAAATTTCAACATAAATGGGAGAGCTACATTTACAGTAGTTGTAACAGTACTTACAAATTTGCAAAAAATATTATATACGAAAGAGTTTTCTGAAAAAACTGTGTGGACTAAATTATTATAGGAGGTATCTAATCTAAGACTCCTTAATCCATTTATTATTAGTATTATTCATTCTAAAAATACTGAAAATCAGCAGATAAAGAATGTCCCATATGTTTTACCTTTCATCTCAAATAAAAATTTTATTCCAATCAATTATGCAATTTTTAAGTACAAAGACAAAAGTTCTCTACTTAGATTATTTAACTATAGTTTCGAGTCCAATTAGTAAACATGAATCACAATAAAAAAGTAAAATTTTGGCATTAGTGTGTCCTTATAATAAAAAAATCAGTTTCTAGCTGCTTGATTTCTAACTGCATCATTTTTTTATCTGTGTATATCTTTAATTGAATATTTTTTTGGAAAAAAAATCTCTTCCAGTAAAAAATTATGAAATAAATACAATCATATTTTATGCCTAATACTGTGTGTTAAATGAGTTGAAAGTTTGTCTCTAAGTTAATATATGGATGGTTATGACTTAATAGCGCACAAGCCTATGTATACATTTTCGGTTCACTTTTTATCATAATTAGTAAATTTTTTACTTATAGAGAATATCAACCAAATTGTACATGGATTCAGAACTGCTACAATTTATTTCTTAACTGAGCACATTATGTTACATTCGTTATATTTTAGAATTGCTAAATAGTGTTGGATATATTTCTTGGAGGAATGCAGAATTGCAGATAAAAAAATTTGGGTAAGTAATTGAAAAAAAAAATCTGATAAACTACATTATGTAATTATCGCACAAGCTGAAAATTGGCAGATTTTTACTTACCAATAGTGCTATGTAACTGATACGTACGGTGATCTCCTTTATGCCTTTAATTTTAGTATAATAAATTTGTCATGTCATTTTGAATTATTTGTGGTTTTAAAGAATTTGTGTTTTGGCCTGAAAATATTGAATTCACATGTTTCATACAATGGAGACTAAGAGATATACCATCAAATTAATATTTAATTTTCAACATTCTTCAAGTAAAAATGCTATTGTTATTATATACTTTTTGCATCGAATCTCATTTGTTTGCTATTAATATTTTTCTACTTATCCATACAACTAACTTTTAACATAAATGATTTCTGTTAATGTTTATATTTGTTGTCCAATTTCAAACCAATAGCAGCTTGAAGTTCAATATTCTGACTATATAAAGAAAAAGTAAATTTATTTTCGAAGTTTGGAGTTTTGTCAAAGTGATATCATTATGTTAATTTGAATGATTGATGTCTAATAATTGTAATAATATGACTTTGGAATCCTATAAATTTTTATCTTTTTATATTCCAAGTATTAATTATCTGTTTTTATGATAAAACTTTGAAGATTAGAATTACGCGTAACTTATAATTTGACAATATTATCTCAATTTACAGTTTCTTCAACTGACCCGCGCAATGCGCGGGCATTACACTAGTATATATATATAAAGCACCTACTTCTTTATTTTCTACTCAGATAAATTTTTATTTTCTCAACTAATGGTTGAGCACATAAATTCACATATATTTTATAAATGGACTTACCCATTATAAATGACAGTAGGATGATATTGACCCTTACCAATTTTCTGCCATTTGTACAAATTGGGCTCAACCAGCTCTAACATAGCTCCAAGTTAACGGATTTTGATCCACAACATAGGTGATAAGCTACGTCTCGCGGAGCGATCGACTGGACACGTGTCGAGCCGCGTCAAACCGCCTCGTAAGTCCCATGCAACGTGTCCCGCTTCTCCCCACCGACGTGTCGCGGCTCGCTGCCTGCGTGCTTTATATTCCTCTGCTTCCCCACTAAGCTTCTTCACTTCAAAGTTTTAATCGGAGCTGAAACGAAAGGGCATTTCAAGTTTAATTTGAGCTTGCAACAATGGCGTCCATGTTCGGAGGACGAGGCATCGTGATCGGCAACATCTCCAAGTCATTCCGCAACCCCGGTCTACCTCTTCGTCAGCCGGTTTCCGTCAAACCATCGCGTGTTTCTATCCCGGCCGCCTACAATTCTTCTCAGGTTAGCAGTGCACTTCAAGTTTGTTCTTTTACGGCGAGCTCAGAGTGATTCCAATGAAATTCAGGGAGATAAACATTTATTATAATATATTAAAATCTTGCAGGCTCAGAAAGATGATGCGATGGAGAGATCAAAGGATAAGGCAACAGATGCTGTTTACTCTGCTCAAGAAGGTGCCAATGAAGCGAAAGAGAAGGTGAAGGATCAGGGGAAGATGGCTTGGGACAAGACCCAGAACGGCACCTCCGCCGCTGGCGAGCGAGCCGGGGAGATGTCAGAGCAAGCTAAAAGCAAAGCTAACGAGTACATGGAGAGCACGAAAGAGAACGCTTCTTCCATGGGAGAGAAAGTGAAGGACTCGGCACAGCAGGTTCGCGGCTCCGCCATGGAGAACACTGAAAAATCCAAGGATTCGGTCCAAGATATGGGCGAGAAAGCGAAGGAGAAGACAAAAGAGAACCTGAACAGTGCTGCGGAGACGGTACAGTCGGTGGGAGAGAAGGCGAAGGAGACGGCACAAGACGCCTGGGAGAAGACGAAGGTGACGACGCAGCAGGTGAAGGATGCGGTCGTCGGAAAGGCGGAGGAGACACGGTAGCGCCGAGGAGGGTATGCACCGTGCGGGCGAGCGCATGGACGAGGCCGGCAAGCGGGCAGAAGACCGCATGCGCCACTGAGTTGACAAAAAATGACGGTGGCTTTTTATATTATTAACTATTTGTAACCGCAGTTTAAAACTACGGTCTTCTGTTGCGGAAGATGTCCGGTATTCGTCTTTTTTTCCTGTAATGCTTATTTTGTTTTATATTAATTAATAATGACTTTGGAGATGAGTAGATAGAGTTTACTTTTTTTTTATATTTTAACTAGTGTATAACCCATGCTAAGCACGGATCGGTATTAAAATTAGAAAATTAAGATTAAGTCATTATAAAAAAAAGTACTAAAAATTTATATTTTTGAAAAAAAATATATAAAAAGATTATAACGTCAATCTAATTAATAGTAATGTATCGATACAATATTACTATTATGGCTAAGTTCCTAATATCATAATCACGTAAGCCAGATCTAATTAAATCTAAGTTGCATAAATTGATTAATATCACAATCAAGTACTTTATCTATACTTTGAAGATTCAACTATAGTTCGGATTAGCAATCCTCAATGCTAAGTTCATAAAGAACATACCAAATAACAATAAATAACCAAACAAATAAACAGATAGTAATCAAAATTAAAATAAATAAATTACTAAATTTAAAAAGAATTTAATACTCTTTTAGAGAGCCTGCATCAACAAAAATAATACAAAACCAAAATAAGTAGGCAACTAAAATTCATTAATAATATAAAATTTTTTAGTAGTAGGTGTAACATATACCGAGAATTGATCACAATAGCATGGAGCTTCTTAATCTCCTTCTTCAAGTTTGCTTCAAGCTTCTCTTTCTAGTTCGTGTTCTCAGTCTAGCATGCCTGTAAAAATATCCTAAAAAGAAAACATCACACATTCTGAAAACTCTAAAATCCAGTGGAAATACTGTAATAGTAAAAAAAAAAAAGACCTTGTTCCAGCTGCTGCTAAAAACGTCAGACCTTTTTGAGCATGCGATCAATCACGCCCTGTAGCTTCCTGCTTGCACCCACTGTGATCGAGCATCAAAGGAACTGGCCTTCGATCAAGATTTAGGGGTTTGATGATCGATCTATGCATAACAGAATAGCGAAATAGATTTATGAGTATTTTGTTTACTTTTATATCGTATGATACGTAACATATATCAAACCTGTTGTCCCATAATCCATTGTCTTAGAATCAAAATAGTCTCTCCTACAAGAAAGAAAACACTAATAGTACTTGACATAAAGCATGATCACAAAGTTAATTTAGGCAAGCTAATCAGAATTTGTTGTATACCTTACGCTGCAAAACTTTGAAATCACATTAACTTAGTGATTCGTTAAATTGCAATAAGAAATCGAAGAATAAGAATCTTAAAGACTCATTCACCTCAGCGGCCCTCTCCTAGGTCTTTCCTTCGTTATTATTCGATCATTTGCTGATTTCGAGAGAAGAATAATCACAGCATAAGTGATAGGCTTGGATGGGAGGGAAGGGTAACGATGGGGAATACCAGAAGTCGAAGAACCATAATGAAGGAGATGATAAGTTATGAGAAGACCAGACGTTGAAGAAGATGAGAAGTCTTTGCTGAAATTTTTTCTCTTTATGTGCCACATGGCACATAATAAAAAATGTAGGAAGTGCCACGTGTCATAAAATCATAGATTACCTTCGCTTTACATATATTATAGAGATTTTATTTTAAAAAAGTTTATGTAGTCTTCTAGCGTGGTAGGTTTAATTATAGTTTCTATTTTATGTACTGTATTGTAAAGCCTCGTAATGTTTTGTTATTTATAGAAACATTAAATCAGTAAGTAATTGAATATAACTAGATCTGTAGTTATTTAATTCGAAAATCTAGATTAATTTTAGAAGGTTGGTTTATATAAGAAGAAGATCATACATAATATTAGTTATAAATTTAATAATTTATATGAATTATAAAAAAAAGTATGTAGATTATGAGACGAATGTCCGGTAGAAATTAGTATATATAATTTAATATATACTTTATTGGAGATAAATAATTTTTCGTTCATTATTTGGTTCAGAGTCCTTCCTTCAATTTTACATAACATACATACACACCCAAAAAAAAAAAAAAAAAAAAAAAAAACATGTACAATAGCAAGAAATCATCTATAACATCTACAAATTGCCCAACTTTTTTTTTGGTTTTTTTTTTCAAATTGCTCAATTATTTATCAACTCTACGTAATAAGTGTTACTTTCCGGCGAGGTAAAATCGGTAACCGACACAGCGGGCAGCTGCTCCGGCACAAATCTATCCACTTATCAACACAGCCGCGATGGAACACATGGCTGCAGTTCCCGAGCTTTCTGACCACGTCGGCGGCGTCAAAGACTCCCAAACAAACGGCGCAACGACCGTCGGCGTCACCGCCGTTAATCTGCAGAAACCGAGCGTATGACCACCGGTAGGCGGCGTTTGATCTCCGTCGGATTAAACGTGGCGGTGAGAGCTATCCGGGAGAGCTCGAAATCGGAGAGATTGCGAGCTGAGCTGAGGCCGACGTAGGAGAGTGCGGCGGAGATCACGAGCTGTAGAAGATCTAGCAGCTCAATGAAGATTACAACTGGTTTCGGAAGAATTGCGGAGTAAATTAAGCAAGGGAAACCCATGGAAATTGAAGAAGAAAACTTGCGATTTCGAGAATCTGACGAAGAAAGAAGAAATGGTTGATTTATTAGATCGACCAGGGAAAGCATGTAGAGCCGTATCCGTATGTTGACGTCTTGCAACTGATGGGGACAGAAATTGGACTTTGGTTTATATTGAATTTTCTCCTAAACTTATAAAATGAGTTAGCATATAGCTCATCTATGCAATCTTATATACTTAATTGTCAAAAAATGATATTTGGCACTTGAGCACGCGGGCTGCGGAGAGAACATTATTCAGAAGTGGTTTTTCTCAAAGTGCTAAGTATTATCTCACGTGTTATGTACGCTGAGTGTTCTCCTTAATATTTTACAGATTATTTTTGGTAATTACAAACAGCTATAAAAGTTATATTTATTAAAGATTTTGACAGTTATAATTGTTTGTAGAACGCGTTCTGTACTTCACATAATATTCTCCCCGAGAGTGTTCTTTCCGAAGATTTTACAACGGGATTAATATTTCACATTACAATTTTGGTAACCGTAAGCGGTTATAAGAAGTTATAATTGTCAAAAAATTTGAACGATTGTAACCGCTTGTAAACGTGCCTTTTTATATTTATATATAAAAAAAATGATTGCCGAAAACTATATTCAACAACGAATTATATTTTCACATAGAAAATATCATCTCTAATAGTATATACTGCATAAGATATTGTCATAGTTACATAATTCTGTTTTTGGTTGTTAAGTGATTCTCTGTCGTTAAGTACAAAATACCCGAAAACTTTATTGTATCCTATAGGCTGTCGATCAATTTTGTTACACGATCTAGTGGGGACGAATAAAGTCTTAAAAAAAATGGCACACGCCTTGGAGCCATTCTCGTAAATATTTTAGATATCCATTGTCATTATCTTTTTCATATTTTCTAACAATTCTGGCCTGCACAGACGATTTCTTTTTTTTTTTAAAAAAGAAAAAAAAAACCTCTAGCATACGTGCATGTGGCAGATTCTTAAAAAAAGTGGCACACGCTTTGGAGCCATTCTTGTAAATATTTCAGACATCTATTATCATTATCTTTTTCATATTTTCTAACAATTCTGGCCTGATGTTTTCTTTTCTTTTTTTTAAAAAACAAAAAGAAAAAGAAAAAAAAGAAAAGAACCTCTAGCATACGTGGCAGATTCAGATCTTTTGGCTTTGTGCTAGCCCAGAGGTTTGCTGAGCCGAGCTTAGTAAGCTCTGTCCTACGGACACGGACACTGCACTGAGTCAAAAGCTCTGGTTCTATCACATTCTGTTCTAGAAAATTTGGACACGGATATATTATATGATAATTTAAAAAAAAAAATATAGATATAATTTGGATACAATAATAAAAATATAAGTAATTAAAAAATAAATTATATTAAGCATTTAAATATATGAAAACTTAATAACATCCATTAACAAAATTATATATAATATAATATTTTATCTCTTTTAGATAAATAAAACATCAGACTCTAATTTCATTGATAAAAATAATATTAGTACTTATTACTATATAAGTAATAAGTAAAATTAGTACTTATTACTATATATTAGTAATATTAGTACTTATTATATATAATATAATATTTTTATCTCTTTTAGATAAATAAAACATCAGACTCTAATTTCATTGATAAAAATAATATAATATTTGAATATAACTATATTATATTACTTATTACTATATAATGTTAGTACTATTTAGTATTTTTTTCTCTAAATTTTAAAAAATAAATAATAATAAAAATAGAAATCCGGACTTACGTGTGTCAGACATTTCTGTCGAATTTTCCAAAGCACAGTAAGACCCTAAAAATTCACATTGACAGCAGCACGTGCGCTGCCGCGTCCTGCCAAGCGGTGCCGCTAGCTCGGCCAAACACGGCTGTCATGAACCTACATAAAAGGACGAGCCTATGGGCCTTGTGTGTGTAAGTATTTTTGAAAAATTTTAAATGGGAAAAAGATGGAGTTAATGTGTTATACAACTTTTGATTCGAAGTTTTATAATAAAAAAAAAAAAAGAAATTCTACATCGATATTTTGAACTCCAAATTGTTGTCATTGAAAAGGATATGAGCTTTACAGCATCTATTAAGAAGAATGTTTAAAAAGATTTTTAGTAAAAAAAATAAAATAGAGCACATACAAATCTATTTTTGTCTATTATCAAAATCTTTATGCACATTAATTGCGATAAGATGACCGATAAGGGTTGAGAGGGTCTGCGGCCAATGCAGCGATTGATGCCTTAATTTCGTATGAGGTCCCTTAACAGGTGCCTTTCTGTGACTAGCATGATGGTTGGCGTTTATAAGGTCTGCATGCATCAAAAGGCAGGCGTATGCCGCCGTCTGCTCGCGTGCTCGAGCTCCACGCAGTCAGGCCGATGTAAATTAGTTATGAACCAGCTATCATGTGTCATTTCATCATCGGTGCTCCTTCTGACTCTGCGGCATAGGTCCTTATTGGACTATGTCTTTTTGGAGGAGTCATCATTTGTCTTCGACAGATCAGGATTACGCCATTACCGAAGTTAGGTATAACTCCTTCGTGAGTCTCTCTGTTCTTAAGTATTGAGGTCCATCTCTCATTATTTGACATATTGCATATTATTAAAATCTCTAAAGTACATGCCACATGATATAAATTCGTAATTTATCCCTATTACTTATATTATATATAGAGATTGTTGTTTCTTTTTCGCTTTAATTGTACATAGCGATGTTGCTAGACCTAGTCAATCTATATCTTATTTGTCAATTCAACCAAAAAATATGAGAATCGACGACGAGTACCTAAATTCAATGGCAAATTATATCTAGGCCAACCATGCCATGTTACATGTAAATATGGATAGAAAGGACAAATCACTGAAAATTTGACATGTGGCTAACAGGACAAATTTGCTCCATATTCTCTCAATCTTACTCACTCTTACTCCCTTTTCCGGACAATCTCACTCCCGCTACATCGTCGATCTCACACAGCCCACACTTCACAGCACGAAGCTCCGACGGGTATGCGTGACGACGATCAGTGGCGGAACCAGGATTTTCAACTTGGGGGGACGAAAAATGTCCACAGAAAATATAAATAGTAACTAAATTATAAAAAAACAAAAAACAACAAAATATAATTAGCATTTTAGTAACAAAAATGATAATCATCAATACATAACTCTGCCAAAATACTATAAAAATAATAACTTTGCCAAAATACTATCAAATAATAACTAGATTTGATGGGCGGCGCCACGCGGTCCGCGGATGAAACCGATTAGGTCGGGCACGTCGGCGGCCGCCGAACTCGGAGAGGCGGAGAGAGCGCGCGTCGGCGCGAGCAGAGTCTCGGAGTCGAGCAGAGCCACTGAGCCAGTGAGCACGATGCGAGCAGAGCGCCGGAGTGGAGGACGGAGGAGCACCGAGCAGTGAGGCGGGGGCCTCGTGAGCACGACGAGAAACGGAGCACGGCGAGTGGTGGTGACTTCGAAGTTCGAATCGGAAGAGTCGAGACTCGGGAGAAGAGGCCGGAGTCTCGGAGCGACGGAGACGGACTGTCGGAGAGCCAGAGAGCCGGAGAGAGCGTGGCCGCGGTGCCGAACAGATTGGGGATTAGGGATTAGGGTTTGCATCCAGCATTTGCTGGTGGGAGACTGGAGACAAGGAGTCTCAGTCAGGACTCGGGAGCAGTTAAGTGGGGGGTAATTTTTTCCCTATGGGCCATGGGCTATGGATAATGGGTGGGCCGAATACAAAGAGAGGGGGTAATTTTTTTCCAGAAAGTTGGGGGGGGGGGGGGGCGATCGCCCCCCCCAACTCAAACGTGGCTCCGCCCTTGACGACGATAGTGGTAGATTGGGGTCGAGTTCGTCAGGCGTCGACGGGATGAGGTCGGCATACAGCGTGAGCTAGGCGGTCGCCCTCCTGCGACGTTGTCGATCTCATGCTGCTGACCTCCGACGAGCTCGATGGTGAGATCGACGACCTCCGACGAGTGAGATTGCATGGAAGAAAGTGATAATGAGTGGGAGAGAGAGAGTAGGTACAAAATTTTATCATATCAGCATTATATATCAAATTTTTGAGTGGTTTATTTTTGACTTATAGACATGTGACATGGCAGAATTGGTCCTTATCTATCTATATATAAATCACCAATGTTGCTTCTACAGTTCTTTCAACAGTTTCATCTTGATTTTTCAATTTGCCCCTCCTATTTTACCTCACCATCAAAATGCCCCTCCAATTTTATTGTTTTTAGAAACCGGTTCAAACTTTTGATCCCTAAAACATCCATTTAGTTGTATTTAAAAAAAAATTAACATTAATATTGTAGATGTCACCAAAATCTACAATTTTTATATTTAGAATTTTTTCTAAGAATACCTCTACATATATATATTTAGTCCGCTTGTCCATATTGTAATACAACTCATTTTTATTTTTAAGTCCGTTAAGACTTTGAATCTCCAGAACAAATAGAGGCATTTTTTACAAAGTTTTTAATATGAAAAGTGTATCTCTTATCAATATCTATAATGTTTATATTTAACATTTTTTTTATAACATTAACATTATAAATATCACCAAAACTTATAATTTTTATATTTAAAATTTTTTCAGAAAATACATCATAAATATATATATATATGGTCCGCTTGCCCATATCGTAATACAATTTATTTTTATTTTTAAGCCCGTTAAGACTTTGGATCTCCAGAACATCTATTTGGAGGCGTTTTTTACAATAAAAAAATGTATCTCTCATCAAAATCTATAAATTTTATATTTAATATTTTTTAAAAAAAATTCTACATAAATATTTGGTATGCTCGTACTTATTGTAATACAGATTTAAACCTATATAATTTTTTATAATATAAATTTTTATTGGGAGAGATCAATTTGTTTTTTCAATTTGCCCCTCTATCTTGTCCCCTCCATCAAAGAGCCCCTTCGATTTTTAATTTGATTTTTTTTTTATTTTAACCCTGCTAAGAATTTTGAATTCTAAAAAACCTATTAGAAGTATTTTTTTTTTAAAAAAAGCTTTCGATATTAAAATTATAGATGTTATCAAAATCTAAAATTTTTATATTAAAATTTCTACTAAGAAAGATCCTTACATAACGCTCGTACGTATCATAATATAATTTTTTTATTTTTAAACCCGTTAAAATTTTGGATCTCAGAACATCTATTTAGCAGTATTTTTAAAAAAAAAAAATTAATATCAAATGTGTAGCTTTCATAAAAATCTACAAATTTTATTTTAAAAACTTTTCATATATATATATATATATATATATATATATATATATATATATATATATATATTCTTTTAAAAATGTGTATATGATCTTTTTTTTTCTGCTACTTCTTTTTGGTAATTTTTTGGTTGAGCAGTGCACTTTTCTTGTTTGTCCTTTTCTTTTTATTTTGCCTTATTTTCTTCCAATTGCTTTTTTCTAATCAAGGAATTTTTTTTGGCTTGCTTAGGCTGCAAGATCCAACTCTTTATTTTTTAGAAATATTGTTTGAATAGTATATCTTCTTTTTTTTTTCAACTATCAGACTCAGTCTTTGCCGTTAATGAGCCTAAACTGTTAAATAAAATTCATCTTTTCTTTTTTTGGTATATATTTATTTATTTTTATTTGCTTCGGTTAAATAAACTTAACCTATCATTTTTTTGTGTTTTATTTAATTATGCTTTTACCTCATCATTTGAAACTGATCTTTTTATATACACTCCATAATTATACAGTTTATTGTTTCATTTCTAAACAATATGATCAATTCTAAATCAACATCCATACCAACTGTTGCCCTTATTTTGTTTGTTTCAATAGTTACATAAATTTTTTTTTTCTTTTTCCTTTTCGTGCCTCAACTATTTTATGAAATTATTTTTTTATATTCTAATTATCTAAACAGTTGGCTCAACAATTCTTTTTCTATAAATGTTTTTTTTTTGCAACAAAAAATATTTAAAACATTCGAATTTTTTCACAATCCATTTATATATTTCATAACCATTAAGTTCGTTATTTTATATATAAATACCTTGATCGATTTTTAAGTTCACGGGCATTGGTCGCGCAATGCGCGACTACGAAAACTAGTTACCTATATATTTGCTGAGCTCAAAGCCGGTTCGGTTCTGATGGAAATGGATCGGTTTAGGTCGACGATTCACGTGCGTGTCACGTGACCTATGCCTCTAAAAGGTCATAGCAGCCGCAATGGTGTCTGTCTTGCCTCTTTTAGGGTTTCTGTCGGCCATTCGCAATCCCCATCTCTGCTCTAGATTACAGTGTAAGATCTGGTTTCTTCCCCTTCTTCTCCGCTTTGATCGAATTCATGGTGCTCAAATCTCAAAGACATTACTGAAGAAAAATCAATTTAATTCGCCGCCTCTTTTCGTATTGATGTTTTATTTATTTATTTAATTTTCGTTTTCGAAGATTTCTTATTGGCGTCAGCTAAGCCTCTCTTTTCCTGATTTGAAAACGGGGAACGTCGTAATGGCGGATCCTGGAACACGAAGAGAGGAAAATCAATCAGTCGAGATCGTTTCGTGTCGTTCTTTTTAATCTTGTTGACGATGCGATTGTTGACTCGACAACATCTTCTAACAACTCTAAAATGTCTGCTCATTTCATTCTTTTCTCGCTATTTTTCCCTAATATTTTTAGGTTTTGTTTTTGAATTATATAATTTGTTTTTGCGGAGTGCAAAGGATGTTTGCAATCAGTTCTTCACTTTGAACTGATTTTGAACCATGAGGAAGAATTTTCACCTTTGCTGATGCACTCTCCCATCCGATAACTTCTGCTATTTCTTCTCTGTTTTTCCATATTTGTTTCTCAGGATTGTTTGGATGTAGGAAAATCCGAGCCGTTCGATCTCGGTAAAATCATACAGATACTGGTTTTCAAAGATTACTGATTAGATATATAATAATAATAATAATAATAATAATAACAAAATGATTAAAAACTTGAATATTAAGGAGTAAATTAGGTATAAAAATATTCTGGTAAAAATAAGATTGATGAGTATGAACAACCACACTACCTTCTGTATGGGAATTTTTTTTTAATAAATTGATTTTGGAGAACCAAATACTATATTCACCAAAATTTGTTGAAATGAAAGCTATAAGGTGGCTGGTGATTCATCTGAAAATAGTTCACTAACCTAATGCGGCAATTGAAGTGATACATAGAGCATTACATTATATATATATATATATATATATATATATATATATATATATATATATGAAACATTTGAGCAAGGTATTTGGTGTGCTTTATTTTTTAAATATTTTAATTCGATAGTTTAAAGTTTTAGAATTTTTTTAATCGGTAAAAACTTCAAAGTTTAAAATACATTGAGAAAAAATTATAACACAAAGTATGTATCTCTGTGTCAAATTTAAAATTTTTTATGAAAATATTTATACTTATATGTTATTGGTTGATTCAGTAATTATAGAAAAAGCAAGCCTAAGTTTCGAGTCCGTGGGGGGAAGCTCATCGCAGAATTTTCTAAAAATTGGATGGGAGGCGCTTTAGGAAGAATCATTACACAGGTTCGAATCCGCGTGGGATAAAGTCCATCACAGAATTTTTTAAAAATTCTTTATACTCCGTGGCAGGAGTCTCTGTTTATGAAAGGTATGTACTCAGATTCCAAAACGTCGGTTGGCGTTAGACATGAAAATTTTTCTTTAGTTTGACGTTCCTGCGGGAACGTGTGCTCGCTTTACGGGCCACCATAATAATCTCAAAGTTTGTAGATAAGCTTGACATAAATATTTTGACTCATATATAAATATTTTCTAGATAAGTTTTGAATAATAAAAAAGATATTGATATAATATATAATTTTGTTGTTTAAAAAAAACATTGTTAAGTAGTTATTTTAAGGCAATGAAGTCTTAACAAGTTATTAAATAATCTGTTAAGGCTTAAATACTTTAAATTATATATAGAGAAGTAGTTTTTTGAAAATTTCAAGTACAATTTTAAGTGATTTATAACTTTTGTATTCTTTTTTTTTTAAAAAAAGAATTTCTAAATTAATTTTTTGAAGCGTAAAAAATAAAAAAATTAAAACGAAGGAATTTATTTGTAAAATTAAAACAATAAAAGGGCTGATATATAAGTCCCTCCCTAAAAGTAGCTACAATAATAAGAAGTGGCAATAAAACAAAATGAAAAAAAATAAAAGCAAAATAAAATTGGTTAACATTTCTATTTAGACCTCTTTTTTTTTTTCGGTTAGGACTCTATTTTTATAAAGCGCAATCCACAAGTCTCATTTTGCCTTATAAAGGAAGCCTCGTCTAGATTCGAAGCGGGCATAATCTGGTTTAGCGCACAAATGTGCGAGTCGAGGCACGCGTCTAACACGACTGTTAAGGTATCGTGATATGGAGGATGTTCTAGCATTTTAGTATGTGACATGGTTGGTATAGACATATTAATTGATAGTTTTATTAATTTTATTTTATGATTATTATTATAAACATCAACCAAAGTTGCCTTTTCATGTGACCTTTTCACACCTAAGAAGGTATGTCCAGACAGACTTGATACTTCTTTCTATTATTATTATTATTTTTTTTTTTTTTATCATAGTAAAGGAAGTGAATGCAACTTGTGATAAATTAGATGACCTTTTTGTACAAATAATCATTCATAGAACATTCTCTTAGAAAATCAAAAGAAAGTTTTTTAAAAAGCAATGGTAGGCACCGATACTTAATCTCGCGAATGTACGAACTTTTCCGGGCTTCAACTTGAAGTTCTTTGTCGTTACAAAAGTAAAAATACGTTAAAGACTTACCTACCATAGCTCTTATTGTGGTAAAATTTTATCAGTAATTGAACTTCTGTGCGACGTTTATAACATAGAAATAAAAATCCACTGATGTCACTAGCCGTATTTCACCAATCGAGAAGTTGTCTTTCGGTTTGGACAAATTCAGAAACAGGCATTATCCTCAACTGAGTATAAAGAGAATAAATTCTCCGCACTATTATATATGATGCTTGGTCTTCTAGATATGTGCTTCTATATCTCTCGACTCGTCTGAGCACATAATCTGGCAGTCCATGGAACAGATAGATGCGTCAATAAGCTTGAAGATATTTGAGAATCCTAGCATGCTTGGATCTAGAGATTGAAGTTTCTCGGAATATCTCGATTTGGTGCGAAAACGGGGATCTTATTGTGCTCACTCCCGTACTCCGATGATGCTCCGGCGAACTCTCCGGCGAACTCTCCGGCGACGTGGGTGACTATCAGAGACACTCACTAGTTCACTCTCCAAATTCCTTTGGATATTGCAAATGCAACTTATGGTTTTTATGTGTCTATCATTATGTATTTATATATGCGGTTGGTTACCAAAACTACTTGGCGGTTATCGAAACTACTTGGCGGTTATCGAATCCAATTGGATACTTACTTAAGTCGGACTCGACTCGAGTCACATGCCAACAAAGCTAAACTGCGGTTCACAGTAACCTTAACGTGAGGTATCGTCTTATCTTCGTATTAGAATACGAAAATACGTTCGCGAGAAACACGTTGAGGACGCTTCTAGAGGAAAAGGCCACGGGACGTGATAGTTCGCGAGAAACACGTTGAGGACGCTTTTGCATCTGGTGCTTTAACCACTTACAGAGAACGGGGATTTCAAAATTAGTAGACCAAAATAAGTATCTAGGGCAAGTACTTGTACTGCACACAGGAAGAATATAAGAATCTCACAAAGCCAAAATTTATGGATCTCACTCATCTATGTGTTCCAAAACAGTGCTCCCTTTTCATGATTAAAGATTCTATCTTAGTGCATTATAAGATATTATATGTTGCAACATCAACATGTTTATTTGGTTACAGCAATAGAGCACTTGTCCAAGTTTCAACTTAAATAAGGGGCATTTGTATTTTTATATTTCTTATATTTGAAAATTATATTTTTATGTCCCTAATGTTCGATAGGGCGCTTTTATACCCCATTTAACGCTACGTGAAATGACGGAACCGTCCTTACCGTTTTATTTGAAAGACGAGCACAATTAACTTGACGAGGATAATTTTATCGTTTCATATGATGAATGGGGTGTAAAAGTATCATTTTAGACACATCTTATAATTTTGAATTATCGGACTGCATTAAAACAAAAACTTCATTAAACAATCAACGCATCAAGCTTAAAAGCAAAAAAAATAAAAAATAAATCAATTAGTACTAGTCCAGTTGGTTAGCTGACTGCATGATGAAAGATACCACGATCGGCCCATCATAAAGGATAGATCAGTGGTTCAAATCATAACAAGCGTGAGTTAGGAGATACTTACCGTAACAGCTTTCGCGATCGAGATGTATGATATAAATCAAACTCAGTATTCATAGACCAAAAAAAACAAGAAAAAAGGAAAAAATATATATATTGATCTAAATTGCTTGATTTTTTGTGTGCATGATGAGCATATCAAAACGTAATTAACCAAATCAAGTATTATTGGTAAAGGCAGATAGCTGGCCTTTTTCTATATTTATATAAAAGGGCCGGCAGATACAAGAAGCATTAATGCAAAGAGAAATAGAAAGTGATATTTGACCAATCTTTTTCTAAACTTTAGTTCTATTTTGTAATATTTTAAACCCTAAAGCTTATCATGCAAATCCTAACTTCAGCACTAGTTTAACCTAATTAAAGCTCGATTTGGAACTCTATCGAACCCTAATTACCTTTTTTTTAAAAATATTGGTGGCCATTTTTGACACGTTCTTTCTTCCGCCGCAAAAGCAATAGTAGTAGCGAAACCAGATCCTCTGTCCCTATTTTTTATCTTTATTTTCTAAATAAATACTTATGTATTTTTTTTTAAAATAATTTTAACATAAAAATTATAAATTTTGATGATATCGCAAACTTTTATATGAAATTTTTTTCCTACAAATACTTATAAATATATGTTCTGAAGCTCTAAAATCTTAACGGTTTAAAAAATTATTTTTAAACATGTTAAGATTTTAGAGTTCCAAAAAATCTATTTATAAAAAAATTTTGAAAAATTTTCAGTATAAAAATTATAGTTCACATTAAATTTGATAATTTTTATTTTTCTTTAAATAGTATATTTTATTTTTTAAATGTGGGAATAGAGGACGGGGAGCACAATAAAAGCAAGTTCATAAGATAAATTGACGGATGACAAAGATCGATATTCTACCAACAAAAAACTTATAGCTGGTATGTTCAATTTTAAAGGTCATGTTATTATTCACAAAATATAAACAAAATAGACCTCACATATTATAATAGATGGTGCTTGCGAGATACGAATATAATATCGTCATTTATTTTTGGTGAAAGACTCACCATCTAGCCTACACGGCTCAACGGAATATATACTTAAAAATAAAAAAAAAATGATCATCTATTGGAGGACAATTTGATTTCTAAGGTGCAATAATATATTTAATTATTACGGCGTATCTTTTAATTAGGACGAATCTCTATATATAAATATATAAAATTGGATGATTAAAGTCATTGCACCACGTAATTTTTTAGATAACTTTTGCTGTGCCATTTGCCGTTTATTCTTGTTCTTAAAAAAATCACATATATTTATATCAATTGATTAGAATTTAAAAAGTCATATAACTAATTTTAATAGATCTAAAATTTAATTTTTTTAAAAAAATATATAACAACTTACATGCGTCCATGAGCTATACTTGGGATGTAGAGCCGGCACTTGCCCGGGCTTTTACCTACCATATGAGATCTCTCAATTTGGACTGATTATGGACAAAATTTTCTTCATTAACCTAAAAGAACAATGTCAAAAAGTTGATATTAATTATTATAAAAAAAAAAGTTGAAATAAACTTCCACATAAAGATTGGTTGTACTTCACGTTATTTCATAGTAAATCTCATGGTTTCTTCTGCAGCACTTTATAATAGCACTACAAACACTCTTTACCTTTTGATAATATATGATGTACAGCTAATGAGTTATATATATATATATATATATATATATATCTTCCATTCTTTAAGCGCGAGGGGGGGGGGGGGGGGGGGTCGCTACAGTGCATGCAACCCCCCTCTTATATATATATAAAATTAAAATAATATATATTTTAAAATAATATTATGTATATTAATTAAAATAAGAAAGATTTTTTTTAATATATAATATTAATTTTATTTTTTTTAAATATATAATATCTAAATTTTAAATATTTTTATTTTCAAATAATTAAATATTTAAATATATTTTTTAAAATTTAAAAAAAAATATTAAATTTTTTTTTTTTACATGCATCGCCGGTGAAATTTTTCCGCTAATATATATATATATATATATATATATGACAAAAGGAATAAATTAACAGTCAATCATCAACAATCATGTTTGGAAATACCTTGGAAGCACGCAATCAATCGATGAACAGGCTAGGAACAACATGGACACGCACACGGACACGTTAACGAAAATTCGAAGAACTTTTTTAACAAAAGGACACTAGTAAAGCTCGGACACAATAATAACAAAAATATAAATAAATTAAAAAATAATTTATATTAAATATTTAAAAATATAATAATATTTATTAAAAAAACGTTCGTGATAATCTTACCGTCAGCTTTTCCGTCTACACCGTTAATTTGCTTACGTGATAATTTTTTTTAATTATGTTTAGCCTTTTTAAACTTTGTAAGGTGTAAATAAGTCTTTTTATTAAAAATAAATATTTAAGAGTATTTTAAAAAAAATTTAGACATAAAAATTATAGATTTTGATGAGAACTACAACTTTTATGTACAAACTTTTTCTAAAAAGATATTTTGGGACTCTAAAATTTTAATAATTTTATCCACTATTTGAAAACAACTTTTTAAAAACATTTTTTTTGAAAAAATTTGAATATAAAAGTTATAGCTCTCATTAAAATTTACAAATTTTATATTGAAAATTTTCAAAACAAAAATTCTTAAATAAGGTTACAAGATGTATTTGCTCCTAAAGATAAAAAAAATTAAAAAATTACTCTGTCAGCACATTGACAGCCGGAACAGAAAAGTTGATAGTAAAATTATCGCCGATTTTTTTTAAAGTATAATATTATCGAGGACACACAATGAAGTTCAGAATTATGAAGTGACATTTTGATAAAATTTATGGGGCTAAAAAAGAATTTGGCCTTATATTTATTGCGGTGGTTTTGTGTAATTTCATGTCAAATCTCATGGCTATTATTGGTGGTGTTGTCTAACTTGCTATTAGCTAATCACTTCACCCTAAGAACAAGAAGGCAACATGAGTAGTATATTTATAAATTTTATTTTTGAGAAATAGATATATTTCTTATTCTGGACCCGACTTTATATAAGCGGAGCTTATCCTCCATGAAGTTCTCCGTCATATGTTGGGGACGCATATGTACGTCACTGTCGGTGCTAATCCTGTAAAAACTTTAAACTGATGGGACAAATATTTGAAACCGGATGGAGACACCAAACTAACTCGTGAACCTTACTACGTAATAGTTGCATTCAAAACCATACATGAAAAGAGTGCTAATCTGGTGTAATCGACTTCACCGAATCAAAATTGACGTTAAAAAAAATAGTTTACGGTGCCGGTCGGCACAGCCCCTACCAGACGGCATGTGTCTGTTCCGGCAGTTGTTAGCACGGCACGAACCGGTATGGTACGTGTCAAAAAATTTTATATTTAAATTTTTAAATTAATTTTTTATTTTTATGTTTATTTTTTAAAAAAAGAACAAATAAATATCTATTGGCACGATCGGTACAGCAGTATCGGTACGGTCGGCACATGCCAGGATCTGAATTTACCGAAACTCGGCTCGGCTCGGTATAGAAAACCTCAAAAAAAAGACGGAGGCTTCGGAGAAGTATTCAGCAGGAAGTATTCAAGTTCGATGATTCCCTGTTATTGATTATTAATTGTGTGAAAATTAGGTTAAAGGTGAACCAAAATAATGGTTTTGTGGAATCCAAACATTGGTGTACAGCTAACAATGCACATAAGACTGAGAAGGAGAGATGGAGAGAGAGTTTTAGGGTTAGGGCATAATGTAGGGGGACAGTAGCAGTAATGTCAAGTTTCAAAAGTATAGAGTAGTTAGACCAACCATTTGGCTTTTAGGGTTTGCTTTTGTTTCTTATTTTTGTTTGTAAAATAATATAAAAAATTCTATTTTTAAAACTCATACAAATTAGTTTTTATTTTAATTTTTTTTTTAAAAAATCTTCTTGTTGGAAACTCAAAAACGTTTAGTATTTCAGACAGTTATTATAATAATATCAGTATTTATATCATAGTTTTTTAGTATAAATTTTTATATAAGCTGAAAAGTGTTCTGAATAAGTTAAAAGAATGTTCAGAAAATTTAACTTAATATTATTATTTAATATATTAATTTATTCAAGTTTTATAGAGCAAAAGTTTTCTGACAGGACCCCTTTTGTTTTTGTTTTTTTTTTTTTTTTGATGAAAATTTTATTTTTGTTTTTGTCTTGTTTTTTTTTCCCTTTACCATGGTATTTCTCAACCACACTTTAATTTGATGACCCATCAGTTCAAATCCATACCTGCCGTTCACATGGTGGTGGAATAATCTAAGTCCAAAGATACTCTTTTTTCTACGGTTGCGCTACCCCGTTCCAAATTATCATACCGTCGTAACAGATGAATTTTCCAGTGACACCAACTTATATTGCACAAAATCTTAAAAAACTCATGATTCTCTACCTATAAATTCATGCCACTACGTACTACTTCTCTCAAACAACACAACAAAAAATATCAGTCTCTCTCATACCTTAAATCTCATTCATATCTCATGGGGAGGAGGAAGTCGTCGACGTTCTGCATGTTCTGCTGCTTCTCGCAGAAAAATCCTACGTACGGGGACGATGAGAGCCGAGATACACAAGTAGACAAGTAAGGCCTAGCGACGAGGACCGGCCGTGGTTGGTCGGCGATCCTTGGGTAGATGAAAAGGCAGATAGGTTCATAGCAAGGTTCCATGAGTCTCGATACACGGATCCCGAGAACAGGCAAGCCGTTGCAGTCTAGCTAGTTAGCTATGAGCCGGGCTGATAAAAATTCTTCCAACATGTTACCTAATTTGTTATCTGCTTCTTCTATTTCGGTTACTATTGCACTGTCCCTTATATATCTTTATTCGAGTTATAGTTTATGTAGAATAATAATATATCTATAATATGTAGAATTGTAATAAATCAGAATTTGTGAGTAGTGCAATGATGCATTTGCTGTCAAGATGTAAAAGCCGGTGTTGTGAATCGAGTTTGCTCATCTCTCTCTCTCCTCTCTCTCTCTCTCTCTCTCTCCATATATATATATATATATATATATATATATATATATGAGAATATGAAGTTTATTTCATTATTTGGACTTGTAATAAGGTATTTTAGTATCTCAAAAATGGGGTTTTTTTTCAAAGTTATAAGCTCTAATTTAGAAATGAGGCAATTGTTTATCAATGCAAATTTGTGAGTAAGTAATTCAGAGATATGTTTTAATTCCAAGATTTTTAAGGGAAAAAAAAGTAAAACAAAACATTTGTATGATCAATATTATAAAGTTTTATTGAGTCTATTTATCAGCAATGTCTCGATTCCTTCGTCTTCGATTGGGCTACAGGTATATGATTGAAAAACCGACTCTTCCTTGATGCTAGATTTTGGCGTGTTGAAAATATTCAGTTCGAAATCTATTTAGTACGAGATTTAGATAGATATGATATGATTTTATTTTATTAGAATTTTTTTATGCATATTTATATTTCTTTTTAATCAGCAATTTATGTATCTCTATAAGGAGGCTAGATTTTTATGTTATAATGAAGTTTTCAATCAATAAGATTATTGTTTTTCTTCAACTACATACTTTTCCATAAGTTCTCATAGTTCAAAACCAGCTATACCGAAACACTAACACGGCTCACCACGACACTCCAGCCTAAACTGATCATCGCATCGAACGCTTTCAAGCTTACAGCCAGGGGCTTATTCGAAAAAGTTGAGAATATAGGATCTGATTGGTACGAACTTTAAAAAGCATGAGCTTATTTAACATTATTTATTTTATTTTTTTTAAAAGTTGCTCAGTTGGTTCAAATTTTTTAAAAACCAAAAAGATTTTTCCAATAACATTATGTTACAATGATTAATAGAGACAATATTGCCAAAAGGAGGGATGGAGATCGCAATCTAGAAAAGAACATAGCAAAATAGACATTTAAGCTCTATGCTTCATCATCTTTTCATTCTGCTTTCTAGCTACCTTCCTTTGGCCATTTTATTCCCTCTCATCTCACTTTTGTTGTTCTCTTTTGCCACACAGAGACAGAGCACAGAGAGAGAGAGAGAGAGAGAGAGAGAGAGGGGGGGGGGGGGGGGGGGGGGGGGGGGGGGGGGGGAGGGGGGGGGGGGGGGGGGGGGGGGGGGGGGGGGGGGGGTTCTTGATTATTTATATGATGAATAAATGTTCGGCTCTGCTTATATTGATCTATAATGTTAGAAGCCTTCGGACAATAAGTATCACTACTTTTCACTATATTTTAATGGTGCATCAGATGGTCCAAGTTAACGAAAATGAATTGTATTGAATAAGAAGTCATAAAATGTTATCAGTAAATACTACATACTACTCTACATAGATTAACTTTTATGCGATCAATATTAGTCATTTGGTTTTTCAAATGGAGTTGTAGATCACCTTTTATTTTTGGCAATTATGCATGCTACATCGTTCATTTTTTATTGCTCAGACAAATTTAAGATAACATATTAATTTGAACGGAGTCGAACGTCCGTTTGTAATGCCAATCGTCGAAAATGCCCGACTTTATTCACTTCCAAATAATGTCGATCGTCCATCCAATGGACCCAGGCTGCAGCAAGAAAGTGAACCTCCGGCTGTCATTCCCGGCACTTATTTTACGTTCGTATACGGACCTCTTGCTGATTCCTTACCCATTTGAGCCAATATTCCATGGTTTATGACCCTTTTTCATCAGCAAATTGGTATTCTTTGAAACCCGGCAGCAGCTGGATGGATTTCTTTTTTTTTTTTTTTTTTTTTTTTTTTAATTTTTATAGTTGACATTGCTCAATATAGTAACCAATGCAGGGGAATTCTCCATTAACCCTTTGGCTTGCTTTTTTCCTTCACCCTCGGAATCTCATGATGTTGAAATCTCACTAAGCAATTTGCTAATATTAACCACATATACATTTTTTTTTTTTAATTACTAGAGAAATCTCGGCGGCACGCATCAGCTCTGTGGATTTGCCGATTTACGATATTGGCATGACAAAGAGGAGTAAAGTCTACAGATCAAGTGGTTAAGATATCAGCTAAAGTGGGGAACGTTAGCCAGAGTTTGAGCAACAGCACTCTTAGTCCGTTACTTTTTCTTATTGCCCAAACCAACCTAACAAGGAGGAGTTCCAAATTTGGACCTCCATTTATGCATCTAAAGATCCTGCCTGCTAAGGAAGATATTGAAGGGTATGCAAATCAATTAATATATCTTGTAGGTTCGAACTAATCCAAAACTTGCTCCTGCAAGTGACTTTGATTGGATGAAACTTAGTACAGATGTAGATGATTTAGACAAAAGAACATGAAGTGTCGCCTGGTTATTCTTGGACAACGGCTCACTTTGGCATGGTGCTCCAGTTTTGATCTGTATTGGAAGCAAACAATCCAAATTAAGATATAGAGAAGAAATTCAAAGAGCATAAGTAGCAGGCACTGTAATAATATAACTCATGCATGTCCACACATGCCTGGCTCATAGATTGGTTCTCCTTCACATGCCCAAACCAATTCAAACTATTTTCTCTCATCTTGCTCTCTATCTGAGCACGACCAACATTCTCTCTGCTTAGTTCACCCCTATTCTGGTCCTTAATGCGTGTCCATACCTCCAACATTCTCAACTCAGCCACACTTAGTTTTTACACGTGTTGGTACTTCCAACATTCTGAACCGTAAAACATCATGGGTCTTGTCATTCTATTACATTTTTTTTTGAAGTTTTAAGGTTAATTACGGTTGCATAGAATTTCAGATACACTTCTCCATTTTTGCCATCTAACTTGTGTCCTAAGTAAAAATGATTCAAGATAATTTATTATGAATCTCTTTATCTCCAAGACTATGACCTCGTTTTAACACTTATCGCAAATGCTAAGGTCATATCATAAAACGAAGAAGAAAAGGACTAGAACTAAATACCAAAGTCATTCACAATATTGCTGCATAGCATTGATAGGGATGGCATCCGAATAGGACTTGAATATTGCAAGAAATTTGCCCACACATTCATGTACATGACTACACCGCACTTTAACAATATCATGAGTAAATATGTCGTGCGCAAAGTGAAGATTGTGCAACTGTTGTAAACATGGACATTGTCCAAAATTGCATGAACAGGCAGAACTTAAAAACTAAAAAGGATAAAATCCAGTTAGAAGTAAATTTAACAAAATCTTCTCTGTTTCATCTACGTACAAACATCCCTAATCACAAGGAAACAACACTACTTCGTCTTACATTAGATTAACGAAGATTGTAGTACCAGTAGTAACAGTTCTCACAAGGAAACAAATCTTTTCTGTTTCGTTGTAGTACTACTAGTAACAGTTCTCATCACCAAAACAAGTCCTCAATAGCACAAACAAGCTCAGGATACAATATGGACTATCATTTGAAAACTTCTCAGTTTACCTGATAACTAAAGCCTATGGTCATTGGAAAGCTCGAGCATTTACTCGACAACCTAGAAAGAGCGTTGGTAGTCCCCTCCACGGTTTCACCAAAAAAACCACCATGCCACATGATTAAAAACCAAAAAAAAAAAAAAAAAAACAGGAGCATTTTTTGGAAAACTGCCAATATAAAAGCTGTAGATTTTGATGACTATAACTTTCATAATAGAAGTTTCTCCAAAAAATGCTCCCAAATTCTTTTTTTAACTATGCGGACTGATGAATTAGTTGGGGGCAAGCATTTTCAATATAGAAATCCTACTTCATTTACTCTTCTACACTACAAAAAGAACCTTTTAACAAACATTTCTACCAGGCAAACTCAACCAATTTTTTCTTCTCTAGTTCACTACAATTGCAAGGCAACTATGCTAACACGTAGATTAAAACAACAAAGCTATTAAGCTATCTTAATCAAAGGGTAACAGTACAGCTACTTCTCAAAGCTGTTTACGAAACACTTTAAGCCACAGAACTGCTTTCTACATCACACAGGATGCAACAAATCCAATGGTTGTTCGTCCACCATCTCCTAACACATATCCCTACTGTTAGTACACCAAGCACTAGTAGTGACCTTGGAGAGACTGACAGAACAACCCATACTATTGTATTCTTAAATAAAAACAAATAACAAAACATTCCAAGTAATCTTCACCCTCCATCCTCTTACACCTATTCGAGGCTGAATCCCACTATAAGTAAAGAATACTAGCGATTAAAATTTCCACAACTGTAAACAGTAAACCATCTTTAAAATATCAACAGATGCGGAAGGATCTAATCTTCTTCCTGTAGTCAGCCCCGACGAGCTAGGGGCAGAGGATGTCATTGATGTTCTTGACAACTTTCAAGACACCCTTCCCGCCGTAGACAGACTCATCGCCATGTCGTATCTCGAGCGCCTCGTGGACAGCCGTTGATGCGCCGCTGGACACGGCGGCGCGGTAAATCACATAGCCGGCGAACAAATCGACTTCCACCGTTGGATTCCCGTGGCTGTCGACGATCTGACGAGCTTTCCCGCTTCACGTTGGTAGATATTGGAGGTCTTGATGGAAGGAGGCAGTTTGGAATATTTTGAATTTAAATTTTTCTAATAAAAAAATTACAATTTAAAATTAATTATCAATATGAAATTAAAATTGGATCTTCAGTCATACTAATAACCCGATCCGGTGTGGGTCACAGTTTGATGCCTGACCAAAAAGGAACAAAATAAAAAAAAACAAACAAAAGAACAACTTTTAATATTTTTACAACAATCATATATATTTTATTTTAGTCAACAATTTTCTAATTTAAATTTTTTAAAAACTTATCAATAAAATACCAAATGGTCTACCGTAGTCACAACGATGCCTAAATAACAATTTTTATCTTTTATATCTCTATTTTTATATTTAATATTTTTAAGCTAATGATAAATAAACTATGATATATTTTAGGGAAAATTGCGTTTCAGCCCTCCCGTTTTCAAAATTGACTTTTCAGCCCCCCGAAACGCGTTTCCCCGCCGACGTGGCGGCGCGCGCGTGCCGCCACGTGGCGTTTCGGGGGGCTGAATCGCGCGACCCCAAAATTAGGGGGGCTGAAACGCAAATTTCCTTATATTTTATTTTGTTCTATATTTTAAAAGTGAAAAAAATAACTAGACGTGTCAAGTAGTCTACTATAGTAGTTAAAATAATATCTAAATACTAGTTTTTTACTAGCGAAGATATACCCACAATTTTCAGGCAAAAATACTTAGAAATTACTTTTAAAATTTATAATTAAAATGTTTTAATTTCTAATTATGCCGAATATTACATATTATATTTCTTCTTAGAGAATTAAAAAAAAGATCTTAAATAAAATATAGGAAAAATTGATATAATTTAAACTCATATATAAATATATGAGAAAAAATAGAACATTTTATAACTTCAAGAATAATATCAATTACACAATATTTATAATAAATAGTATATATAATTTAAATTTATTTAATTATCTTAGCATATAAAATATCACTAAATCTCTATCATGTGCTTAATATTATAGATATTATGGTCTTTATTATTATATTATTTATTTTTTTTAATTAAAATTATAAAAATAAATTTGATACGTTTTTAGTTTGCTTTATAAATTTTTACTTCAACATTTTTAAAAAAATCATAAACATTCAAAAGATTAATAGTGATAACGATGTCTACAACTTCTCATCTCATATTCCTATTTTATAACATATATATAGTATTTAATAATTAAAATAAAAAAAATCCTAATATACCCCAAAAGGTTGCCAGCATAAAACCCCAGCTACACAGCGCGCTCGCCACTCTCATCATCTTTATATCGCGGGTCCATTCTTCTTCGCAAGCACAGCGCTTCCGACGATTACGGCGGCCGAAGTTCACACGCGACCTCTCCATCGGCGGTTCTAGGGTTTTGGCGTGGTGATGGCGGACGCCGGCGTAGATCCCGACCAACGCTGGCTCCTGGACTGTCTCTCCGCTACTCTAGACACCAACCGCGACCGTCGTTCTTTCGCGGAGGCATCGCTCCAACAAGCCTCTCTTCAACCAGGTAAGACACAGTCTCTCTCGTCCAACCTTGATGCTGTCACTGTTGTTTTGTCACGATGCAGTTGGTTTTGACCATGATGCTATTATCACTTATCAGGGCTGTTTTTTTGGCCTTGTTTACATCAAATATGACGTACATACAGTCCAACCCTGATCGTATCATGGTTGATGTGTCATGACTCATGATACCATGGTGGAGTTTAACTAGTTGAGATGTATCATCGAGTAGACAATTGGGTGGAAGCACCATGACCCTGGGTAACACTACTCAATGAACATAAGCCGTAGAGACAGGATTGGTGATTAAAGTAGTTAAAAGAGTAACGGTATATAGTGTTGCCATTTTGGCTTTACTCTGCATAAAGGATGCGTGTCAGCTGCGAGATTACTAGGTGGGAAGTTCAAAATATCATGAACATGTGGCTGCAAGTTTATCGGGGTCAAAATGATCTTAATACTAACACTGTTTGTGAGAAAGCTCTTTTTTGACAAGCTGCTTATAAGTTTTTTTTCCCCTCTCTCTCTGCGGATTTGCACCTTTAGCTGGTTCAACTAGCATTTTTTTTTTAATCAAAAATAAATTTCTCCTTACCTTTGCGCATTAATCATTTATTTCCAATTCAAACTTAGTGGGTTTTTCAGAGGTCAAGCAGTCTCTGGGGAGCTTTGATGGGACCAACTTATAAGCTAACTATATTTAATTGCTTGTCCATGAAGGCTTTGGAACAGCTCTTGCTAAAGTGACGGTCAATGAGGATAACTTGTTCGGATTGCGTCAGATATCCTTCTTTTGGTTGATGATGAGATCAATTTTACATGGTTTTTCTGTTGTCTTAGTTGTTTCATGTTCTTCTGCTGTTGCTGGATATTATTTTCGAAGCATTCTTGTTGAGTTGCACTTAACATTTCTTACCTAGCAGCCGTGCTTTTAAAGCAATTCGTAAAGCAACACTGGGAGGAAAACGTAGAAGGGTTTGTACATCCTGTTGTTTCAGATGAAGAGAAGGTTCCTTGCTCTATCTTGTTCAAAATATAATTAGAAAAAAAAAGAAAGTAGCTGTGATATGCACACACATTTAATTGATCTTCGGGCATCTATCCAATGCTGGACTGGATCTAATGCAAGATACCTGAAGCAAGTTATACATGGAATATGGTGTCTCGCTCTTTTAGCAGGTTTAAGTGTTACGGTGGATACTATCTAGTGTCTGCTATCTTGTATCTTACTTAGAATCTATTATGATGCTAGATAACCATACGGCAACTCCTGTTGCCTTGTCTGGAAGACCCAAATGGAAAAATCCGTACAGCTGTGGGGATGGTTGTAGCATCAATCGCTGGTTATGATTGGCCTGAGGCTTGGTCAGAGTTACTTCCATTCTTATTGATGCTTCTCAATGACCAGAGCAAAATGGATGGTGGTATGTGCCTCTCTGAGCTCTAAATTATTGGACTGAGTATCGTAAGCTGAAACTGTAAACTGAAGATTGCCTTGTCTTTCTTCTCATCTTTATTAGGTGTTGATTTCTGTCATTCTTTTACGTCTCTGCAGTTCGCGGTTCATTAAAATGCTTATCTCTTTTGGCTGGTGATTTGGATGACACAGTGGTGCCAAAATTAGTCCCTGTTCTGTTCCCATACTTGCAAGCTGTTATATCATCTCCTCATGTAAGTTTCCAGGGCAGATCTTGGCGTTTACTAAAGGTCCAACTAGATAATATGTACTGTTTCTTGTCCATTCTTGTGTCATTTCTTTTTTTCTATCTGCATTCATCTTTTCCTTTCGATTTCCTTTTTAAAAAAAAAAATATATCTATTTATAGCTTACTCTAGATAACTTTCATTTTACTATATGAACTATCCAGCTGTATGAGAACCCACTGCGTGCAAAAGCTCTTTCCATAGTCCACTCATGTATCTCTGTTTTGGGTGCAATGAGTGGTATTTATCAGGTATTTCTTTTTTTTTCTCACCTGGCAACATATCTAGTTTTCAGTTGCCTTCTACACATTTTGAACTAACTTCCCCTGTGTTTAGTCAGAAACCTGGGAGATGATGTTACCGATGCTTAATCCACTCATGGAACAGTTCTCTATGATTCTTCAAACTCCAGTTCTGTTTGATGATCCGGATGACTGGAATCTGAAGATGGAGGTGTGCCTTAATCTCGGTGTAGAAGCTTCTTAGCCAAGGGTTCAGCAGTAGTTTACTTGTTCTTTGCTGTTACTTTTCAGGCACTTAAATGCCTTCTCCAAATTATCCAGAGCTTCCCAAACCTAACAGAGGTTCATTTTTCTGGTAAACATAAAGCTTATAATATGTCACCTTTCTTGTGCTTTTTATAATGTTTAGTTTTCATGTTTTGTCCAGCTATTTCTGCACCTTTGTGGCAGACATTTGTTTCCTCTTTGGAAGTGTACATTAAATCATCCATCCAAGGAAAAGAGGATTCTTATTCTGGTAGATATGATTCAGATGGAGGTGAAAGAAGTCTTGAATCCTTGGTGATTCAGGTACTGAATGCTGAAATTATCCTTTTCACTTATTTTGTTGGTAGAGAGTTATTGAGTAGGGTCGCAGGGTATCAAGCTCGAGCTGAGTGTCCTTGCGCAAATTTGCTAGTCATTTAGCGCGAGCTTGAGTGCAATCTCAAGCTTGGTGATTCACCTGTTTGAGCTCAAATTCAGATGGTGACCAGCCCATGCTCATATTGAGCTCAAAAGAGCCTCAGAAAAAAAGGCGGAGAAGAGTAAGAGAGGCTATAAGCGAACTGGAGAAAGATGCGAGGGGTAACATGAGAGGTGAAGAATGGAGGGAATAGTATTTAGACTTTGATGGTTGCAGAGGTATTTCGATAGGCAAAGGAGATGAAAATGGCTTTGGGCCCATATTACACCATTGTAAAGAAGGCAAATCGAGCAGGCTCGCAAGCCGATCAAGAAGACTCGGTTGTGTTCGAGCTTGAACATAACTGGAGCTTGATTACAATCATGCTCAAGTCAAGTCTGAGCGAGTTTGAGCTTGAGATACGGTAGCTTGGCGTGTTTTCACCGAGGATGTTAAGATCTCCTTGTGAGTTTAATTGTTGGCGTCGCATGTTGAAAATGTGGTATACTCCAGCTTGTGCAACTGGCACTTTGTACTTGTGTAGCAATTGAAGAACTAAGAATGGCTATAACTATTCTAATTTTGCGTGTTAAAAGACAAATAACTTATCATCCCTTGATATGACATCAAACTTGAGTGGCTTGTTGCTTATTTTGACAACAATGATGAATTTTCTCCTTGTTTTTCCTGTTAATATTTTTTTTCTGTTTATTGATACATCATGCGAATGCCGTAGAACCATATCAAGCAATATCAGAGCAAAATGGAATTGTAGCTAAAGTTATACTAGTCTTAAGTTTAGTTCTGAAGCTGAATAGTTTGTTGGGGTACTGGCTTCTACCTCTCTATTTTTGTTTCCTTTTTTTTTTTTTTTTGTGTTGAGATGGCGAAGCAAAACCTATCCTGGCCAACCGGGGATTCTGTTCCATGGGTAGGAATCGGATGCGCCACAGTTCTTGAACAGTACTGAGTACCAGCCCCAACACATGTCTGCCCTCGTCATTTCGTTATTATCCATATTGTCACTTCATTCCAATAATTTTTCATCGTGCCTTTGAGTACTATAGATGCTTCCTGTCCTTGTAGCAGCTTCTAGCTCTCTTTCTGGACATGTCTTAGTTTGTCTCATTGTGGTTTTGTACCTAAGGCATATTGCTGCTCTCGGGTTTACAAGGTATTGCTTTGCATCCACAGTAGTATTGTCTTGCAATATCAAATGGATCGATATGGAATTAGTTGGGAACTCCAAGGTGGTTAAACCATAGTGTATGATTGTCTTTTGGTTAGAGGTTGGATATTATATTGGACACTCGATGAATTCCAGATCCAAGTGGAATTTTGATTTAAAGTAGAAGTGTCGTGACTTGGAACTGAATATACTAATGAAATTCCTTTAGCTTCTAGTGTTGTTTCAACTTATTTGCATTCCAAATGCAACCATAGGTTATTCTATATAATCAAGGGTCATTAGTTGTTCCTGATCTTATTATCATATGGAAAATCTGCTAGCTTTTTGGTTGAGTTGGTTTGCATTTTTTTTATTATTGGCAGAGTGGACGATTAATAAAATAGTATTAAATCAGACGTGTGAAAGTTGAATTGACCTGATTTTGCTAGGTCTTCTATGTTAATGTGGAATGCATATATCGCTTGTTTTAATGTTTTTTTTTTCTAAGTCGTTTTATGCTTGAGCGGTTGAATATCTGGATCTTTTATGCATAGTTATTCACAACTTGTTTAATTTGCAGTTGTTTGAGCTATTGTTGACGATCGTGGGAAATCGCAGGTTGAGAAAGGTACCATCATCATATGATCACTTTGCCACTACATGATTTGTTTCAGTGATAGGTTTTATATACATTATGTTTTCAAACTATGAGTTTGGAGGTGTTTTTGTTAAAGGTTATTGAAAGGAGCATCAAGGAGCTGGTGTATTATACTATTGCTTTCTTGCAGATGACAGAAGAACAAGTATGTGATATTTGTTACTTAATTTGTCGATGCATGATGTTCCCAGAGCTAGAATACATACCATTGTTAATTTGTTGGTCATTCTGTTAGTGGGTCTATATATTTACAAGTAGTTCTTCTTTCTTGCAAGAAAAGAGGTCTATGTATTGTAGACATTCCAAGAAGTTTAAACTTTAAAGCACAAAAAGTTCTGTATGGAAATGTAATTACACATATATTAATTGTTAGTGGCCATGTCAATGAACTTCTGCGGAGAATTCTACTTACTGAGGTCACTTAACCTTTGAACTCGGAGTCGTAAATTTTCTAATAAGTAATCTCATAATGAATTTTTATTATGAAGTCGAGTAGTAAATTGCCACTCGAGCTGCCTATGCATTGAATATTTCATTTTTCTTAAAATACACAATATCTTAAAGTGCACAAACAGTATCATTTCAAGTCTGTGCGAACTTTGACTTGAAGTATTCATTTTACTTTACCATGTCATAACTGTAAGGTGCAAGCTCTCTGGCTTAAAACTGATGATCTTTTTTGTTTGATTACTTCGTCTTTTTTTCTTCTTCACCCTTGATTTGCTATACCCATTTTTGATGGCATGATGCTATCGTTTTAGGTTCATACATGGTCAATAGATGCTAACCAATATGTTGCGGATGAAGATGATGTTACATATAGCTGTCGTGTCTCTGGTATGAAGTATTCTCAATCATCACCTTTGGTAATATTTCAGTTGGATGAATAAAATTTCCAATTGTGATTGTTTAATTGCTCAAAATATAAGTTTTTTCTATGTTGCTAGAGAAACCTGCTATTTTGAGTCACTTCTAATCTCGTTTAATGATGTATCAGTTGGTCATTTTCTCAAACTTGTAACTTGGTTGTACTTTTATAAGTTCAGAATCTTCTCAAAATTACATTAGAAAGAAAACAAATAAAACTTGCGTAAGGGCACTCGACTTGGTTCATATTTCTTTAGTATCAATAATAATTCTATATCTTCGTTCGTTCTAATGCTATTCTTGTTGGTAAAGTTTCTTTGTATTGGTTAGCATGTTAGTTAAATATGTTATTCCATTCGAGATTCATGTCAATCATTTCCACATCTTGCATATGTGGAATATGATCTCCTATATTTCATTTGAGGAATCCGTTGTTGTGAACCGATGCAATTGGCTCCCGCTCCCTCGACTGTCCTATTGCTATGAGGTAAACGCCAACGGCCCGGCTAGGGCTCAAAAAAAAACTTTCGGTCGACCGAGAGTTCAGAAACCCAGTTTTTAGGGTTTCGGTTGATCGATATTCCGATGTCGAACGAAAATATATTCTATAACAAACATGGTTTTTGGTGCTCGGCACAGCTCGTGCCGGACAGTACATGTCTATTCCGACAGTTGTCGGTACGGTAAGAAGCGGTACGGTACATGCCGAAAAATCTTATATTTGAATTTTTAACCTAATTTTATATTTATATTATTTTTTTTTAAAAAAAATAACAATAAATGCATATCGGCACGGTCGATATGTGCCGAGATCTGAGTTTACCGAAACTCGGCTCGGCTCGGTACAGAGAACCTTGGTAATAAAATTTTCAAAACCGATTTAAATGGTTTTAAGTTTTGGTTTTTGAGTTTTTGTGATGATAAAAGGCACATATCTAAGATATGTGCCATTTCCAAATGTTTGAGAAAAATATTATTTGAGCTGGATTTTTATAAAAAGGTTTTAAATTGAGAAGTGGTCATGGACCTTACGTTGTTATGGATTCTTAAGTATCAATGAGGGAGATTGATGCATTTGAATCTTTGGCAAGCTATGTTCGGATTATGTGGCGAGAACGGACTCCCTCACGAGTGCTTGCTACATACCGGAAAGTCATTATAAATTATAATTTATAGACGCACGACTTAGATTGCCGAATAAAGAGTACTAATAAGGACTCTCGTAATCTCTATATGTAGAACTCCGATCATATTTAGGACTCTTGTGTAATATTAAATTCTATAATATATAAAATATTTTGTCATATAGTGGATAACATCTATGTACTTCTTTTCAGGGTCAATCTTGTTAGAAGAGATAGTGAATGCTTATGGGGCACACGGAATGGACTCCATTATTGAGGCCGCCGAAAAACGTTTTTGTGAATCAAGTTACTCAAAACATGCTGGTTACATAGACTGGTGGAAAGTTAGTACACTGAACTTAGCCTCTGGTATTGGCCAATCTAACATATTTGATATGCATACAAAATGACATGGTAGACCCTTCATTTTTTCCAATAAATTGATATTGGTGCTTGTTTATTGTTACTTATACTATTAAAAAAATGAAGGGTTCTGAAAACATTGTTTGCGCCATGAATGTTATCACTTTGTTGCAAACTTGCAATGGTGTAAATTTGCAAATAATCGTGTTCTTCTTGGTTACTTTTGCCAGTCGAATATTGTGTAGTCAAGGACCATTCATAATTGTAACATTTATGCATGCATGTATGAATGCGTGAAATTTGTTATTTCTATTTATAGTTATTGAACATATCAAACAAGTAACGCCATAAGATTCAGTATAGATTGACTTTATTTCCTTGTTTTCTTTCTTCGACTTTGGCAAGCAAGCTTTCTTGATTAACGGTTATATAGTAGACTAAACTATATCTAGCGAGAATCAGCACCAAATATGCTACAACTCTTGTTGGTTCAATTTGCTTTTTACCTAGAGAGAGGCTGGTTGGTGGCGGCTGATTTCAGCTTCGTAAATATCTTAAAACCCGGTGAACCTCTAGAATCCAGCACATCTGTGGTGCTCCCAGTTGTTCTATCTATATCTTTTCAAAAGGCAGCATGTAAGTGCCATACTATTGCTTGAAGATCTCACGTTAAGATCTCGTAAGTTGTTGCTGAAATAGCTTAACCTAGGATATAATTTACGTAATGTATTGGGGGCATGATGTCTTGCAACGCATCTGTTCTTTAATTTTTCTCACTTTCTGGTTGCAATAGACTAACATGTTTTTGCATTGAATACACTTCATTGCCTTATTTCATTGTTCATGCTTATGCCTATTTTGCTATAACGTGTTCCATTCCTTGTGGCAGTTACGTGAAGCTATCCTTTTTGCCTTGATGCGTCTATCTGAACAGCTGGTTGAAGCTCAGGTTTCATTTACTTTCTTTTCTTTAGTCTAGCTTTACGGGTGGAGGTATTTGCACATTGCTCCATTTCTCAGGCAAGTAACCTTTTTCTTTACCAGAAGTCTGGATTCACAAAACAGAACTTAGGGAATCTTCTTGAACAAATCCTCAGTGAAGACATGGAAACAGGTAGACGCTAGTTTTCTGTGCGTTTAGATAATTCTCTGTACCTGAAAACCTTTAATAGATTGTTCATGTTTCACAGGTTTTACTGAATGCCCATTTCTTCATGCACGAATTTTCTCAGTGGTAGCTAAATTTTCCGAAGTTGTATGTTGCATTACCTATTCTCATCCTGCAATTTATTGCCGTTGTATTCAATTTTTTTTTTAAAAAACAAATGCTACTCAATAGGTGTTTTGTTGCTTCAAAGACTTAATGGGTTATTGAAAAACTAATCTTCTAACGCGCTAAGATATGGAGCCTCAAAACACCAATTTAGAAGCAAGGTTTTCCGTGCCGGAGCCGGCACCGCCCCCCCCCCCTCTATTTCTCTCTCTCTCTCTCTCGATCTCCTTTTTTTTGGTGTCTTCCTCCTCGCGTTGACGAAGGTCGCCTGCGTGCGGGTGACCTTTTTATTTTCTTTTTTAAAAGCGCTGGCGCGCGACCGATCGGGCGTGTGACCTTTTTTTTTTGATATTTCAAAAAATTAAATACCTTTAAAAAAAATTAAAATATATTATAATATATAATAAAAATATAAAAAATAATATTTTATTATCGGCAAGTTCGGCTCCTCTCAAATTTAAATTTACTAAAATTCGGCACGAAATAAATTCGTACTAATCTGTTTTAGATAGGTAATTGGAGTCTTTATATTTTATTTTTAATTTTTTTTATTTCATTTAATAATTATTTTATTATTATGTAAAATAACTTTAATATTTTAAATATAATAAATTATACAGATCGGCACGGCACTGTCGGCATGTGCCGAGTTTTGGAGTTACCGATACTCGTTCGGCACGGCATGGAAAACCTTGTTTAGAAGTATTTTTTGGATACAAAAAACATAGATAATGATATGATCTACAACTTTGGTATTCAATACTTTTCCTAAAAATGCTACTAAACAAGTCTTTTGAAGCTTCCCAGACTTTGTGGGTTTTAAAAACTATCGCTTTAACCCGCTAACAGTTGGGAGCCTAAGAACACCTATTTAGAATAATATTTAGGAAGTATTTGGAATACAAGAACTTCCTAGATCAGTGATCTTTCTTGAGATTTATGCAGATCAGCCATAGTTTATCCGAGAAGTTTCTCTCTGCTGCTATTCATGGATTAACTTTAGAAGTGTAAGACGAGAACTCTCTAGGATTGTATGCTTTATTTGTTTGAACGGAGGAAGGATTTAAAGCAATATATTTTATCTGCAGTCTCCCACCAGTGAAAGTGGGGGCTTGCCGTGCACTTTCCCAACTGCTTCCGGGATGCAATCATGATGTTCTTCGACCTCATCTGATGTTATTGTTTTCATCTTTAACTGATCTTTTGAAGCAGGTAATTTACTTTAGTTTTCAAATGCTCATTCTTGCAAGATGTTGTTACATGCCTTGCTTTGTCTTTCAGGCATCTGATGAGACTCTGCACCTAGTGCTAGAAACACTTCAAGCAGCTGTCAGGGGAGGTTGTGTTTCGTAACAGTTGAACCATTTTATTAACACTTTAAACCAATTCTTTAGATGTCGTTTTGCTTGTCTTCTCTCATCTGGTGGGTTTAACTTTGTGCTTCCTACATTCTAGCTCATGAACAACTCGCTTCCTTGGAGCCCGCTGTATCTCCAATCATACTCAATGTGTGGCTGCAGCATATATCTGATCCGTTCATCTCTATTGACGTTTTAGACGTTTTAGAGGTAATTCTTTTATTATATACGCTACTAGCAACAAGAAGATTCTGTTGTTTACATCCAAGAGATGGTTATATCTTTATGTAAGTTCTTAGTAGAAACATGTAACAAGTTCTTCTAAGGGTTTGACCTCGTAGGTCAGACTAATATGGATACTTTGCACCATCATGCCCCTGAGAGTCAGGTTTATTTCAGATGTTTTTATTTTTATAAGAATTTTAGACTTTTTCAACGCATTTTTCATGAAGCTTTGTTTGAAATGTGCTACTTCCTTGCACGTAGTCTTTCACGATTCTTTAGTTTTGGGGGTTTTACTTCTGAATTCCAATAATCCGTGCATTTCCACGTTTGGGTCTTCCCTCCCTCAGTTTATGGGGCTATTACCTTTCATTTTCCTGACTGTAGCACACAGTTGGAATGGAATCGGAAGTTACCACTTTTGGCCTTAAAACATCAAGAAACATTTCTTCTGCTGATTTGGGTTTCTTTTGTTGATGGTCATTTCACATGAGCACATGGATGCAGTGATCCTAGGGACCATAAAAATGCCAGTAAACGTGTCACTGGAAATTTGTTAGTATGAGTGCTTGCTGCATATAGAGATGTATTCTTCACATGTCTGCAGTCTCATTATGATTTTTAGAAGTGGTTGAGCTCCTATACTATAAGAGACGAAAAAAAGGGGTCATCATCTTCGGATGGTTCATGCTAGAAATAGATGATTACTTTTGTTGTAATTTGGCTTAGGTGATGAATCTGACTTTTCCCCTTCTACAAATTTACTGTCATACGCTTCTATAACGTTTTTTTATCATGTATTTTGTAGTTGATGCTTTGTGAGCTTGGTTATTGAAATTAAAAGCTGCTAGGAATGTAGATGATTATGTTGTCTGGAAAAAAAAAAATAATACGAAAATTGCCAAAGTATGCCTAGAATTCTCACATATAATTCATGACTTTGGTTAATCATAAAATCAAGAGATTTGATGGAGATTTAGAATGCAATCTCTTCAAAAATAAGCTAAACATATAAATTTTGACTTAGGCTATTGTAGCTTGCAATCTAGATTTAGAATTGTCATTGGAATCTCAATTTACATGTAATGTAGTCATTATCCACTTCTTTATGAATGATTTATTCTGCCAAAAGTTACATACAGTACGTTTAGTGTTTTGGAGTTCACATCAAATGCGACCTTGCAATTTGTGAACTTTTTTGGTGCATTCTTTTCTTGCTAACTCTGTACTAGAAACTCCTTTCCTAGATGGTTCTTAAGACCAACATGATTTTCTTATCTAGGGCTCCATCTTTAGTGATATTGCCGACATCATTTTAAAAGCTGCTCATGCGTTTTAGTATCCTTCCTCTTTTCAGGCAATAAAATCTTCACCTGGCTGCATGTGGCCTCTTGTATCTCGGATTCTGCCATCTGTTGGACCTGTACTAGATAAAGTTTGTTGCTTCTGACTCAATTAAGAACTTGCTTAGCAACCATTGTAGTCCACAGTTGTATCCTATCTAATACAAATATCTCTCTCCATGGCATCTACCAGCCGCAGGTGCAGCCTGCTGGATTAGTTGCAGGTTCATTGGATCTCGTGACTATGATTCTAAAGGTATCCTTGGGAAATCATCATGTTTTTAGTATCATAAGATATCATTATGTTGTATTACCCATAAACCTTAGATTTGTACTTGTCAGGAACTAATTTTACGTTAATAGTGCAGAATGCTCCTCTTGATGTTGTGAGAGCTGTCTACAATGCTTGCTTTGAATCAGTCATCCAAATCATTCTCGAAAGTGATGATTATAGTGAGATGCAGGCAATAATCCTACTTAAATACTCTTCTGTTGTCATGAAATCCCTTGATTTTTTCTCCAGTTTGTTGTTCTAGTTTTTCATGAGTTTCTTATGGTCAATATGGAATTTAGAATGCAACAGAATGTTTAACCACATTTCTATCTGGGGGTAAAAGGGAGTTGCTTACATGGGGCAGTGACCCAGGCTTTGGAATGAAAAGATTACTTGGTGCTGCTTCTAGGTAATTTTTTTGCCTCCACCTTTCAGTGTAGCATTTTTGCTTCCATGAAGAGTTTTAATTGAAAGTGACTTACCATTTATAAGTCTATTTTGTAAATGCTCAAAGAAATTCAAAAAATTGAATATGAATCATTCTTGTGAAGTGTAAGTGTTTGGTGCCAAATCAAACTGTATTTACTTATTTATTTGCTGAACTTCCCGTTGAGTTGTTAGAATGTAGAGAAACTTTCTTCTTATAAAGTTTGAGTTGTTTGACTTTTACGTACACACCTAAAGGGATATCCTTGTTTGGTTTCTAAGTTACTTGATCTGCATGAGAACAACATAATTAGGTCTCGGGGCAAAAATTGTCCAGAAACCATATATATTAAATGGTTGTAGCTCTTAGGTTTAAGAGAAGGATAAGAGATGGCTCCGGTGGCTCCCACCATAGTCAGGGTTACGCTTTTATATTAGCTATTTCCTATAACCTTAAAGCCTTAATCTAATGTATGTATGTATGTACTTCCTTTTAAGTATAGCAAGAGTTCTAATCTCAGGCTATGTTGGGGGATCCATGTCAACTGTATAATTCTGCATTTGCAACTTGTAGTTGTCTTATTCTAAGCAGATCTTGACTTCTGTACAAACTTTTCAAGAAAGTCCATTGTCTATTTTGAGTTACTAGGAGTCTTTAGGTTAGTTAATACTAAGTTTAGTCAACGATTGCTTAATCTCTAAGCAACTGTTTATTTGATGAATGTATCACGGATCCATTTAGGATCATGTTTTAGTCGCTGTTTTAACCTTACCATTATCTAGGTGTTTTGTAGTAGCTACTATCCAGCATCACTACCAGATTAGTGTTCATACATTCTAATGACATTGTTGGTATATAAACACACATACATAATTTGTTCTAAGGATTTGGACCCGCTTTACAGTGTCATCTACTTTCTGCTTATTGCATCAGTCATTTTTTTCATCACGAAAGAGCTTGAAATGGTAGTTTGTGTCCGTAATTTAACTGTTTCTGTCTACCTTCTCACTTTCTGTTTAGGTAAATGACATATTGGAGAATTGGTGACTTAGATAAAGCTCTTTCTGGACTGTGTTATATGCTTATTAATCTCTCCAATATTCTGCTGCAGGCTTCTGGATCCTCATCTTGAAAGCTCTGGGTCATTTTTTGTTGGTAGCTATGTGCTACAACTGATTCTACAATTTCCTGCTGAAACGTCTCCACATATTCTTGAGCTTATTTCTGCAATTGTGAGGCGTATGCAGTCTAGTGAAGTAGCAACCTTGAAAAGTTCACTTATCGTTATAATTGCAAGACTGGTAATTTCTTCCTTATAATGGGTTTTTGCTACAGACATTCATACGCTCGTATTTACTTTCTTTTATAGTTATCTTTTTAATTCATTATCATGCAATGGCATTAGAGTTGCTATAGCCAACAATACACAATGATACAAAGGATTCATGTAGCCTACCACAGTTAGTGGGTAAGGCTTTGGTATTGTCATTATTATTGTGTTAAGCAACACTCAACTATTAAACTAGGGATTATCCAAATGCATTTTCTATTGCTCTGGATCATCCTATCTTCTTGTTCATGCCTTACTAAATAGTAATAGCAATGCCATTTTTCCTTTTGGCATCATGTCGAGGATCGTATGATTTTTTTTAATATCTTGAGGTCCCTATTTTAGCAGCTTCTGCCCAAAATCAGGCTCTACATGCCCGAGCGTTTTTGCCTTTTTTCCATAAATATTGGTAGATGCTATGCTAATTGGTCTTCTTGACGAAGAGATCTCAATTTGTTTTCTTTTACTTTTAAAGCATAAAAGATTTTTTCTTCCTTGCTGGTTACATTAATGTATTTGAGCCCTTATTGTGCATCAACAATGTATCTGTAGCAAAATGAGCTAATGCTACTTGACTTTAAACTCAAAATTTGACCAACTAATGTTTGAACTTTGAAGCACGACAACCCATCTGAACTTTATAACTTTCCATTAAAGACCTTCATGTAATATGTCCTTCTGCACATATGGTACATCATTAAAGTTGAATCATAAAGTTTTGCATCTTCTGATTTCGAGACTTGTGTGATATATAATTAAATGGGAAACAACATGGAGATTGTGTAGACTTGGGTAACATATAATACAAGCAAAATTTCCGTGTGAATTAACTATTTGTAAAGTTAGGCTGATAAAGCTCGCAGTGCCATCCTAAGGTCAGGGTAAAGTGCAACTTCCTCTTATTCTATTGACAAAAAACTGCTACTAGTCATTATTAGCATATTTCTGAAAGTAGCTAAAGAATCTTTAGTAACTTGGTTGGGAGTTGGGACAACATTTCTTTTTGGAAAGTCATGTTGAACTCTGGCTTTTAATATATTCTTTTACTAAAAACCGTAAATGGTCTGTCCCATGCATGAATGTAATACTAAATTTATATATCCTTTGTTTTACCTTGTTCTCTTTTTCAACATCGCATCAAACAGTATCTAAAATTGTCTTTATGGTTCAGGTGCATCTTAGTGTACCAAGTGTTAAACAGTTCATCGATTTGCTTCTTAGTGTACCTGCTGAAGGCCATCAAAATTCGTTATATTACATAATGTCCGAATGGACCAAGCTTCAGGGTAGGTGAAACTTCTATGTAATCTGATTTCTATTGTTTTTGCTCTGTAATTGTCATGTTAGATGCATTTTAATGAATTTGTTTATGATTTGTGCACATTCTTTACCTTTTAGTTTGGGTTATGAAAAACAGATGAAAACATTGCCTATTCTGTTTACACAAAGCAATAGTGAAAAGTGAGTTTGCTTTGTTGATTTGTTGCAGAGTCAAAGTTAGGTCTAATTATCCATGATTGTAAAATGTAACAGGCCCTTGGATATTGAACATCACTTTTTTGGGTTATCACTTTCGCCCTAGGGTTGGGGATTGTATCAATTTCCTGCGAAGTTTTATTGACGACCAAATTGTGACCATATATTCAGAGGCCTTTTTTTTTCTAAGATATTGTTTTGAGGTTGTTTCTAAGTACCTCATTTAGTTTAGCAATCTGTTAAAATTCAATTGAAAGTTACTATTTAATCAATAAACTGCTATCAATCTTCAACCCTAGCTGCAATTCCAATAAAATTTCACAGAAAACAAGTCATTTCTTGTTAAATTTTCATCAAAATTAGCTGATTATTAAACTAAATGACCTGTTTGAAACAGTTTCATAACCGAAGGGGCAATTTGGTGAAAAGAAAAACTGAGGGGCCAATTTGATAGAACCCCCAAAACATAGATGTGGAAGTGATAGTAACCATACGTTTTGAAACAAGATTTCCACTTCCAGGACCAGTTTTTCTATTACTGCACTACACTATGATTACCATCACTTTTACCATCAAGGGCAGTGGCGAAGATGGTCTCCTTTTTTAAGTAGGGCAAGCTTGTTGGGGTAGCTGATTGGAGAAAATCGAGTGGGATAGTTATTAGAAAGAAATCTGACCCCCTGCGATCAATCCTGCCATAATTTCTTAGAATAATCATGTCAAAATTATTCAGATATTATTTTGTTATATTATTTAAAAATTCTTGAACCAAAATGTCTATGCGTTTATCATGCCTTACAATTCCTAGCTTTTTTTTTGAGAAGTGTAGAAGCTAGAGTTGATGACCTTAGTATATCACATATATTTAGCTCTTGTTGCACTTCTTGCGTGTTATGGTCTAACCGTATAATGGACGTATATTGGTCTCTCAAACTTGTTGCATTTCTTACATAAACAACCTCCTTCAGGACATGGCTGCATATATCTACCCAACCACGCCGTTGCGGAACTCATAACTGAAATATTGTTGTTGTTGCGTAAACTAGATTTTAGTCCTTTAGGTCAGCTGATGAGCAGGATATTGTTTATTTATGTGTTCCATCATTTTGTGTTTCAAAGTTCTCATATTAAATGTCAAAAAGACTCAAATGCACCTACAAAACTCTAGTTCAATTTTTATTTTTTATTCTTTTTTCCGGAACTAGAGTTTTGAAATTTTATCCAAAAACTTTGAACCAAAAAATGATAGAGCACATAGGATAAACAATATTCTAGCTTATCATCTGATCAAAAAGTAACTCAAAGCTTGAGTTCTAGACGCCGTCATAAGACTTCACTCATCAAAATTTTTCTAAAAGCCAGGTACCACCGTCCCCCCTTTCCCCCGAAAGCAGATGCCACCAGTTATCACTGCGTCTTAATGTATCCAAGTATATCAGCATTTAGAGTTTGAGTCGAAATGCAGTACAAATGATCAGATTTGATTTTGTTCAAATTATGTTCACTGTACAACTTCAATACTTGCATTAGGAAAATCTAATGTTACATGTTCTCAAGATTTGGATTAGTGTCGGGATGTCATTATTTGCATCGAGCAATTCCTTCTTTTTTTTTTTACCAAAAATATATAGGATAGGAGATTCGCCGTTGATACCCTATTTCAACAGTTGTACCAGTTACCTCCTAGGCTTCTTTTCTTCCACCGGAAGATACAGAAGGAAATCTCCCTTTCCTTGGTATTTGCATGAACTCCTTTGCTTCTTTACCTTATTTGTAGTCTCACGGATTTCCATAAAAGTGCAAATCTTGTATATGTCTCTTGACATTTAGGAAGACTTATAAGAAAAAAGCCCTTACCGTGTGTATGGATGGAAGGTGCTTTCCATTAAATTTTCAAATTGTCTTTCGTTTACCTACCCTCTCTCACTAATATTTCTGTCTTCTTAAGGGGAAATTCAGGGAGCGTACCAGATAAAGGTAACTACAACAGCTTTAGCTTTGTTGCTCTCCACACGTCATGCGGAATTGGCAAAAATTAATGTTCAAGGGCATCTTGTCAAGGTTAGTCGTGTATGTTTGGAGGCTAGTTTAAATCTGTATGTCGTTGTCCATGCCTTTCAAGTAATGTGCATTGAACTCTATAGGTTACCTTGAAGTAAAACTGATTTGTGCCAATGCAGTCAAATGCAGGTATAACCACTCGTTCAAAAGCTAAGTTAGCCCCTGATCGTTGGACCATGATTCCTCTGCCTGCAAAGGTAAATCCATTATGCAAGTTCTTTTATGAAAAGCATCTTTATACCACTGAGTCATAGGTGAACATTGCTAGTCCCCGCCCCACCCCCCAATCCCCCACCCAGATTCACAAAAAAATCCACCAATCCACACGATTTAAAAAAAAAATTTGGGAGCATTTTTTGGGAAAACTCCCATATGAAATGTTGAAAGTATTTCTAAAAATGCTTCTAAATAGGTCTTTTGGGGTTCCAAGGTTTAATGGTTCCAAAACTATTTTTGAAATCAGCTTCAAATCCATTAAATTTTGGAGCAAAACACATGTCTATAAGCATTTTTGGGAAAACTTTCAACATGAAAGTTGTAGATCTTATCAAAATTTACTTCATGTTGGAAGTTTCGCAAAAAAATGCTCCCAAATTTTTTTTTTTTTTAAACATGCGGATTGGTGGATTTTATAGTGAATCAATTGAGGGGACAAACATTTTTCGTCATAGATTCCAAACCAGTGCCTTAGTTGTTTGACAGTATGATGTTTATTTGACGTGAATATCTTCATGAACCTATTAATTAAACATCTATTCAACTTTATAACATGTTTGGAGGTTGTCTGGTAGATCGCTTGAGGTGAGATGAAAGACAGCATCTATTACAACGCTTTAGGATGGATTTCTGAAACAAATACAAGAGCTGTTTTGCTTTTAATCTTTGGAAATATAGTAGTTATTATTCCAAAGAATCCAAACCAGCATGCTTATTGGGAGTCCTATTGCAGGTTATCCTAGATGATAAAAGAAAATCATGTCTATAGTGAGTGTAGTAATCCTTGGGCTGAGTTTGACAGAGGGACTTGAAATATATTGATTTTTTCCATCAGAAGTTGACAACATATTTTGTTTCTTCCATGCTGATCAATCGGAATACAGATTAATTTGTATATTTGCCCTTTTGCTTCCTTCCATTACTTTATTGAATTCTGTAGTTGTAACTTGTATCTATGCATCTGTTTATTGAATAATAATTAGCAATTTATTATTACTTTGACACCTTGTCCTGTAGATATTTATGTTATTGTCAGATAGTTTGCTTGAGATCCAGGAGCAGGTTTTGGACGTTGATGATGAGGTAATACGGTGATGAATTTGACTTCTTTCACCACAACCTGTATTTTTTGGACATTTACTGATTTATTTCCTACAATATAAGTAACTGAGACGAATGTAGAAGTTGACATATATGAACCTTTGCAGGACAGTGACTGGGAAGAAGCACCGCATAATGACGCCAGTTTGCCCAAGGATGTATTATATTCAGCAAATGTCTCCACTGATGGTCGACCTTCGGTTGAACAGCTCAATGCTATTGGCAAAGGCCTTTAACGAGGTATACTAGTTACCGACTTACTAAGAATTATAATAGGCCCTTCATCCAAGCTACTTACTCGTCATCATAGATTATGTGTTGCTGATTACTGATAATTATCTCAACTTGCATTTCCAGAGTGAAGATGACGATAGCGAAGCTGATCTGTATAAAGCTGATCCTCTGAACGAGGTTTAATAGCTAATTACGTTGTAGTTTTTTAGTCTGCTTATCAATTTTTTAGTTTTAATAATTAGTAGCTTCTCCCTCCATCTTCTCTCATTCTTTTTTTTTTTAAAAAAAAGAAGAATAAAACTCTGAAAACTCTCTCATCTCCCTCCCTCTGTTGTGTCTTCTCTTGCTGCAATCTACATCAAAACTTCAGTGACCAAATACTTTGGCTTTTTTTTTTCCCTATTATTGGGGTTCTCTATTGTTTCTTTTTGGATTTTTCTATTTAGTATGTCATCTCCAGCCTCTGTGGAGAAGACAATACCCTTACTCTATTTGTGCAATCTATTGCAGCTTAATTTGGTGAACTATCTGACGAGTTTCTTGAAGGAGCTGGCAAACAACGATAGTTTACTCTTTAACCAGCTTTGCCAGGTAAATGACATCTAAGAGATCCCCCATATCCAGCCTCTGAAGATCAGAAACAGAATCTAATATTTTGTTTTTTTTTTTAATTTCAGGGCTTGAATTATGAACAAAGGAACGCTGTTGAAGCTGCTCTTAAAACATAAGTTTCTTCCAGTGAAGCTTGTGCTTTATTTTATAATAATAACATGGCTGCATGTCTCGAAAATTTTGTATTAATTAGTTTTTTTTTTTGTAATATTTATTAAATATTGATTGACCTTTTTCGAGTGTTAAACCTGTTCCAGATTGTATATCGGTGATCAAAAAATTTGGAACCCGTTTTGCAGATTCGGAGAGATACATATGTTCAATCTTTTAACAAGAACAATCCTGTTTAACAATAGTTACTAATAGTCATATCTAGTTTGCAATGTAGCTAGCTTTCATTAGTATTTGTCGTTAGGTTTCTATTGAACAATATACTTCTCTCAAATAATAAATTTATAACGTTTGAATCATTGAACACACATGGTGTTCAAGGCCTTTAGGTTGTTTCATAGCAGTTTCCAATGTTGTTTAACCGGCAAATGAACATAATATCGCTTGTTACAGACTATGATATAAGATAAGGTTCTTCCAACTTACGTTTGCTAAATTCGAATATCTGATCTATCCTTTATGAGTAACAGACCATGATTTCCTGCAATCCAATTTTGCTAACCAAGTGAAACGCTAATTAGTAGATTTTTCTCTCCCTTATTCATCTAATTAGTTTATGGATTTGGAAGCAGTTTGATGGCGGTAGTGGTGGTTACTTGTTGAGGAGTACGGGTCATGCTATATCCGTCAAGCATGGACATTTGGGAGAAACTTTTAGATTAACTTGTAGGCTAAAATTTCTGTAATTTGGACATGTATAGAAGCACCAAAATTGTTCTCTGAATGGGAACTATTTGATCCACCAACTTTTCGGACTATAACACAAGTAGTTTACGAGAACTTAGCCAGTACAGATCAACTTGGAACTGTTACAACTGGAGTACAAAACCGTCTGAAGCAATCAGCTTATTAGAAGAATCAAATAGTCATCCACCAGTTTGAACAAGCAGTAGCATTTTTCTATAATCCAAGTGTTTAAACTTGTTGTAACAGCATTGAAAGGCATAGAGGAGGACAATCTGATTTCCAACTACTTATGATGCTGCTAAATGCTACCAGTCGAAGAGCGCTCCATACATGCATGATGCACACCTGAAATATCTGGAGCCTGCAGTTCACATCTAGTAGTATGACTTGGCGGCTATAATAAACATTTGCACAAATTTCTTATAAATTGTCCGAAAACTTGAGCTCGAGCAATGCAGGACGAGACTTCAAACCAATATACAGACAAAGAGGTGAGGGATGTTGGATTGATTTTCTATCAGTACTTCAAGGAAAACTATTACTGCTGGCAAAACTCTGAACTTGCAGAACAGACTTACAAGGTTTAGTCTAGATTCGTTGGGTTGATACTGCAAAAAGAACATCAGACAAAAAAAACACTTAAGTAATTTTGTCCGGATCAGTTGAGTCATCGACAAACATTAAGCGACAAGTTTGCTTATCTGTGTGCAGCATTTCCACCACGATTTGCTTCATAACCAGTTCCAGGATACGCAGGGGTCTGCCCAGATCCATAGGTACTTGCTACGTTCATTGCTGCATATGGGTTTGGATTTTGGCCTGGTATGTAAGTTAATGGGTTCTGTCCTTGCACATAAGGTGTTAAGTGCTGTCTGGGTACATACGATGCTACGCTGTTCTCGGATCCATAGGCATAAACTGTAGTGTTTTGCACTAACCCATAGGGCGTCACACTCGGGTCAGCACCATAGGAGTCAGACTTGCTATTAGCTCCAGTTGTTGCACCCACCTGAGCTGCTCCAGCTCCTCTAGAAGCTTCATATCCAGATATTCTAAGAGCTTCATAGCCAACAGCCGAGGCCTTGGTGGTATCATGGTTGGAGGATCTAGAAGGTTCATTATTTGCAGCCCTGGATGCATCGAGAGTAGCGGGCCTTGATGGATCATACGGCACGGTGGTTGAAGCAGCAGCTGATACAGAAAGTCCAGCGGGGACTACAGCGTATGGCGCTGCACCTACAGAAGTTCCACGTCCCTGGATTCCATTATTAAGAAATACCATCATCAAACTGAGAATAAAAAGATAACACGACCAACTATAACTTCTTAATTACCTTATAAAATATTACGGAAAACATCGGTTACACACTTACATATTTTTTTTTTCTTTCAAATTATCAGTTTAGATCCTTTCAGTACTTCAGTAGAACATTCCGAGTCAGAATTACAGTAACAGTACTTGTACCAATCATTCTTAAAATAATTCGGAAAAACTACCCACCCTTGCAAAATCTTGTGTATTTCAATTCTTGGCAAATTAATGTTCCAAGATCAATTATTAGTGAAAGTAGTCGAAGAAGAAAACAGACAGAAAAAAAAAGAAGCTGTGGCAGTTATTGACGCAGCTACAATGCTAAAGTGTCACACTTCCAGCATTTAAAGTACAATTTTTAGGATAACAAGTCTATGTCTACGATATGGAATGGTTTACTGGCTTATTTTCAGATTTGTACATAAAGCTCGACATAGATTACTGGATATGTTCAGTATTATAGCTAATGGGAATATCTTACCTGAGAAACTCCATAAATATTTTCATATGCATTTTGTCCTATGAAATGCTGCGCTGATGCATCAGTCTCCTTGTAACCAGTATTATTGTACGAACCACCTAGAGAAGAAATGTCAAAACATGACAAGTAAACTCAATAAGTAAATATCAAGTACATATATTATCTGTTCCATGGCAAATACCGCTTCTTTCAATGGTTGCGGCATTGGACAACTCAGTGCGGAGCTTTTCAACCTCCCTCACCATGGAAACATAATTTTTCTCCATCAACTGAATTGACTCGAAATGGTCGATGCGCAATTTCCTTTCATAATCATATGTCGCTCTGGTGACAGGACATCATAACCCTATAAGCATCTCATATCTATTATTTATACAAGGAAGAAGAAGAAAAACAAAATTACCTGAAATGCTGATATTCCTGCCTAAGAGCCTCCAATTCAGACACCAATGCTGGAATTTGTTGTAAATCAACATGCTTTCTCTGCAGGTCTTGCATAAGCTGCTTCATTTTAGACATGAGCTCCTCCCTGGCTGTAACCAAGGTCTGCGCCTCTCCGTGAGCCACTCGTAACTCCATTTCAAGAGGCCCAGAAGCTTGCAATTCAGCTTCCATCATAGCTATCTTATCTCTAAGAGCCCTCAAATGTTGCTCTTTCTCAGCCTTAACAGCACCAATATGTGTTTGCAACCTCTGCAGTTCTTGCTGGGCTGAACCTAATTCTTTTCTGAGAGTAGAATGGGTGGCTGCTAGCCTTTGGTTCTCAGCTGCAAGCTGTTTCATCTCAACATCTTGCAAAGCAAGATTCTGTTCCATTGCTTCTGGATGAATCATATCAAAAGGAAGGGGGCCAGATTGTGGGCGGAATGTGCGACCAAAGGGATCTGAGTGCATAATGCCAGGACCGGGGAGAGGTTCTCGAAACTGAGGAGGTGGTAATCGACTTTTACTACTCATACCAGTTTAACGGTCTGTCAAGGACAAATTCATTCAGAATAAATTAAAATACTTTATTTCAGATGATACAGATGATAAAAACATACTTTAGAGGAGATTATACTGCGATAACGATGGTGCATAAACGTAGGGGAAGTATTGTATCAGAGCAACAGCATGATAATATCTGCTCCATGAACCATAAGCATTTCTAAATAACTTTATTGTGCCGAAAGATGATAAAGATTACGACGAAAGCCCTAACAGATCAGTATGATGAAGTTCTAAATAAATAGATGAAGTTTACATATACAGATCAATCTATCAACAAACCATGAATGGTAATTTAACATCATATTTAAAACATAGTGTAATTAGATGATAGAGAATGCATAAAATAATTAGCTAGCGAACTAATAAACTACCAGCCTTCATTCTTCATACAAGAGCTCATTCGCTATTCTCTAACAGCTAAGTAATGATCAATTAACGAAGCCGTACTGTCTCTATATCATTGAGCTAATCCTAAAGAAAGGTTTAGGAGAAGGACTACAACACGAACAACAACAAACCCCTCTCTCGCTAGTTGGGGTCGGGTATATGGAACCTCAATGCTATAGTGTCTACTAAAATTAATAAAAGGAGCCCTAATTCTACTTGCAAGAATTCAATGACCAACGTAGATGCAAGGAAAAAAAAAACTCCTTTTATCTTAAGTTAACAGAGCTTCATGATTAAATGATTCTTGTTTTAAATTAAGAAAACACCAACTTCCATTATCGATCTGAACCCTAAAAAGAGTTTTTGCTTTTGGAGGGGAAAATGTTTCTCAATTGCAACCACAAAGTATTTTCTGAAATGTGAATTTAGCAAAGGAGCTTGGCATGATAACACTGAGCCCAGTTTTAGTCTATATAATGAAATTCAGCACAACAAATTGGTCATCAATCACTTATTAATGCCATTGGTAAACCTAGAGCAAATTAACATAATAAAAAAATGCAAACTTAATATAAAAACAAATCCATAAATAATCCTGCTTACTGAACTTAATGTAAATTGATAATTCTAAATACCTCCTGCGTGATTAAACGGCTACAACATGAACCAGCTGTCTAGGTTAAGCTTATGCACGATCAATATATGATCACAGTCGAATCAAATCCCTAAAAACAGGGAAGACTTGAAATCAAACCTATATCACCCAAAGCAAGAAAGTAACGAGGATGAGTGAAGCAACCAGTGATGAAGAGTTCATCATTTCATCAAAGCGGAAGAGGATGGAAAATAAGCTGGGCTAAACGAGTCGGATTTCTTCTATGAAAAGGATCTGATTTGATATCTCAAATTAGTTTCGGAAGAAATGGGCCCTTTATTATTTTGGGCCAAAATAGGCCCTTTAGATGTTAAACTCAGAGAATACAATGGTACAACACGGATTACTTCCTTGACATATTCTATAATACTTTCTATTAAATAGTCAAATTTTATTTACTAAAATCTGATAATTCAGATTTTAAAAAAATTATAAAAATATACTAATTACTATATAAAACAAAGAATAGATCAAATATTTAATCTGAACCATCAATTTTGATTGAATTATACCTAATTATTTAATAAAAAATATTTAAAAATTTACAATGGAAAAAATTCATACCCCAGTTAGTACACAGAGGAGTGATCGTAGGATCGACCACCATTCTAGGGTCTTTTACCATCTTATAATTTTCTAATACGAAAAGATCATATATTTTTCTAATACGAGAAGATCATTGCGGATTCTTCATTCTGCAACAGATGCATATTGTCATTGAATTGTGGTTTTTTCTTCTAATTTTTGTATGCAGCTAATCTGCAGTCCCTAAGTTTAAGTTCTTCCTCTCCAACCATAAAAGTTCTCAATAGACTTCCTGGCAATTGGGCAATGCTATTTACCCTTTCCAGATGGACCAGATTAACGAGGAGATAACCGAGACTACTTTGTGAGCAGCCGTGAACAAGTAAAAAGGGGATCAATTGCTTATTCCGATGAGGCAGGAACAAAGGGCGGTGCAGCTGAAGCCGGAGGCAGCAGGATTAACGGATGAGGAGTGAGGGGAGGCGAAGCGCCGCCGCTGGTTAGAAAGAGAGGGGGGAGCGAAACCAACACGGCACGTAAGTCTACTACTGAACTGAATCAATATTGGATATAGTCAAGGATGAATTAAAATTTATTTGCAACTTACGGTTGAATTAGACTGAATATTTTTTTTTGAAATTAACGTGGAGAAATCATGTCCGTAACTGGCCCTCATTCGAGCGACCGTCGTAACAGGTAAATTCACGGATGGCACCGATCCCTGTTCCACCAACCGAGAAATTCTATCCTTGCGAATAGGACAGAACCTGGCGCACGCCCTCGAAGGGATCTCAAACTATGGCCTATGTCACTCCCCACGGCGTACAAGAGGATCTTTGACCCCCACACCTCCTTCGGAGGGCGCCTCCTAGAGTCGAACCCGGGCGCTCGCCTCAGGAGGCGAGCGCCCGGGCCACCTACACTGGAGAGGCGAGCGCCCGGACCACCTACACTGGGGGCGCGGGACTGGATGCCGTTAATGTAGAAATTTTATAATTGCAACATTGTGTTCCCAATATTCGTGTTAAATCCGAAAAGCGGATTGTACAGGTTGGTCCGCTAGGGCGTGGTTTAATCTGGTTCAAGTAATATGTAGTTGAACCGGTTGTACTACTGGCAAATGTAGATTGGGTTAAAAACACTGCTCCTACATTGTTACATAATCCAGAGCACTGTAATATATCAAATCTTAGAGGGCCATTTGTGTTTTATACCCTCCACAATTTAATTATAAAAAATGCTACTCTAAATCAAAATGACGTTTTTATATCCCAGTTGACTATACAAAATGACGATATTATCCTTATCGTGTTAACTATCATCGTCTTTTAAGTAGAATAACAAAAGCAGTTTTGTCATTTCATATGATCAACGTATAAAAAGTTATTTTTATTAGAATATATAAAAATATAATTTTAAATTATAGTGAGGTATGAAAATGCAAATATTTTCTCAACACGGGCTTATTTGAAAGGTGAAACCGCACGACTATTTTCTCAAAACGAACTGGCATAAGCTACCAAGGGATATAAAAGTCTTTGTGACTAAGATAAATTTAGGGCTAGTATTTTCAACGGTGATTTAAAAAAAAAAATTATCCTAAGTAAAACTGTCTGTAATTGTGTCACTTTTGTGTGACGCTCAACGGTTAATTTATGGACCGTTGAAGCTGGTGTTCTATCAATCTAGGCGCAAGCAGAAGCTCTGTAAACAAATTAGAGAAAGACTGAAGGGATTGTAGAAGATTAGAGTGAAAACGAGCTAAGTTCGAGCCGAGTACCATCTAATTCAAGCTCGGCTCGATTGACAAAGCTCAAGCTCAGCATGCCAGAACTCGCTCCGCTCGCTAAAAAATAGTCGAGCTCGAGCCCAGCTTCAGCTTTCGCAGTGCAACCATTGGCTGCACAACCATACACCTCTGATCTGCACGCTAGCGAAGGCAAGAGAGATAAAAGTACATAAGACTGAAGACGAAAACAAAACAAGGAAGACACATGAGACTTATCTAGAATGAAAAGTTAGTGGAGTCCATGTGGAAGCAATACCAAATTCTGATGTTCCTATATTTATCTCCTATTCAACTTATCATCTTCTTCCCCACCAGAGGTCCTCCGATTTGAGATGTTACGCAATCTTCTCAGAGATATGACGGCAAATCCCTCGATGATGGTTGATATGATTTTAGGGTTTTTGGGGACGAGATATGCTGATTGTGTAATGGAGAGTAACAGGACTGGCGAAGTGGGCTGGGCCACTTAAATGGAAACATGTTGTTTAAGTAATAGGCTGGGCAAAGCAGGCTTGGCCTAGTTTTTGTTTTGCAAAGCTCGTTTAAGCTCACGAGTCACGACCCTCATGAGTCGAGTATTGCAGTGCTCAAAGCTTCAATCAGCTCATTTAGTTATCTAATCTTGAATTTGAGCTCAAACTCAACTCGATCTCGATATTAATCGAGTTCGAGTCAAACGTAAACGAGTTTGAGCCTGTGAGCAATTAGGCTCATTTTCAGCCCTATAGAGTATACATGAAAGCGGGATCATAGACATTGGTACAGAGAAGAGGGGGCAATTTGGTAACCAAGGATTTCTGCATTTGTAGGCGCATAGTTCAAAAATTGATAGATAATTTCTCATCTAATACATAACAACACATCCTACTAAGTAGGAGGTCATTTCCGTGCCTCATTAACGCATGAACTTTTGATCGTCAGGTAATAGTTTCTGCTAAGTTTCTGCCATGATGATAGATATTGGTGCTGCACGAACATACAGTAACATATATGGGGATTTATAGCTTCAATTTACAAGTTTGGTGCTGCTAAAAAATTGAGCTAGGCCGTGGGGACTTATACCTTAAAAATTTATGATGAACACAAATCCTCTGTATCCCTTCGATACAGTATTAGCGGCGCTACATAAGGAGAGTACTTATACACTTATACTTAAGAAATCAATAAAAACACAACACAATATCTACATAAGCGCACAATATTAATGTAAATTTAAGGCAAATCTCTACAGAGGGAGGACCTAACTCCTTTTAAAATGATAAACAATTTGCTTTAGATCTTATAGATAAACAGTCAAGCTAAAAGGCGGCTACAGGTTCGCATCTGCGTAGCATGCATGAGCTAAAGAAATCTCTAAAAAGTAATGTAAGAGCTTTCTCCGTGTATAGAAAGTGGACACACAGTTTTAGATAGAACAATACTTATCTCCCAAACTGATTAACCAAAAAATCCACCAATTCGTACAGTTAAAAAAAATAAATTGGGAGCATTTTTACAAAAAACTTTTGACGTAAGAATTATAAATTTTGAAAAAAAATATATTTTTCATGTTAAATTTTTTTCAAAAAACTTCTAAATAAATATTTTGTGACTCCAAAATTTAATAAAAATAATTTTAAAATCCACATAAAATCCGTTAAACTTTAAAGCACCAAACATCTGTTCTACAAGTATTTTTTTTAAAAAATAAATCAACATAAAATCGATAAATCTTATCAAAATCTACAACTGTTATATTATAAACTCCTCCAAAATATACTCCCAATTTTTCTTTTAACCATACAGATTGGTAAACCTCTGCGACTGAGCGCAGCATTACCCTTTTAGATATGTGGCATAGATGACTCTTAAACCACTTCAGCGATTTCCTCAAGAGAACATTTAATTTAAGACACAAAGTATTTCTCTTTGGAGTCTAATTTGTAGGCACCCCATTACAATGACTGAAAGTAACTAGGGGCACAAGCTTTTGTTCATGTTTTCCATAAATACTGCATTTTTAAGTGCAAAACTGCAAAAAAAGTCTGTCGATACGTGTGATAAATACAAGCAAAGGTAAGGTCGTGCACCACAACACTGTAATAAATCAATATAGCAGAAGGATAGTCGATATTGCAAAATTTCAACATAATTACTTGAGCACATCTATTCATCAGAACTGCTTATATAATTAGAATCACATATACTATACTAGATAGGTGTAGTATACATCCCGATGTACTGCTTATGGTCCTGATTATATCAATGCCATCAGAGTCTCTTGAAGAATGAGATTCATGTAATAACTTAACAAGTAGTGTAACATTTGCACAGAATGATCAAGCTCTTTTGCTAACCTGATATAAATACTATTATTGTCACCTTAAAAACAACTTCTGTGATCTAAAATCAAGTGCTCTGAAAAGGATCTGTTAAGGGAATCATAGAACAAAAAATCAAGTGCGACTGCAGGATTTTGCCCCCTCTCTGAAAAGGATCTGTTAAGGGCATCAAAGAACGAAGTTAGTAAGATGAGCATCAAAACAAGAATATGCCAAGACACAGGAATGTAACCAAAGACTAGATTATGATGTTAGTAGCATGGACATAAAATGATATCTTAAGAAATATGCACACCCGAAATGCACGGCATAATAACCAACCTATCTACGATATAGGCGTTAGGTGGACGAGTTAAGTAAAAGGTTATGAAGAACCTATCTAGATATGTCCAATGGATAGGAGAAGAGGTGCAAGGAAAACCAAAAGAACAAGCAACGCTGTAATATTTACGGTCTAGGAACCTCATCAAATTATTTTCCATATGGCCGATTTACAAAAGTAAGCTACAGTGCAGTTCGTTAAATTATGAAGAGGGATACTGGTAGTGTAGTTATTAAGCAGCTTGTTATAAAAGCTTCCATAAGAAATCCGAGAGAGAGAGAGAGAGTCAATCATCTTTAAGCATTGGATCAACCCACCAGCATTCGTAATAACCTAATAAAACAACTTATACTGCTATCTCTATTACAGCAAATACCCACCAACCCATTGTGTATTTTTAAGTGATGGAGGCACTAAAATATAAGTCTGGGCATCTTTTGAAAAGTAAAATACACTCATTAGCATATTAAATATATGGATAATGCTATATGTGTCCAAGATTCCAAATATAACTCTAAAAGTGAGGTGTTGGTCTCCACCCATCTTTCAAATTATGGGTTCCACCTAGACTTGAAACATGAGGTCGAGAAGACACCCAATTTTAGAGATTAGGTTACAATTATATTTAAATAAATGCACCTAGTATTATTCTAAATATATTGATCGAAAATACATGCATGAAACCGCATTTGACGCCTACGAGATGCAACATTGTAGATGGAATTTCTTGCATGCTGTAAAAATGTCTTAACTAACTGTTACAAGTTTCATGTGACATAGTTAACCAATCATGGAACATAAATAGATGCTCAGCTACTAAGAATTCAGATGAATAAAGATAAGTACACCAGTTTATTGTATATGTTGTTGATTAGTATTTATCGTCCAGGGATAAGCCAGCTTTTATATGATTATAAGGAATTATATCTTTGTGTAAGCAACATATTCTGAATTACATATTTTTTATTATTGATTATATGTTGTTTTCTAGATCCTTTTTATATATCACAGAAAGCAAGGCCAAGCAGGCATGCTGAAAATTCACTTACAATCAAGATCAAGCATTCACAATATCGGCCCATTAAAGCACCTAGACCAAAAGTTGTAGCATCACATAAATGGTGAATTACTCTCTAAACAACACCAGTTATATTGTATCATCAATGACCCAATAAAATAATAATTCAAGAATAAAAAAGAAAATTTAAAAACAAAACAAATTCAGCAGAAACATATATGTAAGAGTTGATTTTCAATTTTAAGACTCTTCATTCTATTATGGGCGAAGCCACATAACATTTTTACAAGCAAAAAGTATAAAATTGAAAGCTAAGTGAAACTAAACAGCAACTCTACTTCTCACTGTCATCTTAAAAAGTATTATGAGATATAAGTTACAATGTGAGACTTCCTGGTTCTATTACACACCAAATCAAATATCTAATCCCAGAAGATAGTTTTTCTTTTAAGAAAAAAAAGCTTGAGTTAAAAAACATAAAGGAATACATCAACCATTTCCATAATAATAATATAAGCTACTAACTGGAATTCGAGGAATTTTTCAGGTAACAACATACTAAATCAGCTGATTGAAGACGTCTATAAACCAAAAGAAAAACGGAAAATCTAATTCTCTCTCCGACCTACAACAGTCTCCCATTCTGCAATAATGTCGCAGACCCATGACATGCAAATTTTAGAACATATGAATCAGGTAAAAATATACATATGCCAATAAACTTCACAAATCTACGCTAGATTAAGACTATAAGAAATCAAGTAGAAACACATATATAGCAACTAATACTTAACAAACCCACTACAATCAATACATCAAAACTTACGGAATCAAGTAAGCATACATATAGCAACTCACTTAACATACCTACCCTACAATCATTCAATCAAAACAATAGAATAAAAAAGAAACATTCATATGGCAAGTGACTTAACAAATCTACGCCAAAGTTATAAGTCTATAAGAAATCTAGTAAAAACATATATGCAGTAGAAAAAATCTGGATGCAGAGGTTTATCGACCGTTTCCCCGCTTTGCAAGAACTTCTCAAATCAAAATCAATTTCAAATTCATGGATTCGATCAAAAAATCTCCGCGCTGCAGAAATCAAACGAACAAATGCCAGGAATGGATCGATAAACCGCTGCGTCCAGATCAAACACAATTATTGGACAAATCTCTCAAAATAGAAATGTAGCAGAATCCATGATTTGATTTTGCTCCTGATCCTCAGCTGCAGGAGCAACGACGGCGCAGATTTCATCGACTAAACAAAAATAGAAAGAAATCAAATCCACTGAGAGCTTGAGAGAAAGCAAAACGATCAAATTCTTGGTGTCAAATAAGAAACAGCAAAAGTGCCATGCTTAGAAGTTAGACCTGTTCGTTTACTTGTGATGCACACCCAGCGCGATCTACTAGCTTTATTAGCGCAAGTGACCCAAGCCTGTGGGCACCGACCGTTTTTATATTTTTTAATAAAATCAATTTTACTTTTATTTTTTATCTTGTGAAATAAAATAAAATAAAATAATAAGGTATTATATTATATTATATTATTTTTGATCTTGTTTTTTTATGATAGTTTAATTCTATCATATATTTGATAGTAAATAAAATAATAAGATATTTTTCAACTTATATTTGTTAGAATTTAAAATCCGACCTATCCTTTTTCAGGGATAAACTATGGTCATCTTCGACATCCAATTCAGCTAACCAACTGATCTAACTGTAGTTACTATGAAATCGAATTTACTACGACCTATTTGTAACACTTAATCTTAAATATTGATATTATGATGAACTGACCAATTATAAGTGGACTCTAGTAATATGATATTAACTGGCTTATAGAGAATTTTTTGCCATAACAGCAAAAAAAAGTATGGATTAGAGGAGGATATGGTAATGTATATTAGACCCCAAAAAAAAAAAAAATTCCTCCTTTTTCGAAGTTTATGTGTATACCTGTGGGAGTCATTATGGATCTGAATATCTTTTTTTTATTAATTATTGTAGAACTATAATATAAGCTTTAATTAAAAAATTAATGAAAAGAAGAAGATAAAGTCTGAGGAATGATTGGACTAGTGATTTACATTGGTAAAGAGAAAGATAAGAATAAGGCTTCCTTTCCAACTTTCCTTTTAAAGGTAGTTGTGTACTGGTCTTCATTTTTCTAAATTTTATATATTAATTTTTAAAATTAAAAAAATATTGATATAGCGATACACGTACCGCTACGTCAATATATTTTCTTATTTTTATAGACTGATATATAAAATATCTGAAAAGGAGGACTAATATGCACCTAAAGACAAAGCTATTTGAATAAGATTCAGAGAGTTCGTGAAGATGATGATTTTAGTAGTCATCCTCATCGTCGGAAAATCGCCGGACCTCGCCGAAATAGCACCACAAGATGTAAATACGGGCGCTATGATCAACTTCTGCATGCAATTAAAATATTTTGAGAATTGTAGTTAAAGTAGAATTTATTTTTAAGGATCTTGATTACCTTTAATTTTTAACATGTAAGTTTTAATTTATTATGATTGAAGTATGGCGATACAAAAATATTTTATTGATTGAAGAAACTGCAGAAGATAAAGAGATATCCGGCCTCTTATTGACCTATAAACTTGCTGAATGAGAAACCGTAATATAAAACTAGAAAATCTAAATAATATATAATAGAACATATCAAAAATATATATAATTTTAAGAGTAATTCTACGGCGTTTGAACACTTTTTCTGAAAATATATCCAAAAGTTTTTTCTTCTTGCCTTGGGATTGAAAATTCTATGATTTACCAATTATGAAAAAAAAACATATTATGACAGATTTTTCGGACGAAATAGTCAATTTTCGGATGGAATAGTGTGACACTGCAGTATTTTTTATATTTTAAATACATTCTAATGTTGGACAAAAATCCTCTAACCCCTTTATGCTGTTAGTATATGTTCCTACATTATAAATAATATATATACATACATATATATATATATATATATATATATATATAGTTCTTGAAAAGATTTTCACTATAAAAATTGTATATTTTTTATGAGATTTAAAATTTTTATTGATTATTTTTTTAAAAAAATACTTATAATTAGGTATTTTGAGACTTCAAATTCTTAACATGTTAACGGATTTTACAAACTATTTTTAAACCAATCAGCATTTTTGAGTCTCATGGTATCTATTTAGATGTATTTATTAAAAAGATGCTCAATAGGAAGTTGTAGTTTCTATTAAAATCTATAATTTTCATGTTGAAAGTTTTCTAAAAAATTATATATAAATATTTTATTCAAGTATACAAATAAAAAATAGACGTATAAAATTGGGACAAAAAAATTTCTCTACTTTTCCCCATAAGTGAACCTAAATAACTAAGACCAAATAACTAGCAACAACAAATAAAAAAGCTGTTGGAAAAAAGAAGCAAATAAAAATAATGAGCGGACAAAAGGAGGAAATTGTTGAAAAGAGCAAGCGACCAAAAGACCAGCAACAAAAATATCAACATTTGCTCAAAAAGAACGAGTGACAGAAAAGCCAGCGTTTGAAGACCACAAGCGGCTAAAATCGTATTATTGACAGTCAGTTAAGTGACTGAATAGCATAATACTGGCTAAAATCACATAACAAAGAGGGAGGTGAATTGGGTTATGTACTCTAATGCGACAAAAATCATATTGTTGACAGTCACTCAGATACAATGAAAAAGCTAAATAGCAGAATGTCTATTGCCTTGGCCGCAACCATCATACACATTAGTAATAATATAACGTCTGAACGCTTTAACCCAAAAATCTACCTAATGCATTTTTATCTTCAAAATTAACTTAAGAACCCTTAAGTCCAATAAATATTATATTGTCCTTTCATATACTGTAATTAGACATAAACAACCTTACAAATTGAGTTTAAAACGATTTGATATGTATTAGTTTGGTTATTATTTTCCATCCATTTACAGAAAAAGATTACATAATATTATTTTCTGATTTTTTTTTTTTTTTTTTTTGGAGGAAACTTCTTAAACATATTTTCCGTTATTTATTTAGTTGTTACATTATTTGATCTTTGAAAACTTCAAACCATATACTAATTTTAAGTTATTCAGTTCCATAGAAAGACTAGCATGAACTACAATTTTGGTGCCCTTATAACATTATTTTATTTTATTATATTTTATCTTTTTTTTACAAAATCATTTTCAGTATTTTCACACTTACAACTCTTACAGTTACTTTCAGACCGTCATATTGGGCCTGATGCTCCACTAGCGGCCCAAAGGAAAATCAAAGTGCAAAACGTCGCCGGGAAGTGAAAAAGAAAAATTATTGTCTAGCTTAACGCCATCGATCTCTTTCGTCCGCCTGCCTCCACCTATGGCCGCTGCCTCTCCGCCGCCGTCTCAACCTGCCGCCGACACTAGCTCCGATCAATCTCAGCCCCAAATCTCCCTCCCACATGAAAACTCTAACCCTAATACTACACCAGATCCAACTATTGTCAACCCCAACCCGAGCCCTAGCCCTAGCCCTAGCCCCGCCGTCGTAACGGCGCCGCCGTCTGCGCCGCTATTCACTGTGTCATATCGACCGTTGGTTGCTCCCGCTCCGGTGCAGTACTCGGCGTACCCGCAGCCCGCACCGGGCTTGGCGCCGCCTCCCGTTCAGTATCCTGGAGCACCTCCTCCGCCATATGTTGCCATCCCTAACGGATATATGACCGTCACAGCTCCGCCGCCACCTGGTGGGTTTTCACTCTATTGTTAGTCTGAGTTGTGGAATCTCACCTCGTTTTCTATAGCATAGGTTAATTATCCATTTTGAGTGGTTATTGATATTTTGCGTATGTGCTTTTGTGCTTCTTTTGTAAATTTGTGGAGTAAATAAGATGATATCTGTATGTTTTGTATGATTAGCGGTTAAGTATGTGGATTTGGAAATAACTTGTCAAGTGAACAGGAATCTTGTAGCATGTGTTGTAGGTTATGTATCATACTTTTTTAGCTTGTTTTAGTCTGTTGCTTGATACGTTATCTACAGTGTAAAAATACATAACAGAATTTTTAATACACGGTGACTAAGTGTAGGTTTGTAATTTTGTAACAGATGAACTTTTGGTACTGAGAAGTCGTATGATTTAGTGATAATGTTTTATGTTGACATATGCAAGTTAAATAATTTATCCGTGTCTATGAGGGAGGGGTAGTGGACCAAGTTGGTTCTAAGAAATGTGTAAATCGAAGTTTGAGGGTGTAACAAAAGAATAAAGATATTGGTTGATTAACCAAGGGATTCATGTGGTATCGATGACTGGTATTTTCTCCTACAGCATCGTCCTATGGTTCATGTTCTGAAAGATCGGCTGGATACAATAGCGGTTGTTAAACGGTCATTTCAACTCTATGTTGGTATGATAATTTTTCTTGGTTTAATTTAATAGGCAGTTTTGAGCTGTTTTTTGAGTATATTGTGCTGTTTGTTTTTTCTCATGCAAGTTATTTAACTATCAGAGGATTATACTCCTGGAATTTGCTTTCTTTTGTAATCAATGCTAGTGATCCTTAGATAAAATACCAATTAGCATCATTGGTGCATATTGCTCGGCTGTGGAAGTTTTCAGGAAATGTTCATTCATGTATACGACGAGGTACCCTGTTCTTTGTTTATTATGTTTGTACTTTGTCACGACTTCAAATCCTTGCTAAAGCTAATAGTAAATTTGTAAGTGGAAAGTTCTTAGTGGTAATCCACATAACATGTGCTGGTGATCAAATGTTATCTGCAAGTATTGCAGTGCTCAATATCATGGGGGTACTACCCAGGCATGAAGTTTATGTTGAAGGGGATAGGTAAGAAAATTCTGGCCATTTAGATTTAGCGCAACAATATCGTTTTTCCAATCCTGTCCCTCAGGTTTTCTACCCAGATGGAGGATTTTTCTATTCTTAAGCATATTTGTTATGCTTGCATTTTTGGTAACAAACGTATCCTTTCTTTAGATACTTGTTCCCTTTATTTATCCTTAACCAGAATAAAGCAAGCTCTTGCTTTTGTGGTGTTTGCACAAAACATAAGCTGACATTTTCTTTGGTAACAAACACAATTATTCTTTTAGATACATTATTTCTTTCCTTTTGATATTCTTAGTCGAAATCAAGTGAACTTCTTGCTGTTTGGCGCTGGCATAAACATAACTTTGACAATTCGCATAGTCATTTTTGTATTTTGCAGGTATTCCAGGTATTCGTTACCCACCTCAATACCCACCTATTCCACGTCCCGGTTTTCTTATGCGGCCACCAACTATGGTTCCAGGCCTTTCAAGACCTCCAATCACTGGGATTCGTCCAATCCACCAGTTGCTACCCCTCAAGTCAGACCAGCAGTTCCGATTGTCACTCCTCCGGAGAAGCCACAGACCACAGTTTACGTTGGGAAGATTGCTTCATCAGTTGATAATGACTTTATGCTCTCCCTTCTTCGGGTTAGTTTGTGTGGTCAAGATACCTTTGCATATACGTAGTTGATGCTGCCTGGTTATACAAAGTAGCACATTACTCAGATTATTTTCTCTGAATCATTTGTGATTATCGACATGTAAATTTTTCTGTTGAAGCTTTGTGGGCCGGTGAAGAGTTGGAAACGTGTTCAAGATCCATCCAATGGAACCCTCAAGGGCTTTGGATTCTGTGAATTTGAGTCAGCTGAAGGAATTTTACGTGCTCTACGCCTTATCAGCAAACTAAATATTGATGGACAGGAGCTAATGGTATGTCGATGTTTTTAGAAAATTACTGTTTATCGCTGTGGTCAAGCTTTAAATCATTAACTTATTGCTTACTTCCATTTAGGTTTTAATCGTTTTATTTCTATGTTTTATGAGTATTGCATGGTCATGTATGTTGCGTCTGTCAGTGCAAGTCACTTGTTTTCTTTGTACATACTTATTTTATTGTTTAGCTGATGTAGTCTTTAGTTGATAAAAGAAGCTGCAGTCTTATAGTCCAGATAGTTTTATAATTATTAGGACAAACAGTTTTAGCAACAATGGACGTTCTTGATAAGGCCAGTACATTTATTAGGTTTTCCTGCATCATTAAGTTATTTATTAATCTCCATAGTGTGGCATGCTTACTTGTATGAATGCTAATGAGAAGAGACATTAGGTTTATCGTATATAACCCTGTTCAGATTTAGTTGGAATAGGACTCTATTTATGTGCTAAAGTAGAAGCTGATCACAAATGTCCCACTCACTTTTATGCAAATAGATAGGGCCTAGTGCCTGCCTTTCCATTAAAGCTGGCGTGCTCTTGAGCAATAAAATGGCCCTGTCTTAATCAGAATTGATCTGATTGATAAAGAAAAAATGGGCATGTGGCAACAGTTATGGAATTAAATGCCAGACTCCAGAAAGAATAGTGGACAAGTTCGACGTTGTTTAAGTTGATGTAAAATAAAAGGTTAGATACTTGGTTATTGTGAATGTAAATAATTTGTGGTTAGTTTGTTCATGGGTGATTATGATTGCTGATTTTTTTCCCCTCTTTTCCCTTTTAAACTAGAGTAGTTGAGTTTGTATTGGGACATTTTGGGCAATCCCCATGTCCTATATCTCGGTCTGTGATTGTTTGATGATTTAGTATGTTCAACTGCACATCAGTAAGGTGACACTTAGAATTATGACCACTAGACTTTCATATTTTTAACTAAGCTTGGTAATGGCAACCTTTGATACTCTTTTCAAGATTGCTTGCGTATATACCCTTTACCGGTTGCCTCCATTCTAGAGAAAAGCATGGGATTCCGTTGTGTCTGTTTGCTGCAACTATTTTGAGATGGCTCTCTGTTCATCTTGCCATATGATGATACTATGCAGGCATGTGCATAAAAAAAAGTTAGAATGTATTACAAATGTCAAGATGCAAATTTCTGAGTTTTGTTGAAAGGTAGCTGTCATTCAATACATGCAGTAGACAAGGAACTGCTTGATTTTTCATGACTATCTAAACTGGTAGTCGCAGCCTCAACCACCTGTTTAGAGGAGCTATTCATTGTGATACTGATGATGTGTAGTCATCAAATTGGCAAGTGCATATAGCTTGCACCAGCTTAATGCTTGATTTGAACTTTTGAGTTCTTTTTGTTTTAAATTTTACGATCTTGTGCAGCATATAGAATCATGTATATAATTGTTGATTTCATGTAAAAATCATTTCAGCTGAACATAAACCAAGCAACTAGGGAATATCTTGATCGCTACGTTGAAAGAAAACAGAAAGGGAAAAGCTTAAAACAACTGAAGGTGAAATTGCTGGAAAAGAGAATGAATCTGGCCCTGATGCAACAAATCAAGAAACTTCTAAGCCAGTTTCAGAAGAAAATAAAAAGGATGCAGATGAGAACGCAGATCAAAATGACACTCAAACATTTGGCATTGTGACAGATGAAGATCGCCAAGCTGATAAGGAAGCCTTTGATAAAATTACGAACATGATAGAAGAAAGATTAAAGGCAAATCCCTTGCCGCCTCCACCACCCATGCGACCGCATGGAGACAGTTCTGTGAAGTCTAGTGAAGTGCCTTCTAAACTGAAGGAGGGGCATTCTGGATGCTGATGCCATGAAAACTGGTTAACCTACTTAACATTGAACTATATAATCTTTTAAGTTTTTTAGATATTTTAAAATTAAATCCGAACTAGTCACGGTGCTTTTAACTCTTTTTGCATTTTTTTACTTGTAGATCCTATTGAAGATAAAACCGAGGATGAGACCATAAGTGAAAATAAATCTGCTATTGAATCTCAAAAGCCTGAAGCAGGATCTCCAGATAGGGGTAGAATACATGACAGGAGAAGCAGGGAGCATGATAGGGAGCACGAGTCCAAACGAGAAAAGGACCGGGAGCTTGAGAGATATGAGAGGGAACGAGAGCGAGAGAGAGTTTGGAGGGAAAGGGGGAGGGAATTGAGATTGCGAGAAGCTGATCGCCTGTATAAGGAGCGTCTAAAGGAGTGGGAAGCCCGGGAGAGAGAAAAAGAGTACCAAAGGCAAAAAGACAGGGATAGGCAGAAGGAGAAACAGCGGGATAGACGGAGAGAGATTGCAAAACAGGAAGATGAAAGTGATGATGATGACGATACGAGGAAGAGAAGGCGTCGTGGTAGTGCATATGAGGAGAAGAGAAGAAAGAGGCAGCGTGAGAAAGAAGATGATTTGGAGGATAGAGTTAAAGAGGAGCAGGAAATTGAAGAGGCTAAGAAGAGCGCTATAGAGGAACAGGAACGGGCAGATTCGATGAAAATAATCCTGGATCAGGAGAGTAAGGATGGCCAGAAGGCTGTGACTAAAGATGAAGAGACTAAAAATACCAAAGAAAGTGCCATGGATTACATCCCTCAGATTGATAATGGTAATGATTGTCACATTTGTAGGATTTGCAGTTTTTTCCTATGTCTAATTTAGTAATATTATATGCTTAACATTCTATTGTTAATCCTTTTTTATGCAGGTGACGAAAGTAATAGAAATGGCGCTATTCTTGAGCAAGAAAGCTCCCCTGCCGTGCCAGATACAAAGCTGAATGGGAGTGCTGCCAAGAAACTGGGATTTGGACTTGTAGGTTCTGGTAGAAGAACAGCTGTCCCTTCTGTTTTCCACCAGGAGGAGGATGATGGTGTAGATGAAAAAAAGATGAGACCTCTGGTGCCTCTTGACTATTCCACGGAGGAGTTACAAGCTGTCCAAACCACCGCATCCGGATCACAACCTAATCTTGTAGCTGCCGCTGAATATGCTAAACGCATCTTAAATGCAAATCCTAAGGAAGAGAAGCGTGAAGCTGAAAAAGAAAGACACAAACGGACCGGTGATAGATCTAGCTACAAAGAACGTGAGGGTTCACGGGATGATGTCAAGGATAAGGCACATGATAAAGTTGTTTCTCATAGGGAAAGGGATAGAGAAGATAAGCACAAATCTGAAAACAAGAAGCTTCTGGATGCCAAGCAGCTGATAGACATGATTCCGAGGACGAAGGATGAGCTTTTCAATTATGAGGTTAATTGGGAGATATATGATAAGGTTCGATTTCCCCCTTGCTCTAGTGATTTCGTTATTTCATTCATTTATGTTTGTTTCTATGTATGGAACTTCCTCTAAAATCTTTATAGACCACCACTCGTCAAATGAATTATTAAAACCATGGTCTTTGTCGGATTTGGGCGCCGGAAGTACGCATCGGCACGAGCCAAAAAACTATGTTTGTTTTAATTTTTAAAATATTGTTTTGCCTGGTAAATAAAGAATAAGTATATATCAGTCGGCACATACCGAGATCTGAGTTAACAAAATCTCGAGTTTGTTTGGCTATGAAAACATTGATTATAACCACGTAATGATTGAGAAAGTGTAGCATTAGGCTTTTTTAGTCTTTAACTGTTATAGATAGGTTTGTGTTTAATTGACATATAAATTCCGGTATTTGAAGGGTTGTTGGGCTGAAAGGACAAGATACCAAGTTTGTATTAACAGTTTTTAATGGTTTTACTATCCCCAATTTTTAGTGAGTGGACCACAATGATCATGACTTCAGTATTTCCATTTTCATGAGAACACACTTTTAATTTTCTGTAATATCTGTTATCCTTGCAAGATGGAACCCGAAACTCGATGAAGGAAAATGATTTTTATGGTCCTGCTTGTGAAGAGAGAGAAAGTGCAGTAGTGTCATATTTTTAGCTCTTAGTACGTTGCATAAGAAAATTGGCTATACCAGATTTTTGAACGTGGGACTTGTTTTTGTGGGGCTTTACAGACGGTGGCATCTCTTAAATGTGATATTTCCTTGCAAGATGAAAATCTAAAGTTAGTTGGAGAAATTTAGAGACTGTTTTTGAAAAAAATGGAGAGCCCTAATCATAAAGCTCTTATATATGTTGCATAAGCAAATCTCTTATCCCAGATTTTTTGAATGAGGGACTTGTTTACTTGGGGCTTTTACTGACTGATGTTAAAAAAGGTTTTTTTTATTACTTCTGGAGCATTCGCTTGTTATTTTGTTTACTTTCTTTATCATGGCTTCATGTATCGCTTGCTTGTGCCCTCTAACACTTAATCATAAATACTGTCGCTCTTTGCAGCATCAGTTGCATGAGAGAATGAGGCCTTGGATTTCGAAGAAGATAACTGAATTTCTCGGTGAAGAGGAAGAAACTTTGGTGGAATACATTGTCACTAGCACCAAAGATCACGTTAATGCAGCACGAATGCTCGACTTGCTCCAGTCTATATTGGACGATGAGGCTGAAATGTTTGTTCTGAAAATGTGGAGGATGCTAATTTTTGAGATAAAGAAAGTCGAGACGGGTCTTTCTTCTAAACCAAGGCCTGAGGTTTGAATAGATATATTTGGTGATGCTGGGTTCTTTTCACTGCTCTAAAAAGTTGATCGGTCGAGGGTTCAACTCCGAAGATCTCGTTACACTTGAAAGATGCAAAAATATGCTGATTGGATGTGAAGGCCTCCTTGAGTAGAGAGTCTGATATTGTACGAGGTATTTTAAGAGTGCCCAATTTCATCTGTAAAGAGGCTGCTTTTCCCATTATTGTATGTCTGAATATATTGGAAGTTGTTTATTTAAGCTAAAAGGGCCTTCATTTGCTTCATATGGAAATGTTTGATGTTCAATTCTTCTATTTTGCCTTATGAGGTAAATTATTTTTGATGAACTTTATTCAAAAATTTGTTGGTATCCTTTATTTTAAGAAACTAAATTTGTTATGGCCAATATCTGTATTTTCTACTTGGATGCTCATCTATATTTTACATTTGGATTCTCATTCAAATAAGAGAAATGCTATTATTCATAAAATCAACACATGAAGAAAGTCCCCCAAACTCATTGAGGTCATCTATATTTTCTCGGTATTGCTAGGTGTTTCAAAATGTTCCTAAAAAACTATAAAGATACTATATAACTTAATCCCAACATATAAAACTACCTTCAATATGCATGTGAATATTTAGAACTGCCTGGAAATATTTAGGAACACCGAGAATATCTAAGAACACCAAGAATACGTAGAAGGTGTTCTTGTGTTTTTAGGTGTTCTCCAATATTCTTAGGTGTTCTTAGCTGTTTCTATACATATTAAGGGTGTTTCTATATGTTTTGAATGAATTATATGGTTATTTCCATATGTTATGAGTTCCTAAATATTTCCGTTTTTGACACCTATAACTTACTCCAAACACATGTGATTCGCCTCAATATGGATAGAAACATCTTAGGAACACCATTAACATGCATGAAAATTCCATATAACTTACTCTAAATACATAAGAATATCCTCAATATATATGACAATATTTATGAACAATGAGAATACCAGGAGGAGCACCGAGAACACTATCTTGATGTTCTCATATTCGTATTTATTCTAAATGTTAGGTGTTACTAGTATTTCCATGCATATTAAGTGTGTTTCAATGTGTTTGGAATAAGTTGTTGGTTTCCATCTTTTTAAGAACGAAAGATAAAAACAAACGGGTAAATAGAGAAGAAAATTATTTTAAAAACACATGCCAAAATGTTACTGACTTGAAAATGCATTATTGTTGGAACCTGATTTATAATATTTTGAAGGTTAAGAGCCCATCCTTTTCCCACCAATGTAGAAACTCACGAGCTAAGCAGCTATTAGCTAAGCTAATTACAATGCCAAAAAAAAAGAAAGAAAAGAGAGCGAAGAGAGAGAAGAAAAGAAAAGAGAGAAGATGAAGAGATGGAGCTGGAGATATATAATAAAGAGATATATAGGAAAAAAATTTAAAAGGAAGGAGAAGAGAGAAAAAAGAGGCCGGAAGTCGGAAGAGGGAGACAAAAAGAGAAAAATAAAGAAAGTTGCACTTCTTTAAAAAAAAAAGGATGATAATATTTTTATCAGCTACAAAAATCATCAAAACTGATTGTAAGTATTTTTGTAACCAAATTTAAAATTTTTGAGGCAATTAAAAAACAAACTGCCAACCTACAATTATCTTTTTAATGTATGGTATCACTTCTGAAAATCATGAGTTGATCCAACAACCAAGGGCGGATCCAGCCCAGCCCAAATGAGCCCACTTGGATTTGGTTATGGGGTAGGATATTATATAAGTGGGCTGGGTCTTTATTGGGCTGTTAATAAAAAAGAAAAAACAACAAAATCAAAGATTCCTGCAGTGCACAGCCCACCGCTTGCGTTAATCCCTCTCCCCAACCCTAGATATTCCAGTCACCCCTCCAGCCTCCCCGTTCGCCTGCGCAGCCGCGCTGCCCCGTCCCGGCCGATCTCTCCCTCGCCCTTATCTCTCCTCCCCCCGATCTCTCCCTCGCTCTCTCAAATCAGTAAACCCGTGCAGCCGTGCGCCGGCGCCCAAAGTCCCGGCACCTCGCCCGCGCCGGCAGCCACAAGCTCCGTACCCGTGCTCGCACCGCCACTCCCAGATTCCTACTCCGCCTCCGGCCGTGTCGCCGTCCGTAGCTCCGTTGTTCTCTGTTATTTTCAAATCCGGCGAAATCAAGTATATTTATTATTTTATCTTGACTCTAGTATCTAAATTTTTGTATGAATTATAGTATTCATCTGATTATCTGAATTTTAATTTTTGTTTGAAATATAGTAATAATTTTTTTTGTGAATTATTTATGTAAGCTACAGTTTTTGTGAATTATTTTATATGATCTAGTCTTTGTGAATTATTTTTTGAATTGATATGATATTAAAATGGTCGATATTTTTGTTAGTGTAATATCATATTAGTTTTTCTGACCCCACTTGACAGAATTTCTGGATCCGTCACTGGCCAACAACCCTCTTAATTTTAACCCTCTTAATTTTAGCTAAATTTTTACTTAGATACATATGTATGTAATGTACTTATACAATAATAGCTATTATTAAGAACATTATAACGAAGAGTGAACAGGTAGTTAAAGGGTTAAAAAAATTTGTAGAATAGGTTATGAGTTTAATTTTTGATGCAACATATTATTTTATCAAATAAGATAAGTTGATATCCTTTTTCTGTTTCAATTGTTTATCTTATTATCTTTTCTTTCATTGATCCGAACTTTTAAATATTTTTGTTAAATATATTGATGACATATTAGATTTTTTAGTATACACGTAGTATATTCTAAAAGAATATGATTTGTGTGTTATAAGAAATCTCACTAAGAAATTTTTTATATAGTACTTAAACACCATTGGATAGAGTTTGACAGTAAAATGGCACATAAGATCTGGATATTGATAATTTTCATTATAGAATTTTTTATTACTTTATATTGAATGGTTATATTTAATTCATTTAAATCTTATGGTAATTTACTATATAGAAAAAGTTTGAAAGAACTAACCAAACAGTTATTGAGAAAAATAAATTAAATAATTTGTGTGTGTATCTTTTGAAGCTAAATTATTATATTTGAGTAAATTAAATCTGATCATTCGATAGAGAATATAGAAAAAATATACAATGAAGATTATTTATTTCTATATTCTAATTTGTTATCTTATGGCACTAAATATTTTGTTGTAACAGGCTCCATCAATGAAGTCCTTATATAAGATCCCCATAAAAAAAAAGAAAAGAAATGACCATGTGAATTAAAATTGGACGATCACCTGCCACGCTCATCTAGTTGGGCCTCTATTGGGCCGAATAGCTATGCCGGTCGATTTAGACCAATAAAAACCGAACCAATTCAATAGTTGGTTCAGTCGAACCGTTTAACCCTTTTCTCACCTCAGACCGCCGCCCTCTGTCTCTCTCTCTCTCTCTCTCTCTCTTTGCAAAACCACAATTAAACCCAACAAATACCGTAATGGCTCCGGCGAAGCACTCCGGCAATGAAGTTGAAGGCGGTTACCAGCAATATCAACCCCAATTCCCAACAAGTAAGAAGATAAAGAAGAACAAGAAGAAGAATCCCAAGTCCGGGGGATTCGAATCGCTAGGATTGATCGAAGATGTGTACAGAGGAATTCGCCGGAAAGGCTACCAAGTTCCCACGCCGATTCAGCGGAAAACCATACCGCTTATACTTGCCGGCGCTGACGTTGTCGCTATGGCGCGAACCGGGTCGGGAAAGACCGCAGCTTTTTTGATTCCGATGCTACAGAAGCTCAGACAGCATTTACCACAAGGTGGAATTCGTGCGCTTATTTTGTCGCCCACGCGGGATCTCGCGTTGCAGACGCTTAAATTTTCTAAGGAACTTGGACGATTTACCGGTAAGGTTAATGTTGGTTGCATTGATTTATTGTAGTAATGTGCTTAAATTTCTCGCTCAGTTGGTTTTTCTTTGTTATTTATGTGGTTGTGTGTTGAAAGTTGATTGTAACAAAAATTTAACTGATTTAGGTTGTTTCTTGAGTAATTAAATTGAAAGATGTAACTTGTGATACACTGGTAGAGTTAGTTTGTCTGTGCTCAATTTCATTGACTGTATTGTCTCCAGAAAAGTATATACTTTTTGAAACGGTGTGGATGTTAATTTGTTTGATGTAATGTGATTCACTTGCTAATTATGTCTGTGTTGCCTTTCCTCTCCTTTACTGTTTAGAGAGCATGGGATGGGTTTTGTTAGTGATAGTGGTGTCGTCATGGTGTGCCTATGCTGAAAGTAGTTCATTCTGAAATGTCTCTTATAGTTGTGAAGCACCTTTTTTCCATGTGGGAAGTCTGAAGCACATTTTTGGATTAAAAAACAGCTTGATCTTAAAAAATAAATATTTCAGAATGGTGTAACTACTAAATCGTACCCGAATTCAATATTGAATAGTCTGTTACCTCTGTTCTATGTCGTGCTTCAATGCCATGATTTAGTAATTAGTTTATAATAGGTTGAATCTACCTTACTTAATCTGTTGGAAGGGACGTATGTGAAAGCAGTTACTGAAAGAGTTCGTAGGAGCTGGTGCTTCGCAAAATTTACCCCTGATAGTTAGTGCTCTGGCAAGCCTAGAACCAACAATGTGAAGATTTTTAACTACTTATGAAAATGCGTTATCCAGCAATTTTGTTAACTAATTGAAATATGTACTTAGTATATCATAGCAGCTTGATTCGTCTACAGTGAGACTATACGTTAGAAGCTATGCAGGATGGATAGGACCCTACAATGTTTAATGGTGACTTGCATTAAAGTTTGTTTCTTATAACTTATTTTTAATAATTGTTGCAGACCTCCGTACCAGCTTATTGGTTGGTGGTGACAGCATGGAAAGCCAATTCGAGGAATTGACACAGAACCCTGATATCATAATTGCAACTCCTGGCAGGCTTATGCATCATTTATCTGAGGTTGAGGGGATGTCTCTACGTTCAGTGGAGTATGTAGTTTTCGATGAAGCTGACAGTCTCTTTGGAATGGGTTTCGCAGAGCAATTGCATAAAATTCTTGCTCAGCTAAGTGATAACCGCCAGACATTACTTTTCAGTGCAACTTTACCAAGCGCTCTAGCAGAGTTTGCAAAGGCCGGCTTGCGGGACCCACAAGTTGTTCGTCTCGATTTGGAGACAAGGATCAGCCCAGATCTTAAGGTGATGTTTTTCACTTTGCGCCATGAGGAAAAGCATTCTGCTCTATTATATCTGGTTAGAGAGATGATTAGTTCTGACCAGCAGACACTGATATTTGTTTCGACAAAGCATCATGTGGAATTTCTTAACATTCTGTTTAGACAAGAGGGCATTGAGCCATCAGTTTCATATGGAGAGATGGACCAGGATGCTCGAAAAATTCATATTTCAAAGTTTAGAGCAAGGAAAACAATGCTATTAATTGTGACAGACGTTGCTGCAAGGGGCATTGACATTCCCTTGCTGGATAATGTGGTAAATTATGATTTCCCTCCAAAGCCTAAACTTTTTGTTCATAGAGTGGGACGAGCAGCTAGGGCTGGTCGGACAGGCACTGCCTATTCATTTTTAACATCAGAAGACATGCCATATCTATTGGATCTTCATCTTTTTCTTTCAAAGCCTCTTCGACCTGCTCCAACAGAGGAAGAACTTCTGAATGATAGGGAGGGTGTATATGCAAAAATTAATGAAGCACTCTCAAAGGGGGAAACAGTATATGGTCGTTTTCCTCAGACAGTTCTAGATCTTGTGTCTGACAGAGTCCGTGAGATCATTAGTGGATGCGCGGAATTAATAGCATTGCAGAAACCATGTGCTAATGCATTTCGTTTGTATTCTAAATCAAAGCCTTTACCTTCAAAAGAGTCAATTAGAAGATCAAAGGATTTGCCTTGTGAGGGCCTTCATCCAATTTTCAAAGATTCACTTGCATCCAATGAGCTTACAGCGCTTGCATTTTCTGAACGTTTGAAAGCATTTAGGTTAGCACCTTTCAAGCCTTCCTATGTAGTTCTTGTTAGGCCTTCTTTTTCTCTGAACAAGATTGTTTTGGTAATTCCGGTTACCAATTAAAATTTCCAATGAGGCTGTATGTTAAGCTTTTTTTATTTCTATCAGGCCAAAGCAAACCATATTAGAGGCAGAGGCAGAAGCAGCTAAAGCAAAGTATTCTCAGGTAATCCGATTCATTCTCTGAGGTCATAAAAGGAAGAAGACTGCCATCCTTCCTAATTGGGCAACTAGCTCGTAGATGCAGTATCTTTGTGCTTCTTGCACTAAGGTACTGAAATATCTTTGTCTCATGTTGTCCAAAGCTAGTCACGAGTTGTGCTTCTTGCACTAAAAGTGCACGCCAGCCGACGGAGCTCTTTTATTATCAAAAGATCCATTCAGATTGCATTTAAGTGTTCTGCATGCTGTCTCAGAAACTAACAAGCTTATATGACCCTTATAGGGTTGATAGATTTCCCTGATTCTAGGATTTGATTTTTAATTTCAGTTCATCACCTCACCTTCTGGTTGCAGGTTACTAATCAATGGCTTGATGTAATGAGGAAGAAAAGAGCTATCCATGAGGAAGTTATCAATTTAGTACAGAAGAAGAATTCTGTCAAAGAAGAAGTCAAGGTAATTCTTTTTTGTTCCGTGTGGACAAGCTTAGTTGCTGGTTTTGAGATCCATTATCATGTTCAATAGTTGCATTATGCCCAACTAGGTCTTTTTGAAGCATTTGAGAACCATTAGCATGTTTGATAGATGCATGATTCCCAAAGAGGCTTTTATATGAAGCACTCAGCCCTGTGTGCAATTCTTTCTAGTGACAAGAAGACTTACCTTATTTGCAATTAAGATCTTTCTGAGGTTAGAAAGATAGTTTCTTGCAAAGAAACTATCATCTAACACATGCTTTAGCTTGCAATACTTTGCAGATAGTTATGTGCATATGCAAAAGCACCAAAAAAAAAAGGAAAAAAAAAGAAGAAAAAAGAAAGGAAGAAGAAGTCCAAGACCATCCTCCAAAATGCATGCAACTTGCACTAACTTGATGCATTTTCTTAGTTTTGGAATTATCCTGCACAAAAACTACTGAATTTTTCAGATAGCACTAGTTTTGCCTAAACTTTTAATGTTTGTGCTCAAAATAAGTGGCTTGACCGGTAAACACTCTGTGTACAAAATTTACAGGCACAACCTTCCTTATTAGTGTGTACATTCTAGGTTAGCAACGTATATAATTTTATGACTATTTCCTTTATAAGAAAAGGAAGTCTCATTGACCAGAAAAAATAAGAAAATAAATTATGACCTGAAACTGTACTTGTGGGTAGTTCCGGAGCTAAAGTCTCTCTTGGTTGAGTTTTAGGTAATAGATATTATAGTTCATGATATTTGCTTTGTACATGCTGATCAAGACCACATGTGCTGTATTCATGGTTTCTTTTTGTTTTTGACTTCCTTTTTTTTTCAATGGCTTTGTCTTTCCGTTCTAGCGACTTAGCAGAAACAAGAATAGTTGTATTAGCAACTCTTGCTTTGTTCATTTTGTTTAAATAAATAGTGAGTGCTTCGACTCTCAATCTCTGCATGTTTTTTATTCTCTGGGTGATGCAGGAAACAGAATCTGAAAGCACAACTGTGAAGGATAGGGCGCGAAAAGGTTACTTCTCTCAACCTTCTAAATAATTCATCTGCACAAAATAATTATGAACTTTTAGTGAATAAATTATTTGTCAGTATGTTTAACACTTTTTTTTTGTCGTAGTAGTGGTTTAATTTAAATGTCGTTAATGTTTGAAAAGTTTATTCCATGCAAAAAGTTTGGCATCTATCCATGTAGACTTAAATGACTTTAAAAGGAGGAAAGCAACCCTAGCGCTAGGAAGAGTAAATAAAACTTTTAAGATAAAGAACTAGACCAACATAGACCCAAAATGGATATTCATAGGCGTGTAACACGTACCTCAGGTAACATACTCTGTCAATGGATATTCTGAGGAAATGAACGTGTATGTATGTATGAAAAAAAGAAGTTCGCCAAGATCCTCAACTGCCAGCACCAATGTCACCTTCTGTCCATGGTGATCTAGCTATGAGAAAAAGAAAGACACGTTTACCTCATTTAGAACTAAATAGTATTATTCACTTGGCCTATAATTATTGCTCTTATATGTGATCACAAACTTGCACGTGTCACAAGCTAAATATCTATATACTTTCATGTTAGTCTACAGACACTAACATAGCCTACATTAAACTGTTAAAATTTTAACCTTCAAAAGGCAGTACAAAAGTATATTATGGGTTAAATTAACCTATCAGTAACGATCTTTGCCATGTCAACGATAATAATTGAATTGTTAAATCAACTTTAAATTGACAGCCAATGCAGATAAAAAGATGCGATCGCGATCGTCGTCCCGTTGGTCGTGTGATCGCGCCTCGCCCTGCTCCTAGTCCAGATCTATTTGCGCTGTGCGCTTCGACAACATTTCTATAGGTTGGAATGATGCTGGACCATTTATGTAATGAGATCTGGATTGTTATCTGGATCAAGCTATTTGATCCAATGGTTGCTGATCGACCTGATAGATCATAGCACACACACCACACACTGTGTGTGCACGCATGGTGTTGTAGGTTTTTGACATGCATCTGAAAGGTATATAAAATATTGACATATTCGGTTCATAGGTGACATTTGTATATTCAGTATCCACAATTATGTATATGAAGCAAATAAACCATTCCAGCATTGCCACTAATATCACGCAAAAATTATAGAAATATGTCAGGTGTGTTTCCATTATGTAATTTCATCAACTTGCTGTATGCATCTTTTCAGAAGTTTCTGGTATTAAACGCAAGGCAACAAGTTTCAAGGATGAGGAGTATTATATAAGCTCAATGCCTACAAATCAGGTATTCTTTTGCCTTTGCTTTTTCTATATCATTTTGAAAACGAGAAGTTGCTTGTTATTCCTACCAATTTTTTCTTTAATGCTAGTTACTGCTTGTGTAAGTTAAGTTTTGTGCAAATTGTGCCTAACTGCTAAAGGCCGCCAAGGCGCGCCGCCGTGCGCCTAGGCTCGCCACATGAATCTGCGCCCGCCAAGAACAAGGCAAGGCCCCCGTTCACTATGTGCGCCTTATCGCGCCTAGGCGTGCCTTACTGCGCCGCGCGCCTAGGCGCGCTTTACTGCGCCTAGCGCCTTGCGCCTAGGCGCGCCTTACTGCGCCGCGCGCCTAGGCGCGCTTTACTGCGCCTAGCGCCTTGCGCCTAGGCGCGCCTTACTGCGCCTAGTGAATAGGCCCCATTTATAAACTATGTGAGCCCAATTAAGCCATCAGAACTTATTGCTCAGTCCATATGAGAGCTCACTGGTCACTACAGTCCATATTAGGAAGTGAGCTCACTGCTCACTTCCTAATTTTTTTCACAAGCAACACGCCTGTTGAATTGGAAGAGGACGGCGAAAGCTGGAGACGAGCTAGTTTTTCGTAATGAACATGTTCATCATGTGAACATCTCCAAACGAGCTAGCTATTCATCATTTTTCACACTTTGAGACTTTGAGTCAACATATTCATGTGATGTGACTATGTGCTTTTCTAATATGGCTTGTCCAGAATCCATCAATAAGCTAACTTCCGCAAAATTTAGAGGTTATTAGCAAATTATACATATGTTAAGAGCTAAGAGTCTTAAGAATGATGTAAAAAATTTATCTGTGTATTTTGATGTGTGTAAGATCCTTGCTAATAGACTTGTTCTGATATTTTCTATGACAACTTTGGTTTAAATTTGTATTTTTTATGGAGATATTTATATCTAAGGAAACAGCGCGCCTTGCGTTAATAAGGCCCGCGCCATGCCTTGCGCCTAGGCTCCGGGACCACCCTTGTGCCTTGGTGCGCCTTGCGCCTTTTGACAACATTGGCCTAACGTTTATCCAATGGAAGCATTTCAAAGTTTCTCTGTGCTGTTATTTTAGTGTTTACTGTTCTAGTATGTTGTTGAGAGTTTACTTGTATGTATCCTATCAGCATTTGGAGGCTGGGTTGTCGGTGAAGGCTGACGAGGGCTTTGGAACAAACAGGTAAACTTGTCTGTCGACATAAAGGTCATCCTTATCCTGGTTTTACATACTTTCTACAGTTATAGCAGACAAGAAAATTAGAGTAAACAGCAAAATTTATCTTATAGATGAATCACTTCACTATTTATCATGTTCTTGATACTAGATATGATGCTAACATGCCAATATGATTGTATTCATATATGCAATCTATTTACAGATTGGACGCTGCTGTGCTTGATCTAGTTGCAGATGATAGCTCAGGTTTGCAGAAGCAAAAGGCTAGGTTTCATTGGGATAAGGTAATATAAATTGTGATGCTATATTTTGCCCTCTGTTTTCTGTCTTTTAAGTACCAGATGGAGCAGCAGCAGTATACTAATATATAATATATATTATATAATTTATATATTTTATATGTTTTTTTGCTTTTTGCAGAGGGGAAAAAAATACATCAAGCTGAACAATGGGAGCATGTTACTGCTTCTGGAAAGGTATAATGTTATCCGACATCAAGATATGAGTTACTTCAAAGTACAATGCATGTTGGGACACACATCCAAGCGTATACGCATGGTGAACTATATGATTGGAGCAGTGCAATTCTTTATTTCATACCTAGAATAATCTGTAGCTATCCTAAGTGTTTTACCATGATTTGACAAAATCATGGAGCTGCTTTGTAGATTAAATATCATTGAAGATACTGGCCACCTCCTTTCGATCAACTTCAAGCCCATAAGGAACTTAATTTCTTGTAAGTAGGTTTTATTTATAAAGGGTCAAATTACCATATCCACTAAAATTTGGGCCAATTTCACGTAACGGAAGGCATTAATGTGATGAGCTGACTTTAGTTGGTTTCTGAAAGCTACCTTCAACTTTTCTCCTGACTCATGCAATTTCTTCCTCTTCTGAGGCATTTATTGCAGGAATATTGTATAATGGATTTCTGCAAGAAGTTGATGAAAATTAACGTTATTAATTTGAACATTTATCATTCTTAGTTCTTTCATCAATGAGTGTCCTACTTCAAAGATTTCATTGGTTTTCTAATGTTGTACAGATAAAGACGGAAAGTGGATCCAAACTACAGCCCAACAAAACTGGCCTATATAAGAAGTGGAAGGAGCGTTCTCATATGAATGGATCCAGGGACTTTGCTGAGGATGGGAGTAGTTTAGGAGGTGGTACGTTAAAATTCAGACATTTTTTCTTTAAATTTTCTAACTATTAGATAGATTTTTTGCTCGTAAATACGGATGCTAACAACTGGGGCTAATGTTTGTTTCTCTAGACAAACATTGATGCTTCATTTTGTGAATATGCGTAAAGTCAATATCTCGATCATGCTTAGTACTTGTCATTACTGCATTTCAATTATGTGTAGAACTGTATTATTTTCCGGTTTTTCCTTATGTTCCGAGGGGTCGTAAGAATTGTCAATTTTCATGCAACCAATGGAATTGCCTTCGTCGATGATTTAATTGAAGAACATTTTTGTTTTATGTACAATGCTCTAAAGTCTACGTATGATCGGCATGAAGCATCTATCTTCCTACCGAATGGGTATGTGAATTTTTGTAAGGAAAAAACTACTCATCCCCAACAAACTACCCAACAAATTACACACAACTAATCTCCGCCACATACACGCCTCGTGATCTGTACAATTCTCTCGTGATCCGCAAAAAATATCAAAATTACAGATATATCCATCGTGATGTGTGGTCTTAATTGTGCCACGTCAGCATGTGTGGTTTCTTGTGTAGTTTCTTGGGGGTGCATAGCAAAGTCTCGTGATCTGTACAATTCTCTCGTGATCCGTAAAAAATATGAAAATTACAGATATATCCACCGTGATGTGTGGTCTTTAATTGTGCCACGTCAGCATGTGTGGTTTCTTGGGGGTGCATAGCATGTGAATTTTTGTAATCGTTTGAAACTGGTTGGTTAAGTGCTTATCTTGTGTTCTGTAGAGAGTTTGAGGTGCTAAGGTATTCCTGTTGCATAAGAAAATTTAAGGACAGTACATGCGATTTCAATGGCTCGCCTGGGTTATTTTCGTAACTGTGGTCCTTACAATACACATGTAGTATCCGTATCACAAATCAAACAAAGTGATTGTAAAATTGTTCAAGCGCAAACCATCCATATCCATACTGTGGGATAAGTCAGTTGATGATTGATTAGTCCCTTTACGGGTGGATGGGAAAATCCTCTTATCTGATCAAAATTTATTTCCATGATATTCATAGCTAGAAGGACAAAAATTCTCCATTTTCATATTACAGCCTTTTTCTAGTCTCGAATTCCTCCTATTGTGGTGTATAAAGATTACTGTTAAGAGTATGGAGCTTGAAGTCCTAATCCAATCAAAACTTGTTTATAAGATTTTTTTTCTTTTTTTTTTGAGATTAACCGTAATGCGAGCGCACGGCCCTGTAGGGACCTTAAACTCGCGGGAAACCCCACGTTCAGTCCCGACCGACGCTATGGGATCCGAGTACAGGCCTTCTATGAACTTGTTTATAAGATATTAGTAGCTAGAAGGACAAAAATTCTCCATTTTCATTGTACAGCCTTATTCTTGTGTCGAAATCTGCTTCAAGATAACACTTGTGATTCATCTTCTTGTTCTACTATCCTGCTATCGCGTTTTGATGTTTCCCTTACAATATGCATGCTATAAAGTTTTTCAAATAGCTCCGCATAATCAATTTATCATTTCCAGATGCTCAATTTTGTGGACTTTTGCAGATAAACGCTATGGCGGCAAATAAAAAGCACCATAAAGGTGGCCGCAATAATAGGTCACTGCCTAACGCAAATGTTCCATCTGAACTGCGGAATCCAGAGCAAGTGCGTAAAATGAGGCAACAGAAAGCGATGAGGATCGAGCACATGAAAAGCAAATCAAAGGGCAAAAACTTCGGAAAGAAGGGAAAAGGAAAACAAGGGAAGGGTAGGAAGAAGTCTTAGGGTTCTTCCATAGAACAAAACATAAGCTTATGAAGGAAAGCACTGAGGATCAGTTGATGAAAGCTTCTCACTGAAGTAACACTCGCGCGAATACGTTTGATGGCAACAGAAAGCTGCAGGAAAACTTTTGCAAAGCGAAACGTTTTATTCCCCCTCTTCTTTAAGATTAATTAAGCGGTGTCAGCTTCTGTTTATGATTTTGTTTTTGTTTTTTTGTTTTTTGATGTTAACTAAGCGTTTTTACCTGCACCTGACAAGTGCCCTTGACAAATGGGCTTAGATTTTTGATCGTATATATGTTACTTATTTCTTATTTCATTTACATCAAGTGTTTTAAATGAGTTTGTATTGGCCATGACAGGTTTTCTTCAGTATCTCGGGGAATAATTATGAGGCTTTATTTTGCCCAAATGATGAAAATCGTTGAAAAGACTGCCTTTTTAGGGTCCAAGTTAGAGGTATCTTTGTATAGACTCATTTTTCCGTGCAGGAATGTGTGGAAGTGCATGCTCAAGCTTGGTGCAAACAAAAGGGCAGGTAATGGCTGTCGCAGGCCTATTTACCTCTAGTAATGTGGTAGGACTACTATATAATTTAAAATAATCAAAATTAAGATTATTTGAATAGTATAATACTGTATAATTTTTGTTCTAAATGAATATAAGTATATTGAGAAATTGATATAATAAATAATAATTAATTTATAAATAATAATTTTAGCATATTTTTTTTATTTTATTGGACTTATTTATTTATTTTTTTAAAAAATATCTAATTTTAAATAAAATATTTGATGAGAAATATTTTACTTAATACTTATTCATTCTAATATAAATGATTAAAAAATATTAAAAAATTGATCTTAAATGTTAAAAATTAAATGTTTGATACGTAATATATTAATTCGAGTGTTAAATACAATAAAGTAAAAAACTACCTTTGATTTATATATATTACATTAGAAAGATATGCTAGGACATAATAGAATTGGTTAAAACACCAGTCCATGATTAAATGATTCTTGTTCAGTTGTTCTAATTAAAGAGAACACCAACTTCCATGATTTTTTTTTGCTTTCGGAAGGGAAAATGTTTCTTACTTACAACAACATAGTATTTTCTGAAATTCGAATTTAGCATAAGGAACTTGGCATGATAACTCTGAACCCTGTTTTGGTTCGTATAATGAATTCAGCAAAACAAATTGGTCATCAACTACTTAATAATGCCATTGGTAAATCTAGAGCAGATTAACATACTAATAAAATGCAAACTTAATATAAAAACAAATCATAATCCTGCTTACTGAACTTAATGTAAATAGATAATTCTAAATTTCTCCTGCGTGATTAAACGGCTATAACATGAACCAGTTATCTAGGCTAAGCATATATATGATCATAATCGAATTAATTCCCTAAAAACAGGGAAGGGTTGAAATCAAACCTGTATCACCCAAAGCAAGAAGAAACGAAGGTGAGGAGTGAAGAGCAGTCAGTGATGATGAGTCATCATTTCATCAGTGCGGAAGAGAAGATGGAAAATAAGCTACGCGAACTTGAGCTGGGTTAAATGAGTCGGATTTCTTCAATGGAAGGACCTGATTTGATATCTCAAATTAGTTTCGCAAAAAATGGGCCCTTTATTATATTGGGCCACAATGGACCCTTTAGATGTTAAAACTAAAGGGTGCCGTGTTAACGAATCTCAACCAAACACACTTTTCTCCGTTACATATTTTTCCAATACCTTTCATTGAATAGTCAGTTTCAATTCACTAAAATCTTATGGTTTAGACAAAAAGAGGTTCATAAAATGTATTAACTCAATATAAAAAATGTGTAGAAAAATCGACCAAACAATTACTGAAAAATAAATCAACTTATTTTTATGGACCTCTTTAATCTGAACCAACATATTTGATTAAATTAAATCTAATCATTTAATAGAAATTATTCAAAGAATTTACAGTGGAGAGAACCCATACCCCAGTTAGTACACCTCAAAGATATTAAATAAATAAATAAAAAACAAAAATGCATCTCGAACGTGCACACAATAATTTAAGAGGATCCCTCAAAGTGAGGTTTGGTTGAGTGAGATCAGATCGTTTTCACCCCATTGATGCAACTGACAAACTCTAACTTTTAATCCATCAAATGCCTTTTCCAATCCGTGTCTTTCTTCCAGAGAGAAATCACAAGATAACTGCAGCATCAGAGTTCATAGTAGTTAGAAATATTTAATTATTCATCAGATAACAAATATTACCCGACTTATTTAAAACTAAACTATGAGGAGACCTCTGATGATGAATACGAGAGCACATGCTACGATGCGGAATGACACCAATTACAAAGACTAATGCTGGAGAAACCAAAGTTCTCCTTGAACTGCTCCTACGATCAAGGAAGCTTGCTTTTAAACACAAGATAGTTCTATCAATACATGTAATGAGGGCACAAATTTGGAAGAACACTAGGGAGCAGTTTTGGAAGCTCTATATCTATTATCATAAGATATGCCACACATCTTGTAGTAAATAATATAGAATAGATATAACAGTACAAAAATCTATTAAGAAACAATAGCCAACTTAGGAGGCTAAAAGAGGAAGGAGCAAAGGAATAATGTCTTAACAAACAGATTGACAGACATAACATCATAACATAAAAAGAAATGTTAGGGGCTAATTATTGAACAGTGAGAAAGTTAAAGGAAATTAAGAAAGTTTTAAAGTGGAGACAATGCAGGAAAAAATAGTAAGAAAGTAGAGTTTGAATTTTCTTATTTGATTGTAAAGTAAAAGGAAAGTAATTGTGAAATATTAATGATAGTCATTAACAATATTTTAGAAATATTAATAAATAATAATTATTAATAAAAACTTATTTTATATATATATATATATATATAATACGATTTAAATAAATATGTTATATAATAATGTATTATTAAATAATAGTTTATAATATTGTTAATTATTAAATAATATTATTACTAAATAACAAATATTATAAAACATAATTAATAAGTAAATATTACTAAGTATTATTATTTTGGAAATAATATTATTTATAACCATAATTAAATATTAATAACTGTCACTCTTCTTCCATTTTCTAGTCTTTGATGAGAAACTAGACAAAATGAAATTTATATAAAAAATGAAAAGTCAAAGAAAAGCCAGCTTCTCCTTTTTTTTCACTTTTCTATTAGAAGCAAACGAAAAAACTGATTTTCCCATTTTATCAGTTTTTACTTTTTATTTTCCTTTAAAAGTAAACAAAGAAAGTGAAAAAGTAAGTTTCTCACTTTTCCACTTTCTCATTCGAATAAACAAACCCTTTAACGAAGAAGATAGAAAACCGCCAACAGAATATAGAATTAATCAACAATTCCACGTTCCGGCATAAAGCATGCAAATGTGATAACATGATGAACAATATGCCATATTACTATGAAAATGCATCCCTCAACGTTGAGTAGCATGGAACTTTTTGTAAAGAAAGCATCTTGAAATTGTAACTTTATGACAACTCTTAGTCAACAGTTAGCGTTAATACTTACCAGCAACTTCATTATGGTACCCAAAGTATTTCTGATAATAGCTTCACTTGAAGAGAGGTTTGGATGAAGTTTCACATCATTATACATAGAAGAAAGGACGGCAACTATTCCAAGTAATCCAGATAGCACTTCCACTGTACAGTTGGTGTCATCATGAGAACCAACTGATATCATGTACTCCGAAATCCGTGAATCCAATGTCTTCAAGACATATGAAAGGAACTTCTTGTTTTGACAGAAAAAACCAAACAAGGCTTTGCAAAGTACTGAAACAAACTAACGTTCTCAGAGCAACCAGATAGAGGGATGGCTTCAGGTATGCACTGTAACAAACAGGAAATGCTATCAACTGAAAAACAAAGAACTAATCATACTTAAAAAAATACAAACATATGCCTGAGCAAACAAAAAAGAAAACAAAATAACCATTACGAAATTAACTAAATCATGATTTTCAGAATCGATAAGAAATACTATGAATCAAGTCGGGTTGAATCTGCACCACCTATAACAAACGGCTTTTTCCTCAATGAAAATACCATGGACAGCACTGTCTGATGTTCCAAGAAGTAAACTAGAAACAAGTACTTCACGTAAGCACAAGTACTGTTGAAAAAACTGCCGATGAAGTGTTTAAACAAAATCTCTTTGTCAGTCGTAATATATTAGTATGACACTAACAATGAGATGCACTGACCATAAAGATCCACCATAGTCTGTTACAGGTCCCCTTTAAGAACAAGGTATAGGGCTTCAGGTATAGGATTAGCTTAACCATAAACACTAAGATGATTTGCGCTTTCCACACAGCTCATTTAGTAACCGTCCAAGACTTTAATATAGAATTCTAACAATTACACGTATCTCAGGATAGGAACGAGCTTCAGATCTGTAGACTGTACGGCAAGAGTCTTGTCTTCTAGGCACTAGATCCAGCCATTCATGAACAAGCCCAGAGGTTATATACATATTTGGGGATGTATATCCAGAATATTGTACACAATATTAGAAAATATAGACTTAAAAGTCGAAAAAAGTAATCCTTCGAATACCCTAAAAAACATAGGTTGTACCATTTTATAAAAAGAGGTTGTGTTTTGAATAGATACATAATTGTACTATTTTATAAAATGAGGTGTTGTTTTGAATATCTTCCATAAACTCTAAAAAGATGCCGAAGCATTTACTATTGATGGTAGAATAATTGCCAATGCAACAGCAGCAGCAAACGTTAGTTAAATTGGAGGTACAACTTAAAAATTATGGACCATCACCAACAGGAAAATGTAAGTTCACTTGCACATGAAAACACAGTTATAATATCATAAATTGAGCAGTGTAAAAAAGCAAATGAAAAATAAAACCCAAAAAAAGAACTATTAAGCATTTCTAAAACAGCAATAATAGCACACATCTTCTCTATGTCAACTGAAAACACAGTACTATTAGTTAGAAATGATATTGAAATTGTCAAAAATAATTTTGGAAGTACATACATTTGCAGCAAGTAGCAAGTAGTGGGATATCCAGAAGCTTAGTTTCTGACATTCCTCGCGGTGGTCAGAACATTTCGTACACAGTGAAAAAATAATGATAAGCACACCACGCATATTGTCCAGAGGTAAGTCCAAAAACTGTCGACAATCATGAGGAAAAAAATCAGGCAAAAAAAATACAAATAGAACAAATATCAGTACATATGTAAGAGTAATGCTATACATCAGAGCCTTGACCCTGATTTGCATCCAGAAGAACGTGGAAGCAAGCCATCAAATCAAAATGGCTGCGCAAGAGCTGAATTTGCTGCACCATTGACAAATCAGGGGCAAACGACCTTGATGGCATTTACTATGTATACAAGAATGCCTTTTATTCATTAAGCTTAAAGAATGTGAACAGGTGTAGGAAAGCAAATGAAGAATTAAAAAACAACCGGATAACAAAACACCTTTTAAAAGCAAATACCTCAGCAGCTATATGCCGGTAGATGAACTTAAAAACCAGTAAACTATCGCCGATTTGCGATAAACAAGAGCAAACATCATGAGTTATAGCCCTAAAAATCCCACGACTGGAGTGTCCATCAATTTGCTCAACGTTCTCTGGATATGCAAAAAATGGAAAACAATAAATATGGTGGAGAAAGACTTGATCATCAATATCAAATTAAATACTGAAGATGTAGGGTGGCAATTTTATGAACAATCTTCTGTTTTAGAAGTAAAAATAAGAATCTCAGAGAAAAATACCACATGTAGTCGGAAACGTCCAGTTAAAAGCAGAGACTGCAGCAAAAGAAAAATTCTTATACGTATGGGTATTTTGCACCATTCGGTTCCTGACGATCAGCATTGGAATATTGGCAACCTCAGATGTCGTTTAATAATTGTGCCACCCAATGGCTTTTAGTGCGATAGGGCATCTTTATGAGTAAACAGTTTTGTTTTTACCGACTTCATAAGTATTCGACATCCTATGCATCCATTTTAGTTTCTAAAACAAACAATGTGTCACACGTAAAGGAGTTGGTCTCATCAAAAGGCATTCGGAGCTTGATCGTGCCAAAAAGTGTTATCAGCACTTGATTGTGCGGATCCTATCTTTATTTCCATGATAGGGTACAGAATGAGCCACTTGCCTTAAAAAAATAATGAAAATGCAAATGACAAAGAAATAAAAAGCAAGATTGGAGAATAGAGTGCAGCTCAAAGTGAATACACATTATGTCCATCAATTTGAACTTATCTTGTAGAAGACTTAAAATGTATCTTTTCCAGAATATTTACTTTGGCTTACAGATAAAGGTGGTCTACAATGTCCACTTTGGCTTGTGGTACTAGTATGGTTCTAATTGAAGCCTCGATATTCTTGGAGGTGCTTGAATAAGTCACCATCATTAATGAAGTTTATAGCATGACTTAACGAGAAGAAGAGAAGGAGAGTATTCTCGGGGATCAGGAAAAAAGTTAAAAAAGAGGATGAACAAAGGAAAGGTACCTCAAAAGATCGACACCGAGGAAACAACGATATTTGTTTTGAAGACTAGACTAGCAAAAGAAAGCAAGCAATGTGCTGTTATACTATCATCGTTCAAAGAATCTCGAAAGCAAAAGACGGAGCCACTCCTCCCAATTGCTCCCACACATGTAGACAACTTGGGAAAATTCGAGAACCGCTCATCCATGTGGGAGGACACAAAACTTATGTGCATTTAGTTACGAGTTAAATGAGTCGCACAATGATTCTAGCGGAGAATGATTGCAGAAAAGATAACGAGACTAGGGTTTTTGAAAATCAACTAGGCGTCATACCAGGGAGGTGAAAATATTTAGTTTTAGCAAGTGTAAATCTTTTAGCCAATTGACTAATGTAAAAGAATCTCCAAATGAATACGGGAACAGAAAGATGGGTACAACAAAGAAAATCATGATTCACATCGAAACTCCTAATTTATTGCACGCACCAAATAAACAACTACAAGATTTAGAACATCTAGTTATAGATTATCATTGCAGCAAGGCGGCAACCATTACCAAGAAATCAAGATAGAGCATGAATTTCTAACATGAAATGTAAGATGCATATCTTGTTCCTTACAGACAAATAGCAATGTACAAGACCTACTAAAATATACCAAACAAGAGATAACTAGGAGGCAAACTTTAATCCAAATAATCTGAAAGTAATTAATAACTCAAAAGGGCAAATGTGAGTAAAATCAAAAGATCAAACCTGCAAGCACTCTATAGCGAACCACCAGAGTAATCAAGAAGGCTATGTGGTCAGAGATTTTAACATGACCAGCTCTATAGGCCGAGTGCAAGACCTCTACGATTCGTAATACTACACGAGCATCCACACTACCACCTGCTTCAGAAGGAATTTTTATATTAGCATATGCGAGTATACAAGTATTGTTTATGATTAATCACACACACACACACACACACCAAATTCCTGTTGAATATTTTCCCACCATAATAGCTTGCAAAGGTCAATATGCAACCAACTCAACCGGTGGACAAAACAAATCGAAACAACAAAAGGTACATAATCAAAACTTGTTATATAATCCCATACCAATTTTTATCGAAATATCTTTCAGTAATATATTCTATTGAATAGACAACTGTGGGGGCTAAAATTAAAACTTCCACATAATGAAACATTAGGAGCCATTCTGAAAATCAGTTTAACATTGAAAGAAACAAGCAAGGAAGTACTTGAACGTGGAAGCCACCAACCACCATAATAGGTCTACAGATTTTTATGTTACTTACCAAATAGTAGATGTTCCTTAAAGACCTTTATCAGTCATTAGCTTGTTTTCAGTAGAACCCATTTGAAGAAGACAAACGATACTACCTATACAAAAATGAACTTGGTACCACTATTTTTTTATGCAGTAATTACAACCTTAACATGATCCTAATAGTGCATGCATTATGCAGAACCATGCACGTTGGTCAGATGTATAGAAGTTGCTAAGTGACATTCGAAATTGCACTAAGGCCAGGATAAAAAAAACCAAACTGAAGGAAGATGAAAAATACAAGCTTAATTTCAATATCTAAAGTTTATCCGCAAAAGGTCTGTGTAAGGATCCAATCATCAGGACCAACTAAAAGCTAGGATATACCCATTATGTTCACCCATTTCAAAAATTTATGAGATACTAACTAGTATGTATGCTCTAACCACAAACTTGTCCAAACAAAAACTTCGCCTATTAGTCGAATAAAGAAACAGACTGGTTAAAATGGAATTACTGATATTTGTGATGTAGCATATCAATCACCATGCTGCAAAAAATCAATCATACAAGTTCTAACGATGAAGAGAACTGCACCTACTACTCAAAAATGAAATATCAAAACCAAGAAGGTACCGATTCTGAGAGAAGTCTATTAAAACCCAGAAATATAACTGAGTGGTCATGCATAAGAACTTATATAAAACAAATACTTAAGCAGCAACATTAAACATTTCACACATTAGAGGAATTAATCTTGCAAAGAGCATGTCCAAAATGTAAAAAATAAAAACAAATAGTGAGTGAATAAAATGCATTCTTACATAAGCAACAATACGCCAACGACTCCAGCATATCCGCATTCAAAGCTGAGAAGTAATACAACCCGCAGATGGCAACCTCTTGGCAGTCGCTTGGGAGCTTAATAAAGGGTCCATAGAGTTTAGATTCTGCAGAAGCTGGAGTAAACAAAAACACTATCACGAGAGGCTTATTGTAAAGCAGGCTACAAGCTATGCTGGTTCCGCCTCTGAAAAAATTACTTACGAGACAAAACAAAGGTATAGTTCGACCAAAATAACGAGCAATAGCTAAATGTCACTTGCTTCCGGAACTCTGTACTAACCTATGAAGCACGGACACGGACATTGGGAGACAACAAATGTGACGCCCCAGTTTGGCGCAATCAGCGCGGGTGTGCGCGGGGTCAACGAATGTATGGGTTGACCGATAGTTGCGAGCAAGGCACGGATTGGGCTAGATTTGGGCCTGTGCGCGAGCCCGCGACAAGTTTAGTCCCATACCGCATGTGCGGGGGGCAGGTTTGTGTTCATACACTAGGGGAGGCCTAGTGTTGTCACTAGGGCTGAAAACGAGCCGAGCTCGAGCCGAGTACTATCTAGCTCACGCTCGGCTCGGTTGACATTGCTCAAGCTCGGCTCGGTTAACAATATGTAATTGTATATAAATATAAACAGAATGGTCATGTAAAGAAATATTTGTATAGAAAGATACTTAATTCACATATCTTTCCACTTATATCAATAAAACATTTACACGATGATGCCAAACAAGAACTATTTATTTCTCATGGGCCCACATTAATCAACGGTGAGAAAAAAAATATAATCAAGCCAAGAAAAGAAACATCCTCACGAAGTCCTTATACATCGGACACCAAAACTGGAAATCAACTCATTTAAATCTCTCTCATGGGCCCACATAAATCAACGGTGAGAAAAAAAGATATAATCAAGGCAAGAAAAGAAGCATCCTCATGAAGTCCTTATACATCGGACACCAAAACTGGAAATCAACTCATTTAAATCTCTCTCTCTCTCTCTCTCTCTCTCTCTCTCTCTCTCTCTCTCTCTCTCTCTCTCTCTCTCTCTCTCTCTCTCTCTCTCATATATCTGCGATCCCTCCATCTCTCTCTTTCATCTCGCGTTTTCTATTTGTAGATGGCTTTTCACGTAGGTTGCGGGTCGGTAGGGGATGGTGTCAATGAGAGGTGACGGTGGGAGGGGACGGCGGCTACAATATATTAAGGGTGTTCATTAATATATAAGAAGTTTTAAATTGTTACAATTAAAATTCTAATTCTTAGTATTACTAATTACTAACCATATTTATTGATCTAAAGTATTTACAATAATTAATATTAACTTATGACATATTTTTATATTTGATTAAATTTCTGACCTTTTATAGTTTGAACGTGGTTAATTATGGTGGAATTCCTAGTTAATATGAAAAATTTTGGGCATTTTTAACTCTACAATTAACTACATATCTGCTACATGTTTGCTTTAATGAACCAAACAAAATAATAGACTCGTAATCTTTATTATATATAAACGAATCAAACCATGTAAATACTACTATATGCGTAATAACCATAATCTGTACTATATGCTTAATACACGCATTTGCTACTACCTATTTTTAAAGCCCACCATTCATAATTACTACCAAGTAGACAATGGGACTTTTTAAAACGCAGAGATAACAGCAAAGGACACTACACTTACTTTTGATACAATAGAATTCCTTCAATGGCCATTGCAATTGATCATATTCAAAGTGAAAATCAGAGCTTGGTGGCAAGCACTGCCCTATCCGAAGCAGAAGATTCAAAATAAGCTGCAAAAACTCCTATCTTGTGAGCACTTAGAAAGTGAGCAAGAATTAAAACAATGTTATCTTACATCAATTATCAGTCGGACGAAGAATAGCAAGAAGTACTAGGAATCTTTCAAACAAAATACCTTCGACATAGAAGGATGCATTTCACCCAATTGCAGCAAGAACTTAGGCAATTCATGCATCCAAGTAATCAGATAGGTCGAAAAGTCAAGTTGGTTCATTCCAGTGATGTTGCACTTACATCCCTCATCTTGCCAATAGATGAAGCATTAGTATACATAATGCACAGCAGAATCAGACCAAGCAATACATTGAACTTGAGAAAGAGGAATAATTGTTAAAATATTTCGCATTAAAGATATTTACAACCAAATCTTGGAACTTACAGGCAACAACAACTTTTTAATAGCAGAAAGATAGACCAGAGTCAACTTTGACTCCACTCTGCATCCCCGAAAAGCAGCAGTGAAGGCCTGCAACCAAGATGTATACCATAACATTTGAATACTAAACATTTTATTCAACTTGCGAAGTCAATGGAGGTATATACAATTAAAAGGCAATGAAACAACTCAAAGCAAGTCACATATAAGGATTAGCATATCACGGTCATTTTAGGTCTAATATGCATCAGTATTGATGTCAAACACACTGGTATGCAGCACCCATGCCACATTAACCCTGATCATCATCATCATCAGGATTATGATCAGAAGTGCTCAAGGACTAAAGGAACAGAATACCACACCAGAGGATGAATTAACTTTAAAAATAAAGAAGATTTAACGTACCACAACAGGTCAAGCTAAAACAGCACCAAAAGGGGAATACCTCTAGTAGGCGCATTTTCCAATCCATGGGCACTTTTAAGACAAGTCCAGGAATGTAGGGCACTAATACACTTAACTGTTTTTCCAAAAATCCATTAGAAAGAGCGCCAGCCTGCTAAAAAAGAAGAACTAAGCTCAATGAAAGCTTATGATTACCTGTAAGAGATGACATCACAATGTCTTGATAGTTACTTGATGATATCAATTTATTGTGTCTCCTTCACTTTTTTAAAAAAAAAGGAGCAGCAGAATAGTCCCATCTCGTAATTCATGAATAACTTAGGAATTGCTTTTTGATATTTTCTATGAAAGGAACCTGATAATAATAGTAGATACTATACTACACGCAATTGCAGCAATGTACTATACTATATGCAAATTGCAACAACATACTATACAACATGCAAATTCCCTAATTCTTAACATAAGATAATGCTTGTTCTCAGATAATTAAATATACATGCCTAGCGGAAAATGATCTTGGCCTCCAGAATAATGCAAATATAGTAAGAAGGATGCAATAAGTCACACAAACGATCAGATTTTCTCCAAAACTACTATTTCACTATCTTTTTTGAGATTTGATGAGCATGGGATTTGAACACCTCCCCTCCACACACAAGTTCCCAGTTCCAACCACCAGAAAGAGGGCTTTGCCAATACTAAGACTTTGTTTATTAAGCAATAGAATGGTCTTTTTCAAACTTATAACCTCGAAAAGCCTGGGATACTAGCAAACATGGAAAACGTGCAAAATTCGTAAAAGATGGAAATTAGTTGAGATTGTACCACATTAAAGAGGTCAATTTCCTCCACTTCCACTAAGGTAATAGTTCAAAATTCAGCCTAAATACTTTTCTTTCTATTGTATAATGCAACATATCCAAACAAACAAAAACAAGACTAAGCTTCTTCTAAAATGTGAACTAATTTAAAAGGTTCATTTCCAACGCACATAAGAGTTAATATATAAATAGATATGTAGGAGCACATTCCCAAGGTTATTAAGATAATTAGACCAGTTAGTGATGATAAACACCAAAAGAAAAGTAAAACTAACACAATCGGAAAAAATGATAACCTTGTATCACGTTCTTTATCATAGAACGAACAGTTGAATACAACTTTGAGAACTCTAGCTTTCCATCTTTCATCGAAATATTCAGCTGATAACAAAGCCATTACTACAAATGCATGCATGCATGTGCAGATGTTTATGGTTTCAGATTACAAATGTTTAAGCTTAAGCTTAAGCTGATATAGACACTTATGCTCGTAGTAGAGAGGGCGCACAGCAAAAGAATAATAAAACGCACCACATACATACATACGCATATGTGTATACACATGCCCAAAGTAATAGGAGTATAATGTAGACCTGCCGAAGAAGTAAATGTTCCAAAAAACCAAGAAATTTCTCCACCATTGGTGCATCACCAACCAGCTCACTCAGGTATAAAAAAATTTCAGCAATTCTGACATTCAAATTCATATATAGATCATTTCCCTGCCAAACACAAAAAAAAAAAAAAGCAACTTGGGAATCAGGCAAAACCAGAAAAAGTAGCAAGATATAAAGCACATAAGTCCTTCCAGAAATTTGTCTCATATATATGATGAAACATTGTTAACTTCATACATAAGGACTGCATACGAGCATGACAGTGAAATGGCAATAAGTTAAAAAAGAAGAAAAAAAAATGGTCCTATTGGTCTGTCATAGATTACAATGTGATTTTGGTACAAAACCAGGGCATCTTTGATTTACTTCCAACTCACTATAAGCTCTTTCCAAATAAAAAACCCCCTATTTGTAAATATTCAGCAAGGGAAGGTAACTTACATCCGTCCATTACTTAAAGTGATATGGCATGCTCATAGCTCGCTTTATGATTAATGATTTATATAAACTACTTTCTGAGTTTTTTTAAGCACAATATATTATATAATGTCAAACTCTGATTCCTATACCTACATATTTTATATCTCCACTACGAGAGGCATGTCCTCTCCTTATTCCACTCAATTAAAAATATTGGTTTCAGATTGATTAAACAAGAAGGCAAAACGAATTCTATCAAAAATACAAAAGAAAAACGGAAAAAGAGAACAAATACCAAATGTTCATCAACATGATTCCTCCGAATCCAAAAATTCATAAGATCAACTAATACGATTACAAATAACAACATACAAGAGAGATGTCAGCAGGGAAGGATATACGTCAAACAAATAGATGTTGCTATACAACCACTACATACAATCAAAGTTTCTCTTAAAAGAAAAAGATGGACATATTTACAAGAAACAAAAAGCACACAACAGGAAAAAGTGTATACTGGAATAAAAAACTACATATGCATTAACAGGTAAGAAATAGTAAACAAACATGAAAGACCTAACCTTCTCCGCCTGGTGATCCAAGGCATCCATAGGAAATGCCTCCCATAATCTTTTTAAGATGATAAGTATTCTACTGATGCTATCATTTATAGTTGACATGGACTTCATCTTTCTAATCTCATTCACATATACTTTGACAGCAAGATTGATAATGTGAAGCGTGGAAAATGTGCAATCTGACGACATTGCATCGCTTTCATGTAATGAATGAAGACATAAAGAAGATTCCTGGAAACAACTTATCAATGCTGGCAGAAGGTCTTCTAGTTTATCAATGACTGAAGACGCACCTATACAAAAAACAAGCACAAGCAAAGTATCGAGCATTATTCTTCTGCTTAAAGAATATAAAAATAATTCCAAAACAACATACAAGCACCTTAAGAGGTGAGTAATGATAGGTGAATCTAAATTATCTAATATAGCTCTAACTTAAAGTAACTCAATCATCTCTACCACATGTATCAAAACATGGTGGGGCACATGAAGCATAGCATGCATATTACTCAATCTCACTTTTAAAGGTACGTTAGAGTTTTATTGAGCTGCACATAGCAATTTCTGTTAGCAATACTCTTAAAAAGTTGAAAGAAGACAATGAATAAAAAAAAATAATTACACATACCCAGGTTGACCTAGTCGGTAGAGTAAGTGAACCTACAAGAACCTGTATCCAGAAGAATATCATAAATTTTCTGAAAGATGGATATGTACTCAAAGAGTACATCATCACCACGGGACTAGTTGATTAAAGACACACCCCCCAGAAGAGTGCCTGGGTTCAATATTCTATAATATAGATAGATTCTAAGAAAGATAATACTGTTCTAATAATGTCTTTATATGTTCATGATGGTACGTCAAATCCACCCTCATAACAAGGTTTTCCGTGACGTACCATGCCGACTTTCGGTAATTCCAAATTCGAGACATGACGGGTGTGCCGATCTTTGCCTAAACCGTGCCGAGAATAAATTATTATTTTTATGATCTTGTTAAAATTAAAAAAAAAAATAACCAAAACTGAAAAAGAAAATATCAATGAAAAACCAACTAAAAAGTAAACCAAAAAAAAAAACCACACAGGTTATAGACCATGTGCATGTGACGCCACACGTGGCGTGTGATCACTATTCTTCCTTGCGGAGGAAGAGGAGCAATGGTCTGTATTGAAAAAAAAAAAACGAGAGAAAGAGAGACGTAGAAGAGGAAAGGAAGAAGGGGGGGTAGAGAGAGAGAGAGGGAGAGAGACGGACTGTGAGGAAAGAGGGAGACGGCCGGGACAGCTGGAAAATGGCCGTGCCGGCCGTTTCTCTGCAGGATCCGATCCTAAAAACCTTGCCTCATATGTATAGTTTAAACCATGGTTTGACGTCTCGGTCGGCACATTTCTTTTTTTTTTTTTTTTTAATAATGAGCATCATCATATTTATTCATGGGATATGTGGATATGTTATTTTCAAACAATGCACGGAGTAGATTTACATGATTTAGATTTCGTCGATATCAACCACACCAACACTCAACGTGGTAATAATTTATAATATGTGTTTTGATTTTTAATAAATGAATGAAACTTCTTGTTATTTATTTTATTACTATTTATATAATAAATCTAATATTTTTTTTATATAATTGTACGATTCGGCACGGTCGGCATAGTCGGCACGGCACGGTCGACACGTCTCAAGATCTGAGTTTACCGAAACTCGAAACGGCACGGTAAACCTTAAGCATGTTCATCATCCCTCTAATACAGACTCAATACCGCTCTTTTGTAAGTAATATTGCAGAGGTGAAACACTGATCAACCATATAAACACCATAGCTCCACCATTATTGATGTCAAAGTTTTATCTTCGATCGCAACCGAGTTTTCTTCACATGGTTGATATCAACAAGGGAATATTTATGAGATAAAATTGTCTTGAGTACAATCAGCCTAACAGTTAAATGAGGAAGCTAAGTGGTACATGTATAGGTTTATCCTAAGATGTTTTGGATTACCGCATCATATAGTAAATCAGAACAAAAAAAACCACAATGTGCCACAAGGCAATTTTAGATCTTGTCTATTTTATCAATTACAAATTTATCAAATGATGAATATCATGTATATTATTTTATATATTCTAACTTCTTTTAAGATATAAAATCTTAACTAGCTAATATATCTTTTCGTCTACTCTAATCAAACTATAAAATATTGAAACAAGAAATTTGACAAAAATTGGATAAAGTTTAAAATATGCCATCAGATAAGTTTCGGTCATTGTATGAAAACCACAATTTCATGCCGCGCGGCAATTTTAGAACTATGGTAGCCACTTTTCAAATACTTGATCTAAGTCATCCAATATCTTGTGTTTTTTTATGTCCTAACTTCTTAGAGATACAAAGAGTCCTATATCTAATCAACCTTTTTGTCTACTCTAATCAAAATTTTAAAATTATAGAAGAAGAAGTAATAATTCCAAACAACATTACACATAAAGAAGAACTAAAATAAATTGATTGCTTAGGTTTTCCCTGAAAGCTAAGGAGAAACGTTTACCATGATCCGCATATATAATACTAGATGAAACAACTATAACTATGCATAAGGATTGCTTCAGTCAAGAACATGAAATCTATTGCCAATAGTTAACCACATAACATCGCCAAACACATTGAAAGCTTTCACTGCAGCGACTAAACCACCAGATATTTTTTAGGAGTTGTGATCTTGAAAGCAAAAAAAAAAAAAAGCAAGGGTGGTGGATACAAACAGGAAAGTGATGTTTTAAACATTTTTCAAACCAATTGAATAAATAAAATCACAGAATTAAAGCTTTGTTAAAATCTGAGAGAGCATGCTTAAAAACTTTCCCTTAAAAAATCTTAATGACAAACTTTTACAGGATTATGTTAAAGCAAATTCCGCGCATCCAGTTTTCAAACAAATTTAGATAACACAAAAGTCAAAATATTTCAAACTTATAAACGAACAGAGAATAATATGAAACCTGATTCAGCCTTTTGATAATCTTCAAAAGCATGTAGACATCTTCGATCGAACGGATTCTGGTAACTTACAGATGAACACATCAAAATCAAGCACGGAGATAAACAATTTCTTATTCTAAATACTAAAGTAATCAGTAGAAAACATGGCAAAAAAAAAATGAAGAGTAGAAAACACGAAAACTACAATGTAAAAATTAGTACTTACAGATAATTCAATAATAAAACACTGACAAAAGTACAACACTGCATTCAAAAAATACATATAACTTTCCTTTATTGCTATGATAATTAGTATATACCTCATCAAGAAATGAAGCATCCTCCTCCTTCTCATTGACAAGCAGAGACAAGCAATGGTTAAGACCACTAAGTGCAGTTTTAAATCTCTTCTTCTCTTGCAGGTAGATCTGATTGCTCCTAAATATATCTATATAGTTGTCAAGCACCTGTTAAGGTACAAAAACAGAAAAGATGAACACAAACACGATGTGCTGGTCATAATGATCTAATACCATGTATGATAGGTTTCCAAGAAAAAAGGCATTTGCTTGCTACAGCAGCATAGATGACAACGGAACTTCATGAGAGAAGATATCATCAAGAAGGTTGTGCATGAAAACAAAACAACAATTATGAAGAAACAAACAAAAGCAGAGGTCACTAATATCTCAAGACAAACAATATACGAAACGCTGAAATAGTTGAAGACCTACCTTATCAACATATGTGAAGAACGAGGACGGAGAGCTGAGGACAATAAGCTCAAAGAACTTAAAAGCCATTTAGACGTATATCGACAGAAAGATGCATAGCATTGAAAACATACGCCATTACTAGAGAAACAATTGGTGCATTAATATCCTGAAAGGAAAAAAAAAAAGAAAAAGAAAAAGAAAAAAAAAAAGAGGAAGTCTAAATATATCAACATTATTTTTCTTATAACCAAATGATGAAACTAGAACAACAATAATTATAAGCAAAATTATATCTTTGATCCGGGAACTCTACGAAAAATGGTGCCGTTATAAACCTGAATTTTCAAATGTTATTGTGATATTCTGAACTTTCAAAAAAAAACCTCTGTTAACCTCGCTATTTGATGTACTGTTTGTGTAGTTTAAGCTTCTGAGTGGCCATCACTTATCATACGTGGCTGCTAACTTAGCATGCACTTGTCTACATGGTCGTTGATGTGGCTATTGTGTCAACAGCCACGTAAGATGAGTGACGGTCATAGCAGCAACTCGAATGGCGCAAAAAACAAATCTAACAACGGGTTAGCGAAGGACTTTTTTGAAAGTTCAGCATTATTGCGGTAATAACTGGAAGGTAAGAATTATGACGGCCCATTTTAGTAAAATTCAAGAGTAAAAGATATAAGTTTGCTAATAGTTATATCGCAATACCTCATTTAAGCCTGGAAGATAACTGTCTTCAAAAGGTGATACAAAGTCTCACGAACCACTTTGTCATTGTCACAAATCCGTTCACGCAACTTCTCTACAACGGCGAGTTTGTGAAGCTTCAACTCCATCGGGAACTTTAAGATAAGATCCCTGATACCATTTAATGCAACTTCGCACAATATTTTAGGAAATGGAAGATAAAGTCAGCCTCCATATCATGCTGATAGTAAGTAAAGAAAGGATCAAATGCCAAAAGCATCAGCACATAAAGAAAGCAAAACTTTGTTAACGAAAAAAATGTATAAAAACTACTTTAACAAACCTATTGCACAGAGTAGACGCAGACCAAATGGTGATTATTTTGTCAAATGCGCACAAGATCACGAAATCTTTCCTTCAGCCATAAAAAAGAAGTACACATTGAGGTGAACTTAATTACTAATCGTAAAACTGTGTCTCATCTAGTGATGGACTCCTAAAGACAACTGAACATGGAAGACCACTGCTGGAAAAAAACACAATTTGTCATAAGGAAAAATACATATATCAGCCATTAAATTTCGTGATACGAAATTAATAAGAATGAAGTTTTTCAATTTCCCTTTCATGATGTGATAAGAATGAGTGAGTCAATCTAGCAATTTTTATACAACTGTTAATTAAAAAACAAACAAAGCTATATATTGTTTTATATACCAATTATTATCATACTTTTCTTTCACGATACACCTGCTTGAGGTAGGCAGCCTAACTCAAGAATCAGCATATCATAGACATACTAAGCAAAGAAAACACCTTTAACAAAATAAATAAATAAATAACAGATAAGCTGCTAGGAATCCAATTAATTACAAAAGATAAACAAAAGAAAACACCTTTGAGATAAGCGCCTTTTTAGGCATAAATCAATTCATGATATCTCTAGTCACCCATAAGCAATCCAGATTCAGCGCGTATAATACATTATCTAGTTAAAATAAACCTGATGGAATGTACCAAGTACTTTTGTCACTCGGAATAATTACATGCAACCATTACCATGAAAAAAAAAATGGTCTTTTCAATAATAACTAGGTTGTCAGCTACTGTAAAGTGAATTCAACCTAGAGGTGAATCAACCCTAAAGCGGTCTGCTGAGAAAGAGTAAGTAGTACCTTTACGTATCTTGGCATTGTGATGGGAAGTCTGCTGGAGCAGTTCTCTCAGTGTCAGCCCCTTCTTATTAACAGCCATACCAGCTCTCTCTGTCATAACACTCTGCTCGGGAAGCACGATCGCTGCCCATATTTATAAGCAAAATAAGCATTTCTCACCAAACCAATCAAAATACACCTAAAGCCATATTATATCACAGAAGTAATCCATAAAATCAACTTTGTATACAACGGTAAAAGGTTCTTCAACTATAAATACTCAACTTAACAGAATCCTTCAAAACATTTTTAGCCTATTAATTGCAAGTATAAGGAAAAATATCATACTACAAGTACTCATCTACTAATTGAACTCTATATACTCAACTGAAATCAAAGGCTCCAGACAGCAGTTTTAGCATCAATTGCATACTATACAGAAATAAATCTTACTACAGGAAATATAACATTTAAATAATACAACTTAATATTCCCCTAAATTAGCGTATATTTATAGATACCTTTAGATTTGATCTGGATGTTCGTTGCATTGCGAGGCGGAGGAAGCTTCCGTCCAATTTTACGCTTTAATTTCTGAACCAAAAAAAGAGAGAATTTGATACGATATCATTCAGCAATTTAATTAGTAGAATTGTAAAACAGTAAAGTATGAAATCAAATACCTTGAAATCGACACCACCGCGGTTAGGTTTTTTTGATTTTGAAGATGGCTTTGTGCGCACCATGCTTGTTGATTGTTTGCTATGACTTGAAGATAGATCAATATGATAGCAACTGCAAAATTAGTTGTCACGGCCCCAAAATTGATTGGAAAAATTAGAAAATAACATCTCTTTTTTTTTAAATAAAATAAAACAAATAAAATAAATTTACAAAATTTAAGAAACGCTATGAGTTAGCACTTCCTAGATACCACCAAACTATTACAATAAGTATACAATACCCCAAAAAGAAAAACAAATACAATGAGGTCAAATACATTACATGTAATTAAAAACCACAATAAACTCCCCGTAGCTCACTCTATACAATCGTTTTTGCCCTTCGAAAATACCTGGGAAAGAAATATGAGGAATGAGTACAAATGACTTAGTGAGTGATAAATCCTTAGCACTCCCCAGGTCTAGTGCTAAGGTTGCAACTAGCCTACCACACCACTACATGACGCAAGCTGTACTAGTGCATGCATGTATGACAACGCATTATTAGTTTTGACAAACTTATAACGAAACATAAGTATTGTAGTATCATGCTAAAATCATTAAACATACATGCATATTAGACAAATTGTCATATAGGCATAGATCCGTCCAACAACACCAAATGTTCTATCAAGTAACACGTTAAACTCCGTTTCACATAACAAATATGATGCACATAACCAATCACAAAGCATGATATGCACATATATCGTAACTTGTCAAACCAAGACATAAAAACGAACATGCTAGTTAACTACGTAATCAATCGTTATTCAATCATTCTCGTAATCACATATTCCTTCATGAATGTATGTATGCATGCAAATGCAACCTGCATGCATATATGAATCCTGCATGCCAATGTAAATCCCACATCTCCTGGCCAAGCTACCATTCACATTCTCAATATCTTATCCGGTATCCCCTATAGTGTACATCTACAAGTCCCTAACAGGGTTAACAGTGGCTCCCCCTATAGAATGGCGTCCCATGTTATCCGGCCTACATCTTCCCGTCCGCGATAACGGTGTGCCCAATAAGGGGCTAACGTCGATCACTTATTACGAAGGGCCCTCAGGTGGATCCAACGCCCACTGGTCCATCACATAAACATCCCAAAGTGGCTTAACAATATCGCACCCATGTTTTACGGCCCTCACTGGCCAACCTGCAACATACAGGGTGGTGGTGTGCACATGTAGCGCTAACCGTGGGAAATCTAAAGAATCCCATCCTTACCGTTCACCACGCACCACCACGTGTCACAACCACTATAGCCTAAAGCTAACCCAGTCCTGAGATCAAGCATGCATTCAAGTTTCCCATGATCTCAAGCCAAACACGCATATCCACCCTCTCAATGTGACATGCTACCTACTAGGCATCATGAGAATGCTATGCATGTAATGTACCGACATTATGTATCGAACGCCAAAACAAGCAATATACGCTCATAGTATACTATAATCGAATATCCATCTCAATAAACATGCTTGCATTATATAACATGTGCGCATCCACATCATCCTCGCAATTATCATCAACAATACCTCTATAACATGTATAACAAGAGCCATCAGCTCACATGCAACTCTAGGCAAAACCAAATATAAGCATGTTATTACATAACCCAACTGCTACTGAGAGTATTAACTTGATATTTTGCCCTAATACTCATCTAAGTAGATAACCACATCCATAACAAGTGAAACAACCAACATGGATCACATAGAGACGTTTAATCATGATTTACAAAGCATAAATAGCAACATCCTTTCTAGGTTTCACAAGTCACAACCAAGCATGTTTCACATTAAGCCATGGCATGCAAACCACATAAACAAACATCCCAATATACAACATTATATCAACATCGGCATAGGATAGTATAGTATGGATAATATAACTTCAACCCCTATCCAAACACAAGGTCATACAACTCTAACTATCAATATCTTGCGCTGAGTCTAAATTATAAATATTGTTCAGGCATCTATCACCTAATCCTTAGGTGTCATACACTACTTAACTCGCTTATGTTAGAGCTAAAGAAAAAACGAGCGTTTATATAACATGCAAGATCAGTATCATGGAGTTACTAAAAACCCCACTAATAAAATACCTAAATGTCACTAACAGAACTTAGGTCTTGAATCTCATTATTTATACTAAGCAGATTGGCTATACCCTACACTCTAGGGTCGATCAGCTTAAACAAATCTCTAATGGTCACCTATCGTCATGCGCCTAATTTGCCGATTAAGTCAGACGATATACACTCAATCACTATCTAGTTCAATGCATCATAATTCTAGCATATACAACCTACTGGTATTGTGATTTTAAATCAAATTTACAAAAATAAGAGAGGGAGAATATCACTCACATAATATACCCTAGTTTTTACAGAAACGAGGGTTCCGAAATTGTATCGATCTATGGTGAATCGCTCAAATCTAGCAGTGTCAACACGTCCAGGCAGTCGAGGAGATTACTATTGTCGTCGGGTTCGTCGGAAAGCCGGAGACGACGGCCGCGGCGGCTACGAGCGCCGAGAAACGTGGTCACCAAATGGCACAAAAATCACATAATCATGGTCTCCATCACGCGAGGAAGCCCGTGGCGGCGTCAATTTCTTGTCGAAGAACCCGGTCGACGGCGGCGGCGAGAAGGGGCTCAGCGAAGAAGGAGAGCTCGTCGGAGGTGGCACAATCGACGACGCCGAGTGACGGTAGTGATGATAATAAGGTCGGCGACAATGATGAACGGGAACCGGAGGCGGCGCAAGCAGCGCTCAGCCGCGGCGCGTGGAGAGAGAGAGAGAGAGAGAGAGAGAGATCGGCGTTGGAAGAACGAGCTCCAACAATCGCGGCAGCCACAGTGTCGGTGACAGCCGGCAATGATTGACGCGGCGAGGCCGGCGGTGATGGGCAACACGGGCGGCGGCGGATCGGGCGCGGGCGAGAGAGAGCGAGGCGTGTGAGAGAGAGACGAGAGGGAGAGTCGGAGAGAGATGCTTGGGGGGGATCTAGGCTCGAGCCGGTTCAACTGGCCCGTCCAGGTCCGTTAAGCTCGGCCTGCCTCGGCCGGCTGTGCTCAGCCCAAATTGGGCCTGGATTGGCCCAGAACATCCAAAATAATAATACAAATTCGATCCAAAACATTCCAAAAATTCAATTCAAGCATGTCATCAAACCAAATAAAATCAATATCAAATATTTGGCAAACATAAAATTGATTCTAAGCCTTATTTTAAATTTTTACTAACGTCACATTAGATATCGAATTGCTTTTATTCAGTGCGATTGAGCGGTGAAAATGAACTATGAAGTAAAGGGTTTAGGGTTTTCGGGTGGATAGAGAGCTGAGTTTCGGTTCAAGCCCAACAATACCGTGTAAAAATTCGATCCGGACCCAAAAAAATAAGAAGTTATAACATGCCCGCCCCACAGATAAGTTTATCTGCAGGGCACGCAGTTATAATAAAAGAAAACTAAAAATACTTTTTAGAAATATTTTTAATATAAAAGTTATAAATTTTGATGAGATATACACCTTTCATGTTGAATGTTTTTTTCCAAAAATAGAATAATAAAAATTATTTTTAACATGAAAGTTTAAAGAATGAAAATGTTAATCGGCATGCACTCTTATTATTAATAGGATAATGAGGAATGAAAAATAATATAAATTTCAAAATTTTATTCCAAATGGAAATGAATTTCGAATTACGTCCGAGCGCACACTTTTTTTTTGTCTGGAATGGAGGGACGTCCCTTAATTTTTTATTAGTTATGTCCACTTGATGTTTTTTACTTCCATTCTTGATGTTTTTTACATCAAACTGAAGTAAACTAATGATTTTCTAGAGATGTAAAATAAAGAAGTAGAACTCTACCGGTAGTAAAAAAAATTTAGCTGCTAGATGGTCACTTGATGATTGACTTCTCGAAAGATATGCATGATATGAATATTTCAGTCATCATTGAAAATATTTTTTTTTGGTAAGTAAGTGTTTGTATTGAACATACTAACTATTACAAAAGAGTTTGAAATAAGTAAAAAGTTACAGTATAAAAGATATAGAAAAACCCAAATTTTCTATGCTTCATGTGTTATGACGTGGCTCCTTCTCTAATCAAGGCATCCATCTATTGCTTCGTGCGAGTAATCATTTCAACAGTCTCAGCGCATGAAAACTAATAGAGCGAAAAAAGTATTCCAAGCCTTTAGCAAGCAACCCCAAAACTTCACCTAACCTGCACAATTCGAAAAATCTAGCAGTATCCATGTGCTTTATTTGGAAAAATCCTATATCAATAAATGTAGACATAGTTTTAGTGGATCAGAATATCTCTAACAGAGGTATCCAGCAAATATATAATAATATCATGTTTCAAAATCAGTACTGTAATAGAAAAACCCAATGTCCAGCATATTTTTGCAAAAAACATACTATCATCAGAGAAGAAACTTTGTTCAGAGGCAAAAAGAGACTTAATTTTGATAACTTGAATTGTGAGGAAACCAAGTCCAGAGAATACTAAAGATCAAAGTAATCAAGTATCAATGATAATTTTAAAAGCAAGACAGCAAATACTATAACCTTCCAAGGGCCCACATAGATTCCAAAACCCTTTTTGGGGGAAACACTATCAGATTTTATAGGCTTCCAATACTCGGGTTTTATTTTTCTATTTTTTCTTTTACTTTCCTTTTCTTTTTCAGAGCAACCAATAGCATACTGGATTCAAAATGAAAACAGCCCCATACACATATCTATGACCCACATGGACGCCAAAATCCTTTTTGATAGTGTCCACCGAGTTTTATAGGAAACTAATACTCGGGTCTTTTTTTTTTTTTTTTTCCAACCTTGATCAGGTAATTGACAGTCAAAACTTCTAAAATAAAATGAAACTTGAAAAACAGTGAAAATTAGTAGACTCATAGGGCTTATCGACCTTTACAAAACAAGCACCAGAATTCAGCTCATATTTGCCATTCTAAACAAGATGATTCCAGACAGTAGTTTAACACAAAATTAAGGACAATAGTCATAACTTTTGTTTCATCATTTCCACTACCAGTAAGAAGTACGGGTAAAGAGTAGGGAAAGTAAAAGTAGCCCTTACCCTTCACCAGCATTGCTTCTTCAACAGCATAACAACACTTTAGAATTTCTTTCCAGTTTTGCAAACCAATATTTCTGCACAAAATCAGTAAATTTCATAAGTCTTAGTAAGACTTCAGATTTAATTTGCAGAATAACATTCTCAACAGAGACATCTTTATTTTGAAAAGTTTTCAGATTTCTAGCTCTCCAAGTATGATAAAGAGTGGCTGTTAAAGCCACTCTTCTCATTCTAGCTATACTTGTAGATCCTTTTAGCTTCTTAATAATCCATAAGGAAAGAAATTTCTAGTTTTGATAAGGAGATTTAAAACCAATCCAGCTGCTAATTTCCTTCCAGATTTTAGAAGAATAACTGCACATAAAAAAAAGATGATCAGTATTTTCCAGGTTATGGCAGAAACTACATTCCAGAGGTACAGATAATTCTCTTCTGACTAGAAGATCTCTTGTAGCAAGTCTGTCTTTAAAAATAAGCCATGAAAGAAAGCTATGCTTAGGAATGCATCTGGAATCCCAGATCACTTTGGCCCATTTCACATTCTGTTGCTGTATAGCTAGTAAGGAATTGTAAGCACTAGAAATAGAGAAACTCTTACCTGGTCCCCATCTAATTGTATCTTCACTTTCAGTAAGAGTAACAGTAGATAGGGCAGATTTTAGGCCAGGATTTCTGCTGTATAAGTGACCAGGAAGTCTCCATCCATCTCTTCTAAACATATTACCAACCAAGACATTTCTACTAATACCCAAAGCATCAATGTCACTTGTTGCAAAGAAATTTGATAAGGGGCCAATGCATAACCAATTATCAAACCAGAAACTAGTATTCAAACCATTACCAACCTGAACTTTGAAAAAAGATTTGAATAAAGTCCTAATTTTTAGAATTTTTCTCCAACACCATTCATCAGTAGCTTTAGGATTAACTTGCCAAAAATTTTGACCTTTAAGGTGGATAGTATGGACCCATTTTACCCATAGGCTATCTTGTTTAGTGGTTATAGCCCAAATGTGCTTAGCTATAGCAGCTTTGTTCCAAAAACTTAAGTTTATGATACCTAAACCACCAACACTTTTGGGCTTGCATACCTCAGTCCAAGCAACAGGAGCAACAAAGCTTGTTTTTGAACCTGCCCAAAGGAATTTCCTACATATTTTCTCAACCTCAAGAATGACTGATGTAGGTAAGATAAAGATACCTGCCCAATAGACCTGCAAAGCAAAAATGATGGCTTTAATCAGTTGCAATCTACCAGCATAAGATAAAGTTTTATCAGCCCAACCAGTAATTTTTGTAGTGATTTTGTCCACCAAAATCTGACAATTAAATTTGGATAGCCTCCCTGTTATTAATGGAACACCCAAGTACCTCACAGGAAGAATACCTTTTTGAAATTTGAAAAAATTTACTAACTCAATTTGATCTTCCTGCTTAAGCCTCACAAGATAAATTTGACTTTTTTCAAGGTTTGCTTTCAGCCCAGATAGCTTGGAGAAAGCATTGAACTCATTCATCATAGCTTGAATTGATGCTTTATTTCCATATGCAAACATCATAAGGTCATCTGCAAAGCATAAATGTGTGAGAGACAATCTCTTGCATTTAGGATGATATTTAAAATCTTTTGCATTAGCTAGGTTGCCAATCCTTCTGGATAGACCCTCCATAGCTAATACAAACAAATAAGGAGATAAAGGGTCCCCTGTCTTAAGCCTCTTTTACCTTTAAAATATCCATGCAATTCTCCATTAATGGCTATAGAGAAAAAAGGTTGAGTAATGCATACCTGTATCCAGTGAATGAATTTCCTAGGAAAATTCAAATCTTTTAAGACCTGCCATAAATAATCCCATTCTAAAGTGTCAAAAGCCTTTTTAATGTCAAGCTTTATGAGACATCGAGGAGAAATATTTTGCTTGTGGTAATTTCTAACAAGCCCTTGACAAAGCATTATATTATGTTGAATGAGCCTACCAGGAATAAAAGCACCTTGTGAAGGTGAAATGATATCATTCATGACAGTACTCAATCTAGTAGCAATCACTTTAGAAATGCATTTTATAAAGTGTTGCAACAAGAGATAGGCCTATAATCTGCAGGAACATTTGGGTTGTCTATCTTTGGAATCAATGAAATACTTGTTGAGTTTATTTCTAAAAGCAATTTTCCATTTGTAAAGAAATCAAGGATAGCATTAGTGACATCTGTTCCCACAATATCCCAAGCATCCTTAAAAAAATGAGCATTAAAGCCATCCGGACCCGGACTTTTGTCACTAGCAAGGGAGAACATTGCATTTCTTATTTCAGAAATTTCCACAGAAGAAGAAAGCTTAAGAGAGACAGCATTTGAGATACCTGGACCAGTGTTGATAGCTTTAAAACCCCCTGCAGGTCTATCATTGTTAGTTCCAAGAATGCTAGCATAATACTTGAGAAAAACATCAACAATCTCTTGTTTAGAGGTAATTTTATTACCAGTTTCATCATAGACTGAGACAATTCTGTTAGCTAGCCTTCTAGCTTTAATACATGCATGGAAGTATTTTGTGTTCATGTCACCCATATGCACCCAAGCCAATTTAGCTTTTTGTTTGAGGAAACTATTAGCTTTATCCAGGCAAGACATATAGTGTTTCCTACAAGAATTTTCCTCAGCAACAAGAGAAATATTCATTAAATCTTTGGAAAGCTTCTTTTGAATCATTTCTAATGTCTTTTTAGAGTCCATCAATTTTCTATGAACATCTCCAAAATGAAATTTATTCCAATGTTTTAACTTTTCCTTCATAAGTTTCATTTTAGAGATCAGTTGGAACATCTTAGTACCTGAAAAACTTTGAGACCAGATTTCCTTAAGCATATCCCTATAACAAGGATGATTACTCCAAGCATTTATGAACTTGAAAGGCTTAGGACCTTTATGAGGAGGAGAACCAAAGGATATCAAACAAGGAGAGTGATCAGAAAGTCCTGGAAGCATATATTCAATCTCCAAAGAAAAATCAACATCATCCCAAGCAAGATTCCCTAAAGTTCTATCAAGTTTACAACAAATCCTATGTGGTATATCTTGCTGGTTGCACCACGTGTAAAGGCATCCTTTATATGGAAAGTCAATTAAATTTGCATTATGGAGACAGTCATGAAAATCAGCAATGTCTTTCGAAGAAGGTTCACAACCTCCAATTTTTTCATTCTCTTTTAAGATGATATTGAAATCACCAGAACAAAGCCAAGGAGTGGTAATACCTTTACTAATATTTACAAGATCACTCCAAAGTTGGAAGCGTTGTTGACCTGTATTCCAAGCATAAACAATAGTTACAAAACAGTTGAACAAATTTTCTTTAAAACTCAACTTACAGTGGATAAACTGATCAGAGCAATGTATACAATCCACTTGTACAAAAATAGGATTCCATAGAATCCAGATCCTGCCATTCACAGCCCAACTGTAGTTATCCAAAGAGTGCCAACCAAGACAAATGAAATTTTTTATTTTTTGACTTTTTGAAAATTTAACTCTAGTTTCTAACAAAGCTAAGAAAGATATAGAGTGGGAAAAGATGAAATTTCTAACCTCTGTTTGCTTTAGAGGATTATTTAATCCTCTAATATTCCAAATAACTGATTTCATGGAGGATAAAAAGTTTGAGAGTTGTCTTTCTCCTTTTCTTTTATCACAATTTTACCATCAAAAGGAGCTAATGAGGGATCACTCAGAAGCTGGTATGCATTTGGAGACATAAGAGATGATGAACTTTTATTTTGTGGCCTTTTGACAGTTTTGCTTGCAACCTGAAAGTTATCGGTTTGTAATAGATCTGTTCTGTGTGGAGAAGAGCTGTTATTTACCTCATTAACTGAAGGAGGACCTCTTCAGAAACTTCAGGATGAACACCTGTTGGAGGAATAGCTTGATCAGGATTCTTATTAGACTTTACAACCCAAATCTCAGCTGCTTTTTTCCTGCAATCTTTAGTCATGTGAGTGAAAGTATTACATTTGCAACAAAAATTTGGTTTCCACTCATACTCAATAGGTAAAGACCAAGCAATCCCACTCTTATTCTTAATTTGAACTTTATCTGGAAGAGTTTTAGTCACATCCACTTCCACTAAAACTCTAGCATATTCAATCCTAGATTTATGATTTGTCATTGCATCAGTGGATATAGGTTTACCTACTACACTAGAAACTTTGCTAATAAAAGATGGTGTCCATAAATGCAAAGGCAACCGAGGAATTTTAATCCAAAGAGGAATTTCTTTAAAATTCTGTTGAGAAAAGTCAATCTCAGGAGACCATTTTTTCAGAACTAAAGGCCTGCTATCAATGAACCAAGGTCCATTTGAAAGCACCTGGTTCATTTGCTGTTCAGATTCAAACCTAAAAATGAACATGCCTTTATCTTGTTGCATTATAGAAGGCAGTCCCATATTTTTCCATTTTCCATTGACATAGTTCTCCATCTGTTTAAAAGGAATTCTTGCACCTATAGCGTAGCCAACCAGAGAAAATTTCCAGTAGGTAAGATCCATATCATCTTCGTCATAACAAGCAAAAGCATGACCAAATTCATCAAAGGAAGGCTGAATAAAAGATAGTTTAGCCCCATTAGATTGCTTTCTATTGTCAGAAAAAAGGCTAGACCAATCAGAAGTTATAGGCATAGATTCTTGAAGATTTATGCTAGGGTTAGACGTTGCCTTATTTCCTTGAGCATCAGTACAACTTACGGTAGAAACGTTATGTAAAACTGAATGAAAGTTAGGAGCAAGAGGAGTTTCACCTGATTTAGTGGCAATATCAAGATTTACCTCATGTGTTTCAACCCTCTGAACCACAGATTTTCCCTTAGTACCCATAGTCAAAATAGGGTTACTATAGGTTACCTCATCAGTAGGGCTTTGCATCCTAGTAACCCTGATCGGAGTTGGGAACAGCTCCTTTTGATTCTCAGCAAAAGATTGAAGGGAAACCGGATTCTCAGATCTTAATGTTGAATCATCGAAATTAGGGTTTGCAGGAATGACTTCATCTACCAGATCTGGCAACGAGGGATCGCTACCAGATGGCTGAGGAAGCTCCTGCGCCCTTGATTTATTTGATTTTAACACAGAATCACCGAACAACTCTTTCTCAGAGCTCGGAGATGAAACAATCAAAGTATCCGCGCACTTAATAGGGGGCCGCCCCCGTTTCCCCTTTCCCATCGGCCTCCGAGATCCACCGGAGAGAGCTCAGACGAGCGCCGCAGGTTTACCATCCTGCCCTAGAAGGGGAGACGAGATCGCCAGAGCACCAAGTCGCCATTTCAAAAAAAATTCTCTCAATATTGAAAATATTCTTAAACTCTGACCATCAAATTTCGATGAGGTTCTTCCGAAAGAAAGTAAGACGCTAGAAATTTGATTAATAAGAAAATATTAAATTTTTCTGCAATCTATATTCCACACAAGTTATAGTATATTGAAGACAACTCCAAAATTCAGCTTCCATCACAAGCACATTTACAAGTTGTAACCGAAATCACCAAGAATGGCATTGTGAAAAATTACGGTGGTGACCAAACTACAGAAGGAAGTGAGTACGGTGTTGATTGGTTGCTAGAGCTGCTGTTTGCTATTCGTCCCACTCCATCGCATCCTGCAATATCAATCCCAACTTGCTTTGCGGAGAGCAATTCACTGTAAAACACAATCCTGTTGCGCCAGTACCTTGCTTTCGAAATTGCTGCCCTAAAAACAGCTATCCAAGTCCTAATTTGATTCCTAAACAGGCCAGGGCCATTTCTTCGAGACTATTCCTCCTAGGCTTCAGCCCAGCCCCCTCTCCCGAGACTTAGCTTGTCCTGGTTCTGCCGGTGCTCTTAAATCCTCATCTCTAACCAAATTAATCCTAGATTCTTGAATTCCTTCGATAGTTTGACCTCTCCTTGTTGGCTAGCCCCTCTCCTGAGTCTCCTCGACTCCGCTAATCCGCTTCGTTCTCTTTTCGCTGCCTCGCCGTTCTCTTTCCATCTCTCTGCTCCGGACATCTTTAACTCCTTCACCAGGTACCTGTATTCCTGAGATTTCAGCAATTGAGCCAAGAGAGAGAGCTGCCACGGCTGTAAGTGAGGCGCAAATTATCAGTCAAGTGATCCGAATATCTCCCGCGTAGTACGCGAACCCAAAGTGCGTTCGGTTTCAATAGATTTCGCCATCCTTGCTTAGCGTGCAAAGCCACACTCATAAGCCACGATCAGTTTGGACTCTAACCATCCAATGCTTTTGGTTTCATCAATTTGATCTATGACCCGTGCTTGTAGTGGTGTTGTCTGCATATAGCAATACGGGACGGTGGTTGTGACAGACTACACGAGTGTAAGTCCCCCCCGCATGGAATAGTTAACGTTCTTTCCAACCCGCAAGTCTTTTCTTGTGATATAAGTCGACACCCAAATACTCAATCGGGATAAGTAATTATGATTTTTTTATCCCTGAGGTCGAAAATTCGAACTCAAGTGCTTACGTGGTGGTGTGCTACTGCTACACGTATTATGTGTATTGTATGCTATATGGATCAGTGTTAGATTTTACAATAGATTAGGAAAAATGTCAACTCTGACAAATAAATAAGTTCATAAATTGAAGTTCTTCTAGATTTTAGGTCTATTTTAAGAAAACAATTGGATCACTATTAAGAGGAGATCATTAATCCTAAGTCAAGGTATCAATTCAACAGACATGTCATTGAGGATTCTAAATTATTTATTTTCGATTAACCTACAAGTCAATAGCTTTGTGACCCTTTATTTATTTTTTTGTGACAAATAAATAAATAAAAATGAATTTTAAATGTATTACAGATTTATGCATTTTCCCAGGGGATCATTTGCATTCACTCCCTGCTTTTGGAACCTCTCCTCAATCAACACCTTTAGTTTGCTATTTTCATTTTTGGCCCCTCCTTCGAAAATTGTGCCGCATTGTTGTGACCGTTTTATTAATATTTTTAAAAAAAAAAATTCAATATAAAAATTATAGATTCTGATAAGATCTACAATTTTTATATTTAATATTTTTTAAAAAAATATTTCTAAATATGTGTTTAAGGTTTTGAATTGTTAGCGAATTTTGAATCCGATCCATTAATCCTCTGAAATTTCGAAGTCTCAAAATATTTATTTAAATATTTTTTAAAAAATTGTTGAATATGAAATTATAGACCTCATCAAAATTTATAATTTTAATTGTAAAAGTTTGTTAAAAAATATTGATACAATGTAAAATAGAATAATACAAAAATTAAAAATGAACTAAAATAAAATTAAATAAAATATAGAGGCTGATCCGGTACAACTTTGCTCTAGGGGCCTGCAAAAAAATGCATCCTCCCTTGTCCCAGATCCAATCTAGGGTCAAACTACTATTTTATTGTCAAAAATAGCCTAACATTTTAAACAAATAATATATTTTAAAAATTTTCGTTGGACCAAGTACCATGCTTTGTCAACTTACACCATTTGTGCAAACGAGGGGTCCATAACCTTCCGGGATTTTGTCCCAAAAAAAAAAAACTAATAATATTAATAATATTTTTTCAAATTAAAATACTAAGCTAATTTTTGGGACACTTATCATCTCCTCTTGGCGGAATATATTTGTGTCTGAATTATTTTAGCTGTCATTTATGGCCTATTTAAATTAAGAGTAAATAAGAATAAAGAGAAGTAAAATAGTGGCGGGATAAGAGATGGAAACGAACAGAGCTGATCACGAACAGGTGGGACTAGAACTCGTCTGAGCTCAACTCGAATTTGAGTTTTGCCGAATTTGAGCACGGATTTCGAGCTCTAGTGTTGCTAAGTTTGAGCAGAGTTTCGACTTCGAATAGTTAAATAATCTGAGCCTAAGTAATATGTTATTTGGTTCGATTTTATCAATTAGGCCAAATGTGACAGGTGCTGGAGCTCAAACTCACTAAAAAAAATATTATTGTAAAATATACTTAAATAAATAGAAATGATAACATAATTGATAAAAAAGTATATATCATAAAAAAAAAATTTTTGAAAAATGTACTTATAATAAACATGTTTATATTTTTAGAATATTTTATAATTTTAGTATTTATCTTTCCTTACCTTAACTAATATTCTCAAATATGATAGTAAAAATTCTCCACCTCAATTTTTTTTCCTATTTATCTAAGAATATTACACCAAGTGCTATTGTTTATAAAACTTGCATTGAGAATTTGAAATGGACAGGTTTATTTATTGTTTCCGTGCTTCTTTTGTACAGCATAAAAAACAAAACTAGCATATTATCTTACTTTTTAATGTAATATTCCGCCTAAAAATATCTCTAATCACCACCCGTATTGGTGATCTTTACTTGTAACTAAAAATAATTAGTTACAACACATATATTAAAAATAATTTATTATTTAAGAGCGATTAAATTATTGTCATCGTAGTAACTAAAATTTACTATAATAGATAATTATAATAAACCATGATATAATATAATTATATAATAGACAATTACTATAGTTTTATTTACCCGTGATATAATATACCATCGACTTTTCTTACGTCCTATAGTAATATAAATATAGCTAGGAAAGACTATTTCTATATAGACTCTTGGTTTTGGCGAGATAGTTTAACCAGTGCATGGTGATGACTAGGGATGGCAATTGAACCCGAATCCGAGGCGATCCGATCCGACCCGAGGCAAAACAATCCGAATCCGACCCGAAAAAAATTACCCGAATCCGAACCCGAATTTTAAAACCCGAACCCGAGTCGGGTTCGGGTCGGATTCGGGTTGGCCTGAAACCCGACCCGAATCCGACCCGACCCGACCCGACCGATATATATATACATATATATATTTATTTATTTATTTACATATAATATATAATACAATATATTCAAAATAATATATTTATATGAATATTTTTATTTTTCTTTTATTTAAAATATTTTCTTATTTTATATAAATAAGAAATATATTTTTTAATAATTGAAATTATAACATGAAGTACTCTTAAATAGACTAAAGATCCCTACAATATCTATCCATAGATGATATGGGATAATTTTTAACTCAACTCTTAGTGGGCTAAGCCCACTGAGTATTGAAAATTAGATAATTGTCCCATATCATATATGGGTTAAATAGTGTAGGTTGTTTAGTCTATATAAGAATCTTTTATGTTAAAATTTTGATTATTAAAAAATATTTTCTATTTTGTATAAATAAATATACATATATATAAATATCTAAACCCGAATTCGAACCCGAATCCGATCCGAGTTAAGCAAATCCGAATCCGACCCGAAAAAAAATAACCCGAACCCGAACCCGAATTTTAAACCGAATCCGAATCCGTTCGGGTCGGTTCGGTTGGCTGAAACCCGACCCGACCCGACCCGTTGCCATTCCTAGTGATGACTCATGAAATGTCATCCAGGAGTTCAAATTTGGTTTATTTTAATACATGATAGATTTTTTTTTTTTTTTAAAATTGAAATTTTCAAAAGTGTAGCATGTAGTGCTTATAAATTATAATCAATGGCATACGATAGAGAGAATGCATTTTGAAATTTATTTTTAATTATGATCAGTAAAATAATATGATGTATATATAGAAAAAAAATTTGCTCTAAAATTGAATGTGATCATAATAATACATACATAGTATATATAATATTCTTTTATAGAATATCTTATAAAAAAGAAAATTATATAGAAAATATCAAAAAAAAAATTATTTTGAGATTATCGTAGAGAAACTCTGTTCATAGTCGGTTTATTTTTATATAATCGTCATAATAGATAAATCTACGGATAACTCCAACTGATATTTTACTATTTGAAGAATTTTTACATTTCGATCTGGACAAGTATGAAAATATATGTTACTCTCCACTGATATAAGGCATGTTATCTATCAATACTATTAATTATCACTATGCTAATTGATATAATAAAAAAAAAGTTTACTGAAAAAGAAAGAAGAAAAAATATTTGATCAAAATATACGATAGAAATCGAATTCGAAGGTCAAGAACAAAAATAAAAGCAACAATAAAAGTGATTTGAAACCTTAATATTAGGGGGGTGATATGAGGAAAGTTTGAAAAAGGAGTACTGATTTTATCATTATTCCAATTATATTTTCTACGCGGAGTGGACACGGAGACTACGAATCTAAAATTCCTACTGCTCCCTTTCATTTCCTTTATTTTTCCATCATATCTTCGTAAGATTCGTTTGTTCCAAAGAGGAGTTGAGAAAGTTGGATATCGAGTCCTGGTTTTGAAACTTGAAAGTCAAGGGTTTTTCTTATGAGGTATATAATAAAGAAAATACTACTCACCCCCAATAAATTACCCAACAAACCACATAAATTAATCTCCACCACACACATATCTCGTGATCCGCACAACTCCCTCGTGATTCGCACAAAATATCAAAATTACAGATATACCCATCGTGATGTGTGGTCTTGATTGTGCCACGTCAGCATGTGTGGTTTATTGTGTGATTTTTTAGGGGCACATAGCAAAGCCCAAGAAATTTTCAGAATTTTCATAATATTTCAATTATATGCGAAAACTATTCATTTCTACGTTTGTGCTTACGTCTATCAGTGCGATTTGGACGATCTCTCCGGCAAAAAAAAGGGCTTGTGCTTACGTCTATCAGTGCGATTTGGACGATATCAGTGCGGTTTGGACGATCTCTCCGGCAAAAAAAAGGGCTTGTGCTTACGTCTATCAGTGCGATTTGGACGATCTCTCCGGCAAAAAAAAGGGCTATCAGAGTGATCTTGTGGATACACTTTTAGATTAAAAATAAGCAATTTAAATTTTTTGAATTTTTTTTCTCTTAATGAATTCACAAAAATAATGCTTCTTTTGCACATTTCTTTCCAAAAAATTTGAAGCACATCTTCGACCACATTTGATTTTTTGTGTATCGATCGTCATATAGCATCTTCTGCGCTTTAAAAGAAAAATACTGGAATATATTCGATAGAAAAACAAGGCGTAAAAAGATAAATAAAAAGTATCTTATTGAATTACATCCAAAATTAGCTAATTATGCTTAAAACTATTTTACTCATTAAATTACATCCAAAATCTGTGTATACTATTGATTTTTTTTTTTTTAAATATTTTATTCATGTTTGAGACCTTAAATTCTTGCGTGAATTTCCTCGATCAAGATCAACAATTCCTTACCTGTTTGGCCAAATTGTTATCGAGGAAATTGCAAATCAGCCCTTAATTTTTAAACATTTAGCAAATTAACCCTTAATTTTTAAACATTTAGCAAATTAACCCTTAATTTTTAAACATTTAGCAAATTAACCCTTATTTCAAATTTCTTAAATAAGTCAGATTCAGGATTTATATCATAGATACTTTGGCTACTACATAATAATTTTTAATTTTTTGAATATAAAAATAATTTTTAATGTGATCTTTTGTATTCAATTTCAAAATAAATATTTTTCAATAAATACTTTGAAACTTAATAATTTTTGTGACAAAGTTAATACTATAGGCGCAGGCACAACTCAGGCGAATGGAAGGACAAATATAGTGGGCAACTCAGAATTTCGTACTCTTAACAAACGAATTTTTGTCAAAAAAGTTTAATTTCATAGAACGTTGACAAAATATTTTTTTTTAACTACTTACGAAATTACTTTAAAATATATGTGTATATATATATATATATAAGTATTTTTATTAAAAAAATTGAAGATGAAAAAAGTAAATATTTATGTACTTTATAATTTTTGTATTCAAAATTCTTCAAAAAAAAATTTATAATAAATGTTTGAGTTTCCGAAGTTTTTATCATCGGTAAAAATTTTAGAGAAGTAAAATATTTATTTTAGAAATATTTTTTTTAAAAAATTAATATAAAGATTATAGAAAGTATCAAAATTTAACTTTTGTATTGATTTTTTTAAAATAATTAAACTTATATACTTTTATAGATTTATAATTATCGTAAAAAATATAGAGGCAGATTTGTACGAGGTTAAAAAATATCGTTTGTTTGTTTTCACATTATTCATTAAAAAAAAGGGAGTGGATGTCAAATTTAGTTTTATTTCCGCCTTTTACATGAGTGAGATAGCCATTAAAATTTCAGCTATTCTCAGCCTCTCTTTCTGAAAAGCTACATCAAAAGTGGAGGAAGGACTCTCTACTTTCCTAATTTAAGGTTAGAAAATCCAATTAATTATTCTTTTTTTTTTTGCACATTGAGTAAATAGCCAATGAAAATATTATATTTTAATGAAAGAAAATTTCAAATTGTTTATGTTTAATGGGTTGAGGACTCATACTCAACTTTATGTTCACACATGCTAATTGACATTTAATTACTGATAGAATGTATATTTTATATTTAAAATTTATCACAGATTAAAATCTAGAATCTTCTTTTTTAATAGAATTATCATATATACATAAAGAATGAGATGATCGCGTAAAAGACTCGACTATAGGCCGCTTAAGAGAGTACAAGAGGAAAGATCATGGCTCTGAAAAGTTCCGATTTTCGAGTCTTAGAGAGAATACTTAGAGGAGATATCAAAATTCTAAGAAGCTCAATTTTTAAGTTGATGAAATATATTTGTACTAACGGTGACAATAAAATCTGTAATTTTACCTCGAAATTCTCCGAAAATAACCACATAAAAACATCATATGTCATATAGATTGCTTATGTCTCTTCTTAGTCGACTCTATCTTTATTAACTCAACAAAGTCGAGATAATACTTGATCAATTATGAAATGTAAACAATCAAATGTCAAAGCCATTCGAATAGAATAAACAATAAATGGATTGTCCTGATATATATATATATATATATATATATATATATATATATATAATATATATATATATTTGTAAATATGTCAAATTTTAGAGATTTATGCGCTTACCTCATAGAGCACGGGTGCATGGACATCATGCTTACAATCTTCCTAAGGCACTATTATCGCTAGTTGACTTCATCCCGAGACGCATATTTCTCGATGATATCACTCGAGAAAAGTTTTGCAGCTCTTCATTTTTTTTGAGATATCGAGAAATATCTCATAGAATTTTTGGTATTACATAATGGATAATATCTCGGATAGTCTTGACGTCAGTGTTACCGAGTAGGTAGCTCGCCGAACCACGATAAGCACAGCTCACTGTCCTCTTGCACGTGGGAGAATTAATTAATATTTTTCCAACTATGGACCCCTCAAATTTGTAAATTACGAATTTGCCCTTGATTATGTTGTGTCCTTTACAGCAGCAGCACTAATAAGTCGTAAGCAAGCACTTAATTTGCAACTCTCTGCAAGTGGCCACTTCTTGTAAAAGCTCATAGGTCTATTCTTCTTAGTGGATTCTATTTGAGCAGTTTTCATATTTTCTTATTTCTTTTTAATTTAAAAAAAAAAAGAAATATATCATTCATTTTATAGATTAAACTGGAGTCTAATTATGAAACCTAATCTATGTGCCTACGTTAAGTAGGAAGGAGACATACTGCACTAATGCTTTTCTTTTTCTTTTCTTTTTTTTTTTTTTTTTTTTAAATTAGGCCCAAGTATCCTACCCGACTATACAGAAATGCCATCCGTAAGAGCACTGGAGAGTTATTCTCTTTTGTTGAGTGCCAGCGCGTGCGCCTGGCGGGTCGAGCCTGCGCGGCGGAGGCTTGCGAGCCAAGTCGGCAGGTTAGAACTGACTCGTGCAGGGTAGGTCACGTTCGCTGGGCCAGCAAGTCTTCCTGGGCTGGGCTGGTTGGGCCCTGGCTCACGCAGGTAACACTGCAAGCGCATATTGTCCCACACCAGCTGGGGCTGAACTTGTGTTCGGTTCATATGTGAGGAAACGACTCCTTAGACTGCGGCGTCGTATTTTAAGCCGAGCATCGGTCCTAACATCTTTTATATTCTGTAAAGAATAATATGGATTTTTTTTCTGTTTATATCAAAAGGTTGGGAATACTCATTTGGTAAAATACATATCGATGTACCAGTAGATTTATCTGTTACGATAAAATCAAAACATAGGCAAAGCTGTAAAAGCAATTTTGTTATATATAAATCTGTTTATGCAAAAAATAAAAATAAAGAATAAAATAAAATTTCATAAGCTATAGTGCAGTCACAACACAACATTTTTTAAAAATAAAGTACAATTGTTAAGCTACTTTTATATATATTTTTAGAATCCAACTTCTCTCCGGAGTTAAAACACTGTCAGCAATATGCTTCTGAATAGGCCAAATAAATTAGTATTAACTTTATAAAGTGGCCTACTGATAAGTCGCCGCTCGCTCGCCCTTCGCTAGAAATAGAGCCCTACATAACTCGGGTGCCGCCACGTAAGCGAACACCTTCACCAGTTGACCCAATCGGTAGGGATCAAGTTGGTTAGCTACTTAGGTTTCCATTCAAATGGCCTAATGGTTAGGCCACTATAGCTTTTCAAAAAGCATGTTTTATTTTTTTTTTTAAATTATTAGGATAGAATCTGTAATACGAGCGTATGTCTTTGTAGAAATCTTAAATTTGCGAAAAACTTTCATATTAAGTTCTGACAGATACTCTGAGACTTTAATACAGATCTTTTATGAACAGAAGCTCATGTCCTGGGTACATAATTTTTTTTTAAAAAAAATTATGCAAAAAATTACACCATACATGGACTCGTACCTGGATGATGATATTTTTTGAGGCATCTTCCATTTAGTCGAGCTAATTGTGATCTGCAAAAAAAGCATGCATATTATATTTATATCTAATAAGATTAAATTCGTTGGGCTGGTAGGTTGCATCGGTATAAAAGCATAAAAAGGAGGGTTCGAATCTTAACAAGTATGAGTTGGAAAGAATGACAGTATTGATTTATTTTCGATCAAGATATAAGATAGAAATTGAACTCGGCGGCCACTTTAAAAAAAAGTTATTAAAAATCAGTGTTCAAAAGAAGGGAAAATAAGATAGGGAATCCCATTATGCAAGCAGTCGTTCACTTGCAATATATCACAATATTTTTTTAAAAAATAATAGAAAGCATGAACCACACTCCTCATAGGTCAGCAGTTATTTAAAAGAAATATAAGTATAAATCAACCCCTAAATTCTCCTATTTATATAAATCAATTCTTAAATTTTATAATTACAGTTTAATTTTTTTTAAAAAAAATCTCTCGATATTTGTGCCGAAATAATTTTAACTATTGTATAAATAGTTTTTAGAAACATTTTTAACATAAAAGTTATAGATTTGATGAGATCGATAATTTTCAATTCTTAAATTTTATAATTACGGTTTAAATTTTTTTTAAAAAAAAACTCTCGATATTTGTGCCGAAATAATTTTAACTATTGTATAAATAGTTTTTAGAAATATTTTTAACATAAAAGTTATAGGTTTGATGAGATCGATAATTTTCATATTTAACATTATTTAAAGAAATACTTTCAAATAGATATTTTTAAGCTTCAAAATATTAGTGTATTTTAAAATCAATTTATTAACCTACTGAACTTTGGAGCATCAGAACACCTATTTAGAAATATTTTTTAAAATTTTTTAATATGAAAGTTATAAATCTAATCAAAATCTATAATTTTTATGATGAATATTTTTGTAAAAAAATATTTTTGAGTGTCAAAATTAATAAATAAAATAAGAAAAAGTTAAACAGTATAAGGGATGATATGTAAGCCTACCCAAAAAAAAAAGCTTTATTAACTCATCCATTTGTCATCAAATCCACACAAATCTCATTCATCAGCTTGCACTGATCTTTACTCACTTTTTTTTTTTTTTACAAAAATAGTGCTATGCATCTATAACTTTTTATCTCTAATTAGATTTATAAGGTAGATAGTAGCATGATTTATATTATAGATGATGAACTGATGGTTTTATAATAAAATACAAGTACCTCTAACAATTCTAATGTAATTTAAGTCATATATTATACATTAAAATATATATATATAATATATATATATAAATATATATATATATATATATATATTATATATATATATATATATATGAGAGATGCTAATCTCCACTCGACAGGAGCACGGCTCGCTCCTGTCGACTCAGCAGCCGTCGGATCGCGACGATCCGACGGCTGAGATCACGCGCGTGTTTTGTAAGAGCTCGGATTGATTTCAGCCGTTGGATCACCTCGGCGATCCGACGGCCGACACCACGCGCGTGTTTTTGAAGAGCTCGGGTCGAATTTCAGCCATCGGATCGCCGCGATCCAACGGCTACGGACTTGACAGAAGCGAGTCGAGCTCTGTCGAGTGGAGATTAGTCTATATATATATATATATATAGTTCAGATTCGGATGATTCTAATAAAAAATAGTATTCTAACATAAGCACGAGGTAAAAGTTAAAAGTGCATAGCATTGCAGGTTGAATCTAAGGTTTTAGAGTTATAGTTATAACTATCTATTCGGGACTCAAAACGCCGCCATATTTGTGTTAATTTACAAAGTCAAAAATTAGTTATACCTATTAAAAATTAGAGAAAAATAAAAATAATATATTAAAAGTTTAATTATGAGGATCACAAAGTTTAAGTTGAAGTAGATACAAGTTGGATAAAGTGAACGAATAGATGAAGCAAGAGGTATTTGTATTTTCATATTTATAATAATATAAAATTATATATTATATATTTTATAATTTAAAATAATATTTTATATTTAACAATTTTCTTATTTTTTTAAAAATAAAGAGAATATAATTATATTACAAAAATATAATTTCGAGTTAGATAATATAATTGTAATTTTAAATTATCAAAGAAACAATCGACGTCAGGTCAAGTATTTTTTATATATCCCTCTTCTGCGTTCACCGCATCCTCCTCCCTCCTCTCCAGAGTCTCCACAACTCCTAAAGATAACTTTCTAGCGAGAAGAGAAAGCTAGCGCTTACTCAGCTTTGCTTCCTCTATGCTCGCCATCGCCGCCGCCGTCGCCGTGGTTTTCATGTCGGATTCCGGTCAACTCACCTCCTGATCATCCTGTCTATCCTCGCTTCTCCATCGTCGCCGGCGGGTTCTCCGGCGGCGATTTGGTGCTGCTCTTCGGCGCTGTCGATCGTGCTGTTTTTGAGAGGAATCTGGGCCGTTGATGATGGGGATCATGGGGTTTTCGCTGATCCTGATGAAGACGTCTACTCGACTTCTGTGGAGCACTAGCTTCTTCCGCCACAAGAACGAGGCCTTCATCTAGACCCCTTCATCCAACTCTCTTCCTAAAGATCACGTTCATATAATAACTAAAAAATTAAGTGTTATAGAAGTATAAGTCAGTGTGATAACTGTGATTTGCGATCTGGTGTTTCTGATCAATTGCTCGCCGGAGATGATGAACCATGGGCCAACCAGACTCATCTTTGATTCCTCTGTGCAGCGCCGCGATGGCGGCAGCGCCGGTAGCATGCTCTTCCTCGGTGGTGCCGCTGATGGTGGTGCGTTTTTTCCCCTTCGTCGACTTCATTAATTTACGATTTTAGTGGCCTACGACTTTTTTGAGCACTGCTCAGAAATCAATCACATCGGGATTCGTATTCCAGTGGCCATGCCAAGGCATGTATACGATGGATGTAGCGCAGTAAGACCTGCAAAGGCTTAAAGGTACTTGGTTTGGTGTGTCACGTCTTCTTCATACCGAATTGAGCTAGGTCCGACTTCGGTCGGACAGAGCAGGTTGGGATTAATGGTTTAGTCCCAGAATCCGAGTCCCTTCCATTTCAAACATATTAATTATATTTTTTGTAATAATATATCATTTTTTAGGTTGGGGAGCTGCAGCAGCGGCGGAGGAGGGGAATCGGCGGAGGTCGTTCTACACAGCGGCGGGAGATGAGCTCTGGGAGGATGATTACTACGATGAGCAACAGCCGGAGAAGAAGCGCCGCCTCACGCCGGAGCAGGTTAGTGCCACGCCGCCATCCACCACTTCTCGTCAATATTTCCTCTCCACACCTTTTGATTTTGATTGCACGTTTATGGGTTTAAGTGCCCTCCAAAGTGGGCTGTGTCTGTTTGCGTTTGGGTTAATTTGTATTCGCCCCTCCTTTTTTTTTTAAACCATTTCCATTTTAACCCCTCAACTTTTCTATCTTTGCTTTTGGCCCCTCTTTCGTACTTTGAGCCATTTCATTTTGACCATTGGATCAGCATTATTTGTAGAAACGTTCAATATAAAAGTTGTAGATTTTAAAGAGATTTATAATTTTTATGTTAATTTTTTTTTTAAAAAAATAATTTCAAATAAGTATTTTAAGCATCTGAGTTGTTAACGGGTTTTAGATTTGACCCATTAATCTGTCTAAAACTTTGAAGTCTTAAAATATCTTTTTAAAAATATTTTTTGAAAAAATATTGAATATGAAAATTGCAGGTCTCTTCAAAACTTATAACTTTTGACGAACAAATCATTCCTCCTACTAAGACTCTATTCCTGAAAAATGACCCTTGGGTATTACCTTTCAGAAGGTCCGAATTTATATCGAAAGTTTAAAAAAAATACTAACACAGTGGTCAAAATACCGTAGCACGAAAATACATGAGGAGCTAAAAGTGAATTCAGTATTTTATAGGGGCTGACCAGAACACTTTTGCCCCTATGGGGGATGGAAAAAAAAATTGCCCTTTGCGTTTCCACTAGAGTGGCGGGCCACCACCATTCGATTGACAAAAATACCCTTTTTTTATTGAGATATGTGAAAATGTTAGAATACCAAGCATACTTTATAAATCTACTAAGTTATCAAATTCGGTGCATGACTCACTTTTTGTTTGTCGTGTGGGTGGGGATGTTTCACGGATAGTATCAAGTGTGCTCATCCCCGACATCAACTAGAAGTTGCGAATTGGGAGCTCACGCCCGAAAACGAGTATTCCCCAACTTCTTGAACCAAAATTCCATAATAGTGTTCTGTATAGCAAAGAGTGAATAAAGTTGTATTCAAGTTCAGAGAAAGATATCATTAGAGTTTGTTAAAAAGGAGGGAAGATGTTGGGAGGTTATGTTAACATTACTAAGGAAAATTAAAACTAGAATAAGGAAAATATTGGAAATCCGATTCTGCATCTCGATTAGTAGCTAGCCGCCGACTAGTGCAAGTGGTTATCCTTGGTCCATTGTATCGACAATTAAATTGATTGGTCATAGTCGTCATTATACGTTAGAAAATGATGAAGCCCTTGACATTCTCTTAATTATTATGTGAAATGTTCTTTGCATGTGATATGCTGGCAAGCCATCAGGTTCATTGTTAGATAGCTTCTTTAGAAAATTCATATTGATGTGTTGTTGCAGAAGATGTAATATTTTATATCTGTACCCATCCAGTTTCTACAGTTGTGTGCAAACATTTGTTTAATTGCTCAAAGTCCATGCAAGCTGGCAGAATTTTTTTTTTTTTTTGCCACTTTATTGCCTACTCGAAATTGTTTCCTTTTTTGGGGTTCATTTTGATGTCTATTCTCTACTGGTGTAGATTTTCATGTTTTCTTTTAGCCATGAGTGATTCATGAACTATCTGGGTCCAAATCTCATCTGTGTATCGTGAACCTTCGTCATCGTTATGTCAGTGTCTACACTTGTATTTACATGAAAGCCTGAAACATGACTACCTATCATGCCAGCCAATACATATCTTCTGATATCATCTGTATCGGCATATATATATATATATATATATATATAATATATATATATATATATATATATATATATATATATATATATATATATATATATATATATATATATATATATATATTCTCCACCTTATCACTAACAGCAAGGCATTATGGGCCACCCAGGCCCATGCCAACCACCAACCAACAATACCCTTAACGTTTTTTGTTAATTACCTATGAGTACTGTTAAAGATCATTTTAACATTGTTGATCTGACAGGTGACTTACTGTTCCTTTTCAGATCTATGTAGAGATGCTTTCGTACCTCTAAATGTATGTCTAACAATATCTCTATAACATTGATAAAGTGGTCCACACCATACATTTTGAATCATACGAGACCCGCTATCTGAAACTGTTAGGCACAGATCATTCAAATATATTATTTTAGAGATATCTTTAGAGACTAATTTGGAGCTTGCATTGCTAGAAGATTGCGACTGACAAATAAATTTCGTTTTTGTTCCTCTTGTATCGTTTTCTTTGTTTGATTATGTGATTCAGTATTGTTGCTGTATGTTAAACGTGCTTTTCTATTTGCATTGATCTTGTGTGAGAAAGGTAGACGTATTGGAGAAGTGCTTTGAAGCGGAGAACAAGCTGGAACCAGAACGCAAGAGTGAGCTAGCTAAGAAGTTGGGGCTGCAGCCACGTCAGGTGGCTGTTTGGTTCCAGAATCGACGCGCCCGTTGGAAGACAAAGCAACTGGAGAATGACTTCGATCGCTTAAAGTCATCCTATGACTCCCTCCTAGCAGATCACAATTCTCTCCTCAAGGACAATGACATCCTCCATGCGCAGGTCAGCTCTCATAACTACCATCTGGTGCTTTTTCTTGAATACTATGGCTACAACAACAACGACGTCACAGTCATAAGTGTTTTCGAACCGTGGTTTGGAAGAGTAAGATGTATGCAGCCATTTTCAAGGAGTAGTGTTGCAAACCGTGCGGGCCTGGGCCGGCCTGTACGGTGCTAAATGCGGGGCTGGCCGAGCCGGCGACCCGCCGAGCCGAGCCGAAATTCAAAAATAATAATGCTAAGTATATGCCCGCGCGTTCCCCAGCCCAGCTCACGTGGCCGGTGAGGCGGGCCCACATGGCCGGCCGCGCGGAGCGAGCCAGCCCGACAAGCTGGGCTGCGGTACAGGCCGCGGATTTTTTTGTATCTCTACTGAGGAGGCAGATTCCGTATGACCGTCGAACTAAGAATGTTGAATACTATGGCTAACAGATAACCATCCGTTAAACTTGTCATTTGTACCGTTACAAATTTAACCACTTTGTCTTCGTATGTTTAGGGGACATCACATTCACAGTTTTAGCTTGGTCATTACCCGTCAGGGAAGAGGGAAGCAAATTTCAGTTTCAGTAATTTCTAGTAGAATCGTACGTATAGTATCTAGTGAGCACAAAAGTTTATTTCAAATACTCCGCCAACATCCATCTTTTAAAGAGAGAATCTACTTTTCTATTAGAATAATATGTGACCAAGATTCTCTAAAATGTAGAATCGCAGTGCTGCTGCTTTTATTGACGTTTCTGTGTACTTTTGCTTGTTCTCTAAATGGTGCTTCTTGTCGGCTCAATGCGGGATTTCTCTTTTCCAGCTCAGATTGCTAAATTGCATTTGATATATGCGATTTCTATCTAGTAATATAGTAATGCGCCGTGTAGCCCGCTATAACACCAAAAAACAAACTCTCAGCAGCTGAGCTGGTGAAACAACTGTATACCCCAGGACGTTTAGGACAGTCGGTGGGACTTCAACCTAATAAAATGGAGGTCTTATATTTGGATCCTACAAGCATCACCTATATGGTTGTGTAGAATTTATCCAATCTGTATTTTATGGAGGATGACATGGATATTTGATCTGCTCAGATCAAAAGGCTGTGATTCTTTGGTTGATAGGAAATAGGTCGAGTTTAAACTGTGTCGATTACTGGTAGAGTTTTTTTACGACAATCCCAAAAAAGAAAAAAAAAAACTATATGATACCAACCCTACAATCTCCATATTTGGGTGCAGGTGGTTATGCTGACAGAGAAGCTCCAGCAGAAGGAAGCTGCCGAATTAGCAATGGGTCCGAAAAAAGAAGGCGAATACCACTCAGGTGGGGACCACGAAGCTACGGTTGTCCAAAACAGCCCGAGTGCAGGTAGCGGTCGGAGTGCGGTGCTTGGTCAGGGTGTTGCTCGGTTTGTGGATAGCAGCGGAGAATCCTACTTCCAGGTGGATAGCCGTTATCAAGACGTGGACTTGGCGGGGAACAGGATTCATTCCGAAGAGGATGATGGGAGCGACGATGGCTGCAGCTATCTTCCTGCAGTCTTCCAGGAGCACAATCATCTGGAACACGAAGCCGTTCATCTAAACTACTGGGTCTGGGATTGAGAAAAATAAAAAACCACCCTTGTTTTAATGAATTCAAGTATGTGTAATAAAGTGTTTGTATGAGGAAATAAGATGTATTACTAGTTAAGATGGAACTTCATGGTCTGGAAATGTTGGAAAATTATATGTGGTCAATGTCTATTATCTTTATTTGGTTAATCATTGATCTCTTCGAATGAATGATTATTATGTTTTATTTAATATTTGATTTATCTGGATAAATTTAATAAGTTTCATATTATACATGGAAGTAAATATCTGATCCTAAGAAAATGATAATGTTTTTACATATGTTTTACTAAGCTACTAAGATTAATGTACCTCTAAGGACTAGATCTTTAAAAAATGCAGGAAAGACCTGAATCTGATAGATATATTTATATTAAAAATTCTTTTAGGTATTATTTAAATATTTAATTTAACTGAATCAGATAAATATTTATTAATGCAAATTTAATTATGCCGTCGAAGATCTAATATTTTGTTATATATTATAATACTAATTTAATGTGGCAACTAATTATGATGTATGTAATAACTTTTTATTTCTTTTTTATGCAATTGTAAATCCCACAAATTGTCAACCTATTTTCAATTAATTTGTACTTTCTGAAAAGCTAATAAGTAACCATATGTATTGTTGATCATAAACTATCTAAGAAAGAAAATTTAGATTATCTGAGATTTTTACCGATTATAGTTTATCGAAGATTCTACAAGTTGAGAAACTAGTACGAGTACGGCTCCGTGACATGTCGGATAATATTCTATTGCGCCTTGATATTAGGAAAAATTTACAAATATATATGATCGCGCGTGTCGCGACCGGTTCAAGTTTCGAAGGTAGACGTCGCTCGCAGGAAGACGTAAGCAATCACTCAAAGAGAACGGATTTTTTACGTGGAAAAATCCCCAATCTGGTCGGGGATAAAAAAAAATCACGGGTCGTACGCGACCACCGGAAGAATTTTGTATTATAAGTGGAAGAAGATGTGTTTTTTACAAATTTTCTCACTTTTTCTCCCCTTCTCCACTTTCTCCCGCGGATCCCCCCTGCTTCTTAAGTTCTGGGCCTTCCTCTATTTATATAGGAAGGGTCGGAGCTCGGACGGTCGAGATTGCCCCCAGGTCGACGGCTCGGATTGCGCCACGTTGGTGCTAGCTTCTGTCGCTTTCCGCCGCCCTGCTTCGTGTCTGTCATAAATGCTCGTGTCGGCTATGTGTAGGCATGGGTCGTCACTCCGCAGGTGTCGCGTCTGCAGCCGTCACGTCCGCCGCTGGTTGCATTAATGTCACCTGCTCCCGTCCGCGTCTCTGACACATGCATTGAATGGTCTTTACTGAGGTAGGTGGAGTCGAGGTTGACCTCGGTCGATTGCCGAGCTCGGCCTCGGTTGGCCGAGGTCAGTCTTTGACCTCATGAGGGCTCCTCTCCATCTCCTCGTGAAACGTACATAACCGGTGGTGGCCGAGCTTCACTAAGCTTCCTGGGTCTCGGATGACCTCAGGATTGTTTGGAGATCGGCCTCGGATTGGATGACCTTGGGATTGTTTCCTGCTTGATCTGTTCAGCTCGGCTTGGATGACCTCGGCCTGGTTAGCTTAGTTCTGGTCTTCTGCTCGCTTGGGTGGCTCTTCGGTGTTTCAGCACCTCGGCCAGCTCCACGGCTCGGCACTTCAGCACCTCGGCGCCTCGGCCATCTTCTCAGCTTGATTTCTTCAGCGCCTCAGCACTTTGGCCAGTCTTGACAGCTCTTCACCTCGGCACTCCTGCACCTCGGCCAGCTTTATCAACTTGGCACCTCGGGCGCCTCTGTACCTCGGCCATCTTATCAGCTTGGCAGCTCGGCACACCTGTATCTCGGCCAGCTCCTCAGCTCAGCACTTCAGCATCTCGGCTAGCTTATCAGCTCAGCTCTTCGGCGCTTCAGTGCTTCAGGTCGGCATACCTCGGAGGTCGACATATGTCGGAGGTCGGCATACCTCGGGTCAGTCCGTACCTCAGGTTGGTCCGACCTCGGTGTCGTGGCAGCCTAATTTTACGCAGTATCAATATATATCAACTAAGAATTAAAAAAATCATCCTGAGAATGGAGAAGTTGGTTTTGTCCACTTTGATAAGGACAGGCTGCTTATTGTCACCCGTTGGTTCCCAGCCATGATATTATGAGGACCAATCTTCGGCCGGGACCAATAAAAGATCGGGAAACTTTTGAGTAGCCGGGGTCTATTTCACGGGGCTTCCTCTCAATAATATTTTAACCAGGTCACTTATAATTGATTGAAAGGACTCATTTTCTATGCATAAAAAAAAACCCTTACTTTTAAGATGTTCATATATAAGTTCAGATTGAAAAGTGGACCGGACCGGTCCATTGAGTCCAATTTCCATAATGATTAGACCCAATTCAATCTAGTCCTGTATTGACCAAGGCCTCTTTTAATCTTCAAGTCGATTCAGGCTGTGTAAGACCGAGGTTCAGACTGAATATCATTTTTTTTAATTAATATTTATTTATCTAACTTGCGTTTGTGATATGTTACATTTATATTATTAATTATCTATATATTATTTAGAAATAGTATATATTTCCAATCATAGCTTCATTATTTCTGCAATCAGATAAATACCCTAATTATTTTTACAAATTGAAAATTTGGAGATGTTACCTTGAATCTAGATTAGACTAGACCGTTTAGATTCTGGTGCGGTCATGATCGAGGATCCAGACCTTGTTCGAATCGGATGAACACCCAAATTATTTTTTTAGAAAATCAAAATTTTAGAAATATTGCCTAGGCAGCTAGGTTGTTAAAATAATTCTGGAACATCAATTAATGGGCAAAACAAACTCAGTGGATAAGGTAGACTTTGGTGAACAGAAGAGGCAGCTTATTTGGACCAAAAGGCCCACATGGCCCCACACTCAGCTAATCTCTTTACTGCGAATTTAAGTGCACTACCTCCTTTATTTAATTATTTAAATTAATTATTTATTGCTTTTTATATTTTTGGTCTTGAGCACTTAGTATGATTTTTATCATACATCTCAATCAGAAATAATAAACATTAATATAAAAGTAATTGAAGGAATAATTAGTAATTTGCTTAAATATGTATGACTGTGATAAATTAGCAAAACTAATTTGTAAACTCGAATAATATGATAAATTTGGTCAAATTCGAATATCACATTATGACCAGCTTATAATTGTGAAATGTATGTGAATTATTTAGATCGTTGATAATTTTAACATTCTTTATAAAAACCTTAGTGTAATTCCTAAATGATATTGCTGATGTAACAGCACGTTTAGTTTGATATATTTTAATTTCGACATTTATATGTAAAGTCTAAAATATTGATATATATATATATATATATTATTTATTTATTTATTTATTTATTTATTTATTTATTTATTTATTTATTTATATTTATATATAGTGCTGAAAAGTTATGACTACAGACTACTGAACTGAGTAGGATATATTTCTGAGAGTCTATTAAAAATATTAAAAAAAAAAAGAAAGACAAACCAACGGTCTCATTTACACATTTGCAATCGCCGGCGAACTACATGGCTTCCTCCATGCCCGCGGCCTCCGCCACTCTCCAACCACCACCAGCTGTCGCCGCTGCCGGCGGCGGATCGAAGCAAGTGCTCGTGGGACGGAAGATCGACGGAGAATTGGTTGATGAGATGGTGTCGGAGGCCTTGGTTTGGAGTTCTCTCCATGGCCTCGTCGTCGGCGATAAGAACTCCCAGGTAGTACTAACTAACTTTTGATTCAGTTGGTAACATTGATTAGTGAAGTAGAAACCTGAATTGCCCCGTTAGAATTTGATTGTCGCAACTGCGCCTGTATTTATAGGAGGTCAACGTCATTTTTTTTTTGAGATTAAGGTTGAAAATCTTGCACGTACACGGCCAACAGAGAAGTATGTCCCATAGGTCAAGCCCGGCTTCACCAACAGAAGTTGCTCTGAAGGCGCATCATGCTTGTGGGCAGGTACAGAGAGAATGAATCCACATTTTCATGTGCAGAAATTTGATTCAACTGATAAGTTGAATATTAAGTTTGAAGACATGTTATAGACTCAAATAACTAAATAAGATTTCTCAAGCACTTTTTCTCCAAAAAAAAAAAAAAAAGATTTCTCAAGCACTGTCAAAAAGCTTCTAAAAGTTAACTATGTCACCATTTTTGAAGCTGTCAAACTTACACATTGAAGAAAATGGAAGGACACCCATTTTTATTGAAATTTGTTGAATGATAACAATATGACATGATGCCTATGAGGCTGGGTCCCATTGTGGAGCAGGGCGAGTGCCACTACTGATTTGGTAAGTTGGTAGGTTCACTAACTTGGCTGGGCGACCAATATTTCTCCTGTTATATTCCAAAAAAGCATGACATGATAACTTGTGTTTGAGCCAAGGTTTAACGATCCGAGCCGACCCGATTCGGTATTATTTTTATCTCGGCATGTTCCAACTTTTCCGTTCGAGCCGTGCCGACTATGCCGATGTTCATTCATTTTTATTTCTCAAAAGAAAAGCAAAACATTAAATAAATTATCTAATTACAAATAAGGCTTTTGGGCACATACAGTGCCACTACGTATGGTGCCGATAACTACTGGAACCGGCACGTGCTGCATCATGGTTGAGCTAGTTTGGTCAAAATTTAAAGATGCATTAGTAATGCATGAAAGTTGTGGTTATACCGTTAGACTGCTACAAATCAAAAGTTTGGTTAAAAATAGTGCAGAATTCTGCTTTTTTTTGAAACTTAAATGGGTACAATAGTAGGAATGATGTATTACGAGTTTGAAATAAGTGGTTTACTATTAGGTTGGGTGGCTCATAAGCTTTCTCAAACACACTATGAAGCCTTATATTATTTCTTTTTCATCGTGATATTATAAGCTGTTTGATTTCTATTATAGAGAAAGGCAGTATAGGAGGTTCAAATCATACTTTCTCCAGTTCCTTGCTAGATGGATTAATATGGAGTTTCTGTCGGTGCAAAAGATGGGATTATCTGTTTTAATTTCTCTTTTGCTTTCCTTTTTAGAGAAAATGTCAATAATGATGGTATGCTGATGAAGTTTCGTATTGCAGAGATCCGGACGCGTACCTGGAGTTGGTTTGGTTCATGCCCCATTTGCTCTACTGCCTATGTGTTTTCCAAAGAGTTCTTGGAGACAAGCTTGTGAATTAGCACCTCTTTTCAATGAACTTGTAGATCGTGTGAGCCTGGATGGACAATTTTTGCAAGAATCGTTATCCAGGTTGTTCCTTCATATTTACTGGAAATCTAGCTTTAAACTCTTTTTAAACACCAAAGAATTACCTTCATGTGTTCCAAGATGAGGGGTGAAATTGTTTGCCCAACTATTATTATCGGTTAGTGCTGATCGCCATTACACTTTCTGCAATTAATTGTATCCAAGTTACTTGTGGTTCCATTGACAAACAATGCAGCTTAAACTTATAAGAAAAAGCGTGCAAGCCCTTTTTAGGTGATAATCGTAAACAATTTTTGTAATTATGAATTCCCATCATGTTTCTAGATATAATTCTCAAGTATCATGGGCTCATAATTCTCGGCTAGAGCTCAGCTAAATTGATGCAATTGGGCCGAGCTTGAGCAGAAATTTTTTTGAATCGAGCGGAGTCGGGTTCATCCACTGAAGCCCATCGAGCTCGAGCTTAAGCAATTGAGCCGAGCTTCTGCTTAGTGGTGCTCGGCTCGGCTCGGCCCTGAAAACCTTGCTCTTTTTATTGTATTTCTGAGGAATATTGAAGTTCACTATGATCTTTTTTTTTCCTCTTAGAAGTTGCATTCATTTATTGCTTTCTACAATCTGCATTCATTTATTGCTTTCTACAGTCCGTGCTATTTTATAGTAGTTAATCGATGTTTATTAGCAACTACACATATGCAAGTTAGTTTGGAACGGTATTAGTTTATGATCAAGATCTATCTTCCATTATCAGATGCATTATTTCAGTACTTTGTTATTTTCTAGTGCTGCAGAACAAAGAAAGTGGATGCTTTTACAAGTAGACTCATGGATATTCACCTGAAGATGCTTGAGATGAATAAGAAGGAGGTGATTCTCACGACTGCCTTATTTGCATAATGAGAATAAGTCGAGCATGCTTATATTTGACATTGCAAAGAATGTTACTTTCGTTTATTCCCTATCTCGTTCCTCTACTCTTCCATCTCTACTCTCGTTCTAACACCCATCCTAAGGCTGAAATCATATGATGTAAATGCCGAGGAGCAAAAGAGGAGCAAAATAGGGACTTTGCTACATTTGATATACATATTTTCCATGTGATGATTATTTTGAATCCATGTTGTTTAGGAAATTCGTTTGGGTTTGCACCGATCAGATTACATGCTGGATGCCGAAACAAACATTCTCTTCCAAATTGAACTCAACACAATTTCCTCTTCCTTTCCTGGTCTTAGCTGTCTTGTCACTGAACTGCACAGGTATGCATTACCTATAATCAACTATCTTGTCCGCCATCTTTATGTTGCTTTTGGATCTTATATGTATGCATTACCTATCTTCCCTGTTTACAGATCATTCTCTTGAAGTCATATCTTTACTTAGTGAAATTGAACCTAAGATAAATTGCTTCATTGTCCATTTATTTTTTGTAAAATCTCTTGAAGTAAACTCTTGGTTTCAGTACTTACAACTTTACAAGCACCTTTCTTGTGTAGCTGAAGTACCTAATTGCTTCCTGAACTTTCACAAATGTACTTTGGTGCCCCTATTCTTCAAAAGTGCATTTCGTGCCCTTGAACTTTTCAAAATTTAGGTCGTGATCCTTTTTTCAAGAATGCCCTTTTCACTATACACGGGCATTCTAATTCGAAATGATGACTGCCAATGACGTTCTTAGTATTTATATTAATCATTGAATGGCTTAACTATCTTTTGACATCAAAAGGAATCACTTTTAACAGACAAATACTAAATAAATGACCAAGAAAAGTATTGCTAGTAGTCGTTACATTAGATTAATAGCATCATATGCAACAAAAATTGGCATTCATCGAAAGGGGCATCAAAAACCTTAAAAAATTTAGGGCATGCTGTGCACATGGGCCTAAGAGACATTTCATAAAAGTTTAAGGGCAATTAGGTACTTTTACCTTCTCTTTTTTGGGATTATGTAGGATAATACCTATCTTCTAAGAGTAATGTCGTACCTATCCATGATAATACCTATCATCCCTAGATTCAATATTTACAAGGATCTTTTTTTGACTATCTACAGAGTCAAAAAAAGAAAAAAGAAAAAGGTCCGTGTAATAATGAACCTAGGGATGGTGTAAGTAATTTTTCTCCAAAAATAAATGAAGGATGGAAGCAAATTACCTAAATTCTGGCTCCATATGTAATACTTCAAAAGAAAGGTATGCTTGTCTTTCACATGGCATACAGTAATCATCCAGTGGTATTATATCCTAGACTCCTAGTTGTGTTATCATTACAATTATAACTGTATACATTTACATGAAGGTAAAGTATGCATTTGATGATCTTTCTATTGCACTATACTATGATTATTATGAAAGGTTAATGTCTTATGTATATGATATTTTCCATCTACATATATGTGTTTTGGTATCGTGTATACGAGGACTATAGAACAAGTGTCAAATTTGACAATCCAGACTGTAAGCTTTCTTAGCTATATGCTGGAATGTACTTCAGATTTTTTTTTCTTTGGTATAACAATTGTAGTTAGTGCACAAAGTTAATATCAGCAGTACTTCATCCTGCAGGAACCAACTTAACCACTATGGGAAAGAGCTAGGCCTGGATTCGAGACAAGTTCCTGGAAACACAGCTGTCAGTCGCTATGCAGAGGTATTAGCTAAAGCTTGGAAGGAATATGGCAATTGCAGGTTGGTTTTTAGGAAATTTGCTTGCTTGAAAATTTTAAAATGCATTTGTTTCCTCATTTTTCTCCAAATTATTCCAGTGCAGTTGTCATGGTTGTGGTTCAACCGCAAGAACGCAACATGTATGACCAGTACTGGCTTTGTGCTGTGCTCAAGGAGATATATCCTTATAAACTTATCTATTGCACATGCTTTTGCATCCGTAAACAACTATATATCTGAAAATCTCTTATATAACACAACATCTTTAGTCTGCTAGATATGGTAATTAGTCAACTATTTGTTTATACTTTTTAGTTTAGAAACACTAGGCCTTGTTTGGGAAAGCAGAATTTATGGGAGTAAGGAAGAGTTGAGAATCATTTGAAGAATAAAGAAGAAGGGTACATAACGGAATTCTACTAGAGAATGATAGAGAACGTAGTCGCTTGTTTGGTCGTGAAATGAATTCTTTGGAGAACTATAGATAATGATGGAGAGTTGGTAAACTTAGAATGAGTAATAGGCTATTATTACCTCACATGTCTTCTAATTATATTGAGCTTGATTGTTAAAACTTAATTTGAATTAAGAAAATAATGAGTATTTTTCTACTAGCAATTTTCATTAGCTAATATTAATACTAATTATAACAAACTTTAGTATTAACTACTAGTTATAATATGGATAGTTAATTATGACTATAAATAAATTTAGTTGATTAATAATTAGTATAACTTGAAATTACATTAGTTTTAATTAGTTAGTATTATCCCATAGTATTTATTAATTGATTAATAGAACTCTTCTAAGAATCCACCGTTCTTCACCCCATTAATCACAATGTCTGTGGACCCCACCATATTCTCCAACTCCTTACCTCATTCTGCTTTCCCTAACAACTGACTTTACATTTTCGCACACTCTCTCCTCCATTCTCCTCCATCAAATTCCAACTTGGGAAACAAGGCCTTACTGACGAATAGTGTCTTAGGGATCATGACCTGTATTCCAATTAGTTGATATTATATTCTTGAGCTTTCCTTGACTTTCTAGTACACATAATGTGAAAACCATTCGGAAAACATTGGCAGAAATTGATGCAAAAGGGGAGATTCTTCCTGATGGGACTCTTACAGTGTATGATACTTAACTTGACAATCATTTGACTCCTTTCTACTAGTTATTAGATGAACCTGTCATACACATATAGTGAACTATAAAGTTAATAAATGAGTGATTGTACATGTGATCTCTTACTATCGCAAGTTATGTAAATGCAGGGGAGGTGTAGTAGTTGCTGTTGTCTATTTCAGAGCTGGATATTCACCAAATGATTATCCGTCAGAATCGGTAAAAATTATCACTTAAGATCTTATGGAACTCCAAAACAAAAGTTGTTGTGATCATTTTTGTTATCATGTAAACTTCTAGATCTCATAAATTGGGCTCATGTTCACATTTCACAGTTGTCAAGATCTCGCACGTGTCTCTTCTTTTTAGTGTAGTTAGGTTATTCTGCATAAAACGTGTCAAATGTTATGAAATTGTCTTTTCATATAATGCAGGACCTCAATAATCATGCTCATAAAACAATAATCATGCTCATAAACTACATTTCCTTGATGTATTGCATGCTTATTAGCTTGCAACATGTATGTTTAACTATAAATGATGGTCGGCACATGCTGGCGGTACTGGCATGGCATGACTGCCACTGGTAAAAGATAAACTTTTTATGTTTTAGTTTTGTTTTGAATTTTTATTTTACTTTTATATGATAAAAAAAATAAATGTGTATCAGCACGTTAGCACAGCACAATTTCTACACATGGTATTGTCATGTGTGGGTATCTAAGTTCTCTGAAACTCTGGTTGGGTCGGCCTCAAAATATTGTGTTTATGTAGGTAGCCTGTTCTACATAATTTTCAAGTTCACATAACACAGGGGTGCAGCCATACTCGAAGTTGTGAGCATTCTTGTTATTCCTCTTGGATGTCATATTTCTATCGTTTTCGGATATTGTTTAGTTCATTACAACAGTATGTAACAAATTTGACTACATACTTTAGAGGAGCTTAGGAGCTGTCTGCTGGTTTAGATTTGTAGTTGGGGTTTTCATTTTGGCAATTTCCACTACGTCCAAGCTTTTGATTTCATGAGGGACCTGCCAAGACTTGGGTTATGAGGACCTTCAATCTTTATCTCTAGAAAACTTTACCTAAAAGAAAACTTTTTGATGCTACAAGCAGCCTCCACAGTTTTTTCTAGGATTTGCCGAAACAACATTACGACAATTAACTCATGGCGGATCCAAAACATTGCATACTTCCTGGCACTTACCATTTGATTGGCATTATGGGGGTGTGAAAAGCATTTGCTGATTTATAACTAAGCAGTTTGAGAAAGTTGGTCCTTACAAATTGGCTAGTTTTATAATAAAACCCTTCAAGTGTTGTTAGTTGGAAAGTTGAATGCAAGGGATTATGGTAATCACATATCAAAGAGTAGTTCAACCTGCTAACTTTTAAGCAATAAAAAAAAAAAAAATCAAGTGCTTACATGATAACTCAGGTTAGCTATTTTAGTGGGTTGTGGGGTTGGTCGGCCTTAGTATACTCTCCTATGGACAGCTCTAGTAAAGTACACAAAGTTGCACTGGTCACATACGTGCATTTATTTTAAATAGGCTAACAGGAAGTTCGTAATTTCGTAAACGTAAGCTACATAGTAAGATTCTATTTCGGTAAATTCTGGGCCTATACCTGACACTGTCGTGCTGTTGTATTAATCTTACCAGGAATGGAGTGGCCGGTATCTTGTAGAAAAATCTAGTGCGATAAAGTGCCCCTCAATTTCTTACCATTTGGTTGGTACAAAGAAGATTCAGCAAGAGCTGGCAAAACCCAATGTGCTGGAAAGGTTGTTTTTTTTTTTTGTATAATTTTTTGTGCATTTCATTTTCTTTTCTCCAAATTGACACATCACAGCTGCTAGAAAATGCTGTAGCTATTATTGTTTCTGTGTCCCATGCTCATGTAGATTCTAGATCCTATTTGATTTAATGATATGACATTGTAAGCTATAGTACTTGTGACATTCTTTTGTGTGGCAGCCTGTACTCTCCAAAAGAAACCTAGATATTATACTGAAGTTAACGTATTCGTGAGGCTTAGTGTAGAAATTGGTCAAATGGGACCTATTTTTATTATAGATATTCCTCTAACTGCTTAGTGGCTGTAATAGGTGTCTCCGATGTATTTGATGTATTCTTTTTGACATGAACATTGAATGGATCTTAGTTATATGGCTGTGAAAATAGTAGTAGCTTATGACTGTTGTGAAACAGCCGTCTCGGTGCCGCCACATGGTCGGCACGGTCGGCGCGGCACGAGATCTGAGTTTACCGAAACTCGAAATGGCATGGCACGGTAAACATTGAATAATATCCTGTTCTGGTTTGCATTGTTCTCATTTCTACATATGGTAACATTCAGTGCTAGTAAATGCTTAATTACCATGTTATTCTTCAGGCAATCAGAGTTCAAGAGCGTTAAATTGTTTGCTTCTAATTTGTATTTTGTTCCAACTGGCTTCCAGATTTCTTGAGAACGAGAATGATATTGCCAAATTAAGAAAATGTTTTGCTGGTTTGTGGGGCTTGGACAACATCGATGTAGTCAAAAATGCTATGGAAAGACCCGAATTCTATGTTCTCAAGCCCCAGAGAGAAGGAGGAGGTTTCTACGACTCCATATTAAACCGCTCGATATCTTTTAAATTTAATTGCTTATTTGTCACCCTTGAAGTGCAGGAAACAATGTCTATGGTAACGACGTGAAGGAAATATTGGCCAAGTTACAAAAGGAAGCAAGCGGGGAACAGGACGCGTATATCCTAATGCAGAGAATATTTCCGAAGGCTTCTCTTGCGTATTTGGTCCGAGATGGTGTTTGCCATCAAGAATATGTGATATCCGAGCTTGGAATCTACGGAGCCTACTTAAGGTACCCAACTTTTGAAATAAATATCATAGAAAAACTGCTTTATTCTGCTATAGAATTGTTAACGAAGTCCACCGACTTTGCATTGCAGAAACAAGGAAAAAGTGATTACGAACGATCAGTGTGGTTATTTGATGCGCACCAAGGTTTCTTCTTCGAATGAAGGTGGTGTGGCTGCTGGGTTTGCAGTTCTGGATAGCATTTACCTGACTTGATAAGAAACTTTCTTCGAGGTAAAAATTCTTTTAAGGTTTTTGATTTTGCGCCGCGAGTAAAGCTAGAGCCCTGCATTTTGCGAAAATGTATAAAAAAAATAGCAATCGTTTAGTTTAAAACATCATGCACCTCAATTCGTCTATGATTTGATATTATTTTGGGAGAAACTTTGGGGTAGCACTATCCTTGCGCCTAGGGAAGAAATGAGTCGACCAGGTCACGAGCAATTTGGTCTCGAACTCGTTTAGCTCAGCTCTAGCTTGAGTCTTGCCTAGTTCGAGCCGAGTTCAAGCACAAATTGAAACTCGTTAATTAAGCGGGATTAGTCTGAGCATCATGTTACTTAGCTTGTTAGTCTCGCGAGCCTAAACGAGATTTTTTATTTTACTCATATCTCTTGCCATAAGATTAGTCCAGTGAAAATTCATGATCGACTAGACTTGAGCTGGAGTTTTTCTGAAATGAGCTAAGCTCGAGCTCAAATAGTGAAGGTCGTTGAGCTCGAGTTTGAACTAAAACAATCGAGTCAAGTTTTAGTTAGATGGTGCCCTACTCGAACTCGAGTTGTTTACACGCCTATTTGCATCACACATTCTTCTCTTTGGATACTGAGGTCGCTCACCTCAACAAATGCAGCTCAACTTTTTTTGGTTCATCGCCCAGGGATGAAGTCCTTATCCAATTTGAAATCCTAGTTTATGCTGGAATCGAGAAACTGGAGAGAGAGAGAGACAGTTGCTTTTCTGATGTTCCACTCTGCTGAAATATTTCAATTCAACCACCACCATGCAGCAAAACAAGATTGCCCTTTATATGATTTTATTATTAATACCAATAAGCTGGATAAATGCTCTATTATATTTTTTTATCACTTAATAAAGTTTACTATTCTGGCAAGATTAATTTTTACATGATTGATTGAATGTGCAGTTATACCGTCTTATTTGGCGCGGGTTTTTTTTTCTCGCCGCTTAACCTATATATATATATATATATATATATATATATATATTATATATATATATATATATATATATACATATACATACATACATGTTCATAGCTTAAGATTGTTGATGTTTTCCTTTTCTTATAACATGAGGTGGGAATACTCCCCATATTGGCTCACATGAATTGAAGAGTGAACCTCCAATCACTGTGATAATTGTAGTGGGCAATTTTTTAATTTTTATTTTTATTTTAAAGAGCATCGATATTTATCACGCCATAATATGAACCATATGCCGTGCGTCGTAAATTGTGAAATACATATTTCAATGCACATCACGTTGTTCATATTGTTTAGTTTTCTCATAGATTTTCAATAAATAACATTTCTGAGTACTGTTGCCCTTTTCAGGCCATATATCGAAATGGACGATGTGATTATTAGAAATGCAATTGTAGAGTAGGATGAGATGAATGCAATTCAAAATTATAGAAATTATAAGAAATGTCGAATGAGAAAAGATAAAAGATTATTCGGCATTTTACGATTAGTATTTGTGAAGAAAATTATAATGATTTTAACATTTTTACCATTATTATTTAAAAAAATTCTATAATTAACCCATGTGCTTTGCAAAGCTAGCGAAATTCTATAAACGGAGTCCATAACAGTGACCATAGTTGAAACCCATTGTGACTATTGGTGATCATATTATTTTTTCGGATAATTGCAAATTAGCTCCACACACCCCCCCCCCCCTTCATATTTTGAAAACGCACAAATCAGTCCCTGAAAATGTGTTTAGAAACGTATTTTCGAGAATTGATTTGCACGTTTTCAAAAATGTATGACTGATATATAAAAAGTCATTTTTTTTAAGCTAGTGAAAAAATTCTAACATCCAGTCCTGAAGGACATTCTGAAATCCAAATACAGACGTTATATAAAAAAGAGCTCCTGCCACGTGAGTATTTGGTGGTCATATTATAAGTGCCATTCTTTTGGTGGAGATAGAAAGTCCCAACAACCAGTTACCATCACTGGTTGTTAAGGATTTCTAATTGGGGTTGAAGATAATAATAATAAAAGTTGTAGAATGACCTGAAAAAATTCTCATAAACGAAATTACTTGGAGACATTGCAACTCAGTCCTGAATTTCCAAACTTTTAATAAATTAGTCTAAGAGTTTTTATTTAATTTATAATTTTATATTTATTTTTTTTAAAGAATATTTCTGACTATATATTTTGAGACTCTAAATTTTAAAAGATTTAAAAAAAATAATCTATTAACCGCTAACATTTTAGAGGTTTAGAATATATGTTTAGAAATATTTTTGGCGAATCGCACACCCTCTTAACTGGAATTAAGCGAATAGCGTTTCCATATTTAGGTTTGGCCAAAAGTGGCCCTTGACGACACGAAATAATAAAAATATCGATATATCAATTTTTTAATCATAATTATTTGTACGGAGCTCCAAATAGAATGAGACAAAGTCCGTTGAATGGTCTACAAGTCCTCTTACTAAAACATTCAATACAAAAAAAATAACAATAATAAAATAAATAATATGATATTGTCCATATCATATCTGATTTTTTAGGATCAAAATTATCTTCAAGAATAATATTTATCTAAATAGAATAAAAAAATGACGTTCTTTTATAATGGTGGTTTAATGTATATTTTGTTTTGTCCCTAAATTCTCTAAATAGAATGATTAAAAAATGACGTTCTTTTATAATAGTAGCCGAATTTCTATTTTATTTTTAATTTTGAATAATAGTAATTTCTCTAAATAGAATGATAATTAAGAAAAGAACGTTCTTTCATAATGATAGCCGGATGTATATTTTATTTTTGACCCCTGCATATTAGCATACCTCTAAATAGAATGATTTAAAAAAGGACGTGCTTTCATAGCGGTGGCCGAATGTACATTTTATTTTTACTCTAAATAATAGTATTTGTCTAAATAGAATAATTGCAAAAAGGACGTTCTTTCATAATGGTAGCCGGATGTACATTTTACTTTTAACTCTGAATAATAGTATTTTTCTAAATAGATTGTTAAAAAATGGTCAATAGTTCATAGCAGTAGCGTATGTATATTTTATTTCTGGCCCTAAAGAAATAGCATTTTTCAAAATAGAATAATTAAAAGTAATTCTTTCATAATGGTAGCTGTATATATATTTATTTTTTACAATGAATATATATATATATATATATATATATATATATATATAATATATATATATATATATATATATATATATATATATATATATTATTTTAACATCGAAGATGGTTTTTTTTCTAAATAGAATGATTAAAAGATGATTATTCTTTTAGTATTTTTTTCAAATAGAATGATTAAACAAATATTCTTTCAAAATAGTCGGACGTATATTTTAAATATGGATCTGATAGTATTTTTCTAAATATAATGATTTTTAAAATTAAAAAAAAAAAAGATTTCCCGGATGTATATTTGTTCTAGTCCGTTAATGCTCATAAATAAATGATGATAGGTAAATAAATACCTAATCCGAGGCAACCGTGCCGGCGGATCCAGTGGGGTCCATCACCGTCCCTCCCGTGTTCGCCGGCAAGATTAAAAGCATACCGTCTTTATTATCATCATCATCGCCCAATAACAACAAACTATCATTCCGAAAACAGCAACCTCCGACTCCGACCGACAAGAACAGTGGCGTTACGCGTAAATATAAGTCTATTTACAGATTACACTAGTCGCAACAATTTCGGAGTATAGTTATCGGTACGCAAATACGTCAATGTTTTTTCTTCTTAAAATAGTCTCGTCTTCGGTAAACCAACCTAGATCTCGTGCCCATAGACATAGTGGCACGTTTCGTAATTTCGTTTCTTCATGGGGCTAGGTTGTGAACTAGTTTATTCGGAACGAATTCGTAATGGATTTCTCGGACTAGCAATTGCATTTGATGTGGTAAAGGAGAAATAGACATTTTATACTCGATCGACACTATCAAAGTTTAGAGGTATGGGTGGCTAAGTATAACGCAAACGCAATCACACAAATACACAATTTTTAATATATGGAAATCTTTTGTTTGGATCGAATTAAAATCATGTGTCGTACAAGACCGACGAGTGAAAATAACAAAGAGCATAAAATGATAGTAATACAATAATTTCTTAGTGTCTAAGGTCCGAACTTTTAATAACTATTAGACTAGCTCTATGAAGTTCCCTTGAAAAGTAATAGAAGTCCTCAAAAAAAAAAATCCATGTGCAGGCAATTTAGCACTGTAATTTATAGAATATCCTATACCAGTTTAGAAAGTTTGAAGAAACATATATGGAATATCCGGTCAACACACTAACGTCGTCACTTACCGCCTATGTAGTTGCTCTTGATCAATTCTTCTGTGCAGTTAATCGGCTTGACCAGGGCCCTCGGTCTAGGCTGAGGTTCCAGACATCAGTCTCAGCCGAATCGCTAAAAGAGTCGGTGTGCTTATGCCGCCACATGGCCAACCAGACATAATGCTATATTAGCATTGTTTTAAACTACATCAATTTTTCTCCAATTATTAAATATATAACTCAATCGTAACTTATATTGTTAGCCTCGGCCAAAACAAGGTTTACTATTTCATAAGCCTGCAAAAATTGATGCGATATGCGCGCATACTACCCTCACACACAAGGAGAGTTTATGGTTGAACTTATAAATACTATAAAACGCTGAGTTAATGCATTATTCTTGTTCCTTCTTAGACTAATAAAAGAATGTGGTTATTAATCTTAGCTATAGATTTTAGGTTCAAATTTTACAAACGTTATATGTAAGCGTGTAAAAAAAGCATCTCTTATATATTCTGTGAAGAATAATATTAGATCTTCGGGTCTGTTCATCGAAAATTGATATCATTCGATTGGTGGGATATATTTAGGTGCTATATATAAATATATTTTTGTTTGATACTTGTAAAAAGAAACAGTTAAAGTTTCACTACTAAATCTAAAAAAATAATTCTCAACTTCACATAATTAGCCCTCTCTATCAAAAAAAAAAAAAAAAAAAATTATAATATCAGTCTCTCCATGTTCTCTGTCATAAAATATGCTCAGTCATTAACTCCCGACACCAACGACCGCTCGCTTACTTTTTCCCTCTCTAGAATCCTTCGCCATTGCTGTCTCTCTAGATTTCGGTAAGCTTTCTCTCTCTACATTGCTTCTCACTGCTTCCCTATACTGGAATTCCTCTATATTTGACTTGATGATTTCGTAGATTCTTGCATTCGTTGTTCTTTGTATTCATGTGACTTACAATTGAATTACTTTATTTTTCCGCTTGTTTTTTGAATTATTTTCCGTGATCTCGATTTTGGATCTGCTGAAAGTCAGTTTAGTTACTATGCTATTATGTAAGATATATTCAGACTAATTCAATGATTAGGTTTTTGGAATTGATCTATGGGTCTATATATATGTAGTTTGGTAGAAGAGGTATGTCATCACCAGCATCGTTTTAGGATATTTGGACAGATCTTTGCTGTAGTGTAGCGGAGATTCCAATTAATTGCTTTTGAGATCTCACCATAATTTATTTGATTAGTAGTGAAGGAGTTATTATGGTTGATGGGGCGTTTTAGATCGTTCTATTGTACACTCTTATTGTTTGATTGATTCAATTTTTCTAGGATATATATTTAAAACTGTTGACAAAGTTATCTGTTTAGCCAGTGACGGAGCTAAAAATATTATCTAGTGGGATCAATAATTTTAAAAAAATCTGATACCAAATTAAATTTTAATAGACTAGTATATTCATAAATAATACCTATTTATTAGTTATTATTATAATATTATGTAAGTTATATTTCTTAATAATCTTTATAAGTTGTATTTTCATTTCGTATATTTTAAAAATATATCAATATTATTTTTTAAGCTAATATTGTAATACACACATATATTTATTAGTATAACATATCAAATAATTAATTCTATATTAATACATTAGTAGTATAATTTATATTTATATTAGTATCAAATTAAGCAATTAATTATTTTTTTGTTTTTGCAATAACTATATATTTATTTAACCAATATAGTTATGACTAATTAAATATTATATTATATTATTTTTATTCTTTTAGCTATGTATTGTAGTTATACATGTAAGAAAATACAACAATATGAATAATTATTTATGAATAATATATTATATAAATATTTTGGACAAATAAAAAAAATTTGATGAAATATTGATGAACTACCTATTCATATAAAAGTTAAAGTAGAAAAAATTATAATCAAATATATGTACATCTATATAAATTTAAAATAATTGTTTTAACTAGTAGTAAAAATTGAATTACAACTATAGTTATAATTTTACTGACATAACTTGAACTTGGCCTAATAATAGATATTTTAGTGAGATTTAAAACACACACACACACACACACACACACACATATATATATATATATATATATATATATATATATACTAAAATAACATATTAAAATATCTATTTGTATATTAAAATTATTGCTCAGTTAAATTAATTTTATTGTACTATAAAAATTTATTTATAAATAATGTACATTAACTTGAACGATTCGCATAAATGACCCAAATATCACATAAACTTTAAAGTGTTATATTTTATCAGATAAGTTTAGATATGGAAGATACACCATATAATTTTTCTTCGAATAACGTATAATATTCAATAACAAGTTTTACGATTCGCACAATAATAAATAGCAAAAATTCAAATTCAGTGGGCCTAAAAAAAGTACCAGAGCCCAATTATCTTTGAAGCTGCAATCCTCTATTTAAATCAACCTCCTCGCCTGTCTCAGCGACTCTCTCCCGTCTCCAGACCTTTTTTTGCGGCCTAAATCTCCTCCTCCCCCGATTGCTCTGCCTCCGGCTTCCTATCCCGCCGGGGAGCGAGGTTTGTATCACCGCCTTTGGCGTCTTAGTTTCACAGCATTTGAGTGGGGGCAATTGACCCCACTTGCTACATCGTGGATCCGCCCATGTGTTTAGCTGTTTCATATTTAAGATTTGGCCAAACCGCAATATTGGAGGCTAATATGTGTAATCCTTTTGTGAGCGTCTAATATAATGTAATTCATTTAATATTTGCTTTTGAATCATAGTTTCCAATAACTTTCTTTTGCATTCAGCTTATAGTGAGCTAATTACATATCGATACGTGTGTGTTGCTTCTGTTACTTAAGACGTAGTGCGCGTGATCGAGCATTAATTTTTAATCTTGCGACGTTTATCTCGAATTTACTTTGCCAGTATAGCTAATTTAGGACTCTGTTGCTTGCATCTCATTTAGATATGTATGCTCTGGGTTGTGGGAGCATTGGCCTTTGTAAGTGAATATATGAAACATGCTCTTGGTGCTGGAGAGACTAGTTTGTGCCCTTACCCGTCGGTAGTTGCAATTATTCCTTCTTCTATCTTAATTATAGTGGATATGGACTGCCAAAAGAGCTAGAACTTGGAAATTTGGTAGTATATCAAGATGCTCATAGTGACATTTTTAGTGAAATGTCATGTATATGGAACATGTGTTGGCATGCGAATCATTCATTCCATGCTTGTATGTTGTATTAGCTTGTCATGATTAGATGTAAAGGCAAGAGCTAAGAGAATGCAAAAGTAAAATGAACGATATAGAATATATAGTTACATGCTTGGGGAATTTTTGACCTAGGTTTAGGATGGTTTAATGCTCAGACGTATTAACTTGCAAGATAATTGAGGGATTCTAAAGCAAGAATGTCAATAGAATATGTGCTTTTTGAGCAAATAGTGCTGCTTAAATATTGCTAGTCAAGATTTGCTGTGCACTATCTGCTAATTCTGTGCTGGAATCAAGTGTATCAGCAGTGCATTGGTGCCATGGAGCAGGATCAGGAAGCTTTTGGGTTGATGATCTCAGGTTCATGAAAGATGTATTAGGATGCACATGTGAGGTGTGGCACAGAAGAATATCTCTGTTTATTACCACTACATTCTGACCTCCCTTGGAGTGTCCTTCATTATGATGCTTTAAGAGAACTAAAACTTCAAAGTGTATTTGAAACGTGCAGATGCAATTACTGTTGAATGTTCAATATTCATGAGAAAGGTTACTCAGACATGTTTGCATTTTATTTGCAGCATGATTCCATAACATATGCTGAACTTTTTGATTGCTTATATAGTTGGCTGCTGTTTTCTAGCTTTATCATTTCTTATTATTTCTAACTTGAAAGAAGATATGGATCTAAAGAATGCACAATGGCCTACAAAAATCCATGTAGCCACCCTACCTAAGGGGAAAAAGGCTTTGTTATTGTTGTGCCATTATTATCTGATAATCTCAGTTGCTTTATATATATATATATATATATATCTATATTATTTTGTCTCTTGAATTTGTGCCTGCGTGTTTCCAGGGGTGTAGAATGTCAGAGAAAGGTGTGATAACTCTTAACATACTTCCAGTACCTGAATCTGATAAAAGAAATGGCTGTCCTAGTAATGGAACTGTCACAGATGGTCGTTCGGCAAGTCCTGAGAAGAGCCAGAGTACAGTATGTGTTTCGTCCTCCTCTGCATCAGCAAATGGAAGTACTCTAAGATCAACAGGAGAGGAGGTGGGAGCAGCTGAAGTTGAGTATATAGAGTCTGAAAACTTGCCTGATCTCCCTGTCGTTGACGAAAGTCTTGAAGTATATTCTTTATCCTGGCTATTTAATGTACCACACGTAAAAATAACCTTTGTTCTACGTACCTAGTCGTTAGCATCTGATGCTTTCTCTGATATAACTTTTGATATATATATAGACATTGCTCATGAGATTGGATTCAAAGGACTGGGTTCTAGCATGTGAAGCTCTCAATAACGTGAGGCAGTTGTCAAAATATCACAAAGAAAGACTAACTGAAATGTTGTAAGTGTTATCTTCGTGGTGATGTTTTTAGATATACGTCTATTATGCTATTAAGAACAAGCTCTACTCTAGACTGAAAAAAGAAGAAAATAAAAAAGGATGAGCTTTACACTTAAAATGTATCCTTTCTTCTTTGTTTAATTAGATTTGTGACTTGTTTTTCCTGGGGATCTAGGGGGGATGTAATTCCACTGGTCACAAAATCTCTGAAATGCCCGAGAAGTGCCGTGTGCAAAACTGCAATAATGACATCAGCAGATTTGTTTAGGAGTCACAGTGATATGCTAATTGATACTTTTGATCCTCTGGTATGCATAATTCTACTTATGATGCTGGATTAATTCTTCACTGTGCAAATTTTGTTCTTACAGTTTTGTCCTTTGACCCAGCTTATGCAATTACTTCTAAAAGCTTCACAAGACAAGCGTTTTGTGTGTGAAGCTGCTGAAAGAGCTCTGATAGCAATGACCACATGGCTATCTCCTTCGGTGTTGTTACCAAAGTTGCAGCCATATCTGAAGAATAAGAATCCTCGCATAAGGGCGAAAGCATCAATGTGTTTCAGTCGAAGTGTGCCCCGATTGGTATACTTATGATTTTCTTTAAGGATTTATGCCTTCAATTCTTTTTTAATTTATTTACTTTCTCCAAATGCGCTGGTGGTATAGTGAGGTCTTTTTTAGTTTCCTTTTTTTTTTTGAAAGAGCATGTATGTAGGAAGGGGTCCCTTGGTGGTCCATTGGTTCGAGATCTTCTTGATCCACAGGCCGGCGCAGGTTCGAGGCTGCGGAATACCCACATGCGTTTCCGGGGAAACCGGTTCTCGGCGTGACGTGTGTGACCCACGTGCGCGCAGAGGTATGCCGGTGTACATTTCCTCAGCTCCCCCGGACCGGTACCTCCATCTTTGGGTGGGTGGTTGCACCGAGAGACGATTGCGAGACGTCTCCCACCGGGTGGACCTTTTTAGCATGTATGTAGGAACTTCCTGCAAAAGCATATAAACTGGTAATTTGGTAATGTGTATCGCAATGATTTAGGTTCATACAATAGAACCTAATGTATGTGCATTTAAGCTTCCGAGTGAAATAATTATCATATAGTTCATTTTCTTGGGTATAATGTCTAAATTAACAAATTAAAGCATCTAACAAGTGTCAGAAATGATGTTATCTAGAATTTCAATCTTCTGTTTGAAGGATTTACCTCACGGAATAGACACTTAGTTGACCTTTTAAATCGAGAAAAGGGTGGCTGTTGATTATGACTTTTCTATATGAATCTAGTCAATATACAGTTTTTTACTCCTTTGACCCGGTTAAAGTTAGGAACTTCTCTTACTTTAATGTTGCTCTATTTAAACAGAGACTAATATTACTTAGAGATACTAAAATCAGGTACTAAAAGCAAATTTCTTTAGGCTATCTTTTCATAATCATGAATTTGGACTCAAATGCAGGGCGTGGAAGGCATCAAAACATTTGGAATCGATAAGTTAATCCAAATTGCTGCATCTCAACTAAGCGACCAGCTTCCCGAGTCGAGGGAGGCTGCTCGAACGCTAGCTCTAGAACTACAGGGTATTTACGTAAATTCTCAAGTTTTACAAGCCGAGGAAGCAATAACATCGACAACTGAGGAGGATTCTACGGAGGATCTCCAGACTCCGGATTCTTGGGAAGTTTTTTGTCACGCCAAGCTTTCTCCTCTGAATGCGCAGGCGATTCTTCGCGTCACCTCCGCTCCGAAAGAGCGTCTAGTCGTGGGCTGCTAGCACGCGCACACAAACACACAATCTAGTGGTTAAGTTTTGATCGGCCTTCTGTACATGCTTATAAGTTCGCCGAGTTTGTTTGAGCAATTGTCGACTTTGAGTACATAGTTTTCTTATATATCTGCGATTCTACGTGTTGTTTGTGTAAATGCCTTCATTACTGTTACATTTTGAGCTTAAATTGTGGCCAGTGCATTTTCTTTCATTCTCTGAACTCATTTATTTTTGGGATATTTTTGTTTTTCCTTAAAAAATTTGCAAATGTATTTATAATCTAGACCGTTGGTCCAAGCCATCCACCGTCCACTTCCAGACTCAGTCTCTGTCTGGGCATAGCTTCGTAATGTACGCCCGCCCGCCCACAAAGGGAATGTGAGGGTGCTTTTGAATGGGGATTATTGGACTCTTTATTTGAGATTATTGTTAAAAATTCGATTCATAACTGGTACGATTTTGTAATTAATTTTTCGAGTATCAATTTTAGCAACCGATGAATTTCAACATTCAATTTGCAAAGATGATAAAGTGTTTTTGTCATAATAGTTTCTTATTTATTATTTTTTATTAAATCAACACTTCAACTGACAACACTTAACCATCCACAACATATTTGGTAATAACACAAACTTAAATTTTGAAACACTATCATAATTTACAATACAATACTAGCATAAATCGCGGAACACTAACATAATTCGTCTAAAATACTACAACATATCAATGGCAATACAAAACTAGCCGTCTGGATTATTTGAGTTTCTAAATTCCAACCACGTGATGATTTGAAAAGTTTAAAAAGTATGAGCTGATTTAAACAAGTTTTATGATGTAAGAGCTGATATGAAAATTATTTGAAAAGTAACGATTAATTTAAATTTACGCCAAGGTTAAATGTCCTATTGGGTATTTGTATTTTATGCCCAATAATTAAATATAATATTTTTATATCTTCTTGATCGTCTCAAATGACAAAACTGTTCTCTCAAGTTAACTGTCCTCTCTTTCAAGCAAAAATAAAAAGATAAATATAATTTTGTCGTCAAGTTAACTGTCCTCTCTTTCAAGCGACAAAAAAAGATAAAGATAATTTTGTTATTTTAAAGCATCAACGGTGGTATAAAAGCAAACATAAAAATACAATTTAAAATTATGGGATCCAAAATGGCAAATGCCCCATCTCCCACCCTCTCCAGAAGATTGTTGGGGTTTGGTGCTCCCAACAACTAGCATCGATCAGGATATTTCTATTTCCATGAGGAGCATGTGTTGCTTTCTGTAGCCAACTAAATGCTATTGAAACCATACCAAGCCTGCAGCAGGTATCACTTTGTTTGCAAGATACTTCGTAACATTATTATCAAGTATGGACCCTTCTCAACCATAGCAATATTATTTATCAGGACTATTAAAATTTCTAATACACTCATAATGATATGCAATATACTGTTTATAGTTCTGATTATATTAAGATTTCCTAAAAAATATCATTTCTGCATCAACTATAGATCCCAGCGATTAGGTTGACTAGTAAGGGCCGTTGAAAATTATTTTTAAAATTAAATTTTAGTTAGTGGGGACCAATTTATATGAGATAAAGTCCATAGAGGATAAAAGTGCTTATAAAAGTTATCTAATTTAGTCCCACATTGACTAAATAAAGAAATTTTTTTGGTTTAATAGAATTTTTTCACAATAGATTATAGTTCAGACAAAATAGGATAGTTAATTACTGCAATGTAACCCTCCTATATAAGATTTGAGTATTTAATGGTCAAAATATAGTAATTGGTTACTGTAATAAAGTCTACGTATGTGACACGCTGGATTAATCTTTTTTTTTTTTAATATTATTATTTTATTATTTTATAATTTAATTTTTAGAATATTTTAGAAGGGTATATTTGAAATTCAAATTTTAGTTTCAAAACGGATGGACCATGATGAATAACCGCATGCGATTGTGCGAAGTTACAATTACAGTTATTTAAACAGTTGCAACAGCTCAAAAAGTGTCTTTTTGAATTTTATTTAATACAAGCAGTATTTATCCAAAACAAAACAGCAATAAGCATTAATCTATTATTATCTCAAAATAAAACGATCATATCTAGTAGTGTCTATTGCAGAAAGCACTGACAGAGTTAGACAATTCTGCAAATGTTGGTGTATTCAATGGTTCGGTGTCTCAATAATTTGGTGGCGTTAGTGCAAGACGCCGCCAAACGAAATTTATTAGTGCAAGACGCCGCCAAACGAAATTTATTGTATTATAAAAATTACTGATCAACCTCTATTGTATTATTTAGTAGGGGTGAATAAAGCATTAAAAACAGTGTTATTTCTGAATTATTTCAATAACAATGGTTAGAAAAGATGGTGTATCGGGTTCGAGTCCCTGCATGAGCTGATAAGCAACTCTTGTACGTCGATTCACATCTCTTCCTAACATGGATGTTGGATTGAACAAACAGGATAAGATTAGTCTTTTCTCTTTATTTGAGATAACAGGCGAAAACTTCACCGGCCTCGCGGAATTCAACATTACATAGCGTCAAAAAACTCATTGAAGGCTGAGCGTGGCTAGTTCGACCGGTTAGGAGGTACCTCAGAAAGCGTCACCATCCGGATTCGAGACAGTGTGGGATAAAATCTCCCAGAATTTTTTTCTGTATTCCGTGATAGGAGCTTCCATTCATGGAAGACCTGTACTCAAATTCCGGAGGATCGGTCGGAACTGAACGTGGAGGTTTCTCACGAGTTTGAGGTTCCTATGGAGGCGTGCCTCGTATTATGGGTTCCACTGTAATAATCTCAAAAATAAATAAAGAAATAATTAAAAAAAAAAACAAAAAACTTGGGAGTGTTGCAGTGAGAATACGATACCCTCCTAGTTTATAGAAGCCTTCTATGCTATTGTCGTCGCATATAAGAGCCTTCTATGCCGTAAAACACGGGTAAATTACCTATTTGGCACCTCGACTTGTACCTATATTAACTTTTTCATACCCCATTTTGTAAACGCACCTCAGCGCATACCTCCAGCGAGAATCAGTGACGGCGCCGATAACATGGATGACGTGGTAAAACGAATTTTTTATCCGTTAACATTTAGACCCCAAAAATACCAATTTAGAAACATATTTAGAAAAATTGAAAACATAAAAGTTGTATATTTTGATGATATCTACAACTTTTATGTTTAAAGTTTTTTCAAAAAATGCTTCGAAATGTGTGTTTTGAGGCTCCCAATTGTTAACGGATTTTAAAATCAACTTATTAAACCGGTACATTTTGAAGACTCAAAACACCTATTTCCAAGCATTTTATGAAAAAACTTTAAACATAAAAGTTGTAGATCTTATCAAAATATATAATATTTATATTCAAAATTTCTCCAAAAAATATTTCTAATTAGGTGTTCTGGGGTATGGAAGTGAATAAGTAAAAATTTAACTCGATAAACTTTGGAGCCTCATAACACCTACTTAAAAATACTTTTTGAAAAAATTTTAAATATAAAAATTGTAGAGTGTTATAGCATCTACAATTTCTATGTTTAAAGTTTTTTCAGAAAATGCTTGAAAATAGGTGTTTTGAGTCTTCAAAGTATACCGGGTTAATAAGTCGATTTTAAAATCCGTTAATAATAGGGAGCCTCAAAACACACATTTCAAAGCATTTTTTTAAAACACTTTAAACATAAAAATTGTAGATCTCATCAAAATCTACAACTTTTATGTTCAACGTTTCTCCTAAATATGCTTCTAAATTTATACTTTTGGGGCCTAAATGTTAACGGGTAAAAAACCCGTTTTCCCACGTCATCTATGTTAACGGCGCCATCACGGATTCTCGCTGGAGGTATGCGCTGAGGTGCGTTTGCAAAATAGGGTACGAAAAGTTAATATAGGTACAAATCAGGGTACCAAATAGGTAATTTACCCCGTAAAACACCAAATTCTGCTAACTCGTAAAATTGATAATATCGGAATCCAAATCCAATGACCCAAATGGCGGGCTGGATAGACATACTTTCTACTATGCTACGCATGTGATGAAAATCCAATGACATTATAGTTAAATAATAAATATATAAATGTCAATAAACTATAAAAATCAAGCATCTAATGAGACCACAAATAGATTGAAAAATGAGCCGATCACGACATAATTTATGCGTAATAGTTAAATAATGGTTCGTTGTTTGCCTATAGAAATATGGGGGCTGAACATACATTTTTGTTCGATTTTCGACATTTCTTACAACACCAAGATTAGGGTTTTATGAAAGACCAAAGATAAGGTACGACTATAATATATATATATAATATATATATATATATATATATATATATATATATATATATTATATATATATATATATATATATATATAATAAAAATAAGCATATCATGGTAAACGTAATTATTGGAAGAAATTATTATTTATGCGTTAGTATTTCCAAATTTTAACCCAATTAAGAAGTGGGCCTCCAGCCCATTCTAAAAAGGCTTCTGCTTAATATGTCCACCATTATAAAGAATCAAATTAATATCAACACATTTATATTTATATATAGTTAAGTCTCTTATGGTTTTTATGGATAATTATTTTATATGGGTAAAGTCCAAATACCAACTCATTCAATGATCTAAGACCAGCTTTCTTTTCTTTGCGTTTAAAAAAAAAAGAATAAATAAATAAATAATAACAACGAGCCAAATGAACAAATACTTTATAAATGTTCGAATCTCCTCATATTTTCTAAATGTGAATAAATACTTTATGGACTATTTCTAAATATTAAAAAAATGTATAATATACTTTTTTTTGGAAAAGTTTTATGTTTTAAATTTTTTTTTTGGAGGAGGACAGAATCTCTTAAAACTTTTTTCGGAAAAGTTTTATTAAGTTATTAAATTGTAGAATGTGTAAATTGATTAATATTATAGTTATTATTTAATAAAAATTTAAAAAAACCGAAAAGATTCCACTCAGTTGCAGGTATGAAAAGTTTATAACTGTTTCGTCCAATATAATGTCTACTAAACCAAAAAGAGTTTGTATATGACAAGGACTTTTATGGGGTACATTGAAATTTTTATTTTTGGAAATCTTTTTTTTTTCTTTTGGAATCATTTTTGCATGTTTACTCATCTAAAATACACATTTTCCCCCCTTTTTGGGGATTATGATAGAAAAATATATCCATAAAATATTTGATTTTGTACAACAAAAATAGCATTGATTTATATTTTATTAATCGAAAAAGTTTAGTTTTTTATTCTAAAATAAGTTCAAAGTTCGCATAAAGCATGTTTTCCAATGTAAACTTTATTATTTTTATGTTGCAATTTCTTAATAAGCAAAAGTAATTTGAAGAATAATTTATTTTCAAGACAGCTTACATTAGCTTCGAGATTTCCAATTTAAAAAAGAAAAGAAGTAAATAACATAAATAAAACACTTTAACAAATCTTCGTCTACTTTTCAATCGGTTTTTAAGTTTTTTTTTTATTTTATTTTTATATAAATCAGATAATGGTTTTATTGGTACCACGTAGCAGAGCTGCAAAAGCGTGGAGCGATTTGGGCCTTAATGAATAAGAAAGTTGTGTATTCTTACGTCAGCAAAATTATTCAGAATTCATCTAAATCTTCAGAATAAAGGCTGCTGATTCAGAAAAAAGAAATTTTTGAATATAACGGTTACGCGATGCTATTTTATATAATAGTCTAAAAATTTATTTAAAATTTTTTTTTTAAAAAAATTTTAACATTAAAATTGTAAATTTTGACGAGACCGATAACTTTCATATTCAAAATTTTTCCAAAACAAACTTCTGAATATATATTTTAGACTTCAAAATTTAACAGATTTGAAACAGATTTAAAAATTATTAAATTCGTTAAATTTAGGAGCTCCAAAATATTTATTTAAAAATATTTATGAAAAATTTTGAACATAAAAATTGTAAATTTCATCAAACTCTACAAATTTTATTTAGAATTTTTTTCTAAAAAATAATTATATATTTTTTTTTAATTTAAATATATAAAATACATATGCTGATAGTGTAAATATTTTATTATAGAATTTTTTTTTGAAAAAAATTATGAAGTAAGGACTAATGCATAATTAACTCAATAAACAATCCAACGGTTCTTTGCATAGTTGTATATGTTGAAGTACCCACCAAAATTGTGAAAAAAAGTCCAACCAAGCGATTCTAAAGTAGGTGAGACCTAATTGTTGATGTGAACCCTTATCCTCTTAAAATTTAGATAAAAGTAATCTCTATAAGATCTCGAAGACTTTCTATTAAAAATTGCCGTCGGGTGTATCTATTGATATTTTAAACGTTTTTTTATGCTATATATTTTTTATATTCAAAAAATTTTTTAGTTAATTGTTTGAGCTTCAAAATTTTTACAACTAGTAATAACTTCAGAGTCTTAGAATGCATTTAGATATTTTTTTTAAATAAAAATTATAGAGCACATTAATATTTTTATATATATGTTTATTTTTAAAAAAAACTTATATATATATATATATGTGTGTGTGTGTGTAGGATAGAAACTAAACTGGTCGATCACATGTTAATATATAATATTTTTGTAATATAATTTTTATATTCAAAAATTTTCAAAAATTATTTTAAGTTAATTGTTTGAACTTCAAAATTTTTACAACTATAATAACTTTGGAGTCTTATTTAAAAATTTTATTTAAATAAATTTAATATAAAAATTATAGAGCACATTAATATTTTTTTATATATTTAATTTGTTTTTTTTAAATATAACTTATTTATATATATGTGTAGGATAGAACTAAACTGGTCGATCACAGGTTAAAAGTAAAATTATCAGAAAAAAAAATTTATTTAGAACGACGGACAAAAGGAGAGACGCTGATTTGACATTATCCCAAAATATTTTTGTTAGCCATTATCCAATTTAAACACTTAATTATGGCCAGATTAATGCAAAAATTGGTGGCACAAAATATTTCTGATGTCATATTAAAAGATATTGCTGGTTATTATGGCTTGCTTTGATTGGCCCTAAAAGTTTGCAAGTAACTAAAACCTAATTGTTGATGTATACCTCTTCTTTTAACTCAATGATATCATTTCATGGCCTAAAAAAAGAAGCTTGAAAATGACCTCCATCATAAAATGATGCAAGTTGAGATAAAGAAGATAAACCCAAGATTTATCACTGCCTTAAATGATTTCAGTTATTGAATTGATAACAAATCTTAATGCGCGATGAGGGTGACGGAGTGTCGCAGTTAGGGATAAAAATAAGCAGAGTTCGAGCTACACACCACTAAACTCAGATTCGACTCGATTCAGAAAATTTCGAGTTCGATTCAGTTGTTGCAATCGAGATTAGCTCAAAGCGAGTTTAAATTCAAACTTGTTTAAGTAATGTCAGTAAAAGATACTTGTATCACCCCTAGTCGTAGTGAATAGACCAGAGCGTAGAAATTCTTCCTATATATATATATATATATATATATATATATATATATATCTGTGTGTGTATATATGTGGGCGCGTGCGGAAATATTACGTTTGTGGGTACGCATACGTGTATTTTATCACATACAAAGATATTTTTGAAATGAAAGTATACATTTTAAAAAACAAAACATATGTAGGCCATTGCATACAAAATGTTAAATAGGTGTATATATTCTTAAAACGAACACTTATTTTTTGTTTCATTTATTCGTTGAATCATTTTATGTACGTCAAATACGAACGAGTAATCTAAAATATATAAATGTACGTCTGCGTAAGTTATCTGACCATCGAACAAAGAGTATTGGAAAAAATCGATTAGACGAATGGTAGAAACGATTGCGATCTATGAGCTTCTAAGGTCCTTTTAAATAATAATAATAATAATAATAATAATAAGTTTTATGATTATATAGATTCCAGTGACACCTTTCTCATTATTCATTTTTAAAAATTTAATAAAAATATAATTTTTGCAGTTCCTCTGTACTAATTAGGTCTGAACTTGCCAATTTGCCATCTTCCACGAATATTCAACCACTCACATGATGTGCCTTTTTTTTCTTTTTTATTTTTTAAAAAAAAAATTATTCCAATGGTCAAAAGAAGTACAATAAAGAGGACAGAACTCCTATTATTTTGGAAACAAAAATAATACTTATAATAAGAGATCAGGATATCGTAGCTGTGTATTTTAGTTTTAATTTTTTTTTATTTCTGTAAATATTTGGAATTTGCCACGTATAAGCATAGTACAACTTTTATATTAGGAGTAGTTACATTTCGGTCCTTTATTTTTCGGACTCGCTAGTTTTAGGTCCCAGAAAAAAAAATGTGTTCAGTTGGCTACGCGCTTGCGCGCCACGTTGACATGTTTTATCATTTTCGAAAACTTAATTGAGAAATCCTAATTTTAGGGGTACTATACTGTAATTTGCTATTATATTATTATAATATTTAAGTATATTAATAATTTGTTGGCAGCAATAATGGTGTACAATTAGCATCCAGAAAATTCAAGATTTAATCCAGGCTATTAATGTTGCCATGGACTCGTGGAGACGGAGACCTGGTTTACTGATGTGGTGAGGAGTTCCGATACCGTCCGAAAATATGGGATATCATACGGTAGACCTGTCAATATTTTTTGACAAAAATTTTCAAATAAAAATTAAAATTTTAATCAAATTACTATTTCTATGCTAATTTGTTTTTAAAATATATATTTTAGGATTCTAAAATTTAAAGAATTTGAAGATAATTCTGAAATTTATTTTAAACCAGTTAAATTTTTAAAATTTAAAATATCTATTACAAATATTTTGAAAAAAAAATAAAAAATTATAATTTTTATATTATTTTTTTTTAAAAAAGTGTAAAATAGGTGTAAAATGATGTCTAAACTCTTATTAGATGATTGTCTATTTTTTCTCTAAAAATTTAAAAGGCAAAATTTCGATATAATACTTATCTAAATTCTCTAATCAGGGTAGCACTTATTCGTATATTGCTACTAGATCTATTTCGACACTGTTTTTATTGTGGTGCATGCCGATGATACCGTTCTGTGAATATGTATGTAGATAGTGAAATTTATTAGAAATTTAAAAAAAGTAGAACTTGATCTTATCGCACTTTCTAAACGCGCTAGCTGTACTCTACCCCCGCCGGAGGAGATATAATCTCATTTTATATTTTTATCTTCTATCTTTGAGATTATCTTATACATCTTGATAAGCTATACTTTCCCATTTTATAAGTACTACCAAAAAAAAAAAGAAGCAGAAAAGCTGATAAAACTTTTATCCAAAAATAAGGGCATTTGCGGGTTTGTACTATCATAATTCAAAATTATATTTTTTATCCCCTAATTTGAAATAATACTTGTATGTTCCTTAACTATTTATAATGATTAATTATTCTAATTATTTGTCTTGAAAGATGATGATAATTGTATCATTTCATACAGTTTAGAATAAAAAATTATTATTTTGTATTAGAGAAGATATATTTTTATAATTTAAGTTATCAGGCGTATAAAAACGTAAATGTCCCCAAAAAAGTGGTTTTCTTGCAATTCCCTCAATCTGAGTTAACTTTTCTCAGCCCCTAATAATTAATGTTTCCACATCATCCAGCCCACCTCACACCAACAGACAAATTCTTCCCCTTGTATTAGAAACTCCCAGAAGAAACCAAAAAAAAAAAAAAAACACAAGTTTTTATTATAAATTAAAAGAAAATTCTTAAAACAATAAAAAGTAGAATTAACTTCTCTCTCATCTCCTCACTCTCTCTCTCAGAGTTCTTTCTACCCCAGAAACATACATAACAAATATCAAGATCATACTGAATGAAGGAAAAGTTAACCAAAAATATGTACCCAGGAAAAAAAAAAAAAAAAATAACCATAAAATTAAATAGATTTTGTATAATAAATTATTAAAGCAATATTTAGTTGGTAAGACATAATCGAAATGGGTATCGAGTTCAAAATGCGGTAAATCGGAGTAAAAATAATTTAGAAGTCATTATAACGTGGTATATCATAGAATTGGAATTGTAATTATTTGTTTGTTATACACAATTAAGAAATCAAAATTATTTTTCTAATTAATATTTTTTATTTTTTAAATAATAAAATAAATCAAATTACTAAAAATTATAATTATTTCAGATGGTTATTATTCTAATATTTTCTTAACAAACATCTGCAATTGTAAAAGTGGTTATAATTTTCATTCTGCACAGTTAAAATACCAACCAAATACTTTATAAAAAATATAAATTATTAAGAAATAAAACTTGTTTAGACCGTGGCTATCAGTTAGGCAGCTACTATAATTATATAAAGTATATTTTTAAGTACAAATAGAGAATTTTTGTTTTTTATGAAAATAAAAGTTGTTGCAATAAAACCAGAAATAAATAGAATTAATAGACCTTTAACTAACCCGGAAAACTGAATTTCAATAATTAAACTGTTCACTCCTTTTATTTCTCTATATATAATATAAAGAGAGCAGTTGAGAAACCAATATCACTTTTGTTTTTCCTCAAATTCGAAAAAAAAACAAAGAAAAGAAGAAGTGTAAAATATTTCCTGTCATTCTCTGCAGATAATATTCAATTTGTGTTCTTTGTTCGCTTGCTTGTTGTTGGATGCATTTGGTCTCCAAAATCCCACCAACTCGCCATGAAAATATAAAATTTTGTAGAAAGCTTCGAGTTTTAGCCACCTCTGCTCATCCGTAGCTGAGAAAAGTTAGTAATGAGTTCGAGTTTTTGTGCGACTTGATCATCTGTCGATGGATCTCGAGGCTGGCTGCAGAATCTCGGGTGCTCATGGGGTGAGTTGTCCAACAGTTAAATCTTCTGTTTAATCTTCCTTTCTGTTTCTTCTGATTGATTTGTTAATATAGGTTTTTAATGTAATTGTAATCGAACATTTATTTGATGGTGAAGTATTAGAACATTCATTTTGTGTTATTATAATAGTATCAATAACTATTGTTAATGTTGTTTTAATTGATAGTGAGAGATGGATTTCTTTTTTTTGTTTTTTGTTTTTCTGGGAGAATGCTTGGCTTTGTTTTGCTATTTCCCGTTACTAATAATAGTTATTATTATTTTCTTATAATATCATCTTAGCAATATAGCTGTTGTTTTAAATCTATTATAATGCGCAGATTTGGAGTTGTAAGTGGTTTTTCCTTTACTGTGATAGTGATAATGGGAGTTCTTTTTTTTTGGATGGAGTGTTTTTGGTCTAATATCCTTCTAATATTTTTGATTCTCAGTTATAAACTAAAGATTGGGAATTGTTAGTTTAGGTTGTGAAAGAAAATGGATGATTGTTTACTATGTTCTTATTATTAGTTGGAGATGATTTTAGTTAGTCTGGAAGTGAATTTCAATCTTAATGCTTAGTGATGGCCCCGTCTAATACCGGGGGAATATGTCGAAATTGTTTTTTTTTTTTCTATTATTTAAATTTCCAACAATATATTCTTTGTATTAATCTCATGCTATTTTGGTTACCATAAATTGATTAATGGTGTACTACAGAAAGGGCCGTGGCGTGCGGTGCTGACGCTCGCTTTCCAAAGCCTAGGCGTGGTCTACGGTGACCTTAGCACATCACCATTATATGTTTACAAGAGCACCTTTGCGGAGGACATTGAGCATTCACAGAGCAATGAGGAGATATTCGGGGTGTTGTCTTTCGTTTTCTGGACACTAACTCTCGTGCCTTTACTTAAATATGTGTTCATAGTTCTTAGAGCAGATGATAATGGAGAGGGTGGCACATTTGCTCTCTATTCACTGCTTTGCAGGCATGCCCAGGTTAGTTCTTTGAATGAATATACACTAAAATAGCGGAATATATAGTATATTCGAAAATCTATCGTAATTTTGTTTTGAGAACACTTACGCTGGAAATTCCCACATCTTCATGAATTGCCACGTGCAGAGCAAAAAATGCGTATTAGAACCATGATTTGACGTCTTGGTGCCGCCGCTTGGTGGCATCGGAACGGTCGAAACGGCTGTTTTTCAGCCGTCTCGGCCCTTGCCGACCGTTCGGTTGGTACGGTCGGCACATTTTATTTTATTTTATTTTTATTTTTATAAAATGAGTATCATCATGTTTATTCATGGGATAGGTGGGTGTATTAAGTTCAAACAATGTACGGGGTAGATTTACATACTTTAGGTTTCGTTGATCCATTTTATCAACTACAACGACACTCAATGTGGTAATAATTTATGTAATATGTATTTTAACAAATGAATGAGACTTTTTCTTGTTATTTAATTTTCATTATCATTTATATAATAAATTTTTTTTTTTTCTTTTTTGATAATTGTACGATTCGGCACGGGTCGGCACGTTTCGAGATCTGAGTTTACCGAAACTCGAAACGTCACGGCACGGTAAACCTTGATTAGAACCTCTAAACTTTTGGTTGGGGCCAAAGTCCCGTTGCCATTCGACCGATTAGGAACATTTAGGTTAATACTTTTTTAGATAACTTAGGTTAATAGGGGGTGGTGGGGTGGCGAGTGGTAGGTGGGCCTCAAGAAGCCTCCTTGCGCTGGTTTTGACTCCCTGCGCCACTAGTTAGTTTCTCACATACGATAGGTCTCGAAATCATGGGCGGCCACGAGTGAGTTCCTCCCTAATAGAGTCGGGTTTCACGGGATTATCAGGGCAGTGCCCGATCCTCTGAAAATGGAATTGTAAAGTTTGGTATACATTTGCTATCCGTTCAGGTTGGTTTCTTACCGAACCGTCAGCTTGCTGATGAGGAGCTTATGGCTTATAAGAAGCACGATGGTGGTCAGTTGCCAGATGGAGTTGGAGATGTTAGTGATAAAATCGAAACCTCGGCTCGAACGAGATTAAAGAAACTCCTGGAGAAGCACCAGGTGTTCCAGAAAATATTGTTGATTTTTGCTCTTTTTGGGACGTGCATGGTGATTGGGGATGGCGTGCTCACCCCTGCAATTTCTGGTGATACTTTTGTTTACAAACTTTGTTCTTTTAAATGCTGCTATCCTTTGTATTCTGATTCTGATGCTTACTTTTCTGCAGTATTTTCAGCGGTATCTGGGCTTGAGCTTTCTATGTCAAAGGAACATCATAGATGTAAGGAATATGTCTATATATGTATATATATATATATGTATATATATATATATATGTATATATATATATAATATATATGTATATATATATATATATATGTATATATATATATATATATATATATGTATATATATATATTTAGTATGCCCGCCCGTTGTTGATTTGCTTCTGTTATAATATCTTGTGATGCATTCATTGAACAATGCATCTCTCAGAATGCCATGTAGGCTTTGAACATTTTAATGAAGTATTTGGTATGCATGTATAGTATTTTAGAAAAATTGTTTAGTAATTGTAGTCTAAGAAAACTGAGCTAGTTTATTTTTTAAAAAGTCCTTGCCAGCTGGCAATTATGAATATCCAAGAAAAGGTGGTGCCAGAAAAAACAGTCTACAGCCTTTATTAGATATTAAGCTTGCCAAATGCAGTTGTCTCTAGCTTTTTTTTATTTTTTTCATTCACAATGTCTAAACTTATTAATGATCCAGTTGTTTAAACTTTGCTTTGTCCGAGGTTTTCTTTAATCGATCGTAATAATGCCTTGGAAGTATTTTATCATAAGCTTATCAGCACTTCTATCCAGATTCTTGCTGGAGGGGATAAGCTAAAATTGTTATGGACTTTATTTCTGTGTTTAGTCGAAACAAACTCCCAGAGTTGAAATAGTGACCCTAAAAATTCATATACGGAGGATAGTTTTTTGGGAGAATCATGCATTTCACTGTTGTACGGATGTAAATCGTCACATTGTCGATAAAAAACATGATATTGTTGCTTGAAGAATTTTTTAAATTCTTTTACCCCTCTGAGTGCGATGCATAAACATCCAATTCTGTGAACTTTGTCTTTACTTTAGATAATGATGCTTTATGCATGAGCTTTATTCTCTTCAAGGTTTTTATGCCGAGCTGAGCCGAGTTTCGGTGAACTCAGATCCCGGCACGTGCCGACCGTGCCAATATATATTTATCTGTTATTTTTTTTTTTAAAAAAATAAAAATAAAATTAAAAAATTCAAATATAAGATTTTTTGACACGTGCCGTGCCGACAACTGTTGGAACAGGCACGTCACGCCTTGCACGGGCTGTGCCGACCGGCACCGAAAACCATGATTCTCTTCAGTACGTTACGCTGGACTAGTAGTATGATCTTGCTCCTAAGTCCTATTAGTTAGCTTCATGAATTGTTAGTTGAATTAAATGTACACTTACATTTATATTATAAAGTTTGGTAAATTAATAACGATAATGTAGCTTTATCACTGCAGATGTTGAGGTGCCCGTCACTTGCATAATCCTGATCTTCTTGTTTGCTCTTCAACACTACGGTACACATCGGATAGGCTTCTTGTTCGCACCTATTGTGGTTTTATGGCTCTTGTGCATCAGCATAATTGGAGTTTATAATATTTTCCACTGGAATCCTCAAATATATCAAGCACTGTCTCCATACTATATGTATAAGTTCATAAGGAAGACCCAAAGATATGGGTGGATGTCCTTGGGTGGAATCTTGCTATGCATAACAGGTGCATGAAATATCTTTTGTCTTTAGTTATATCTCAATATTTTCATACATCGATACTAATGGTTTTCATTTGTGCAGGTTCTGAAGCTATGTTCGCTGATCTTGGTCATTTCTCCCAGTTATCAATAAAGGTACGAGGCATGAGAAACAGGTTTCTGATTCTTTGTTTTCTTTGTTTAATAGTATTAAAAAACTTCATACCAAGAGAAAATATTAATATACAGAAATTCCACTAATGTATTATGTAAAAATAGGAGTATTTACTGTATCATGAAATATTAGTATACTTTGCAAAGCACACCAAATTTTGCGCTTCACCAAAATTTGTATTTGGTTTCCCTGTTTATGTGGTTTTTTTTGTTTGTAATGTAGACATGTATCGAGTCCAGATTGTTGAGTTACTTTCTCATTACTTTTTCTTTCCACCTATTATTTTTCTTGAGTATGTAATTTTTTTTTGCAGCTTGCCTTCGCTTTTGTAGTATATCCTTCATTAATACTAGCCTACATGGGACAAGCCGCTTACTTGTCTAAACATCATCTCATGGAGAGTGACTATAGAATTGGATTTTATGTTTCTGTTCCAGGTAACTACCTCGACTCTATACTCTATTCTAATCATAATTAAAACTATGAAACTCCAGTAAGACTTTATTAGTTTTGTCGTATTTCGTTAAAGGCCCTTTTTTTCTCAAAAGAAATGTTAAAAGAAAATAAATAACGGATCTCTATGTTGTTAGAGAGCTTGAGGTGGCCTGTTTTAGTGATTGCTATATTAGCGGCTGTTGTGGGAAGCCAAGCTGTTATCACGGGGACGTTCTCGATCATCAAGCAGTGCTCTGCATTGGGTTGTTTTCCAAGGGTTAAGATAGTTCATACATCTCCCAAAGTTCATGGCCAGATATATATTCCAGAAATCAACTGGATACTGATGATATTGTGCTTGGCCGTTACTGTTGGTTTTCGAGATACCAAACGTCTTGGGAATGCATCAGGTACTAATACTTTTACATAACTGATATATATTTACTTAGTGACAATTTCCTGGATTAGGAATGTTGAAAAATATAGTAGTTTAATGTTTAATTTTAACTTAAAAAAAAAAAAAAAACTTTCTGACGTACTGGTGGTTCTATCCCCACTTCGGTTTGATTTTTTGTTGTATAATTCCCTACTAAAAGTACGATTTCTAGAATCTTTACGGGTGGTAATAGCATGTATGCTCAAATATACCTTGTTTGAGAAACTATAACTTGTCTGCATATTTCTTGCATAACAAAATATTATGATCCATTTCACTACTATCGGTCTCTGTTCCTTGAGGTCGATGAATAGATAGTGTTTGGAGTTCAAGTACCAACTGCAAATCTAATATGTAAATGAGTTGTGTGCATGGTAAATTTTGAGTTTGTCGATCGCTTAAGCAATTGAACAAGAACATCTAGCTTGACTTGGTAAAAGGCGAACCCAGGGCACAAGGTCACTCTCTGCCCCAGCTAACTCGCGAGGATTTTTTTCCAAGCTTTTTTTTCTTTTTTTGAGGTAGGACCGGTGGGGGGGATGGGGGGGGCGTACGCACCCATGTCCGTTACTAGTGGAAGATGTTTCCATCCCGTCCCAATGTCATGGTAAGAGATAATCCTTACCACTGCATCACTGGGCTTAGCCCCAAATGTCGGTCAAGCTAGTGGCAGCGAGATGGTGGCGCCAAATTTTTTCCGTAGTTGTAAATGCTAACTGATGCCTCACTGTATTACGATCCGTAAGCCTGAAATAAGGAAGTCATAAGGAAAGGTTACAATATACTAGACATTACCGCTTTCAATTAATATCTGGTGATCTACAATAATAAAAAGTTAGCCAAGCGCGGCTAGCTCAACTGGAAGGAAGGCGCCTCAGGAAGTGTCACCATCTAGGTTTAAGTCCACGTGGGGTAAAATTCCTCACAGGATTTTCTAAAAACTCTCTGTACCCCGTGGCAGAAGCTTCTGTTCATGGAAGGTCTGTATTCGGATCCCAGAGCGTCGGTCGGGACTGGGCGTGGGGTTTTCCGCGAGTTTGAGGTCCCTACGGTGATGTGCGCTCGCATTACGGGTTCCACCATGATAATCTCAAAAAAAAAAATAATAAAAAAAAAAATAAAAAAAAAAATCAAAAGTTATATAGCGTCTAAGGGTATTGGATAAAATGTCTAATGCTAATTTACGTATTTATTCTGTCTTTCAGGCTTAGCAGTCATCACCGTGATGCTTGTAACCACGTTCTTCATGTCTTTGGTTATAGTATTGTGCTGGCGCAGAAGTATCTACTTGGCTCTGTGCTTCCTCATATTTTTTGGCTTTATAGAGGTGCTCTATTTGAGTGCTTCCCTTATTAAGTTCCTCGAGGGAGCATGGGTCCCTATTGCCCTATCCTTCATCTTCATGATCGTGATGTATTTGTGGCACTATGGCACTCTTAAGAAATACGAGTTTGATGTCCAGAATAAGGTCTCTATTAACTGGTTAATCAATGTCGGACCCTCCCTTGGAATTACTCGTGTGAAGGGCATAGGGCTCGTGCACACCGAACTAGTATCGGGGATTCCAGCTATCTTCTCCCACTTTGTAACGAATCTACCTGCATTTCACCAGGTACGCTATCCTACTATTTTTTTTCTTTTTTTCTTTTTTTTTTGATAATACAGAAAAGCTTTTTAAGCAAACAAATACTCTACTAGGATATTTGTTATGCCCCGCACCTTCTTCAACGTAAATAAAGGAAGAAAATTTAACTAGCTGATTAAGTAGGAGTAGGATACTAGGAGAGTTGATATTCTTGTTTGTCCTGGAAGCTCTAAAGTTACGTAAGGGCTAAAGCACAGGTTGCATGAAAAGTTGCTAGACCACCCAAAAACTCTCCCAAAAGTATGGATCCTAAAAAAATGGACGGTGTATTGTCAAAAAGCGAACTCTAATTTTTGGTTTTAATTTGGACAAATTTTGCAAGCGCTAGCGTAAGTCATGTATGAAATTTTAGAGGAAATAATTTAGAAGAAAGATTTGATGTGGTATGATTCTCCAGGTTCTCGTCTTCCTCTGCATTAAATCTGTCCCGGTACCGCATGTCCATCCTCAAGAACGATTCCTGGTTGGCCGAGTGGGCCCGAGAGAGTACAGAATCTACAGGTGCATTGCTCGCTACGGATACCACGATATTCACCAGGACGACCAGCAGTTTGAGAAAGACTTGGTCTCCAGCATTGCCGAATTCATCCACTCTGAGAGCTCTGATCAAAACAATCAAAACGACAACGACGAAAGGATGACCGTGGTTGGATCTGGGTCTTCCAGAATATTCCAGGAAGAAAATGATTCTGAAGGCTCGCCTCAACCTGTAGGAAGCAGGAGGAGGGTGAGATTTGCATTACCACAAAGCCCTCAAATAAATTCCGAAGTTAGTCGAGAACTGCAAGAGTTGCGGGAAGCGAGAGAAACTGGGATGGCTTACATAATCGGTCACTCGTACGTAAGGGCGAAAACCGGTTCGGGAGCTTTGAAGAGACTCGCTATAAATTTCGGCTACGATTTCTTGAGGAGGAATTCGAGAGGGCCAATGTACGCAGTTAGCATACCACACGCGTCTACCCTGGAAGTAGGGATGGTCTACCAAGTTTGAGACGTACGCTATACGTATAGTTTCTGTATATAGTTTTTTTTTTACATGTAAATTATTATGTAAGTAGTCCATCAGAGCATCATATCTCACCTGTTGCTCCCTGTAATGGAAGAGATGGTGAACACACATCATTGCAAAGTGATGGAGTTTTTGAGGATATCAAAGTCTTGTAGTTTTTTCTTAAAAGTTTCAGGAAATTAAAGGAATTTATTTTGTTCAGCTTTTAGATATATACATTATTCTCGAGCACGGCTATAAAACGCATTACTGAGCGCCGCTACTGTGTTATCACGGCGTATGTATCTACTATCGAAATTTTGGAAGATGCTAGATGTATATAATTATATATATATATACGCATGATATCGCGGTAAAATAAGTTAGTGGTAATTGACAATTAAAAGCAAGATGATGGCTATGGCTATATCTATTATTTTATAATAGTAGCTATTTTTGGAAAGTAATAATTAATTTACAACTTTAAAGAATTAGTTTTTATTATTTGATAATTTATAATAATAAAGGTTCAGTTTTAAATAAGAAATTATGGTGGAGTACTCATTTTGTGTTGGAGGGTTACCTTTTATTATTTCCAACGTTAGATGTCCTCTTTTGTCAAAATAGAAATTATTGTTGACCAGTGAACTTGGTAATTGTGACAATTATGTATAGAAGATGATAGCAGTTATTTTTTCCAAGTAATATTGAAAATATTGAATTACAACTTTATGAGGATTTTTTTTGTTAAAAATTTAATTTGGGAGGGCATTTTGGCCATTTCACCCTCATATAGTAAATAACTGTAAAATACTAAATCTGCATTTAACCCTGCCAAGAAGCGAGTTGATTTTATAGCAACATATGGGCCTAATGTTCCGAAACCATCTAATATTTAACCCAACAAAAAGAGAGAAAACGACAAAATTTTCTCAAGCAAGCAGCAGATTTCTCAGTTTATCAAAAGTACAAAAAACACTTTCTAAATTTAGAAAACAAAAGCATATTATTCAATTATTGGCGCTGAATAATGTCAAAACAATTTCTCATTTTTAAAATTGGTAAAATTAGTATATAATTTTTTCAATAATTAATAAATCAATCAAATATATACATATATATATATATATATATATATAAAGATTTTAGAAAAAAATTTTGAATAAAGAAAATATTCTTGACAAGTTTTATATTTAAAGTTCTTTTAAAAAATATCTTTAAATAGTTATTTTATGCTATAAAGTTATTTTTGGTTAAAGAAATATTAGAGTGCTAAAATATTTATTTAAAAAAAATTTTAAATTAAATTTTGAATGCTAAAATTATAAAAAGTTTATATATATATATATATTTAAGTAATTTATAAGTTGAACAAATTGCAACGTTGGCATTTTCAACAAAATTTCTAATTCAAATATTTTTATAAAAAGTAGATCGAAGACTTAAATATTAATAATATAAGATTGATTGTTTATTATATAATGTGTAATTAAAATATAATATAAAAATTAAATTTGATGTTCAAGATAAAAAATAAAAATAAAAACTCACTTTTCGGCAATTAATTAATCGTCTGCAGGAAATCTTAACCGGCACATTCAGACCACCTTATATGTTCTTGCATGCGCTCAGAGTTATTTATCTATAACATTTATAACGATACCAATAATATACTAAACCTCTCTTAACCCCCGCACCCAGATATTCAATTTCAATATTTGGATCTAAAAATCGATCAAAATGGTGAAAAATAGAAGATTATTCGTTGTTCTTCCGTTGATTCTAATGATTTTTTTTGCTGGTGTGAACCCTGCATTTGCTGCTCTTCCGTCTCCTGCAAGTGAGTTTTCTCTCTCTTTTATAATTGTTTTTGTGGGATTGATTCTTGTTTTTTCTTTTCAGTTTTATATTGTCATTTTCTAAATTTTCAAAGCGTTGGAGCAGATATCATAAGTGGTTTGCTGTCAAGTGTTCTGTCTGTTCTCTGGAAGAAGCTTTGGGTGCTCTCTCCCATCACCCAAAATGGTACTTCTCTTCTGCTTCTGAGATTATTTATTTATTTTTTTTTTGTTTTTGATCTAGTTAGAGTAGGAGGTTGGAATGACCTCTGTTGTATGATCTTATATTCTTGTTTTTACTTGATTTATTTGGTTTTTCGTTCGTCAATGCAGTAATAGATTTCTCCTTTTAATGTCAAATATCAGGATTTCTTTTAAAAATCTTCCATGAACGTTGATATCAAGCGTAAACTGAGTTGCGGTAAATTCCAGTAGTCTGGAAGCTGATAAGATTAGCGGAGCTTTTCTTGTGTTCATAAGAAGAGTAGGGTTATTGCTTGTCGCGATCTTCATAGGCCACTACTTTTTAAGATAATTAATTTCTTTTTAAAACAACAGCAAGAGCTAGACTGCTACTAGCATATGCATATAAAAATATTTAGATCTGTTGTACCCTGTAAGGAGTTTGATGGCCTTTTTTAGCTCAATCAGTTGATGCTTAGTTGTAAAATGTCATTTCTGCCGGCTGGTTACTTTCTGTATTTCATCCTGTTGCAGCTCAATTTTGTTGATATTAGTTCTCTTATTTTTATTTTTATTTCTGGCAGAGATGCAAGGTTTAGTTTATCCATTTTCCATCATAGTAGTATTGTAAGGTTCAATCTCATTTTCTCTTAATAGATGTTATCAGTTCTATTTTCTTTTTATTCTCCTTTTGTGCGTAGTGTGATGTAATGTATCCGATATATAATGTTTATATGTCATTAACCTCCTCCATCTAGATGGCTCTCTATGGCGGTAATTCTATCTAACTCTAATGGATGTGTCTGTTTTGCTGGAGGTTTAGTGGTCTCTCGACGACCGATGGTGAAATTCGAGAGCGGCTATAATGTTGAGACTGTGTTTGATGGGAGCAAGCTTGGCATTGAGCCACATTCTGTGGAGGTTCACCCCAATGGCGATCTCCTGGTCATGGACTCAGTTAATAGTGTTCTATATAGGATCTCCCCGCCCTTATCAAAATGTGAGTGTTCATGTTTTGCCTCATCTTATTTTGAGGGCATTCATCTGTTAGTGCTTTCCTGCAGTAATTATGGTTTCTAGTTTTATCAAATTTCAATTCACCAAGCATGCACATGATTCCAGTTGGGGATTTTAATAGATTTAACTGCTTGATACATACTGTTACACAGAAACATGTATGCATGTTTATATATATATTAAGTTTAAAATGCAACAAGGTACGCATGTCTACAAATGAATGTACATGCAAGCGATTTGCACAAACCACTGAATGTAATAGCGAAATAGCTAATAGTTATATCATTTGAGCACCAGAGTCCTAAGCTTAATTAAATGTATAATGCGATAACAGAAGCATATATGTTAACAAGAATACATGAAAATGGTTCAAAACTAACTGGTAGATGCGATAAGTCTGAAATATATTGTTTCAAGATCTTTTAAGCTCGGCCTAAGAGAAACACAACTAGCGGTACACGGATTCTCAATACAGAAACAGTTTGGTTCCCTAATACAGGGATGTCATTATATGGTTAAGGTACTACGTTTTCATAGCTATGTAAGGCGCCAAGGCCTCAAAATGCCCGAGGTGCCAAGGCGCTCGCGACATGAGGTCATAATGCAAATTTATCATGAATATAGAACTATGAAAAAAAAACAATAATGAACTAATGTAACACTATAGCTTAAATTCTTCAAGGTTTTCAACCAGAAAGCTGCAGTTCTTTTATCTGCAACATATGATTGTGAATCTTAAGAACACAAGTCTTTGGAATGAGCTTACATGTTTATGACATATGGACGCTATAGTTTTCCTTTTTCTTTTCTGAAGTTTGAGGATGATATACTTTTTGCGACATGTGCTGCACATTCCTATCATGCTTAATCTGGATTGCTAAACAGATAGCAGACCCAAGCTTATAACTGGCTCGGCTGAGGGCTACTCTGGCTATGTTGATGGGAAACTAAGAGAAGCAAGAATGAATCATCCGACAGGATTTGCCGTGGATGATAGGGGGAACATATATCTTGCTGATACTATGAACATGGCAATAAGGAAAATCAATGATAGAGGTAAGCTGTGGTGCTAGTTATTCCTCTCTTGGTTGAGACTTAAGAAGAATTATATCTGAAGTACAGATGTGTCTCTATTAACCCTGGTTTGCTATTAGATTGTTTTCCTTTTTTTGTTGGAAAGTTTCTAACTGAAGAGGCATATGGTTCCTTAATGCAAGTTGATCTTGTTCGATCTCTATCTTTGATGATGTGATTCAGTAGGCTTTTCAGCGCTCAGGCAAAGCTATGGTCTATCCTATTCCTACTTGAGATTCTAGGACCCAAGTTCAAAAGTAGGACTTTCTGCGAACTCTTCATTGAAATATGTCTGGCTAAAATCCTATAACATGATGTTGCAGCAGCATTATAATGATAATTGCGGATCAACAACTTAGCCTGATTAATGGCACATTTGTTGTTCTTACATAAAATCCTATTGATTTGATCTCTAATGAGAAAATGTGGCAGGTTGCTTTTGGTTAAGATTTTGCCAACATAGTTGAGTTAGGACTATAGCAAAGACAGTGCGGGATTGCTATGATTAAAGCTAGATGATAGGGTGCATGAATATGCGGTCACTTAATGTAGTCAAACTGATAATCTAATCATATGACTTCTTTAGCTTAGGCGCTAACATGCCCTCCTTCTATTTTTGTGCACGAACGTAGATGCAGAAAAAGCCCTTGTCCCGCAGGTTGAACCGTGGCTCTGGCCGTACGGACGACGGGCGGCCCGCACAGCTGGTTTTTTTCCCTCCATAAAACAGGGCGCGCCCATGCAGCAGCTGGCAACGCTATGCTGCCGCTTTTTCTTTTTTTTTCTTTAATATATATTTTAATAAAAAGCGCGCATGCGGCCGACCTGGCCCGCACGAGCGCTGGCTCGGCGGGCCACCATGTCGAACTAAGCCAATGCTCAGTGCTGTACCGGCCGAGCCGGCTCAGCCTGTGCAGTGGGCAGTGCGGGCCAGCCTGCGGCCCGTAGCAGGCAGGGCAGGCTAGGACTGACCCACACTTCCTGTATCACTACATGAACGCGAGTAATTGTAGGCTAGTTGATTAAAGTGAACTCGAGGATGATAATGTTTCATTGATTGTAGCGTTTTTATAATCTCATCTTAACCATCTAGGCTTTATAGGCTCAAATATGACTGTGCTTATGCTTTATGCAATATGTACTCGAATAGTCACTGTTCACAACATCCTCGTACTAACTTAAGTTTCAAAAGTGAGTGGATTTCTGTGGGTGATCTTACTTTGTATGCAAAGATGGGGAGGGGCAAAGCAGTCGAGCCTGATGATATACCTATAGAAGCCTGAAAATGTCAAGGGAAAAGAGGAGTCGTCCGGCTTAAGAAACTGTTTAACAAAACCTTATCATCTAAAAGAATGCTGGAACAGTGGAGGAAGAGTGTACTCTTATCCCGATATATAATAACAAAGGCAATGTGCAAAATTATTTTAATTATCATGGCATTAAACTCATGAGCATACCATGAAACTCTGGAAGAAAGTAATAGAGAGGAGGCTAAGCGGGAATCTCGGACACAAGTTGATCAACCACAGATGACGGAAGCGATTCACCTGCTCAGAAGTATAATGGAGTATTAACGGGAAAGACAAAGAAATGAATCTATCTACATAGACTTCAATGGTCAATGTCAACCACAGAAGACTCCCGAGTCAAGAAGAGAGTTTGAGAGTGACCTGCACCGAATTCTTGATGAAGAACTTCGAGATTATGCCGATCTATCGAGTAGAATGTTATAGAGGTATTCTATGTGAATCTGAGAAAATATATACTTTTCTATATCTTCCTTCTTCTTTTCTCTTTTTTATTGCTTACATACTTATAGGCAAGGCTATGTGTATTCTAACGAACCTTCTAGTCTTTAATTACGCCATTGAGTCTCTCTTGAATCCATATTAACTCTTCATAACTCTCTCTTAATGGCGTTTCGTAACCGTCACCTCTTGGTCTTTTGCCTGTTGGTCGTCTGTCTCTTGGTCTCCTGCCTTAGGGTCTTTTCTACTGAGCTTAAGCACCTACTCGACCTTAGTCTCGCTCTTGCTTCTGATGCTAACGCAAGAAAATGTATAGTTCTCTATATGAATCTGAGAAAATGTATAGTTCTTTATATCTTCCCTCTCCTTTTTTTTTTCATTACTTAAATATTTATAGGGAAGGTTGCGGGTATCCTAACGCGAACCTTCTAGTCTTTAATTACACTATTAATTCTATCTTAAATACATATTAACTCCCCATAACTCTCTCTCTTAATAGCATTATGTAATCGTCACCTAGTGTTATGAACCGGTTAAGTCGGCTCACGTCGGCGGCCCAGACGCGGCGAGGGCAAACACCGGCGGCCCGGTGGCGGCTCTACAACTAATTTTACCAACTAAATTAATAATAAAACTAATTCATTTCTTCCATAATAAAAATAAACATTACATACTTATTTATAGAGGCTATCCTTCTATATTATTTCCATAACATTCTCCTACATATTCTATTAATAAAATATCCAAATAAGATATTTTCTACTACAAATATTCCTATTAAAACTATTCCTAATACAACTCAGACTAATCTGAACTTGATCCGTGATCCGTGTCGACCTCGGCCTCATATATGTTTTCACCTTAGCCTCGGCTGAGCGTTGCCTTGGCCTCGGTTATGATTTTACCTCGGTCTCGGCAGAGTCTTGTCACTTGGCCTCAGCCTTGTTTCACCTAGGCCTTGATTGTGTTCTTACATCGGCTTCGGCCTCTTCTTGCCCTGGCAGAGACTTAGTTTTTTTATCGCGCAGAGTGGCAGCGTAGAATTCGTGTTAGTAACATCGTGGTTTAGATAATATAGTGCATTTTATCATTTTCTTTATTTATATTCTATTTATTTCATTTAATTTAATATTGCCTTTATATTTTCTTTTATTATCATTATGATTATTATTAGTATATTATGTACGCGTGGTTCGTACTAATATTGGGCATATTCGGTGTGATTTTTTGTTCTGCGAACCTATTTGCTTGTTTGCCTGAATTTTTGCTTTGTCAAGGCGAGGGTCCTACAGTAACAGTCTCTTTAGGGACATAGATGCATATATAACTTTCCCAGACCCACCATAGTGGAACTTGACTGGGATTTGTTGTTTGTCTTGGTTTGTATGCATCTTACACAAAATGCAGTTTTCAACTGTTGTATTATGAAACTAGATATGCCAAATGATTCGAGAACGTGATGTTAACCGTTAAATTTGCATTTCTTGTTGCAAAAGGAGTAACTACGATTGCTGGTGGGAAGTGGAACAGTGGTGGACACGTGGACGGTCCAAGTGAAGATGCCAAACTTTCCGATGATTTTCAATTGGTTTATATTGGTCGTAGCTGCTCGCTTCTTGTAGTGGATCGAGGGTACCATGCAATCCGGGAGATTCAACTCCATGTTGATGATTGCTCTGACCGATACGGAAGTGGTATTACTCTAGGTATGAGTTTAATCCTACAGAGCACTTCACTCATATATGTTAATCGTAAAAGGGTTCACAATACATGAAGTGATTTTTTTTTTTTTTTGGACTAATACTGAGATACGAGAATACTTTTTACGTCTAATTATATCTCTAAAGAAAACTCCAAAATTCTCACTTACAAACGTGGTGGGGGTGAATCACACACCATCTTTAGAGTTTTCTTTAAGTATAATATCTTTTAGCATTGACCATGAAGTTTTTCACACTTACAGTGTATAATTGTTCTTTGAACTCCTTTATAGGAATCATTGGACTCTGCCTTGCTGGTTTCTTCGGCTACATGACCGCACTTCTGCAACAACGAGCAAAGGGTTCTTCTAAAGCTGTGAGTTCCTTCCTGATGGTTTTTGGCTGGAATTTGTTTCATTGAATGAACATTTGCATTTGTAAATATCTGATTTTGTTTGCACTTGCAAGAAATTATGTGCATCACACACTGTTTCTTATGCTTCATTATTTTTTTGAGGACTCCAGATCCTCACTAGAGTTAGGGCTCTGTCCGCATAAGATCATCAGGCTCCTCCAGGAGGACATTTGGGGAATGTCCTGTCGCAAATGGCGGCGCGTTCTTGAGGCCCGTCTGCCAAACGCACACCAGTCCTTCATATTATGTCATCTTATAATAAACAGAAAATAAAATTTATTACAGGAACCTAAAGCTCTAGCAAAAGCGAGCATGCCACAAAGTTCATATCAGAAACAATCAAGATCATTGGTGCGACCGCCACTAGTTCCAACTGAAGATGATGAATCGCTTGCACAAGACGAAGGTGGCACTTTCAACTTCGTTTTGGATTTCTTTTCATTTTTCCGTAAATATCGCCAGAAAAAATATCGCCGCCAACAGCAAGGATCAAAGTCATGGCCAGTGGAAGAAAGCTTTATCATCTCCAAAGAAGACCAGCCACCCCCAGTGGAGCCATTAACACCAACACCAAGAAAAACCTATGCATTCATGTCAATGAACCCTCAGAAACTACAGCAGTTGAAGCAGAATCAAGCGTATTTCGATGACTGGAATGCCGAACTCCAGAAGAGGCAACACATACAACAACACAGGCAGTATTCTTCTCGACCCCGGACTTGCTACGAGCAGAACGGCGAAGTTGCCGAAGAGGTTGTGTTTGGAGCTGTTCAGGAATAAAATTGCAAGCATTGAAATTTAAATAATTTTACTGTGTCAGAAAAATTAGCAAGACATGTAAGATAGTGAACTGTAATAACAGATGAAGAATCCCCATGGAACTCATATGAATATTTGTTATTTTAGCAAATTATTTTTTGGGATCTGAATAGCTTTTTATGGTCCTTCTCTTTATTGGTGGTGGATGCAAGTGAAGGTTAATAAATAGGAATTTGTTAAAATCAACTAAAAATAAGCACACCCAATTAACAGATGATTCCAACCCGCATGTGAAAATTGGGGCTAATATGCAAAGCATGTGAAAATTGGGACTGATACGTAACTAATCCAAATAAAAATTGTTAATATATGGTGGCTGAAAAATGAAAAAACCAGCTCAATAGACAGTATATAATGAACTTAACTTAACTTTTAGAACGTAAACATATAATTTGAAATTTGTTCGTTGTGTTATTTATACTCATACACCTTTAATTAACCAGTTATAAATAATTTATTAAACAGATTAATTTTTATTTAAACTATAATAAATATTATGTAATCGTGTTCTACGGTTTATTTTTAATTCTAAGAATAAAGGAGTATTTGCACAGTAAATAAATCTATATATTTGCACTTAATACATGGAAAAAGGAAAAACATGCTATAATACACCTCCACTCTCTCATTTTCAGATCCCGTAAAACGCGGCACTTGGCTTCTCGTTCTTCGCGTCACCAGATTCTGGCGGTCCCCTCACCGGATCTCCGCCGTCCGCCACCTTATACGCTGTCCCTCGCCGGATCTCCGCCTCAATCGCCAGCCATGAATCCTTTCTCCTCCAGCACTCGCCTTCGGTGCTCTCTCTCTCTCTCTCTCTCTCTCTCTCTCTCTCTAAATTCGTCGATATGTTGTGATGCGCACGTGACTCCATTTGATCTAACTTTTGATCATTTCGGTTGTACTTTAATCAGCTATTGAATCCAAATCTGCGGTCGAATTAGCTGATTTTGAAGCTGCTAATCGTGATTTGGAGCTGAATTATGCGTCGATACTTGTATTATTATTGCAGCATTACCTGAACTCTGTAGAGGCTTGACTGCGTGATTTCTTTGTATAATTTTTGTCGTCCTAATATAATGGTTGGAAGCAAATTGGTAGTAGGAAGTTCCATAAACTTGCTGCAGCAATTGCCCATTATTTAAAAAACGTGTTATCCTATTGCTTGTTATTCGAATAACGCTCATATGTTGCAATTCAAGCTCGTTGATAAAATGGTTTACGTGAGTATAGTGATAATTACATTGTCCTGCTGAGCTTGTGCTAACTTTGTAGTTCATTATGGTTTCATTGTTGCAAAACATTGGGTGTCTTTGCAAAGACGTGCATCTTTATCAGTTCACATTGGTTATGCCTTTCATAATGCAAGTTGGTTCAAATCATTTGTGACACACCTATTAATATCTAGTCGCTCATTATTAATACCTGCTCATTGCAAAAATAGATACTGTAAGCTTCCGGGAATATTATAACTATTACTCTTTGGTCCAACTCAAATGGTTATTTGCTTTGGTAAATATCGGTGAATTGCAATAAGAGCGTAAAGGGTTGAGTGCTTGAACTGAATTGCTATGTAAACCTAATTTTAAAATTTGATAATCAAATGTCATTTTTACAAGCATTTTTGTATTGTAATTTTATAGTTCATATATCCAACATACATATCTATTTATATTGCGGGTAAAATTCCAAATACGCGCTCAAAAAGATTGTTCAATTATAGTATGAGACATGTTATTATTACCTGCCCTGAAGAGCTATTAAGATATAGCGTTTAGAATTGATTAATCAAAAGGTCATGGTTACCCACATATAGAACTATGATTACATGGTTCATGCACCAAAATGTGCAGAGCTAATGGGTGGGTTTCGTTTTGGCGAAAACCCAAAACTCCCTCCATAAAAGGGGGTGACTGGGAATGTAGTCTAACTAAGAGATCAAACAAATGAAGGATGAATAATAAATGTCAATTGATTAGGTGGGCTGTGGGCACTGAAGGGGGTAAGCATCTGTAATGCATGTTCATGACCCACAATGTGTGGGTCATAGTTTGAGGCACTAACTGTTTTCTGTCATGATAAGAATGTTATGAAGATTCATTTTCAATCAGGATTGCTGGAGCTTATTTTTCATGTTATGGTATTTTCTTTTAAAAATGACTTGCATGTTGCTTTCTATCTTAACAATTCTTATTGTAATATTAGCTTTTCGGTGATGCTATTGCCACCTGTCATAGTTTTTAAATGATATTACTCGTATTGTGTAATATGCTTCTAATGTAACTGCTCTACTTAGGGATATGATTCGAGCTATACGGGCTTGTAAAACTGCTGCAGAGGAAAGAGCAGTTGTGAGAAAAGAATGTGCTGCTATTCGTGCTGCGATCAGTGAGAACGATCAAGACTATAGTCACCGGAACCTTGCAAAACTCATGTTCATTCACATGCTTGGTTACCCAACTCATTTTGGTCAAATGGAATGCCTTAAGTTGATTGCTTCTGCTGGATTTCCTGAAAAAAGAATAGGATATCTTGGCCTTATGTTGCTTCTTGATGAGAGACAAGAAGTTCTTATGTTGGTTACAAATTCTTTGAAACAGTATCCGATAAATTTAGACTGGATTTGTTAACCTCAATAGTAGTTTACTAGTCTTTTCAACTTAAAACTATTTTCTTAATGTTGTTAGACCTTTTTGGATCCAATTCCTTAACAAAATACAGGGATCTTAATCACTCAAACCCATATATTGTGGGACTTGGTCTTTGTGCCCTAGGAAACATTTGCTCTGCGGAAATGGCGAGGGATTTACGGCCAGAAGTAGAGAGACTGCTAGAAAGTAGAGATCCAAACATTAAGAAAAAAGTACTTTCTTTCTTTTGTTTATGAACTCTCAGTTTGATGTGAATACTTCTTAGTTTTTTTATGTTAGTTGTGGTATATATTAATAAGTTTATTTAACATTTCTCGAATCTTATTGCTTATTTTTTAAAGCAACCCTAGTGGTCTAGCACATTTGATGTTGATCCTTTTTTTTCTGCTAATATGTTGTTTATATCATAATGGAGTCTTCTGGCATGTATTATACATGAATGTATTGTCTGTCAGCTTATCGATATAACACAAAAAGAAAGAATGTCGCAGTCAAGGTGCTATTCCATGTTAAATTCCTTGGTTGAACATAGTATTCTTGTATGTTATTGTGACAATTGGCTGGCGTGCAGAATTAAAATAGCTCTGTTACAAATTCTTATTATACACTGCTAGGCAATTTTGTGACTCAAGTACAATTGAGCAGCATTGACTGTATAGTTAGTCAAAGTCAACATTTTGCATGATAGAAAGTCATGGAGTCTTAAATCGCGGATAATTGCTTTTGTTTAACATTGACCTTGATATGGCATACAGTGAATTTGGCTTACCTCACGGTGGAAGATTGAAGACATCGATGATTCTTTCGGAAAGTCAGCGCGAAGTCACTATGGCAATCACCCGTAATCCAAGACCCAATTGCTCTTTCTCTATTTCTCTCCAACTTCTCTAGAAAGTTGGGAACTTACCGAAAGATCTCCATACCTTGTTTCTAAGAGTACTATAGGGAGTTAACTACGTCTCTAGATAGGTAATGAATAACTGATTAAGTTACTGCAGTAATAGATAGTGGCAATGGGTAGATTTAGGAACTACTCACAAGGGCTAGTTCAACATGGGCGGATTGAGCTAAGGCCCATATCGTTTCTACATGTCCACTCGCACATGATGGGCTAAACACGAACCTCCTGCTATTTCTACATCCCCTCTCGCAGATGATGGCCAAACACGAGCCTCATCATGACTAGAGAATTCGTACAAACAAATGGGTTTTGCGATTAGCGACAACACAAGAGCTTTTTGCAATACACCTGTTAGGGATATAATGCTGCTCAAAACTTAAGAAATGGAAAATATTATTTTCTTGCGTTACCTGGATATAGTTGTAAGATCACAACAAGGTGAATTTTAATGAGCCTTGCTTATTATCCTTTTACATTATATGCACAATTATGTCCAACGACATAGTTGACCATTCTATGAGTATAAGGATGTAAGTAAAGTATGGTTTTTCTTCTCCAGTCGATATTGTTGCTTCCGTAGTCATGCCCTGTAGAACAGTATCCTTCATGGCTTAGACAACATGCTAAAGTAGCAATCAGCAAATTACAATATTAAGTAATATTTGAAAGTAAAAAGGGTATTGTATTGAGGTTTAATTAAACCCCTAAAGTCTAACACAGTGAGGAAGCATGGATCCATTCACTCACTTCCTTCTGGTCATAATGCACACGTGGTATGATCAAGTGCTACAATGTTGCTCTCTCTTCTCATGGAGTGTATATTTTTGTATAATAAAATGCTTGAACTTAAGTTCAGGCACACTCAAATGCCTAACCTTAGTTCTTCTAGATACTTTTTCCTTCTTCATACATACTTCTCTTAGACCTCGTGTTTGGCTTCTTAGAACAGTCTTGACGGATAGTGGAAACATCCATTAAGGACTAGCACACTTTTAACCTCATCTTGAATACAAATTATACAATCATGGCAATATGTTGAGCAAACTTTCTTTTTAATCTTCAAATGCTCAATACCTTATCCCTGCGTGTAAGAGGGAGCACATCACAGTCTGTTCGACATTGGGTATTGAATTTGGTTCACCTTTTCTAGTGTTTTTGTAACTGTTTGATATGTAAAGTTGCTATATTATAACTTTTATCCAAAAATTGACCCTTTTTTTGAAAATGATGGATATGTTAGTGGTAGCTTTTGCATGTCTATGCTACATTTGAGTTTTACATGTTTAGAATAATGGATCTATCCCATTTAAACATGCAGGCAATCAGGTGAAATTTAATGGATGTTCTTTACTTACATCTCTACTAGTTGATCTTTGTACAAGATACATGTATATGCCCTGAACTTGTATTCTTGCTGTCACATGTGCACTTTTAATAAATGCCGTATCGGGTTTACTGTATGTTGTTGTCCTGCCAGCATGCCCATCTCCACGCTTCATAGTGTCAAGAAGATATAGATGTCAAACCTTTGTGTATCGTTTCATATGTCCAGCATGTCCATCTCCATGCTTCATAGTGTCAAGAAGATATACAGGTCAAACCTTTGTGTATCGTTTCATATGTCCACCATTTAAGTATGCTAGGCTTTGATCTAGATGATTGGTGATGACAATTGCTAATGAAGTTTAGTACAACTATTACTTCAAAGGGTTTGAACTCGCAAGAACGGGTGTGTTATAATGTTGACCCAAAAAAAAAAAGGTCTTGGTTATGCTTTGGTGTTTGCATTTTCTCGCACTCCTTGTTTGATGTGGCATGAACCTTTGTCGTGATCTTAGCTTGTTTTTCTATTTATTGATTAAGGCTTGATTTTGATATAACAAGTTCTGCTTTTGTTGTTTAGGCTGCACTATGTTCTATAAGGATTGTAAGAAAAGTGCCGGATTTAGCTGAAAACATCATGACTCATGCTGCTGTTTTACTTAAGGAAAAGCATCATGGAGTTTTGATATCTGGAGTGCAGCTTTGTACAGATCTTTGCAAGGCCAGCAAAGAAGCCTTAGATTATTTGAGAAAGGTACTGTCATAGCATCCCCACAATATCCAGGGACAATGACAACTTACTGTTATCTTGCCCGAGTAAGTTTGATTCATGTACGTTAAGACGGTTGCTTTCTTAGTTCTCAACTTGCTTGTAAAGTCGTTGTCTTTGAGTACCATCTTTATGGTTGTAGGCAGTTGCCTGAATGGATGAATTTAAGCTGTTCTTTTTGTGTTTGTCGTAGTTAATGCTCTCTTCTTCTTCTTCCTTTTTTTTTTGGTGCTTTTTAACGCATGGCACTTGGCTTGTTGGACTTCTCTCATCTCTTTTTTATGTTTGTTCTATGCCTTTGAGGAAACATGATAAATCATAATTTACCATCTTCCTTAATTTTTACACAAAAAATCAGGAATCCCCATTATGATGATGGCTGAGTAGTAGTATACACAAGTTATCTAAAATATAATATCTTCAAGGTTTTGTACTTGAGCGGATGACTTCCAGCCAAATTAAAGCTGATCCTGATCTATTCCTGCATTACATGATATCTTTGGATATCATGTATCCTGTGTGCCACACAACTTGTCCTCCTCCATTAGAGTGTTACTGTGGTAGAAACAAGTCCATTCAGGTTATAACTATGCAAATAGCATAGTCACCACATGGTTTTAACTTTTTAAGAGTTCTTTACATATGAACTTTTGTATGCTGATATTTGTTGGTTTAAACTTTTTTTTTTTGAATGACCTAATTAAGTGGTTTGGCTGCAAATGACTTAAGAGTATGTTTCAGTTCTTGCAACTTAAAGAGTATGATTAGTGCAGAGTTAAGTTACATATGTGGAACCCATTGCTATAGTTGCATATAAATTATATGATCAAATGCTTCTTGGGTTTTATTCCTTTTTTTTTTTGGTGTGTGTGTGTGTGAATAATTTGACTTTCTATTGTTTGCAGAACTGCACAGATGTATTAGTTCGGATTTTAAGGGATGTTTCAAATAGCGCTTATGCACCTGAGTATGATATTTCTGGGATAACAGATCCCTTTGTGCACATCCGAGTGCTTAAGCTTATGCGTATGCTGGGCCAAGGGGATCCAGATGCTAGTGAAATTATGAATGATATTCTTGCCCAGGTGAGCTTTCTTATGAGCCATAGTAGTGTTATTTATTTTTTATTATCTTCTCGTTCATTTAATGCATAAGAAATGGATTCCAAAAAATCTTTACTTATAGTCATGCAAAGAGATAATTATTGCTAATTGTAGGCAGCCCTTTTCCTTAAGTGAGATACATTTTTTCGTATACTTAAGTCTGTTGTTGAAAGTAAATAGTCGAGAAGGATTTATGTGATTGGCTGAAATAACAGAATTATTGTGAAGCCACAATATCGTGTACAAGAATGAACTGCTTCCAAGCACCTTGAATTTCCTTATGCGTTGCATTTGGTAAAAGTAGTACAAGCAATGCATATATGACTTTTCATCCCTTTTAAATTTTTAACCAAAAGTTTTATTATAGCTAAGAACATGCGATCTTTCGCAAGATCAACCTTTTTATTTGCCTAGGTTTATTGTGCCGAAGTGTTAGGTGGCATTAATGAAAATGCTATGGTGGATGTGCAGCTTACGATTAAGGATCGACTAGAAATGAAGTGATTAAGGAGAAACTTGGTAGGGCACTAATAAATTGCAAAGTAAGATAAAATTGCATGATGGGATGTGAAGAGAAGACCCATTTAAGCGCTAGTAAGGAGTTGTGGGATGTTGGATATGACCCCTATCAAGAGGGTTGGGGAAGACCCAAGAAGAGTTGGATAGAATTTTTAAGGAATGATCCCGTTTCACTTCACTTGAGTGAAGGCAGGATTTCTAATGAGCAATGCGGCAGGATTGAATTTCTTTGTGGCAGTATTGTGAAGCCACATTAGCATGTACAAGAGAGGAACTGCTTCCAAATATATTGAAATTCCTATTATGTTGCATTTGTGAAAGTAGTAGTGAAGTACACAGTGGTGGAATGGTAGGAACCATTGCTCCCAACATTGGTGGGGGTTCGAATCTTGGTAAAGCCAAAGAGGGAAAGGAATGATAAAATTAGTATCTTTATAGGTGAAAGGAACGATAAATTAGTAAGGCGTTACTCAATTTTTTTCTTATTGTCTTTTCTTAATTTCCTTGTGTGGTATAACCGCACTCCACTGTGATTTCTCTTTTCAGAGTTATCACTTTGAGTGTGCTTGCTTGGCCATGTAATGGTTAGTTTTTGCTTTCGATATTCTGCTAATATGTGATTTTACTTTTTTAGGTTGCAACCAAGATAGAATCGAACAAAAATGCCGGGAATGCAATTCTTTATGAGTGTGTCGAAACTATAATGGGCATTGAAGCTACTAGTGGACTTCGTGTTCTTGCAATTAACATTTTAGGTAGATTCTTGTCAAATCGGGACAACAACATCAGGTTAATCTTTCTTCTGCTAGTATGCTTGGAAGTTGTTCTTAAATATATCCAATGTTCTCTTTGATGCTGAGATGTTTGCATATATCCATGACATTAAGCTTAAGTATTACTTAAAAAGGCTGAATGAATTCAGAAAAGAATTGGATATTCATGTAGCTCACTTTTTTTCTTTCTTTTTTTTTGTTGTTGTTGTTTTAGATGATTAATATACCTGTATGTATTTACGGGTTTCCAATATTTACAATTTTGATAGTTAAGGTTCTTACGGTTAGTTATACAATTGGTTTCCTCAATTGAGTGTAACAGCTCACAACTACAAATAAAAATTGTATTGTGTGTTTACGGTCTTTGGTTCCTTTCAAGCTAGTAAGTGGATGTCGCTTTGTATCATAGAATGTGTTGGGTATAAAATCAGCTTCTTTGCCATCAGGGCCCAGATTCACTCTTACATGATGACTAGGTAACTAACGCGGGACTATTGCAACTGTTTAAAAAAAAAAAAAAAAAAAAAAGAAAAAAGAAAATGCTCGACACCTTTTTGTACGAAAGTGAAAATTAGGTAATTGGTGCATTGTCTGTTGTTGATTTAAAGAGTCTTTCATTGCTTGACGATCTTTAACTTAATCTTTGTCGTTTGCATATTTAAACTGCCGTCTGCAAGACTAACAAGGCCTATAATATTGTTGTTTCTCTTGCACTGGCTGAAGATGAATTTTCATTGTATTGTTTTTTTTTGTTTGATGGTATTTGGTCTGTCTTAACAATGTTTGAGTTCTCGCCTCCAGATATGTCGCACTCAACATGCTAATGAAGGCATTAGCTATTGATACTCAAGCTGTTCAGAGGCACAGATCAACAATTCTGGAATGTGTCAAGGTATTATCTTCAAATAGAATCGATTTTTGCTTTTACTAGTCATATAAGCTTCACATTAGGCCATGATTATAAGCTATAAAAACTTTTCATTCCCCCAAATAGCAAATGCAATTACATTTTGAAAAAGTCCTTTGCATCAATTATTGCTGAAGTTTGTTCCTGGCTTAAATCAGTGGTGAATTTTCTAAGAGTTGAAGGAAGGTTTATTTCATTGGCCTAGTTGTTTCTTCTTTTGTTTGTTATTTTTCTTTTTTCTATACTCATTATTCTTTATGCCATATTTATTGTTGCCTGAATTTGATGATTGTTATACATGTAAAAACTGGTAGTGCAAGATGTAAGGTGTATAAATTTACCACAAAATAAGTCCTTCATAATTGTTATAAGTTGTGAGCTTCCACTGTTGTATATGTCAAACTCGTCATAATGTATCGGAGTTCACCATGTTGTATATCTCATATATATGTTTTTCTGTAATGACTTAGTGCGACAATTTAAAAACCTTCTGTGCTACTCTACTATCATTCTAGCTAGTAAGAGCGCCAATAGATATTGTTTTCTCCCTTGTTAATAATATCTTCTATACCTGAAAGCTTTAACTTGGTGGAAGTTTTTGAGTAATTAGTCTATGTGTAGTTCTGTTCTTGCTTCTCTAGGCCTTTATGAGTCAGAGTTGATATTATGTGTGGTAATCCATTTCGTATAAACATGTCCATTTTGTTCATATTAAGGATGATAAGGTTACAATATTCTCACAAGAATCTTCTTTATGGTGCTGGATTACTCGTCTGTTGTAGAACTTTATGCATCATGTTTTATGTTCAGTTGCTTGAGAATGTTGAATGTGGTATTATTGTTTTTTCTTGCCATTACCCAAAGGAGATAGCCTTTATAAGTACCTGGTAGGACTGTTGTGAAATTTGCTAAAAGAATGGATTTGCCAATTTTTCATAGGATCACCTATTTGATTCATTATCATCATCTTTTGATTGTCATGCCAAAAAGTTTTGCTTATTCTTTTGACTTCAGGATTCTGATGCTTCAATTCGGAAAAGAGCCCTTGAGCTGGTTTTCCTTCTAATAAATGAGACAAATTTTAAGCCTTTGACTAAGGAACTTATTGACTATCTGGAAGTTACTGATCAAGAATTTAAAGGTGATCTTACAGCCAAAATTTGCTCAATTGTTGAAAAGTAAGCAGGCATTTCTTCAGCTTCTTTAATTGTGAAACGTCAAGCACATTTTGTATGGCCTTTCCTTTAGTATAAGCCACTCCTTTTTGCGTACATGCTATCGTCATATGAGTTTGTACTTTAGGTATGAACTCCAATAACACCAACTTTTTACTGCATTCTGCACTTAGAATTGCGGATCCTGAGTCTGATCAAATATGTCAAGCTAACACGCAGCTCTTAATTTGGTCTTGGAATGTTTTGTCAAGCATGTTCATAGTCTTTCTTGTATGATATTACTTTGGTGTTGACCTTGTTGTACTTATCTTGAAGATGTTTCAAGGTGCCTAGGGCACCTAATCTGGATGGTTGGGACTTCCACTTCATGAGTGCAAGTGTTGGGTTCAAATCCCGTGCACCACCCGTAAGCGTGTGGGACATTTATTCCCTCTGTAACCCGTGGATGGTAGCATGGGCCTTTGGGCAATGCCCAGAACTAAAGGATGTGACTCTTTGGTTGGTGGAACATGGGTTAGTGCCATCCGTGGGTGTCTCTGTTACGACGGTCGCACAAAAGCGGGTCAGTTACAGATAGAGTTTTTCAACGATAATCTTATAAAAAAAAGAGAAGTTTCAAGGAGGGTAAAGAAGATTGTACACTGGGGGATCTGTGGAAGACTTATGGTGAATGTATTGACAATGCTTGACTAAATGCACAAGTAGCTACATTTTCTTCCATTATAAAGGGAATCACGTTTCTAACATGGCGTACATAATTAGAAAGCATGATACTGGGGTATTTACAATTCATTTAACCTTAAATATATCATTTTCTATCAGTTAACATAATAAATGAGATTTGCTATATTTTATCTGGTTTCTCTTGTAATGTTGATTCTCTGATCTCGGTTTTGCCTAGGTTTTCTCATGAGAAGCTGTGGTATATTAATCAAATGCTAAAGGTGTTATCAGAGGTAAGTGATGCATTAGCTGCAAGAAATGTCTTTTTGTCCGACATTAAATTGGTTTTTCTTCTTTGCATGGGTGCGTGTATGTGCGTGTTCTCACTTCTTTTTTTACTCATCATGCAACATAAACGCTAGATGTGAAAGTGCTTGTTTTTTTAAAGTTCTCTGGTTAATTCTCTGATTGTAAAACAAGATTGTTTCTTCTATTACACTAAACGGAGAGAACAAGGAACTCTACTATCCTGCTTAACTGTTTTTCTTTATCTAGAAAATGCAATAGGCATAAATTCCGTTAAGGAGGGAGCTCCTAGTGAGACCTGGATGTTATATGTATCTATGGCAAACTTCTAACAATATCCTTTTGATGATCAGGACTGTGGTAAACACTTAACCCATAATTTTGATTTCAGATGCCGGTTGCTTAATTCAAGTTTGTATATCATCCATAAATCCTTACATAAAACAGCAACAAAGCCATTTTCAGCTAGGTGGAATCGGCTATATGGATCCTTATACATTATTGTGCTTTATTTAGAGCCATTTCTCCATCCAAACCAAAATTAATGAGGTAATTTAACCAAGGTTCGACATTTCAGTCGGCATGCCTTGTGCCGACCAAAACATCTCGGAGCTGGCACCAGAACAGTGTCAAAGTTGGCCGGCACAAGGTTTTTTTTTTTTTTTTAATTATTATTGTTTATCTTCCTCGCTTTGTGAGGAAGATGAGCAGTCGCGCCTATGGGCGCGACGCTATTTTTTTCTTCGTCGCGCCACAGGCACCATTGTTTTTTTTTTTTGTTTCTTAATTAAAATTTTAAAAATAACTTTTAAAATATAGAAAAATATTAGATATATAATAAATAATAATAATATTTTGTTATCGGCACGGTCGGCACGTCTCGAGTACGGAATTTACCGAAACTTGGCACGGCACGAAACGGAAAACCTTGATTTTAACTGTCCAACTCTTCTTTGGCCTTTCCCTGGCCGTCTTCCTAGGGATTATTTTCAACATCTCGCCATCCTAATTGACGCTTTTGATAGTCTCCATTGACCTAAACTACCTCAAATGATTTTCTCCATCATGCTCTACTTAATTTCTAATCTGGTCGTAGCCTTTATCTCGTGGCGTTTTCTAGCTCAACTGTAATAAAGCAACGCCGCTTTATTACATCTTACAAAACTCTCCTATGTTTTGACGGTTTCTATCGCTTATATAAAATTCCTGTTGTATCTTGCTAGCTGTATCCTATACATATGACCCCCAGGGTAAACTTTTCACTATTCAGAATCTTCTCATTTCCAAGACTTGCATCATCTTGTAATACTTCTTATTTTACTAAACTTACATTCCATGTAAATGCTAAGTATAAGTGAAAATGTAGGAGGTAAAAGCTAATTGGCTTCTCTTCATTTTGGTTTTTATCCAAACACAAGCGCAATGCATGATATTCTTGGGGCTCACGTTTGGCATTTTTTAAGTTTTTGAAGAAGTTATTAGAAAACTTAATTTCTTTTTGGTGATTAGCTTGTTGAAGATATTAAAGCATGAATCTTCAACTTTTGGAGATCAACATCATGGTGTATGGCCGATCTTTCGAATAAGGGCATCGTTTCTATTAGTTGGAAGCTTAGACATTAAAGAGGGCATCTTTCTAATAAGGGCATCATTTCTATAAGGGCGTCGTTTCTATTAGATTCCATTTCTCAAGAGGAAGCATAGACATTAAACAAAAATAAATGTACAAAAAGTTAACGTGAAGCCTATTGGAACTTCTTGTCTTTTAGTTTCCATATGGATTTAAGTACTTAAAGTTGGCCTTCTTAAATCTTTGCGCTATCTTTTTACATACTGATCACCCTTAAAACAAAAGCTGCAATTTCTTTTTTAGTAAGTTTTTAACCTAAATGATTTTCAATAAATTCTAAGTCAGACATTTTCTTAAATTTCTTATAAATATTAATGGCTGCTAATTTCATGTTTTAGGCTGGAAATCATGTAAGGGAAGACATGTGGTATACCTTTATAGTTGTGATAAGTAATGCCCCTGATCTCCAAGGATATACTGTTAGGTCACTTTATAGGGCATTACAGAATTCACTGGAGCAGGTATATAAGTATCTTAGTATTGTCTTAAATGTTTCATGTGTTTGTTTCTTAATGATGTTGTTATCATGTAGGGAGTTCTAGTTCGAGTAGCAGTATGGTGCATTGGCGAGTATGGTGAAATGCTAGTCAATAATAGCGGGATGCTGGAGGAAGAAGAACCAGTTACAGTAAGTATCATCTCCAGATCATACCAACTCTAGTTTGTTCCCAAAAGAGAATCATGGTAATTATTCTAAGATTTTCAGTGAACTGAGAATGTAGTCTAACTAACTCGTGTATGTCCTATGGCTTTACATCATTTCTTCCATCTAAGTCGAGTAAATTTTTAAGTGTTCTCCTTGAGAAGTTGAAGTTATTCCCGTTGTGCTTTAACCTATTGTTGCAGAGACAAAAGATTTCATAGTTAAAATCTGCAGACAGCTTTTAACTGATAGGGTTACATGTATCCCTAGAGTGATGAGCAATAACAATTATTTGTAAGAATAACAAAGATTGGTTTAAGGAGAAAATGGGATGTTTCATCCAGAGAATCCCTTTTTCCACTTCTAGGCATGCCTCGATTATTAACATGGAGTAGCTTCTCTCAAGCGCTCCTGCATTTAAATAACTATATAATTGTAATATTTTTCCATAGCAACGAGGTTTTGGGATTGTTGGTTCCATTAATTGCATTGGATAATTTCTAAGGTTATTACACTATGTTAACAATAACTAGAAGACTATGCAGGAGGACATGCTCATAACAATCGACTGAAAGGTTATATATTCTTAACAACCTGCTTCATTATCAAAGAATGACACATATTCTGAATGATTTTTAAGTATAGTAGATATGGCAAAGCCCTTTGGAAGTTTTTATAAGAACTCAACTTTCTACCATCATCTATCAGTTTAATAGGAACTGCTGCCTGTACTTTTTGGATTGCTTTGTCAATAAATGTGCTTTCAACCAAAGTTTTCTATGCCTTGTCAACCCGAGTTTCAGTAAATTCCAAATTCGTGATGTGCCGATTGTCTGTGCCGACTGTGCCGATAATAAAATATTATATTTATATTAAATTAAAATGTTAAAAAATGCAATAATTTTTTTAAAGAAATGGTCACGTGCCATGGGCGGACGTGACCTGCAACCATGTTGCACGACCCATTAAAGCATCGTCCATCTTCCTCACGAGGAACATGAACAGTGCTTTGTTTGTTTGTTTTTTTTTTTAATTTTTTTTTTTAAGCTTAAGACGCCGTGCTGGCTTGCTCGGCAGCCGCCCGAAACGTTAAACGTTGCTTTCAACTACCATGAATTCTTCGTTTCGCTTCCTGTATGCAGTACTTCTACTTTCATGATTGCAGATTCTTTTTTGCAAGCAATTTTACAATCATTAATCCATTGAAGGTAACAGAGTCTGATGCAGTAGATGTACTAGAGCATGCTTTGACGCACCATTCGTCGGATATGTCAACTCGTGCAATGGCTTTAATTGCCTTGTTAAAGCTCTCTTCTCGCTTTCCACCAACCTCAGAGTATGCATACCTTGATTTTTTTTTATTTTTTATTTTTTATTTTTTGTTTTATTTGAAGTGTTCTTTTTTTTTTTTTTGAAGTGCGTATAGCATCTTTAACCGTCGTCTTCATAAAATTAAGATCAAAGGGGGACCTAGTTAAACTTCATATATTACATGATGCCTAATAACCTGAAGTTGTTTTCAATGTTTAAATCTGAATGAAGTAGCCTACATACACATAATTGATTGTTCCTTCAAACTCTTAATTCTTCAAAGATATCTGTGTTTCAAATTGACAGCAAAATCATTGTATCCTCTGATATCAAGACATTTGATCTTCGAGTAGATTCCATTTTGATGGTTGTACTAGCCTGGATACCTTCTCTGTAGACTGGTTGAATTACTCCTCTACAGTGTAATTTTGAAATATCTTCCGGTGGAAGTTTCTAAATATATATAATTATTATGCCACCATCATGTATTCTGAACTAGAAATATGTTATGAAATTATTATTTAATTTGTTTGATACGACAAATATAGTTAGTCATGATTCAATAACAAGATAAAATAAATCCTGCCCCACCCCCACCCCACCCCCCCCCTCCTTTTTTTTTTCTCAACTTAAACATACATACATTGACAGGCAAAATTCCCCATTCAATTACAACATATGCAGATAAGCTTGACAATACTTAGATGCAATATGTTGCGACTATTCTAGTACATGTTTGATCAGATTAATTCTTCATGTTTTATAACAATGTTGATGTTGGATATGAAGAAATAATCATTTGGAAATAATTGCCACATTGCTTTACTTGTTTCCATCATTTTCGTTTCTGTTGAAATCCAAATTTGTAGTTTTCTTTTGCCCCAGAGTGTCCAAGGCATTTAATTAGTTCTTGTTGAATTTCTCCAGGAGGGCAAAAGAGATTATTGTGCAACAAAAGGGAAACCTTCTGCTTGAATTACAGCAAAGATCGATTGAGTTCAATTCTATAATTTGGAAACATCAGAATATCAGGTCAGTAACGGCTTCTTTGGATCCTTTACAGGAAGTTAGTTTGCTTTGTTTTTCATCTGGTCCAGATTTTTTATACTTCTGTAGGTCATCATTGGTTGAGCGTATGCCCGTTCTTGACGAGGCAGCATATCTTGGTAAGAAAGCTGGATTGGCAATGGCCTCTGTTCCAGGCAAAGCTGGATCTACTCTGCCAGCGGCTTCTGGAAATTCGGTTCATCTTGCAAATGGTGTAGCTAAGCTGCCGACGGCTCCATTAGTTGATTTACTTGATTTGACATCTGATGACACACCTGCTCCTACTTCGTCAACTAATGATTTTCTGCAAAGCCTCCTTGGGGTCGATTTGACAAGTCCACCAGCATCAGGTTTCCACTTTACACTATTCTCCTGATTGTTTTAATACTATAAAGAGTATTTGTTTTGCCCTCCAAAGGTCTATTTGATCCCTCGTAACTATTGATGGTTCCAAAATGAATGGATCTATAAAGTTCCCACATCTATTGGCTTTTTATGGACAGGTGTAGCCTTTCCTTAGATTCCTATTTGACTTCTCAATGTATGCATAACCATTGTTCTAAGAATGCCCATTGACTTATAAACGCCACTGTTACATTTTGGCAAATAACATCAGTTTGCCGTCTCTAATCGTTGTGCAAATCTCAATTAACAACCTCTGGCTTTCTCAATGGGTTGTGCATATGTTGCTGCTCTCGGCAGTTCTAGCATATCGTTTTCTTTTGTTAAATTCTCTTTTCTGAGTTTGAGGAGTTTGCATGTTCGATAATTTGCTGTCATTTTTACCAATTTTACTTTTTCCTTTGTTCAGTTTGAGGCATTCAGGGATTTGGTATAGCTTAGTTGTGTATAGGAGTTTCAAATGATTGCTATATCCAAATGATGCCAACGTTTCTTTTCTTGTAGGTGTTCAAAATGGAAACACGGATTTTCTGTTGGATTTATTGTCCATTGGAACACCTCCACCAAGCGCATCATCTCCTACAAGTGTCGACTCTTCAAACTTATCTAATGCTATTGATCCATTAGAGAGATTGTCATCGCCTTCTTCACAGGCTTCTCCACCTACTTCGAATGTTCTCACACTAGAAAGTAAATCTCCTCCAGCTGCTGCTCCGTTACTAGACTTATTGGGTGGCTTGTCATCCAGTACACCTGTTCCAGGTAAGTTGTTGGCTGTAACTCAGCTTCCTACAGATTTACCATGCTGATCATTTTCACACTTTTGTTTGAGCAGAGGAAAATTCGATTTATCCATCTATCACAGCTTTCCAGAGCAGTGCATTGAAAATCATGTTCAGTTTTACAAAGCCAGCGGGGAAGCCTCAAGTTACACAGATCGAAGCTACTTTTACTAATCTATCTTCTATTACTTATACAAATTTTATTTTTCAAGCAGCCGTGCCGAAGGTATTTTAACTTTTCTGATGGAATAAGTTTTTCTATGTTTAAAATGCTGCTGTTTCTTAGGAGCCTTCTTCTTAATATAGTTTGATTAATCTTTGCAATCGGTGTCTAACTAGCTGTTGTATCATACATCTATAATTACCTCTTATTCTGAACTTATTTGATCTTTGAGCATAGATGCCTTCTTCAGTTCCATTCTTATGTCCTCTAACATTCCTTTGCCTATGGATACTTGTCTGCAGTATATACAGTTGCATCTAAACCCAGCTAGCAGCAATATTCTCCCTGCAAGTGGTAATGGGTCCATCACACAAGTGTTGACTCTAACTAACAGTCAACATGGTCAGGTACCTTACCACTAATGTTACTTAATTTCTCTTTGCTCATTTTTTGATATGAGAGTACATTTTTCTCATCAAAAGGGGTTAGTGTATACCCATACACAAAGCTCGACCAGATGTACGTTAAACATCTATGTGGATTGAGAAATTTGTCCAACTCTGTTTTCATTATTCTGGAACAAATACAAAATAGACATTGCTTTTAGTAAAAGAAGGCACTTGAAAGTGGCAATGGGATGCTTTTCAGATAGGCACAAGAAAAGACCGTAGAGCGGCAGTAGTAGAAATATACAAGTGTTTCTATTAGAAAGTGGTCTTGATAAAAGTTTTGTAGCCTGTTTTCGTTGGTGATGCTGGAAAGTGATGATTGCCACGTGGTGTATTACCGAATGTTTAGGGTAGATCACATGGGGTATTACGAGTGTTTAGGGTAGATCAATCTTGCAAAACTCACTTGTGCTAGTAAATAAACATTTTCACATATTTATAACTAGATCCACTTATACATTTCCTATATTATTCAACTAGTCTGATTGTCTCAATCGCTGTCCTCCAGTAAGACCGTCCATTCTCTGATTCTGATAAAGATAAGTATGCTTTCTAGCTTCCATCCGTTTGTTATAATTTTTGTCCATCTCCAAAAGGAGCTCACGGCCAATAGTTTATCAAAAGAAGGATGCATCAATTGATTCTTTATGATCTTATGCTATGTATGAAGTATCAGCTGTATGTATGTATTTCATATTAGTCTGGTTGATGCATCTTAATTTTTCATTTTAAACTCAAGTTTTGCTTTACAATCCAAATTACGAAAGATTCAGCATGCGACTATAGATTTTGCTTTATAATCAGACTCTTTTGATTTACGAAAATAGTTCCATTTTACAAAACTTTTTTGTTTTCGTTTTCAGCTCAGCGTGCTGAGTCGGCAACTACTTAAAAGAACGCTAGGAATGCATTTCATGATATATGCATATAAAACAGATCTCAACTTCATGAAACTTGAGATATAGCTCAAAAGAATAAGATAATAATAACCTTAAAAAAATTTTTAAAAAAATTGACATGCATCCAACAGCTTACGATGGACGATTTCATTGCTCAAGTAGTGAAATATCTTCTTCTTTTTTGGTCGAATTTTTTGTGGTAAACTAAACATAATAGTCGCTTAATATCTTTCTGTTTCAGAAAGCCCTTGCCATGCGTATCAGAATTGCCTATAAAGCGAATGACCAAGATGTGTTGGAACAAGGACAAATCAATAGCTTCCCGCCTGGTTTGTAAAGGTACAATGTTGTATTTATTTATTAATGGCCGCATGCAGAGATGGAAGCTTACTTCGTTATATGGAAGCTTACTTCATCAATTTTGTTTACATATCGCAAGTTTACGGTTAATATTTATGGCTGATGTTTAATTATATGTCAGTTTTTGAAGGGGAAGTCCGCTCGTGTGGTAAAATATATTTTTCCTAGAACTGATGTTTGACAAAGAAGTGTCATTCTTCAGAGCCTCTTGATATCCTTCATATAATCTTAAAAAATACACGGTTGTGTATTGGTATATGCATATCACATATATTTCAATGCATAGAGCTTGGTTATGATTGATGAATAGCAGTAAAGGTTCTGGTTTTCTCTTTTCCATATGAGATTAGATTAAAAAATCAAGCCATTTGCGTATGTATTAAAAATTATAGAGCATATAAAAAAAATTATTTAATTTTAAATAATATTTATACATATGTATTTTAAAATAATTTTATAAATTTCTCAAAAGGATATTGACTTTTTTGTAATAGTTTTGTAAAGTATGGATTTTTTTTTGGTTAAAATCTCACCAAGCGCGCTAGGGCGTTCATCGGTCTCACCGTCTCAATGTAGGTGCAGTTGATGTAGGGGTAGGATCTTGGGACTTTGCTAACTAAGATTAGCAAGTATGGGTTTTCATCACCATATGTTGTTTGCTTAAGAATTGGAAGAGTCTGATGATTCATCTTATACTTTGCTTTAAAATTACGAGATATTTATTAGTTATAAAATTTTAGAACCTCATTATATTAATTTAAAAATATTTCTTTTAAAAGTTTAGACACGATTATAGAACACCCTTAAAAGTATATGTATTAATTATAGTGATTTATGTATTTTTTAAAAAGAAAATTCTATTTGAAATGATTTTATAAAGCAAATATTTAAAAGAAACGCATAAAGTAAGTAACGAGTAGATTTAAGGAATAATGCCAAACAAGTCGCTATGATTGAAAACTCTTACAAATCAACTTTTATTTTTTTTAATAAATTTTTATCGAAATCTCAAAAGATTCTGAACGGTAGTTTAGAATTTAAGATGATTAGAGTAGTGTTGTAATATCTGGACTGGACTGAAATATTACGGAAAAATTATCTTAATGTTATCGCGAACTAAAATAAAAATTCTTTTAGTCGAGTTAAAAGAGTTAAAAAAGTGTTTCGATATGCTAATTTAGAATTTTAATTGGAGGAATTAATTTATTTAAGTACTATAAATCATGAATTTTTATTGACAATATTTTTTTCGCGAATTTAACTCTATTATTATTTTATGAGAAATAAATTATAATCTCTTGTTAATATCCAACTTTAACTGGACCAAATTTAATATCAAACTCTCCTTTCTTCTTTTACTATTGCTCAGTGGCAGTGGCAAGTACAGTCTCTCTCCATCTGCTCTATATTCCTAGTCCACCATCAATTCTCCTTTCCCAATTGTTTTCATTTCATCAACCGCCTAAAAACTCATCAAGCTGTTCTTCCAACAATGGTCATCTTCTTCCTCTTCCTCTTCTCTCTCTCCCTTCACCAGTCTCAGGTAATAAAGAAAATGAAGAACAGATTTACTTTTCACCCATTTATTCACCTCTCTAATCCATGGATCTCACCTTTTTTTTTTCCTTTTTTCTTTTACCCATCTTCTTTACTTCCGCAGATCAACTCCATCGCCGCCGCTGCCGAGCTCCACTCCTTCGCTGCCGATCTCCAAATGCTTCAACAAAAAATCGGGTAGTAAAATACATATATTAGTTATTTAATTATAGAAGCAAAAAGTTGGAAAAATCAGGACCGTTGCATTTGATTGAGATTGCAGGTACAATTTCTCAGCCGTCGAGTTCCTAAAGCAAGCGCTGACGCACGCGTCATTCTCCGGGGAGAATAACCGCGCATTCTCCTCGCTTGGGCTCTACGCCGTCGAGGCCGCCGCTGCGCTCCACGAGATCCGTCGAGATCCCGACGTCTCCGCCGCCGCACTCGCGGCCGCCGTGGAGGCGTCCGCCGGAACCGACGCTTGCGCCGCCGCCGGCGCGCGCCTCGGCTTGTCGGAGATTGTGCGGGTCGCCGGGAATACGAACTCGTCGGCTACAAGTGTCGTTTGCGGCGCGTTCCGCGCCATATTCGGCGCCGTGGCTCTGGATTCTGGTCGGATTGATGCGGCTGCCGACACGTTCTGGAAGGTCGCCGGAGAAGCTTCCGCCGGCGGCGAGGTGATAGCCTACTTCAATACATAAATGATATTGATGTAGTGTTATCATCAGTTTGTGCTTAGTATATTTGAACACTAAGTCTATTAGATGTAGTACTTGTGATCATCGAAGTGCTTTCAGCTTTCTTGTAACGAAATTAGTGTTGTTAATCTTCTCCCAAAAACTCTTCCCATTTCCTCGTGGCCGAGATTTATCCATGCCCGAACCGTCCAGTAGTTGATTAAGAGATGGGTTTCTCCTCATCTCATGGCCTTTATTTAACGCGCATAGTAGGAGTTTGTGACAAACATAATGTTGATACTTACCTTATTTTTACTCTTTTATTGCCGCAAGCATCGGTTTTCGCATACTTGATCCGGTGTGGATTGAATTCTTATTATGCGGATTTATTTACTCGAGTATTAGTTGCCAGGATCGAGGGTCCTTCGTAAACTGCTTCATTGGAGTATGACTGCGTATATGCTACATTTTCACAAGTCCACAAAGGTAGGATTTTTACTGGGGTTTTGTATAATGTTGGTAATTTCCTTATTTTTACTCTTTTATTACCGCATTCATCGACTTTCACATACTTGATTTGGTGTGGATCGAATTCGTATTATGTGGACTTATTTACTTCCTCGCTAGTGTGCTTGAGAAACATAAAGAAATATATTGTTGTATATTGTATCGCACGAGATTGTTGCGTGCAACACAAAGCAACATAGTTTTTGGGAGATATTTGTGCAACATTCTGGGTGAGCTACTGATTCTTAGCATATTTGCATGCAATTCTTAGCTGTGTAAGCTACTTTTGACATCTTTGTTATCTGTAGGGTTGTGAATATGCTGAAAATCAGTGGCGGTTTTATATGATTATCATTTCATTCATCATGCACGATCTGATTATCTAGAGTGTCTGTTTTAGGCCTCTCAAATTGTTCTGTATACTTATGGAGTGCTTGTTGATGAGTACTAATCAATGTTTCCGTATTGAGGGAACCGAGCTTCGGTGAACTCAGATCACGGCATGTGTCGGACGCACTGATCGTGGTATATCAACCATGCTGATATCATTTGTTTACTATTTTCTAAATTAAAATAAATAATTAAAAATTAGTTTAAAACTTTAAATATAAAATTTTGGTATGTGTTGTATTGGTGTATACTGTGCTGGTAACTACCGGAACAAATACTTGCCGGCGGCGCAAACCATGCCAACCATAATTCCCTTAATAATAGGCCGAATAAGTGCTTAAAAATACTATTTGACATTTGGCCTATTATTAAGGGATCAAACATATTAAATAATAAATAATATGTATTATTATTAATAGTAGGGAATTTGGCAATCGCGCCCCTTTTAATGGGTATTTAGCAAACAGCGTCCCTTATGAAGAGGAGATGTCGTTGGTATTTGCAGAATCCCCCAACGAGATCTCCAGATCATATTGGACAATTCCAAAAGAATATAGACATCTATCTGAGTAAATTCTAACGTAGCACTGGCAAAGATGAACATCGAACCCTCCATCTATCGATGCTAGATTTCGCTTATTTTCGGATAATTCCCTACAATGGGTGATGAATGCTGAAAATGAAGAAAATACGTATGTTCAGCGATCGATAGATGGTAGTCATTAATGCTAAGCTTTGTTCTCTGTCATTTGTTTGTAAAGTTCTCGTAAAGGTTTCGGAGAAAACACCTCGTCTTTACGGGGTGAGCTTGAGCCAATTCTAGCAGCGATGAGCGACGTAAACTAGAGCAGTCACGGTTGTGACGGCGGCAATGGAGCCAATTTTGAGACAGAGAGAGCGAGAGAGTTAGGGAGAGAGAATGAGTGGGTTTAACTCAAGAATTGCACGTGAAATCGGCTGTGTTCAAAATATTGCTTAAAAGCGACGATAATATGTCGGAGCCATTTTGATCATTTCACATAGTAAAGGATCGCGGATCGCCTAAAAAATCTATAGAGGATGCTATTTGCTAAATACCTATATTGGGGGGGGGGGGGGGGGGGGGGGGGCAATTTACCAAAATTCCCTTAATAATAATAATACAAATAATAAATCAATAGAAGATGAATTTTATTGGCTAAATTACACATAAAAATAACTCCAAACGCATAACCAAAAAAAAGGAAAAAAAAAAAAAAGAAAAGAAAAAAGTTTAATCCCATAGCAACTACAGAAATTACATATCAATCTTTCTTTTCTTTTCTTTTTTTTTCTTTTCATTTCTTAAAATCTCATGCATCAGAAGCCATTGACCTATCTAATTCCTCTTCTTCCCTAACAATTGCACTAATCTCCGCCTCAACTTTACTCATTCTCGGCCGGTTCTCCGGCGAGGGGTCGACGCACCGCATTGCCAGCCTCAGCAGCCTCACCATCCCCTCCTCGCTGGCGCTTCCACCGGCGACCAACTTTCCGTCGAACACCTCCGCCGTCCACTCCTCCCTCACCACCGACTTCACCCACTTCACCAGCTCCTTTCCTTCGTTATTCTGCGCCAGCAATTTTCCCGTCAGAAGCTCCAGAAGAATCACGCCGTAGCCGTAGACGTCGCCGGCGAAGACGTCGGGAGTGGGGGGGCTGACGGTAGCAGTGGCGGGGATGAGGCCGTACTCAGTGATGAGAGGGTCCATGGTGGTGTAGATGAGCACGTTTGTGGACTTGAGATTGCCGTGGGCGATGTTGGAGCCTTCGAGTTGTTGGTGCATGAAGTTCAGGCCAGCTGCAATGCCCGCCGCCGCGCGGAGGCGGTGCGGCCAGTCGAAGTTACAGCCGCCGCCTGCCGAGGAAGAAAAATGAATGAGCATATATATATATTATAAGTAATTTAAGTTTGAAACAAACAGTGGCTTGGTGGTGTTGGTCAGTAATTGTGCTAGTCCCTCCTAGCTAGGACAATACTTGATGTATTAATTTTTTTTTTTTTTTTGTAAATTATGATAGAAAAATTTGTCTATGGATGAAAACGAGCTGAACTGCCATGAGCAGCTCGACATAGAACTCATTTAACCTTTGATCGAGCTTGAATTACTGAGCTCAAGGCAAGTTGGAGCATAGATTGAAGCTCACTTGTTAAACAAGCTAACTATGAGCATCGTGTTATTTGGCTCGTTGGACTCGCCAGCCTAAATAAACTTTTAATTTTATTCAAGAATTTTTTACAACAATATTACTCTAGCAAAATTCGATCTAAGCTTAGCTTTATTCATACAATCGAGTCAAGTTCAAGTTGAACTGGAGCATAAAATTTTCTGAATTGAGTCAAATTCGAACTTATCCACTAAAATTCCTTGAGCTTGAGCAAAAACAATCGAGCCAAGTTTTAGCTAAGTAGTGCTTGGCTCATTTTTCACCCCTAATTTTGTCCATAATTGGATCCGCTTGTATGTGACTGTCGTAACATATAAACTAATAGATGACGCTAATCTATGTTCCACTAACCGAGTAGTCCAAATTTTTCAATCTGGACATGTTTGAAGACGCGTGTTATCCTATACAGGATATAGAGTGGATAAATCTTCAACATCCTTACGGATGATGCTTGCAATATTCGAACCCTCCATCTCTATGTTATAGGGTGAAAACTCGACAATCTGACCTACACTCTCTGGCCTACTTGATATACTAAAGTTATTAGATGTCTAAGTAAGGGTAACTCGAGACAACCCAACCCCGACTCAAATCATGAAAAATATTAACGAGCTCGAGCTGAGCCCAAGCTTTGTGTAGATATACAATTCGGCTTAAATTTGGTTAATGAGTGGAGCATGTGACAAAGTTAGTGAAGAGTTCGAAATCGTGAACATCTAATTCGAAATAATAATTAATAAATAGATGACTAATAATATATGTATGAATTATCCAACCAAAATCTCGAAAAAAGAAGGAAAAGAAAAAGAAGAATGAAGCAATATAGTAAATCACGCTCTAAGAAAGAATATTCTTAATATTCTTTGTAAGAATATTAAGAATATTCTCACCTTCATTTTTTTTTAATACTAAGAAAGAATATTCAAGCAAAATGGTGATCGTCCCAGAAAAAAAAAAAAGAAAAAAAAAGAATGAGGCCTATGGCCTTTAAGCTTTCAAGCATACTAGGCACTAGCGGAGGATGCACCCTAAGTACATATGTCAAAAATAATTAAAAAAATTTTAAATTTATTATCAGTAAAATTAAAAGATTTTAAATTTATAATTATAAAATATTTCATATTTTTTCAATTATACCAATTTATCAAATATCATATTTTTCTGAAAATAATAACAAAATATGACTTAAAAAATATAAAAAGACAAAACCACAAATAAAAATATCTAATCTAATATGAAAGTCATATAGAAAATATATAAGAGATAAAAAAAAATAAAGATTTTATAACTTTCCATGGAATATATAAGCGATACTGTATTTATGATAAGTACTTAAAATAATTATATGAAAATATATGACACTACTAAAATCTCTTGTTTATAGATGCATAATGAGCATTATCATGCTCGAAAATTTCAGGAGTCTAAATTAGCTATTTATTCTACTCAAAATATATAAACATAATAAAGAAAAAACAGTTTCTCAAAAAATAAATAAATAAATAAATAAAAACATACCATGCAAGAGCATGAAGAGATTGCCATTCTGCTGAAACTCATACACAACAAGCTTCTCTTGCTCGGAAACATAAAATGCCACCGGCGGCAACACATTCCGGTGCCGGAGAGTCTCCAACCGCTCCATCCTCGATCTGAACTCCGACGGAGAAATGCCCCAGAAACTACTCTTGATCCTCTTCACCACCAGCGCATGATTTGCTTCCCCTACCACCACCTTGTAGGAGCTCCCAAACCTCCCCCTCCCCATCAACTCCGCCGGCGCTCTCATCAACTCGTCGAATTTCAGTTGGTCCTTGGCTATCGCCGGAGCAGCACCTGAGAGTAACGCAGGGTGGAGGTTCTACACAATTAGTATACGAACAAGTTGTGTAGTGAATTGTTTGGATAATGTCAAAAAAAAAAAAAAAATCTACCTTTTAAAACTCGTAAAAATTATTATCTATACTTTTATAGTAATTATTAACTCAATCCAATATATATATTTATAAGTATTTTTAAAAAAAAATTAAATACTAAGAATAAGATTGTACTTTATAATTTTTGTATTCAAAATTTTTTCATATATATATATATATATATACACGAAAGTTTAAAATGCTCTCCTTACAGAAAATTTAAATCTATCAACATTACAATCTACTAATAGCACACCCGTGATGCATGTGTAAAAAATAGTTAATTAAATTTATAATTAGTAAACTTATAACTTAATTTATAATTAAAAATATTTTTAATCCACTCAATTAAATCAATCTATTATAATTATATTTTTTCTAAAAAAATAAAACAAATAAATCATAAAAAACCTAAAAATATAAATTTACAAATAAAAGAAAATATAATCTGAAAATTATGAGAAAAAAAAAGAATAGGTCTTATACTTACCTAATGGATTATAAACCACATATTATTTATAATAACTAATATATATATATATATATAATATTTTTACTATTAAATAATTATATTAAAATATAAGATACCACTAAATCTATCTCTTATTCTTTCCCATTATAGTTATATAATAATAATAATAATAATTGATTGTTATTGTATATTCAATTATATGTATATATGTCATGATAAATAATATAAAAAAAAAAGTAATAATAAAATTGTAAGAAATAGTTAGTTAGTGTCACCTAGAATCACCAGAGACGTCGATGAAGCCGCCACAGGAGCCGAAAGCTCCGCCTCGTCCGGCGTCTTGGAAGAGCTCTGCACCACCTTCTTTTCCTCATAAGAAGAACCTATACTATCACGATCATCTGTCTTCTTCTCCTTCTTACTGAACATAAACTTGAACACTATCAATAAAATCATGGTAAATCCAAGTAAAATGTACCCTGAGATCATGGCTAGCTTCTCTCCAGAGATACGAAAACGTTTCTTCTTCTTCTTCGTATTACGTTCAGGACACGTAACGTTAATAATCTTGCCGCAGAGCCCAGAGTTTCCGGCGAACGCAGCAGCGCCGGCCCGATCGCCGCCGTCCGGGATCGGCCCTGAAAGTTGGTTATAGGCCACGTCGAAGTTGTCCATGTTCGTGAAATCAAATTGCGGGATGCCTCCGGAGAGACTATTATTTTGAGCTAAAAACGTATTAAGTCCCGAAATATCAGCCAAGCTTGCCGGAATCCAGCCGGAGAAGTTATTGAACGAGATATCGAGCGATTTGAGATTCTTCAGCTGGCCGAGTTCGTCTGGGAGTTCGCCGGAGAGTTTGTTTCCTCGGACGAGCAAGCTTTTCATACCGGCGCACTTGGATATCTCGGAAGTTAGGGTTCCGGTGAGCTTGTTCCAGCGGAGGCGAACGACGTTGATCCCCGTCGCGGCACATAGTAACGACGCGTTGATTTTTCCGGCGAGGTTGAGATTGTCCAACAAAAGCTTCTTCACCTGATTTTTGGAGTTGCATGAAACTTTACTCCACTTACTTTTGGACGCATCGCCGTTGCATGGATCGACGTCAGCATTCCACCGTAGAGATTGAACAGCGTTGTTGGAATTGCTATCAAGTGTCTGGAGAAATTTGATCAAGGAAATCCGTGCGCCGGATGTCTCAGCGTTTGTAATAATGGAGAAGTTCAGAAGAATGAGGAAGAAAGTAAATGAGATCATCAGCCATGGACATGAAGAAAGCTTGGTGATGATCTCCATGGGAGTTGGAAGGTGGAGGAGATGAGAGTCTTGGTATAAAGTTAAGGCTGAGACTACAAGATGTGCAGATCAAATGGTGCCGTCTTCATGAAAGCGACGAATTTTTCTTTTCTTTTTTTCTTTTTTTCTTTTTTTTCTTTTTTATTTTTATTAAATACGTACGAGCAAGAGAAAAAAAAGGACAGAAAAAATGTAACACTATTAATATTAGGTTGTATTGAGTGAGCTGTGTGTAATGCAGGCTGGTTGAGCACAAGAATGTTAATTTGTTGGGTCCACAACATTGTTGTATGGCATGATAATGTCAATATTGAAAAATTTTGAACACAAAAAGTAAAAATATGTTCTATTTAATATTAAAATTTATTTAAAATATTTTGAAATAACTACTTTAAAGTTTGAAGTCTTAGTTGTGCTTTGGAGTTGCAAAATAGATATTTTGATGTATTATAAAATTTTAAATATCACAATTGTAGAACATGTTAATATTTTTGTATTTGTTTTTTTAAATATCTTAAAATAGAAGTTTCGGAGAATAGTGCACATACCATAGGAGCCATGTTTGGTGAAGTATAACGCTGATCAAGCACTCATCTCAATGTTAACGCAGAATTTGGCATGCCACGTAGCGTAAGAAAAAGATAAGGTTAGGTGAGAATCTCAATTCAGTCTAAAGTCCCAGAGCAGGCTGAGATTAAAAAAGTGGTCGATTCCAAAAGTCTGAATTGAGCAAGAGCGATCATGGAAAGACTTGTGGCACGATAATGGTATACTAACCGGTTATTCTGGATCTATGCCAAATTGGGAATATTGCGACATATGGGACAACCGAAAATTGCGGATCGACGCTGGATTTAGAATCTCCAACTTTTTTTTACTATAACTTTTCATACATGCACAAGCACCTGCCTATAAATACAGTGCACAACCGCCTATCAATGTTTATTTTTTAGACTTTGAAAGAGAACTATGTGACTGAAAGAGAGATTCCTTATAATTAAGATCGAAGTTTGCTCTATACCTCGACCCATAGGAAGAGTGTGGAAGATATATAGTTTTTTTCATTTAGTGAATTTTCTGTCGCTAATCACATGAACGTCGTAATATTATCAGTTAAGAATTTTAGTGATATCACCCTCGCTTCACGTTATGCTTATATCTGACTCGCACTGTGTAATAACTAGTGTTTTATTTGTACTAATTACAATATTATAACTTAAAATAGTCAAATACGTTATATTTAATGTTTTTTAAAATAAAATCAGCGAAATAGAAAAAAAAGTTGGACAAAGTATGTCAATAAAACAATGTTATTATTTTTTTGTAAATGAATGGTAATTAAATATTTCAAAATATCTATAGTAAACAATAATAGAATTTATAAGTAGTTAAATATGTTTTTATGTTTAATTATTTTTTAGATCTATATGACTTTATTTTTAGTAATACTAATTTTTTTAACTAGAGCAGATGAAGGATCAGTATAAGATTTTTTTTTTTTAATAATTAGATAATAAGGAAGAGACCAAACTAATACGAATAATAATCTAACTTAAATAAGAGAACATAATATAAATAAAGGGCTTTGAAATTATCAAACGAAATGGTGATCTTTTTCTGGTATTATATTATAATTAATTATCACCATTTGTAGCAGTAATTTTTTTAAAGGAATAATTACAAATTAGACCTCCTATGTCAAGTAAACACAAAATTACGTGACGTCTTAAAAATATATTTTTAGAGGCCGAAACTTAATCTTTGAAATAGGGGAAATAGGAGCTGATACGTAGAAGGCCCAACATTTTTTTATTAAGGTGTGATTTACAGGCACTGATTTTGGCCTAATTTTTTCGTAGGCTAATTTGTCATTCCACTGATAAACATTTCCCTTCTTCCCAAGCAAAGATAAAAACCTTGGCCCTCCTATATTGTGCTGCTCAACGCCGCCGCCGTCCCCCGGCAAAGCACTCCATTATATGCTCCACTGCGTCTGCCGGGGAATATCCGCCGCCTTCCGCCGAGTAATATCCAACGCCGTAATTTCTCCGTCGCCGGCGAAGCTGATGGCGCCGAAGCCGAAGCCGACAGCTGCAAGGCCAGAGTTCGCCAGAGACGATGAGTACCTCGACACCGTGATCAAGAAACGCATTCGTCTGTTTACAGAGATCCAAGCTCAACAGCAGCTACATCGCCTATCCATCGGCGGAGATCCGATCAAGTGATCTCTCTATCTCTCTCTCGCGTACTTTATTATTGAGCACTGCTCTATCGGTACCTCTGATGCAATCTAGACCACACACCTAAGTGTGACGCACAGCAATGCACGATGCGTGGTTTCAGATTTCAACACGTTCATCAGGGCTCTCCAATTCACATTGGGATGAGTATTTGTGCTATTCTTGGGTCGTCGATCATTTTTTGCCCCCAAACTTTCACTTAGAATCAAGCATGAAAATGGACTAATGCGTCGTAAATGTGACCAACCTGATGCTCGAATGAACTGGTTACTTTTGAGTGATAGTTTAAGAGAAACTTCGGGATGCATTCGCTTGTTCAGAGAGATCCAAGAACAACGCTAATCATTGGCAATGAACCTTCAAATGATCTCTCTTATATATTCGTTTTTACCAATCCCAAGTCATCTTGAGATAGTATTTGGGCCAACACCTTGGGTCGTCTAGCATCTTTGTTTATCTTTGTAGAAATATCAGATTTTGGATGGATTAGACATAGCATGATAGCAATATAGAAGGGAAAATGCAAGAGCTCCGAAGGTTGTCCAAACCTCTTCCTAAAGTCAAGCATGCATTGAACTATGTTATGCTTCAATTGAGCTAGCTGATGCTCAAAGTGAACTTCATTGTTTAGGCAGGATGAATTAACTGCTAAAGCTTCCAAAAAGCATCCTAAACTTTCACCCCAAATCAAGCATGAATTATTTATCAACGCGTAGATGGTAGTTTCGGGTTTAACTTTGGAACAACTTCTGGTAAGGTAACATTTCTTGTTTCTTTGTTTTTCACCCATGCCAAGTCATCTTAGTATAGGTATTTGAATCAAAACTTGTGGTCGCCTAGTGTTTTTTTTTCTATTGAGAACGAATAGATTTGGGAGTATGGATTAGACACGTCGATAAAGAAGGGAAAATAAAAGAGCTAATTTGTCCGAAACCTCTGCCCAAAAATTAAGCATGCATTGAACTATGTCATGCTTAAACGTGAATTGGGTAGATTTTGGAAGTAAATTAAACGTAGTGATAACTATGAACTCATGCTAGAGCTCCTAAAAATTTGTCTTAAACTTCCCCCCAAAATCAAGCATGAAGTGAACTATGTTATATGTAAATGTGAGCTTCCTGATGCTGAAAGTGAACTGCATCTGTTTTGGAGGATGGATTAGAAGTAGCAATACTGTGCGAAATGCTAGGGATTTTAAAAAAATTGGCCCAAATGTTCACCCAAAATCAAGCAAGGAACCGAAGCTTGTGCTGCTTAAATGTGAACTATCAACCATCTGATGCTCAATTTAACTATTTGATTTTAGGGTGAAAGTTTGAGCGGGAGCTCTAATATTAGTTTTAGTTAAGTTGTTTTATAGTAGTAATTATGCTGTATTCCTACCTTTATGACAACCATACATGTGATTCATGAAACAGTACTCAACTTCATGTATGCTTAAAGACTGGGCTATGTTGTATAGTATGATTTTGTGTCTTTTCTTGGTGATTGTTTGCTATGATCCAATTTGAAATTTTATGCTACATTGTTGCTTTCTTTTGCCGTTATTTGTGTATCCAGGATTACATTGCCAGATGGTGCTGTCAAGGAAGGAAAGAAGTGGATCACAACACCTTTAGATATTGCTAAAGAGATTTCTGCTGGATTGGCTGCAAAAGCTTTAATATCTAGAGTAAGTTTCACACTCTTACTTTCTTACCTGAAAATACTATAGTCCTATTTTATGCTGTGGTTATGTTTACAAAGTTTAGGCATTTTATATGCAGTGCACTTTGCCAATTTTAAGTTTCAATCTGTTTGGATTTTGAGGTTTAGAGGAAGATGCCAGACATAGATTGACTTTTACCAACCAATGGAATAAGGCTGTCATTCATATAGCAAATTCCATCCTCGCTAAAATTCAATCTTCTAGCTGAATCATAATTAAGTTTGCAGTATCTCTCCCTCTCTTTCTTTTTTTTTTCTTTTTTATTTTAATCGTGCTATCTTTGAATGGAATGTTGTAGCTTGTGGCGATAGTTCTTTCTGCATAATTGTTTGATCAATCATAGCTGAACTAATGTGATTAAGAGTCACTTTCCAGGATATTTCTCTTGTATTTGTTGATGGGCTGTCTTGCATTGCTTTCAAAGTACGTCTACTTCTGTGCTATTTGCTGAGTGCTGATAATAACTTTCTCTCCTTACGTTCACCTTGAAGGTGAATGGAGTTCTTTGGGACATGTCAAGACCACTTGAAGGAGACTGTGAGCTGAAATTGTTTCAGTTTAAAGATAATGAAGGCAGAGATACGTTTTGGCATTCCAGTGCGCACATCCTCGGGCAGGTTATAATACTTTGAAATACTAGATTAGCATGTTGACTAACATAAAATTGACTTTTATGCACATATCATGCTTTGTGGCCTTTTCCAATTGGTTGCTGTTGCTGCTGTTACAATCAGAAATTTTATAACTGTTCTGTCTACAAACAACTTTATCCTTTAAAAAAAAAATACTGACAGTCTTCTGTCGTTCAATTACAGTCCCTTGAACAAGTTTATGGATGCAAACTATGTATTGGACCATGTACTACTAGAGGGGAGGTGAGAAAGACCATCTTTTTCATTTTTTATGTGTTGATTGTTGGTGTCACCTATAGGAGTTTGAATCTGGTGCTGCTGGGCTTTTCTTATGATGCTGCTTCTTCCTTTTGGCACTTCATAATTTTGTTGTGCTTGTATCTTATCCCAGTTATGTGCATCTTATGACTGTGTTTTATCAGTCGGCTCATTTGAAAACCATAAAGAAACTATATATAGTGCTTTCAATTTTTTTTTTTTTTAATGGCAGTATTATCTTTCACAGGGTTTCTATTATGATGCATTCTACAATGGGCTGACCTTGAATGAGGATCACTTTGACCAAATTCAATCTCAATCACGTAAAGCTGTTGCAGTATGTTTTTGAACACTTTGCCTTTAAGGAATAATGCTGCTTTACTTTTCGCTAAATCATGTGCATGTATACCTGAATGTGTTTCTCTAGTTTACTAACTGAAACAATAAAGAAAAAATATTTCATAATATAAATGCGCATATTATTCTTTGCTAGGCTAATATTAGCTGTGCTTGTATTAAGCTAACAGAAGGCATTTACAATAATATCTGGATTATGGTTTTTCTTACTGAAACTACAAAGTCATTTTGTTAACCTTCGCACAATGAAAAGAAGTTATCCAGGTATGCAATTAATTAATGTTTTGTGCTAACACCATATCATATAATGGTTGGGTGCAAGCCAAATAGGGATCCACTATCATGTGTGTGCCTTTGATGTTGTCCAAATTATGCCTGTGAAGTAATATTTCGTTGCGGAAGTAGTAAGTAGTGGACAGTTAGTCAAACATTGAAGCATTTAGCAGGAGCAAACAATCTGGACATATGAGTGCGTAGCCTACCTAAGCATCATGTTGGTTTTTAAGATCTCTTGCCACATATGCTAGTGATCCTTTGATCATGGTTTTGGGTGATACTTGCAATTATACGCTTTTTACTTAGATTCACGTGTTATATTCTTATATTGTTTAGTTCATACATAAGACAGTTAGCCAATTATTATAAACAAATTTTGCTAGATATTATGGAAGGCTAAAGTTTGCCTCGTATCCTCATGAGTCTAAAACCTAAATGGTTGATAAAATTATGTTGATGCAGGAAAAACAACCTTTTGAGCGGATTGAAGTTTCTAGAGAACAAGCGCTTGAAATCTTTGCAGAGAACCAATTTAAGGCAAGAATTTGTAATTTTCTGTGAAAGTTGTGGACTCTTTATTGCTTATTATGCTTTCTTAAGTTATTGGACTGATACCATCCTCCCAAATATAATAGTGCTCTGGACTTCAAGTCTTCTGTTTAGTAACTTTTGGGTTGTTCTATTCCTTGAATTGAATTAAGACAAACTGTTGACGTTTGCAAAGCTACATAGGTATTTATTCCTTGGTCTCTGCGACTATATTCTTTATTACTAATGCTATTTTACAGGTTGAACTTATTAATGAATTACCTGAAGATGTAACAATCACTGTTTACCGGTGCGGTCCTTTAGTGGATCTTTGTCGTGGTCCCCATATACCCAATACTTCGTTTGTAAAAGCATTTGCTTGTCTGAAGGTGATAACTTATTTCCCTAATATAAGTATGTTATTCAACAGCAATTAGTTATTCTGTTTGTGATCAATATTAACAATAAAATTCTTGAGTTCCAGGCCTCATCGTCGTATTGGAGGGGAAAAGCGGACCGGGAGAGCCTGCAAAGAGTTTATGGAATTTCATTTGCTGACCCTAAAGATCTCAAGGTATTAATTACAGGGTTGTTGATACCAGATTTTGCTTTGTTTTATTAAGTTGCTTCAAGGTAAATGCTTAAATTACCTAGTTCTAACAGCATTAAACACGTTTATTCTGCAACATGTTGTAGGTTAAACATGGGTGGTTCATATCTGTTTCTAACCTAATGGTGAAAAAAATTAGTATTTTCTCATTGTGTTAATTATGTTCAAATATATAGCGACTTTATGAACATGCTAAATACATTTCTTATGTAATAAACTTTTAAAGCAGTTTTGCTTTGAGACGTATCTTATATGTCGTAGACATGTAAATTAATATTTTGTTATAGGATTTTAAGCTAGACATAGGGACTTGTTAAATTAGGTAGCTTGGAGATTATCTTTTCCAAGTAATATTTCGATATTTAAGGGTGAGCTTGGAGATTTGGTTAAGGACTATTCATTTTGTTAAAGCCTATGATTTGGTGTGGACAGAGATTGTGTCCTTGATTATGTTGCTGCTCCTCTTTCATTAGTTTATTATGGATACTATATTTTGTTTTCAAATATTCAAATATTCATTTTCACTAAATTGTCTATGAAAAGGAGACATTGCTAAAAGTTTGGTCGGTGACATTGCCCTTTGTGTTCCCTTTTCCTTAATCCTCATAACAACAACATCCCAGTGATAAAACCTGCCTTGACAGGGTCTGGAAGGGTAAGATGTATGCAATCATACCGCGTAGGAGGCTATTTTCATAGGGATCTCGGCCTTAAGATCAGTATTGTCAAAGACGCAAGGCGCACTGAGGTGGAAGGGTGGTTCTATAGCCTAGACACAAGGCGCAAGGCAAGGGCCTTTTGCAGGCAATGCACGCTATTTCCTGGGATCTAAATGTATACATAACAAAGATAAAGTTAAACCAAACTAAACATTTGAAGTTATACATATCAAATAGCAATAATCAATTCAAAGTAACTTCGAATTTCAAATTCAAACATCACATACATTAGGATCATCAGAATTACTTGGCTTTGATGATACAGTATAACCTTATTCAGTGTTCATTTTAGTTTCTATAATTTCTAATTAAAAGCATATACGAAAACATTGCAGCCAGTGGCCAAAGAAAAAACATAGCAGAGCATTACAACAGCTGTCTACCCAAAAAAACAAAAAAACAAAAATCAGTGCCCAAAAAAAAACAAGCAGCAACTGCCCAAAAAAAGAGCAGCTGCTGGCCCCTCAAAAAAAAAAAAGAAAAAGAGGAAGACAAAAACAGCAGCAAATAAAAAGAAATATCTAGAGAACCTAGATGGAGGAGGTAGGCTTGCTTTCTTTCTTCTTCTCCTCTTTAACTTCTTCCTCTTCTCTTTTTTTTTTTCTCTTCTCCTTTTACTAGGGTTTTATTTTGGGAGTGAGGAGAGTGCTAGGGTTTTGTTTTGGGGGGTGAGTGGGCGCGTGAGAGGGAGGGGGGAGATGGGGTCACATTGCTTTTTTATTTTTAAAGACTGGGCGGCATGTAATAGGCACGCCCGGGCACACCTTTTACAGGTGCATCCACCTCTAACCGAGGCGGGCGCAAGACCCCCGGGGCGCGCCTAGGTGCGGGTCGAGGCACGAATAGGCGCGCCTTTAGCTATATTGCTCAAGATTGATAGAAAATAAGTTCCAGAATTGATAGAATATAAGATCTTCCAGCTGGCTTTTGTGTTGGAGACCAGATATTGACTCTTGTTTTTTCTTTGTTCTTTTTTCTTTCGTTTTTTTCCGATAGTGAAGCGTCCCACTGATGATTCTCTTCGCTGATATATGGATGCTCATCGCAAAATTTGGGTCCAATGATATCAATAAAATCCACAATGATCTTCTTCCTAGTTCTTTTATGGATTTTAATTTTCATCAAATTTGACAATCTCGTCAACCCTACTTCTCTAAATGGAGGATCCTTTCCGGAACATTCTTGGCAGGTCATTGGACCCAGTGCACTTGAATCCTTGAATTCAATTGCTATACAAGCGCTTTGGTGCTGAAAGTTTTTGTTGTTTCTGATTGTGTTTTTAAGCAAGGTTTAAGGTGTCGTCTCGTGCAGCTTTCAGTAAATCTCAAACCCGAGACATGCCGATCGTGTCGATAGTGCTCTGCTTATTTATATTTAGTTGTTATTTTTAAAAATCAAATTCATTTAAAAATTCAAATATAATATTTTTCGGCACGTTCTGTGCCAACTACCGGAACAGACACGTGATGTCCGGCATGGGCTATGCCGATCTGCACCTGAAACCATGGTTAAGAGTAAAACATTTATATTACATATTGACAAACAAAAAACTTATGATTTGGACTTTGACAAGATGGCATTTTAATTAGCCAAGTGATCTGGTAAGCTTGGCGTTATACCATATTCGAATGTAATACATAATAAAGCCAGAGTGCTGACCCTTTCATCTCCAAGCATGTGCTAGATCGGGATTAATATGTTTTAATGATGTTACGCTAGTAGTGGTTGTAGTTTGGATCATATCTGAATTTGTACAGATCGAAGTAATATTAAGAGTTTCTTGTTTACATTTGAAGTAAGAGTAACATTTGGTTGCATTGCAGTTTTGATTAGAGTTGCGAATATGCTTGCATTGCGGTTTTGGTTAGAGTTGTGAATATCTTTGTCCATAATGCAGCTATGGTGAAAGCTTTTTTACTTTTTGTTAATGTAGGAACATTTAAACTTTCTAGAAGAAGCTAAGAAACGTGACCACCGACTACTTGGACAGAATCATGAACTTTTCTTTTTTCACCCCCTCAGGTATTGATGTCTGAGTTGCTAATTTGCTGTTTCTTGGACCCTGTTAACTTGCTACCTGCATCATCTTAATTTTCAGCCCAGGAAGTAGTTTCTTTCTTCCTCATGGGACCAGGATCTATAACAAATTGATGGAATTTATTCGAGCAGAGTATTGGAAGAGAGGCTACCAGGAGGTTAATTTTGTTTCACATGTTTCCTGAGGTTTGGGGCATTCGGCAGTCAGTGTTACTTGCAATGTTTTTATTTGCTTTCAGGTCATAAGTCCAAATATTTATAATATGCAACTTTGGGAGACATCAGGACATGCAGCAAATTACAAAGAGAATATGTTTGTCTTTGAGGTGATACCATCTGCTCCTATTGTCAATATGATTTGGAATATGGTGTTCTTTCCTTTCTATCTTGTGCTTCCTAAATTGCAACCATTAGGTTTGTTACTGCAGATTGAGAAACAAGAATTCGGTCTTAAACCAATGAACTGTCCAGGCCACTGTTTGATGTTTGACCACCGAGTTCGTTCATATAGAGGTGAGCACCTCTGTAACTGCAGCGCCAGTCATATGATGCAATGTATATGAAAACCATGTATTGGCCATGGTTCAGCTTATAGATTTAGACCTCTTTAGCAGAGGTGAAACAGTATGCCATAGAATGTGAAGTGTTAAAAGTTTAGTAGAAGTAGTTCTATCTTTATTAGTTTGTAAGATCATAAGTAGCATGTTTTTTTGGTTTTTTAAATAGATTTACAACTGTTGCATACTTATTTAATCGTAAAGTCAAACAATATAACATCCCTTTTTTATATTTTAATCTTTCAAAGTGATACGATGGGCATTTACATATTGTAATCAATTATTGTCCTACTATTCCCTACTTGCATTTTCAATGTTCTTGTGGGCTTAGGCTGCATTACTGCTCCGGTCTTAGGTCCGTTTTGGTCCAAGGACCGATTAAGCAGTCATGCTGCCTAAGCCCATGAGAATGTTGAACGGCCCAAGCCAATGTCAGGCCTTGATCTGATCGTGTGCATGAATCCTGATCAACGCCATGCCTTGATCACATGCGTCTGCCTGGATTAGATCGTGCGCCTACGTGTTGGACCAAGCCCAAGCCGACAAGAGATCAGATCGTGCAATAGAGATTGATCACTTATTGATCGTGTGGCGGAGAAGTAACATGCAACGAAGTAAAGATGTGCGGTAGCGGAATTGGAATCTCGTGTCGAGATTCCAATGCACGCGACCACACGAAAATTGACAAGCGGCCTTGAGTGATTGATCTCGAGCGATGACGGTGCAACATTGATTGATTCGAGCGACAACGGTGCGGTTTAATCGATCTCGAGTGGCGGCAGCTCGGCGTTGATCAATTCAAGCGATAGGCGCGCGTTGAGTAATGTGACGGTTGTCATCTACATCAAGACGGCAGCAGTTCAAGCTCGCAGACTTCACAACAGTGAGACGCGCCGAGCGCGAACCGGTCCAAAACCGGACCGGTAGGGGTGTTCAAAATCGGGTCGGGTCCGGGTCCAGCCAAACCCGGACCCGACCCGAACCTCCCCGGGTCTGGCTTAGCCAGACCCGACCCGTCCAAGACCCGACCCGACCCGAGCTAGTTCGGGTCCGATCGGGTCGGGTCGGATCTAATCGGGTCTTGTCGGGTCTTATTTTTTTAAAAAAAAAATTATTTTTATTTTATATTATATATTATATGGCAATATATAAGGAATAAAATTTTTATGATTATTAAATTTAATACACTAAGATCTCTTATATAGACTAGACAACTTACTACACTTGTTCCATATATGATATGGGATAATTATTAACATTTAGTGGACTTGTATCATATTTCACTAATTGGTTAAGTGGGCTAAGCCCATTAGTGTAAGAATTATAAAATTATCCCATATCAATTATAGGTTAAATTTGGAGAAACTTTTAGTCTATATAAGAGTTCTTCATATAATAATTTCTATCATAAAAAAATATATACATATATTTTATACATACAAATAAATATAATTAAGACATACACCATATACCACACATATATATATATATATATATATGTATATATATATGTGGTCGGGTCGGGTCGGGTCTTGACGACTTGGACCCGGACCTGACCCGACCCGAACATCGGGTCTAATATTTAGACCCGACCCGACCCATGGACCCGATAGACCCGACCCAAATCCTTTGGGTCGGGTCGGGTCCGTACGGGTCTTCGGGTCGGATTTTTTTTTGAACACCCCTACGGACCGGTTAGGTTCAGTCCACGTACTCTCCGGTCAGGTTTGGTCTGGACCGAATTAGCCCGATCTGGATCGGTTTATTTTAAGACGGTTTTCGGACTGCAAAATGCATGCTGTTTGGTCTGTGTTCCTAATCGTCCTATCCGATTAGGTCCAGTTCGGACCGGTTGAACAACCTTAGAAATTATTTTGTTTCAATATGACTACGATGCATTACTGGAGCTAGGAAATTACGGTTTCTTCCTGGAATAAAATAACGCCTTTTGTTCATCATTTTAGAATTCATAATACAATGGTTTTCACTTGTAGCCATTTATCTATTTCTGATTTTAGCTACATGCGAACTTGATACCGTGCGTAGTGGCGAATAGAATCCATATTATTGATACGGTTGCTTTTTTTTTTTTTTTTGTCTGTTGATGCGTATGTTAGTGCCACTATCATTTAGCTTTCTTACATTCAGGAGTTGTTCTGTAGAATTACCCCTTCGGCTTGCGGATTTTGGAGTTCTTCATAGGAATGAGCTGAGTGGTGCTCTCACTGGGCTTACTCGTGTTAGAAGATTTCAGCAGGTAACATCTGATTCCAAGTATTATCTTATCTGCGATACAGGGGCGAAGCTATGCCATGGCCGAATCTGGCCATGGCCCCCCCTCCACGTATAATATCCCAGTATCTAGTATGTTAAATTGTGATTCGGCACGCGAAATCGCTTCAAATTGTGAATGTTTATCGCATTTGATATGTAATACTATTTTGGTTTGATAATTGATCTTTGATTTTTTTTTTTTTTAAAGAAGTTTGGGGCTGTTAAAACCTTAAAACAGCCCCTTTCCTTCCACTGATCAGCTGGAGGAACATGACCCCATGATAGCACATGTGGGGAATGATCACGTAATCATTTTTTTGTTTTTTTTTTTTTAAATATTCTGCTATAACTTTGTTTTAAGCCATTTGGGTGGGGCTGGGACATACTTTTCCTTAATATGGAATCAATTGGCTTCTATGAATCCTACTTTTGTTTTCTGCCCTTTCTATCTTTCCACTACCAAATAAAATAAAGTTCAACCAAACTTTAGCCTTTTTTTTAATCAAACTATCAAATAAAATTTTGACTCCTATATCGCAATGGCCAACTAAACAAAAACAATTTCTTTACTGATACCGTAGATCAACAAGAGTAATTGTACCGCAATCAAGTATTAGTCCTAATTTAATCAAATTGATATTTTCCTTCTTGTTATTTGATTCTTTGATCTATTTTAGTTAATTTTTGCTTACCTGATTCACATATTTAAAGTACCAATATTCTGCCGCTTCGTACTTTCATAATGCAGAAACAATAAACAACAATAGGAATTGATTAAGCACCCTATTTTCAGTATTAGGTAACGAGGAATCCTATGTAAGATATATTTGTACTCGAATTTTATGTACTTGGAAACTTTTGTTCATCAAGTAAAGTTGTAAAATTTTGGTTCCTTGGTCCCCTTGAGGAATAAATTCAGCTCCTTCTTGCATTGCTAGATGGTGGTCTCTTTGCGTTCTTCACTTCTTAGAGATAAATAATGTTGTTACTTTTTGCAGGATGATGCTCATATTTTTTGCCGGGAGAGCCAGGTTTCTCAATCTCTTTACTTGTATAATTGTATTACACTTTTTTATATTTGCCTGTGTTGTTTACAATTATGTTACGATAAATTTTTATGAAGCTTGGCATGATTATAATCAAATGTTTAAAGCTTATGATTTCATTTCTTTTCTAGATTAGCATTTTGTGGGATCTAATCACCAAATTTTATTTTAGAACGTACGAGACCATTATCATTATTTAGCATTTTGACTTTTTGGTAGCAACATGAGGATAGTAAAGGGCAATGGCACATTTTGGTGGCACTAGTAGAGGACGGGCACCATTTCATTAATCATAGAAAATGCAAGTGGGATCTCGTTGAGTTAAATCAGGGAAAATAGCAGGGAAATAGGGGTCATTTATATTTCTTCCAAAACTTCAGATCGGCCTCTTGGATTTCCATGATGCTAGAGGATTTACGTGGTCTCAAAGACCAATTGCGATTGTAGCTGACAAGACGTGGTCTTGATTGGTCTCTTCATGTAATGACCTTTATCTACTTTAGAAGCCCAGCCTGTAAATTCCTACACCAAACTGGATTGTGGCATGAAGCGTCTGGGTTACTCTCTTAAGCATGCCGTCGGATAGAGTTAAGAAATTCATGATGGTGCACATGTTGTGTGCTTGAGGGAAGGAGAATTTCATGTTTAGGAGATCTTATGAACAATCTCTGCTGGGAGAGAATAAAGGTTACACAGTGCTTAAGTCGTTTACTTGGCAACAGCGGATGACATATATTCATACTTTATTTTTTGGAACATAGGTATATTCATTACCAATGCAATACTGAATTTCAGATTTCCATGCCAAAATTTCCTATTAACAGAGTTTCTTTTATTTCCTTTAGCCCTATGGCCACCTTAGTATTAGTTGTGTTTTTATGGACAATCAATTGCTGCATCAATTTAAGTTCTATAGTTAATCTGGATTCTTTTGTTAATGTAGCACATTGTCTATCTGAACTGCCTTCTCTTTTGCAGATTAAAAAGGAAGTCAAAGAAGCATTGGATTTTATTAGTCATGTTTATGGCATATTTGGCTTCAGTTTTGAGCTGGAGCTCTCAACGGTAATTAATTTCGTTGGGCTTTTCATTCATCTGAGATTGGAAATGTAACTATTTTAGCTTTCTAATCATCAACATGTAAAAATGCATTAAGTCCAGAAAACGAAATTGGAACTGAACTTCCAACGACTTTTAATTACAACTAGTGTCTGTTGGTATAGAGTCTTGTGTGTTGTAAACGAAGTAAAAATTATTTGCTTAAAGTTGCTAGGTTGCTAGTCGTGTTCACAAGTTTATCAAGATATCTCTGTTGATAGCTATACTTCCAAGTTTTTCTATTGAATATGCTCATTGTAAGATATTGATCAATAAGTCGAGTGCCTGATTTTAAGTAAATCAAGCAAATCTGTCTGTGGGATGCAAGACTGTCATTTCAATTGTAATATTATTTCTGATAGGTTTGGGGCTGCAAATAGTATTAAGAAAGTTAGGGGTTCCAATTCTCCATTGATAATTAGGTGTTTAGTATGTTTCAATTTTTATATCCTAACTTGCTTAGATTAGTGGGTGGATTAGTAACTAAATCTCATACGCTAGTCACTTACTCAGATTTACAAACAGTGCCATCTCTCCTTAAGAAGTTTCAGAACTTGAAATTAACCCCGTTTTCCCATGGCTGTTGGATGTAGTGCAGGCTATCATTGAATATCACCAGTCTTTTGCTGGAGCACCTCTTGATCAGTGATCAAACTTGAATGCAAACACATTGTTGACTATTCAGCTAGTAACAATCTTATGGTTAAATTCAGTCAGTAGTACCTCTAGAGTTGTTCTGTTATCCTAACAGGAAATGTTAAGGTCTTATGTTGACACTGACCTCTTTTAGTAACTGGAAATATAAATGATTCTCCAACCTTGTAATCTCTCATACATGCTCTGAATTATTAAGTCTATCATATAGTAATGTTGGGTCAGTTTATCCTCTATATTCTGAAGTATCTTCTTAAGGGCACAGCGACCAGAGAAGTACCTTGGGGACATAGAGACATGGAACAAGGCGGAGAAGGCTCTTGCAGAAGCTTTAAATGAATTTCAAGAATTACATAAATTAACCAAGCCATGGCAGGTAATAGAAGCCTTTCTTTAATTTTTTTCTGAAGCTTATTCGATAGGTATCCCCAATACTGGAATTGTATATTTTAAAATTGGCAACAAACCACATGAAAGTAATACAGTATTTTAAATATACAAGACGAAACAAAAAAACAAAAGGTTCTCCTCATGTGGTTTGCTGTTAATATAATATTCTACTACTTTAGCCACTTCTTTGTAAATTACTGATTATTCTTGATTTACTTAACATTTTTTGTTCTAATTGCTAATGCTAAATTCGTGATTTCTTTTGTTGAAATTCATTTTTGATGGAACCTAGCTGTAGTCTGTTTTCTCTAGGCATTTTCCCATTTATATGCATCATGAGTACGTAAGCTTTTTTTTTCATTTATGGAATTTTTTAAGAGTTCTTTTTCCTCTTCAATTATAAGAAAAAGTTCAGGATAACACTGTAATACTAGTCATTTTGTAATAAATCAATCTTATCATTTTTATTAATTAGATTGGGTTAGTTGCTCATTTATGAATATTATTACATATGCATTTGAAATGGATTACGTTATGGAATCATTTGTCTTTAGTGCCTAGTTTGACACATCAACCTGTTTTTGATGTATCAGTTTTCTACTTATGTACATTCTGCATTGAACGGGAGGAAGTTTTGAGAGCTGAACTTCTTTTAGTTTCACCTTTTGCTTCTAGTTTGTAAAGATAAGCTAATTAGTAATGCAGTAGAGAAGAAGTCTTGCTGAATCTCGATAAGAACAGTCAACCTAAACCTAACTATCACAGTCTTTATACAGATAAATGAAGGAGATGGGGCATTTTATGGACCAAAAATTGATATTGGTGTCTTTGATGCACTGAAGAGAAAATTTCAATGTGCAACTCTGCAGGTACGTACCAATATGCAACCTTCTTTTGCTTAAGAAGATCAGTATCCCTTTTGACTGTTCTATTAATGTATGCTGCAGCTGGACTTTCAACTTCCTCTGCGCTTTAATCTATCTTATTCAGCTGAAGATGAAGCTAAACTTGAAAGACCTGTGATGATACATCGGGCTATCCTTGGATCTGTTGAGCGGATGTTTGCTATTCTTTTGGAACATTATAATGGAAAGTGGCCTTTTTGGCTTAGCCCTCGTCAAGCCATTGTTTGTCCAGTTTCTGAGAAGTCTCGCTCGTATGCTGAGCAGGTATAATAGTGTTCAATTGCTAATGGTCTCTGCTACTTTCAATTGTTGCACATATTGCCATAACCATGCTCTACTTTACCTCTTATTCTGATTTGGCGATAGGTACATGAACAAATAAAGAATGCTGGCTATTTTATTGATGCTGATTTGTCGGATAAAACAATTAACAAGAAGGTACATTTTGCTTTATTTGTCATAAGCCACAATTGTGATATAGAAGTTATAGTTTTCCTCCAAAGATACTAATTGCAGTATATGACTGTTTTAGCATCTTTGTTGGTATCTCCAGTATAACCCTCTTAAATTTTCTTCAGTATGTCATAAGCACCTACATGATCCTTGAATGTGAAATGAGGAATTATTTGGTCTCGAAAGCGTCGTGATGTCGTGTTACAGTAGCACAGACACGCATTAAAATTTGTCTATCTAAATACATCATATTTGTTAAATGCATAAGAAAATACGCATGAATCAATTCCAATCTGAAGGAGCACCTGCAAGGATAATTCATTATTTGTGCTTTTTTAATGCGAAAAGAAATATGCATCAACACGGCCCATGATAAAGAGCACATGGGGCAGGTTCCTCTTCCTTTGCTGTGGGGATGGACACATATATATATATATATATATATATATAATATATATATATATATATATATAACAACAACAATCCAGTGGTAGGTCTTGCCAAGCGGGGTCTGGAAAGGAGAAGGGTAAAAATGTGGGCAGCAATGCTCCGGATGATGCTTTTCCGTAGTACCTTCGGCCTGAAGAACCAAACACCCAAACGTTCGAGCACACAAGCATTGATAGCCACAAAGCTTTTAAATATATGTATAAGAATCCTTTATATTTAAAAATGTTAGAATATGAAATACTTGCATTAGAAACTGGTTGAATGAAGTATCTGGTTCCCATCTTGGAAGACATGTAAATTAGCTTTCTTCTTTTTTCTTTTTTCTTTTTTAAAAAAAGGGATGATCAATATGCTACTTCCTGCTCCTGTTTATTCATTCTACGAGTTTTACTCTCTTATGGAATCTCATCTAAACTAGATAAAGTTAATCAATACATGTTGTGCCATCTGATGTGGTAAAGAATTATCATAAATGCTTCATTATGATATACCGTCATGCCTTTACTTGTTCAGATTATGGAAGCAACGAAGGCGCAATATAATTATATATTGGTTGTTGGCGAGCATGAAGTAGACAGTGGAAAGGTCCATCTTACTATCTCTCTGCTTTCATATATCTATTGCATCAGCAGATCGCTTGTTTAGATTAACGGCCCGTAACTAGTCTTGTCATATGCATTCCGTGATGAACAATTTTTACGCAGTTACTTTTTTAAGCAGTTACTAGTATGTCTTTCAAACACATCTGCGATGAACAGTTGTTTTTTTTCCTACGCAACTCTATTTTCTTAGTATCCACTAATATATTTTCGCAGCTACCAAGTCGCTCTTTTCTTAGCAACCACTAATACACCTTTGTATCTACTAATTCGCTCTTTTCATAGTAGCTGCTAATGCACTTTTCTAGCTACTAACTCGCTCTTTCCTTGAGCCACTAATACATCTTTGTATGCATTCTGACAATGTGCTAATTTGAGAACATCTGCTGCTCCAATTTTTAATAGAATTTGACAATGTGCAAATTTCCAGCATTGATTTTTAATAGAATTAGTGATTGCAGTTGCCTGTTATAGTTGGACGTGTCAAACTGCTTTGTCAGCAGGGGTTCTATGCTTGCATGCGACATTTCTATGATCTTATTCTTCTTTTCCCTTGACATACCAATCTCCGAGATCCTATTTATTTAACATAATTTCTAAGCTGACCTTCGAAACCACAGTGCTTTTGTGTTGCTTGTGCCTTGGCCACATTAAATGTAGATATATTCATCCTTTGGTTCTTGAAGTAATAGTTTGTGATTTTCTTTTTTCTAGGAGACCTATAAGTTTACAGGTTATACCGTAAGAGAATCGATGTCTGTGTTGCTCAATGCTAGCTCCCTAAATGCATTCACTTTGCAGGTTGATGTCCGTCCTAGAGGAAAGGAAGGAAAGCCATCAAACGAGCATTACCAAATGACAATGGATGATCTGCTAGCACAATTCAGGAAAAATGTGGAAGAGTACAACTGATGGCCCCATTTTTGCATCCTAATTTTCACAATTTATTCCACTTACCCCAAGCCAAACTTTTGGTTTCAATAGTCTCGTACTATGTAAGGGGTAACCTTGCAAAGTTGCAAAGTTCGTACGTAGCAACCAAAAATGTGGAAGAGTACTTGTGCTTTTTTCCATCCTAGTTTTTACTATTTATTCCACTTGCCCCAAGCCAAACTTTTGGTTTCACCATTGTCGTACTATGTGAGGGTAAACCTTATAGAGTGGTAAAAATTCCTGCGTAATGACCACAAAGTCATGGATTCGAGGCACGGTAACGGCCTGCTGTCAGGCGAGATGGCGCCTTTTCGGAGCTTGCACTTGTACGCAGGAAGCTCTTGTAATATCAGGTAGCCACTTTTATTCTCATACTATTTGTGAACTACTCAAATCCGCGGGAGCGAGCAGGTTTACTTATCTTGCTTGTGGAATTCCCTTGGTAATGGGATATAATGATCTGCTTGCTGAAAGCCCTGGTCATTGTTTTGCATTTTCCTGCAATATAATATAATTGTTTTGTATTTTGTTTAGAAATTTGGAAAATACTATATTTATTTTAATGTTGCATGTGATATCTGGTTGGATAAAGAATTATCCAACATTGTGCAGCCGCAGAGCATTAAGATCTACTGGGACATGCACTGTGGTGCATTCTAGGGTTTATTTGCGGAGAATTGATGCAAATCTAGTGGAAAAAGCGTTTCTTAAACAGGTCATATAATACTTGATCTGGACAAAATCTTCAATTAGACCTTATCATCTTGCTTGAAACGTTGATTTCTTCTTCTTTTTTCTTTTTTTGATATTTTTGGTTGATCTCTTCAATGAGCGTTAACATTGCCTTTGAACGTTGCGTTCTTTACGATCAATGATTGATGTCAGACTTTTTAAGTTTAGCTTAAAATATTATATTATAGAATTAATCTTAAAGAACGCAATATTTTGATTTGCCAAAAAATTTTTGGTTAAATTTCTCATGATTTTAAATGATCTAAAATTAAAAATAATTTCAAAAAGGAGAAGTTTTCAGCTTATATTACTTTATATTATTCCCGCTTTTTAGTGTCAATTTCGTTGTTATTGCCTTAACAATTTAAACAAAAATAAAAAATAGTTAGACGGTGATACAAAGCTAAAATGCAGGATATTTTCTTATACTTGAATATAGATTTTTACCAATAGAAAACGCAATTGAACAAATCTTATATAGTTTAAAGCGCAATTTAAGCATATATCTTTAAATGTGAACTTCTTATATTTGATAGTCAAAAAACTAACTTATTTAAAACATATACTCTATGCTTTATAGTTTAAAACTTATCTATGCAAAAGATAATAGAATCAGGCTCACCAACCAAAGGTTTACTAGTCATATATATTGCCGCGTTTGCTGCTTTTTCTCGCTATAACCTAAAAGCAGCAGTGGTTGCTTATGAAGATTATCTTTACAAAAATGATATATAATGGTGTAACCAGATTCTAGCCCAAATTAACCTAAAGACTCGTGCAAAGATTTTTAAGGTAGCAGAAAAAATTCACATCACTATGACGTTTGAGCTAGTTTTAGATCAAAAATTTCGAACTACGGCATTGCTATATCTTTATTGTAATCGTAATGTTTCCCCTTCAAGGACCAACATATACAGCTCTTTCTCTCTTTGTAATACACGTTTTACTGTATATTGTTCGAGAAATCATCTTTACTAGAAGAGAGAATGTATGACATTTAACTCTAACAGCTGAGCTCTTAACACAATAGTATAATTGAAAGTGTTACACCCTCGGAATTTGAAACACCAATAAGATACGAAACACATATCCGATACATGGACCCATTGATATGCATCTGAAGGTGTTGGGGTTTAGTTGGTGCCCATTATATATATATATATATATAATATATATATATAGTCTATATTTCACTAACTAAACAATTTCAATCTTTCATTATGGACAGGCTTAAAGCCTTTTTTTTACTGTCGACAGCGCAAAAAGTGTAAGCTAGTCTACAGATGTTCTGTTGATTTAGCTAAAATTATGCACCTGTCTGTTGAGACAGATGTTCCTTTTTCTCTTTTCATCCTGATACAACATTTATGCAGGTGGTAGCTTTCAACGGTAAGCCTGCAAACAGAGCTAAATACTTTTTGGGTTTTTGATAGATTAATTGCTGCACTGTACTTCAAATTCAAAAGAAAAACCAAGCCAAATTGAAACTAACAAGGGATGAATGAATAAAGTAAATAACATATCACGTATATCTGCCAAAATATGCCCCCTCATGATATGAAATTTTCAAAATATATCCCACTAGCTCAAAATAATCTTTCGATTCCCCCTTTCATCCTATGAACTGGCATAATTGCTCTTGTCAAGTTAGTCAAGTTAAATGTCCCCGTTTTTCAAACAAAATAATAATAATATTATCATTTCACATAGTTAAAAAATATAAATAAATTATTTTTAATTAGTGGGCACATTTTAATAATTTTGAATTACATAGAACATAAAAAGAAAAATCCCCAACATAATTAAGCATCAGGACAACTGAAGAAACAACATATATATATATATATATATATATATATATATATATATATATAAGACCAAGAGAAGGTGATAGCAAACCTGGAATGCTTTTGAACATGTAATTGACTAGATGTTAGGAACATATCCCTTGAGAAATGTCTTGCACAATCTTTTAAGTGGTTCCTCATCGGGCACTTTCTGATTGAAGCTTTCTATTGCCTCCTTCGCCACTTCCTCCTGGAGAAGAAGAGATATTTATGTTTGAAAAAAATAAAATAAAGGAAATTAGCAGGATTTCTTCATATAGAATCTTTAAAGTGAAAATAATCAGGTACTTTGCTTTGCTGACAAAATGTCCATCATGATAAATTTGCTCGGATTCACTAAAATTTGCTTATGTTGACTACATGCACTACCTTCACACTGATAAACATATAACTATCACTGACCCCAAAAAAAACTCTGATTTTTTACCTTTTTCCCCCACATCGCAATGGATTCTTCAGTTATATATCGTGTTATATATTCTCAAATTATATATGTTGACAACCAGAAAATGCGGAAAAGTTGTCACATTCATAATGACATGAGGATGGCATGTATAACTTGTTTAAACAAATTTATCATCCACATTGACGCAAACTCAGATGTTAATATCAGTATAAACCAAAGGAATGAATATAGTGGAGACTTACGCTAATTACTTTAGCTGAGAGACGGCTTTGTATCAAGTCCAACAAGACATCTTTGGTGAATTCAGGATGACCTTGGACACATAAGATGTGATCTCCGATAGCAAACATTTCGTTATCTGTTTTCTCTGAAGAAGCCAAAACTTCTGCTCCAGGAGGCACCAATGATACCTGAAATATAAGATTTAACATGGTATTGTAAACAGATGAGAAATAACAAATCTGAAAAGTTGCAGCACACTAAATTTCTCGATCACCAACTAGTAATCTTAATGGCCAAGTAGAGAACACTGAAAGGAAAAGGAAAAAAAAAAGTAATGTCCGTTTGTTTGGTTATGTCTACTGAAAAAAAAAATTTAAAAAAAAGGAAAAGAAAAACTAGTAATGTATGTTTCTGGTGCTTGCATGCAAAGATGCCCTAAACTAAGAGTGAAGAAGGTGTACAGTCAATAGCTACCCTTTTTTTGTCCATACTAGCTTTAAAAAACTACAAAGCAATGCTCTAACCTCCATAATTTCCTTGTAGTTCACAGCATTGGTTAGGGTCTCTAGTGTTGCTTGTAAGATCAAGGAACCACACAAAACCCATAGACAGCAAAGTACAGAGGAATCTACTACGTAAATCTTCATTTTGTCGCTTAATCAAACTGGAAGATGCCAATAACTTCATGTGACTCGTGCTTGTCTAATATGTCTCTCGGATTATAAAAAAAAAAAAAGGAATAATGTCATAAAAGCCACTGTTTTTCAAAACTCGTACAAATCAGCCCCTGTCTTTTCAACTCTTTCAAAAGAGCCCCTAGTCGGAAACACAAAAATGTTGTAGACGGCTAGTTTAATATTTCAGACGGCTAATATAGTGTATCGCAGTGTCCGCGCTGAAGTGTTCCGAAGACGAGCTAACTGAGTGTTCCGGCGAGCTAAAAAAGTGTATTGAGAAGGTAACTTAGTGTTTTCATTTGAGGATTGATTTGTTTAAGTTTGCAAAATAGGGGTTCTTTTGACAAAACCCCCAAAAAAACAAAGTTATCAAGAAGAAAATGACGGAGAAACTGAAACTAAAACACGTTCAGCCAGCAGTAAAAAGCTGCCAATACAATCTTATTAACCACCAGAAATTTATCATGTAATCATGTTAATGCTTCATCAGAAAAATTCCATACTTGCACCACCTACTCAAATTAAACAAAAGGATGATTTACCTGATCTTGGTGGCTCTCAATTATATTCAGATTGGCTGGAAGATTCAATCCACAGAACTTCTTGATCTTATCAGCATCAATCTTCATAGTCTTCACTCCCAGCTCCCATCCCACGGACTCTGCCCTCCCTGTCTTCCCCCCAAGTGCCCGCGCCACTATCTGTCAACAATAATGAAAACCCAAATTACCACCAACCGCGAAAAACAACATTTCAATCCACAAAAGCATATCATCGGATTCTAATTGTTAACCTCATAGTCATATATTAGCTCTAACTTCTCCCATGAAATTTAAGATACGTCGACCTTGAGAATTGTCAAATAACCAAACCTCTAGCTTAAGCTTTTAGGGAGATTCACAAAGGATGAGGGGGCTTCAGGAACCCTCCCCATCCGAATTCAAACCTTCGTGCCACCAGCGAAGAAGTTCACTGGTGGGAGTGAGCACGTGCGACGGGACCTGTTAGTTTCAATTAGTGGAGTGTGGTTTAAAGTAGTGCAACAGGCAGTAATTGAGCTTCTCAAACAAAAAATCTCAAACTTATAGTAGAAACAAGTTAAGCTTAGACAATTTTTCTAATAAATGAATTTGGAAGCTACAGTATTCGATGTTGAATTATACAACTATTTAAAAAGTTAAGCTTAGACAATTTTAATTGTTTTATAGAATATAAAGGAATAATGTATTGTCAGCTAAAAGATTAATAGTGATTCTGCAGCAAGGAATCTCTCAACCATGGTATATAATACTAGGAAAGTTGTACAATGGGGAAACAGGGACTAGTGCCACCCTTCAATGGACATGGACGAGATTTTTCTAGTTATCTCAAAAGAAAATGTTGATCCTATGCCGAAATCGTGCAAACAATTTAAATAATAATAATAATAATCACAACCTTACTGATTATTACAATTCGATAATCAACATATTCACCTGGTGGCCGAAGCAGATGCCGAGCACCTTCTTGCGGCGATCGTGGAGATCGGAGACGACGTCAGCGAGCCGATTGATCCACGGCGTGGTGACATCATGTGCATCGGCGGCGCTGCCGGTGATCACGAATCCATCGTATACGTCGGCATCGTCGAAGAACGAGAAGTCGCCGTCGACGACATGGAAGATGTCCCACCGCTCGTCGTCGTCACGGAGGAGGCCGGCGAGCATGACGGCATAGCCGCCGTGATCTCGCTCGACGTAGGCGGTGGAGTGGCCGGCCTTCAGCACGCAATAGCGGCGTGGCCGAGCAGCCGCCGGAGACATGGCTGCGGAGAGGTGGCGCCGTCGCCGGCAATGTTGTCGTGTATAGGTCGTGTACGAGGTCGAAGACAGCGAGTGTAATTGCAGCGGTGCTCTTGTTAGGGAGAACATCGCATAGCCGGTAGAACTCCACGTGTAACACTCGTAATAGGCAAATTCTACAGTCATATTTGTGCGCAGACGCGCTAAAAAAAAAAAGTATTTGTCGATTTTTATTGTAAAAAAAAAAATTAATATTAACGTTGTAAATTTATAATTTTTATGTCAAAATTTTTTTTAAAAAATATTTTTTAAATATGTATTTTGGAATACCAAAAATACGGATTACTTCTATCATCACCAAAAGGAAGCCGACTCTAAATTTTCTCTAATGTTATCTCTAACCCATATCAAGTTCAATGGAATACTGTCATTTTCACAATTTGGATATCGAATTAAAAATAATTGTTCATGCTTTGCATTGCTCATGTTAATTTAAAAATAACATAGTCTAATTTTTTACCTCTAAATTATTATTAAATGGATTTAAATATTATGATGATTTGGTAGTAGAATAATTTAATCAATAATAATTTTGATAGATAATAAAATGAATTTAGAGAAAAATTTTAGAGATATATAGAATTGCTTTATTAACTATTACCGCTGAACTGCAATATTTATTCATTTTAATTTTTCCCACCAAGTTGCAACACCAATTTGCAACATTTGCAGGCAATCAACTCTTATAAGCATGTATATATATACACTAGCAGACACCACACTAGCGACACAAATACCAAAACTAATTAAAATTTATTTCTAAAATTTTTAATTAGTAAAATTTAAATCTTTTAATTTATATTTATAAAATATTTTAAAAATTTTCAATTGTATCAATATATTATATATTATATTTTTTCTAAACATAATAAAAAAATTTAAAGAAATTTAGAACTCTATAGCAGTGCTGACTTCCTGGGGTAGCACGAGAGACGACAACTGTGTGCGTCTCAATGCAACGGCATGTGCAATAAAGCAGACTAATCTTACACAAACTTCTCAAAGGACATAAGTTTCCAGGGACAAAAATGTAATGTTCTCAAATGCTTCGAATCTAGCTTGCTTTGAGAAATCAGAAGCAAGCTAGAAATTGAAATTGAGGTAACAAAAACACAAAAATAAAGATGTAGCTTAAGTTTATTAAAATTAAAACTATAGATGATGACAAGTAATATTGAGAAGTGCTAGCTCACCTGGATTGCAAAAAGTTCATCAGGCATGCCATATGAAAACATAATCACAGGCAAGAATGTAGTATTATGTGTTAGCAGGTATGTAACAGACCTTAAATGAAGAAATATATAGATTATTGCTCAATAGACATAAAAAAATGTCTAGTTCCCAAATCCAGGCAAGAGGAAAAAGCGTATTTACATATACAGGTTAAATAATGGAACTTTTACCAGTACGTGCCGCAGTTTCTTACAACAACAACGAGAAAAAAACAAAAAGAAAAAGAAAACCCCTCAAGTGGAAAAGAGTTAACTTTTGTGAAGCAAACTAAAAATACACATACATGGATGTACGTCAAGATTGAAGCAGTGAGGCATACCCGTCTGTCCACCTGCAAGATTGACAGGAACTCCATGCATGGCAGAGAAAATACAAGTACACAACATCCTCCTACAGCCCCTCATATTCTTACCACAAGGTCGCGTGTATATCTTACCAAATAATGGAGGCGACTGTTCAAATACTCTGATGCCTATAACAAGAAACAATAAAACAATTATGCGAAAGTGAGAGAAATAAGAACAGCATCAACCTCACATACTTATATGGCAACCTTTATCAAGGAAGAATTTTATAACATAAAGGCCAAGGCTAATAACTTACATGCACACTCTTATGTTAGTGACCAAAATATGAGCAATAGAGTTCCACTTTATTGCCACGATGGCTGCTTGTACGCGCTCCGTTCTGCATCCCAACCCCCCTCAGGTTCTTTTCTCTTCATACTCCCACCTATCATGTGATAAACTCTAGCTTGATCATCAGACTGTGATGTCACAACAGGAAGTTGCCTGATAGCTGATACCAATCTATCACTCTCAACATCAACACTTCCTGGACCTGCATTGAGATCTAGACCTTGTCTGCCCACCTTGCGATTGGTCTCTGATCCACCAACGGCACTACCGTCCGGAACACTTATAGCACAAGGCCTTGCATAAGGTGATGAGACAGCACCAGCTGGTCCTACAAGCTGAGAAGGTATGGTGGCAAAGCAAGGACCACCGACAGACGAATCAGCAAAGGTGGTCGAACAGCCTGAGAAAGAGGATGAGGCGATGGGAAACACAGGGCCAAAAGGGTATCCGGCATATGGAAATGCAGTAGCAGGTGAGAAAGCCATAGCAGCAGATGATGAAAGAACAGGATTTCTGTATATCTCACTTCCATAGGTGCTACCACCAGCTGTAGGACCCAAAACCCTCTGCGTGCTAGCTGCTGGTATGACAGAATAAGGCTGCTCTCCTCTGTCCGACAAGAATGAAGGAATTGCAACAGTTGAGTAAGAGTTCCCCAAAGGAAACCAGGAAGAGAGACTTCCTAGTTCAGTATTGTTCATTCTGATACCAGCAAAAGGATGTGCCAGTGGCACGGAACTCATTTTTGCATGCTGACCCCGTAAAGCAGGTTCTATACCTACGTCATCACAACCAGGACCATTCAGATCAAATCCCCTTGACAAATTAGACTCAATTTTTGGGAGTCCGCCGGAAAGTGGATGACAAGGAATTAAAGGCACCTCAACTTTATGACTGCTATTTGCCAAGAACTGACCGTTCACGGTCTCGTCATCAACTTTGTTGAGATCAAGATCGAGACCCGTAGCAAATCTAGTGGGTACGTCATGGTTACTGACTGCTCCAGACTCCGAGCCTGCAGTTTGTGCAGAATTCTGAGAGGCTATATCTTCAAGAACTCTATCATCAGGTACATTCAGATCTATTTCAAGCAGAGCCCGGGTCTGCTGTCCAGAATGGGAATCAGAATAGGGGATTTCTGGAGCATTGAGTGGCATTTCCAATAATTTCCTTGGTTCTGCAGGACGAAAAGCACTGGTGGCTGCTGATCCTTTCCAACCTGGCTCTGCTTTGCACTTCAATAGACTTTCAGAAGGCATAAAAGGTCCTTTTGCTGGAGAGGTAACAGTTACCGGGACAGGAGATACATTTGATATATGAGATACTGCAAAATTAAGGGGACTATGTATATTTTTTAAATGTGAATGTCTCTGAGCTGATGATGTATTTAAATCATCCTGATTACCATCATCTACCGGGAAACCTTCGTTCAAGTCAAATTCAAGCTTGGACAGAGAGCCTGGTAATACAGGTTGAGTCTCTGTAGCAACAGTACAAGATGCAACATCCTTTTTCCCTTCTTCGGCAGTTCTTGGTATACGCAAACAAGAATTGCCTTGCTTCTTTGATTCATGGTTGGAGAGTGCATCTACCTCTTCAGCGCCTGCAGATACACTAAGAATCTGAGTAAAACCGTTCTTTGTATCTGGAACCTCTTCAACACCATTGCTGAAGCCCAATATAGAAGTCATCTCTTTCCTTTGTACATTACGTATTCCCAAATGACCACTATCAGGCTTGTCATCATTTGCCTCACTTGTATTCACCAGCAGTATGGCATTTTGCACATCACCAGAAGAAGCATCATTCTCAATCTTAGAAATATTCTCCCCACCAGCTGCTGCAGGAATTGCCTGTTTTTCAATATCCACAGATCCCTCAGTAGTAGAGCTTTTTTTATGAGCATCCTTGCTGCAAGAAGGAAGTTTCTGCTCCTCGGCAACCACCTCGGGCATTGTACCAGAACCAGCATTAGGAGCATTGGGCAAGTCACTCTCTTCATTTTTCTCCTGATCTCCGTTTGTGTCATCCAGGAACTGACCGGATATCTGATGCTCACAATCAATAAAACTACTTCTGTCTCCGCCTGGCTTTGGCCCAAGTTGACTACTTTCCGTTTCCTCGATCTCTTCTTTACTTTCTTCTGGAGAGGTTGAAGATTTGATATGTCTACTAACCTCTCCATGCATAATTTTCCCATCAAAGTTGACACTGGGAACAGAAGAATCATTACATCTACTAGCCTCTCCATCCGCCACTTTTCCCTCGGATCCGAAAGTGGATACTGTAGACAGTAAAGTTGAAGCAGAAGCAAGTTGTTGTTGAGTCCCTTCACCTGCTAATTTTTCTTCCTCTGAGGATGCGCTGCTATTCTTGTCAGAACAATCAATACGTGTAATTTTCAACCCATCTTTGACAAAAGCACTGCACAACTTTTCTGCGTCCTTTACCAAGTCAGCTACTGGAGAGTCATCGTTATGACTTCCACTTTGAGCTAGAGAAGCATCAGCGGAAGATCTCACTTTGCCAAAATTGTTCGAACAAGGCTCTTCTGCATCTGGGGAACTGCTAGGAGATTCTACTGGCGAAGTCAAGTTTGATCTAGACATTTCTCCAGCAGCCACACTAGCAAGTAGGTTGATCCCAGTATCATCGCCTGCTGGTAAAGGAGCACTACCTTCAGAGAAATTAGCACAGCTTTCAACTAATGCATTTATCGAACTCAAGGAGTTTGTTATCTTTGATTCAGGAAGCAAAACCTCCTTTTCAGTAACTGCCAATAAAAAAGTAGGTTTTGAAAAATCAGCAGCTTTTTGAGCATCATCAGAATTCTTGGAGCATTCTTCATTATGGGGACTTCCTTGTGACCTTTCTACATCATCAGACAACATAGGCCCTTTTTTAGCATCACTTCTCATCGATGTTTCAGTGTTGTTATCGGCAGGCCTGCAGACTTCACTTCGTAAGTTTATGTTGCGGTCATACTGGACATGTTTATCAGGATTCACTGGAGAGGATGCCTTCGCTCCCACTGCAGGCTGTTCCTCAAAAGAACCACCACTGCTGCTTCGGCCAGGACTACGTCCCGGATTAGGCAGCCTAACAATCAGCCTGTGACTATTACTATGATCTGAAACATGCAAGTCAAGTGTCCTATCAGATGCCAATGTAGGTTGGGACGCCTTATCAACTGCTGCTGTCCTACTAAGGGAAGTGGTTTTACCAATGCTCAGTTCTCTGGATATTCCAAAACCACTGCTTGATCTTCGATGCCGAGACGAACTACTACCAACCTTACTTGTGCTCATCGACCCAGCAGAAGAGCTCTTTGCATCGTCTTTTAACAAGGAACCGGTCACTTTACCATTGTCACTTGAACAGGACATGGTCTGGTTTTGACCAGAATTGCCAATCTTCTCCTCTTTTGCAGTTACTGATGGAAAATCGGGTAAGGAAGTGCCCCCAACTGTTTTGCTAGCTGAGTCCTTTGAGCTTACGGACATAGGAGGTGGAAGAGCTGAAGGAAGCTTCAAAGTCCCTGGCACTGTTGATGAAGCGTTTGTGCTGGCATCAGAATTACAAAGCTTACTAGGTACAGCAGCTTTGCATGTAGATGACTGAACAACAGAGCATTTCGACATTGGATCACTTGCACCAGAACGTCGATTTCCTCCATGGGAAGCTTCAGGAAACCCGGTTTTTGCAGACCAGGAGATAGCGGTGGTCGGAGCCAACTTTGCATCATGAATCTTGTCCATCTCTTCATCAACCCTTTTCTTCCAAGTATCAACAAGATACCTAGCTTTCCTCTGGATATCCAGGTTCTTGTGGGTACGTAAATTATTCACAGATTTACCTATATGACAAGTCTGCAGAGCATTAAGATTGACTGGCAATTTATCTAACGCTCTTAGGAGGGCCAACAAGAGCTCCTCTATTGGTTTATCACCTTCCTTGGGACTACTCCCATCGCCAGTCCTCCCCTTGTGTGCCTCCTGGAGCCAATTGTCCAAAATAGGCACACCTCGAAGCTGAATGAACCTACAAAGGCAATCTAATTTATCTGTTGCTGCAATCACATCAGCAAACATTACCTTGCCACTCAAATCTATCTTTCTGTCAGCTCTATCTAGCTGCATAAGATGTACGAATCTCTCAACAGCTTCAACACTTACCAGTCCACCCTTCTCTGTTATCCTAGCAATTTCAGCCTTGATCATGTCAATTCTACCAGAATCACCATCATTAACTTTGCTATTGCGTTCCCGCTTGCTGAGCTCTAAATTGTGTTCTCCTCTTTCCCTTTTCTTTCCTTTAACATGTGTTGGATATGAAGTGCCACTATTTTGTGCAGTATCTGAGCCAGACTTCAACTGTGATGATGCTGGACCATTCAAGGTTTTCGGTGAACGCCCTCCTGACTGCAATGCATGCATTTCTGATTGTGTTTTCTCTAACAACTGATTGACTTCTTCCTGAAGCTCCTGATAACAAAAACAAATATGTCAAAAAAGGTTAAATGCACAAATTGTCAAATTAATACGACCTAAGGAGAGTCATAACAACACAAACTGAAAAAACAGCTTACATTTATATAGTCCTGATCAGTCAACCACCATACACATTTGTTCTCAACGTCATAAACTCGCCTACACACAAAAGAAGATAACCCTGAAGGAAGCTCAACACCTTTACGAAGGAACGCTACTTTGCATGGATGTAGCAGTGAGGCAGCCGGTATTTCATCCTGATGAAACGAGTAAAAGACTTCGTTTGGTGCAGCTTCAAGACATACGCTTTTGGCAAGCTTAATGTCTGCAAGTCTGTAGATCCAGTTCACACCTAGCTTAATGCGATTATCAGTGCATGTAGAAAACCAGCGTACGATGCCAATAAATGGTGGGGCCTCGCCAGCTTGGAAAAGAGCGCAATCACCAACTTGAATTTTGCGTCCGTTCTGCGGTAACAGACCTTTTTCAGCAGTTACGGAAAGAAAGAATACAAAGATTGCAACTAAACCATTTAGCTCAGTCAAGAACACAACTAAAGACTTGTCCTGAATAAATATATTATTGAAAAGACAACACATGTTTTTAAGGTCTTCATACAGCTAGTCAATGAATGCAAATTTTACCTATTCACAGATGCATGCAAGGACTGTAGAAACAGCTAAGCAACAAACATAACCAAAGCAAAACCCCTCCGACATTAGGCACTAGTATTGTCCAACCTAAAACTGAACAAATGTGTTGTTCCACGGGAACATTATGTCACTCATAAACCTAAAACAATCTCCAGTATCAGCAAAGTTACACGCAGCAAAGAACTCAAAGCTCCAAGCAAGACAACGTACTATTCAAAGTTAAGCTTAATAATGTAGTTTTCTTATGTATTCTTATGCATACAGAAGTGGGTGGAAAAGCCAGAAAAGAAGGTTCAACTCCTTATCGTAGCACAAATGGGAGCAATAGCAACATCAACGACAACGTACTATTCAAAGTTAAGCTTATGCATACAGAAGTGGGTGGCAAAGCCAGAAAAGAAGGTTCAACTCCTTATCTTAGCACAGATGGGAGCAATAACAACATCCTATTTGAAATTTTATAGTCACCTATGATCCTAATGAAGGCCATGAAACAAGTAATCACAAAAAACTATTGTACTTTGCTACATGGCATGTTCTGCAGGCCCTTGGTAATGAAGGATTAATGTATCACTACCTGCAGATATGATTGGCTCAAGAGATACATGACTATTAATCTAGTTAATATCAAATTATAAACTTTAGGGCCTCGGTAAAAAGTCATACAAATATCTGTTGGCCACAAAACCATAAACCATATGCCACCCTCAAGCAATTATACAGTTAATTTTCACCATTGCCAGTGATCATCACCGCCATTGGCTAGCCTCATTCGGGGTGCAAAAACGTTGTCCATTATGGCACTATCTATTTTAACTATAATGAGTTGATAATACTGCCATTTAGGTGAAAGCACACTTTTTAGCTTTACTACCACCATGTTAATAACCCTTTTAGGCAATAGTACACTAACTTGACTAGATAATAATCTAGAATCTCCATCTATTTGACAAATTAGAATCATCCAGCAGAACCTAACACTGAGATAATGTGACCAGTGAAACGCTCTGAGCAAAATCATCTTAGAAACAAATGCCTCGTTCTACTGATGACTACCTTGTAAATGTCCTACGTATCATCCATAGCATAGTGTTTTTTCCTCTTTCGTAATGGACTTCCCTAGAATAGACATGACTTCACCTTACCAAAACAATTTCAACTCTCCGAGTCTCCACTCCATTTATGCAATTACGAAATTCAAAATTTATTCAATTGGACATCATCATCATACTATATTTTTAAAGAATACAAAATCCGAAGCGATTCACTAAAGAATTTGTAATTTGACTAGAATTTTTCAACTAAACACACATCCTTCACTGGCATTTCTTTCATATTGTCGTGGGAACATAATCATAAATGCTTCCATTGATGTTTAATTTGACAATATTTAAGAAGGATACCCGTCCTATCGATAAATGAATTCCTGTTATTATAAGGTATATACTTATGAGCTCACTTCGGATTCTTCTATTGACCATTTTCACTCCTATTATTTAGATGGGCCACTTGTATCCCGATTCTCACAAACGTTTGATCCAAATGCTGCACACTTTAAAGCCATTTTTTGAAAAAGAAAAGAAAAAAAAAGGGTATTGTAGGTCATCACGTAAACACAAACACATTATACATATGCGACCAATGTGTGTGTGTGTGTCTATAAATATATATATATATATATATATTATATATAATATATATATATATATATAGGGTATTGTAGGTCATCACGTAAACACAAACACATTATACATATGCGACCAATGTGTGTGTGTGTGTGTCTATATATATATATATATATATATATTTGTCTAGATTTTCCATCGAGTATCCACCCCCATAGGTGGTCAGATTAATCTCGTTCACAGCATAGAGCAAATTATCCATTGTTAAAGTTTTAACTGGAGCCATATGAAAGACCATCTTATTAGGCTTTTACAGAAATGTGAATAAATTTATTCTTATTAACACCATGTATGTGATATAATACTCCTAGCGCCACGCCGCCACACATTATGGGAACTCTCAACCTATGAAGTCAAACTGACTGCCATAATAAACCTCCAAATCATTTCTTTAAACAAAAGAAACAACTACGGCAGTACAAAACGTGTGGTTATCCCGATCATCGTAAGGCTGACCATATTCCTCATAAAAAATTTCAACTTACCTTAACACTCACATAAATAATGTCATGACCAACTTAATGGACAAAGTCTTACAACCTCAGTACATTATTACGACAAATAGCAATTATATTTTTGCACATGCCTAGATGAAATCCAACAAGCAGACCTTTAGGAAGAACCTGGGCGTTGAATCGCTCTTCCCGACGAGGTTGTTGTCTTCTCGGTCAGAGACGGCAGCGGCGGAGGTAGAGGTGGCTACTGTGGCAGTGGGGCCTGACACCATGCCCCAGCGGCGCTTCCGTGGAAATTCACCGTTGCTCGGTGGCGCTGCCCGAACCCCATGCATAGCCACGTGGCACCATCCTCGGCACCGAAGAAAATCTTGATCTCGGCAACCCCGATAGCCGCTCCCATCAACAATTCAGTTTCTGCATAGCCCTGACCATAGATCCCTTCAACTAGCGTGTATGAGGATTTCGTCGGAACCCTAGATTGGAGATGAGGATGAAGTCGAGGATGTTGAACCCTAGATATTGCGGTGGGGACTTGAGGTTTGTCGATAGTGCCGGCGGCAGCGGCGGTGGCGGTGCGGCGGAGACGGGGGCGGCGATTTCGGGTGACGCGGTTGCCGGATTCGCGATTGTGGAGAGTCTACAGAAATGAAATGAAGACGGCAAAAGAGGAACGGGAAACAACGGAGAACGGATACACCTGCAGACCAAGCTGCGTCGCAAGTACCCAATAAATGGGCGCCACGTATGTAAATACTGACGCCTGCTGATGTGGCATGTTTGTAGGAGTTCATTTTCTTGAGTTCAACGTGCTACTAAGACATTGACTAACATATTTTTGTATGTAACTTAGTAATTACGTGGATATAATTCAATTAACGAATGTGCAACTAATTATTGATCTCAAAAGACATACACAACTAGTTTTTTTTCTTTTTTTTTGGTCAAAAAAGAGAGACCGTATATTTTAGAATTTTATTAATCTTCAAAAAAAAGGGCCACTTAGATCAAATTGAAATATATTATAAGCCTTCGGAGGAGGCAAACGAAAAGCATTGAGATTTAGTGATAAATTAAACACTCAAACAATTAGGTGATCTGGTAATATGATAGGTTGGATATAAATCTCCCACTCGTCCTAGTTATTAACATAGGCTATATATAATCTATGATTTTTATTGAAAGTTCTGGTGAAATAATAGAGCTCTGACGAGTATAAGTCAAATTGTTGTAATAAGCACAATCAAAAAGCTTACCAAAATAATCCACAAAGGAGTCACGCTAATGGTCCCGACAAAATTTTTAAAAAGATAGATGGGAATGAATGTTTTCGAATTTTTGGCCCAAAAAAAAAAAAAAAAAAAAAAAAAGGACACATTTGAGGTTGTGGCAAACATATGCATGTAATCAATGACAAGTCGGAAATTAATACATGTAGGAGTCTTACTCTCCTATTATGATCCAAGAACTATTATTAGAAACTTACACCTAATAAAATAATATGATATATGCCATATAAAAAATTTGGCTTATTATATCTTAAAAATATATTGTAACGAGCAAGTGATATTGTGGTGCCCAACGTATGGCAACAAAGCACCCAAAGCTTAGAAATGTTGCAGCGGGCCACGGGTTGGTCCATACTGTCCGTTATGCAAGCCGAATCGACTCAGCCTGCACAGTACGGAGCACTAGTTCGGCTCAGCCTAGTGACCCATAGGGATGTAGTTTATAAAAGAAAAAAAAAGCATCCAAATATCTTTGCTTGGCACAAAGCTCCAAGCAGATGGGCTGCTTGAGAGCTCTGCTAATATATATATATATATATATATATATATATATGGAGGCTCCCTGGGGCTCTATTCTAAGCATATCTCTGCCTGTGCATGGCGCGCGCACGGCAAAAAGCAAAACTGTGCAGGCCAGCTCGGCTCATGTGATTATCACGGGCCAAAATTTTGGGATTGATCCGTACGGCTTAGCCAATGAGCCAGCAACGAGCCGCGGACTTGATTTAACATCTCTAAGCCTCCACTGCTACATTTGTTCTGGATTGATTGGGTCTACATCGTCCATGATGGGCGCCTTGGGATGGGTATTTTGAGTGCAATACTTAAACCTATTTATAAGTACCAAAATAAGTTGTAGGGAAACAACTTATATTTGGAGCTATTGAACTTGGTGACCCATCTAGTGATCGGCGCGGAAACGTGATGTATTTGTTTCATTTCGAAGGTGCTGTTTGGTTTGTTGTATTTGAGGTTAAACTGTATCAGTTGAAAATCCGGTGTTTGGTTGGCAACAGTTTGCCAAACTGCAGTTAATTTACTGCAGTTGGACGCTGAATTCATGCAGTTGGAGATCCGATTTGTGTACTGCAGCACTTCTAATTGCTGTGTTTAGAGTTTCGGTTCAACTGCATCAAATCAAACAGCACCGAAGAAGATTTCAACGACTTGTTAGACATTAAATTTGATTTTTCAAAAAAAATTTACTATAAATTATAGATATTTTTGGTACTATAATTTTGTAGTTTATTTGTAACAAAAAATATATAAAATCCAAATTTGAGATATGTTCTTGTAGATAGATCACAGAAAATTATTTTATAAAATGGTTGGCATTTTTTAAATATTTTTTGTAAAAGAAACAAAAATTGTTGTCTAAGAAAATGTATGTTGTTAAAATCATGTGGGAGGTATTTTTTGAATTTAGCATTATCTTACACTCAATTTTTGGGAGGTAATTCAGTATCATTACAAATAGGAATTAAAATTCAGAGAACATAAATTTTTTAACTCTTCTGAAAAATTCTCAATTCAAATAACGTTAATCCCGAGAAATTTTATAATGCTCCGGGCGTAAGTTTCGAAACTTACACCACATCTATTAAAACTTATATTTAAAAATATTTTTTAAAAAAATTTTCAACTACAAAATTGTTCAGAAAAATAAAATATATAACTTTATTGTTTAAATTATTTTAATAACATATCATAATATATGTCAAAAATAATTATCAAAATATGGTAATGTAAAATCAATTTATTTGTGTATAGTTTATTATCGATTTATTTAACATGCTATTTAATTTTTTTGAAAATAAGTTACACTATAAAAATATAATTTTTTTGAAACAATTTTGTAGTTGAATTTTTTTTTTTTTTAAAATATCTCTAAATATAAATTTTAATGGATGCGGTGTAATTTGAAACTTATATCCGGAGCATTATAAAATTTTCCGTTAATCCCATATTATGCTATATATTTACGGCCCAATTTGCTGGTGCGTTACTTTAGCAAGGAAAATTACCCGTTTTAAATTTACTCTTATGTAATGTCGATAATCATATTGTGCTACATATTAACACTCAACTTCGATACAAAAATTGCTATTCCTAAATCTTTTTTTTTATAAATTAAACCAGTTTTTATCAGTACTAAACACGAGACTGTAGAAATAAAAAATAATCAAATTCATATGCTTGAAATTAAAATTATTCAAACAATTTTATAACTAATCAAAATTCACATAAATTTTATATAATTTTTGTCTAAATATATGTTACTGAAACTTTAATAGTATAAATAATAATAAAAAATTATTAACAATTAAATTTATAAATAATAGTTAATATCCTTTTTTTAATTTGTTAGATTTATCTTTTTATTTAAAAATTTAAAATTTAAATTAGAGAGGTTGGCAGTGATTAATGTTCTTTTATTTCAAGAAAATTGGAAATATAAAGAGACATATATAACTCTAAAAAAGACAGGTATTAATAGTTATGTTCCTAATGAGGTTGTTTTTTATATAACTCTTGACCTTTCACGGAGTTAAAACTAGGGACTTGCACTAATATATGTTCAACATATGTATTTTTTAATATCATAAATATATATTTAGAAGTATTTTTAAAAAAAAATATATTGAATATAGAGTATACCACATTAATTTTTTTTTTGTAATTTAAATTGTTTTAAAAAATATTTATAAGTACATATTTTGAGATTTGAAGTTTTAACGAATTATTTATTAACTGGTTAAAATTTTAAAGTCTTATTTAGAAGTTTTTTTATAAAAATTTTAATAATAAATTGTAGAATACTCAATATTTATATTTTGTATATTAAATTTTTTAAAAAATATTTAATAGTAGTTAAAAAAATTTAATATTATTTTTGAAAGAGTAATTAATTTAAAAACTTTTCAAAGATTTGCAAAATCTTTTAAAAATGGGGCAAACATTTCTCCTTTCTTCTGATTTCCGTTTCCTTTGTTTTTTTAACGAAGCATACTATAACCACTCTAGTCAATGAATGATTAAAGCTTATCTAACTATTCATTCATGCTACAGTCTAATAAACCTCATTCCGCCATCGCCATCGATCTCACGGCGGCGATAACGGCGGAGTTCACTATGTCATCTCCTCCCTCCGCTGCAGATCAAGACAACATCGCCACATCTCCTTCCCCGCCGCCGCCTTTCTCCGACGACCACCGCCGTCATTATTTCATCGAGCTCTACTTCGACGCCGCCCTCGAAAACCAGGTCCTTAAATCTTGGAATGCCCTTTCCCGCCGACACATCTCCTCTCGCTTGATCCATCTCTCTTCTCGCCCCCATTTAACTCTCCTTCCCCTCAATTCCGCCATTTCATCTATCCAATCAACTCTCCGCTCCATCGCCGCTAGATTCTCTCCTCTCCCTCTCTCCTTCTCCATCGCCGCCGCGGCCTCAAACTCTAACCCTAACACCAACGACCTCTTCTTTGTCCCCAATCCGTCTATCTCCTTACTGAACTTCCACTCGAACATTTGCGATGCGCTGAGAAGAGAATTGGGTGATGGGTTGGTTATCCCTGACGAATATCGACCTGACACGTGGCTGCCGCTGTGCCCGGCGGCGCTGGACGTGCCTCACGCCCGTGTGGCGGAGGCGCTTGGATTGTTGCAGGAGCTTCTAAGGAGCAATGTTGGTGGGTTTGGAATGGAAATTGCACTCGTGGAGCGTTCGCCAGACGTGCGGGAAGTGTTCGCCGTTGCTATTGGGGGCAGTGGTGGATCTTCTGCAGATGGATAGAGGTCTGTGTTTTTTCAATTCGAGAAAAAAAAGTTTGCTAAAATGATGAAACGGGAAATGTCATCTGTTTATCTATTAACACCTATCCCGAGAGGCTGAGTCTTAGTTTGATTAAAAGGGTGTTGAATATCTGCGGTGGTTGGAATTGGATCATGTAGTAGTATTTTTCCAATATTTGCTTGTGCAATGAATTTAGTTAGACTTCCGCAATTGGTTCTTGCATTCATAATAAGAAGCTAAGGTACCATAGTTATAATTTTTGAGGACTCTTATTAGGCTACTCTGTTTTCTTAGTTTTGTATAATATTTTGGTTGTCTCGAGATAGGAGTGACTTCTCTTTTCAACACACCCTTTCCAGCAAAAGTATCAGCTAGTTTAATGTTGTTGTGTCTACTTTCAGAACATGTTACGCCGATCGAAGTTGATAATATAGATTGTTGGAATGGGATGCTATGTTTTTCGATCATTATTTGATGAGAACCAAGAACGTTGCTACGCCAGAATTCAAATGTTTTGATCAGCATATTGAACTACTAATAATGGTTATAGACTTAAGGTTTATATTTTCAAGCTTGTGTATCCAACTTACTTCTACTTTTAAGGTTAGCACTGCTTTTAATCTATATTCTGACAGTTCTGCTGATAGAAACTTTCATATCTGTACTGACTTTACATCTCAAATAAAAAGTTAAAAATATTGATATTGCTTTGTAGCAGTATGTTTAATTTATTCGTGATTTATGCCCTTGAATATGCTTATAATTAGGCGGTGTTCAGAGCATGATAAGTTTGTAGAAAAGAAAAACCTATATCTACAACCTTTAAATAAACAAATGAAGTGTTATATAATTGCATTGGCAGCTAATATAACCCTTCAGCCATAGTTATTTCTCATTAATATTTGAGTAGTTTGTTTGTTGATTGCCTTTTTTGTTTGAATTTATTTTACTGACTACGGCCATAGTGACTGCTGAAATCCACTGTCATCTTCATCTTTCTCTCTTTTTTCCCCCTCTTTCAATGTCATTTGTTTGTTACTTCTCTGTGGTTCTGTGAGCATGTTCAAGGTGGTGCTTATTCTTTGACACTTGGTTTATGTCTTCCTTTTCTTTTTGAGACTTCTGACACTTCCTAAATTTGTAATTTGGTTCTGATATATTTAATCTATGACTTTAACTGATGCCATTATAGACTGTAACTTAAACCCCTGTTATCTTATTCCGATGATTGCCTAACAGTGAAGATTAACAGTTAACGGTAATGCTGATGATCCAGTAGCAAGCAACTGTTAATGAAACTTCAAGTATCAGTAAGGAATATGAACATTTGTCAGTGTTCTACTATAGAATCATAAACTGTCTGGTGTCAGTATTGGTAAACTTTTGGTTGTATCTGCTTAGAGGATTGTAACTGGTATGGAACTGCGATTCGACTGATTCCGAATTGGAATCAGATCATGATTCTGCTGAAAAGTTTGTGTATCAAGTAAATGTATATCGAAATTGAACTTCTCATTACGGAGAGGATGGGATGAGTCAAGTCTTTTCTCCACTAGAGATCTTTAGTATTTTATTCTAGTTATAAAAGGAAATGGGCACAATTTTTTCTCCCATATTCAGTCAGGATGGTAGTTATAGTCCTTTTTTGGGGTATAAACACCCCTAACCATACTCGCCTTGGTGCTGTTCGCTTTCCCGAAAAGTGATTGGAACTCCTTGGATCAATTGTTTCTATGATTACTTTCGATTTTTCATTGCACTCCTTTTTTTTGGGGAAAATGAGGCAGATTTCCTATGATCTAGTAAACAGTAATTTAACAACCTCATTTTCTCATAAATTGCTTTTACACATTTTCGCTATTCTAGTGAAATGAATTGTCCCTTAGTAAAGTATTATTCATCTAAATTTTAAAAGACCGGTCACATTCCTTGAAGAAATGACTTTATATATCTCCCCGTCATTACACCAATTACAAGTATTCTAATCTCATTTAACCTGTTGATATATAGGTAGCCATATAGTATATTTCTTTTTGCAACAATGCCATGACATAAAAGGCCGATGCCGGGAGTGGCCTCACGTCCTGGGTTTGCCTCCCTATAACGTAAGTCACCATCTAGGCTTATGTTCCTCTTGAAGTCCTTGAGGCTGCAAGAAAAGGAAAGAAAATCCAAGCTTTGCAAGTTATTACTTATCAAGGACGATGATATTGTAGCTAAATCATGTTTGCGTGTTTCATAATGTTCATCAACTTAAACAACAATTAGATGGATTTGATTTATAAGTTATAACACTTCCATTTGTTCTTCTGGCAGGGTTTGTTTACGCGGAGGTGAAAGTGGAAATCACTTGGAAGGCTTTCTTACTTCAATCGAGTTCCCCGAATTGTTTCTAAAGGTAGAAAACACGATGTCACTTAAAAAGTAGAAGATAATGAATGCTATTAATTTTCCTTAGTGCACTGTTTTTAGCTGCCTCAACGTAAGTATGTGGACCTGACATTGCAACCACTTGAATGTCATATTTGATAATTTGTTTACATTTAGAGTTGCATTTCTACCTCTCCCGGGTCGGGTGTAAGACTGTTGATTGGGTGGGAATTGGTTCAGCCTCAGACTCTGGCACTTTGTTTTATTGTTAAATATATGCAGAATCCCGGATTGTCTCGATACAATCAAAATCACATACTACACATTGGGATATGTACTATATATATCTCAATGTATTGTATACGGTTATGATTGTATCAGAAGTTCTGATGGTCATGATGTATAGCAGTGGTCTTCTAATTAACCTGACTCTTGGCCTGATTGTAGAACATCAGGTGATAACAGTTACAGTTAAGTTGAAGTTGTCTTTTTTGTAAGACCTTAAATGTCATTATTATCCTTAGGCATGTTATTGTTATTGTAAATCATTGGGAAACTATATATCAGCCTTCTATTGCAACACGTCAGCCCCGGCAGTGGTTTGATTCCCATCACGAGGCTGATATGTAATTTGCCAGTAAATCATTAAAGAGCAATGCTAGTGACCCTAATAAATTTACTAATTTTTTCATCAAAACATAAGTAGCATCTATTGGAGTGGTGAAAGTTGATGTTTGGCGTAATGCACATATGGATAGTGGGATCAAAGTTTGTGAAATGTGTGTTGGTGAATTTTTTGGTGAATTCATGGGTAGACAAGCATTTTTTCATTAAATGCCTAGGATTTTGTCATGCTGATTATGAATAATTCCGAATTTGTGACAATGGATTGAGTTTCTCCGGAATAGTTACATATTGCTTAACGTCTTTCCAACTAAAACTTTTTCTTTTTATAATTACTAAATCAAACTAAACCATTTACCTATATTTATTTATAAAATATTTTGAATTCACAAAAAAAAAGTATTTTGATGTACTCCACATATTTTAAATTATAACTTTTTTTCCAAACATTTTTTCTAAATATGTTTTAAAGCTCACGATTCAATATTGGTTAAGAAAAATGTTTAAGTAGGATTTTGGACCTAAAAGTATATTTAAAATATTAAAATTACAAAGCATATTAAAATTTATTTTTACATTTAAGTTTTTTTTAAAAAAGTTATATACATATATGTTTTGGAGTAATTTTGTAAATTTTTAAAAAAAAATTATAGATTTATTGAATAGAATTAGCAGGCTTGAATTCTGTCAGAGGTAGGAAGAAAATTTGCTCCAAAAGTTAGCGAACATGCGTGCGTATGTATGACCCTTCAGCCTCAATAACCACTACCATATAAAAAGGTTGGTGCATGGAGTAACCTTTTCGCCGTTGGGTAGCCTTGTTTAGAAATTTATTGAATAGAGTTTTTCAAAGCAAGGCCTTTTCGTTGGGCAAAACTCCATTGCGAAGGATATGTTTTCTCCTTTTGAGGTGATCTATCATAAGATCGGTTGCGGGTTGTCGACAGATTGCTGCGTTGTTTTCTGTATGAGAACAGGTTAGTCTCTTGGACGACTCTTTTAACGAATTTTTTCTTCCTTTCTTTAATGGGTTTTAAAATAGTTTTTGAATTCCGTTATGAATCCGTTGTATCCAGTGGCGGAGCCAGGAGTTGAAGTTTGGGGGGGGCAATATACGAACACAAAATTGTTTAGAAATAAAATTGTAAATAAAACTATATATATATTATATTTATATATATATATATATATAATATATATATATATTATATTTATCTTATAACAAATTTTAAAAAAAATATGTTATCTTATAAAAAATGGAAATTTATAAAATTTAAGCGATATATCTTATAAATTACTTTAAACATTATAGAAAATGCATTGAAGATATATTTTTTAAGTATTCAAGATTCGACGACAAAATTTTTATCTGTTAAAGAAAAAATACTAAAAATTAAAATGAACGTTGGTAAAAAAATAAGCCTCAATCCTCTATGTAATTCAATCTCCTCGCATGTTTAAACAACCCAAAAATAACTGTGTCAGCCCAATTAGCTTCAAAGCCTCATTGCTTTATCTAACGCAAATGTTTGAACCCAATTAGCTTTAAAGCCTCAATCCTCTATATAAATCAATCTCCTCGCACGTGTCACCCCTCTCTCCAGACCATCTTCTTCCAGCGACTGAATTTCTTCCTCCCTCGATTGTTTTGTCTCCGGCTTCTGATCCCGCCGCCGAGCAAGGTATTATCCCACCTGCACCACTACCACCTCCACCTCCCCTTCTATAGCAGCCGGCGGCACCACCGTAACCCTGCCCACCGCGGCGTTAGCCACCGTAGGCATGGTTGGGGGTGGCCAAACTTACGCAGGTGATCAAATCATCGGCGTCAAAATTATACAATAATCTAGAGCAAGCACTTGTCGGCAAAAGTCAGGGGGGGCCATGGCTACCCCGTGCCCACACATAGCTCCGTCCCTCCCTGGTTGTATCAGTTAACTTTGGAGTCCTAAAATACCACTTTAGAAGCATGTTTTAGAAAAAAATTTAATATAAAATTATAGATAACATCAAAATCTATAATTTTTATTATAAAATTATTTTCAAAAAATACAATTTAGTATATATTTTGGACGTGGGTGCAACGAATAGGTGCAGTGGATCCGCGTCTATCAAATCTTACCAAGCATTCAGTTAAATTGCCAGCGATATACTCATAAAAATTCAGCGGTTGTAATTCTTCTTTAAAGTGAGGTGAAATTTCATCAAATGTTGGAGTTTATAAGGCATGAGGTTAAACTATCACAAACTTTTGAGCCGACTCCACTGAAAAAGTAGCTCAAGTACTAAACATGCACGGCAATTTATCGGAAGTCTATTAATCCCTACTGTTACGGCGAATAAATTGTGCCACAAATAACAGACCCAGAATCCGAATGCACGACCTCGTGCATGCAAGTGTGCGGCCGAGCCACTCACGTGGGGTTTCATCACTTGTTTATTCGATTTGCTTGGACACAAAAGGTCCAAAAATTTGACCATAGAATGGCTTAATGATCTATCCCAAAAGGCTTAGGGATGTGTGCAAAACGTCAGATTTGTTTGTGATATTTTGGTTAATTTGGAGCATTTTTAGGGGCGTCGGGCTAACAAGCATTTTGCGCCCCGCACGTTGCTGCGGACAATGAAAATTTATGTGTATTTATATAGTTAAAAATAATATTACATTAAAAATGGTATTAACATTAGTAAATTTTTTGAAAAAATGATATTAAGTTAAAAATTTTTGATAAATTTTCTTTTAAAAAATAAAAAGATAATTTGTGTATTTTTTTGGTAGATAATAATTTTTTTTACTGATATGTATTAGTGTACTTTTTGAATTTCTTATAAAAGATTTGAAAATATAAAAAATATCCTTTAGATAAAAAATTATTATTAATCACACATTATCAAATATGACATATATAGTTGTATGGCCTTATATTGAAATTAAATAACCATACTCATCAAACGGTATTAAATTTGAAAAAAAAAAGAATAAAAACTTAAATCTGGCAGGTTCTTTACAATAATTAGAAATGCAAATTCACCTTACATCCATAATTATACTATTCAGTTATAGTATTAAAAGTTTTTTAAAAAGTAATTTAATTTATATATTAATATATATTATATTTAAATATATATATTTATTTCATATATATATATATATATATATATATATATATATAACTTTTTTTTGAAAAGGAAACATAAAATGTTCTTTACAGAACATATTTATATTAATTTACAGTTAAGTAAAATTTTATAAAGAAAAGGTTATTTAGTCTATATATATATATATATATATATATATATGTATATATATGTATTAAAATTTAAAAAAAAAACATTTACTGTTCAGCGAACCATAATTTTTTTTTAGCTATGAGATTTAGTATATATATTTTTTTTAAAGGTTTTTAATTTGTATATTAATATATTTATATTTATATGTAATACGATATATATAGTTGTATGGTCTTATGTTGAAATTAAAAAAAATCAGACCTATCATCTATAATTAGAAGGAGAATATTTACCTAACATCCATAATTATACTATCTGATTTATAATATTAAATTTTATTTTATTTTTAAAAAAGTAAATTTAATTTATATATTAAGATAAATTTGTATATATATATATATATATTAACATTTAAAAAAGAAAAAGAAAAAAAAGAAAAGAAAAGAAAAGCTGTTCACTTACACAACACACACGAACAAACGCGAACACATAAGAACTCCTAGAACACACACAAATACACACGAACACGTAGCTACATATATGAACACATGCGAATACACACGAACACATGCAAAAACACATAAACAATCACGAACGCACGTGAAACACCTTCTTAGAAGCGTCTTCTCGAAAAGCTTTTAACAACAAAGTTGTAGCCCTCATCGAGATCTACGATTTTTATTTTGAAATTTTTTTAAGAAAAAATTTCTAAATAGATATTTTGACTGGTGAAAATCAAAATTTTTTAAAAAATAGCGTTTTTTTTTTTTTCAAAATTTGCATTGCTATTAATTTAACAGTAACTATTTTTGTCCGTTTTCGATTATTTTTAGATCCAAATTTTGGTTGTCCAAAATCTTAATGGATTTAAAGCAAAAATAAAATTATAACGGATTTAAAATAAAATTAAATCGTATTTCGGTAAAAAAAATATAAAAATATATATTTAGAAATATTTTTTTAAAAAAATTAACATAAAAATAATTAACTTTAATATTAAATTTTTTTTATCCAAACAGTAATTTTAAACTAATGTTTTCGAAATTTCCGAAGCTTAAAATTTTCGAAACGAAATTATATCGTATTTTGGCATTCATAGATATATAAAACATACATTTACAAATATTTTTTGAAATAACTTTTAACATAAAAATCGTAGCGCTGGATAAGATTTACAATTTTTTTGTTGAAATTTTTTTAAGAAAATAGAATATTTTGGAAATATAAAATTTTATTGATTTAAAAATATAAAAAAAAACGTCGTCCGTGCAGTGCGGAGATGAAAATTGTAGCTTTTACGTTTAAGCCCAAAGATTATAAAAAAATTGCGTTTTAACCTGTTAAACTTCGGACCTTTGAAATACCTATTTAAAAGCGTTTTTTCGAAAAACTTTCAACATATAGGTTGTAGCCCTCATCGAGATCTACGATTTTCATGTTGAACGTTTTTTGAGAAGAGGCTTGTAAATAGATGTTTTAGCCGGTAAAAAATCAAATTTTTAGAAAAGTACTGATTTTTTTATAAAATTTATGGTTACTGTAGAATCTACAGTTAGGGGCTGTTTATTTAGAGTGGAAAGTAGGAAAGTGAGAAGAAAGTGAAAAGAAAGTAGAAGAATGGAAAGAGATAAGAAAGTGATAAGGTGGAAAGTGAAAAGAAAGTGGTGGGATAGAAAGTGATGGGAAAGTGATAAAAAAGTAGATTTGAATTTTTTTGTTTACTTTGTATTGTAAAGTGGAAAGTAACTAAAATTTTTTATTTAAAAAAATATTTTTTAATAATTAAAATAAATAATAATTAAAAAATATTATTTAATAATAATGAAAAAATTATTTATAATTAATATTTTTAATAATAATTTAAAAATAATTACTATTTTATTTATTAAATTTACTAATTAATAAATAAAAGATTATTATTTTATTTAGCTATTTAGTAATTTAATTTATTTAAATTTTTAGAAAATAGTAATAAATTATTAAAATAAAATAATATTTATTATTTATTATTTGTTGTAATTTGCTTGTTTTTATTATTGTATTAGTTATTATTATTAAATAATATAAATTTATTATTATTATTATTTATTAAAAATAATAAAGTTTTTTATTGTAAAGTAAAAAGTAAGTAAAACTTTTTATTTATAAAAAATAATTTTTAATAGTAATTAAAAATAATTCTTTAATAATTATTAAAAAATATTATTTACTAATAATTAACAACTAATTTATAATCAATATTTTTAATAAATAATTTAATAATGATTACTATTTTTATTTATTAATAATTAAAAAATTATTTATTTTGCTATTTAGTACTTTTATTTATTTATATCTTAGAAAATAGTAATAAATTATTAAAATTATTAATAATTAAAATATAATAAATAAATACAATTATTGTAGTAATTTGCTTATTATTATTATTGTATTATTTCTTTTTTTTATATATTTAAAGAATATAAATTTATTATTTTTATTATTTATTAAAAATAATAAACAATTTTATTATTATAAATTTTTTATAATATTTACTAGTTATAAATATATTAATTAGTTTATATTATTATTTATTTATTTTAGAGAATAATTATTATTAATAATCATCACTAAATGCTAATGACTCTCATTTTTCTCCCACTTCCTAACGTTTGATGAGGAAGTCAAAAAAATAAAAATTACATAGAGATGGAAAGTGAAAGGAAAGTCAGTTCCTCACTTTCTCACTTTTCTTTTTTAAAATAAATAAGAAAACTGACTTTTCAACTTTCTATTTTTCACTTCTCTTTTAAAGTAAACAAGAAAACTGACTTTCCAACTTTCTCACTTTCCTACTTTTCCACTTTCCTGTCAAAGTAAACACGCCTTAGTCTTTTGTCCACCTCCGCTTCGTTTTAGAAGTAATAGAAGTAATGTAATGTAATTTGGAGCAACTTGAACCGGTCTGTCCAACTCGGTTCGGATGAACCGATCGAAAATTTGTTCCTTCCTCCCGAACCGACCTTCGTCTCCGTCTCCCACCCTCGAGAGGCTGCTTTCTGATCTCTCTCTCTATAATTTCTCTCTTTCTTGTAGTATATATAACCTCTCTCTCTCTCTCTCTCTCTCTCTCTCTCTCTCTCTCTCCTCTCTCCTCTCTCTCTCTCTTCCTTCTTACTGTTTGTTATGCTTGCAATAGCCAAATTTAGAAATTCGCTCTAGCCCTAACCCTAATTTCTCCAGTTTCCCAAATTCGAGTTGTGATTTTGATCTCCGATGGCGCGCGGGCGGGACGAGGACGAGGACGAGGAGCTGTACGAGGAAGAAGAAGAAGAAGTTGAGGAGGAGGAAGAAGAAGAACGAGGAGGAAAAGGATCGAAGCGGCGGCGATCAGAGTTCATTGATGACGTGGCAGAAGAAGACGATGAAGAATATGAAGAAGATGGAGATGAAGATGATGAGGATTACGGCGGGAGCGGCGGTGGAGGTGGGCGCAAGAAGCAGAAGCGGTGGTCGGGATCCCAGTTCATTGATGACGAGGCTGTAGTTGATAGTGATGAGGAGGAAGAGGATGATGAAGAGGCTGAAGACGGTAAACTTCTATTTTATTTTCATTTATGTGTTTGGTTACATTTGAATTTTTATATTTGTTGAGAAATTCTAGAACATCCAAACCTATCCACAATTTTGCTCAAAAAACAATCAATTTCGCTTCTTTTGGTGATTTTTCATTACTTTTCGGTTAATGCGTTTGAATTTATTTATTTGTTGAGAAATGCAAGAACGCACTAAAATTGTTTGCAATTTTGCTCAAAACCCAGTCAAGTTCTTGTTGGCAATTTCAAGGTTTGTTAACCGTCTTGGTTTTATACATGTACGTTTGTAAAGATTTGGAAATTTGGAAGCTTGGTTTTTTACAACACTTGAATGTGTTTCTTTGTTGAGAAAAACTAGAACAATAAAAAATTACCCATTATTTTCCTCAAAAGCCAATCAAGTTCACTTTTGAGTAATTTTCAAGTTTTGTGGACTGTATTGGTTTTTCTTCATGTTCTTTGCAACTGGGATGGGAAATTTGGAAACTTGATTTTGCACTTTTCATGTGTTAGTCTACATTTGAATTTGTTTATTTTATGACAAATACCATGCACCCAAATTATTCACAAATTTGCTCAATAGCCAATCAAGTTAAGTTTTGGATGATATTATGGGAATTGTAGCGTGTTGTTATTTGTTTTGAAGTTTTGTTGACAGTCTTGCGTTTCTTCATGTTCTTGGCAAACTGAGATCAGAAATTTGGAAGCTTGTGTTATGAACCGACCTGGTCGGCTCTCGTCATGTTGTAGCAAATTGACTCAAAATATCCATAATGGCTCAAAATAACCAATGAATTTCACTTTTGGGTGATTTTCTGGTAGTTGTAGCCATTTGCTTTATGTTTCTTTGTTTTTCAAAGGTTTGTCGACTGTCTTGGTTTTCTTCATGTTTCTTTGCAAGCTGGGACTGGAAGTTTGGAAGCTTCATTTTGCATTCTTCATGTGTTAGTCCACAATTTGTTTTTTTTTTTGAGAAATACTAGAACAAAAAAAAGATAATTACAATTTTGCTCAGTAACCAATCAAGGTCACTTTTAGGTGATGTCCTGGAAGATGTAGCATTTTGTTAGTTATTTTGAAGGTTTGCTGAGTGTTTTAGTTTTCTTGATGTTTCTTTCAAACGTGGATATTGAATTGAATTTGTATAGCTGGTTGTTGAATATGTTTCTTGAAAACCTTGGTTGCTGGGCTTTTCCTGTTTTGAATTTTGTACAGAAGCTTGCTCACTGGAATTTATTATTTTGGTTGTTTCAATTATTGTTTCTTCATTTGTTCAAATTTTTGTGAGAACTTATAGTAAATTTGGAATTTAGAATCTGGAGAAGGCTGGAAAATGGTAGGAATTGTGAAGTTTGATATTTTTTTTATCTTTCCAATAGATTAAACTTAAGGAAAGTTCTATATCTCACAGCATCCTGTTCCAACAAGTTTCTATTCTTCTGCTTCGTTTTACAAGCTAGAATAACCAAATGTTATTGCAAAACTCAAATTGAAAATGTCATAGAGGTTATTCTCTTACTGCTCATGATGGTGTGGTACATGAAAACAATTAAGATTAGTAACCAAAGGACTTTAAAAAAATATCATCGTCCAGGGAACTATCAGCAAATCCATATGCTCCTTTAAAGCAAGGCTTTCTTTCTCTTGCTAGCATCCTTTTATGCGCAGTATGTTTTGGTTGCCACGTCTAATGCTTGATGGGAAGTGTAGATTTCATAAATGATGCCGGTGCTGAACTACCTGATGAGGATGGAGGGAGGCGAGTACATCGTTCCTCACTTCTACGTCCAGAGGATCAGGAAGAGGATATGGATGATCTTGCAAGAATGATCAATGAGAGATATTCTCGGCAAAGTCATGTGGAATATAGTGAGGAGGCCAGTGAGGTTGAACAACAAGCCCTTTTGCCATCAGTGAAAGATCCAAAATTATGGATGGTCAAATGTGCAGTATGGTTCTTCCCCTATTAAATTTGTTTGACTTTTCTATGGGGAGGTTGTGGTGTCATGATCTCTTATTGCATATTGCATTCATCGACACAGATTGGTCATGAACGAGAGACAGCTATCTGCTTAATGCAAAAATCCATAGATAGGCCTGAGCTCCAGATTAGGTCAGCTATTGCATTGGACCATCTTAAAAACTATATATATATCGAAGCTGAGAAGGAGGCACATGTTAGTGAGGTAAGTCGGAGTAATGGTAGTATTTCTTTCTTAGTTTGGTACCACTACTGATTTACGTTTTTTTTAAGGCTTGCAAAGGAATGCGGAATATATTTAGTTCTGCCAAAATACTGCTGGTCCCGATTAAAGAAATGACTGATGTCCTTTCTGTTGAAAGCAAAACTGTTGATCTTGCTCCAGACACATGGGTACGCATGAAGCTTGGGATATATAAAGGGGACCTTGCCAAGGTTTGCTTGTTTTTAGTTATTCCTGTAATTACATTGTTATAAATTCATCATACTGATTACATTGGGTTTAGGTCGTCGATGTTGATAATGTACGACAAAGGGTGACAGTGAAGTTAATCCCAAGAATCGACATGCAAAACCTTGCCAATAAAATGGTAAGCGTACATCTTTGAATGAGTATTTGTAACTATAAATCATTGGATGGTTTGTTCCTTATCATAATCATGTGATATGACAGTTGTGGTGCTGAGGATAGGTAAAAGCTAACGAAATTGTTGTGGTTTCAGGATGGTAAAGATCCTGCGCCAGGAAAGAAGAGGACATTTGTACCACCTCCTAGATTCTTCAACGTTGATGAGGCGAGGTGCGTTCAAGTATGTTATTTCATTCTTTATCTAACATGCAAACATGTGCTAATTAAGGTTTGTCTTCACGTGTTTTTAGGGAGCTCCATATCCGAGTAGAGCGGAGGAGGGATAGAGAAACGGGGGAATATTATGAATGGGTAGATAACATGATGTTCAAAGATGGCTTTATGTATAAAACAGTATCTGTAAAGTCGATCAATACTCAAAACGTACAGCCTACTTTTGATGAGCTTGAGAAATTCAGAAAGCCTGGGGATGATGGAAGTGGAGATGCAGAAAGTCTGTCTACATTGTTTTCTAATAGAAAGAAGGGCCACTTCATGAAAGGAGATGCTGTTGTTGTCGTTCGTGGAGATCTTAAAAATTTGATGGGATCTGTTGAAAAGGTAGAAGAAGAGAATGTTCATATTAGGCCAAAAATGGCAGGATTGCCGGTAATTACTAATGGATCCCTTTGTTCTTTCCTGTTTCTGTTTTAAGTTTCAAGTTTAAGAAAACATTCAGTCGCTGATGTCGCATCAATATGCAGAAAACCTTGGCATTTAATGAGAAGGATTTGTGCAAGTACTTCAAGCCGGGAGACCATGTAAAAGTGATATCCGGAGTTCAAGAAGGAGCGACTGGTATGGTGGTTAAGGTTGATGGTCATGTTCTGACACTCGTTTCAGATACCACCAAGGAAGATGTAAATGCTCTATCAACTTCTACGAAACGAGGATTTCATCATTATGCCAAACATTCAACTGACAATAGTTTTGTTCTCTAGATTCGTGTTTTCGCCGACAATGTTGTTGAGAGTTCCGAAGTAACAGCTGGGATTACCAAAATAGGGGATTACGAATTACATGATCTTGTGCTGCTAGAGTAAGTTAGCCGTAGAATACTTTTTAAACATAGGGTTAAACAAACCTGAAGTTATTGTAGTTCATTGCTTACAAACACTATTGACATGCTCCAGCAATACATCTTTTGGCGTCATCGTACGTGTGGAAAGCGACGTGGTTCAGGTAAGTTTTGAAGTTAAAGGTAATAAAGATTGAACTATTCAAGTTTCCTTATGTTGTCCAAACCAACCACTGTAGGTTCTTAAAGGAGTTCCTGATAGACCGGAAGTTGTACTGGTTAAGTTGAGGGAAATAAAGTCCAAAATTCAAAGACCAGCCAGCGCAGAGGATAAATATAAGAACACCATTAGTCTGAAGGATATAGTCAAGGTTGTCGACGGACCATCTAGGGTGAGTTTTTTGGTAGCTTATGCTTGTATTTCTTATAACTCGAACAAGGCTTCGCTCATTCAATAGTTTCCGTCTTGTTTAGGGAAAGCAAGGACCTGTGGAACGCATACACAAAGGGATCTTGTTTATCTATGACCGCCACCACTTGGAGCACGCTGGCTTTATATGTGTCAGAGCTCAGTCTTGTTATCTTCCGGGTGGATCACGCGGGCCAAATAGTAGAAATGTATACTTTGTATTCATGTTCTCGTAGGTTTTATTTTTTACCTGGACTTGATAGGTTTGTTGACTGCTTTAATTACTCTCTAGGGTGGAGATCTCATGGACTCAAGATTTGGGTTTAGGACCTCGCCTAAACTTATGTCTCCAAGCAGACTACCTAGGCCGGGAATGCCAATGGGCCGTAAGTATTCAGAGTTCATGTTCTATCTGTCGGATGCTTCTGTTGGTTTGTTTCCCATTCATTCGTATGGCATCGGTATTTGGTTCATCAGTTTTTATGGTATTCCACAGCTGGAGGAAGAGACAGAGGTGGAGGAGGACACGACCCCTTAATCGGTAGATTCATTAAAATCCGTACAGGTCCTTTTAAAGGTTATCGTGGCCGTGTTAAAGCAGTATCTGGTGCAAGACTAAGAGTTGAGTTAGATTCACAGATGAAGATCATCCAAGGTATGATTCATGCATGTGTAGTACTTCACTCAAATGCTTCATTTCTTCATCTAACAGTCAGTTATGCATGGCAGTTAATAGAGATAACATTTCTGACGCAGCTGGGGTGCCAATCTCGGGCCGGTAATGCCGCGTGGACATTTTGTTGCTTTCTTTTATTTTAACATCTGGCTAACTGGATTTGAATCTTCTCCAGCGAAACTCCTCGATATGGATATGGTAGTGAGACGCCTATGCATCCATCACGTACACCACTACACCCATATCAGACCCCAATGAGAGATCCATCAGGTGAGCATGCTTTCTTCCGCACTTGAAACCAGGTTTTAGACATATATTTGTTTGTGTAGTAATTCTTCTATTCATAATCTATCTTTTTTTTCTTTTTTTTTTTCAGCAACACCCATACATGATGGTATGAGAACACCTATGCGGGATCGCGCATGGGCTCCAATGAGCCCTCCAAGGTCTTTTTTTTTTTTTATTGGCAGTTGGATTAGTTTATGTTCTTTTTATTGCTGTAAAATGTCCAATCTGGACTACTAGTTTGTCATTTTGATCTTTTGAAAAATTCAGGGATCATTGGGAGGAAAATGCAACTTCATGGACAAGCAGTCCAAGATACGAGGTCTGCCTCGCCAACCGAGTTTAAATGTTTTAGTTATGCTAGTTTCTATTGTTTAGTAAATCGTGTGTTTGCAATTGCTTGCTTTTTTCTTTTGTTCGCTTCTGTACTTAATAATAATGAGTCATCGATCCTTTGCAGCCAGGAACTCCTCCAGCACGGACATATGAAGCACCAACACCAGGGTCAGGTTGGGCTAATACTCCCGGAGGTCACTTCAATGCGGAGACACCAAGAGAAAGCAGCACACCATATGGTATAAGTGATGATCTTTATTATTATTATTATTATTATTGATAAATTAGTGGTGATCTATCATTTGACATGACTAGAATGTCCCAGCAGCAGCATCTTATAACTCTAAACACGGAAACTGTTGCAGGTAATGCGGAAAGTCCTTATGTTCCATCTACCCCTGGCCAACCAATGACACCCAGTTCTTATCTTCCCGGTACTCCTGGAGGTCAGCCAATGACACCTGGAAATGTCGGTCTGGACGTCATGTCTCCTACAATAGGTTCGTTACTTCAACAGTTTTTGCTCAGGAAAATGCTTTTCTGCCTCTGAATTTGAACTCGAAAGAAATCCGAAAATGATACGGTCATGACATTCCCCACCTGTTTAAATGAATTGTAGGACATATCGCTTGAAATATGCGTTGATGTTTCCACCTCTTAACGGAAATGTTTGAAATCTGTGTAAATTTGCTCGGTTGACATCTATGTAAATTTGTTTTCTTAGCATAAAATGGATGACTAGATTTAATGTCGTAGAAGTGGTATATACTAATATTGTTGCACGTATTCCAGGTGAAGGTGACGGTAACTGGTTCATGCCGGACATCCTAGTGACAGTTCAGAGGCCTGGACAAGAGCCTGTAGTAGCTGTGGTGAAAGAAGTACTAATGGTGTGTTCATATTTGCTTTTTATGATCGGCAGCACTCTCATTTTTTTGTGGGAGTAATTGCTATCCACCCGCTTGGGATAGGTATTAAATAGAGCTATTTAAATGGGAAATTTGTTTTACAGGACGGGACTTGCAGGGTCGCCATTGGATCGTCGTCATCGGGCAACGGGGAGATCCTGAGCGTTATGCCAAGCGATCTGGACATTGTAAGGCCAAAGAAGTCGGACAAGATCAAGATCTTGAGTGGCGGAATGCGGGGGTATACAGGAAGACTAATCGGGATTGATGGTTCAGATGGAATTGTGAAGTTGGACGAGAACTTGGAGGTAAAGATATTGGATCTTGTCATGCTCGGCAAGCTCCCAAGCCGGTGACTACACTTGAGTAACTTCGGGAGACAAAACAACTCCCACTGTGATTTTGTTTTCCTTAGTTCGTGTATGGCAGGGTTTGAGGTGTATTCTTTGATGAAACATTTGTAACTTTTTCAAATGTTTATTGTCTGTAAACAGAGGATCAAGTATCATTGATCCTAACAACAGTGTTTTTGCAAAGATCCGTCTCTGGATTGTCATCAGAGGCTCACTGTCGGGGTTTGCCCCACGCCCTACCCTAGTTTTAAAGCCTGTCTTCGGCAGAAATCACCTGGCGATGCACGCTGGGTTTGGTTTCAGTAATATAAAAAAAAAGGTTTTAGAAATTTGTTGCAAGTTGATCACACTATGGTTGGTATATGAATAATTACTAGTCGCGATCGTCAAATTTTCAAATTTATATTACTAAGTCCCTCAAGGCGTTTGAGAGACTCGGGGTGATATGTTTCAATTTCAAAACAAGGTCTCGTAGATTTTAAGTTGCGGATTTTGAGCAAGTGTCACGATTTTAACGAAGATGTCGTTGTTTCAAAATACGCCGAATATCAGTAGAATTCTTCTATAAGTTGTATATATCAGTTTTCACCATGGTTTGACTATTCGGCCGGCACGCTTTGTGCCGACCAAGACGTCTAGGTGCCGCCACATGGCGGCACCGGAACGGCTGTATCAGTCCGTGCCGACCGTTTCGGTCGGGAACGTGTGTTTGTGCTGACCGTTTTCTTTTCTTTTCTTTTTTTTTAATTTTTTATATTTTTGCTGGCCAGTCTTTTTAAAGTTTGGCCAACCTAAAAGTTGAGTGTATTATATTCAAACAACGCACGTGGTAGATTTACATATTTTAGGTTTCGTTGATCTATTTTATCAGCCACACCAACACTTAATGTGGTAATAATTTATGTAATATATGCTTCTTGTTATTTAATTTTTCATAACCATTTATATAATAAATCTTATAAATTTTAATTATTTTAAAAAAAATTCTGATAATTGTACAATTCAGTACGGGTCAGCACGTCTCGAAATCTGAGTTTATCGAAACTCGAAACGGCACGGTAAACATTGGTTTTCACCATGCTCGTATTACAATATTTTATCCCGATTACTACAATTTCTTTATGAATAATTGTGATTTTGTATTCAAATGACTCTTATCTATAGTATTATTATCTTTATGGCAAGTAATGTTTTGACAGTATCCATTTCAGTATTGTCATTACATAGGGAAATGGGAAGTGACTTCCACTTGGAAACTTACTTTCTTCCATGCTTCTTCATTTATATGAAATCCATAGCTTCCGAAAGGACTTCCACTTTTACAGAAACTCACTTCTTCCACCCCTCTACACTTATGATGAAGCAAGCACGCCATTAAATTTAAAACAAGTCCAACGATACAGACTAATTTTAGATAAAGGCTAATTGTAATAAATGAAATTTTCATTACTATTCTGAACTTTATGATTCCTACATGTACCGTTGAAGTATACAGAGAGCTGAAGATGTAAAAGAAAAATGTTACATATGATATGAAGTATAAAGATGAAGGGAAAAAAAGAACATAAAATTCATCTCTCATTTGAATATATCTGCTTAATTATTCTAGGTATATACGAGACGAGATTTCAGTAACTTCGCTTTCGGACTTTTACTTGCATCTTAATCTCTCGAACAGGCGTTGTGCATCACGAGTGTATCAGAATGAGAGATCTGTTGGTGTTTCGTTATCTGGAATCCTGTAGGAATATCCCATCTCATCGCCAGATCGTCTTCTGACTATGCTCGCCCTCTGCATCAATCGCAGTGCTTGTACAACGTCGGACATAGGAGGTCGAAACTCTGGCTCCGGCTGCAAAAAGAAAAAAAAAAGCAAAAGATAATGGTCTATGCTTACTGGCATAAATATGGTATTGCAATATTTGACATTAAATATCTTTAATATCAGAATTCAGAAATAAAGAAATTTAAATATTTAACTGCTTTTCTCTCACTGAACATGACCAATGAGCTTTAACCAAATATGCAAGAACAGTGGAAAAAGGATAGTTGTTGTTCATCTCAATCCCTTTATGCTATATATCTTCTATTTAATGGACTAATAACGCAAAATATCCATTCTATTTTCCTAAATCTTAATTTTGGTTCAAGTTAGCCTATACATGCAAAACAAACAAAAAGTACCGAAAGGAGCGCGCCGGCGTTCTACCTGTACGCATAGTGCAATGATGTCGGCAAAACGAGAAAGTGATTTTGCAGGGTACATTCCGTTTAATGCAGGATCAACCATTTTTGCCAATGCATCAATATCATGAAGTTGAGGAGTAGCCCATCTAACAAGCGACTGCTCCGATCGTATCCGAGAGCTGAAATAACATGGAATTTTAGAAAATAATTCATTATTTCGGATAAATATAGGCTATGCTGAAGCATACCTGTCCAGCGGCTTCCTGCCTGTCAAAATCTCTAACATAACAACTCCAAAGCTATATACATCGCTCTTCATGGTGTAAATTCCAGACATTGCGAATTCAGGAGCACTATAACCAAATGAACCCACCATCTGAGTCGAGACCTATTTCGCCAAGAGCAAGGAAATTAAAATATTTTGACAAATATATGATTTCATCATTAGTGATTTTGGTCATTGCTTACAGGTCTCTCTGTGTTTGGGGTTAAAGTAGCGATTCCACAGTCTGATAAGTGAGGATTAACCTCCTCATCAAGAAGAACATTCGATGACTTCAAGTTTCTATGTATAACAGAGGGCAGGCAAACCTCATGCAGATACCTTTAAAAAAAGCCAGTTAGAACACCTCGTTATATTGTTTAATAAGTGAAACATATATATATATATATATATATATATATATATATATATATATATATATATATATATATATATAGAGAGAGAGAGAGAGAGAGAGAGAGAGGCTATTCTCAGCTCGACCTGAGAATAGCCTTGGTAAGCTACATCTCAGCCGTTGATCTCCTCCTTGATCTAACGGCTGAGATTTATTTTACACTTAACAGAATAACAATTCACGCCGTTAAGTGCTAAAATTAAATCTCAGCCGTTAGATCAAGGCGATCAATGGCTGAAATGTTAGCTTACCAAAAGCTATTCTCAGGCCGAGCTGAGAATAGCCTTTCTCATATATATATATATATATATATATATATATATATATATATATATATATGCTCAAACAAACTTACTCCAGAGCCCTAGCGATGCCAAGAGCAATCCTCACACGTTGGTTCCAAGTAAGTTTCGTGCTGCTATCGTCCACAAAATGCAGCATATCATGCAATGTCCCATTTCCAATATATTCATAGACCAAAAGCCGCTGCCCATGTTCCACACAGTAACCTACAAGGGTGGTGATGTTTGGATGCCTAAGGCGTGACATATTTGAAACCGCCTCGAGAAACGTGTCCTCCTCTTGCAGGGATAATGCTGAGCTATCGATCTTTTTGACGGCCAAAACCTAAACAAAAGATAGAAAAGCAGTATAACTTAAAAAATACAAGTTTTACATCCGTGCATCGCACAAATATTAGTCACAATTTCATATAATTATGATGTTTTTCTATTTTTAAGAATTTTAAAAATATATCTAAATATAACTTGTATCAACTCTTACAATTTTAAATTACACATGGCCTCATTATATGTGGGAACAATCATCCTTTGCGAGTAAATACGTGGCAAACTTAAAGTTGCTCTCTAGCAAGTATCCAAATTCTCTATATCTTATATTTCTATTTCCCTCTTGTTTAATTTATCTCTGCAATAAATTTACCTTACCAACTGTCTATATGTCGGTGTAGAAGGCGAGAAGAAAAGGAAAGGAGCCAAGTTTAGCAAGTGTATATGCAACTTGGATTTCTAGTTACCGAACTAAAAGGAAACTACATAGTGATTTAAAAAGAAATATAAACTACCTTCCCATTGGGAAACTCTGCCCTGTAAACCCTGCCAAGGGAACCCTCGCCAATTAGAAATTCCTGGCTGAAGCTGTTTGTAGCAGACTGCAGTGCAGCTACAGTATAAGCAGTAGCGGTGATGGGGAGTTTCGGCTTTCTCATCGCCCCGTCTCTGCCGTAGAGATTTTCGATGACTACCTTCTCATTAGGTGGAGGCTTTAGACTTGCCATCGGAGGGCTTTTGAGCTTCTGCCCGTGCATTTCCCTTTTTGTCCCTAAAAGCAGCGCAACAAAGAAAAAAAAGAAGGAAAAAAAGGGTCACAATTGTCAGGGCAATAAGGTTACAAGAACTTGAAACCTACAAAGCAAATACTATACAGCCTTGGAACCACTAAAAGAGTATAAACCATGGTTTTCGGTGCCGGTCGGTACAGGGCGTGCCGGACGGCACGTACCTGTTCCGGCAGTTGTCGGCACGGCACGAACCAGCACGGCACGTGTCAAAAATCTTATATTTGAATTTTTAATTAATTTTTTATTTTTTAAAAAATAACAAATAAATATATATCGGCACGGTCGGCATAGCACCATCGGTACGGTTCGACACGTGCCGAGATCTGAGTTTACCGAAACTCGGCTCGGCTCGGCACAAAAAACCTTGGTATAGACTGATCCTATTATGATGAATTATTAGTGTGACATGTATACTAGTCTGACTCAAGCTAATAAGTATGCATGCAGAAATGTGTGAAAAAAGTCTAAATGGCATTATACGCCAAATTGAGCATGTAGGATATATCAATTCTGCCTTAGAAAAATGTAAATAAATGTAGCACTCAAAACCCAACATATATAAAACAGTACCTCTATCAGCGAGAACAGAAGGTGTTCTTGGCAAATCCATCGCACTTTTGCTGGCTTCTTGTTTATGCTTGCGAATTTTGTGAATGCAAAAAATGACAACTAATGTTGCTAATATGCCAACAAAAAGTGAGCCTATTACTGTCCCAATGATTTGACCTGCACTCCATCTTCTTTTACTGCTACCTTGATCTGGTTGGGAGGGTAGAATATCGGCGCCCTGAGTCGTATTTGTGTGTGTATGCGTTTGATTATGGTTTCGAGGAGGCCTTCTTGGGGAGGGATGTGAATGGAGGTGGCGGCGGTGCAGGACTGTTGGCAAATGAATTTCCTCCAACCCTGTGCAGATATGGAGCATGTTCGTTATTAGAGAGCGATAAAGAGAGGAAAAAAATAAAGGGACGCGGGAAAAGTGGTTGAGAAACATAAATTACTCACACGAGGTTGGGAATGGAGCTCAACTCTGGTGGTATCCAGCCACTGAAGTGGTTATTTGCAATATTGCTGATGAAATAAAACTGTTAGAATGGTTATGTTTGCGAAAGAGGGCATTAATAAAAGTGTTTTTGACGCCATGGACCTGTCCTGCTGGGATACACGTGACCTAGCTTCCATTTTAGAGCAAGTTTTTGGAAAATTGTTTAATTACGAAGTTGTAGAATATAATAGATATACAACTTTCCGTTGAATTTTTTCAAAGATACGTCTACGTAGGTCAAACTCTTCCGGAAAAGCATCGCTGAAGAATCAGTAGAATAATATAGTTTTATTCCGGAAGAGTTTTGACATAATTATCAACACTTTTTCAAATAAGTATGAACTAAAGTGGTGTATTTTATTATACTCTACAACCTCCATGTCTTTTTTTAAAAAAAAAAAAAAAACCTTTATATAGGTGTTTGGGAGCCAGGTCCTGTGCAATCATTTGTTGACTGTTTGGGAGCTAGGTTCCTAGAATGATTTGTAGGACCGGTGCTATAAGATCATAGTTCTTAAGAAAACCCAACTTACAGATCAGTTAAATCCAGTGTCGCTAAAATATTTATTGCACCAGTCAACTGATTGTCTTGCAAATATCTGAAAAGAATGACCGCCCTTAAGAATATACAACAATAAAAGCTGAAACTATTTATGAAATTATTGTTCATCCGAGGCTTACAGGCTAGAGAGGTTGGAAAGAAGACCAATTGAGTTTGGAAGATCTCCAGTGAAGTTGTTGAAAGATAAATCTCTGTACATAAAAAAACCCATCAGCAAAAACCATGTAATGCATAGAAGGATAAGTAGAGAAGTTCTCTATAACCAATACCAATTATTCAAGATAAATCTCGAAAACTAGTTGATTGACTCTTTGGTAAACATGACATTCAGCCAATCCCTCGGAAATCGCATGTCTTGTTAGTAAAGTTGGATTTATGACTTCAGTAACACTAAAATGCCGATGTTCTTGCTCAAAACCCTTTTGTTCATTATCTTTGCTCGTAATTAACGAATAGAAGCATTTGGGTGTTTTAGAGAAGTAAGGGGCAGCTTAGACAATGTCTCATGAGAGTGATACAGAAAAGGGCTTTGCTATATACCCCCAAGAAACCACACATGCTGACGTGGCACAATCAGGACCACACATCATGATGGGTATATCCAAAGTTTATTGTGTCGTGCCGTTTCGAATTTCATAAACTCCAAACTTGCGAAGTGCCGATCGTGTCGTTTCGACTGTGCCGATAATAAAATATTATTTTTTTATATTTTATTAGATATTTTAATAATTTTTAAAGGATTTTCAATTTCAAAAATTGAAAAACTTTAAAAAAAAAATTAAGAGCGTGTGACCTTTGAGTCGCGCCCACCGGCACAATACGAGAAAAAAGCATCCATGCAGCGCGAAATACCAGTCGCGCCGCGTGGACGCAAAAAAAGAGCACCGTTATTTTCTTCATTCGAGAAAGATGAACAATTCTCCCTTACTAAAAAAAAGAAAATTCGGTCGTGCCAGCTGTGCTGTGCCGACATCTATCGGCACAGAGACGTTTCGGTCGGTACAAGGCATGCGGACCGAAACGTCGAACTATGGGTATATCTGTAATTTTGATATTTTTTACGGATCACGAGAGAATTGTGCGGATCACGAGACGCTCTATGGTGGAGATTGGTTGTGTGTAGTTTGTTGGGTAGTTTGTTGGGGGTGAGTAGTTTTTTCCTACAGAAAAAGGGCAGTTTGGTGTGTGATAATTTAGAAAGTATGATGGGAAGTAAGCAGCTACGCAGAAGAATGAAGAAATAGCCAAGTAAACAAAGTTATTATGAACTTTTCTCCTGAATCTCCTCTATGTTTGGTTTCTTTTCCTAATTTCTAATTTTTTTTTACTAACAGACATTTTTAAATCCCATATTCGCAAAGCTAAGGTCTTACACATATGTTCTTCCCAGAACTTTCATTTTGTTACCACCACCACTGCTTAAAATGTCACACTACAAAAGGTATTCAAAAATTTTCCTCTCTTACTACAAATTTTGTTTAGGCATGAAATAGTTTATTTTTACATTTCTCAAACGTCATACATTGAAAATTAAAGATACTGGAAAACATGCTTTGTTAAAAACATTGAACACGATATCGCGTATTACTAAAAGATCTGTGACGTGGTAATCAGGAAACGCCCTTAATTAAAAAATAAAGCGTTTATCATGTTTTTGACGGTGTGTAATCTACACATACATCCATTGAGAATTTTAATTTGCTTTACAAATTCGATTTAGTTCCATTGAAATTTTATTACACGCCTAACATTTGTTTGACGAAGCATTTCAGATTTGTCGAGTTCAAATTACAACTTGTAGCTGCCAAAGCCGAGAACATGTCTGCGCAGCTTTTGCAGATAAATGTAACCTCTAAAAGACTCAAAATGCCCGGTAAGTTCGAAGGTAGCAAAGGTGATTCTCACTGCTTAGGTTCTTACCTCCTCATTTTTCACAAAATTAGACAAATAACTTATAAAATCAAACAAATTTTATTTGATAAAATTTTCTCACTGCTTCATTAAAACAAAATTTCTTCAAAAACATAATCACATGGTACAAGTATCATGTTCCTTAAAATTAGCCACCTTCTAGGAAATAGTTCGAACTATATTACACATGACCACGGCATACGGTACTACTAACATCAAAGTATAATAAGATTATACGTAAAAACACATTAAATACCGGATAGTTTATTATATTGGAAAAAAAAAAACAAAACGCAAAGAGAGAAAAGTAAAGTGATAACTGCGAGCAAGAAGTTAAGAACGCTAACGAACTTACAGAACAGATAGATCTTGGAGATTTGCGTATATGTCCTGTAACGATTGGGACAGATAATTGTGGCTCACATTTCTGGGACCACAAAACAAATTACTAAAAGTCAATAACCAAGTGCAATTTACATTTATTTTTTAAGAAAAAGGAAATTACTCTGTTAAAACATGCAACCTACATGAAGGTTAGTGAGACCATATCGTATATCGAATAAGCAAGGCCTCCGCTGAGGTTATTACCGGCAAGATTCCTGTTACATTTCCGATAAACAAAAAAAAACTTTAAATTACTGAATGAAAATTTAATTGGCAAACATAATTGACAGGAGAAATTACAAGTATGTTAAATTCGGCGGAAGTTGATATGGTATTGTCTCATGTATGTAGTTGTTGCTCAAATCCCTATACAATTAAACCAGGAAAAAAAATTCAAAATAAAATCCAAAAATTCTTCCTGTAAATACCAAACTTATGAAAAAGAAAAAGATTTCTCACAATGTTTTCAATGACAGAAGATTCGAAAGAAGGTAGCCCATGGTACCATTGAGTCCTAACCCCGAAAGTTGGCTGCAAAAACACAAATAATTACATAAATATAGTTGAACAATAAAGTTGGAATAATTGAGAAATATTGAAGTATATCTACATGGATGTGATAGATGAACCATCACAGGAGACCCCTTTCCATGAATCACCGCAAGGATCACCACCATCTGATCTCCATCCCGACAACTGAGGGGGATTGTTTAGAGAACTATATAGCACACCAAGGGCTTGAACTGTAGTACACAGTAATATTCAAGAACGATTACCATGTGAAATTAAAATAATTTAAGCAACAAATCAACAAATATTGAAAAAATAAGGATAAAATATACCGTCGTTGGGATCGGTGGCGGCTTCAACAATCACAGCGCGCTCCATTAGAAGGCCAACAACGAGAAGAATAATTAGAATTTCACATCTTCTTGGAGCCATCAACAATGGTGATCTCTTCTTCTGTGACTCCAAAACTACTGGTTTTAGAGCATTATAACATCGAAAAGAAAAATAAATATGCTTTCTTGGGGGAGGGGGAGAGTGTAGGCAAAGTATAGAAATTAATAAATATACAACAACAATACCACCATCTTGCTGGTACACTAACAAGAGAAGGATGAAGAAGAAGAAGAAGGAGGAGTGAGTGAAATTTACAAAAGAAATTGCAAAATAATTTTTTAAAAAAAAAGAATTTTTTTTTAAAGAAATGATAAAGAGAGGAGAATAATAATAGGATGGATTCCAAAACCAAAGCTTGCAGCGAAGGTTGGGACTAAGGACAGTGCAGAGCACAGGGTGTTGATGACTGTCGGTATTTATTATTTCATTTATAGCAGGGGGTGATGTCTTCATTTACTTTTTGCATAAGTGATTTTGCTCATGTGGTTTCCGTCTTATAAAATATAAATAGGAATAATGTCAAAACAGCTAGGATCTTACAAAATTTGTACTAAATTTTTAAATTAAAATAAATATATTTAAAAACATTTTAAATATAAAAAAAATAACACATTATAGAGCATTAAACAAATTTTGTATTTAAAATATTTTTAAAAATACTTACACACACATTTAAAAATGTGTAGAAATAAATAAATAAATATATATATATATATATATATATATATATATATATATTGTAAATTATTAAAAAAATAATTTATAATAATATAAAATATTTTTTTATATAAAAATCCAAATAAATATATTTAACTAATATGGTATGGCTCAGCTAGTTCGTAATATTGAATTAACTAATTTGGGGACCTTATATGGTCGGAGTTTAAATCGACACAAACACGTTTGTTGGGAGAAAGATAATATAGTTGCTTTATTTTTCGAATAAAATTAGTTTTTCTATATAGGTGGGAATACTTATTGAGAAAACTAAAAAAAAAAAACCATAAATTAAAGACTTTTATGTGGGATGAAGTACATAAATTCTTTCTTTGAACAAAAACTAAAAACAAAACATGTGTGACGACGCTAAATTTATTTTATTTAGCAAATGTTTTAAGATCTGGATTTTTTTTTTCTTGGGAGGATGTGCAATAGATCGAATAAGGCACAAAAATAGAGAACAAAATTTAACGTAATTTGGAGATAAAAATTTCATATCTACAAGCAAAAAAAATGATCCATTATCACTTGGAGATCACTTAGAAGCGATGAACAGAAAATGGATAAAATTTTAGCTGTCGGCACAAAATATGATATTGCAAAAGATATTATAATTCAGTATATATGAGAAAAATTCCTAACTAATTGGGTCTTTGATATTTGAAAATTTATCTTGTGGCATATTTTTCAATTATTAATTAATAATAAAAAAATACTATTCATCAAAAGCAATTGGATTATATATAATCCATATATATTGAAATTATACATAACACATAAATCACATACTTTTGATTCAATTTATATACTATGTATTATGAGATGTTTCATTATACTAAGATTACCATAAAGCCAGGGTTTCAAAATTAAAATTTTACTAATCAACTTCTGATTTTAAATCTATTGATAAATTAATTTTAATTTTTGCTGAAGTGGCCGAAGTAGAGCGGCAAAGTCAACTAAATAAAGAGCTAATTTGGAGCTTAAAAGAGGGAGGCAGATTTGACCAACTTTATAAAATGAAGGCCTAATACGTAAATAATCCTTGTAATATCCCATTTAAGTAATTATTATATGATAGTTATGTTCGCTAATTGTATTCCACCGTTGCCCTCGTGAACACGCCGAAATAACGGTAGTTTGTTGGTAGTTTGGGACATCCGCGAGATGGGTAGTTCAGTCTTTTAATGATTTTGTCAGGTAATTAAGAAAATGGTGGAAAATTACAAAATCAAGGAAATTTAGGGCTTCGCAGCATTAAATAACTTGACCTTTTTAACTTATACCGTAAATAATGGGTATGAATTGACGTGACGGACACGAACCCTACTAAACGCGGATCTCCTGCGCTCACTTTCTCGGACGCGGCTCTCCTCATGCGTTCGCACATCCGGGTAGAAAAACCTCCCAATTTCAACCGTCGGCTACAATTTTTATGGATCTTGAAAAATTATATAAAATTTTGTCCATTTATCTATCTATTTTTAAATATTTTATAAAAAAATTATATACTATAAATTATAAATTTTAATGAGGTTTACAAATTTATAGTTATATATTTTTTTTAAAATATACCAAAAATAATCTAAAACTTGTTCAACTACAAAAAGATAATCTAAACCTTTAATTATCTTTTTGGCATCATATTTGACATTTTTTTAAAAAATGTTCAACTATAACTTGTAGATCTCATCAAAATCTACAATTTTGCAGTTTAGAGTATTTCTAAAAAATACTTAAAAATAGATCAAATAAGCGAACAAAATTTTACATAATTCTTCGTGATCCGTGCATATTAGAACGGACGACTGGAATAGGAGGTTTTCCTTCATCCTGATGCGTTTCAGGGAGCCGCGTCCCAGTTTTAAAAATATAAAATTTAGATATTATTTATAATTTTTATATTAATTATTTTCAAAAATATTTTTAAATTTATATTCTAGGAATTTAAATTTAAAAAATTTTAAAATAGTTTTTAAAATTAGTTCTGGTTCATGTATCCATCAATTTTAGTGTCCTAAAATATCAATTTTAAAATATTTTTTAAAAATATTTAATATAAAGATTATAAATAATATTAAAATTTATAATTTTTATGTTAAATATTTTCTAAAAAACTATAAATTAGTATATATTTCGAAATAGGTGCAGTGAGTACGTACAGGAAGTTGGTGCAAGCAGATCTGCATCCTAGTAATTGCAAGGTTAAAATAGAATTGGATATTATACAATATATATATATACACACACACACACACCACATAATAAAAAATTATATTAATATATTTTTCTAATTTAAGTTTTTATTTTTTAACCGTATAAAATAATAAAATTATTTATCTTTAATATATGAAATTTTTGTCATTTTGTTAAATTTGTGAAATAAAAATACTAACTAAAATTATGTGTATAAATTATAATTTTTCAATTATATATATATATATATATATATAAATATCTCTGGAGGGTTAAGATTATACAATTTTTATGTCTGGAGAACAAATAATTGTTCTTAATTTGCTGTCAAGTTTGAATTGTAGGAGTTTTACTTAGAGCATGATCTGTTGATATATGATGTGATGGGTGAGAGTGATATATATATTATAATATAATATAATTTTTAATTAAGCAAGATTAATTATTGTAAGAGTGATTGATGTTAGCATCATTAGCAGGTGGACATTATGGGATAATGCAAACTGTCCCTTGTTTGCTTTTTATTTGGTGGAATCCTAATTTATTAATAAAAATAAAAATAATATATTTAAAAGTTGTGTTTAGAATGTGTCTCTTTTGTCTCATTGCACTTTTTAGTACCATTATTCTCATGGGCCTGCTGAATGATGCATGATGATGTTTTTTTTTCTTTTTTTCTCCTAATTATCGTAAATAAAATTTATCCCTAGTCGATTTTTGAGTTTGGACACCGTAATAAATAATCAACAATATTATATATATTTTTTGATCGAAAAGATATAATTTTTCAGCATACATAAATTGGTCAGAATGTCTGTATCATCATTCATAAAATATATATAATATAAAATTTGAACATCTTTATAGTTTGTATTGCGAAATTTGGTCCAGCAACATCTATTTTATGAGAAAGTCTTATCATCTGTTCCAAATATTTCTGATAATATATGATGCTTGTGGTAGTAGGTAGCAATTTGATTATTCTTTCGTTCAAGTTCATATCGAGGTGATTTGGCAATTCTACGTTACGATGATTGTTTACAGTAAGTAGCTCTTACATATTACCTCTTGCAAATCCGTCCATGGTCGGGTTGACTTTTTTATTAAAATAGAAAAAAAAATATAAATGATGCTTTTATAATTTTTTTTATTATCTTTCAGCAAAATTAAGAACTTTGTTAATATATAATATTTTTTTATATATATCTTGTGATGTGCAAAATAGAGAATATTGTTATTTTCAATCTACTATACTAATATTTTATTATAACGAATATATATGAAATTACCCAAAAAAGAAATATATTTTGTTTAATATATGGCCGTTGGAAGCTTCCAATGCCACCGACAATTTGATCTAAACATGCGGACACCCCACCCACCCACTAAATGTTGTCAAAAGCGTCGATAGTTTTTGTAGCTACCCTTTTCTCTTTCTCATTCGCTTGTCCTCGATCTCCACCCTCCATCCCATAACACCTATCCCAAGAGGCTCCTCGTGCTCTTTTTTAACTCTTAATGAAGCAAAATAATAATAATAATAATAAATATAAACATTTACTAATGTTCTCTACAAACCGTGGTCATGCATGCGTTGACCGTAGCTGCCTCTATTCATTCATCCACATTTCTCATACATACTAATTTTTCTTTTTTATATAAACAAATAATTGAAAAGTGGACCTATTAACTTATCAAATACGAAGTAACATTTTTCTATTATATTATTAGATTCGTTTCATAAATTATAGTATTAGAATATATTTCAAATTTTATTACAATACGCAGTGGCGGAACCAGAAAATTTTTATAATAGGGGCCAATCTTTTATTGTTAAGTCCAATTAGAATTCACTTCCAGTAAATAAAGTAAAAATATAAGAAAAAATAACTTAGGTAAAATAAACACTAACACGAAATCATATCTCGTGGCTCTTGAATTTTATCTTTTTAGTTGTGCCCGACTCTCTTTCATTCTTCGAAGTTATCAATGATCATGTTAGTGGTAAAACTCTCCGCAATTTTTTTTTTTTCAATATAAACGAGTAAATAATATGTAAGAAAGTTATCTTCCATTTTATTGCGAAGGTAAGTTCTTACAATCTTCATAACTGAAAAAGCTCGATCTGTAGTTGCAGTTGAAACCGGAAGAGTCGAAAAAGTAAAGAAATAAATAGAAAAAAAGACCAAACAAAATGCTATAGTTGGGAATTGAACCCACAACAAATATGTCACTAAAATCTCACCCAAACCACTATGTCAATTACATTTTAGTGAAAATTTAGATGTACAACATATTTATAAGTAACAAACCTATATATATAAACATACATATATATATATATATTAAGGTATATCCACGGACCTTGGGGGGACCGTGGCCTCCACCGGTCCCCCCTTGGGTCCGCCCCTGACAATACGACTTATGTATCATATTAGTTAAAATCGAGTTGAAAAAAATTCGTTAAGACTTTTCCCCGAGGTATACATGCCAGATCCGACTCCGAGTTAGCGGTAAATTAAAATAACATAGTATGCAAAACGAATGAGAAAAATAGCAGAGGGACGGATCGTTACGCACGGAAGCGAAGCCCACGACTGACCTCTAGGGGTGCATGGTTGGAGGTACGGATTCACCATCAATTAGGATAACATCCGATGTATAATGAGTCGTAATAGATTCTCACCAAATTACCGGTTTGTATTGCCGTCGAGGATTTTATTCTTTTTGTATTCACGGCTATTTTGTGATATCCGATTGATAGTAAATCATCATATTGTTGCCCGAAACATAAGAGTTTTATCTCTATACCATGTCAAGTTTTTGATCTATCTTTGTGCCACTTTTTTCTATCGGTTTTATATTTGTGATCGCCTTATCGCATTCAATTCCTATTATTGTTATAACAAATAGTATTTATGATGTATTTTATAACATTTGTGCTCAAAATTATTCTAAAAGATATTTCTACATAGATATTTTACGCCTTAGAAATTGCTGATTATAAAAAATTTGATATTTAAAAATGTTTTTTTTAAATTAAATATAAAAATTATAGAACACTTAAATATCTATTTTTTTAATATATATATAATGTATATATGTTTGTCGAAGTTATTTTATAAGTTGTGAAAAAAAAAGAAGAAATTTTTGCAAAGTTTTACAAATTAGGACTTTTATGACGACTAATTTACAGAAATAGATATTTGAAGTAGACCACCCAAACAAGAACTGCATCTGTTATAATAAATTAGTAGTAGGAGACCAACAAAAATCTGAAATGCATCTGCAGGTAATCCAACTATCCAACTACTTTAACAATTGGGGAAATATGTATCAGATCTTTATTCAAAAATTCTTACAAATCGGTCCTTCTTTTAAATATTTGTAAATCAACTCGTTTCTTGTAAGTTATAAAATTATTGCTAACATATATTTAAGTGTTTTTTAAAAAAAATTAAATATACAGAATAGATTTTAGTAAAATTTATAATTTTTCTTTATTTAAATTTTTAAAATATATATTTTTAGACCTAAAAATTATATATTGTGTTAAAAACTAATAAGCTAATCTGATAAAATTTAGAGCTTCAAAATATATATTTCTAATATCTTTTTGAAATAGAACTTAGCGGCTGCATACCAATTCAAAAAAGTTTTTGAAAATTTTGAACACAAAAAAATAAGTGTTTCCCTGTGAAGTATAACTATATATATATATATATATATATATATAAGTTTTTAACCTACCGGGCATAATTATGAACTTTGAATGCTGCCCTCCATAAGCTTACTGTCAGCTCCTCATATGTGTTTTCATTATAAGTTGCTAGTGTGTCATGGCGCTTTTATAATATTTTTAATTTTGTTTTGTGAAAGGCAAATTTGTGTTTACTATTTCTTTATTTTTAATTATTTTATTTGTTTTTACTTTTAATTCCTGGTAGCAAGAGCTTCGACAGTGACGCAGTGGTGAAAGTGGTGGAGGGAGGAGAAGATGGCTGCAGATGATAGTTTAACGGCCGACACAAAGCGTGTTAACGATAAAATTTTCAAAATAAATTTTATCTAATCAAATTACAAAATACTACTATTCACCTATGTATAATGTATTAAAAAATAAAAATTATTTTTAAAATTATAATTAGTAAATTTTTATATTTTTTTAATTTTTTCAATTGTACTGATCTATTATATGTTATTTTTTATATAAAGATAATAAAACTTAGGTCTAAAAAAATTTAGAAATACAAATCCAAAATAAATAAAGTATATATTGGAGAGAAAGATATTGGTGACTTTATATTTTTCTACATAACATAACTACACAATATTTATGATAATTATCATATATAATTTAAACTTATTATATCTATTAAAAACTATATTAGAATATAAAATACCATTAAACTTTTTCTTATGCTTTACTATTATAGATATAGATAATAACATTTATATTTTTGTAATTTTTAAAAAAATATTCTGAGATGGATTTTTAAGGTGGGATTGCTCCGTATATCGCACGGTTGACAGCAGATCAATATTATCTCTAGTATGAACCAAGGTTAATGTATAGTTGCTGTATTCCAAGAATAATAAAAAATTAAGGAATTTTTGTTCCCCCTGTTCTGACAAAAAAATAAAAAATAAAAAATAAAAATCTCTCACTAGTAAGTCTAATAGCCTGATATACTATGCCCTACATAGCCTCAAATAGGCCTTTTACATATATCCGATCCGGCTCAGATATTAAGTGAACCGGCCCATTACACTTTTGGAACACCCAGTGACTCCCTGGGCCGGAGCTATGAGCTACCAAATTCACTCTTCCACATACAACACCCCCAATCAAAGGAATTCTTACAAGGCATTTGAGTTGCACTCTAATCATACCATAAAATCCAAATTATACCTGTAGGATCCCATAAAGTTCCCCACTCATGAACCAAAAAATTTATGCTTTCCTTCTTTCATAGGTGTCTATCTCGGCTAGTGAAAAAAAAAAAGTTCAAGTGTTTAAAAATAGTTTAGTTTCAATTTGTTTAAGCTCAACTCATGCTTATATCTAAGTTTAGCTTATTAATTGAGACGACTTTGAATAGTACTTAAGCTCGAGATTCAAGCACATATTTTATCAATCAAAGTAAGTTCAACCATAATTGTTTAAATTCAGTGAGTTTGAGTTTAGCGAATTAATTTAAGTTTATATTTGTTGGTACTCCACTTAAACTCGATTCATTTTTTTCTAATCTTGGCCAACTAAATAAGGATGGCAAATTCTAAGTCCGATGAGATCTAATATAATATTGAGACTAAAATATTGAAAGTTGATCTAAAAAAAAAATAACCGAATGTGGATCAAAATTTCGGAATCTAGGCGGATTCAAATTAGATTCAAGTTTGACTGGAATTCAACCTGAACAATTATGAATCGGTCCAAATACTTACCCTATATAAAAAAAGAAAAAAAATTAAACCCTAAATCCTTGTATCAACCCAACAATCCATATGTAGAAAAATACGGTCACCCTCTTTAGACTTTCTTTTATTTTAAAATTTTTTAGGTTCTATTACTGTTTTATTTTTACACTGGTATATTAGAATCTATATAATATATATAAAACTAGATATTAATACCATTTTACGCCACGTGTCACATCAAATATATTTTATATATATCATGTGTCATTTTCTCTTGCTCTAATAAAGTCATGTGGCATTTACATTAACTGATAGGAATTTAAAAAATCATATAACTTATTTAAAAAATATAAATTATCTAACATATAAATTAAATATAATATAATATTTTATCTCTCTCTCTCTCTCTCTCTCTCTATATATATATATATATATATATATATATATATATATATATATATATATATATATATATATAATTATATTAAAGTTTATCTAAATAATAAAAGTTACTTAAGTAAAATTTTATGTTTTTGAAGAAAATTAATAATCTAAATATAATAATAACTATATATAAAATTGGGTGATCAAAGATGTTGCCACCATGTGGTACTTTAAATAATTTTCAGTGTGTTGTGAGGTATTTATTTTTATTTTTTTAAAAAATATATAGTATTTATATTAACTGATAAGAATCTAAAAAATAATATAACTAATTGCTAAATTATGAAAGGTCTAAAATAAAAATTAAATATAACATAATAACATATGGTAGTTAAATTATAATATTTTAATAAAATAACTATTAATTTATATAAAATTAAAAATTATTATTTATATGTATACCAAGTGCAATCTACGGATGTAAAATTAGTTGTGTTCAAAATATTTTACGCAAACCAAAGAAAAAGGGATATTGGATTCTGGTCAAATTCAGTTATCCGGACAGTCAGTCCGGTGGAATGCGGGCTGGTCGTATTGACCCAGCCGACCAAATGCAGATTAGACCCGTTATTCGGTCCGGATTTTGGTTCTATCCGATTGGGCCGGGATTTGGTTCTATCCGGATTCGGATTCCGTCAGATCCGACCCGAATCCGACCCTACCTTTCCGATTCATGGCGATGTACGTTGAGTATTGGTGCTGCGAATTTGCTGGCGTGCATCAAAACGTGGCGAACCGGTTAATCCACTTGGCTATAGGGGTATACTCGGAATTATACACGACGTCATCGCTCTCATTTTTCCTCCTCTTATTAATCAGCTAACCTGAATTTTTAGATCTCTCTCTCTCTCTCTCTCTCTCTCTCTCCAGGTTATCCCCTGCGTCACCGGTGAGTTCTCCGATCTCCCTCCTTCGCCATCGATTTCATTAGTTTTTACTGCAATTGATCTGTGATGTCGTAGATCTGTTCATCTGATTTCTTAGATCGATTTATCTCGTTTGTTGGTGTTTTTGTTTTCATCAAATTCATAGTAGATCTGTAGAAATTTCATATTTATGATTCAATTCGATGCTAGAACTTGATTTTCTTTGTTTAATTATACAGAAAAAATGGCCGGTGGTTTCAGAGTTCTCCATCTCGTCCGACCTTTTCTGGCGTTTTTACCGGAAGTTCAGACCGCTGATCGTAGAATACCTTTTCGGGAGAAAGTGATTTACACTGTGATTTCGCTCTTCATATTCCTTGTTTGCAGCCAACTTCCTCTTTACGGGATCCATTCTACGACCGGCGCTGATCCGTTCTATTGGATGCGGGTCATAATGGCGTCTAACCGTGGGACGGTTATGGAGCTTGGTATTACTCCCATTGTCACCTCAGGCTTGGTGATGCAACTCCTTGTCGGGTCAAAGATTATCGAAGTGGATAATAGTGTGCGAGAGGATCGGTCTTTATTGTAAGTTGATTTATCTTGGTGATCTATAAGATGTGGCCTTGCATGATGGCCCATAAATGGATAGATTGTGATTTAGGTGCATATTGCATGAGGTCTTGGATTGCAGCAATTCGACAAAGACATGCTATAAAATGAACATTTTCATGCAGAATGACTTGTTACATGTACGTATGGCGATAGGGAATTGCACATATAGTTTCGTGGGTCTATTATGAATATACAACAACAACTGTGCTTATGCTACTAATTCACATGGCTATTGTTATGTTTGGCAAGTGCTGTTTCTGTTCATGAGTCTGGAGGCATCATTGTGTGCCCTCAATGATATTGAAGCAGTAGTAATGGCATCCCATGTAAGAGTGAATTTGTGTGAACTTGACTAGCATATTTAAAACTGTAAACTTTGCATTTGGATCGACTATGTCGTGACTGCTGTGTATGCTTGATTTCTTGAAAGATATGATTCTGTAGTTTGCTTCTCTAGTTTGGTGTTGAAAATGCTGTGCCGTTTGTAATTATTATTTCTTTGGCAAAATGACGTCTTCTTCTTCTTCATTATTCTTTTCCTTATAGAAATGGTGCACAGAAATTGCTGGGTATCCTGATAGCTATTGGTGAGGCTGTTGCGTACGTTCTCTCTGGGATGTATGGTAGTGTCAGCCAGCTTGGATCTGGGAATGCTATTCTCATTATTCTCCAACTCTTCTTTGCTGGTATTATCGTTATCTGCTTGGATGAGCTTCTCCAGAAAGGATATGGCCTGGGTTCTGGAATCTCCCTGTTCATTGCAACCAACATATGGTAACGTTTTTCGCCTCAATTATTGTCATTGCTAAATTTTCTTTTTATCTACCGATACTTACTTTGGATTCGGAATGATTCTTATTCTTGATAGTGAAAATATCATATGGAAAGCATTCAGCCCGACAACGATCAACAGCGGGCGCGGTGCTGAATTTGAAGGGGCGGTCATTGCATTGTTCCATCTACTGATTACACGAACAGATAAAGTTAGAGCCCTTCGAGAGGCTTTCTACCGGCAAAACCTTCCAAATGTGACAAACTTGCTTGCAACTGTTCTGGTCTTTCTTATTGTTATCTACTTCCAAGGCTTCCGTATTGTACTTCCAGTGAGATCTAAGAATGCCCGTGGTCAGCAAGGCTCCTATCCTATTAAGCTGTTCTATACATCTAATATGCCTATCATTTTGCAATCTGCACTTGTTTCCAATTTGTACTTCATTTCTCAGGTAAGGGTTAAAACATGTCTTATTTGTTCATTGGATATCTTCCTTTGACAATAGATGTGAGATCTGTTTCTTGTGTGGTGCAGTTGTTGTACAGGAGGTTTAGTGGAAATTTCTTTGTAAATCTGCTTGGCAAGTGGAAGGAATCTGAATACAGTGGTCAATCCATTCCTGTTGGTGGTATCGCCTACTACATCACTGCACCATCGAGGTGATTAAATGATTTTTATGTGATTACAACACTTACATGTGGCCCTTGTTGGTTTCCTAGATTATGTTAGTTTACCTGATATTTCTTATGAATTTGAAAGCAATTATGCTGGAATATATTGCTTTTGACAATTAAATAACTTTCTAATGCAATTGTTGGTATGGCATGTGCAGCTTAGCAGACATGGCAGCAAATCCGTTCCATGCGCTTTTCTATATTGTTTTTATGCTTACAGCATGTGCACTTTTCTCCAAAACATGGATAGAAGTATCTGGATCATCAGCAAGAGATGTGGCCAAGCAACTCAAGGTACTCTTTTTGCTATTGATGTTAATGCATTAATATTTTTCTGAACATGACTTAATTGCCATGTAGTAATTCAATTGTACTTTTCACATGCCCCAGACATTCTTTTTGGTTTATCAAATGTTCCTTTTGTCACCTATATTCTAACTTCACCATCTTCTCCTTTAATCATCTTTAACTGGTATCTTTTGCAAGAATCTGTTGTGATTTCCTTATTGATTTTGGAAAATCATGTTTGTTGGACTCCTGATTGGGCGGATTTTCATCTTTCTTTTGATGATATTGTTTTTTCATGTTATGAATCTCAGTACATTGAGTCTGCATGGACATAGACTGCAAATTTTATATAATGTACATGACTGTTTTTGTCGCTCTCAAGGGTGATCTCATTTAGTATCTGAATACGGGTGCTTGTTTGCATTAGCATGTTGTTAGACACTTATCTGATCACATATTATAGAACCGAATCAATCGAGTAAACATGATAGAAACATATCCAGATATCTAACCTTGTTGAATGCTAGGTTCATATTTTGTTTTAGGCCAAATTTTTTTTAATCCCCTGAACTTTACCGAAATGTGTTTCTATACTGAACTTCATTTCGTGTCCACGATAATCATGTACTTAAAAAAAACGTCCGTGATAACCTTGCCATCAACTTTTGCGGTCGTTATTTTGCTGACTTGGCAATTATTTAAATATTTTTAAATTATTTTTAGTTTTTTTTTTTATAAAAAACTTTGCAAGGGTAAATAAGTTTTTTATAAAAACAAATATTTAAGAGTATTTTTTTTCAGAAAACTTTCAACATGGCTATTTTTGTCGCTCTCAAGGGTGATCTCCATTTAGTATTTGAATACGGGTGCTCGTTGCATTAGCATGTTGTTAGACACTTATCTGATCACATATTATAGAACCAAATCAATCGAGTAAACATCATAGAAACATATCCAGATATCTAACCTTGTTGAATGCTAGGTTCATATTTTGTTCTAAGACAGCAAAATAAAAGTATTATCTCAGCCAGAATACGACCATTCTTTTGCAGAAGCTATTTTCTGACCCCTTATTGGTGTATATAGAACTTGCAATTTTGTTTAGATTTTGTAGCCATATAACGTTATTCCTTTTCTACTTTAGGAACAACAAATGGTCATGCCTGGTCACCGAGAATCGAATCTACAAAAGGAATTGAATCGATACATTCCTACCGCGGCTGCGTTTGGTGGAGTTTGCATCGGCGCTTTAACCGTTCTGGCTGATTTCATGGGAGCAATCGGATCTGGAACCGGTATTTTGCTTGCAGTGACTATCATATATCAATACTTTGAGACATTTGAAAAGGAGAGAGCTACCGAGCTGGGCTTTTTCGGTCTTTAATCTTTGCAATTTCACGGTAACAATGGTGGTTCAGAAAACTCCGTCCGACCTACAGTTTTGACTATTACCTATATAAGAATATGCAGGTCTATTTTGTTGACATCAGGCTGTAGGGTTCATGTTTTAGCAAGAAAAAGATTACGGTGGGTTACTGCTCGTTTAATTATTAGTTTTACTTCCAATCAGATGTTAGACGTTCCGATAATTTATACACTGCCTCATTTTCACTTTTTCCAGTTTTGCTAGTTGTATGTTAATTTGACTCTTTACTTCTGTTGCAGTGAGTGCTGTTTTGTGATGCATGTTGTTATAAATTGGAATATAATTAGTAAGCAGGTTCTGTTAAAATATTTCCGGTATGCATGTTATTATGATTGCAAAGCCTGCTGGTAATTTTTAATACAGATAATCATTCTTTGTGGATCCAAGATTGTATCGTAAGCCTGTCTCATAAACATACTCGAAACATTGTTAATTAAGCAACGAATCAGTAACAAGTTTCATATGACGATTGATGGTGCATGCATGAGATGGAATATATTTCACTGCAAAATCAGAGAATAAAATTATGAATATGTATTATATTCAGATATGAATACGAACACCTATCTGCAACTTTAAAAAAAAAAAATTTATCTTGTATTACAACCGACGGACCTTGTGACCGATAGCTCTTGACCAGTCCATTCCCTTGGTCGAGCTATTTGCCAATAGCATATTTCTTTGTTTTATTTGCCCGTATTTCTTTTGGGGGGTACTGTTCAGTTTTTTTAACTACAAACTCCATCCACTTGGAAGTTAAGTTCATCGGTGCCTTCGTGACAGAAAATATTTTGGGCATAAGAACATCTCTAGAAAGTTGACGAATAAAATTCTCCCAAAACTTGTACCGCTCCACTGGATGAGTCAAGTTCACAGTTCGTATAGCTCAAAGTTAACAAAACAAGCTTGTTTTATCATCAACAAAAATAAAGGAAAAAAACGCAAACCTGCTGATTCTGGGATAAGTGCTGGAGAGAAATTGAACAGTGAACAACAGCACATCTCTTTGGACAGCAAGCAGGTTAGCGAACTAGAAAGCAGCAGCGAAAGGATGACAACAACACTGTGGGAGAGATGAGCAACATTCAGCGTTTGATAAATTCGGATACCTCTTCACAGACCGATAATAAACTCAGCACATCTCTGTCTTTGAACAATATTATACATAATGATACAGCTCAAGTACCAAAATCTGTCTCTATTTTGTGAATCACACTCATCTTTGCACTGTACATTTCTATTTTAGCAACAATAGCGAACGCCCTTCTCCAGTACCGTGTCCGACATGAGAGTTCTTCAGCATTCGCTGGCTACCTTTTCCGCCTTTTTGTTTCGGCCTGCAAGATGCACGTTATATCACCCAAACAGAAAACAGATAAATAATAAATAAATAAATAAAGAAGAGGAAAAGAGTTGCTTACCCTCAAAACCTATTTAGTATATAAACTAGATTTAATGATATTCGCGTATACAATTACAGTTTCATAATTCTTAAATATTCTTAATACTGATTGGCTTAAATACTCTTAGTAATGTTTGTCTATGTACGTGTACTAACATAATAGAAGAAATAAGCAAATGGATTAAGGCAAACATGTATAACGCAATATCAGCAGGGTACCAAAAAAAAGGAGGAGAAAGATGGCTGAAAACAAGGATGAGTCGACTAGTAAGTACACGATGATCTCTTCTCGTCTTTCTCATTAGTTACAAGGATAAGGCGAGAACATACGTAGCCATTATGGAGAGAAAAAATGGACAGGAAATTTCTGAAAGACAAAATGGGCATGTAATGAACATCATGGACCCACTTACGATTTGTAATTCATTCTTGACGTAGAATGAGAGAACAAGAGTAAGCAGTCAATATACTTGATTGACACCCTGGAGCAGACCATTTTCAGAAGATCCCTTGGAACTGGCATTATAAGTTCTTCAGTGACACCATGTATCGTGAGAATGCCTATCAGAATTGCTACTAAATAACTATGGATCATGTTGCCAGATATCTACGTTCGCAATAAGCTCAAGAAGCTGTAAAAAGAACCCAAATGCACAGTAAAGAAAACTAAACTCCTATCTCTTGATACCACCTAGGAGGTTAATATCTGATCCATCTCATAGACATGTTCATAATCAATGGTCCACAATCAAGCTGCCTCCATATGTTAACCTTAAATCTTCCGTTCATAGAAAAAACTCTTAACATGGATTCATTGTGGACATGTTAACAAAACACTGCAATGAGAGAGAATATTAAGCAAAACTTGCACACAACTACCGCCATATGATAACTATATCTCTCTCCTACAGTACCAGTATGAATCTGTTCATCCAACTATTGACAGAAAACATCCTCACCTTGGGCTCAGAGTTTGGCGATAGCGGATATGAATTAATTGGTCCCTTAGCATCATCCTCGGAAGCGCAATCAGAACAAAGAAAGTTATCCAACTTCTTTGCTTGTTCAATAGTCATGCCCATGCAAGACGGGTGGAACCTGTAACCGTCAATTTTTTTGTGCAAAACCAGCAATCATCACTACAAGATGCATAATGTGCATAAACAGGAAGACGAGAATTAAGGAATCATAAAACAACATTACTGCAAGCTTGTTACAAAAAATCCATGTGAATATTCTATTTTAATTATAATACTAATCTTGAAAAAAATTGGAACATTTTGTGAGTTCTCATACGAGTGTTGTAGATTTTGAACAAACCATGAATTAAAAATTTATCAGAGAATTATTACTGTCTAGATGGTTTAAGTTTTTCCTACCATGTTGAAATTCATTCAGCTTTCTCATACCAGTAGTCTAGAAAGGATTCTAACAAAATAGGCGGACAATAAGTTGCTTTTCCAAGAAATTGCTTTCAAGTACTGAGTCCGAATTTTGAGGTGGTTAGGTGCAGATCCTTCATCCTTGGAACCACCGCGTAAGAGTCAACCACGACACCACTATGCTGATCCAGCGAAGAGCAAGATAGTTCAAGAGATGGTACAATATTTATAACACAAAAAATTGAATGTGAAGAACTTCCGGTTTCTAATCATAAAGCCAGGTGGCTAAGAACACTCTTTACCAAAATAAAATTCAAACAGCTTTCATATTAGATAGATATGTAGCATCACATAAAGAATGTAATTCAGAGCATGTATTCACAAAGAAAGGTCAAAGACAATTAAAAACAAAGCTGCTTGCATTCATGCAGCATATAAGATCACCATGCTAACAGCAAACATGTGAGGAACAGACGAAAATAATGAGAGTTAACCAGCTTGAACCAACTAAACTGTACCAAACTTACAGAAACATCATTATGCAGAGCTGTCAAGGAGAAGACAAACAAGGCTGGCAAGTGGGAAGAAATTCTATTAACGAATCACCTTTTGTAGATCAAGAATGTTCGTGACTGATAACAAAATTCTATGAAGAGAGAGCCGAATATAACTAGTCGTTGCCATCCACACAAATTGAACTATCTATGCTAACATCTCATGCTACCACGAAGTCACAAAAAAGTTGAAGATATTATATATCCTTCCTCTGTTTCAAAGCATGTCAAACCGCAATTTGGAAATAACATCATAATGGATATAACAATAAACAGAAAATAACGTCATAAATTGGAAAATCATAAGCGAAGCATCAGAGGAAAATAAATCAATTTCTATGATTACTAATCTCTACCAGTCCTTGCATCCTTCGCACTGAACCATCAGGTCATCAGGATTATACGGCATCTCACACTTGCAATACCTGCGAAATAACTAATTTTAATTACCACACTACATGAACTTCCACGATAAACCAACCACAAAAAAAAAGATAAGGAGAATTACACAGCGACACGATCAGGAGTGAATCCTCCAGTAGCTGCCTTGTACTCAAAGCGGCAAAAATAGTCCTCAGCACCGACATTCTCAAGCTTCGTGTAGTTCTTAAATGAATGCACAGTGCATTTTCCCTCAATTGTGTGAGCACTCTGCAAATCGTAGTGGTCTGACAGAAACAGTTCCTTGGCACCATGGAACTGCCTTCTTCCACCAATTGATTCCTCGGGGCGGTAGTACCACCTCACCTTCACGCGCACGTTGTTACGGTGGTCCGCCTCAATCTTTTCCACCCGAGCCACATACGGCGGCTTCTCGGAGTCAGACGGTCGCATCAGCACGCAGTCCCCAGCTGGAATCCAACGCAATCACTCATTAATCAATCAGAATATGATGCATTTACATAAAATTAATCGACGAAAAACGAAACCATTTTTTTAGTAAGTGATTTAGAAGAATACGTCGGACGAGTTTGCTGGTGCCCTTGATGGTGTAGGAATCAAGGTCCTTCTTGCCAGGCTTCGTCTTCGCCATCGCCTTACTTAACCAATAGCTAAATCTCGAGATTGTCTGAGAAAAATTAGATGAAAATGAAAATGGAAGGTGGTGAGTATGAGATTGGGATTGAGATGGGGTTTAGATTTGAGATTAGCAGAGATTGCAGGAGGATTAAGAAGAACCCTAGGGGGGATTTGGAAACCCTACCCTGCGTTGTTGAGGGGGGTTGATGGTGGTCGTTTTCGTCTCTTCGGAAATGAGAGTAGACTGTAGAGACTTCAGAGGAGGATCTTCGGGAGAACACACCAAAAAAAAACCAAAAAACAAAATCCAAACAAAAACCCAAAAAATAAAAAACAAAAAAAAGCAAAATCCATGAGTAATTTATCATCTATATATATATTATATATAATATATATATATATAATATAATATTTAAGCGGAAGGAAGGAGTTGCTACAGTACACGCCCTCCCCATATATATATATAATTAAAATATAATATATACTTTAAAATATATATATATAATATACAGTGCACGTCCCTCCTCCCCATATATATATATATATAAATATATAATATATATTTAAAAATATATATTATTTTAATTAATAATAATTAATTGTATACATATATATATATAATATCTTATTTTTAAAATATTTTATTTTTAAATAATTAAATATTTTTAAATATATTTTTAAAATTTAAAAAAATTAAAAAAATTTTGTCACACGCATCGCGGGTGATGTTTCTGGTAGTTTACTTTTATTGGCGTTTTAACAAGTCAGCCCCTCTTTTGCATTTGTTTTTCAAGCCAGTCCATATTTTACAAATCATTTCTATTTTTGCCACGTCATCGTTTAGAGGGATGATTTGTCATATACTCTTAATTAAATCGTCAACAACAACCATTTATATAATCTTTTCGATCATCCATGAAAAGACTCAAGTTTTAGTCTCTTAATACATACAGAACTCAACTCAGTTGGTTAGCTACGATTTAAATTTTAAGTCGAGCTCGCCCAATTTTTATAAATCAATTTCAAGGTCAACTTGATACGCACATAGGGTGGACAATTTGGATTTTTATCTCACAAAGTGAATATTTCAGATTCGAATTCTGCAAGCGCCATCAGTAAAAGTATAGAATATTTTATTTGTATCTCGTAGAGAATAATACGAATATTTAAGTCTGGTAGATTATAAAATTAAGACTTTTCAATGGATAGAATATTGGCCGATATCATCCGTAAATTTATCTATTACGATGGACCTATAAAATCAATTATGAACATAATTTTTCTATCATAACTTTAGAAAAAACCACAAACTCAGCTTGATTATGTAGAATATATTAAGCTTTTGTGTTTTTAGATTAAGTTGTATTTGCCGCTAAAGCACGATTTGATTCCGAGCTTGGTCCTGCCTTAACTTGATTTGCACTCGAGCTGGGATTTATTGAACTTGTGAGCCTATTGAGCCGAGTATATGCTCACCTAGACACGATTTTAGATAATAAGCCAAAGCTTGAATTTGAGATCAAGCTTGATAATATCGAGCTCAAACTTATATATATTATTATTCACCGAAGATGATACACATACTTAGGTACTAAATAATAGTGAGCACTTAGATTATGTTCTATGATGTAAAACATATTTTCCACGAAGTAAATCGGGTTTTCTTCATCATGTATTCTGATTGCCAACTTAACTTCGGCCGTCTATCTTATATCCATTTCGAGATATTTGAATTGTACTCATTCTTTCTACTGTATATTGGGTACGCTAGGGGATCTGACGTATTTTGGAGTGTTAAATGACTTTAAAATTTTAAAGTGTTTCAGCATAGTACTTAGATACTTTTTATGTATATAAACTTGAACAAATCAACCAAAACTGGTCTAGTTGATCAGTGGGATTGAATATCGGAAAAACTTGTGGTCTGACTTTTGTGAACAATCGGAGTTCGAGTCTCAGAATATGCTAGCCAGAAAAGACTACCGTTATGCTCAATTTTTTATCGAAATGTTGGATAGTAACCGAGCTCGACGATATAGATCCCAAAAAAAAAAAAAAAAAAAAAAAAAACTTAAAAAGAAAGAAATTGTGAAATGTCTTGGAAAACATAAAATATTTTATAATACCCATTAAACACTTAACATTTCAGTTTATATACTACATTTCGATCGCAAACTCAAGATAGTCCCTCTCAATTCACATTTACTAGAATTCGAACTTTCAAACCATCTTTACAAGTGATATATCACGATTGCTTTCCAACATCTAATCCGTCGCTCAATGGGAGCAATCCTACAATCACAAATCCGATAAAGAAAGAAAACGAAGATTATTTATCCAAAATTGTCCAAAAGTAAATCTGAAAAATATCTTGGAGATATATCTTGGGCTATTTTGGGCCATCTCGAGCTATATTGGGCCATCTCGCACTTTCCGAAACATGACCTACCAAATTTCTGAAACAAATGCAATGTTGGATCATAGGGACATTTTTTTATACCTGATAATTTCGAAATTGTAAAAATATGACCTCCTAATTCGAAATTATATTTTTATGCCTACTTGAACCTTGTGAAATTACAAAACTGTCATCATTAAATTAACTGTCATTGTAAAAAAGATAAGCGCAATTTTATCATTCTACATATAAAAAAAATATATAAACACATATGCTTAAATATATAAATTATAGTACACACATATATAAATTATGCTAATTATTAATAATTATTACTACTAATTTGCTTTTTATTTTCTTATATTTAGAATTTTGCAAACTTGATATCATAATATTTTGGCATACAATCTTGTATTTATGACAACTCCCAGTAATGAATTTTGTCTCAACGGGATTTGGAGAGTGTAATACGTATTTAGGCACAACCACATCCCAGAAGAGGATGCTTACGTAGGACCCTCGGTCTGCATAACTAATAGCCATGCACACAAGCATATAAATACGTAGAAAATGGTTTCACACAACACACATCCAAGCAAGTTAAGAGATCGGAGCGTAAAATAAAAACAGAGAGCAAAACGGGCCAATGCAAGACGAATAACAAAAGGTTAATTATGTATCAGCCCCCTATTTTCAGGAGCTGTGCGCGTGTCGTCACGTCAGCGTATTTATCCCTTTCAATGGCTGTATAAATCATCCACTAAAAATAAAAAATACGCTGACTTGGCGGCGCTGATTCTGAGAAGCAAATGGCTGACCCGCAACTTCTCTAATAACAAACCATACAACAGGATCGCCAGTTCGGAGTTTTTACCTCCCTCAGCTTGATCGTAAAACTAGTGTTTCCCTCCGCATACAAATAATCATCTACATTTCTCTTGTGTTTATGTTAACTGCGACGGAGAGCCGGATTTGGCGGCGGAGGGATGCACTTGGAGGCTTCATCCCTGACATCGTCTCCGACGAGCCGGTTTCGCTCCTTGAAAGAAGCTATGTAGTCGATGGCTCTCTGATCAATTCCATTCCCAGCATCATCACCTTCGTTGGTTTGTTCGTCTGGCTGCATAACATACTTTGCAATCTTGCTCTCAGGCTCCTGCAACATGGTCTTCACAATCACCCTTTCTTAGAAAATAAAATAGAAGTATTTGCAATGTTTTGGTTGCATTCACAAGATGTACAGTGGGATATTTCTTAAAAAAATTGTTCGCTGCAATTGGTACTAGAGTTCACCGTGTTCTTCGTGAAGTGAACATCGTTGCAAATTTTCTTGCACAGCAAGATCGCTCTTTTAATCCGTTTTGTTTCTACGATTCAATATATTCATTACACAAATTTTGTAAAGATCTAACACGGCTTGACCAAATATTTTGTTCTTCACTTCCGTCAGAGCATTTTGATGTAATCAACCATATATATCAATTCGTCAGGAAGGATTCGTCTTTACCTTCTGCCTGTATTTTCAAATTTCTTTAAACGTTTAAAAAAAAAGTACTTGCAATGTCATAACATTCAAATTCTAAATTCACACTGATTTATTATATTGTTTTGTCAAAAAAGCCTTTGCTTCATACAAAAAAATACATGTATAATTTTTTAAAAAAAAAATAATTAAATATAGATCTTGGTGTTGCCTGCAAGTTTTGTATTCAATTTTTTTAAAAACTATTCCGAAATAGATATTTTGACGGAAATAATATTGAAACCAGTAAAACTTAGAGCTTAAATATCAATTTTAGAGATATTTTAAAAAAATATTTCGAAACAGAAATTATACCCATTACATTAAAATCTTTTTCTTTAACTTAAACTTTCTCAAAAAAATACATACATACATATATATATATTAGTTTGATTTAGTAATTATTAGAAAAAAATAAAGATTTATTTGGGATACTATACAAAACCGATATGTAATTATTCCTCCATATACGCATCTGAAACTTAAGATACTAAATACAATAAAACTAATACTTTTTGTTTATTTGTTTTAATCGTCATAGAACATTTTTTAAGTAAAGTTAAAAACAATTGTGATTAAAGTAAACTAATACAAAAAAAAAATCAATTTGATGATCTTACAATTTGTCTATCTTACATGAAAAAAGTGAGTTTTGACATTCTTGCCTGCAACTGCATACTTCCAGTATCTTGATACCAAGACTGCATGGTTGCGCCGGCCACGGTTTTTGTTTTCGCGAGATCTCGGGTTGATCCGAGCACCATATTGGCGATGCATAAAGATGAGATCCTAACGACGTTGATGGCGATCTTCGCAGATCTCTCGCAGACGGACTTGCTGCTCTTGGATCGACGGAGGTTCTTGCCTGTGGCCATTTGTTGTCTAATGTTATCTCCGTAGGTCTGGTTCTATATATGGATGATGAGTAATTAATAACTTAAAAGAGTTAGTTGCTTTGGGTCCAAGGAATGAATAAAAGTAGCTGATTATTTGAGTCTCCAGGATTTGAACAAGTGTAAAGCAATATCTCCCAAAATTTCTCCCAGAATCATATATATGCTGAACTTCTTGTTTCATTACTGGAAGAACATAGAATTTGGTTTAATAGTGGATGAGGAATAACACTTTTTGAGAAAAGATGACGGGAATTACACTTCAACTATCCACCGCAAGTACCTAGAATGAAGAATTTTTTTTTTTTTTTGTAAATTATTATTTTATGCACCGTTATAACATATCGATATTTATAGCTGACACTGATCCATATTCTACTTAACGAAAAATCATAATATCCGTAAAGCTCGATTTAAATGTCACATTAAGCAAAATGACAGTGAACATAGCTTGTTTTTTGTGACCTCAACTAATAAATTTAAATAAATCAACATGAGATTTTTTTTATTTTATTACTATTAATATAATTTTAACATCCTAAGACTTATAATATAAATTACATATATATATATATATTAAAAGTACTAATTTTTTATTTTTGGAGTTTCCACAAATAACTTTTAGATAATTGTAGTTTAGTACATTTTTTGCCCTCCGCCCGTGGGTCATTCGGCTGGGGCACTCGCCTCAGGAAGCGAGCGCCCGGGTTCGAATCCCATGGGTGCCTGTAATGGGGATGTGTCCGTGGTCGCGTGTTTGCAGCGGCCGCAGAAAAGCTGGTGGCTGAGTAACTCCCAGTACTCCATGTCTGGTCCGGAGACGGACGCCAGGCCGGAGTTTTACTCTCCTGCGGGCACCTGGGTCCACAAAGTGGTACTATAGGTGTTCGTAGAAAATCGTGGTCCGCGAGTTTGCGGAGACCCGGGGGGAGATTTCGTCTCGTTATCTCAAAAAAAAAAAAAAAGTTTAGTACATTTTAAATTTACGGTCGTACCATTCAGTCCTAAAATATAAAAATGTGTCATGTGACGGCGCACATGGCTAAATAATAATTTTTTTTAAAATCTTTTCTGTTAAGTTATTAATGAAAATTACTGAAGCTGTGAAGGAATAAAGCAGGTGGCTGTCTCATCATGATTTTGCTACGTTGCAGGAATGTCAAGGTCACAATATTAGTATTTGTCACTTTTTTGTTCCATCATGTCAGATGTTTGGATGGACGGTCGGATGTCCCCTCCACCACATCCAGCTATTCTATTATATTTTAAAAAAAAAAGCTTCACCGTATCGCCCCTCATTTTTCAAATTTACGCAAATTAATCTCAAAAATTATATTTTTAAAATTTAAGTTATATTTTTTTTTTACAAATCAGCCTTCTAAAAATATATTTTGGGAATTGATTTACGCACTCGCGAAATAGGGGCTGATACGCAATTATCCCAAAAAAAATCTTATTTTTTGGGTTTTTTTTTGTTTTTCTTTAATGGTGGCGGTAGTGGAAGCCCATTCAGTAGTTGGAGGCCGGCCTCATACGGTTAGCGGTGCACATAACCTCTAATTTTACTTTGTTGATTACATTTAATTTTTTAAGATTAGTAGTATATGTTATAATTATTTAACTTTATTTTATAAGACGAGATATATCTAAGGAAAATAGCGTTTCAGCCCCCTAAGTTTGGGGTCGCGCAATTCAGCCCCCCGAAACGCCACGTGGCGGCACGCGCGCGCCGCCACGTCGGCGGAGAAACGCGTTTCGGGGGGCTGAAACGTCAAAAATGGAAAACGGGGGGGCTGAAACGCAATTTTCCCATATATCTATTAGAAATATTATTGTTAAATTTGATGTTTTTTTGTAAGTGTTGATTTAGTTTTTTGTTTATAGTTCATTTAATAGAATAAATATATTACCTGCTACGAAAGTATTACGAATTTATATAAATATTTTGTCTCTTATTTTATCTATCTCAAAATTTTTATGAAAATTTTGAACTAAAAGATTATAATTTTGATATGATTTATAATTTTATAACGAAAAGATTCTCAAAAAAATATCAAATAATATGTTAAAAAAATAATCAAAATTTTTATTATTATTTTGACATATTATTTAATATTTTTTTGAAAAATTTTCAACTATAAAACTGTAGATAATATTAAAATATATAATTTTATAATTTGAATTTTTTTCTAAAAATACTTAAAAATAGATTATATAAATAGATAAAATTAATTAAAACTCAAAATTTGAACGTTAATTTCATCGTTGATAGGGCGTGTGAGAATAAATATTAAAAGGAAGAGCATCTTACCCGTATTTTTTAAATTAAAGGATAATAATTTTTGAAAAAAAAAATATAATTTTAGAAAAAGAATGTTTTAAAAAAGACGCTCTTTTTCTGGTGAGTCAGCATGAAGTGTAAAATGCTCTCGTACGTAGTGCTGATTTAACACGCACGTTCTTAATTTAGAATTTTTTTTTAATATTATTATTTTAATAAAAAATTATTAAAATAACGTTAAAAAAAATTATTTGTCAAATTAAATTCGCGCGTGCCAGATCAAAGCCACGTACGAAGAGCGTTTTTTGAAGTCATCAGGAAAAGTGCGTTTTTTCCAAAAACGTACATCTCTTGCGAAATATATTTTTTAGAAAAACGCTCTTTCATAATTTAAAAAAATTTGATTACGCAAAAGTGATATGAGGAGAAGAGCGTCTTTTCTAAAGACGCTCTTCCCTCAAAAAAAATTTCTCAGCGAGCGGTGTACGTTATATTCACGTACGAACTTCGAGATTTTTATATAAATTTTTGTTTATTTATTTGACATATTTTTAAACATTTTGAGAAAATTTTTTAAACTGTATAGTTATAGATTTCGATGTGATCACAAATTCGTAGTTGAAAGTTTTTCGAAAAAATATCAAATAATATGCCAAAAAGATAATAATATTAAAAAAATATCTTAATTTATCAAATAAATTTTTTTAATATTTTTTAATAATTATTTGTTAAAATAATAATATTTTTAAAAAAATTCCGAGCGGCTCTCCTTTTATCACTCGGCATTGCAATGCTCACCTATTGATCAGCTCCTATAGGTATATAATACCTATGGGATGGGATGGGGTGCGTCGGGCCTATCCGACCATAGGATCGTCATCGGTGACGATCCCAAGGAGCACAGCGTAATATGATTATAAATGATAGACATATGCAGATTTCCCGAAGCTCAGGTGATTCTGCACGCAGCCGAGCTGCAGTTCCGAGCAGTCCAGTCGACGTTCTTTCATTTCATATCTCCCTGGTTGCGGTTCGCCTGTTCCACCCGAGAGTAAAAAACTGGGAGCTGTGCTTATCTCCGCCGATCATATCTATTTATACGAATCTTAAAAAATTATATAAAATTTTTATATATTTATTTAATTTATTTATAAGTATTTTTTTTAAAAAAATATTATAAAATTATAAATTTTGATACAATTTATAATTTTATAATAATTTTTTTTAAAAAAATATATAAATAATGTACCAAAAAAATAATTAAAATTTTAAATTATTTTTTTGACATATTGTTTGGTATTTTTGTAAAACAATTTTAATTATAAATTATAAATTTTATTATTTATAAATTTATAATTAAAATATTTTCATAAATATATTAAATAATATGTCAAAAAAATAATCATCTTTTTTACACATTATTTAATAATTTTGATAAATTTTTTGGATGGACTATATGGTAAGCGGGGATGGATTAGTTATTATGGTCCATCTCCGCACTGTTTAATGATTCATATCTCTCTACAAGAATGTAGTTAAAAATCTTTTAAAAAAAAGAAAAAAAGAGGAGAGTTGTGATTCTTGCCAGTAGGATGTTCAACCGATCCGAATCGGACCGGAAAATGAAATATGTAAAGGTAAAGAAAATTTTTAGACCGCGAACCGGACCACAGAGAAGGTGGACCGGACCGGTTAGGACCGGTCCGCAGGTGATGACGCGAGGAATTGGGTCTGCGTTAGGACGAGATGTATGGATTGGACCGGAAATAAAAATGATTGGACTGGACCAGAGATATAAATCTTATCAAATTTAGTCCTCGGTCCGATCCACGATTTTTTTGATTCGGGACCGGATCGGACCGAAAACCGAAATTTAGGCATATTTTGGACCGTGATCCAGATCGAATTGTTATCAGCCCGGATCGAATCTGACCGAACTCAGCGTTCCAGTCTGATTTTTTTATTCAGATCGGTATATGAACACCTTTGCTTGCCAGGGACGTGGGACTTGTAAGGCATAGCTAGAAGCTAGCGATGCCCACTTCTGTTAAGAAAAAATGAAAAATAGTGTACTCATGACGAGAGAGAGAGTGAATAAATAAATAATGTACTCACGATAAGAGAGAGAAAGAATAGTGTACTCACGACGAGAGAGAGAGAGAGAGAGAGAGAGAGAGAGAGAGAGGAATTAGAGGGAGGCTTTTACGTTTTGGTTTACTTATGAGCTACGTACGTGCATGTGCATTGCGTGCTAGAGCTGCGGTTCTTAATATCAATATCGTACGGCTCTTACTGTCACTCTCTTAAACAGAAGTGGGCGCGGCGGACTTTAATTTGACAAATAATTTTTTTTAATTATATTTTAATAAATAAATATTAAAATAATAATAATTAAAAAAAAAAATTCTGCGAATGTGAGGCCACCGTCCACGCGCAATATTTTCATATTTTGCTTAAACTTCTATGAAAAAATTCTTTAACTTTAACCGATAATCAAAAAATAAAAGGAGATTCCTAAAGCGTCAATCGAAAATTGACGTAAAAATTTCTCTCAAATTTAAGATCAATATAGAAATGTGCGTTTACATTACGAATTTTATCATAATAATAATTTTTATTTTTTTTTAAAGAAAAAAGATGAAATGAATGTATATATGGCTCCAAAGAGACGAAACGAATGGAGACAGATGAGACACTCGCACTGTCCACCGACTTTATATATATATACTTCTGCAATCCTTTTTGCACAGTTGTATCCACAGGTTCTAATCAAACAACATAAAAAATTTCCACCCTTAGCAACTTTTTTTCAGTATGCGATCGAATGCGATAAATTCCCTCTTATAAGCTTAACTCTAAAATATTTATTAAATTTTTTTTTTATACTTTTTCGAAAATACTTAAATAGATGCATTAAAAATTTAAAATTTTAATGCACGCCAACTCAAATTCGTATCCGTTAAAGTTTTAAAAATTAATTTTAGAATATAATTATTAATTAAAATAATTTTAAAAATAAAAAAAAAAATTCGAGCTTTCATCTCGCCTATCAACTAGTATCAGTTAAAAAGAATTGAACATCAATTTATATATTTAACATGTTTTACAATTTCGTATCAACTATCACATTTTTTACATGATTATTTTAACAAGTTTGAATTTACAATTGACATATTGAACATAGTTTCTACAGTTTTAACGTCTACTATTAAAAAATTATCTGGAGGATTATCATATCCTACCTTAATTTCTCTAAAAAAAAAAAACTATTAAAAAATTATCTAGATCGTTCGCTTCATCCTACGGCAAAGTTAGGATAGAATCCAAATTATCTAATGAAGGGTACTCTTCTAAAGTTAAAATTTTCTGATTTAATATAGAAAAAAAAAGACTTACCGTGAGGTGCAAAAAATCTAAATGTATTGTATTTAGATCCACTTATCAAAAAAATTCTACATTTAAGTCATTTAAAAAAGAATATAAAAAATTATTAAGATAATTTTTAGGCTATCAAGAATGTGTTATAATGTTATTTTTAGACATGAAAGTATCAAAATTTCATACCAAAATATTATAATTTATAAATGTATTAAAATGTGTCAAATAATTTTAAAAAAAAAAGAATATGTAAGTGATTTTGAAATTGGGTCATATATCCAAAAAAGTGCACGAACGCATTACAGAAACAGATAAAATGTATTTTTTGCACGCTCCGGAAAAATACATTTTCCCCATTTTTGTGACACGTATGTATGTATTTTTTCGTAATTTAAAATAATTTATTTTAAAATAATATAGAAGTACTGTATTGTAATTATCCATAAAAAAAATGAGAAAGAATAAGATATATAAATTTAGGTGTTTCGAAATATATCTATATTTCCAGATGGTCATAGAATATTTTGATTATACCAAAAAGAATATGAAATAGCCTGTTCTTGACGGCTTAATTACATTTATTTTTAAGATGTTTGTATGGGTTAAAAATAATAATGTATTTGTAGGCTTTACTAATATCGTAATAAATGTATTTGTATCAAAACTCCATATAAATGTAGGCCCTACAAGCAGGTGCATTCTTGCAGGGGGTGATGCACGACTTTCGACGCTATTGACGGTGGGACTGAGACGTGCAATCCGTCCCTTTCACGCTCTACTGCTTCCTCTGCTACTTAATATTCTCCCTCCCTCCCTCTCTCTCTCTCTCTCTCTCTCTCTCTCTCTCTCTCTCTCTCTTCTTCCAAGCGACCACTGTCCTCCAAAACTCCTCCTGGCTCACCTACATTTTCACTTTATTTCTTTCTTTTTGGCAATCAGTCTCTATGAGCCTCCCAAGGGCCCACCTCTGCAACTCTCCCCCCTCTCATGTTTCACATATGTTATTAATATTCAGAAAATAATAAATCATAATCATCTAACACTATTTGAATTGAGAAAGGTAGACAGAAGGTATGAAGGAGAAAAAAAAAGAACAGGTTGAATAGAAACATAAACTAAATTAAAAAAATGCATTGGATATAATTATATATGTACATCTAAATTGGTATTCGGTCAAAATTTTATTAGTATTTTCTGTGTTATATTTTGAAATAATAATGTGTGAAAGGTTAATATTATAGGATTTTACAATAGTGTTGAGTGTATAATATCCAATACAGCTAGTTTGCCACTATTCCTGGTGAATGTAATGTTGGATTGAAGGTATTGCATGTTGGAGAGCAGCTAATTTTCTCAAATACTCCTTTTTTTTTAGGAAAACTGCCATTATAGTATTGTTCTACTATATACAGGAACTAATTTTCAAATTACTATATTTGGCAGTTGGTTTCCTCATTTTCTTCATATAATCTGAAGTTTACGATAAAATGGACGAATTAGTATGGATATGTTTTTTTTTTTTTTTTTAATGATTGTACGTGCACTAAAGATGTGAGTTACAAGGCATGTTGAGAATTAGTTGATTGTCACAGACTAGTAAAACTCTTGTACAAAATGATAATATTTATTATAATATTATTGGATAAAATTATATAAAATTTTAACTTATATATATAAAATTGTACATGATTAAAGATAGAAATTTTTCTAATTGAAAATAGTAATAGTTTTCTACCATACTAACACCTATAATATCTGATGATTTAAAGAATTAGTACCGTTATTTTCCTCCCTGTTTTCATTTTTCATATAAAAATTCTGTATTTCATGCTTGTCTCTAATTTCCACATATATACAACTCTGATAAGAAAAATTTTATGATTAAGCGATATCATTCTCACACTGACTTGTTGTCACCCATATATGTATATATATATATATATATATATATATATATATATATATATATATATATATATATATACAACACACACACACACACACACACACACACACACACACACACACACATACGATGTCGCATCTGTATCGCACTCATCTTCAACCATAAACTTCAACATAGGGCGAACATGACGGTGAAAAAAGGTAACACAAGTTTTTTTTTCCTTCTTTCCTCTCACTCTCATATTGCTCCTAATGAAGTTCAGTCTTCTTTGCCTTTCAAAAGTTACCTCTTCATGTCTCTGACTGGCCCCATATCTGTTTGCACCATTTGACTACAGATATGTCATTCTTAGGACCCCTAATAATTTTAGAAAAATATTAGTGTATCCAAAATCACCACCAATAGATTAGAAAAATTAACTAAAAAATAACTTTTAGATTGTAGGCTCCTACAGTCCTACTACAAGGAATCTCCCCAAGGTAGTTTTGTATTTTTATATTCTTTTTTATATTCATTTTTGTTGGTTTGGTTGATAGTATTAGCATTATTCATAATTTTAATATAATCAAAATTATATATTATGTATCAAAATATATATGATATGTATCTATTTGGATATATATATTATATAGTTCTAATAAATAACAGTGCTCTTTGACTAAGCAGTGGCTACATTATCTGAGCTTATAACCAACGGACTCAATCTGCTGCTGCTTTTGTGTCGAGATTGTGGTCGTGCGTTTGAACAATTATTGTAACGTAGCTAGCAGAAGCTACTCGTATCTTCATGCTGATGCGTAAATTCTAGCAAGCGCACTAGTCGCACAAGTAATAAAGAGTGAATAGAGTATCGTTCCATCGGAGACTGAATTTATTGATTACCGGCCTAGTTTTAATCCTGATTTTATTTAACAACCGAAATGACTAAAAAATATAATTCAAATTGATAAAAATTCTTCAAAATATGATATTGAGGTACACAATTTGTATTCGCTATGATAATCTAAATTCTTTTATCTAGCACTCTGAACAATGTTAATTCAATTTCCAGCAAGTCCTTTTTATTATTTAATATTCTCTCTCGATAAATATCAAAACTATTTCTCTCTCATCACCTACTATATCTCTATGCAGGTTGATCGGAGAGAAACACATTATATTTTAGGGACTTCATTTGCTGCACGAATTCTATGTAAATATCTCTATTTTACATGATTTCGTGGTATGTTTCACTAGAAGCATTATTTATGATTTATTTCTCAATCTCATCAAATCATCGTTTCATTTAAGTGGTGATCAATCACTTAAAAGCATTAAAAATAGTGAAACATCCGATATTGAATTCACTATGTTCTAGAATAACTTGATAAAGAAATTCATATTTTCATAGTTAGACTACAAATTGTGTCATCAGCAAAATTTCAATTCATGGAGAAATGATAAAAGCAAATTAAAATTACAAGTTTTATTCCCCCAACGGGGTCCTTTTCTTATGCATGTCTCTCCTCCTATTTATATTTTACATTCTTCTTCATTTTCTTCTCTTCTTTAATTTTCCAAAATAAAATTTTATTATTTTAGTTTTTCTTCATTTGAGTTGCTTTCCTTCATTTCTTCTTGCATTTACTTATTTGTTTTCTTCATTTTTCACAAGTTTCAAAGGCTTCAGTTGGGCTTCAAATCTATCATGAATAATGCAAAATTGCTCCGATCCACCAGTCGAACATTTAATGCGCATTTAACTTCAATTTAATAATTTTGACCTGCAAACAACTAACAAATAATAAAATTAGTATATAATTAATGCTAAATTTATGTATAAAAATTATGCTTATCACATGCAAGTCAGTTACAAAAGTTTTAAAGATTTCTTGTAGTTATAATATGGGTTAATATCTAATTTTGCACTCTTGTACTTTGTAGTTAGAGCATATAAAAGACTATTTTTCAAAGCAGCCACAGAGATAACATTCCTACAACATTGACTAGTTTATAAAATTGGGCATAATTTTTTGAACACATTATTAGCCCGGTATGTAATATAATGGTTGTTAGAAGTAATATCTCGAACGAGAATTTTTTGACATGACATTGAGTATATACACATATCTTTCAACGTTCAAACATTTGTTTAAAAATTTAGAATTTTACAATGATGTAGCGTTCTGAGACCCGAAGTGTTATGCCTATCCATTTTCAATTTTCTTTTAGCTCAAGATTGTAACCTAATCAAATTGTCTATATATATATATATATATATATATATATATATATATAATATATATATATATATAAGAGAAAAACAAATATACAGTTCTTTTAATCTATATGAAATAGGAGAAAAAAAAAGGGTCGCTATAGCGATTAAGGAATCATTGTTTTACAAGAAAATTAATGTCATATCAGCCTTGCCTTTAAAAGATATGAATGTGATCTATAATTTTATTATTTAATTTTTTTTTTTTTTTTTAAATTGAGATTCTAAAATTTTATCGATTTAGTAGATAACCTGTTAAGACTTTGGAGTTTCAAAATTTCTAATTAAAAATATTTTTTTAGAAAAATTGAATATAAAAAAATAAAGTTTAGTTTGATCTACAACATTTGCTTTCAATTTTTTTTTTTTAAATATTTTTTAATATCTATTTTAAGATATAGAAATAAATGAATTTTAAAAAAAAAGATTAATTGGTAAAGTTTGAAATAGTATATAGGCCCATATATAGGTCCCCTATCTTAACCTTCTGATTGGGCTGTTAACATATAATTTTAATATAGTACTAAATAGTTTTATCTTTGTACTCAGTTGAATAGAATTTAACTGACAATAAAAGAGTAATAATTATATGCAAAAAATATGGGCTTCTATGTTATGAAAAGTTAGTGGTTAAGACTAAACCTTTTGACCAAGGTTCTATTCATTTTAGACATAGCCAAAATCATGCATGTTGGACAAATTGTATTAACTTACGATAAACAACATTTATGCCTTCAATATATATATTATTAGCATTAATTATATTATTATATCTCTAAATTATGAAGACTCCACTATGCAGATTGTCAAAAAAAAAGAAATTCCAACACTGCTGTAATAACAAAAAAAAAACAGTTATTAGACTAGCTCAATATTAAAATAAAAAAATTCGGCAAAATAAGTGAACCAATAATAAACTTTAAATAACAAATTTTTTTTTTTTTCAAAACTTGCATAAAGTATTTCTTTTTTTTTTTTCCCATCTTACAAAATTCTACCAATTTTCTGAAAAAAAAATTCTACCGCGTAGAATTTTGGTGGCATTGGGAAGGTAAAACAACACTGCCCAGTCCACCCACGCAGACCCAACAGTTCTCTTTCTCTCTCTCTCTCTCAGCCAGAGCTTGGAGTTTGAGTTGCACTCCTCTTCTCTGACTCTGTGTAAGACTGCAATGCATCAAAGAAAAAAAACGAACAGAAAGAGTAAGAAAAAGAAGAGAAGCCCGGGAGTGTTTGCTGGGTAATACGGGCCTTTTTGCAGCTGGGTAGCCATAGAATTTGTGCATGGAGGGCAAGAAAGAGAGTAATAGTAACTCAAAGAAAAAAAGGGAGTTAATAATTGGAGGTTGCAGTACTGCAACATAGGATTTTTGCTGCAACAGTGGTAGCAGGGACAGCAGCTACAGCTCCCCGCCAGCTTCAAACCCGGGAGAGAGTGGTGATCAAACCGAGCAAGAAAAGCAAAAGTTTTAGTTCTCCATCCAAAAGGGAAAAAAAATAATTCATATCTAAATATCTCTCCATCATCATAATAATCTTCATAAAGCAACACTATATTCCCCAGTTTTTCATTACACGGTGAAAAATTACGCCCCTCTTTACATGAGGTGGACAACCGTGTATACCTCTCGTATTTTAGCTGCACCTATTATTCCCGAGAGAGAGAGAGAGCGAGAGAGAGAGAATCGTGTGTACAGAGATTAACTTTCGCCATATCTATTACCTCTCGTATTTTAGCTCCCACTTACCCCTCTTCCACGAGAGAGAGAGAGAGAGAGAGAGAGAGAGATGGAAGAGAGGAACGGCGGCGGTGGGGTGGAATTTGGAGAGGGTGGTCGCGGCGGGTTTTCTATGCCTGTGATTATGCCGCTTATCGCCGTCAACCCGCCGCCGAGTGGCCGCGGAGGGTTTGTGTTACCCCCTACACAGCCTGCGGTTGGCGGTTGCGAAGAGTATGATACGGCTGTGATAAAGACGAAGATCATGTCGCACCCTCAGTACCCCCGTCTTCTATCTGCCTACGCCAACTGCCACAAGGTATAGTAAATGCTTAGTTAATTAAACCCTGGTAATTATTCTCATGCTTTCAAGTTTCTTCAGGATGAGAGATTTTGTCACGAAGTCGAGCCATGATAAAAAGGGTGTTCTTGGGCTTTTTTTTGCTGTCGTATTTAATAAATAAGGAGAATGACTAATGGTCATATTCGCCTTAGCTTCTATAAAGATATAGATAGATCTGAAGAAAGAGATCTTAGTTTATACGCAAGAGTCGCTCTCATGTCTTAAATAACCCACCCGAGAGAGAGAGAGAGAGAGAGAGAGAGAGAGAGAGAGAGTTCTCATGGAGTACTCCAGAAAAAGAGGGTAACCCTATTGAATTGAAGTGAGATATCGTTGTTCAAGATCGCATTCTACTATAGCTACACACAGATGTGTAGATCTGAAAGGTAGAGCAAAAGGAGAATTTTTGGGTTTTATATTACAAGGCTATACAATCTACAGAGATCAACCTAGGGTTCGAGTGAAAAAAAGGAGAATATTTAGATTGTTAAAGTGTTTTACATGATGTTGTTGGTTGGATGCAGGTGGGAGCGCCGCCGGAGGTGGTGGCCCGGCTGGAGGAGGCGTGTGCGTCGTCGTTGATGGTTGCACGAGCATCTGGCTGCGGCGGTGCCGGTGATGACCCAGCATTGGACCAGTTTATGGAGGCATACTGCGAGATGCTGATCAAATATGAAGAGGAGCTATCTAAGCCCTTTAAGGACGCCATGATCTTTCTCTCCCGCATTGATTCTCAGTTCAGATCACTATCCCTCTCTTCTCCACCTCCTTTTCCCCAAGGTATACATATAAATATCTCTCTTCTTAGTTATCTATTGTTATTGGTGTTCATCGGTAGCTTTTTTTTAGCTAGGGTTTCTCATACACATACATATTTGGTGTTTGAACTTCGAAATTACAGCTTAAACACCTAAGCATGTTGAGTTAATTTTAGTACTTATAATCCTTCTTTCTTTTTTTTTTTAAATTCTTTGCTTTTGGTAGAGGCCTCCATGGCTTTCTAGGGTTTTTTAAGTATGCCAGCTTACAGGTTTTTACATAATATTTGTAGGGAGTTGCTATAGTAAAAAAAAGTCGGGCCTTGGATCTCGAATATTTTAGATTTTTCCCTTAAAAGCCATGCCTATGTTTTGCTGGTTAACACTAATCAGTTCATAATCTTAAAGTCTTTCGAGAAATGGTCATTTTGATATATTTCAAACATAAAAATTTGAATACTATTGATTGATCAATATTATAAGACTAAGTAATGGTACAGTATACCACCGAAAATATATAGCCAAAAACACACCAAAAACCCATCCCAAACGTATCACCTGCAGGTTCCCAAAACACCTAGGGATGTGTACGCATTTAGCCTATGTCATCAATCGTAAACATCTAGAGATATGTTAATTAGAAAATTTCTAAGGTACATGTTTCGAAGAAAGATGTTAATTAAATTATTGGAGCAATAAGTTAACTTTGAGTTGCTGGGTTCCAAGGAACCTGGGAATCCCAGCTTCTCCTCTAGTCTATGGAAATTGAAGTACCTTGGTTGTTGTGAAGATTTGTTTCTTCATTTGTGGTTCTGAGAATCTAATATATCATTGACTGTTGGATCATGACCTGGATCCATACTGATCAGGTGTACTTTGCTTTTGTTCCTTTATTTTCTGGCTCTCATCAATAAGCTTATTATTGTTTTACTGTAGTTTTTAATGGTTTTCCTATAGTTGCTTACATGGAGATAGGTTAGGAAATATAGAATTTTGTTGCATTTTCCTATAGTTACTGCTTAGTATGTCCACATACATCTACCATCCCTAGATCCCGTCCGTGCGGGACTTATTACTAGGCTGTTGGTGGTGGTGGGTTGATCTGCTTCTGATTAATCTTGAAGTTAACATTTCAATATCGTGCTTAAATTCGAGATTTTCTGGTTTACGACCGATAATAGATGCAACTTATGCGCTAAATTTAGTGATTTCTCAGTTTAAAATTTTTTTTTCTGCTTTCGAAAAATTAATGAACAAGCATATATGGCTTTTTATGAGAATGTATGCTTGATATTCTCGGCTAATCTCTTTGCTTTTTTTTTATACTGTTAATTTCAGCTTTTTCTATAAGTTTTGTTGGATTGTCAAAAGCGCTAATTGCCGTATTCACTTTCGGCTCCATTATTATATATTTATTATCATCATTTGACTGCGCTTTGCCTTCCAAAGGTTTTCACGAACTGATTAAGGAAACTATTTCTCCTTGTTTTGCATCTTACAGCTGATTCTAGCACCTTATCTACTACCTGCCGTCTCATTGTTTGATTAACTTTCATACTACTATTTACTGGCATAATTTTATCATATTAGGTACAATTTACTTGTAATAATTTCTAGTTTGCAAGATGATGTTACTTGAAATGTGATTGACCCCTACTCTTCGTTGTAAGGGGGGCACTCTCTATCTTACTATACCTATCCAATATTATTAGGCATTTTCTTCAGTTGTTGAAAGATTATATTGACACAACCAGATCAATTATCCTCTTTTTTCTTTATTTTTTATTTTTATTTTGAAAGAAACATTTCAATTATATTTTTAATTGTTGAAGAAAGCTGAGAAACAATAAAGCATATTCTGCAACTACTTTAGTTTAAATATCTTTTCTCTTCCATTTCTCTTCACTCTGTTGGAATGAATGGCAATTTTCACCCGTATATATATAATTACGTCTTCAACTGGATTTTCGAGTGAAGGATTACTAATGCTATAAACGGATCTCAGCATGGCTTTTGGATAGATAATGTCAAAGTTTAACGCTATGTAGAGGTAAAGATGACAATGTACACTTGATTTATGCAATTTTCACACTCACAAACACACACACACACACACACACATATATATATATATATATAATTGCATCTTAACCTGGTGTTTGTGTGATTTGGCGAAGAATGACTAATGGAAGTTAGTTGGCATAATTTAAGCTATTTAATACACCTATGTGGCTGTTTGCAAAGTATGTATATAATGTATACCGCTATTGATACTTGCTAATTTATATGTGCTTGTATTGAAAAAAAGAATCAAATAATCTAAGGAAAAGACTTGCTCCAAGAAGTTGTGCTTGCAGATGCGATATTTCTTCTGCTGAATTTTGTCCTGAACTCTCTACACTTTTTTTTCTTTTTAAAATTGCGCACCAATTATTGCTTATTATGTAGCTGGATTTCATAGATCTAGGCGAGTGACTCCTCAGATGAATTTTTTGAGAGGTTCTATCTTATGATCTTTGTTTAAAGCCGATTGAGCACATGTTGAACATTTCTTCATTGGCGTTGCTTGTTATGAGTTCCAGGTCTACTTTCCAGCGACTTTACTTTAATTGTTTGTTTTTGTAATTTACTTTGCCTATTCTGTAATCTATATTTTATCATGGTATTTTGCTTCTTTCCAACAATATTTTTGATTTGGCACACTTTTTCGGTAGTCCATGATTCTACCAAATTTCCGAAAAAGACAGTAGATGATCGAATCATTTGCAGCTCAAAAGTCAAAACCTTTGATGTTCAAAAGTTAAATGAACTTTGACCATCTGGGAAGGAACTTTGATTGCTCTACCATTTACTCAAAAAGTACTGCTTGCTCATTGTCTTTTATCTCGAAATAATGAATATTTAAGATTGCAATGCGAAATTACCAACTTTCAACACGGATCTTTTATTCTCCTGCAGTTAAGTCGTTATAATTATCATCTTCTGACTATCTGTCGCACCTTTCTTTCCACATATGACGACTTGTCAAAGTTGGAAAGGGTTCTTCGTAATTACCGATCCTTTATTTATTTTAACGAGCCATATTTTTAGTAGTATTCCTTTCTGGTAAAAGTTTGCGGTGAGTAAAGTCATGATTTTATGCAGTTCAACTAACGAATATACTCTATTATGGTCGTAGCTTGTGGTGACCATTCGGAGAAGAACGGTTCATCTGAGGATGACATCGATATGTATGACAACTATATCGATCCTCAGGCGGAGGACAGAGAGCTGAAGGGGCAACTTTTACGTAAGTATAGTGGATATCTGGGAAGCCTCAAGCAAGAGTTTCTGAAGAAGAGGAAGAAAGGGAAGCTTCCCAAGGAGGCTAGACAACAGTTGCTGGACTGGTGGACCAGGCACTACAAATGGCCGTATCCATCGGTATTTTTTTTCCTATAATATTTCGCTAGTAAATATCAGAATGTTATAAATACGTTATTACTTTATAAATTAAAGCCGGCGAATGAAGTGTTGAAACTAGAAAAATCCAAGTTTAGTAGTTGCACATGTCATCGCCCACCATGACAAAGTCGAAGCGAAATTCTTTAGGAGAAATACTGGAGCTCCAAAATTCTTTAGGAGTAGATTTAGCATGTCATGTAATTCAGTTTTGAGTAGCACATGGGTCCATCCTTGCATGCATTTGGAACAAATGTTGGGATCTTTAGTATTATTATTTCCCTAACAGTTCTTTTATGTAGGAATAATGTCAATGAGCCTATTTTTTTTCAAAACTCGTACAAATTAGTCCCTATCAACAGTTTCAAATAAGCCCCTGGTCGAAGCTTGAAAAGGTTCTAGGCGGCTAGTTTAGTATTCCGAACGTCAAGAACAGTGATATGTAGTGTTCCCGTGAGCTCTTTTAGTGTTCTGGACGTGCTATGTTAGTGTGCTGGGGAGCTAACTTAGTATTTTCGTATGAGGGGTTGATTTGAAAAACTTCTACAAAGCATGGGTTTATTTGTCAAAACCCCATTTATGTACATATGAAGTAATATATGATTCAGTCTCTTGTATGCGTGCGATTGCATCCGAAGTATATTAGGTTTTTTCTATCAAATAAGGGGAAAAAATTGATACCGTGCTTCTATTCTGAAAAGTTTTTGAGTGATCTGGAAATTTGCAGGAATCGCAGAAGATTGCGCTGGCAGAATCAACAGGCTTGGATCAGAAGCAGATCAACAACTGGTTTATCAACCAGAGGAAACGACACTGGAAGCCATCGGAGGAGATGCAGTTCGTTGTGATGGACGCGGCTCATCCTCACTACTACATCGATAGTGCTAACCCGTTTCCTCTGGATTGTGGCCCGTCTTTCCTGTAGTAAAATAAACTTGTAGCGACAATCTTGACAGATATTGCTAAGATCGAATTCTGAACCTGACCGCTCGATAACCGTAATTAGTTTAGTTTCAGTTGCTGTCATTGTGTGTGAGCAATCTCTTGTTTCTAGGGTTTAGAGGATATGATAATATGTTATGGTGCTTAAACTGTTCTGCAACTTCTTATGTCTATAAAACACCGACATATTTCTGACATTTTGCTCGTTTATAAGGTTTCCTTTGATTGTGGCTGCAGAAATATTGTTGTTTAGAGACGTCGGGATGCGTATTACATACATTCCGATATAATATATATATGGCTATGAATGTATCAAGAGTCTTAATGATTCTCTTATGAGTACAATGCTTTTATGGCTATGGCTCGTAAGAGATTGTATGTTGGCTTCTCCTACTAAAACAGCTTGTATGCTTGGATTTAGATCGGAAAATTATTGTTGTTGGCTTGCACAGCTTGCTTTTTTTAAATCAGTTAAGATTTTAGAGCTCCTAAATATTTATTTAAAAATTTGTTTTAAAAAAGTTTAACATAAAAGTTATAGATTTTGACGAGATCTATAATTTTTATATTTAAAATTTTTAAAAAATATATGTTAATATTTATTTGGAGTATGAGAATAAAAAATAAGAACATAAAGTGAGGGCAGAAGATTTTTGTCCTTCGTTAGCGCCTCCGTAAAACAGTTTTGATATTACAATAAAATTAAATTCGTTTAAATTTTGGTTAAATTAATTAATTTATTCTATTGTTTGGATAAAATTTTGTAGAATCCGTTTTGTTAAAGAGTATACTGAATAAAATATTCAAACTATTTTTTGTTAAATATATTTAAAATAAAAATCAAACAACTATATCTAAATTAGTTATATTATATACTAAATAAAATCTAAAATAGATATTCTGCTGTTACAATATATTATTTAGAGAGTTTTTTTTGTAAAAGCAAAGGTTGTAGAACTAAATTTAGAGGATCTTAGAGAATGTTCACTAACATCCAAATTTTAATTTTAGAGGATCTTGCACTTAATAAAATCAATTTGTATATCTTTGTATATCTTCTATTTGAGCCTTTAACATTTCTTTGGTGGTATGCTACATTTGTTTACAGCTCTTGCACAATCTGAACTCATTAAAAAAAAGAGAGAAAAATGCAGACCAGCGCTCATTTTTTAGATGCATTGCAAATCAGTCCAGTTTTGATATTTGTGTCAAAAATATTTCTACTACTACATAAATATTTTAAGAGAATATTTGAATATATAAAAAAAAATCGATGGGATATTTACAACTTTTGTATTTAAATTTTTTTTAAATATTTTTAAATAGATATTTTAAGGATTCAAATTTTTAGTGGGTTTAAAAATTAATTTGTTAATCCGCTAAGACTTTAAGCTTTAAAAATATTTTTAAAAAAAGTTTAAATATAATAAAAATATATTTTAATCTAATTTATAAGTTTTGTATTCAAATTTTTAAAAATTTTTCTAAATGAGTATTTGAAACGTCGAAAATAACGAATTACAAATGAGAAATTTATTTATAAAATGTTTTGAAGGCGGGATTGAAATGCTATGTCTCCCTATAAAAATGCTCCTAGCCACCTTGTGTAGCTGCAACCAAGATAACAAAGATTTCGAATCCGAAGCAACAAGGGTAGCAAAAAGATCTCTTTTATAGCAATGCCTTGTGCCCATGGCTAGAGCCTGCAACTCAGCATGAGCCACATTCATAGGTGTAACTGGAGCAGCACAAGATGAAATGAAACAACCAGCTTGATTCCCAAGTGTTCCACCTAGCGGTGAAAATGAGTTGAGCTGCTCACGAGTAATTCGGACTTGAACTCGTTTAAGCTTAGCTTGAACTCGAGTTCGAATACGGATTCAAGGTCGAGTAATTAAACGAGCGAAACTTGAGCATCTTATTACTCGGTTCGCGAGCCAAAATGATTTTTTATTTTATTTTATTCAAATATCTTTTACAACAAAATTAGTTAAGTGAGTTTGAGTTTGAGCTCGACTCGAATTTAATCTAATTCATGCAATCGAGCTGATCTCGGTTCAGTCGATACAATTTAGCCGATCTCGAGTCGAATTCGAGCTTGAGATATTTCGAGTCGAGTTGTGTCAAGTTTGAGCTCGATATAATCTGTTTTAATTTTAATAAATACAATACTTTTCCTTTTTTTTTAAAAATAAAAAAAAACTGCCTACAGGTGGGCATTTTATAAGCCAAGCTGCAACAACATCCTCCACCGCCTTGACCTGCAGAGACCAGGAGTTTGACTTCTCTACGTCATCGTATCTCAGTTTGACTCTTATTTTAATATACTCAGATAACAATGTCAGTTGTAATATTTTCTAATTTACTTGTCAAAATTTTTATATTCTTTTCGTAGACTGACATAGTGTCCATTATTGATGAAGGTATATAATGCCTTTTATTTAAAATAAAAAAAAAAGACTGCCAAACCCGTTCCTCTGCAGGCTGAGAATATGAGATTTTCCGTTGGTTGGCCGACGATTAGTACTGCCCTTTTTGGATATGTGCAAAATTTCAATTTAAGGTAAGGACTATATCTCATTAATTCTTTATCGACGTGGCACCAGTGGATTTTTGGATATTTAGAACAGAAGAAATTTTGTCTTGTGGTTGGTGACTTTTATTTTATGTGGCCCATTTGGTAAGAGAAATGATCATTTTCTTTTTTTTTTTTATAAGGAAAAAAAATCCATGCTTTAGTTTATAAGTTTAATTAGTTTTACCAAACTCATTAAAACTATGTCTAAAATACATTTCAAAAAAATTAAATTGTAAATTATTTAGAAACAAAATATAGTCTGCAATTTATAGTTCAATATTTTTTTTGAAAAACATCATAAGTTGTGTTCGAATAAATATCAAAAGTTATAACATAAATACTAATTTATTTTATATAGTATTTTTTATCTATTTATTTGATATGCTATTTAAATTTTTTTTATAATATTAGAACCATTAAATTATGCATTTTTTGAATAATTTTATAAGTTTAATTTTTTTTTTTTTAAAAAAAAAAACTCTATCTTAGTGTAACTTGATTTACACTTAAGTTGAAATCATATGAATGGCCGGTGCAAACTTTGAAATTGAGTACACTAGATTAGTTGCCTCAATTTTATTTCAATGTCTGCTCCTATAATCCTGTTTGCATGCAAATATATACTAAAAATCTAGCTATTCTTAACGATTTTAATTTAAACAAAAATAATAATAATTCACAAACTTGTTTCCAAAATAGATGTAATCGCCCCTACTGGCAACGCACGTGACCAGCGTTTCCTAGAATTTAAGTCCGTGGAGCGCAGATTAATTAGTCTAAATGTATAAGGTTCAAGTGCCAGATATGGTGTACAAACTCCCGTCCGATATATAGATATTACTAGTGCACGTGGTTCAGGTGTGAAAATTTGACAATAAAATTAAAATGAACTCTACCTGAGAGTTTATATTATAATTGTTGCACACAGTGGAAGTGGAAGGCATAATTTCCTCGTAAATTAAAAAAAAAAAAAAGTGAATCAATTTTTGTCTCTAGAAACCATGGCAAAATAAGGATTGGACAATGAACCACTCGTAGAACTCCCCGCCGGTTGGCCGCCAATGGTCCGCCGGTCAGCTTCTCTCTTTTTCTCTGCATGCATGCAGAAAAAAAAAAAAAAGAAAGAAAAAAAAAACCCAGCGGTTTCCTCGTTCTTATCGTCTTTTGCGCCAAGTGTAGTTCATTTCCTTGGAAAGGGCTTTACTCCTCATTAAACGTACAGCAATCTCTTCTTCCCCCCTTCTTATTCACCATTTCACATTCATACTTCACTGACATTTCATTCTGCATATAGTTAATAGTGTAGAATGCAGGGAGGAGGGAATTCTCCGGCGGCGGCAGAGAATGGCGGCGGCGGAGGAGTATCGACGCCGCCGGCGTGTCTGGTCCGCGAGCAAGACAGGTTCATGCCCATCGCTAATGTTATAAGGATAATGAGGAAGGTGTTGCCGTCGCACGCGAAGATCTCCGACGACGCCAAAGAAACAATCCAAGAATGCGTGTCTGAATACATTAGTTTCATTACCAGCGAAGCGAACGATCGTTGCCGGCGCGAGCAGCGGAAGACGATCACAGCCGAAGACGTTCTCTGGGCCATGAGCAAGCTAGGGTTTGATGACTACGTACAACCATTGACTCTCTACCTACATAGGTATCGTGAAATCGAAGGTGACCACCGTGGATCCATCAGGGGTGAGCCTCTGCCGCCGCCGCTGCTCAGGCGCACCGCCTCCGCTCCGCTGACTGGGCCGCATCCAGCGCCACCGCAGCTGCAGTTCCACCACTTTCCTCCTCCACTTCATTACCCCATTGCTGCTGCTGCGCTGTATGGCGACGCGTATTACCTCGGCCTCTACGGCGGGGCCGCAGCCGCTGACGGCGGCGGGCAGAGCTCTTCTTCCCAGCCTTCGCCTAATGGAGGTCCACCGAGCTATGATCCTTATGCTCAGTTCAAGTAGCAGTGTTTAAAGAAAGACGTAGTCTGTTAATTTTCTGTGGTCCTTTTTTTTTTAAAAAAAATTGCAAATCTATGTGGAAGGAGAACAAAGAGGGGGACATCGTCATGCTGCTTAATTTATAAGTCGGTATCATTTGTTTTTCGTTTTCGTGATGTTTTCATATCAGTGTCCATTTTTTTCATATTATTTTGATCTAGAGATGCTAAGGCAGGAAAAACTTGTCCTTACCATCCATGAAGAAACTTGTCCTATAAGTAAGCCCAACTCAGTGTGGTGGGCCTTTTGTGTCTATGTGTGTGTGTGTGTTTTGGTTGGGGTCGGTGGAGCATTTTTTTTTATAAAAAATGCTAAAGAGTCCGACCTATTAATTTGAAAATCGTCCGAATGTGTGAGAAGTGCGATTCTCCATGTGGGAAAACGCGTTTCACCACTATGTATGTGTTTTGGGTGGGTTAGGTGGAGCATTTTTTTTTTTTTAGAAAAGTACTAAAGAGTCCGATTTTTTAATCCGAAAATTGTCCGAACGCGTGGGAAGTGCGACTCCCCACGTGGGGAAACGCGTTTCACCACTATGTGTGTGTGTTTTGGGTGGGATGGGTGGAGCATCTTTTTTTTTTTAGGAAAATACTAAAGGGCCCGATTATTAATCCGAAAATCGTCCGAACGCGTGGGTAGTGCGATTCCGCACGTGGTGAAATATGTTTTCCCACATGGGGAATCGCGTTTCCCATACTGTCAGACAGAAAATTAGGTTAATGGATTGGGTTTGACAGCATTACCTTTTCTTTTATTGTTTTAAATAATTGAATTCAGAAAGAAGCTGTAAAATTTAGCTTAATAACCCAAATACTAAGATAAGAGCACATAATTTTAAGTTCGATATATGAGTGCTACTAAAGTATACGAGTCGGGTGCGAATATTCAACTGTAAAATTAGAGCGAGCACCATTTAAAGATTTATATATTACGACAGCTGTACAAAATTGGGTGATAACAGACATGGCTTGCCTTCTAAATCTAAAATAGATACTTAGCTTAATAATCCGACTCCGTTAAATCAACCCAACCGGCTTACGAGATCCAGCGGCCCAAATTCCTTGCCAACGGCTCTGAAGGGCATTTTAGTCTCTTCCGCTTTCTGAAATTTGAAAAACCGCCGCTCTCGAGCGAACTCTCCAAAATCACCTAATCTCTCTCTCTCTCTCTCTCTCTCTCTCTCTCTGAATGTTGATCCAACATTTTGCTTATATGCTCAATTGGAAAAATTAGCATTAAAAGTCAATCGATCGATAAATATTCCTTCTTCAAATTCTTGAATTAGATTGAAATCTGAAATCGGCAATGCACGATCTCTTTGGATCGGTGCGAAAATCGTTCAATTTCAGAGCAGATGGCGGCGGAGGAGGAATCAGTGATAGAATCAAAGGAAAGATCGAGGAGAAGTTCGGATCCTACATAAGAAAATCAATGGTGGGTCTCAATTCCGTTGGGTTCCCTCACAAGCTTCCGCCCCCGCCACCGCCGGAATCAAAGGCGGCCAGGTGGCGGAAGGCGGAGATCAAGCCAAAGTCTGCGTCGGAGGAGGAGGATGAGGCAGCAGCTGTGCCAGCAATACGGTGGCGGAAGGGGTCGTTGATTGGGGCCGGCGCATTTGGGCAAGTTTATATTGGAATGAATCTAGATTCTGGAAGTCTCCTCGCTGTTAAACAGGTGAAATAAACTAGATTAAATTTATTTATGCAATTTTTGCGTACTTTTTTTTACGATTTGATCTCATTTTAATTTGTTTCTTGCCGTCTTTTGCAGGTTTTGATCCCCATCAAGAAAGCTCAAGTTAGTATCACTTCCACTGATTACTTGCAATATACTTGAGAGTTTGGAAATGATTCTTATTTGGAAATTATTGTAATTTGGTAGGAACAACTAGAAGAGCTCGAGAAGGAAGTGAAGCTTCTGAAGAACCTTTCCCACCCCAACATTGTTGTGAGTAATCAATTTCTTAATTTTTACTATATCTGATTGTTTACTTCACCAAAATTCGAGAATGTAACGTCAGAAAGAGCAGTCAAGTTTGACATCTTATAACTTTTACATTATTAAAGATTAATGGATACAAACTTGCAACAAATTTTTTTTGGCGCTCTATCATTTTTTGCTTAAAAAAGGCAAATTTTTTTTATGACTTTGTGGACAGAGATATTTGGGGACTACTAGAGAGGAAGAGGCTATAAATATCCTGCTGGAATTTGTTCCTGGTGGATCGATCTCATCATTGCTCGAGAAATTTGGGTCCTTTCCTGAAGATGTATGTATATAATTTTTTTTGTCTTTACATTTTTTAGATCCAAATATGAATTCTTAGTGGCGATTTATGATGTTTTGCAGGTGATAAGAACGTACACCAAGCAGCTTCTTCAGGGGTTGGAGTATCTTCATCAGAATGGAATCATACACAGGGATATAAAGGCATGATTTCCTTTTTTTTTAATTGGTGAATTGCTTATTTTCTTCTTTTTCTTTCATTGTACATTTGAAGTAATGTTGTTCTGTCATCTCTTTAGGGAGCGAACATATTGGTTGATAACAAAGGCTGCATCAAGCTGGCAGACTTTGGTGCCTCAAAGAAAGTTAAAGTGCTGGTAAGCCACCTATTGGCTGTTTCTCATGGCAAGATATACATTTATGAATGAATTTCCTATTGAAGGTTACAAAGTTTGAGGTTTTACAGTTTGGCAAGATAAACATTATGAACGACTTTCCGGTTGAAGCTTGTTGTTTTTTGACTTGGCGAATTCAAGCATTTGTATACTGTTTGCATTCTTGTAATGTTGACCATTGGTCCAGACTGATGTAATTTGGTTTGTGTCCAGTTAATTTGGAAAAATAATGTTTGCTTCCACCAAAGTTACGTTACGAAGAACATGGTGATGTCTATTCTTAGTATTGTGGAAACTTAATGCATGATTTTATATACTCTTCTATTCACAAGTATAATGGCAGTGTTATTTTTGTATTACTTTGTTAACACCTGCAAACATTTGTTAGGCAACAATGGCAGCAGCCAAGTCTATGAAGGGCACTCCATGCTACATGGCACCCGAAGTAATTTGTTCAGAAGGCCATACTTTGTAAGGAATATATTCATCTATTACTTTTCGCAGCAATTGTTGTTTTTAATTCTTCTTTTCTAGACATTTTGTTTCTTCATAACTGTTTTATAATGTTGACGCATTGGATATGAATGACATATTTCGACTTCACGGCCAATTATCAATCTTGTATGTGACTATGCTCCTCAATGGATTTTTAAATATTTGAAGCTCTGCTGATATTTGGAGTGTTGGTTGCACTGTCATTGAGATGGCTACCGGTAAGCCACCGTGGAGCCAGCAATTTCAAGGACAAGAGGTACAAGCCTTCTCAAATATCCCACCCTATAATATGAATTTGGAAAAGAACTATATGTAATTCGGAGGTCCTTAAAAGTTCCATTTTCTTGTAGGTTGCGGTCCTGTTCCGTATAGGGAATACTAAGGAACATCCTCCTATTCCTGAGAATCTGTCTTCACAGGCTAAGGACTTCCTTTCTAAATGCTTTCAGAAGTATGTACTTGAATTTCCTGCTTGATTTTCTCACCTTAATGATATCCTTTTTCGTTTTTTGGAGGCGTTGAGCTGCTTAACATGAGAACTTAAACCATGCATATAATGAGGCAATTAATCTCTAACATATTGTTGCAAAATAAATTATGATTTATACCATGCTATGATTTCAGTTTTCTTTTCTGCATTTATTCTCTCCTCTCATGAATCTTGGAACATACTTCAGTGACAATAATAATAGGATAACATTGAGCATGGGCAACAGGAGATGCTGGAAACTCAAAGGAGTACCAACCGGTCATGCGGCTAAATAATTATTTCTTATCAATCCAGCCGGTAGTATTTATCTTGATAAATACCTATTTCGTTTTCAGGATATGGAAAGGGCAGCTGCTTGCCTTGATCTACTAGATATCAGGCTTACTTTCCTAGGGTGCAATAAGGTTTAGATGTCCTCCTGTTTTCTATTTAGAAATGATTCCTACGCTCACTGTTTAGCATCTGGGAAAGCATGGAACTGATTTAGAGTGGCCGTGGTCCTACGCATAAATATCACCTTAATTAGAAGATATCTGAATTCAGTGCATGATTGCTCTTTTCTCATTGTTTCTAAACGTTAAGCTTAACCTATATGCTTCTTATTCTTCCAGGTCCAAGAGTGCAGAAAGGAAAGTAGGCCTTTTCTACAATCTTCATTCTTCAATAAACGTTTTAGTTTCTTGAAATATGCCTCATCAATCAATACATGTAGCTGAACTTTTTTCTTTCGGGATCCTAAAAACCTACCGGTTAGGAACAAAATGATTGAACACGTTTCCCTCCCTAAAACTCTTCCCACTTATCTCATTATTTTGACTACAAAAAATTGCGACTATCGCTCCAGAGGTCGCTCCTATTTTGCTCTACGGTGTTGCTCTAGTTCAAACTTTACGCTGTTTGAGTTGAACCTAGCGTTGATATAGTCGTACTTGTTTAGGTTGAACTTGACGTTGCTTTTAGTCGAAGTGTCGAACTGGAGAGATAATTTGAGGGGTTCCAGAAATAGTTACTTAAACTGTTTGTCTACAAGTTGTTTTGTTAGTAAATGACAACTAATTCATTGCATTGCTTATATATGGGCAAAAGACTGCTTGCTTAAGTTCATACAGATTCAAACTGTCTCTTATCTACGGTCATTAATTTGTTTTCAGGGAACCAAGCGCTAGGCCTACTGCATCCAATTTGCTACGGGTAATAATGAACTCCCTAAAGTCTGTAATAAAGTAAATATAGAGAACAAATGACCCACTCATTTTTATGTTTACCACTCTTTTGCTTAATGCTTCATTGTTCACATGTACTAGCAGCATCCATTTGTTACTGGGGAAAATATGGATCAACACCCTCTACATCGGCCTATAGCTATGGTGAGTCAGCAGACTCCGAACCTTGCTCGTAATTTAGTTTCATAAGTGACTCTTTTGGTCTTCAACTTATAATGAGTGAGCTTCTCGTTCAGGAACCCGATAAAAGTGTGTTGCCATCTTCCGAATCATGCACAACAAATATGTAAGTACTTACAATCAATATTTGGATTCCATAATTAGCAGTGGTGATTACAAAGAGGTCTTTTTTTTTAACCATGCAGAAATGATCCAGAAACAAGACCAATGACTTCTTGTGCGGGATTGAATGGTGTTGGAAACCGTGATAGCAGCTCAGCCATGTTTTCTGGTGATGTCTTGAAGGTCAAACCTCTATGGGAGATGGATAGCAGTGATGACATGTGCCAATTCTATGATAAAGATGATTTCCTAGTCCTTGGATCCGTAAGATCCGACCTCCTGCCACGCTCTCTGATAGTTACTCTGCCCGTAATTTATTATCTACTTTGAAGTCATTTCTTGCATGTGGTATAATGGCATTTTTATTTCATTTATCTCAGAGTTGCAATCCAATGGTTGAACCCTTAACTGAACTACCACGTAAATTTGAACCGGAAATTGCTGAGTCAGCAAATGCGACCCAGGTTGTGGGAAATCACGAGACCGGTTTCACCTTTCCTAGTGAGGCAATTGTCGAGGATGATGATGAAGTTACTGAAACAAAAATCAGGGAGTTTCTTGATGAGAAGGTAAGCAGCAGATAAGGACATCTCCACGAATATTCACCTAAACAATTTTAAATCCAATTTCTAGATAACGAAATTTAAAATTCTGTTTTTTGTTTTTTTTTCCTTTTATGTGTAGGCTCTTGATCTGAAGAAGCTGCAGACGCCTCTGTACGAGTTCTTCAACTCATTGAATAGCTCCAGTTCACCGTTCATGGAAGAAAAATGTGAAGAACTTGCTGTGAGCAACATGATGCTTCCTCCTAAAAGCAAGGCTTCACCTACTAAAGGTGCAAGCGGGAGGCTAGACCAAAATGCTAATGCAACAAATTCTATAAGCCCTGGAAACTGCAGCAGACGGGCATCACATTGCAATATGGACATAGATAAGAACCTCAGAGAAATCCCCTCACCTAAGATCAATGAGTGGGAAGGTCTTCAAGAAGCACACGAAGGAAAGAGTTTGAGGTTTGTCGATCTTCATACTTATCGTTTAGCTATGTCCATATTGATTGTTGTCGGAAAGGATAAAATATTAATTAACTGTTGAAACCCGCCAGTGGCCTGGTGGCCGAGGGAAAAATTTCGTGCTTCCTAAATGAAGGAAAAATTTCCTGCTAGGTATAATCCTGTCATGACAATGTGGCAAGTTGTATTTTTGTGCTTCATATTTGCGGGCAGGCTGTAGGAAGAGGTTTTACCTACTGCATATGGTTAAAAATATGGTCGGCAATAAGTTTTAGGATTAGTATAAGTGTAGTTTCAGGAACCGTGGCATGTCAATTTGTTTCCGATGGTTCTGCTCAACATTGCAAAAGAAAATTTGTTGAAAAAAAAAACTCTTCCGTTGCAATAATATCCTCGTTTTTTGTCTCTAATAATTAAAGTAATTTGATTGAGCAGGATGAATGTATCCAAAAAACACAAGAAATGGAGGGAAGAGCTAGATCAAGAACTTGCAAGAGAACGAGGTTTTATTTTAGATATTGATTTTCTTATGGTATGTTTCTCCATATCATGATGCATAACTTATTTTCCTCTGCATGCAGAGATGCGCCATGGAGGAAGATTATCCCCTGGAGATGGGGCGACAAATCGATTTAGTCAACGATTTAATACTCGGGGACATTAAAACTCTTCCGGTTAGCTTGTTAAAGTCATTCAAAGTTCATGTTTTGATTCGATACATGAGGTTTCGCTGATTGCTACCTTGCACAAATTTTAACTAGTTGAAGGTCCATCTTAACTAGTTGGGGGAGTAAGCTACACAGAAGCTAAACAGTTTGTAAAACTCGGAAAATGCTGGGTCGAACGAACCATTAAGATCGCGCCGCATTCCTCTTTTTACCTTATCTTCTTGTTCATTGTTGGAAGTATAGGTTAAGAAATGTATGACAAATATAGAATAATAATGTGATTGGAGATTCAAGTATAATGATCTTGAAAATTCGTTTATGTACCTTCAAGATGGTTATTATTAGTCTTCTTGTGAGGCTGTTTGTGTATATGTTAAGGAGTTTTTTTTTTCTAATTTAGATGTTTTCCACAACGAAAATGGACGCGTGGTTAGTCCCAACTTTGCGCTAATCGTATTTGCTTGAAAATCCGTAGTAATTTGTAAGTAAAGGCATGTCGAAAGATCTCTCGGAGACTATTGTGAGCTTAAACATTGTTTTTGTGCTATTATTTTTTAATTGAATATATTTTTAAATAGGGCCATACTAACGTGAATCTCACAATACCACAAATTATGACATCCACTACCACTTGGGGTGATGGTAAGCCAGCGGATAACTAGGATGCAATGGAAGCTGATAGCCTAGGCCATGGGCCTTTTTAATCACCGGAAGACCGCGTCCTGATATTAGTTTGTTCTTGTGCTTGAATGCCTTCTTTTTCTACTTAATGAGGGAAAATTTCGTCATAGAAAAGAAACTTTTAGATGGCTCCGACCCTAATATAACCACCTAATATAATTTTTTGCATATATCGTGATATCACATATACTGGCTTGTCATACTATCATGTAAATAAATATATACTTTTCTAATTGTTAAATAAGCACAATGTAGCACGTACACGTCAGAATAAGCATAGTTCACAGCATCTCGAGAGAGGTATAAATAATAAATGGATATAATACTGTACAAAACCATCAAGATTTTATTTATTCTTATTCATGCAATTACAAGGTATTCTCTTCGTGAAAGATTTTGGCATCTTTCATGTGTTTGCAATTGGTCATGAAAGATTGGCATCTTTCATGTATGGATATAGGCCAGAAAAAGTTAATTTTGTATTTAATTTGTGGAGTAACTTCCTAAAAAAGTAATATGTGATTAGTTGCGGTGAAATATAATGCTCGAGGTTTAAGTCTCATTAATTACACCAAATTTTTAAAAAATTGTGCTTAAATTTTTTTTAAAAAAATATTATAAATTATTCAGAAAATAAAATACATAAATATATTCTTCAAAATGTTTTTTTAAGAAAAAAAAAAATATAGTAAATCAATAGATTAAATATTATGTATAAATAAATTAATAATCATACCTTCTCTTTTAATAATTATTTTTATATAACTTATTATGTTTTCACAATTATAAAGTTACTTATTTTATTTTTCTAATAATTTTGTTGTTTAAATTTTATAAAAATATTTTAAAATGAGTTATAGTAAATTAGCTAAAAATTAATAAATTTATACTTCATGTCAAATTCTTGTCGTACGTGGGTTGCCGCACCTAGGACCAGATATTCCTCCCATGAGCTCTAATAAACAACATCAATAAGAACAACTCAACCAAACGACAGCAGAGAACGCAGTAAGTCTCTTCATCTTCTCGCTTAATTCTCCTCCTCTTCTTCTTTGAAGCTGAGATCAATGGAGAACTCCGAGAAAACCAAACAAGATAATCCCAAAAACAAGGGAAAAGGATCTTCAGTGTGGGCAATCTTCATGCACGCCGACGCCGTTGATAAGTTGTTGATGGCTTTAGGGTTCCTTGGAGCTGCCGGGAATGGTTTCACAACTCCGATCATGCTCCTAATCACCAGCAAAATCATGAACAATCTTGGCGAAGGATCTTTGGGTTTCAATGCTTCATTCTCTCATGCAGTCACTAAGGTACACGCTATATCATAACTTATAACCATCTCCACTCAGAACAGAGTTTTTATGTTTTTATCGATGTTTTTAATGATTTTCAGTTAGGAAGTTATCTTTTTTTTTTTTAACAATTTTGGTTGTAAATCTGTGTTATACAGAATGCAGTGAGCCTTCTGTACTTGGCTTTTGGCTCCTACGTAGCTTCCTTTCTTGGTAAGTAAAGTTTCAGTAAGCCAGAGCTCTGTAGTGTTATCCCAAGCTATATATATGGAGTTTTAATGGCGACTCATGCAGAGGGCTACTGCTGGACGAGGACCGGCGAGCGGCAGGCGACAAAGATGAGGGCTGAGTATCTAGAAGCGGTGCTCCGCCAGGATGTCGAGTACTTCGATCTGAAGATCGGCTCCACCTCCGACGTCGTCAACGGCGTCTCCAGCGACAGCCTCGTCGTCCAAGATGTTCTAAGCGAGAAGGTCTCTCCATTCCGTCTACCATTATTATTATTATTATTTTTCCGAATATTAATATGAAGATATTGCTAGTGCCACACCACTTAAATATTGTTATTTGGAGTTTTGTAAAAGAATCCTGATTAAAAAAAATTAAACTCCGAATTTTTTAAACATTTAAATAAATCACTGCAACACACACACACACACACACACATATATATTATATATATATTTAACGGCGCCGTTAAGTGTTAAAATTAAATCTCAACCATTAGATCAAACAGATCAACGGCTGAGATGTTAGCTGAGAATAGACTATTTCTAGGTCTAGCTGAGAATAGCCTATATATATATATATATATATATATATATTTTATTGTGCTTTACATTTAAAATTTTTCTAAGTATATTTTGAGCTTCTAAAATTTATGTAATCAGTAAAAGCTTCAGAAAGTTAAAAAACACAATTACAAAAAAAAATTTAAAAATAAAACTTTAATATAAAAATTACAGAATAATATTTATAATTGTTCACATATATATATATATATATATATATATATATATATATATATATATATATATATAAGAAAAAGGTCCTTGATATTTTGATAGATCGTAGAACAATCATGTCGATTAAACATATACAGGTGCCAAACTTCATCGTGAACACGTCGACGTTCATGGGGAGTTACATAGTAGGGTTCTTCATGCTGTGGCGGCTGGCGTTGGTGGCCTTGCCTACAGCGTTGCTGCTGATAATCCCAGGGATAATGTACGGGAGGATTCTGATGAGCTTGGCGAGGAAGATAAGGGCAGAGTACGACAAGGCAGGCGCGATTGCGGAGCAGGCGGTGTCGTCGGTGCGCACGGTGTACTCGTTCGCGGCAGAGCGCCGGACGATGCAACAGTTCTCGGCGGCGCTTGAAGGGTCGGTGAAGTTAGGTGTCCGGCAAGGTCTAACCAAGGGGGTCGCTATCGGCAGCAATGGCGTCACTTTTGCTATATGGGCTTTCCTTGTCTGGTACGGCAGCCATCTCGTCATGTATCACGGCAGCCAGGGTGGCACCGTCTTCGCTGTCGGCGCCTCCGCCATCGTCGGCGGCCTGTAAGTTTCTCTAGAGGCTGGTGGAGGATCCTATCCTTGCATTGCACTTAATTTCATGCATGCTGCATTGAGCAATTTTTGTTTCGTAAATATTTGTCAAATAAATTTAATTTTATTAAAATTTTGTAAAATTATCTCATATATAGAACAAAAAATATAAATTACTTAGACTGCAGTGTAAAATAAGACTGATTTGACATTATTTCTCGTTTCAATTTGCGTGCTATCGTTTTCAGAGCTCTAGGATCTGGTCTGTCTAACGTGAAGGGCTTCTCCGAGGCGATTACGGCCGGCGAGCGAATCATGGAGGTGATACGGCGGGTGCCTAAGATTGACAGCTACAACGACGCCGGCGAAGTCCACGATTCTGTCTCCGGCGAGGTGGAGTACCGCAGCGTGGAATTTTCATACCCATCCCGGCCGCACACCCATGTTCTCAAGGACTTCAACCTTAGGGTTCCGGCGGGGAAGACGGTGGCACTAGTCGGCGGCAGCGGATCCGGCAAGTCGACTGCCATCGCGCTGCTGGAGAGATTCTACGACCCTGCCGGCGGCATGATTTTGATGGACGGAGTTGATATCCGGCGGCTGCAGCTGCGCTGGCTGAGATCGCAGATGGGGCTGGTGAGCCAAGAGCCTGCGCTTTTCGCCACCTCCATTAAAGAGAATATATTGTTTGGTAAGGAAGATGCAACCATGGAAGAGATAATTACTGCTGCCAAAGTCTCCAATGCTCATGACTTCATCTCCCAACTTCCGCAAGGCTATGACACACAGGTAATTCTAAACTTCTCACATATATATATATATATATATATATATTATATATATATATATATATATAATATATATATATATATTATTCTCACAAAATTTGATTTTGATAGATAATTCTTGGAAAATATGGTAAGAATTACTTATTCATCACCATTTAAAACATAACAATTTATTAAACCTTGACTTTTTAAGTTGAGTCACATTATTATACCACTCTAAAATGCAAACCCATCGCATAAGAAAACTCCCGGCCCTCACGAACTCGCAAAATTTTTTTAGACTCTACGAGGGACAGCGTACATATCCATCCATGTTACTAGCGAATGAGTTTCTATCATATTGGGCTCAATCCTCCATTAATGGAGTGGTTTGTGTTAAATCAATCATTAGCTTCAAAATGATGGTTGGCAAAGAAATTATTTTGGAGCATCAAGCCCTCAATCTTTTTAAAAAAAAAAAAATTAGTAACGTAAATTCCGTTAATTTTGTAGGAATTTGGGAATCTCAATTGTCTAAATATATAGCAAGTCCTTCACATGTAGCTGTTTGTATTCATAAAATAACAAAATTAAATATAAAAAAAATTCCTAGCAGCTATGATTCTTATAATCCCAATGCAATCTAAGCCGTTCATCTTGAAAATATGCGCACCCACATGCAATTGAATGTGTGCATTCATCGTGGTCATCAGATGCCCTTGACGAATAGTATTACTTCGAGATGCATATGAACTCCTCTTTCTTTTGTCGAAGTGTTCGTTCGGAGAAATTTCTTTTGTTTTTTATCCCTCGAAAATAATAAACTAATCTAAATGGCATATAAAATTAGGGCTTTGGACTACATGATCACCAAATATGCTCCATTTGGATGTAAAAGATGCTATGAGTACATAACCAAAACCAACAACTTTCCTTATTAAAACTTGATAGGGATTTCTGTTGTATTAAGATGGAAGTTAGGAGGAGAAAAAGACATTTTTGGAGTAGTTGGATTTCTTTTTTTTTTTTCCGGAAAAATGATAACTACTCTCAACAAATTAGTGAACCACATATGACACATCACACAAATTTAATATCCACCACATATTCTTCTTTATTTCACACCATTTATAAAAATTACACACATACTCCTTATAATTTATGGTTATCAAATTGTCATATAAATACATATAACTTATTGTGTAATTTTTTTAGTACACATAGTATTACTCTTTTTCGAAGTGCGCAATAACAGACATCTATAAACGTTATACAAAGCAACATCAAACTAGTTTGTGTTTGTCATTTCATTAAGAGGATCTATTGATAATAGGTTAAACACAAAACAGAGGATGTTGGAATCTTGTATATGTTTTTTTTTTTTTCAAATTCCAATTCTGCGTTGGATTATTTATGTTGTCCTGACTTGCCTCTAAGATAAACATATTTGTACATTAGAAGCACGCACGATTAATATAATTTTTAATAAATATAATATTAGTAATGATAATAATTGCGCTCGTATTCGACCGATGTCTGAAGTGTTTGAAGGCAGAGGTGGTTAAGAATAGCACGAGCATCACACAAAATAAATGATATTTTTTAGGATCTTTACGCAACAATCGAGAAAATAATTATTAGGTAAAAAATAGATTGATACAATGATATCTCTTTGATGATTGAGTTTCGTAAAATCTCGGTTTCTCCTCTTAAGTTTTATTTAACTCAGTTTGCTCGAAATCCGAGGCTTCACAAAGCCTCAGATTTATCTATAGTTTCATGGCTAAATCTAAGTTTTTCTCTCATTTTTTGTTCGCTTTTTACAAGATATCTTTCTTTTATTTATAGGTATATGAGATCTAAAGTTGTTGTAGATCTGAATTATCTTGTCAAAATATTATCATCGTGCTACTTTTCGTCCTTTGACCGATTCTTTATCATGGATTTGATTCTTATTATGAGATCAGTTTTTCGTTACATGAGCTTAGTCCAACCCAAATTGAAACTAGCAAACTAAATTCATGCTATAACATATAATAATAGTTGTGCTGATAATGATATGATATAATAAATAATGTGTCTAGGAATGTGGATTGTTAAACATTTTTACATTTCTTAATACTTTTAACTTGGATAAATGTCCCCATCATAGTAAAATAAAAAACTCCTACTGTGGTAAATTGTTATCAGTAATAATTTATTCCAGAAACTTCTTCAAGAAAATTAAACTCGAAGTACAAAATCGTTGGTAAAAAATTTAATTATCAGCTAAAGATTTAGCTTGGATCTACTCCCACTCATATGCCTAATGTGTCCCATGCAAAACCATGCACGTTGCACAGGTAGGAGAACGCGGCGTTCAGATGTCCGGCGGTCAGAAGCAGCGCATCGCCATCGCAAGGGCCATTCTCAAGTCCCCTAAGATCCTCCTCCTCGACGAGGCCACGAGCGCCCTCGACTCTGAGTCCGAGCGCGTCGTCCAAGAAGCCCTCGACAAGGCCTCCGCCGGCCGCACCACCATTGTCATCGCTCACCGCCTCTCAACAATCCGTAACGCCGACCTCATCGCCGTCGTGCAATCTGGACACGTGATCGAGTCCGGCTCCCATGAGAATCTCATCGGCCACCACGGCGGCGTCTATTCCTCTCTCATTCGCCTCCAGGAATCCTCCTCCCCCGCCCCCACCGATTTCGCCGCCGCTACATCATTGTCTTTGAGTACGAGCCGAAAATTCTCCGCCGTCAGCGCATGCAGTTCGAGATCATTCGACGGAGATAATCAAATAGTAGCTGATCATCAACAACTTAAAAGAGAAGAAGATAAGCCGGTGCCATCGTTCAGAAGATTGCTGATGCTGAACTCGCCGGAGTGGAGGAACGCTGTGATGGGGTGTATCAGCGCAGTCATGTTCGGGGCGGTGCAGCCGCTGTACGCCTACTCCTTAGGGAGCATGATCGCATTGTACTTCATCAAAGATCATGATGAGATGAAGAGGAAGACGAGGGCGTATTCGTTGTTCTTCACGTCATTGGCGGTATTTTCATTCGTGGTCAATATGGGACAGCACTATAACTTCGGCGTCATGGGAGAGTATCTGACAAAGAGAGTGCGAGAGAGGATGCTCTCCAAAATGCTCACTTTTGAGGTTGGCTGGTTCGATCAAGATGAGAATTCAACTGGCGCTGTTTGCTCCAGGCTCACCAGAGACGCCAATGTGGTTAGTCTCTCTCTTTCTCCTCTAAAAAAAAGAGAGTACTAGTGTTATAATAGTTCGTTTAATTATTTCTGCTACCAATGGATGCAGGTAAGGTCTCTGGTTGGCGACCGGATCGCTCTGGTGGTTCAAACGATGTCCGCCGTGACTCTCGCATTCACATTGGGTCTCGTGATCGCACCGAAACTTGCAGCCGTGATGATCGCCGTTCAGCCGATGATCATCGTATGCTTCTATGCCCGCCGCGTTCTGCTCAAGCAAATGTCAGCCAAGGCCCTCAAATCCCAGTCGGAGTCCAGCAAGCTCGCCGCCGAGGCCGTCGCCAACATCCGCACCGTCGCCGCATTCTCCTCTCGGCAACGAATCCTTCACCTCTTCGCCTTAGCTCAGTCCATCCCACGCCGTCAATCACGCCGTCATTCCTGGTTGGCCGGGCTCGGCCTCGCCTTCTCCCAGGGCTTGACGACTTGCACATGGGCTTTGGATTTCTGGTACGGCGGCCGTCTCGTCGCTGACGGAACCATAACGGCTAAAGCGCTTTTCCAGACGTTCTTGATCCTCGTGAGCACCGGCAAAGTCATCGCCGACGCTGGAAGCATGACAACTGATCTCTCAAGGGGTTCTGACACAGTCGCGTCTGTCTTCGCGATCCTCGATCGCGTAACTCGCATCGATCCCGAGGAAGCAGATGGGATCCAACCGGAGAATATCACGGGCGCCGTCGACATCCGCGCCGTCGACTTCTCTTATCCTACCCGCCCGGAGAACCTAGTTCTCTGCAACTTCTCGTTGTCGATCAGGCCGGGCAAATCTACCGCGTTAGTTGGGCAAAGCGGGTCGGGGAAATCGACGGTGATCGGGCTGATAGAGCGGTTCTACGATCCGATTAAAGGTACCATTAAAATCGATGGAAAAGACATCAGATCGTACAATCTCCGCGAGCTGAGGAAGCACATTGGATTGGTGGGACAAGAGCCGGTGTTGTTCGCCGGAACAGTAAGAGATAATATAATCTACGGGAACGAGAACGCGACAGAGGAGGAGATCGAGGCGGCGGCGAGGGCAGCGAACGCGCACGACTTTATCGGAGGCCTGAAGGATGGGTATGCTACGTTGGTGGGAGAGAGAGGGGCGCAGTTGTCCGGCGGGCAGAAGCAGAGGATCGCGATCGCGAGGGCGATCGTGAAGAACCCAGCGATTTTGTTGCTCGACGAGGCGACAAGCGCGCTGGACACGAAGGCGGAAAGGGTAGTGCAGGAAGCACTGGAGAGAGTGATGGTGGGGAGGACGAGCATCGTGGTTGCCCACAGGCTTAGCACGGTCAGGAACTGCGACGCCATTGCTGTGGTGGACAATGGGAGCATCGTGGAAAAGGGAACGCATGCGACGCTAATGGCGAACGGGTCGCAAGGAGCTTACTACCAGCTCGTTAGTCTACAACTAGGAAGAAACAATATTAAGGAAGATCGTTGAGATTTGGGTATGCAGATGATAATGGGATTGTACTTTATATTGAGTTTAGACTAATTTTGAGTTCGTTTGGAGATATGTCAATACGTAGACAGCAAGCAAGTAGGGAAACAAAAACCAGCAACAAGAAAAAAGCAAACATGGATCTGCGGAGGATGAAAACTCATGGACCTATTCCTAAAAATAAAAATAAAAAAGAAAGAAACAAAAGAAGAAGAAAACTCACGGTCAAATTGTAGTGCGAACAGTAATGTTCCTCAATAATTACAGAAATGAATTCGACAGTATAATTCTTCTCACATCTCTTCTCCTACATTAGAGAAGGCTCTACAAGCTCAGGCATTATTATCACCCATCGAGCATCTGTGATATTTCACCAGAATTTTCTGTGGAAAAAGGGAACTCCTGCAGCCTCCTGGTGCATCTACATCAAGCTTCAAGATGTTCATATCCACATATAATCAATTCAGCATGGCTTCTTCGTCTAGCCAAGTTGCGGCATATTCAGATTTTTAATCACTCGAATGGGCTTTTCTAGCACGATCTCGCCAAGAACCTTGTTGCATCGTAAGAACCTGTACCAAGCATTAAACATGAATAGCAACAAATTTGGTATTGATAGGAAAAGAAAGAATCGGGGGAATGCTTTACTCTTTCACTAATTAGATCACTATTTTGATGTTCACCCTCATCTTTTATAACATTCTCCTCTTCGGTGATGCCTGGATCTGTAGACGTTGATATGGCAACTGGTGTTCCAAACATGGCATGATCATGAGCAACCTTAATATCTTCCTCTCGTTTAGTCTACACAAATATCTCTTTTGAGAATTAGTCATGTATGATACGAAGGTTAGATTCAATAGAGATGTTTTATACCAAAAAGCAACTAAACTCTTTACATACCTCTACAGCAGAAAACCGAAAACTTCTACCGATATCTTTTACCAAAGAAGCATCATCTTCTGCGACTGCAACGAAGCAAGAAACAAATTGTAGAACGGGCAAGTTCAGTACCAAACATACCCGAAATTGCCAAAAACGGGGGCCATAGACCACATTTCACAAATATAAAAAATCTTACAGTAGGATCATCATAATAGGAGGGGAAAGAAATAGCAAGAAAAACCCACATAGCTCCGCATAACTGGTTCACAAACAATAGGCAATAACATGACAGGAATTTAAGCTCGATATTGTAGGAAAATCATGTTAGTTCTGCATAACTAGTTGGCTTGCAATAGACAATACCACAACTGACAAGGAAGGGTGCATATTCAGAATGCTGAATATGAAACTAGCAAATCTACCAGCAGTAGGGCATAGTGTTAAAAAGAAAAAAGAATAATGTTGAAGTATAACAAAGAACCACATGCTTCAGAAAGTAATTTAACCTTCTAATTCATCATCATCGAGAGGGGCCTCCTGGTTAAAATCGAAGCGCTCCCATCCACTCTTCAGACCCATGCTAGTGTCCTTTGCAGCTGCAAAAAGGAGCAATTTGTCAGTAGCATAATCAGTGCTTCAGTTAATAAGTTGCAAGGTGGCAAAAAGAATGAGATTTAGATGAAGATAAGCGTGCTAGCGCGTCGCTACATGACGCGGCGCTTTTTCTCTCACACATAAAATGAATGTTAGTTCTCGAAAAAAAAGGTCAAATGTTACAATTTAAGATCATACTTGTTTGTTTTGCAGAAAAAGGAAAAAAAAGAAAAAGAAAACAAAAAAGAAGAGTACTACTAGTAGTGTGTCATGGAATTAATTTTACCATATGTGAGATGAGTGTCCTTTCTACAAAATATTTTTGCCGTTCAACTACACGTACTTTAAGGTTGGATTTTACCATTTATAAACTAGTAGTGCTGTCAGCCAAAAAGTTTTGCTATACATCTACAGTTGTCACAATATATTTTTAGTTCAAAAAATGGGTAGTTTAGTAATTAGTGAAGTGCAGCTTCAACGTATGCATCAGATTTTTTGTGTAATACAACACCTTATAAGAAGTAATTGAATGCTAACTGTTGAAGTAAATCACCCACTCCACTAGCATATAAGTAGTTCAAATTTACCACTCTAAATCTTTCATTGCATCACCACTAGTTGCCAAGATGGCCAAACAGCATGCTTGCCGGAAGAAGCACTAGATGACGTGGAAGAAAATAGAGAACAACTTCCAAACAAACTCCACCAATTAAAATCTATTGAGTTGAGTCGAAGGCCAGTAAATCTAGAAAGACTGCAAAGGGAGAGTTATTATGAGTGCATCTTAAACAGGTGCTCTTTTCTAAACTTAAGCATTCTTCTAGATTTATTTTCTTTTCCAGTAAAATCTGAAAAATGCAACTTATGATTAATATCGTGTGTGCAATTTTTAAAAGGCGTAACCACACTAAAATGATAGGAGTCTTATAGCCTAGTTGGCAGCGAAAATGAAGGTGAAGGCGCACGGCTGTGGGACATGACATGTACATCTTCATAGATGCACATAAACTCATCATGTGCAATTAAGCACCATACATTTGTCAAAATAGCTATTTTCACCCAAAAAAGAACAAAGAAACAAATATTATGCAATCTTTAAAAACTAGCACCAACAAACAATGAACTTCATGTTCAAAAAGACCTTACGCGCACTAAATCTATATTATGTAACGAACTTCTTTGCTCTTTTTCTTAATCATATATCCATAACTTCTTTCTTAACATGCTCGCAAAGTAGACTAGTCCTTAAATCAAGATAACCACACAGAAGATGTTTCTCTAGTCTGTAATTTCATCCTCTCCTTTATTTTCTACAAAATTCAAAGCATGCCATTCTTTTTCATTTTGCCACTAATATACAAGTTACTGCATTTTTCATTTTGCACGCCTCATGCGCCTAAAGTTTCTTCCATGCGCTTCCATTAAATAGGCTCCCCTAGGCTTACAAATCGCTGGACCCGAGTTTATGCTTTAGCACACCTTTACAATACTACTCATATGCATGTATAGTTGATTATTACTTTAAATTTTGAGGAAGTCCACTCTGAGTCATCAAGGTTCATTCCAAAGGATGCGGTGCAATCTCAACTAGGACATAGATAAGTGTGCAGACAAAATTAAGAACTTAAAGATACTCAAATCCTAGAAGTAGATAGCTATATTTCATTACCAGTTTGTGAAATTTGATGCTTCATTTTTGCTTTGACCTTCTCTGCTGGTGTCTGTAACAACATGATATAAAGGGGCATCATATACATAACATAACATCGGAACAACTGAAATTTACAGTATGTCAGTATCACTAGATTCCTCAACTATTCTTTGAAATTTTATCAAATTACAAGAACCTAACATGTAATACGATGTCCAGATGAAACCAAACATTCATCATCTATCATCTAGGTACAAGTGACTACTAAAAAAATTCATGAAGCTATCCGAGAGTCTAGTTAAGCAGAAACTACAAATATATTACTTACTGGAAACTAGAAAGACATCCCTAACATTTTATTAACATTAAGTAACAAAGCCTATCCACAACAGGTCTCCTTGTAGTAGCCATGTGTTTAAAGTTAATCGTTCATGAACTGTCTAGCTGTGAAGAAATGCTACACCTCGCAAATTTCTTACATGATTCTGCATGCCATTGAACCATGTTGTGCACTTGATTGAACTATGTACACTGCCTTGCATTAATTTTGGATTTCTAGATGAGTATGTCAGTCACGTCTCCTCTTTCAGTAAAACCTATCGATATCTCTGACTAAGATTAAGTACTTTTGTGTCCATGAACTCTAGTAACTGAATTACTACTAAAATTAACAACACTCTGCAAATTTAAAGAAATCATTTAACAAAATTAGATTTATTACTACAAAAGATCCTCACCATTTCAGAATATCCCTTAATCAGCTGCGAGTAATCAGTAGTACCACTGCTACTCTGCGACTTCTCGTGCTTCGGTGGTGGGCGATGACTCCTGTCATAATCTCGATCTCGATGCCTACTTCCCTTCACTCGGTCTCGACTCCGCGACCTCCGCAGCCGCCGGTCTCCATCTCCATCACGACTAGGCGATCTCCACCTCTGTCGCTCGTTATCTCGCTCGATGCTGCGATTGCGAGATCTCCGTCGCCGATCTCCATCTCTCTCCCCACTTCGAGATCTTCGCCTCCGTTTCTCGTCATCTCGATCAGAGCTGCGACTACGAGACCTCCTCCGCCGCCGCTGCATATCGCTGACATCATCTTCGCGACTACGCCGGAGCTTATTTTGGACGGAAGCGAGCTGAGCCTGCTTCTCCGCTTTACTAGGGCTTGAGGCGCGGACGAAGTTGGAAAGTGAGGAAACCGAGGGTGGTTTTTGCAAAGATGAAGAAGAACCATCGCCGGATGAGAATCCGAGGCCGCGCTTGAAGCGAGCGGCGCCCTCGCCACGTCGTGAGAGCTCGTCGTAGTACGCTGCGGCCTTCGATTCTTCCATTTAACCACTGAACTTCGAGATTTTGAATTCAAGGTTGTCCTTCGGGGACAGAATGGGAGACTGGGGACGAAAGTTGCTGATGTTTAACTGAGAGACGTTTATGATGTATTTGATTCATAACTCTTGCAAAATTTCTATAAACATTATATTTTACTAATTTAGATCTTCATAAATTATATTTTCAGAAATACCATATTCTATCGTTTAGTTCGTTAATTAGATCGAGGGGCATGTGGCAGTTCTGTGCAAATCATAATTTTTTAGAAAAATAATGGAAATAAATAATTATGTATATGTTCTTTTCCTTAAAAATAAATATTATTTTTAAATAATGGTTAAAGAAGTCTAAAAATATGACTATGATATATATACTAAAACCAACGTTCTTTGTATCAAGCAAAGCCGAGTTTTACTAAACTCATATTACGATACGTGCCGACCATGCCGATATACAATTCTTTATAATTTTTTAAAAATAAAATATAAAATTAATTTTAAATTAAATATAAAATTTTTCAACATATGCCGTGCCGATAACTGTTGAAACAGACATGTGCCGTCCGGCATAAAATATGCCGACCGGTAATAAAAACAATGACTAAAACACGATAAAAACAGTGGCTTCGTTTGTAAAAAATTTTCCCTTTGATTTCTCTTATATTTATGTAAAGTGGACCTAATTGGTATATGGCATATAAATGAACTAATCTTATACTAACTATACAATTTGAAACAACTTCACTTTTAAAGAAGGAAAGAAAGTAAATTTGCAACAAAAAAAAAAAAAGACTAATCCGCTAGTGGAACATATATTAGTATTATTTGTGAATTTAATTATTATGTAAATTCAAATAAAATAGATATGTGGAAAAACAGTTCCAACAATGAAAAACAGTTTGCAAAACGGTCTAGCCACAAAAGTTGATTGGAGTTGATCAACTTTGCACCATTAATTATATTTTTACAGCTTCAGCTGCCAACACGGTGCCGTGGTGTAGTTGGTTATCACGTCAGTCTAACACACTGAAGGTCTCCAGTTCGAGCCTGGACGGCGCCAAATTTAGAACATCCCTTTTTTTGATATTCTGCAGATTTAAGCCACTAGATTTTCATATTTTGCAGATTTAAACCGCTGGGTTTTCATATTTTGCATATCTAAGCCACTGCTACTCACAGAGCGAAGATTCACTGGAGCGATAGCTTATTTAGGTTGTTGCTTAGATCTAATTTGGATCTAATAATTTATAAATATGCTGAGTTTTTCTCCATGAATCCATTGTTTTCAGGACATGAATACATTCAGCGAAGTACTTCTAATCATAATTTTAAGTGCCAATCAGAACGGCACAGTCAATATGTGTTAGAATCTGAATTTATCGAAATTCGACTTAGTACGGTAAATCTTGCTTCTAACCAAAGAATGAAATGCTACTATAATCCTGTACAACATCAGAATAAAGTCTATTTTATATATAGACAAAGCAGCAATTGATGGAATTAATTCGACTTAGCAATTGTCTTCCATGCAATGAATCAAGCAGTAAGATTGAGCCAAAACAACATCAAGCTCTTCACAGACTTGTTTCTGAAGCAGCTTCGTCCTCGTTCCAGTTCTTGCGATTTAGCTTTATAGTGAGATCCTGCGTCTTTTGATCCCAGGAGCAGCTTCATCCAACTTTTCTGAATCTTCCTGCAGTTTCGCCCGACATAATAACAATGCGAGGAGTATGAGAACAATTCCAAGGGTCTATGCGACTATAATTTGGTCGATGCGTAACTTACCTTCAATCTCTCAATCTTTCTTTTAGCTTTCAAGTACTTTTTGAGCGTGTGCTTTGCTTCTTTTACTATTAGTTCATCTTGGAACTGCAGTTGTTTACATTTCCTACAGAAGCCATGAAAGACGTGAATAACAACCAGAGAAAATCTACATAATCAAAACGGAAAATGATTCCTTCCGATAGTGTTATATATATATATATATATATATATATAATATATATATATATATATATATATATATAACTTTTTCATACAAGCTGTACTAATCTCAAAAAGTGTAATTAACTGTTAATCATGAGCTATACAATCAACTATTCTAGATTTTGGAGCCACTGCATGAAGGTTTCTGAGAACAGTTAGTGGTGGGATAAATTCCTAGATGAACTTTGTCATAAGCTGTACTAATCTCAGATGCCAAGAGAAAGAGCTTTAAGAGTAAATAAGGCTTAATCATGAGCTATATAATCAAATCTTCAAGATTATGGAGCCACTGGATGTAGGATTTTTTGAAAACAGTTAATGGTTGTTAATGGCTGGATAAATGGGGACTTCAAGTTCAATGCAAATCCATGATTTGCTTCATACTTTAGATTGTCAGTAGGGAGCCTACTATATAACACAAAAGTAGATGCCTAGCTGATGATAGGGGTGTTCATTCGGTCCGGACCGAAGACCGAACCTCGGACGTATAGCGGACCGCAGACCGGTCCGGTCCGGACCGGACCGTGAGAAAGCGGGACCGAACCGGACCGGACCGGTTTAGACCGGTCAGTCATTTACTCGCGAAATCACGAGTGCTGGCTGCGCTGCCACGCGCTTCACTGTCGCCGCGTGTCAACCTCGTAGCCTCGTCGCCTATCAACGTCGTCGCCGGAGCTGCGCGGATCTACGACAAGGCGGTGCCGCGGTGATCGAATCATTGGACGACAAGCGACGACGATGAGGCGACGAACGAGGAACGACGACGATGACGTTGTGACGAGCGACGATCGCAGCCTAGGGGACTGGGCAGTGATCGGCAATGCTTCGAATGAGGCTGCGCGGCAGCGCAACGGCGCGAGTCAAGAGAGAGAGAGAGAGAGAGAGCGAGCGGCGTGCACGCGACAACGACGGCTGGGCTGGGCCGGGGGCCTTGCTTAACACACATGGAGTCACCAGGGCTGGATGGGCCTTGGTTAATCAGTCCCCGGTCCGGTCCCGGGTTTTTCCGGTCCGGGACTGGACCGGACCGAGGACCAAAATGCAAGCCGATCCGGGACCGCGACCCGGACCGAACTACGTCCGGTCCGGACTGAACCGGACCGCTATATGAACACCCCTAGCTGATGATCCAAAAAAGAAAAGAGTACTAAAGGGTGCTATGTAAGAAGACAGAGAGAGTATTCCGTTCAGGAGCCTAATCTCTACCAAAGAGATACAAGCCTAGGCATGTGCTAATGAGGAAATAATGGATCATACATTTAAGAAATTGTTGAACAGTGACTTTAATGATGCTGCATTGTAGCTTAAGCTAAAATATCAACTGAAGGCTTTAAATACGACGTAGCTAAATCTATTTAGGCTCTTATACTTGGTTAAATAATCAATACTGCAGAAACACATACTTGACTGGTTTCTTACCAGCTACAATCTCTATTACCCCAATGCTCGATTCTCTCTCCCAGTGGCAGTGACTATAAACCTCTCAGACAACCCGTCATTTCTCTATTGATATTTGCTTGCAGTAGTATAAGTAGATGATATTAATCCAATTATGAGTATGTCTACAGAGACCACCCACCAGGCAATTTGACTTGCACAGGGTTAAAGAAAAATTATGTAATTTACCTTCAAGCCCTCAAAGGTGATTTACTCGTAGCCCAACCCTCACTGATATGCTGATGTAATGAAAGGATCAATTCTTGAATTTCTAGGGGCTAAAGGGAGTAACTGAATAAGGAATGCCTTAAAATGCTTCTGCATGCTTGAGTTTACTCGTGGACAATTAGAGTCGACAAAATGGTGGACTAGGATACCCAATTGTATCTTATGATTGAAGGATCGAACGAAAACTAAACAAGTAAAAGCGTTAAAAACCACCCACAAGATCAAACATACTGAAGGCAAAAACATAAGTCCTAACAACTCCCAAAACAACAAGCAATATCACACTTAACTAAGTACAGTTGTAAAGAAGAACGCTTGATCTTCAAGTAGAAGCCTATTTTAGGAGTTTTCATTCCAGTAAAAACTAATGAACAAAGTACTACCAGTTTGATAGTCACAGATTCAATGTAAAAAACACGAAACTAAACCATGGGTTGGGGGGTCTTAAGTAAACTTACTTATTGCAAATGGCTAGTGACCTTTTCAGGACATCAACTAAATCCTCAAGGTCCATCCCTTGACAGGCAGTTGCAACTTCTGCAACGTGTTCTTCTCCAATCTCCGCATCCGCTGTACTGGATTTTAAGACAACTAATCAGTATGCATGGCCATCTTGACCTAAACACTCGAAACTCACATCCGAAATTTACAAGGATTACAAGGGTCCATACATTTTGAGAACAACAAGCTCCTTATTTATTGCAGATATCTTCTCCCGTAGCTTCACACATTTATGAACCGTCTTGGCTAATTCCTTTAACATAGAAAAACAGTCGATAAAAAGAGAGTTGCCTAACAGTTCAAACCCTCAAAAGCACATACTACCTTTGTTTTGATCTCTAAGAGTTTCGATGTACACTCATTCTCCTTCTTAATCTCTTCCAGTTTTGCAGCCTCCTTGTCAGCCTTTTCTTTCCACCAACAAAGCTAAATGAAATAATAGTGCAAGAACACGTAAGTATTATCTCCGAAGGAGGATAAAAAGAAGAGTATCACTTTGCTTGCCTCGTCTGACAGCTTTTTGATATACTCTTCCTGATCCCGGAATGCTGACAGAAGCACTAGCATTCTTTGCTCCATCTCCCCCTCCGACTTAACTGGGACCTTAGATTCCCCGGAGCATGATGATACACAGTTCTTAGAAGTACTGAAAAACAAGCGCTGGATGCCATCATCAGATGGGAAGAACTGCTTGCAGATGGGGCATCTGAGGGTCCTGCTCGATTGCTTATCCGCCATCCACTTATGTAGACTGGACAGGTTTGAAAAGGAACACAAGACAATAACTAAAGGGATGCAGGATGTCCACAGCAAATAAATTCGAATGGTAATGAAGCAGAATTCAAGGATTTTCTTTAAAATATTGCATCGTCATAGAAGATTTCAAAAAGGAATCCAAGAATAATAATAACTACACAGGAATCACATCAATTTCCTCGGACCAAACTCATAGGATGAGCAAAACATAGAAAATGATGCCGAAATTCAGGAAAATTCAGAAGGCTACCATAGGCGCAAATCCAATAAAATAGGAAATCAAACCAGTAATTCTTCTGGTAAGTGAAAGGGCAAAACGCATATGGTAAGAGCATAATTTAGCTATTCTTTCTTCAGGCATTTCTGAAGCCATTTTACAGGATAAACAAAAACCAAGGGTCTCTTCAGTTGAACATTGAGTTCCATAGATTGAAATGATTCAACAGATAGCCTAGCTAATTTGTGGATCAGATAAAATTACGACATTGTTTCTACACTGGCAAGGATAACATCGACCAGAGATTAATACCAGAATCCATGGAAGACGTGGCCACAAACTTTGATTGCTTTGAGATCGTCGTCGATCGGGATCGCATCCTCGCCGCAGAGAGGGCAAACCGCCGCCATTAACTTCGCCATTTCACTTTTTTTCAAAAAATGTTTTTTCGTCGATGAAGTTTGATTTGATTGTAGAAAATAGAGCCGGTGAATGGAGTGGAGAAGAAAAGGGGTTTTGGAATGGGCGGGTTTCGTTCAATATTTGGAGATCAGGTGCCGCGAAAATCTCCACTTTCTGTCGCGTGCCGAAATATCGTTCCGAGTCCGAGGGTAGTTCATAACCAAGTCTCTATGAATTCGGGATGAGCATCGCTATATTTCACGAAATTAACACATAAATATTACCAGAATTTAAATTGAAAAATACTAGGGCACCGCCGGCCACCAATAAATCCATCAAAATCTAATAATCAACATAATTATAAAAATATTTTAAAAAAAATTAAAAATATTTTAAAAAAAATTAAAAATATTTTAAAAAAAATTAAAAATATTTTAAAAAAAATTACAGTAGAAAAATTATAGAATAATAAAAATATAACTTTTATTTTAAAAAATTTTGCAAAAAATAACTGTAAGTAGGTGTTTTAAGATTAGAAAATTTAAATAATTTAAAGCAGGTCTTAAAAATAGTAAAAGAATTCATTTTAAATTTAAATTTTGGAGTCCTAAAACACCTATTAATAATTTTTTTAAAAAGTTAATATAAAATTATATATATTATTTTATAAATTTCATATTTAAAATAATTTAAAAAAAATATTCTTAAATTTTTAGTTTTAAAATACTATTCAAACGAATTGTAGATTTGACAAATTTATTGGTGGTGGCATTATTGCGCGTAATAGCGCTTATCTAAATAGCTAACATTTAATTTTGTTTTTTCAAAGTTTATTATTTTATGGAAACAATAAATTTGCTCTTTTTGAAATTATCGTGAAAAAATTGTCTGTAGTTAAACTATTTTATACGACTGTAATAACAGATAAATTTACATATTCTTAACCAAAAAATTTTCTATTCAGAGATAAAAGATGTTTATGTTTCATCATGAGCTCATACCTTCGTCGATCAGTATAGTTATATCTAAATATAACTCTAATTAATGGCTATTTTAGATTTTTCAATAGGATCAGTAAAGTGTAAAACTAAATTTAATGCACGATAGAAAGTACGAATATTCTTAGAAAAATAATAAATTAGCCATTACTTTTCAATTCACTTCTAATTCAGACTCATCTGATAAATAAATTTTATTCAAATCAATTATTTGTCGAAACTTTTAAGTATTTTAAATAACTAAAATAGTATTAATGATATTTCATAATATTAATAGCAATGTATTGCAATGTACCATGGTGTTCATAGTAGGGCGCGGCTCTTCTCATTTTACTAAATCAGGATGCAAGATATGGGTGGATTTCATAATATTTATACGAGATTTTATATAAAACTTACGTCGATTCATTTAACCTATTTTTAAACATTATTTTAAAAAATTTTAAACTACAAAAATTATAGATTTTAATATAAAATAAACTTTATCGTTAAAATTTTGTTTAAAAAAATATAAAATAATATGCTAAAAAATAATCAAAATTGTAATTATACATTTTTTCGAAATTTTGAAATAATCACCCAGTCTATTAAATTACAAAATCTCTCATCTAGAGATATTTTTGCAATGTACATTCTGAGCTGTTGCCCTCTGATACTGGCTTGAATCGAATGCTATAAAATAAACAATAAATTGCTCGACGAGTTTTCAATCAAATTAGTTAAAAAAGAGTCGATGGATAATTTAAGTATCCTATGTATAATTTCGGAATAGATATTAGACCAGAGTTTGATTTCGTAATCAAGTTGATCGAATATGAGCTAAAGGATTTGATTAAAAATAATATATAATAAAATTATTTGATTTATTTCGTCAAAAAATATATTGTCTCAGTTTCTTAAAGAATTGTTAATAACGAATCAACTCGCTATTTATAGGAATAGTGTAAATCAGCGTCTGAAAAATAAAAAAAAAATATAAGAAGTGAAATTAACAAAAAAAAATTATTTTTCAGAACTGATTTGTACATTTAAAAAAAAAAGAGCTAATATGAAACTCCCAAAAAAAAGTGAGTATATTATAAGCTACACAAGCGCTAAGATGTCAACATGTATAAAGTAATATAAAAAACAACATAATATATACCAAAGATCAACCTATTATATGTCCAGATACGAAAAAAGTATACCAAAATTCAAAAATTTTAATCAACATAATTATAAATTTTGATGCAATCTGTCACTGAGAACTTACAAACTTTCAATCTAGATATATATATAAGCATTTGTACCATCATCTACGAAATAAAGAGCAGATTTTTTATTTTTTGTGCGAATTTTGAATACAAAATTTTAACCCTATAAAAAGAAAGTCTTAGATCTAATTTCTAGAAAAGCATAATGCTATCAAAGTTAAACCATGACGCCGCACTAAATCAGTGACGGACCAGAAATCTTACGCAGGGGTGTCAAAATATAATTTATTTAACCGTAAATTATATTACGATAACTTGCACAAAGTCAACAATACAATTGTTCTCAACAGATTTTCATAGCCAATTAAATTCACCACCCTTTTTTTGAAATTTCTTAACATTGTTAATTTTATTACTGAAATTAAAAATTAAAAATTAAATAAATACTAGTCAATCAATTAAATCTAAATCAACTACATAATAATAAATCAATCAAATTATTAAATTAATCACCAATTTAATTCGAAAATAATCATACCGTTTGAAAGTAATCGGATTTGGGAGTGTGGACCCGGAGGTGGAGTGCTGACCTCGCGGACCGGCGGTGAAGCGGTGGTGGCAGACGGGCGGAAGCGGAGCGCCGCCGAGCCGGACGGGCGGACGCAGAGTCGGCGATTGCAAGGGGCGAGCGCCGGGACCGGACGGCGATTGCGAGCGCCAAGCGGAGCGGGACGAGCATGCAGCAGGCGGCGGCGGTCGCTGAGGGAGGTGACGGAGGTCCAGGAAAGAGGGCCGAGTGGCAAAGATGCCACCGCCGCGGGAGAGGAGTGAGGAGAATTAGGGTTTTTGTTTTGGGTGGGGTTTGGGGGGGAGGAGGCAGCGGTAAAACAAAAAAAAAAAAAAAAAAAAAAAAAAAAATCTCGCGTGACGCGGCTTGGTTTCGAACCCGCGTCGCCCGCGGCCCATTAACCCACTCTAACCATCGCGCCAACGTGCATACACGATTTCCAGGCATTGTTTTTGTTTATCTTATCAACAATTAAAAAACAATATATATATGCACTACATTTGCTGAAATGCAGGGGTGTCGCTTGACACCCCTGCTACTATACTGGGTCCGTCCCTGCACTAAATGATTCCCGAAAGGCTTTCTTTAACACTTGCTAGACGGCATAAAAAGATATACCAAATAAACCCTAATTAGAGTTGACAGAATTGTATGCTGATAGATAGCTGTGTCTTGTCCCTTATGAAGAATATCTTAGATGTTGGAATTCCAGCAAATATAAATTAGGAAAGACCATTTCCGTTTAATTTTCAGTTAAAATATAAAATATAAATCGAACTTGACTATAATAAATTGCATAAAAAAAACGAACTCCAAAGTTATAAAAAAACCAAAATTTAACCATAAAACCGCACTAAATGATTCCCAAAAGGCTTATCCTTCACACTTGCTAGACAGCATGAAAAGATATGTGAAATAAACAATTTTCATTAATAATAATAATAATAATAGACTTTAACGATTGAGAGCAGGCGAATAAAGTCATTTTTAGTCTATAAAAGCTTTTATTGATAGTTAAAATATTCGTCGCTAATCGATTCTTTGGTTATAGTTAGTAAATATAATTTTAAAGTAAATAATCATAATAAGAAAAATTCGAGCTATTTTCATTTAACTCCAGCTCTTTATTCGATCTTATATCTAGAATTTAAAAATACTTTTAACCGAATGATTTAGATTATACTATTTGATTAATTAAGTATCAGCCTCTCTATTTTTAGAAATTATACAAATCAGTTTCTTAAAAAAATTGATGTGGAGGCGCGCTCGTCACTATATTAGTATATATTTTTTATTTTCAGGAGTTAATTGTACGTTTCTGAAAATCAAATAACTGATACGCAACTCCTTATACTATTTGTATAGTCTATATAAACTTGTTACAAACATTTTATAGAATTTCAATTAAAAAAAGGAAGGGATAATTGCATATCAGTCCCTCAAAATTTGCGTCTTATATTTCAGCCACCAAAAACGCGTTTTCGCGCTGACGTGGCGAGCGTCTCCATGTCACGCATTTACGTATTTTCGAGGACTGAAACATGCGAATGTTGCTATCGCACCACTACGTCAGCACGAAAACGTATTTCGGAGGCTGAAACATGTAACTGTTGTTTTAGGGGGGCTAATATGTAAGTATCCTAAAGGGAATGCTTTAAAATTTAAATTCAATTAAAATATTTTTTAATGAAAGTTTTCGTGTGGGGAGCAAAAGCAAGGGAAGGCAAAAGCGTAGAGAATGAGATGCCCTTTTATTCACAAGCACTAGAACACTCACTGCCAACAAAGTCCCAAATCCTATGGATCAAGGTTCCTTCCTTGTATAATGAGTTTCGGCTTTGAGCACTGCTATTTTTCAGAACCGTAGCTATCAGTAATATATCAAATTATATATAATATATATCTTGAAGTATTGTCGGCAAAGGACTGTCATGAATTTCTAAAAAGTATATCAGATTATATGTGATACGTATCTTAAAGTACTGCAAACGATAGAATTATTGTAAGTTTTTGAAGAATGTCATTTGGTTTTTTTTTGTGGCCATCACACGAAAGATCTTTGGATAGGAATTAAGTCTAAGAACACTGCTTATAAGGACTATTCTGATGTAATCCGTATAATATACAATATTTATATATTATAAAATAATTATATTAAATTTTACCACATGAGATATCAGATATCGTAATTATACTGTATATAATTATGATTATATTAAGGAAAAATTGCGTTTCAGCCCCCCCGTTTCTCATTTTTGACTTTTCAGCCCCCCGAAACGCGTTTCTCCGCCGACGTGGCGGCGCACGCGTGCCGCCACGTGGCGTTTCGGGGGGCTGAATCGCGCGACAGTCAAGTTGTAAGCGAGCAATAGATGTTCAATGCATCAAATGCACTGCTATACATTTTTCTTTTTTTCTGAGTGCGATTAGTTATTATCGGATGGAAGGTTCCTCAGAAAATATCGATATATGAATTCGAGTCCATATAGATTGAAATTTCTAATCTAATTTTTCGAAAAAACATCCTCTATATTATATGGGAGGAGTTTTTGTTTATGAACTGTTTGTATTCGAATAGTAGCGTATCGATTAGGACTGAACGTAGAGATTTGGTGAGTTTATGATCCCTAAGAAAGCGTGTGCTCGTTTTACGAATTCTAGCATAATAATTTCAAAAAAAAAATATTTTGATACTTCCTTGACAAAAGTTTTGGATAATTGCATACGAATTCCAAAATTTAAAATTATTTATAAATTAGTCCCTAAATCTAAAATATTTTCAAATCACTATATTTTGAAAGTTATGCTGAGGTATTTTTTTATTATTATTTTTTTTAAAAAAAATTAATGTAATATAAATATATTTTAATGTGATTTATAAAATTTTGAAGTATCAGAATATTTATTTAAAAATATAAAAAAAAATTTGGATATAAAAATAAATTTTAATATTTAATTTATATTTTCATTCAATTTTTTTTTAAATATTTTAGAATTTGAAAAATAATAAAATTCAAATAAAAGTTATCTATATATCAAAGGATTCGAGGAAGAGCTTGTACGTAAATCTTCCAAATTATTGCTTTCCAGATTAAATATCCCATCAAAAGAGAAAAAAACCAGACGGCCGAGGAGTAGGGGTAGTTTTGGAAATCTAGCCGGGGGAGGGGTGGCAGTTTCGTCATCTGATGCCGGCCTGCGCGGGATTCAAAAAAAGACCACTCTGCTTCGACTCTCTCTCTCTCTCTCTCTCTCTCTCTCTCTCTCTATCTTCTTCATCCGTCAAGTTTCTCTTTAGCCTTTAATGGCGGACATCATTCATCTTCCCATGGAGCAGCTTCAGGACCTCGAGTACTGTATAGATTCCAATCCTCCTTGGAGTGAGTTTCTTTCTTCTCTTGTATTTTCCTTCATTATTTTTTACTATGAATTTATTTTCTTCACTTGTCTCGATCAGTTGTAAGGCATGATTCTCCTATATTTGTCACGGTATTAACTTGCCGATATCGATAACAAGAGATCGTTGCTAATTGCTTTATTTGATGTTTGCAACCGTCATGTTTTTAATTACTTTTGTACTTCTATTTTGCTTTTGTGATTTCGTTCTTCTCAAGCTTAGACACTGATCTCTCTCACTTAGCGTTGTGGCCCATGTGGAAACCTGACGAACAAAGTTACGTGTAGATGATGACATTGAGGGGGCGAGGGAGGGATTCCAACCTGAGTACCGCCACCGTGGGCGAACACCCTTACCAGTTGCGCCGGCCATTGGGGAACTGTAATTCGTTCTTCCCGCTGATGGAGTATTCCATGACGAAACATACGTTAGATTTTGCATTTGTGGTTCCGGGCTGATACTCTTTACGATCACTTGTTTTTAATATATTTGATTTTTTTTTTTTTTTTTTTTTTTTTTTTTTTTTTTTTTTTTTTTTAAGAGAACAGCTGATAGGTTAAGGTTCTACATAGTAACGGGGTGCAGCAAGAACATGAACCAGAGAAGGATAATGTTATTCTGAGGATTAGGATTTCGGAGGACGTGAGTTTTTATGATATCGAGACTCATTTTACATGATTTTCAGGCATATGGCTTGCTGATATTCTTGGTTCCTTGTATACCATGCAATAGTCTATTTGATCTAACGCTTTGTAATTTGCCAATATTAAACTGGGTTTGTTTAACTGAAATTTGTTCAATAGAGTAGCAGAATTAGGGCTGAGGTTTTATGGTTTCTGTTCTTTGCCACCGAAAGAGTATAGAAGATATTGGAAGAGAACTGGAACGAAGTAAAACAGTTTGGAACCAATGTTATTAACATATTCCCTTTGTATGGTTTGTTGTTTACTGGAGAGTCATTGGGAAGACATGCTAATAACTATGTGGTAAGATGAGTAATTCTTAAACTGTAGCTCTGTTATGGATTTTTTTTCTGGAATTCAAGTTTGCGCTATTGTGTTTGCAATTTGTCTCTTATAGAGGTTGACATTAAAGAAATACCATGGTACAACAGAGCCTTCTTTCTATGCTAGTCAAATTTATTGTTCAATCTTTTATTTTTTGTTTGAGATGAGTTTATTGTTCAATCTTGTTCACTGGTCCTATTAGTCATTACGTGAAGACCAATAACTGATAACTGGTTTCCAAAAGGCCTTTAAAATGCGGAATGGGGAGCGGCGATATATAGTTGGTGAATGAATTCATTGATCCTTAAGTTAATCATATGTCTTGTGACTATTGTTGTTTCAATGAGCTGCAAGTCTGACCCATCGCTTTAATACAAAGATTTCCATGCCGAGCCAAGTCGAATGTCACATGCCGATCTTGTCGATGATACTGCGTAGATAGTGCAGATATACATTTATTTCTTTTTTTTTTTTTCAAAGTAAAATAAAAAATTCAAAATTAATTTTAAAATTACATATAAGATTTTTTAATACTTACCATGTAGGTTCATGCCGCACAGATAACTGCTAGAACAGACATGTATTATCTGCCGTAGGCTGCACCACTTGATACATAAAATCATGTTTAATATATCCAGTGATTGTCAATGGCTAAATTTGTGTGAGTGTACTGTAATTGACGGGTTGCCCCTTTCTTGTTTGATGCGAGTAGCCATTATGCTGAGTAGGCATAATGATGATATGTTTACGTGTTTGTTTGTTGCAGCATCATTTTTTGAATCACCATGTTTTGGGTTTTTCTTCTTTTCTTTTCTTTTTTTTTTAAAAATATCAATGCATAACGGTAATTTGCTCGTTTGTCTTTTTATATCCACATTTTTTATGGCAAATCTATCTTTTGGTCAATGAAGAAACCTCTATTATTGGAAAATACTACAAAACCCCTATCACATGAATCTGAATCCCCTTTGACCAAGTAGTCTTTTACTTGTCTTACTTTGACATCTAGCATGTTACTGGTAAAAATGTCTGTATATCCCACGTAATTTGTGCTACTGAAGATTGTTTCATGCAATATGTCCAGCTCTCTTTCACTTGGGTACATATTTCTTTCACTGAAATGCGGAGACTCGTACTCTTGCCATTTTGTTGTTATACTTTTTAATGGTTCCTACATGCTTATACTGGTTTTACGTTCAGCGCATGGTTTATGACAGTCGAACTAGACTACCTTAGGGTTCTGATTACGCTACCTTTGTTGCAGTAAATCTGTAATTATAGTCCTGCTGTATGTCAAAGCCTTTCAGCATTGGCATCTTGCTTGAAAACCTCTTTTTACATGTATCTGACACTTTGTCATTGTTATGATCCTGGTGCAGTTGAAGCTGTGATTTTAGGTTTTCAAAACTACATCCTGATGCTGGGAACAACTGTAATGATCCCTTCTGTGCTTGTACCGCTGATGGGGGGTAATGATGTAAGTCAAACATCCTGTTAGATTCGGAAGTCTTATATTGTGTTTGCTTTCTTGCATTACTTTGTTCTGCAGTAATATTAATCTCTATAAGTCAGGGTGACAAAGCACAGGTCATACAGACAGTATTATTTGTGTGCGGAATCAATACACTTCTACAAACACTTTTTGGCACACGTCTACCAACTGTCATGGGTGGTTCTTTCGCTTATCTTATACCGGTGCTTTACATCATATCTGATCCTTCTTTGCAGCGTAAACAAGATCAACGGGAAGTAAGTCTGCAGAGTTATTTATTTGTTTACACCATGGAAAACATGCTGTTAAATTTTATCTGAGATATGTTTCCTGTTAGGATGATCCATCAGAAATCCTTTGAATGGACATTTATCTTTGCAGAAATTTCTGTTTTCCATGCGTGCTATACAAGGTGCACTGATTGTGGCATCTAGTTTACAAATAATTATTGGCTACAGTCAACTCTGGGGCATACTTTCAAGGTACTTTTGCATTTGAGTCATCTTTGGAACATAAAGAGGTGACCTTGGAAGAAAGAAAAGTTTGTAAAGGTAGGCATTCCCTTTGATTTCTACAGGTTCTTCAGTCCTCTAGGAATGGCACCTGTAATTGGCTTGGTGGGTTTGGGCCTATTTCAGAGAGGCTTTCCTGTGGTATTCATGCTGTTACGTTTTACTTTTTCTTTCTTTCTGTGGTTGTTTAAGAAGAAACACGCATCTTGGCAATCTCTGTCTTGTAGGTTGGTGATTGTGTTGAAATTGGTATACCGATGCTTTTGCTGGTCATTGGTTTGTCGCAGGTAAATTACTTGGATGAACCAATCGTCGAGTTTATCACTTTTAATGCATATTCTACTTTAAAATTTGCGTAAGTGGTCCACTTTTAAACTTCTTGACAGTACCTGAAGCATTACAGACCATTCAAGGATACTCCCATCTTTGAACGCTTTCCAGTTCTAATCTGTACTATTGGTGTTTGGATCTTTGCTGTTATTTTAACTGTAGCTGGTGCTTATAGACATACACCGGAGAGAACTCAAAATAGTTGTCGCACCGACAGATCACACCTCATCTCATCTTCCCCTTGGTCAAGTTCATTCCAATAACCTCAGGTTCTTTAAATTAGATGAATCCAGATGAGGATTGTCTATTCCTAATGATAAGTTAAATTCACCTTCTCAGGTTCAGATGTCCGTATCCTTTGCAATGGGGACCTCCGACATTTGATCTTGGACATGCAGTTGCGATGATGGCTGCTGTTTTAGTTTCTTTGATAGAGGTTAAGAAAATGAATCCACTCCTAGTATATGTTATTTCTTTTGTTTTTTTTTTTTACTCTGTTTTCTCCACCTGCAGTCAACTGTTGCATATAAGGCAGCCTCACGCCTTGCAATTGCAACTCCTCCTCCTGCTTATGTTTTGAGCAGAGGCATTGGCATGCAGGTAAGCAGAACGATAATTATTTCCACCTATTTGCTCAATATTGGCTTCTGCATTTAAATAAGTATTACTTCAAACAAAATATGGAAAAGAACTTAATTGATGGTTTTTTAATTTTGCTTTTATGATGCGATAAGGCTGTGGTTTCTTTATCATTTGACTAATGCAGGGAATTGGCATAATGCTGAATGGTCTCTATGGGACTGTAACTGGTTCAACTGTTTCTGTGTAAGAGATAAAATGGCTACTCCGTTGTTCCTTTTTATGTGGTTCTGGTATTCCTGAAATAAGTGGAATTGACATTGTCATTTTTAACTTAAGGGAAAATGTTGGGCTTCTAGGGCTAACTCGAGTTGGCAGTCGTAGGGTCGTTCAGATATCGGCTGCATTTATGATATTTTTTTCCACCTTAGGTTTGTTATCTTGTCTAAACTATATCCTTGTTTTGATTTTCCTCGCAACTGAACAATGCACCCTTTATCTCTTACAGGAAAATTTGGAGCTGTTTTTGCAGCGATTCCTTTCCCAATATTTGCTGCGATCTACTGTGTCCTATTTGGACTTGTAGGTATGTCCTTAAATTTGGTTCTTAGATAAACTATGCATTCAGGTTTTCTTTTGAAGTGGTATTTTTATGATGCAGCATCTGTTGGAATCTCGTTTCTGCAATTCACTAATATGAACTCCATGAGAAACCTTATAATTGTTGGGCTGTCACTTTTCCTTGGGATATCAGTTCCGCAATATTTCAAAGACACCATCATTTCATCAGGTCATGGTCCTGTACATACACGCGCAGGATGGGTTAGTAAATTTACTTTATACTTACCACCGGTGTAACTTCCATTTTTCTAGTTGTACACGCAAACACATATATACATCAAGGTTTTAAAAGCCGGGCGGCACGCTTGGTGCCACCTGGCATGTGCCGGAGCTGCCGGGCTCCGGCACAGGGACGGCTCGGCACCGTCCCCCCTCTCTCTCTCCCCTCCCTCTCTCTCTCTCTCTCTCTCTCTTTGAAATTTTGTTTTTGATCTTCCTCGCGCTCGCGAGGAGGAAGACGAAGGTACCGGTTGCCCGCACATGGGTGACCTTTTTTTTTTTTTTTTTACCGGCAGCTGCCGGTCGCGCGCATGTGCGGGGGCGTGTGACTCTTTTGCTTTTTTTTTTAATATTTAAAAAATTAAATATCATTAAAATTATTTTAAAAAAACATAAAAATATATAGTAAAATATAAAAAATAATATTTTATTAGCGGCACAGTCGGCACATCTCGAATTTGGAATTTACCTAAACTCGGCACGAAACGGCATTTAAAACCTTGATATACACACACACATAGTGTTTGCAAGTTTCTTTTTCATTATAATTATCTTTTTTATTTGTTTGTGCATTTGCTATCAATCTCTTCTACCCAAAATACAAAAGCAGTTGTAACAAAAATAGAATGTTGTTTTTGCATAATAGATCTGTTTTTTATGATCATTATACAAATATGCCAAAGTGGCATTTATCATTAATTCATTATGCTGCTGCTGGAAATATCAATTTACTAGTTAAGGGAGTTGTTGTGATAGCGTGCTATAGTGGGCATGATATAGTTAGTTGACATCGGTTGACAAGTCATTCGATTATATTGGGCTTAGATTTTTTTTTTTTTTTTTGAGACTAGTTGTGACATTAATGGGGAAAAGAAAAGCAATTCTCCTGTACAAAGTGAATGGAAATCCAAAATTTGAAATATATGGTGTGAAAATTTGGAACCTCTTTGATTATTTTGTTCTGCTAGTAGAGATGTTAGGCCCGCCCCTCAAGTAGAGGGACGGTGGCTCGGCGGGCCGGCCCGCCAGAAAGAAAAAATGAAAAAAAAGGGAAAAAAAGGAACACATAAAAATTAGTACCGTAAGTTTCATAATTATATGGATTGTATGGCTCCATTTTGATTGTAAGAAAAAATATAAAACTAATATTTTACTTTAATAAAAATAACTAGCACACCAAAAATAAACTATTAGATAGTAGATAACTATAGTGTATGTCTTGAATATATTAAATTGTGAAATTAGAATAAGAGTTGAGAATTGAGAAGTTGTGTGTAAGAATTGGAAGATATGGAGAGGTATTTATAGATGTTTAGTTTAGAATTTAATATTTTTTTTTTTTATTTTTTAAAAAAATATCAGCCACTTGGGCCGGCCCGCGGGCCGGATTCTTGGGACTGGCCAGTGCGGCGTCCAGCACGGGCCAGCCCGCGGCCCTTACGGCCGGACCGGGTAGCATACGGCCCGCGGGCCATGAGCTTTTTTTATCTCTCTATATGCTAGTAAGATATCTTACCACCTCTCCAACAGATTAACCAAACGATACGCTTATCCACACAAACAAAAAGCCTGGTCTGTTAATTGGTGTTAGAGAGACGCTACCGTTTGTTCTTGAGGACTTGTTTTCCCCTAATGTCTTCCAATTATGAATGTGAAAGTTTTATATTTAACTCCTGAACTGCCTGCTGCTGTGATTGCAGTTCAACGCTTTCTTGAACACCATATTTTCGTCGCCACCAGCAGTCGGGCTAATAGTAAGCGTGTTCCTTGACAACACGATAGACGTCGACAAGTCTAAGAAGGACCGAGGGATGCACTGGTGGGTGAAGTTCAGAACGTTCAGAGGGGATAACCGCAACGAGGAGTTTTACACACTCCCCTTCAATCTCAACAGGTTATTTCCTCCCACATAAAAGAAATAACTTTCTACTCTTTGATGTGAATGTAATATCTGCAAGTATATCATGAGAACAAGGGAGGAAGCTTCTCATGATGTAGTTGGATTTGTACACCAAGGATGACCGCGGAATGTACATAAATTTTCATTTTATTGCAAATGCTTAGATTTACAGTGATATTCGTTTCCATGTATAATCATATCTGCACCAAAATGTTTTTTGTTCATTGCAAAATAATTATGGTGCAAATAATGCTAGACTTCCTATAACTACTAAATTTGGAAATAATTTTCTTTGGAATATGGCTGTATATATCCTATCATTCTCGATCATTATTCATGCGAGATATCGCCCTATGTTTTCATTCATTTTGATGATTTTTGGGATTTCTTTCTTTTTTTTTTTTTTTTTTTTTTTTTTTTTGAAATGTCTCATATTACAGTAGTTTATCTATATGAACCAAAATAGCAAACAGGAATATCTAGGATGTGTAATTTGTTTTTTTTTTAACCCAACGTAAGCATTTTTAGGATACATTTGGCTATTTTGGTCAGAGGTTTTGGGTCCTCTAATGTTCTTTATACTTATATGATATTGAACTCCAGATTCTAGTCTTTACATCATCATCGGGCATTTTCTCAATATCATTATCTAATTTTATTTGACAAATATAAAATCATTGTTTGAGTAACTAATTAATATTAGTTATTTCGTAATTATAGTGAGTGCTCGTTGTGAATTTTATCCAGTATGTAGTGTTGGAAGCGATTTTTTGGCGGTGGAAGTAAAGTCTAGAACTTTATAGATTCTGATCTTTATATCCTCATCGAACATGATTCTCAACTAATTAGCTAATTATATTTGCAAATAAAAATTTTAGTAATTAGCTAATTATATTTGCCGAATATAAATTATTGCTTGATTAACTGAATACTATTTATTACTCTATAACTAATTAACTATATTGATTGTTCATCAAGAAGTTCGTCCAGTCAGAAATAGTATTAATGTTGAAAATTATTTTTGTCGGTGTGATGTGAGTTTATAGCTTTACATCATGTATATTATTATATAGTAAATTTTTTCTTATCACTAGATATATTATGATTTTTAATTAAACAATAATAATTAGTTTCTAAAATATAAGATATTGTAAATAACGTTGAATTTTTAATTATCTATTTCAGATGTGATTTAGAAAATGTATAAAAATGTAAATATTTGTGATATTTGAAGTTGAATCAAATTTATTAAACAATCAAACTGTTTAATGTACATGTTCAATTAATTTAATTAATAAAAATATTTAAACAATTGTTAACTAATGTTTATTTGAATCATTTTTAGAAAATACTGACGCATGGGAACGCAGCAGAGATTTGATGAGAAACTTATGTTTTTTAGTCGGGATTGCTAGAGCAAAAAGTTTTAGGCTCTTTTTTAGGGCATGAGTGTCATGCTAACGTGGCATGTGCTAGACGGATGATTTTGCTGTGTGTTGCTTTAAGCTAACAGGTGATCCGATAGTTTCTGTTTTTGCATAACTGCTGCCTGCTACAGTCTCCTGCGATTTTCACTATCGTCTACTTAACGTCGAGCTGAGCTCGCCTCCGATCGACACTCTCGCCTCAAAAAATTTCTTCCTTAGCTCAGACGAGCTCCGCCGCCGCCGCCAGAATCTATGCCTCCGCGAGGTCGATCGAAGAAGGTTCTCTCCTTATTCTCCTTTGTTTGTGTATATATCCTGCTTGATCTTTTTTTTGTTTGTTTGTTTGGGTCAACCTCTCCTGCTTTTTTATATATACTTTTGTTGTAGGTGGGTTTGAAGCGGATCGATGCGGCGATAGATGCATTCGGCCAGATGGGTTACAAGCGCGAGGTCATCGTTAAGACGATTAAGGAACTTTTGGAGGTGTTTTTTCCCTCTTACCTAAACGAATATTGGAATTTAGGGTTTTCAGACATTGATTTGTTTAAAAATTTACACATTGCAGCGGCAGACATCGAACGGTATGCGCAGTCTCTGAGCCGTACTTAAACCAATCGAGCTAAACAGTAGATGGACGTTGAATTGTTTCTTAATATTTAAATTGTATTTTTGGGCTATTGTGTAGGTTTATGGAGGTGATGAAGGGTGGCCGTTCATTGAAATGGATTCTTACAGAGCAGTGATGGAAAAGCTATTGGAAGATGAAGAGAACGAGCGAAAGCAAATTGAGGTAACCATTTTACCTTTTTCCTTAATTAATTTTAATTTGAATCATAGGATTTAGGATCTTTAAATTTCATTATCATGAATGCTTTCAAGTTAGTCTACATGTTGTACTTCATTGGAAGGGTAAGAGTCTTTCAGTCGTTCGGGATTAGAGCCTTTATTTAATGGCAGTTTTGAGAAATATTTGCTTCTTAAAGGCTATAAAATGAGATCAATTTGGGGAAAATATGTAACTACGTCAGAAGAAAGCGGGAGGTGCTGCCTGAAATTGGGATGTGTCTGCGCCGCGTGTTTACTGCTGCCGTTGAAAAACTGGTGCCTGCGTATTACAGTACTCCATGGCTGATCCGGGAGCAGACGGCAGGCCAGAATTTTACACTCCTACGTGCACATGGGTCCAAAATAGTGTTCTATATGTGTACATAGAAAATTGTGGTCCGTAAGTTAGCGGAGACTCAGGGAGAGTCTCAAAAAAAAAAATAATAATAATATGATGCTCTAGAGATCGAATGCTCTATAGTGGTGCGGGAGTATCTCCACCGTATGTTTTGAAGTGTAGGTTATGCGTTATTTGAAACATGTACAGGTGATGACCACAAGATAGTATAGAGTTTTCCCTCATATTCCTCACAGATCGAATGGTGGCAAAATAGATGTGTCGGAATATTTGGATTGCTGTGATTCATTAAAATTAATATACATCTTGTCAAGATACGGTTAATATTTCATAGTAAATAGAATTCTCTGTTTAGCTTAACTAAGTTGTCTTTTTATTTCATTTGTAGGATGCTCGTTCTATCAGGGCTCTGGAAGGCCCCTCCGGCACTCGTTCGGGTGATCGAAACAGTCCTCCCCCGAGACGGAGGAGGCCACCTTGCTATGGGTATATTAGCGAAACCGAGAGCAGTGAGAGCGACGAGGGAGAAGTGGGACTTTTAACTCCAATAGCCAGCCCACAAGCTACACCAAAAAAACGCAAGAGCAGGTGGGATATTATATCTTATGAGTAGGCTTTTGATACAAAATCGCCATTATTGACGGGCAGAGTTATTCCATGATAATTTTTTTCTTTAAAAAAAAAACCTACAGGTTGTTCATGTTTCTAGATAGTTCATACATGTTCTAGAGATTGCTAAGTTATGGTGGTTGTTCGAGTCAACTATTTAGTACATAGTTTTTGCTACCATTTTCAAGTAACTATGCAAATGAAAATGCTTTATATTGCAGTTATGAGATCAGCTGAATTGTATTTGAATTACATTTCCTTGTTATTATACCTGGTGATTTGCTTTCATTTTTCTTGCAAGTTCTGAAAAGCTCTATCAATGGCGGACTCATTTTAATTTTGTTATCTTTATAATTTCTTCACAGTTTAATTTGCTAGGATATATTGACTAAGGAAAATGCTGCAAAGTCGTAGATTTACCAATCCCGATGCAGAAAAGAGACACGTTCGGACCGATTTTCGGACTAAAGTGCTCGGACATTATAGTATTATCCATTAACTTATGTGAATCTATGATTTTCTTTTTCTTCTATTTGATATAGGCACAACGGATCCAAAACAAGTCCCTACATGGATAGCTCATTATATATAATAATACGCCGTTTAAGAAAGCATAACCACTCTCCGGCGAGGTTGCTCGAAGCTCGACGAATGGGATAGGTGACTCCTTTGTTAACTATTTTTCCATTCGTTCTTTTATTAGAAAGCTACAGCTACAAACCTAATCGAAGTTATTTCCACCCTTTTTTTATACAAAAATAACATTTTAGTCATGAGTCACATTGTGATGATATATGGAGAGAGTAGATAAACACAGCATTGCTATGAAAAAACTATTTTTGTAGTTTAAAAAAATAAAACACATAGACAAACAATCATATAATTTTACACAATAAAAAAAATCATGCCGAGTATGTTCAACTCAAACATAAACTAATCACACATAACATAAATAATTAAAGATAATAAAATAATATAAAGATAAAAAATAATAAATAAATAAAAATAACTATGTTATTTAAATCGTGATGTCTTTAACACAAATTTTTATACTGTTATTCTGCTTAATCCAGAACTATATCTTTGTTAATTTTTAGAAAAATAAAATTATGTCGTGCATCGAAGAAGTACCGTGCACCGAAGTTGCGTTAAGTTAGGTCATAACTACATTAAACTATTACTTGGAGATGATTTGGTATTGAATAGGTGATGTATTTGTTCGAATCTTGTTCAACTTAATTATTTTATGCAGATTAGTATTTGGACCATGTACGGGACCACGAAATTATCTATAGATAGTATAATTTACATTTTAAAAAAAAGTTGCATATTCATCTTTGATTTTTAAACATATTATAAATCGGCCTTTATTTTAAATTATTTTCAAATTAGCTTCTCTTTCGAAATTAATAGCAAAAATATTTTAACTATTATATAAATATTTTTGAAAAAGTTTTAAATAAAAAAAAATAGATTTTGATGTGAACTAAAATTTTTGCATTCAAATTTTTTAAAATAATTATTTTAAGACTTCGAAGTCTTATTAATTTTAAAAAAGTAATTCGCTTTAAATGCTTATTTACAAAATTGTAAACAGCACAAAGGCTGGTGTACAACTGTTCATTTTTTAAATGAACTATAGTACTACAAATTCTACATTAGTTAAAAGGTAGTTGTACCAAATAATTTCTGCTTTTCAAAACCTAAAAAGTTTACTGTAGATTCAAATTTCTCCAACCTCACAACCTCTAATTATGGGTTGCTGTTGCTGATCTCTTCAGAGAAATTCGCTCATAATCATTAAGTATACGTTGTTTGATATTGTTTTTGGAATTAATTCTTTTTTTTTTTAGTTATTGATCGTTAAGTTCGATTTCTATTCTACACCCTAATCGAATACTGAATGATATAGGTAGATCCTCCCAACCAGATATTGGTAGAATTGATTTCTTTAAGGTTCATAATCAGCTTAATGAGCATGATTGTGGATTAAGCAGGAAGCATTTTGCAATATCATAAACATATTATTTCCTTTTCTGAAATTTTGAAATATAGATATCCGGTGCAAGCTTTCTAAACCGTCCTGTTTAACAAGCAATGTCGGTTCACAAATATGTTTCGGTTCAGTTTACTATCTTTTTTTTTAGGCATAATATCTTTTTTAATTTCTAAACTTTATAAAAATGTGCCTCTATAATCCTGAACTTTAAACTGTACTCGCGATAACCCTGAACTACGAAAAAACGTCCACGATAACCTTACCGTCAGTTTTTCCGTCCGCCGCCGTTAATCGCTGATGTGACAGTTTTTAAATTATTATTTTTTATTAATTTTAATACATATAAAGACATATTTGTCCCTCCACAAAGTTAAAAAAATTAAAAATTAATACATATAAAGAAATATTTGTCTCTCCACAAAGTTAAAAAAATAAAGATTGATTAAAAAATAATTTAAAAACTGCCATATCGGTGAATTAACGGCGGCGGACGGAAAAACTGACGGCAAGATTATCGTGGACGTTTTTTCATAGTTCAGGGTCATCGTGCATATATTTTAAATGTCAGGGTTATAGATGCACAATTTTGTAAAGTTTAACGACTAAAAAAGGTATTTTGCCTTTTTTTTAATAAAACTTTTAGATTCTCAATGTATTTCAATTTTCCAATGCTCGAGAACATTTCAGTTTTATTTATATTCTTTTTTTTTTTTGTAATTGCTAAATTTACACAACTTTATTGCATTTGTTGAGACTTTAGTTGTCTTCGTCTTGGTGTTGTAATCTTGTTGACTTGTTGAGACAAAATATGTTATGATAATCTTGTTTTGTCATTTTTTATGAGTTTGGTAAGTTATTAGCAAGTAGAGGCCAAGTTCTTTCGATTTCTCAAGATCTTTGGTATTGCGTTCAAAGCAAGAGCCGAAGGAGAAAGCAGATAACTCATTCTGAAACTGGGCTACAATCATGAGGTACAGGTTCCTCCTACTATTCGTATCAAAGTGATTCTGGCAGAGGTTTATTTCATTCTACCGAGGCCTGTAATTCATTCTATCATGAATTTTAAATGATTTCATGTTAGATGCATGAGATATTTTGTAATATCGTGCATCTTCATCAGTTACATTTCGCCATACCGTACCATTGTATACCTTGAGATGGGTTTAAGGAGATGGATGGTCAACAAATGATTGAGTCAAGTTTTTTTTTTTTTGAAATAAATGTTGGGAAGTCCATCATGTAATTTGTTTATTTTGTACGATATCATAATAGATAAATTTATAGATAACACCGACTTTTATTTTATTAATCGAAAAGTCGAGTTAAAGCTTTGTACAAAACTCAATGCCAAAATGTTTACTTCCATCGGAAGCGAGTAAAGTGTAGGAAGTAGATTTATGATATGTCATTCAAAGTGTGGAAAAGTGAGGAAGTCAAACTTTGGAAGTGAGAAAAATAGCTTTCATGGAAGTAAGTTTAACAAACAACTACCTAGTAATTTGATGATCTCAGTTATAGACGTAAAAAGAAGCTACTTTCGCTCAATTTTTAATGTAACAAATATAGTTCCTGGTTTGACTGAAGCCCCACAGGTGGGTCCTAATAAGGATCAAACTTTATCAAATGTAGCATATATATATATATATATATATATATATATATATATATATATATATATCCAAACTTTTTACAAATTTACAGTAAAAAAAATAACTTCAAAAATATTATTTATTTTTAGACTCCTACTGTAAATAGTCGTATTTTGGTGTGGAATAAATTTTTAGTGTGTTTTATGGTTATTTTGATTGAATTTTTGATACGGCAATACGGTAGTGTTGACCACACCAAACTTCTACCTAAAGATGTTATTTAAAAAATATTTGATATAAAAATTATAAAATTTAATAAAATTTATAATTTTAATACTTAAAATTTTTTAATTTCTAAATAGATATTTAAAACTCTAAATTTTTAGCAAATTTAAAAATTTTGCTAAGAATTTAAAGACCTAAAATGTTTATTTAAAAATTTTAAATATTAATTATATAATAACTTTTTTTAATAATATTTTTTAAGAAATTTGATATACAATCGTAACTGTATCGCATTAATTGAGTCGTAGCATCCACAGTAACTTAACTGCCACCAGCAATGACGTCCAACATCTCAGCCCAATTAATTTCATCAATTTTAAATAATTCCTGTTCCTCTGTCAACTGTCTACTATTTACAGCACAAGAATAATAAAGCTTCCATCCCTCCCCCAATCGCACGCAAATCGTGACCGTTCACCTCTTTATTCCATAGACGTACCCATCCATCTCACCGTACACCTCTTTCCAAGGTGCGATGCATGGTGTGGTGTCCAGGACATGGCGGCACTCCAACAGTCCCACTCTAACAGCAGGACTGAAGCGAGAGAAATGTGACTACCTTAACTCCCTTCGCCTGCTCACTCTCGCGCGCACAGTTCCCGGGATATTTCCCTTTCCTTTCAAGCTAATAAGCTTTACCATCTCCACATGCTCTTCTTCTACTTCTCTCTCCTCTGATACCATTCATTTCTCGCCTCCAACCATCCCATGAGCCACACCGCCGGCGGCGACCCATCGCCGTTCTCCGACGACTCCGGTGATCTTCTACGTCAACTCCTCAACTACCTCCTTCCTTCCCTCCTCGCCGCCGCTCTCTCCACCAAATCCCTCGTCAGCCGCTGGCGCTCTCTGCACTCCATTCTCTCCACCCTCCTCTCGGCCCTCTCTTCCGCCTCCGCCGCCGCTGCCCCTCACCACCCTCTCCTCCTCCCCATCCTCTCTTCTTTGCACTCCACTTTAACCTCTCTCCAATCCCTCTCCTCTCGCTGCCTCTCACCTGACCCCCCCGCCGACCGCCTCCGCTTGCAGAACGACCTCGACGCCGCCGCTGCCGCTCTCTCCCTCCGCCTCCGCGACCTTAATCTACTTCTCAAATCTGGCATTCTTCACCGTCAACGAGCTAATGATGATAACGACAACGATGCCTGCGCCATTGTTTTATCTCTCCCAGGCGCAAGCGCCTCACGTCCGGAACTTTCTCTCTTCGTTCGCGACGCATTTGCTCGCCTACAGATCGGCGGGGACGATCTCAAGCGCGCCGCGATTGATTCTCTGCTCCAGCTTCTCTCTTCTGACCCTGCGAAGATTTCTGTTGTTGTTGTGAGCGACGGCGATCCGGCGGCGCTCGTGCGACTGCTCGTTTGCCAAGATAATGCGATTCGTGATCTTGCCGCCCGCACAGTGTCCATCCTCGCCGTCGCATCCGACGCCGGCAGCCGAGCGCTCTTCGACGAAGGTGCGCTCGGCCCGCTTTTGAGGTTGATCGAGAACGGATCTACGGCGGCGAAAGAGCAGGCAGCGAGGGCGGTGGAGGCGATCACAGCCGACCCGGCGAACGCTTGGGCGGTGTCTGCTTACGGCGGCGTCGGAGTTCTCGTCGACGCTTGCCGCGGCGGATCGACGGCGGAGGTGCGTTCGCTCGCCGTCGGCGCGCTCCGGAATGTCGCCGCTGTGTCGGAGGACGCTCGTGCTGCCATGGCCGAGAACGGAGCCGTGCCCGTTCTTATCGATGTCCTCGCATCCGCCATGGCTACTGCGGCGCAGAGGAACGCCGCGTTCTGCCTGTGGGCCCTCGCGTCCGGCAGCGGCAGTGGCGACGACATTAAAGCTTCGATCGTCTCCGCCGGTGGACTTCAACAGCTAGTGTCTGTACTAAAATGCGAGTCTGATCTCGAGCTCTCAGAATACGCGCTAAAGGCTGTTCGCGCACTTTCTGAGTGCACTGCTACGGTTAGGGTTTTATCAAGCTCGGTGGATTTCTTCAAGCAGTTATCAGAGGTAATTCAGCAGGGGAAGAGCGCGGCAGCGCAGTTGGAGGCTGCGGTGATTGCCGGAGAACTAGCGATTTCAGAAGATAGTCAGCGGGCGATGACGAGTTCCATGGCGGCGCTGGTGAAGATGATGGAATCGCCGAAGCCGGCGGGGGCGCAGGAATCGGCGGCGAAACTACTCGTTAAGTTGCTCAATCTGAAATCGAATCGAAGGGATCTCATGCGAGATGAGAAGAGCGTCGCGAGGATCGCGAGGATGATTGATCCGGGCCGCGATGATGTCGTCGAAAAGGCGCCGCCGGTGTCAGTGGTGCTCGCGATGGCTGGTGGTGGCGGTGCTCGGCGGAGGCTTGCCGAGGCCGGCGCTTGTCAGCATCTACAACGGCTAGCGGAGTTGCAAGTGCCCGGCGCCAAGAAGGCGCTGCAGAGGATCGCCGGCGGCAGATTGAAGAATTTGTTCTCCATAGGGTGGCGAGAGTGAAACTGCTGAACCGATTCACGACAATCCTATGGTAAATTCTTCTTGAAATTTCTTTAATTTGCTAGTCTAGATATTATAATTCTGCAAGATTTCTACCAGGTGGCAAGACTAAATGCTCAGTTTATAAATTGTTATAGATAATAGATTGATTGATTTAAATTAAAAAATAACGTGAATCTTCATCCAAGTGATCCTGGTATTCATGTTCTCTCTCAATCACATAAAATGGGAAGTAGGTGGTGTATCTTTAGCTACATTACGAATTTGATACTCATTCTTAGGCATTTCGATGCTTGGACTGTCCCGAGCGTCAAATCCTTCTTTACTGGATGAACATTTTCGCTCGTTATTTAAAAAAAAAAAAAAAAAAGAAATTTGGATGCCTCTGTTAAACAATTATGAACTTGTTTGATTCCCCTAATATCTGAAAAAGTCATATAGCCAGTGCAATCGGGTGACAAAATTAGTGTTTGGTTGCAGGTATATAGTAATGGATGCAGGTATAACAAGAACCGAAGCTTGGATGCAGTTTTTTAGCAAGTATCCTTGAAAAACTCATATTTTATTTTTTTTATATTTTTGTGCTTTGACTTCTTGTTGTGGTAAGTGAAATCCAAATCCCTGATTTACTTTTCCCTTTCATCTTTTTCATTGTAAAAAAGAGTGGGAGAGAGAGAGAGAGAGAGAGAGAGAGAGAGAGAGAGAAAGAGAGGTGGGTTCCAGGCAACCCTAATCACATTATTGTAGGCTAAGCCATTTTGGGCTGGTGCCTATCTGTAATTTATTTTATTTTTGATCCTTTTATATTTTTAAAGGGTCCTAGGGTTGGGCCAAAGACTGAGTTTGTACTTATTTGCTTGTTTTTGTGACTTGCTTTTCTATAGGCTCTCTGAAAAAAAAAGGGCCATCTGTCTCCCCACCCAACCCAACTGTGCTTCTTTTCCGAACTTCAATTTGTGAGTCTTCTACACTCATCCATCAATCCATGTGTGTATTAAAGTAAGTTGTTCGTTCATTTCTAGGCACTATTTTCTTTATTTGTCTTATCAATGTCAACTGTATATATATTATCATTGTTATTATAGAGTAAATAGGAAGTATATCATACAATCTCCAACAAAGTTGACTCAAAAAGCTCGACAATTGCTTAGATGCTAAGGATTTAATCACTCTGTATTTTATAGAGCAATACAAATTTTGGACTTCTCCGGATATTTAAAGATTGAAAATTTTCGGTCGGTGGATATTAGTGGGTGTTATATGTAAATTTATTTGTTATAATTATCGCACAAAAATGGTGTAAGACATAATTACTCGTGATGATCTTAAAATATATATATATATATATATATATATATATATATATTTGAAAAAGCCTCTAATAAGCAACAATGCATTGAGTTGGAGAAAGATAAAGAAGCAAATGGAGGTGGAGAAAGGGGGCCCTAGGGAGGTTGGGGAATACAGCATGAAAGATCACATGGGATGATGGGAAGTGGGTGGTTGTGGGTTACAACTTACAAGCTTCATGTGGTTCTAGCAGATAATTGAGGTTATTATTATAGAAAAATAAAATTAGAATAATTTCATTTGAGTTCTTCTTTTTATACCGTCATATTTTCGAATAATTACTAAATTAAGTTAAAATATATATGTATATATTTTTAAAAAAATTAAATATTATAAAATAAATTTTAAAATGTTTTAAAATTTATGTATTGAAAATTACTTATTTCTAAATATTTATTTTAAAGTTCTAAAAGTTTTTATTGATGCCACAAATTTTAAATGATCAAAATATCTAATTAGAAATATTTTTAAAACATTTACCCGTAGCAGACAATAAATGTTATTTTTTGTACTTAATTTTTTTTTTAGAAAACAATATATTTTTAGTGTAATTTATTATTTTTTTATTAAAAACAATGCTTAATTAAAATAGTTTTGTCCATCGTGGATTTTTTGGACAAAACTCCAAAAAAGTTAATACATCTCCTAATGCCGTGTTTTACATCACTTACAGTCATACGTCAACTGGATAACTCCCAGTACTTCATGTCTGATCCGGGGGCGGACGCCAGGCCGGAGTTTTACTCTCCTGCGGGCACCTGGGTCCACAAAGTGGTCCTATAGGTGTTCGTAGAAAATCGTGGTCCGCGAGTTAGCAGAGATCCGGGGGGAAGTTTCACCTCGTTATCTCAAAAAAAAAAAAAAAAAACAGTCATACGTCAACGATACATCACAAGAATCCATCACAATGACAAAATAAGGCGACATAATTTAAATTAAGACGTCGCGGAATTAAAAGGGATAATTGCGTATCAGCCCCTCCTATTTCGGGGGTGCGCAAATTAGCCTTCCGAAATGCATTTTCGAGGGGCTGGTTTGTAAAAAAAAACAAATCAGCTTTCGAAAATACGTTTTCGGGGGCTGATTTGTGTAAATTTGAAAAACGGGGGCTGATACGGCAAAGCCCCGAATTAAAATAACATTTCGTGATTTCAACAAATATTTCTCTCATTATAAAAGTAATGTATCGTGACAATATTGTATTACTTTATTAGCAAAAGTTTTAGGATTCTTTCTTTTCATTCAAGCTTTGAACTGTTGGAACCATGAAGTGGAAAAAGCTCGTCCTTTTCCCGCCATATCTAATGCGAAAGTTAATATAGGGGCTCTGATTGCAATCTAAAATAGCTGTAAAGCTCACCGACCAACTCTGTCCCCTCCCTCTCCATTCAAGCTCACCGACCACCTCTGTAAAGCTCTTCTCCTCTTCCTCTACCAGGTAATATCGGACGCTGTTCCCCTGATGCAGCAGCATCAGGGTGTAGGGAATTCCAAGAATCCCAGCCGGCCGTTCGAATATACATCAATTTTGAAATATTATGTAAAATTTTCGTCCGTTTATTTGATCTATTTTTAAGTATTTTTTGGAGAAATTCTAATTTATAAAATTATATAGTTTGATGAGATTTATAAGTTTGTAGTTAAATTTTTTTTAAAAAATACCAAATATGATGTCAAAAGGATAATCGATTCGTCATATTGTGGTTATCCTTTTGACATTATATTTGGTATTTTTTAAAAAAAAATTTAACTACAAACTTATAGATCTCATCAAACTCTACAATTTTGTAATTTAGAATTTTTTCAAAAAATACTTAAAAATAGATCAAATAAGCGGACGAAAATTTTATACGATTTTTCAAGATCCGTAAAACATACAACAGACGGCTGGGATTCCCGAAAGTTTCTACACCCTGATGCTGTTGTATCAGGGGAGTCGCGTCCGGTAATATCCATTTCATTGAATGTCTTGTTCTGCCTCTTACTTCTTCTTTTTTTAATTATCATAGTAAAATTCGTAATACACACATCTCATAGAGATTTAAAACTCGCGAAAAAATTTAATATCCCGTTTCAATCAACGTCGTAAAATTCAAGTGCAAACATTCTAGTAACGTGAGTTTCTATTAGGGAGAATTGCGTTTCAGCCCCCCGTTTCTCAAAATTGACGTTTCAGCCCCCCGAAACGCGTTTCTCCGCCGACGTGGCGGCGTGCGCGTGCCGCCACGTGGCGTTTTGGGGGGCTGAAATGCGCGACCCCAAAATTAGGGGGGCTGAAACGCAATTCTCCATTTCTATATTATCGGATATAGAAAACTTTTTTTAAAAAAAAATTTACAGAATTTTATCTCACATAACTCGGAATAGAACGGTGACGCACCATTTGGTGTTCCTCTTTAAGTGAAAGTACATCTCCTAAGTGAGTGTTCAAAAAAGAAATTTTAAAATCAAAATGATAATTTTGTATTGTTACAATTTATGACAGGATTGAGATTGTAGCAATTTGTTGCTGAGCTATTGTATAGGTGTTTACCGTGTTTTGGTGCTTTAAAATTAACGGATTTGAAGCAGATTTTAAAACTGTTTTAAAATCTGTTTCAAATCCGTTAAGATTTGGAGCACCAAAAAATCTATTTAGAAATATATTGTTAAAAAAATTTATATATAAAAATTATAGATTTTATCAAATTTTATAACTTTTATATTATAACTTTTTTTAAAAAATTAATTACAATTTTTTTCTCGAGTGCATGTTATTACTGTACACTAGTTCATGGGATCGGATCTCCATTGTGCTTGCTACGTTGAGAGGAAAGGCGGAATGCGGCTGACATGAATGCTCCCCTCGGCTACCTCACATAGTCACACCGGCAAGAATCTATTGTAGATTCCAATTCCGCCCAAAGTTTAGGACCTGTAAATGGAAGATTGAGCCCAACAGGCCCATTTATGCTATATCTTTTTTTTTTTTTTAAATACTGCAAACCTTATCTGTAACCTACCTTTTATGACGACCATCGTAAAAAATAAATTTACCAAAAAAAAAATAAAAAAAATAAATATAAATCTACTCACCCTTTTAGAATGGAATACAAGCATTCTAAACAGGGGCTTTCGCCTCCTCCTTAGGTACACCTACGAGTAGGTGTATAAGGGCATTACAGCCTCACAAGTTTGAACCGGAATGGATGGTTCCTGAACTACATACCTCAACGCTCAAGCTATCCATGTCAGGGCATTTACGTTGCACCAATGCTCATATTTGGCTTTTATTTAAGACATCTTGTTGAATATGTAGATTGTATATCGATAACAAAATATCTATTTAGAAATATTTTTATAAAAAAATTAAATATTAATATTATAAATTTTATTAAATTTTATATTTTTTTAAAAGATAGTTATATATATTTTCCATACGCTTGAGATTGGTAATCCTAAAATATGGTGCTGGATCTTTCCTCCTAATATTCAGCTTTTTCATGCGGAAATGAAAAATCGAGGTCCAATTCGAACCCGGCCAGAAAGATCCGTCGTGCTTTCCAGGGACCCGTGGCCGTGGCCCGTGGGTTTACGGATCCAATCCTAACTAATAGTTTCACATGTAGGCGGGGGCCCGTGCAAGTGCCCTGCAACTAGGAGCCTTTACGAACAGCCTGTCCAATAATAATTCTCTATTTGATTCAGTGAGCCCATTTAAACTTTATCTACCGCATGAAATGTAAATAAATATCTATAAATCACAGGAATAATATGGACACAGTCAGATTCTGTGACGTACCATATTCATACGTTATTGAATACTCCTTAACTTCGAAAAAAAAAAAGCACCAATCCACTAAAATAATTACAAAAAATACTAAATAAATATTCCACCTCTAAAATAAGATAACTTATAGTAGGGACCCACAAATAAATCATAACTTTGTAGTATTTTTTTTCCGTCTATTAATGATAAATTTTAAAATTTTAGAATTTTTTTTGAAAAAAAAAAAAAAAAAGTGATGAGCGGGTCCCAAGGAGTGGTCTTCTGGTAAGCAAAGTACTCCCAAATTCCGGAGAAGAGTAAGTAAAGAGTGATTTAGGCCGTCTGCACGCTTGATGAAATCATTGCTACGCTACAATAGAATGCTGAGTGCTGCTGACCCTCCCCCATTTGAACAAAAAAACTCTCCATTAATTCAATAAATAAATTAGCCCCATATGTTTGACAATTTTGATCCGGTATAGTCACTACTACGCCAAATCTATATGAAAATATTATTTAAAAATAATATACATTTTAAATTTCCAAAATTTTGATAAATTTAAAAATAAATTTTATAAAATTTGGTGCAGTGCCCACTAAAGGTGTTCATATATCGGTCTGGACCGAAAAATCAAACAGGACGGGTTGGTTCTTTCAGGCCCGATCCGGACTGGTTAAACTTCGGTCCGACCTACGGTCCAAAGTTTGGCTATTAATCGATTCTCGGTCCAATCCAAGACCAAAAAAAATTGAGAACCGAACCAAGGACCAATTTAAATAAGGTTTAGGCATAATATTTACGTATTTGAATAATTTATAAAAGATTCGGTCCTAACATTTATGTGTTGACCAATTTAAATAATATCTACTTTATGACCGAACTTATTTTTGGTCCGAATTATAGCGACATACGTATTACGACAACTCGTAAGACTTAAACAGGTCCAAATCGATCCAGTCTGGTTCTGTCCCGCTCGTTTACGGTTCGGTCCAGACTGGACCGGTCCAATTCCGATATGGTATGCAGTCTTTCTTTTTATTTGGGTTCGGTCTTCTGTTCGATCCAGTTCTGTACGGTCCAGACTTGAACACCCCTAGTACCCACCCGTATTTGACATCTATCTACAATCTAAAATTTCAAGCCACCACGAATGAAGATGATCACGAGTTAGGTTCGACCAGTACCCAAAAAAAAAGTTTTATTTTCTTGTAGATCCACGAAATTTCCTTCGCTAATCTAAAATAGTTTCAACAATTTGAACATTCAATCAGTAGAACGCTAATCGAATGATTTGTACTCAGATGATTTCGAAAGTAATTATCCCAAGCAATCTCAATGCAACAGCGAAAAAAATTTATAAGCGGTGCTCTAATATTGCTCTCAGCAGCAGCAGCAGAATGATATCCCTGTATACAGATTTTACGGCAGAAAACCCCATGATCAAGTGGCATTTCGCCGGGAAACAGGGTCTTCGCCGCCGTCGCTCGTCTCCAACTGTAGACATTGATCGCTTCCAACTCAAGTCTACGATGTGAGTGATGATGATGGAGATCAGTATAAGCGAAGGATTTCGAGTATGGGGCGGTTACAGAGAGGGCACGCAGCCCGGCAGCGTCGGAGCTCGCGCGCGCATCCGCGGCAGAACGCGTGCCCGCACGGCACAAACGCCGCCCCCTTCCGCCGCGCCGCGCACACGCAGCACAACCACTCCTCCTCACCTTCTTCTTCATCATCATCATCATCTTCTAGTAGCCTCATCAGCGGGATTCTTCCCTTCTCCTCCGCCTCCACCGCGCGCATCCGCCGCTCAGCCGCCAGCGCAGCCGCGAGGTTCCACTCCTCCGGACTTCCGCCGCCGCTGGAAAAGGATGATGCTTCGCCAATACCAATTTCTTCTTCTTCATCAGCCTCGTCCACAAAGACTTCGGAGTGTTGAGAGATAGGAGCTGCGGCAGCGAGGTAGCCGCGGCGGCGGCGGCTGGTGGTGGTGGTCCACAGGCCGCCGCAGCAGCCGAATCCCTTGATGTTTAGCTTCCGTTGGAGGCTTCGCCACCTACTCCGGCGACTCTCTGTCGCCATTTTTCTTCTTCTCTCTGCGGGCTCGTCGATTCTCTGGATGATCTAGCAAAGAAGAAGAAGAAGAAGAAGAAGAAGAACAAGAAGAGGAGGAAGTTGGCGGGGTTTACGAGTGTCCTTCGTCTATGAGGACAAATGCAGGCCTAAGAATATGCTAACAAATCCATCTTAATTAACCGAAACCGCTCGCCGACGGCATTCCGTTAACAAACGGTGGCAGGATATGTTAGTTCTGTTTAACACAATAATAATATTACGGCCCCGCCCTTGGGCGGATCGGCCGGAACGCTCGCCTCAGAAAGCGAGCGTCCGAATTTAATCTTTCGGGGTGGTTGAAATACGGATGTGTTCGCTGTCGTGAGTTTACAGCGGTTGCGAAAAAACTGGTGGCTGGATAACTCCCAGTACTCTATATCTGGTCCGGAGACGGACGCCAGGTCGAGATTTTATTCTCCTGTGCGTACCTAAATCCAAAATGATCCTATAGGTGTGCGTAGAAAATTGTGGTTCGCGAGTTAGCGGAGACCCAGAAAGATATTTTGCCTTATTATCTCAATAATAACAATAATAATATATTACGATGTCCAAATACTTTAATAAAAAATTTGTCCGAAATAAAGTTTAATTTTGTAATTAATAAATTATAAAAAATAAATGTTAGGCCAGATTTTTGAACGATTCAGATGAACGCTGCAGTATTTTTTATAAACATAAAGAGTGATAGTGCACATGACCACCCAAAAAGAGACTCGGACAGAAAAGTTTGACCTGAATATTTGTCTTTGAGTTAACAATAAAAAAATTAAAAAAAAATAGTTTTTGTTGTGTGATAAGAAGGAATTCCACCCCTAGAATAGTAATATAGAAATTACCTTATATATTATTATATTTGTAATAATAAAGTATTCTTATATTTATTTTACAGTGATATATTTAAAGGACTGTCAAAATTATAATTCAAAAAAGACAAATATTCGTTTTTTTTTTAAATGTCAAAAATTTATAACTTGATAGATTTTTATAAGCTTTCAAAAAGTATTTTACATTTTATAGAATAATAGTTTACAAGTGGCACTTATACAGAAGAGTATTTTTAAAAAATAATATTAATGTTTTTTTTTTGAGATAACCGTGGTGGAACCTGTAATGCGCTCCATATGGACTTCAAACTTGCTAAAAACTTCCACGTCCAGTCCCAATCAACGCTCTGGAATCCGAGTACATGCCTTCCAAAAACGGAGGCTCTTGCCATAAGATACATGAAATTTTATTTCGAAAAAATTTACGAAAAATTTTACCCTATGCAGCCTCGAACCCGAATGGTAACGCTTCCTAAGGCACCTTCCAACCGGTTGAGCTAGCCGCGCTTTACAAAAGATAATAATAATGTAGACTATATTTATTAGTTAGATAGTATTCTACTAAATTCCTAGCATATCATTTTGTACATGTATTTAATATGCTATCATAATTTAAAATTATAAAAATATACTCTCAAAATGGTATTTTATATCTCATGAGCATTGTGAAAGACGAAATCACTCTCATGCAGTTAATTGTTCTCGTCTTCAAAAAAATGCATGATAGCTGTCACGTACTAACCTGTTTTGGATCCCGCACCACCCAAACTCCAGCCAAATCATACGATTGGATTACTTTTTTAACCCAAAAAGGATGGGTTTACTTAAAAAGTACATATACTGGACCTTCTAGGTATATTAACTTAAATCACCATCTTACATTTTTTATGTAGGACTAATTTTAGTCCCAACTTCCTTCTTAATGTGCTCTAGTCAGCTGAAGGCTTCTTCATCTGCCCTTAGTGCCTAATGTTTATGGAGGGCTTTATTCTCCCCACCTTAGGCTACCATCAGTAATATCGAGTGCACTTGACCCAGCACTGCGAGGATTTAGATCTTACATAGACCAACATTTCGTCTAGTCTCTGTACAACCTAGCGTACATGCAATCTGTTTGATATGATATCATATGTGTCACGTCCTGATCCATCTCAAGCCCCTGCACCGCTCAAGCTCCGCCCACCCCTCATGACCTGGTCCTTTTTCTAATCCGAAAGGGATGGATCCACTTGAGAGATGCCTATCTAGACCTTCCAGATATATTAACCTAAATCACCATCTTGTATATTTGATTTGGGACTAATTTTAGTCCCCACATCCTCCTCATTGGAGCCTCTTTCCGCTCAAGGCTTATTCATGGGCCCTTAATGCCAAATTTTTATAGGATGTATAATAACTATTTGTCATTTTATTAGATTTAGGGAGCATAAAAGTATAATTTTGAATTAGAGGACATAAATTTATACTATATTGAATATTATGATTATGAGAGCATAAAAGTACAAATGCCCCTTTTTAGGACCTATTTTGAAAATGCATTGGCATTATGAGGTTTTGGATAATAGACTTGTTCGGATATTCACTTAAAACTGTAATTAATGTTTGGTACCTACATGAGAAATTTGTGGCTGTCCTCATACTATTTTTGGTTTTTCTATCATGGATTCATGATATTGTATTTAGAAACTTTAGGATAAGACAGTGAAATGTCATAAAGGTCAGAGATTAGCCGAGAACAGCTAGCTCGACCGAACATCACCATCCGAGTTCGAAAGCCGTGTATGATAAAATTTCTTGCATGATTTTTTGAAAGAAAATTTTTTATTTTTCGTGACAGAAATATCTATTTATAAAAAATTTGTACTCGAATTTCTGAGTGCTGGTCAGAATTGGACGTGAAAATTTTCTACGAGTTGGTTTTTCTTTCATGATATTGTGCTTTGAAACTTTAGGATGAGTTAGTGAAATGTAATAAAGGAGAGAGACTCAGAGTAACGTAGATGAGAGGAAGGGCAAGAACAGATGAGAGAGGAGGAAATCTTTTATATTTATGTTTGGAAATGTTTGTAATAAAGATAACAAAGGGTAAATAATTTATTTGCAAAAATAATTTTAGAAAAAAAAAACTAGACGAAGATAAAATGACATAATTGGAAATAAAAGTTATATTATACTATATACTAAATCCCAACACCTTTTTGCACTACTGAACAGTCTTTTTTTTTTTTTTTTTTTTTTTTTTGCACAATTAAAATTATGTTGGCAATATGTAAAAGTATATTCTATTCTAAATTTCTAAAATTTTAAATAGTTATGGCGGAATCTTGACAGTTAGAAAAGTCCTCCACTAACCTTGTCGTCAAATCTATTACTTTCGTCGTTTAAGTTGACGTGTGATATATGTCAATCGCTTATTGTACTAGCTGATGACACGATTATCATATCAATAATCATAGAAAATAAATGACGACCAAGTTAGCAGTCACATAGGATATATGATGGTCATGTCGTCATCTACGACAACAGTTTAAATAACACAAATGATAAATCTCACGGCAAGATTGAGACTTATCGTTGCAGCATCTGAAAGTTTAACGTTATATGGGCTATACTAAAAAAGTTTAGGACCCAAAAACATCATTTTGTGTAACAAAAAGAAAACATTGGAGTTAAAAAGAAATCCATTGGAGTTAAAAAGAAATCAAAAGCATACATTTAGTTTACTAAAAAGAAATCACAAGGTTTGCGGGGCTAGGGGCTTATAGAATTAAAAAAAAAAACCCCGCAGCCTGCGTTTCGGCCCGTCACACGAATGTGCGGGCCCAAATCCCCACTCGCTTTGAGCTGCAGTTCCCTCACGGGCGCAAGCTGGTCGTGCCGGTCCACATTGGTTTTTTAAAAATTGAAATACCGTTCTTTAGTATCATTTTGAACCTAAAGTTAAGACTGACATTACATTGTCCGTATCAATCTGCCTTTTATTATTTGTTATTATAATTATATTTTTTAGTTTTGACCGTCAAATTCGATTTTCTATTCCATATGTTGACCGAAAAGAATACGCATTAACTTAAAATTTCTTTCTCTCAACTAGCTGTTGTTGAAATTCGAACCATTTACCATGGAGAAGGACTGCATACAATATTTGGAATATGACTACCTTTTGTGGGGAAGGACCACTTCCTACTTCCGATGGAAAAGGACCACTTTCTATGTTTGGAAAACGACTACTTTTCATTTTCAACCATTAAGCATTTATTATATAGTTACTTTACAATTAAACTTTAAGTGCTTTTAAGCATATATATATATATATATATATATATACTATTTTCAGTTCGATCTGATAATAGTTTCGGTAAACTAACATCTTGACCGTTGATTTTCTTGATCTAACGGCTGAGATTTAATTTTAATACTTAACGGCGTAAATCGTTATTTCGTTAAGAGTGAAATCAAATCTCTGCCGTTGGATCAAGAAGATCAACGGCTGAGATGTTAGCTTACCAGGGCTATTCTCAAATCGAGCTAAGAATAGCCTATATATATCAGCCTTAAGTATTAAGCAAGTATATATATAAGCCTTAAGCCTTATATATATATATATATATATATATATATATATATATATATATAAGCATTAAGCCTTAAGTACTAAGCATGCATATAAGCAATAAGCCTTAGAAGCGAGCAAGCACGGCCTGGGCCCACACAGCCCAATTAACCAGAACAAATATACGTTTCTCCTTAAAATCGGCAACTTTTTGAAAACCAGGTAAATATATGGCGGTTAGGGTTTAGAGAGATCGAACTTGAGAGAATCAGTGCGAATCTACTTAGTTTGGAGAGAATATCTTAACCGTTTCTCTATAAATTAACTCACCTTCATTAACAGCTCCCTACAGAGCTCTTCATCTTCATAATCTCGCGAGTTTTCTCCTCTCTCTCTCTCTCTCTCTCTGAAGGTATGCTGATTACAGACTCTTTAAAGATATTGAAAAATTTTATTTTTTATGTGAAGGTTTCAAAAAAAAAGATATATATTATATTTAATGTTGTTTCTTTCATTATACATTACAAGTCTTCATATATACTTGAATAAAGAGAGATTTCTTTTTATTTTTTTTCTTTTTTCAAGGTATCTGATCAAAAACTTTCTAACGAAGAAATAATGTCTTTTTTTGCGTCACGGTGGTGGAAACCAGTTCGCTTTATCATCAGTCGAGTTTACATCATACACGTTTAGCTTCTTTCATCATCTACGTCGATTGAATTTGAAGAAAAACTTAATGTTTTTGTTTTCTTTTTTCTTGAACAATTGCTGATTATCTTGTTTTTTTTTCTTTTTTCTTTGGCGATTTTGAGTTGCTTCATTGAAGCCTATGATTCTTGGGCTTTGCTATGCACCCCCAAAAAATCACACAAAAAACCACATATGTTGACGTGGTACAATCAGGACCACACATCATAATGGGTATATCCGTAATTTAATTTTTTGCGGATCACGAGGTGCGTGTGTGGTGAAAATCGATTGTGTATGGTTTGTTGGATAGTTTGTTGGGGTTGAGTAGTTTTTTCCATGATTCTTATGAACTTGTTACAATGATGGAGGGTGGTGATCAAGAGATCGAGGAGTGACTCTAGGAGTGACCCTTGGGGAACAAACACCTATTTGTATAATATCAATGGCTTGCGTAAAATGGAAACATAATGGTTTGTATAAAAATTTAGCAAGTTAATTTAATATCTCATGTTAACACAATAATTCTACAGTTCCCTAAATTTTACCAAAAATCTATGAAGTTGAATTTAGCATTATATATTCAATTTTTTATCAGCGCATTGTTTATAATTCTCGCTTTTTTTTGGATAATTTTGGAAATTTTTGAGATATCCGGCATTTTCATGTAAAAGATCTTTTAATGTGGTTTAGGATCTGGCAAGCTATTTTGGTTGTAAATGTTTAAATAATATTAACCTAGATGTTTATATGGTTTAGCATATCAACGTCATTGCTTATATGGATATTAAGCATAAAAGATTGTTTAATGTGATTTAGGATCTGGCATGCTATTTGATATTAACTGTTTATATGATATTATAGTTTCCGTAATTCATGAGTAGTTAACCTACAAGGAGTAATGCTAATTCTCCAAAAGTTAGCGCAAATCAATAAGTTCAACTCGAACATCCTACATTTCACTTTTAAGCTGAACGGGGCTGGGCGTGGAGATTTTTCGCGAGTTTGAGGTCCCTACGGAGACGTACGCGCATTACGGATTCCACCACGATAATCTCAAAAAAAAAAGTTCACTTTTAAGCGGCATATAGTTTGAATCATGTAAGACTTGTGCGAGAGTTCTAGGAATTATATTTTTTGGAGCTCTAGCATTTTTAATGTAATTTCTTTTTTTTTTTTTTTTGGCGGGTGTAATGCGATATGGAGATTTATGTTTGATACTAAGAGTTGCATCTGATATTAGTTTTCAGCAGAATGACTTCATCCGAAAAAGATGAAAATTTACCTCCACCACCTCCCATAATTCCACCAAATGTAAAACCAGAGAAGGCAAAGCAAATGCAGCAATCAGAGTTACCAAAGCGTCATCCTACGGCAAGGCCTGGATTTGGAACTGTCGGGCGTCCTATTTCATTGTTATCGAATTATTTCAACGTTCGATTCACGGGTGAAAATTCAGTTTTTTACCAATACAATGTATGTAAAAGGTGACAATATTATTTTCAAGTATGCAAAATCAAAAGTTGTTACTCATAGCCCTCTTTTTTGAATACAGGTATCTATTTTAACAGAAGATGATCATCCTATGGAAGGAAAGGATATTGGAAGAAAAATTATTGAAAATCTTCAGAAAACTTATAGCTCTGATCTTGGTGGGAAGTATCTTGTTCATGATGGTGAGAAGTGTTTGCTTACTCTAGGTTCTCTTCCACAGAACAATCTTCAGTTCACGGTGATAATGGAAAATTCTTTCGCCCGGTACATACTAACTTATTAAATTCACGACTTTTGATCCTAATAACTGATTATCTTGAGAAAATAGCAATAGTAATGGTGGAAATAATATCAAAATTACATAATGTAGAGATGGTGGAAGTCCTGGGAAGGGTTCACCTAGCGATGGTGATCGTAAGCGATCGAAGCGTATGGGCCCCTGCAAGAAATTCAAGGTGGAGATTCGATATTCGACTAAAGTTCCTCTGAAGTCTCTTGCATTGGCCATTAAAGGAAAAGAAGTAGAAAATACTCAAGATGCTCTTAGAGTACTGGATATTATTTTGAGACAACAAGCAGCCAAGAGGTGATTTTCTTGTCTATTTTCCTTTGATAAGGACATTTAATCTTGAACAAGGTTTTCTGTGCCGAGCCGAGTCGGGTTTCGGTAAACTCAGATCCCAGCACGTGCCGACCGTGTTGTGCGCCGATATATATTTATTTTTTTATTTTTTTAAAAAATAATTTAAATTTTTAAATATAAGATTTTTTGACACGTGCCGTGCCGGTTCCTGCCATGCCGACAACTGACGGAACAAACACATGCCACCTGGCACGGGCTTTGCCGATCGGCACCGAAAACCATGATCTTGAATATCTTGTTTGTATCCTAATGTCTGTTTTCCTTTGATCATGCACAGAGGTGATCTTCTTGTCAAGCAATCTTTCTTCAATGGTGACCCTAGAAATTTTGTTGATTTAGGCGGCGGTGTAACTGGTTGTCGTGGTTTCCATTCAAGCTTTCGCACTACTCATGGTGGCTTGTCTTTGAATATGGGTACAAAACATGTCGATTTTCTGCTACATAGTAGAGCACACCAAATTTGTTCCAAAACTTCACCAATAATTCAGTTCATGCAAGATAATTTGGGAAACTGTTGAACAAATTTTGGCAGCTCTAGATTTTTGTAAGGTAACAAAGTACTGTCATCTCACCTGAAATTTATACTGGCTTTGCAGATACATCGACGACAATGATTGTGACCCCTGGCCCTGTTTTAGATTTTTTACTGAAGAACCAGAATGTTCGAGATTGTAATAACATAGATTGGGCTAAGGTATGACTCTTCTTACTAGATTTCTTTGAGATTGTTCAAAATTTTGAGAATGCTGAGGTGGTTAACATTTGTTTATATTCAGGCCAAAAGAATGCTGAAAAATTTGAGAATCAAGACTACATATGATAAAAGGGAGTTCAAGATAATCGGGTTAAGCGACTTACCGTGTAATGAGCAAGTGTAAGTTCTTGTAATACTTTTTTTTTTGGGACAAATTTTTGGACTACTTTGTGTTATTGTTTATATTTTCTCTTTCTGCTAATAACAACTTAAAATGTTTATTTATTGTGCATAGCTTCACAATGAAAACTGGTGAATGCGGCGAAGAGCGTACAGTAACTGTCTATGACTACTTTGTCAACATTCGCGGCAGAAAGATATATCAATCGGCTTATTTTCCTTGTGTCAATGTAGGGAAACCAAAGCGGCCGGTATATATTCCTCTTGAGGTATATTACAAGATTTTGCTTAGTTCCTCCAGATAAGCCGATGCTTTCATGCAAAAAGTTTAATCTTCTTCTCTTTGTGCTTCAGTTTTGCTGTCTTCTGTCTCTTCAACGTTATAAGAAAGCGTTATCGACACAGCAAAGAGCTTCATTGGTTGAGCATTCTCGACAGAAGCCACAAGAACGTATCAGGGCCATACAAGAAGTAATATAATTTTTTTTGGGAAAATGATTGCACAAATTCTTGTTTTGTGATTGAGAATGTATGCTTAGAGTTATCTATTATAGGCGGTGAAGAAGAATTGCTACGACAGAGATCCTGTGCTGGCTTCTTGTGGCATCTCTATTGAAACACACATGATCGAGTTGGAAGGCCGTGTTCTTAATACCCCCAAGGTAGCATATCTATGATTATCTATTTGTGTTTATTTGATTATCTCTGATTTATAACCAGAATTCTAAAACTGGAGACTACTAATGCAGTTAATAGTTGGTGGAGAAGAAGAATGCGTGCCGCGTAATGGAAGATGGAATTATAATAGCAAGGTTAGTCTTTTTTAATTAAGTGGTAAATCTTATTACGTAGTGAAGGAATACTAATTATACTTCTAACGCATGTTGTAGACCGTTCTGCAACCAAAGTCCGTCGATGATTGGGCTCTCGTAAACTTTTCCGCTCGATGCAATCTTGAAAAAATTTCCTGGGATCTTCACAATTGTGGAAAAAAGAAAGGAATTGTAGGTTATTTGCTCATCTTGTTATTATCTTGTTAAGTAAATTTAATATGCTAACATCCGACATGACTTGTTGCTTCTGCAGAACATTCAAAAACCGCTCGGCTCCTTCGACGAGGATCGAAGATGGATCAGATCCAGTCCTGCTACGCGGGTTGAGAAAATGATTGAACAAATGAAAAATAATATGGAAAAGGCTCCGAAATTTATTTTGTGTGTTTTGCCAGAGAGGAAAAACTGTGATATTTACGGTATTTCGATGAGACACACTACTTTGAATTTTTTCCTATATCGACGAAATTTTCCTAACTAATATTGTTCAATGAAGGGCCATGGAAGAGCAAGTGTCTTCATGAACTGGGGATACCAACTCAATGCATCTCCCCTACCAAAATCAATGATCAGTACCTAACAAATGTACTTCTAAAGATCAACACCAAGGTATATATAAATGTATATTATACTTTATTATTAATATTATTAAAGATTTTTATGCTTTGCTGATTTGATATTGCGAACAGCTTGGCGGCATCAATTCTTTACTGATTAATGAGGAGAGACCACCTATTCCTTCGATAAAAAATATACCTACAATGATCTTGGGCATGGATGTTAGCCATGGATCCCCCAGTCAATCAGATATCCCTTCTGTAGCGGCGGTGAAAATTCTTTGCTAGATTTAACCATTTTAATATATAAATTTTAATGCCATATGCTTCTTGTGTTAACAGAAAAAAATGTTCTTTTATGCAATGTATAGGTGGTCGGTTCCCGGCAGTGGCCATTGATATCAAGATACCGTGCATCGGTAAGAACGCAGTCACCGAAAGTTGAAATGATCGACTCTCTTTACAAACCTCAACCTAATGGAACGGACGACGGCATCATACAGTATGATTACTGAGATCAGAAAAGACTCGAGTTTTTTCGGGGTTACGTTATGTCCAATATTAACTAGTTAATCTTTGATTGGCAGTGAGCTCCTCCTTGATTTCTATAAATCTAGTAATCAGAAACCAAAGCAGATAATTATTTTCAGGTAATATCTATAATCTTCATTTTTTTTCTCAAAAAAAAAAAATATTGTATTGAGTTCTGTTTGATGGTTTTGTTAATGAAGGGATGGTGTGAGTGAATCGCAGTTCGATCAAGTATTGAACATTGAGCTCGACCAAATAATCGAGGTTTGCTCTCTTCGCTGACTTGGACGGTTTTATTTATACATGCTATGCCTATGTGATAATTCATCAACAATAATTATGTAATGACAGGCATACAAACATTTGGATAACAACAGCGGTTCGCTTCCGAAGTTCACGGTTATAGTTGCTCAGAAAAATCACCATACCAAGCTTTTCCAGAAAGGTGCTTCTGATCAGAATGTTCCTCCTGGTATGTATAAATTTCCAACTCATTTTGCAATTGCACCAATCTCTTTGATTCATTTAAGTTTTCCGTAATGGTCTTTGTATTCTGAATTTGTTTATAGGCACCGTGGTTGATAGTAAAATAGTTCATCCGAAGAACTATGAGTTCTACATGTGCTCTCATGCAGGGATGATTGTAAGTTTACTTACTAAGAGTTCTACATGTGATTCCATGACATCTTATGACTTATTGCTTGTTTTTGAATTTGTTTTCTTTCCTAAGGGAACATCACGGCCTACAAGGTACAATGTTTTGCTCGACGAAATCGGCTTCTCACCGAATGAACTTCAAGAGCTAGTCCACGCGCTATCTTATGTGTAAGTTTATAGAAAATTCTTTCTATTTTGCTAAACGTTTCGAGGTTAGTTTATTAGCATGATAAAATATCAAGGTTTTTTGTACCGAGCCGAGTCGAGTTTCGATAAACTCAGATCCCGGCACGTGCCGACCGTGCCAATGGTGCCGTGCCGACCGTGCCGATATATATTTATTTATTATTTTTTGAAAAATAAAAATTTAATTTAAAAATTCAAATATAAATTTTTTTAATACGTGCCGTGTCGATTCGACCGTGCCGACAGCTATAGGAACATACACGTGCTGGCCGGCACGGCCTGTGCCGACCGGCACCGAAAACCATGCAAAATATAGCCACTAAATTGAATCCTGTTAACCTTATTCATTTAAAAAGTTGTCTACAAAAGAAAAGTGTCTATTTGTGCCACAAAAAAAATAGTCAGTTTTTTTTTCCAACAGAAACATTAAGACGCGAAATTGATACTCATATATATGAGATATGCAGGTATCAGAGAAGCACAACTGCTATATCTATTGGTAAGTAAAACTTCATCCAAGTTCATACAAGCATGCAGCAAGATTCATATATTTTTTATAATAAGGAAAATTCATCATAATTCTTTTTTTTTTTTTTGAAATTGTTTCAGTGGCTCCTATTGCGTATGCGCATCTTGCAGCGGCACAAATGTCTCAATTTGTAAAGTTCGATACCCTCTCGGAGTCCTCATCGCTAATCGGTGCGAGTACGCAGGGCGCAGGATATATCGTTCCCGAGCTTCCAAGGCTAAATGAGAAAGTTTCTAGTTCTATGTTCTTCTGTTGAAGAAGAAGGATAGAAGAAGTGTGAATATGAATCCAATAGATCTTAGTTGTTGAAAATATTTTCAACAAATGTATGTTCTCTTTTTTTTTTTGAAATAGGAGGGCTTACAAGCGGTAATTTTTGGATGTACTAAAAACTACGAGTCTTGAGATATGTGCTTGATCAAGCACATATCCCCACGTGATACCCCTTTTTTTGCAGATTGTAGAAGTAGAGTTTTTATTTCAATTTCATTAAAGAATAGAGTTTTCTCAAATCAGGAAGTTTTGTTGGAGTTTTCTGAAAGTCATGCTTTGAAAACTTTTTCGAGAAGTCCTTTAAAAAAAAGAAATTATAAATAAGCCTGAAATGCATGTCTATACGTTTTTTAAAAAAAGTCATAGCGGATTATTCACTGCCCGTTAAGACTTTGAAACTTTATAATATTTATTTAAAAGTATATTCTGAAAAAACTTTTGGTATAAAAGTTATAACTTTTTATTAAATCTATAATTTTTATATTTAAAATATTTTTAAAAAATATTTTTAAATAGATTTTAGGCTATAGAAAATTAACAAATAAAAAATAGAAAGCATGATATGCAAAAAAGGAACAGTGGAGGGGCTGTTTATGCAACTCCCAAAAAGTTTGATCTTTCTGTATATTTTCTAAAAGGTTTCAATATTAATATTAAAATTTTCTAGTGATCAAACAATGTCAATTAAAAATAGCAGAAACTTTTGAATATTTTTTTTTTCCGTATGATAATATAAGCATCTAAATACTTTTTCCCCTCAAATTATGAAAAAGTAGAAACTTTTATAGTGATTTACTATGAAATGCTAACCTAACGTTTGGTATCAGATTGGGGATAAAAATAGAAACCCTAATTTCAAACCAGACTTCACCCCTCCAATTACACTTATTCAAAAAAAAAAAAAAAAAAAAAAGCCGCTCCCCCCTTCTCCCTACTCAAAATAAAGCAGGTCATTGACACTCTCGCTGCCCTGGAATATTTTTTGGTTTCCTTCCGTTCTCTCTCTCTCTCTTCTCTCTCTCTCTCTCTCTCTCTCTGTGTGAGAGTTCAAAATAGAAGAAATATTGAAGAGCAATTGAAGTTAGACAAGTTCTATTGATCCGAAGCGTCGTCATTAAGGTCCTCACTCGAAAACTCAATCTCGCTTCTACTTGTTTTGCTCCTTTATCCACGAGTTTCATAGAGTTTGTTTTTGTTTTTCTTTGATGCGTTTCTCTGTGATTTTGATGCACGTTGAGATTTCTCCTCTTTTTACAGCTGGCATTATAATGTGGTTATCGAAGCTAATGGTTTTGATGCAGTTTTTCATAAAGGATTTTTATGTTTATATTTGGTTGTTCGTGTTCTTAGTTTAATGTTCTTCTACGATTTTCTATGGTTAATCGGAGAGTTCCACTATGCGTGTATGTAGTTGTTTTTCTTTTTTTTTTTTTGTCTTAGTTCATGATTTTTGTGATGCTTAGTTGATTGACTAGTTCTTCAAGGTAAGCACTCGCCTTCGAGTTTTTTCACAATGTGCTTCACACATTTCTTTTCGTAGGTAATCACTTCCCTTTTTTTTTTGTAATTCACTCAATCATATATTTAGAGTGATCACCTTTTTCCACATATTTAACAGTGGATGGTATATTATCTCTTGTTGGATTGTATTTGATCATTTTTGGTTGGTTGATCCATGCTTCTTCTTCCCTTGGTGAATTTTGTTAGACTATTTGATCCGTTGCCCGTGTTTCTATGCCTTCAGTTATCAATGCAATATTGTCACACTAGGGAATTTTCACACATTAAGTTATTTCTTCTTTTCTTTCTTATTGTTTGAGAAGACCATCCCTCTGGAAGTTGAATTATTTAACACATTAACCAATAAATTTATTCTTAATAATGAGTTTTCATGTTTTTGTTGATATTTTGGCTTGTAGAGTCATTCCTCTCCTTTACTCTCATTCTGAATTATTCATGTTATTTAAGTTTTCTTTGGTGTAGATCTTTTTTCTTTTTTTCTTTTTTTTTCTTTTGCTTTAGATGTAGGAAATTTTTTTTGCCAGTCTTTTCTCAATCTTGCATCGCGCAAACCTGCCTCTCCCTGTTAACCTCTTATTGAAATCTTCATCTAATGTATCTCGTTAACCTAGAACTCGTTAACCTCAAAAAATACTTAGGTTTTTGCGTAATGTTCCTATAATTCCTGTCTTTGTATCTCATCCTGTTTTTGCATGCTGCTTTTTTTTTTGTTTAATTCTTAGCTTTATAAAATATTAGTCGAAGTTCTGAGGCTTTTCCTTGTGATCACTTATTTCTTAATGTCGTGTTCATTTGTGATCACTTATTTCTTAATGTCATGTTTAACCTAAGCTATCAATTCGCACTATATGTGATTTGTGCCTTTCCTTTTTCTACTTCTTCGGTAATAATACTGTCGATGATCAGTGAAACACAATTGAATTGTGCTTACAGAGAACATGCACTTCTAGGTCACCTATAGTATCAAATCCTTGTGAGTTACTTTCATATTCAGGGTAATTGTCCATAAATTTCTGGTTTCTAAGGCCCTTGTTAATGTAAATGGATATCTATGAGGCCTACGCCTGACTAGAGATAATATCCCAAGAACAACAAGCATTTTCCCGCTATGTGTCTGCTACATGGATCTTTCCGTCAATGTGCTTTATTTTGAGCCATAATTTGAAATTTCCTGTAGTTCAAGTTAGGGTTTCATGATTCTTCTAAACTTACATAACATTCCCTGCTAGGGATCACTTGTATCACTTCACATCTCCTAACCAGTTGATTGATGGGTCTTGGTTTACCTGTCCACACTATAAGTGCCTCTCTCATCATTTCCAATCTTTGTGCCATGCTAACATTCTCTCAGACACTTGTTTTTGACGTGATCTTTTATTGTGTACCCATACATTCAACATAACTTTCTCATGCCAGATATGCTTAATATTTGCACATTTTGGTACTTCACAATCCAACATGCTGATCCATAGAGCATCCCAATCGCTTACAACTCTTTCTGTATATATTTTTAAGTTAACTCTGTGCAGTTATCTATTTTTCCATCTCACTTGTATCATGTGCATGACATCCCTCTATAATTTCCCACTTTCCTCTTTGTATAAATGATACAATACTTAAAGTCTGCACTATCATGAGTCTCTGTATCTACAAGACTCGGAAGTCTCATGGTATTACTTCTTCCCATGCAACTTACGATTCATATACCTTTTTTAGATATTTCAAACAAAAACCTCTTGCTTCTAGCGTCTAACCCATTTTGGCATTTATCTTGCTATTGTTTCATCGACTAGGAGAATTTCATTGGTGAAAAGCATACGTCAGTATTTGTTACTGTAAATGTGTCTTGTAAGCACATCTATCACCAAGCAAAAAAAGTTGGAGCCTAGATTGAACCTTGGTGCAGTCATATTGTAATGGAAAACAAATATGTGATATCTCTAGTAGTCCGAACTTTCGTAGTTATCCATTATACGTAATTACGTATCTTGAACAACCTGAATGGAGACATTACTTATTCCTTTTTTTTTCTAAAAATTCTGAAGTACATTTTTTACCCTTATCATAGCCTTGTGGAGATATAAGTTATTATATGCAAATCCGTTTCTCTTTTTATATTCTTCTCCTTTAAGCATCTCAAAAGATATATATCCGCTATGGTTGACCTCCTAAAACAAATTGATTTTCAGAAATATGAGTTCCACATCAACCTTTAAATCACTCTCCCACATCTTCGATGTGTGACTGATGACTTGATTAGTCTATAATTGCATGGTTTTTCTTACGTTAAACATGTAAGATACATTTATTTAAAGAAGCATATTATTGCTGTTGCTAAGAAGGCTGTCTTTGAGTTCCTTTTCCCCTTATTTCCTTTATTCTAGGACAATCATGCGCAATCCAAGTCTCCAAGAAAGCCTCCCCTAAATCTAGGAACTATCTTGCATCAGGAAAATTTTGAAACAACTAATAACTAGAAAGTGTATTCCTCTAAACAATGGTCTGTTTGAGATGCAAGGTTGCCATATTTTTTACCTCCTCCTCTGAATAGGAAAAACACACAGTTAACTAGTATGTATTCCATCTACGTAGAAAGACATTATCTGCAACAAACTCCTACATAAGGTGACAGGCCGTTTTACCGTTAAGGGGAGGTACTGGGTTCAACCCCCTGAGGAAGCAAGTATGTAAATTTTTTAAAAAAAAAAAAAAGATTTAAAAGAAGCTGCTTCAGTGCTGAGAGCTTGTTTAGAACTCGATGCCTTAACCTCTCTCATCCTTCGGCTTAGGCTGCTCAAGAGAAAAGGAGGTAAAATATACTCCGTCCCTCCTCTAAGCATCTAATACCTCTCCTCTATAAGTGCATTAACAACAAAATGAAATGTTAAGGAAAACTGGCATCAAAAGGAATTCAACATGTTGGTTAATACGTTATCACTTGTTGAATAATATTCTCCCTAATTTATTTTAGATAAATGCATCCACACTAAACATTATGATGGACAAAAAGATGATCTAGTACTTAAATCCAATGTCACTCACTCCCACTGTTCCTTTTCTTCTATTTATATGTTTGTTTGGTGGTCTTCAGGTAGCTATTTTTGTTTATTTCTTCATCTTTTTTTCTTGCTTCATACTTCACCGTGCAATATAATTGTTGCCTAAGCAAGATCCTAGAGATGTCTAATGAAGATGCTGAAATTTCCTATGAAGCCAATGCATTGATTATATTTTAAATTGACATGACAATTCTCCCTTATTTAAGTAATTCCTTAGTTTTATTGTTAGAGCTGTGCATTATGGTTGAGGAGCTTTTCTTTATTTATTTACTTTCTTTTTGTTTTTGGGATTTGACAGGATGTCCATGAACGAAGGAAATAGCTTGTCACCATCTCTTCCAGCTGCACCTGAAAATATTAAACCTGTTGAAATAATCCAGTCCCAGGAGCTTGAGCAACCTAAGAGACACCTGATATCCAGACGTGGATTTGGAAACGAAGGGCGGCGTATTAGACTTTTATCAAACCACTTCCACGTTCAATTTGGTGGTTACGATGCAGAATTTTATCACTATAATGTATGTGGTGACAGGACATGTTCTTTTGTTGGTGGTTTTGGCATATATGATCATAGCAATTACTATTCTTTTCACGATTGCAGGTCTCAATTTACTCTGAAGACAGATCTAGTGTGCAGGGCAAGGGCATGGGAAGAAAGGTCATGGATAAACTTCATCAGATGTACAGCTCAGACCTTGAAGGAAAATTATTTGCATATGATGGAGAAAAGAGCTTGTTCACTGTAGGTCCTCTTCCGCAAAAGCATCTAGACTTCACAGTTATCTTGGAGGATACATTTGCCAGGTAAATTCTTTTCTGTGACTTTCTTCTTCACTGTTACTGTAGTTTTTATTCCTTGAGAATCTCTTGTATGTATTCATTTTTCACCTCAAATATATTCCAGATCCAGTGGTGGAATTTCTGGCAATGGGTCTCCAAATGAAGGTGAGCGGAAGCGCTCAAAGCGTTCAAATTTCACAAAGACATTCAATGTAGAAATACGATTTGCAACCAAGATTCCTTTAAATTCTATTGCATTGGCGCTTAAAGGAAGTGAATCAGATCACACACAAGATGCTCTCAGAGTGCTTGATATTGTTCTGAGACAACATGCCGCGAAGAGGTGTATAAGTTGATGCTCCTTGAACAATCTTTATAATGTTATGCATATTGTACTATGCAAGCTCTAATGCTGCACATCTGTTTGTCTTGTTTTAATTGGTGTAGGGGATGCCTTCTTGTGAAACAGTCTTTTTTTAATGGTGAGCGTACAAACTTTACAGATATAGGTGGCGGTGTAAGTGGTTGTCGAGGTTTCCACTCAAGCTTCCATCCAACTCAGGGTGGTTTATCCTTGAATATGGGTATGGGAAATATCTTGCCTTTATTCCTCTGAGATCTTGTACTCAAATTTTGACCAACATCCTGATCCAGTTCTTCATGTGTAGATGTCTCGACAACCATGATCATCACCCCTGGCCCTGTTGTGGATTTCTTACTAGCCAACCAGAATGTTAAGGATCCTCGTCATATTGATTGGACGAAGGTGTGTGTCTGTTAGAAAGCTCATTGTGGTTGGGTTTAGCTTTGAAATGATTGATACTGTTTTCTTAGGCCAAAAGAATGTTAAAAGGTTTGAGGATCAAGACTAAGCACAACTGCTCAGAGTTCAAAATTATTGGATTAAGTGAGCTACCCTGTAATCAGCAATTGTATGTTCATGGGTTTGGAACTATCAAATATCTTCTTAGTGTTCCACTTTGCATGTACAAAATGAAGTTTGATTTCTTATGCAAAGGTTTCAAATGAAAGTCCGGGAAGGCGACCAAGAGAGTATAGTGCTGGTTACTGTCTTTGATTATTTTGTTAACACTCGTGGAATTCCAGTGGGCTGGTCAGCAAATGTTCCCTGTCTTGATGCAGGCAAGCCAAAGCGCCCAAATTATCTGCCTATCGAGGTATACATAACAATTGCACTCTTTCATTCATAACTGTTCTTACAGGTTATCACCCTTCTTTGAACTAACTCTTGCACTGCAGCTGTGTGAACTTGTATCACTGCAAAGATACACCAAAGCACTTTCTTTTCAGCAAAGAGCTTCTCTAGTAGAAAAGTCACGTCAGAAGCCTCAAGAACGCATAAGGATTGTGCAAGATGTAAGCTCCTTTGGGCCATTGTTGAGATCATCTTTGGTTGTATACTTAAATAATCCTCCGGCAGGCCATGGGAAGAAGTTGCTACGATCAAGATCCTATTCTAGCTTCATGTGGCATTTCTATGGACAAGAACTTGATCCAGCTGGATGGACGTATTCTTAATGCTCCAAAAGTAAATATCTTGATTCTTTCAGGTTTAGGATTATAATATTGCTAGGCTCTGGAGCATTGGCATTCATATGTTCTTCTCTTGTTTCAGTTAAAAGTTGGCAATGCAGATGACTGCATTCCTCGTAATGGGAGATGGAATTTTAACAACAAGGTCTAGAACTTGGCTTTTTGTTATATATCTTAGCAATTTTCTAGTATATAATGAATGCATTACTTTGTGTAATGATCCATGTAGCCGACTATGCATACTTCATAAATCTTAGCAATTTTGTACTATGCATACTTCATAGTAGATCACTTCAGCATACAAAGATCCATGTAGCCGACCCCTCACAGTAGGATTATGGGACAAAGGCTTGGTTGTTCTTGTTGAATAATGCATTCATTGTGCACTTGACAGAAATTTTTCAATCCTATAGCTATTGAACGCTGGGCTATTGTCAACTTCTCTGCAAAGTGTGATCTTAGCCTGCTCTCTCGAGAGCTTATCAATTGTGGAAGAAGCAAAGGAATTGTAAGTTATGTTCTTTGCTACTACATTATGTTTGTAAGGTACTGCCTCTGACTTGATAGCTCACTCTCAACTGTAGCGTATCGAATGTCCATACACCTTAGTTGAAGAGAACCGGCAATGGACAAGAGCCGGCCCTATTGTGAGAGTTGAAAAGATGTTTGAACAGATTATGGAAAGGCTTCCAAGTGAACCTCAGTTTCTTCTATGTGTCTTGCCAGAAAAGAAGAACTCAGATATTTATGGTATTTATCTTTGTTCCGGTAGTGCCAGCATAAACCAGTTTATGTTCTCTAAGCAATAAAGCTTTATGTTTATTCTATGTTGAAGGCCCGTGGAAGAAAAAGAACCTTCATGAGTTGGGTATTGTAACTCAATGCATATCCCCCACTAAAATCAATGACCAATATCTGACAAATGTCCTTTTGAAAATCAATGCTAAGGTATATAGGTGGACTCTGAGATAGAGCTTATTGGTTGTATTTTAAGTAGTTTTTGTTGTTTATTTAATAACTTAATAAGATTCTAACCAAATCTTCTTTTTCTTAATTATTTATCAGCTTGGTGGTATGAATTCTTTACTGGATGATGAGCACATAAAGAATATCCCTGTTGTCAAGGATACTCCTACTCTAATACTGGGAATGGACGTTTCTCATGGCTCTCCTGGTCGATCAGATATCCCTTCTGTAGCAGCCGTAAGATCAATGTCGTCCATGCTGTTATGAAAGTCATTCTCCCACAATTCTGACATATCTGACATTACTTTTAACATTGGGATGGCCATTAATATATTACATTTCATCCTGGTCTGAACAATTCAGGTGGTTGGTTCGAGACACTGGCCCTTGATATCAAGGTACCGAGCATCTGTAAGAACTCAGTCCCCGAAGATTGAAATGATCCAATGTCTTTACAAGCCTCTGCCTAACGGAAAAGATGATGGAGTAATCCGGTATGGCTTTGATATTATAAGGGCAGTAATTGTTGTTGATCTTTCTGTGGACAAGTAACAATTTAATATGTGATCTGGCTAGGTTGTGTGCCAGAGTTAATTTGTAAAATTATTAGTAGAAGCATATGTTGATGTTTCAATTCTTTACTTCATGAATCTGTCTTTAAGTCTGACTATAATTTTTTGTCGCGATTATCTGCCATTCAAAATTTAGGGAACTCTTGCTTGATTTCTACCAGACTAGTGGTTTCAGGAAGCCTTCCCAGATAATTATTTTCAGGTACTATGTCTGCCCTGTTCATAAGGTTCTTATGAGCATATGACATTTAGGTCTCTTGTCTATCTCGTATTAATAGGTTGCTTAAACAAATGTTGAGAAGTTTGATGACTTTAATAGATTTATGTTGCTTATTGAATGTCTACCCTGTTCTTATATCTTATTAGTAGCTCAAATTACACATTTTGGTGGCCTAAATTTTAGTTTAAGAATTCATACCCAAACATAATAATTTCTACTGTAGTATTTTTGCTGCTTCTCAAATTGATACACGGTGATGCAAGTATTTGCCAAAGATCTTGTTTGTGGTCTTGTGAGCGGCTTTCATTTAAGCGAACATATGCAAACTGGCTTATCTGTTTTGCTAGGATCATTAATGTTGGGTTAGTGAGTCATGGGATCTTTGAGCATATTTTTGGTAAGGCTCGCAATTTGTGTTTTTAGGGTCACACAGTTGCATCACCATGGCCATCATGACCTATTTACTCGAAGATATGTGAATACAGGTATAATAGATCAATCTCGCCATTACGAACATATTATACAGCTAGACACCCCTTGCAACAAGCTTGATATGATTAAATGCAAATAAGGTTTTGACATGCCTGATGCACTGAAATATCATTAATGGGTTGCACATACTACATTTACAGGTTTAATATTACTTTTAAGAGTAATGGATATAGGTATAATTAAACAAAATACGTTGTGCTTGAAGGTATTGTATATGCTACTGATAGATTGTATTCATGCTATGGTATATTTCGGGACTAGTCGCCCTGAAGTGAATGTTGAAACTCTTGTACATGTTATGGTACACTTGTAATATGACCATAAATTTACTTTATTGCTAATCGTGAATGGTTATTCTTTTATATTTCGAGATACACCTTTGTTCCCTGATTTTCTATAATCATCTGCTGGTTACTTAGTGATCACTTCAATTGTGAAGGGATGGTGTAAGTCAAAGTCAGTTCAATCAAGTTCTAAATGTGGAGCTCGACCAAGTCATTAAGGCCAGCACTGCTTTCTTCTTACTTTTACGTGCATTTCCTTGTTTATTTGTTATACTTATTTTGAACCATCATTTAGTTCTTTCAGGCTTATAAACACTTGGGTGATGGGGATATGCCAAAGTTCACTGTAATTGTTGCCCAAAAGAATCACCATACCAAGCTCTTTCAAAATGGTTCACCAGAAAATGTTCCTCCAGGTATGGCTAATCTACTTTTCCCTTAGGGCATGTCTGGTTGGGAGTTTGATTCAGAGATACCGAATTATACCAGCTTATAACTGCGCGTGTCAATAGATGATGTCTGGTTGGAACTTAGGCTTCCTTGACTCCCATCCCCGGCTTAAGAGTTGTGCATTATTAATTTGGTTTCCATTGCTTTGATGAACCAAAAATGATTACTTCTGTTCTTATGTCCATTGTATTGCCTAACATAAGGTTTAGAACGATGCCATTATTAATGTTATCAATATGGGCTTTGCTATGCACCCCCAAGAAATCACACATGCTGACGTGCCACAATCAAGACCACACATCATGATGGGTATATCTGTAATTTGATATTTTGTGCGGATCACGAGACGTGTGTGTGGTGAAGATTGGTTGTGTGTGGTTTGTTGGGGGTGAGTAGTTTTTTTCCTATCAATAAATTCTTACATTTCTTCTTCGTTTTGTTTTCATAAGGTACTGTGGTGGACACTACTATAGTACATCCAAAAAACTACGACTTCTACATGTGTGCGCATGCAGGAATCATCGTAAGTAGCCGTTGTCCTTTCTTTCTGCATGCAAACACGACTTTCTTAAATTGAGCATAACCGCTGGGTGGTAATACGTTGCTTACTTGTTTTTGGTAAAGGGAACATCAAGGCCGACTCACTATCATGTTCTGCTCGATGAAATTGGTTTCTCAGTGAACAATCTTCAAAAGCTAGTGCATGACCTTTCTTACGTGTAAGTGCAAGCAAAACTTTTTGGATTGAGATTGTCATTTAAAAAATAGCTAATGAAGCATTTATACATTGAGTTTAGGTACCAAAGAAGCACAAGCGCAATATCTATCGGTAAGCTGTAGCTTTACATCCCATTTTTCGTGCTTTTCTGATATAGGTAATCGAAAGCAAAATGCTAGGGCTTCCAAAGTTTGTCCCAAATTTCTTATACATGAACTCTGACTTAATACTGCTCAAAAGTGAATCATATTATGCTGAAAGTGAAATTAATGACATTTGTGTCCAATTTTTGGGAACTTGGGCTAGCATTACTCCAAAACAAAAAATGCAGAGCTACTAAAGGATGTCCAAGAATCTCTCCCAAAAGTTCTGCATGTATTTAACTGTGTTGCTAGAAAGTGATGATTATTGCATGAAGTTTTAGGAGCTCTAGCATTACTCTAAGCCAAAATAAGCAGATTTTAAAAAGTTTTTTCCCCGCTCCCAAAAGTTATGTGCAACTTACAAGTGAACCTTATCGATTATTGGTTGACAATTTTGGGAGCTCTAGCATAACTCTCAGGGTTGTAACAACCTTGAAATTGTTCAGGGTTGATGTGGCAATGCTACGTCAGCTAGCGTTTATATTGGAAGTATTGTTTTTTGGTAAGGATCGCTTCCCTTGTAAAGTGGATGAAAAAGGTAAAGTAGTCATTTCCAAGATATGTCTAGCAAAAATGTAGCTAATATGGCACCCTTGAACAATTTGAAGATTGTTATAATCATGCAGAATAGCATTTCTCCGTACTATTGTCCTACTTGGCATCCTCTTCCCTTATGTTGTGGGAATGATTACAATTCATGATCTAATGAGGAATTTAAAAAAAAAAAAAAAAGAAGGGGCTTTTGCGTATCAGCCCCTTGTTTTTCTTTTTTATGCAAGGGGGCTGATTTGTTTTTTTTTTTTTTCTTGGGCAAAAATCAGTCCCCGGAAACGCGTTTCCAGAAGGTGATTTGCGAACCCCCAAAAATAGGGGGGCTGATATGCAATTTCCCGAAAAGAGAAAGATGGATTCGATCAATGAAGGCGATAAAGATGTCTTTTCAAGCATTTTCCTTGCAGTAATGTAGCACAGAAAATTCTTAAACTTGACTAAACTCGTTCATTTTCAGTTGCGCCAATTGCCTACGCACATCTTGCAGCACATCAGATGTTGAAATTTATAAAATTTGATGATGTTTCTGAGACCTCATCGGGTCAGGGAGTTGCAGGGGACCATGCTATACCAGAACTCCCGCGGCTCCACGACAATGTCAGCAGCTCCATGTTTTTCTGCTAGGCGAGAAGTTATCCTGGGTCCTTGCTGGATCAGTCTGTAAATGTCTTTCATACAATTGGTATAAGCGTTAGTAGCTTATATATATATATATATATATTAAACATCTACGGCGGTTTTACAGCTCCAGCAGTTTTGAAGGCCTAACTCCTACCGGTAAAGGTTTCTAGATGATTCTTGGAAGATATACCTCTGTAGACTAATATTGTTTTTTTTTTTTTTTTTTAAAAAGGGGAAAATTAGCATTCAGTAGTAAGTGCTTACAAATTTATCTCGTACTTTTAATTTTTTTTTATTTTTTATTTTGGTACTACAGGGAAAATTAGCTTCTGTATTTTTGTCCTCGCATTGCCATGGCATTGGATCTCTTGTCACTGATATATGTTCACAGAATGCGAATCCGAGCTACAAATCAAGCTTAGTAACGAGTTTCATATAAAATTTTTGTAGTCTCATTTAAATTATTTTTATGAAAAAAATTTAAATTATAAAGTTATAGATTTTGATATAATATATAATTTTGTAGTTGGATTTTTTTTCAAAAAAATGTCAAATATTATGTTAAAATGATGATCAAATTTTAAAAAATTTTCAACTATAAATTTATAAATCATATCAAAATGTATAATTTTTGTAGTTCAATTTTTTTATAAAAATGTTTAAAAATAGATCAAATGAGAATGAAAATTTTATATAAAATTTTATGATTTATACTAATCTTGATGTGCGGCTCGAATTTGCGGCACAGACGATCCCCTGTGGCTTTTACCAGAGGATTCGATCTCTATGTTCACCAGTGCAACTTAGGGGCTATTTACTTCGCGCGGAACTGGTGGATCTCGTGGAACTTGGAACTCAGAACACAGTTTCGCTGTTTACTTCGCCGCGGGAACTCGCGGAACTCAATTCTGAGTTCTGCGAGTATATAATAAATTGAGTTCGCCCAATTCGCAGCTTTTAGCTGCGAAGTGGGCGAACTCGTTTTGTCTTCCGCGCGTGAGTTCTGTTGTGTTCTCGCCATTTCTTTTCCTTCCTCTGGCGACCACTGTAGTCAATGGTTGAAAAACTTGTACAATAATTTTTTTTTATTTTTTATGAATACATGTATATGTAATAATAAATCTTTTGTAAATTTTTATTCAATACAAAATCTTTGTATTCAATACTTGTTGTGTTCAATTTTTAGAACTTATCTCTTATAATTTTTAGTATTCAAGAATATAAAATTTATTTGATATATATTTAATACATATAAAATAAAAAAATATATAATATAACATATCCTGTGTAATATAATATATATGTTATAATATATAAATTTAAGATATTAAATAAAAGATACATACAAAAGATAGGATATAATATATAATTTAATATAAATATTTAAATATAAATTTAAAATAAATATAATATATTTTTTATATCTCAGTTTACTTTCCATTCCAAATAATAAAAAAATTATTTTTCAGCCCTCACTTCCAACCCCAAGTAAACAAAGAAACTATCTTCCAACCTTTACTTCACAATTCCAAGTAAACAGAGAAACTCAAAACACCACTTCTCACCCACTTCTCAGTTCTCACAGTTCACCCACTTCTCACTTCTCACTTCTCAGACTTCCGCGCGAAATAAACAACCCCTTAGGGAGGCTTGTACCATCACCCCTCTTGAGGAAGAAGATCTTACGTCAATTCTCACAGGCAATATCTTATCATTCTATATGATCGTCCTAGCATGTAAATATTTGAATAGCACTCATTTCGATTCTATTGTCTAGTTTTTGTACTCAATCGACGTGCTTAAGCAAAACTCATATATTGGACATGTAATATTGATCGGACGCTCGCCCTCTCAAGGTGATCGGCTGCGTAGGGCCATCTACATGATAAGTTAAACTAATCTACAATAACGCTCATATCGAACGAATACGCATGCAATCTCTATCATTTTTCAAAATTCACCAAATATATGTAAATTAAATGTAAACAGAGTAGATATATGCTGAAAATAAGCTACTAAGGATTACAATTCCTATTCCAACACATTGTTCATGGTGAAAATACCATTTTTTCATTACAGAGTATCCAATTTTTGTCTTGATACAAAATCGCAGTATTCTCTTCGGCAATAATTTAGAGTCACTTAGCATTTACACCTGCAACTTATTCACCACAAGTATATTTTTTTAGCCTCCTGTTATCAACCCAAGCTGTAAATACCAAAGTCAAAAGGAAAGCCTGCAGGTATAAAAGGGTGGTGTTGGGGCAAACATACCAAAAATTTCCACAAGGAATGGGCATAAAAAAGGGAAAACGGAAGGGTGTTAACTGGGACGATCTCTTGGCGAATCTGAGGCAGCGGTATTTGACGGGGAAGTTTGCTCGGACGCATTGCTATTCTCAACGCTCTCAGAATCCTGCTGCTTGTTTCCTGTCTCGGGTTCCATACCTTTCTCAAGAAGCTTAAATGTTCTTGGAGCAGATGATTCTGCTGGTGTCCAAACCGTTTGCGAATTCCTCTGAGGAGAAAAACTTTGTGAAGGGTCTTGTATAGGGATAGCAGATACAACATTATTGAAATATCCTTCTATCGGGTGATCGTATTTGCAAGCTGCACCGTACTTGCAGACTTTGAAGGCGTTGTAGAATTGGCAGATAGCATGACCCTTCATAAGTAAATGACAGTACAAGGAAAAGGTCATTATTGAAAAGAAATCTAGTAAAATGTTAAAACAAGATGGAATAAACGTAGCTTATACTAAAGGATAGATTTAGCATATAACTCAGCAATTGATTATATGTTTCGTCAAGCTTCTTTCTTTTTTTTTTAATTTTGTTTGTTTCTTACCCGTAAAGAAAACTCTAATGGTGTAGGAATTATCCACCTTTTAGAGCTTTACATTGAGGCGTTAGTAGATGTTCCTAGCATTACTCTCGAAGAGTATTCTGTATAATAAAGAACGTACGATCACACCCTAACAAAATTTCCATCACGACAAAAAGTTTATTGAAGCTTACTGGTCTTAGTGGAAGCCCCAGAGGTCCAATGACGCAATCATCTGTTGGATTATCATTTCTCTCTTTTGGATGATGGTACTTGCAAAAAGCTCCATACTTGCAGCTCCCATTTCTCATATAGAATTGGCATTCTGGTTGGTCTGGCCTTTCGGGTAGCTGAACTTGTGAGCTTGAATCTGTCTGAGGCTGCTGCCTCGAGATAGGTGCTTGATTCTGTCCTAATACATCCGACGAAGGATTCACAAGACCCTAATGTTGGACAAGTATAAAATCAGAATAGTTTATACAGAAGAAGCTATCCGCAAAATCACAATACGAAATTTGAACAGTACTAGAGAGAGAGAGAGAGAAAGAGAGAGAGAGATTGATGAACATGAAATAGGAAGGAAGGGGTACTGTCCTACAAAACTACATATTACTGAAATAAGGATAACCCAGAGGACCAGCAACTGCTATAGTAGCGTAACGGCAAACTGGACTAAGTTCTACAATAATCAATAGAGTGATCAAGAGCGGCAATAAGTGCAAACAACTTTGCCCTAGGCCTCTTCTACCAATATTTCCAAAGTTGACTACGTGTCATCTTAACGGCTAAAATCTTCATCAAGACACAAACTTATGGTGGTTAACGTGGTCAGTAAACATATTCTGGAGGTTCTTTAGAGAGAACTGTAAACACCATATAAATAGATTAAATAAATCAGCACATTCATCCATGTCATAAAATAGAAATGCCCAAAATCTATTTTTTAATTATTTAGTAAGCAAATTAGACCCGAGCTCACTTGGACTACAATAAAATTGTTCTCTTTCTTGTAACGAGATACAAGAACATAAATGATATTAGAAATGCTTAGTACCTCCACCTCTAAGCAAAATTCACAAATGGTGGAAAATTCATCTTCGCATGTCTAAAAAGATAGAAGACGAATCACGTCCACTTTAAAGGTGCTTGCTGTCACTAGCCTTGATCAAATAGAACACATCTTAATTCGGATTGGCGACTGCCTTCTAAATAAGGTATCTAGTAGTTACATGCATATTGGGAAAAGGCTCACCACCATATTGCAAGCCCAACTTTACACTTCTTCTTTGAAGGAAGCAAAAAAAAGACATAAATGTAACACCGGCAACAACTTTTATGATAAAGAAAACTCCACCAATTGATAATGATCTAGGGTCATCAAGAGGTTGCCTGGTAAAATGCATACAAACAACAAACAAAATTTTTCATTCTTCAATTCAAGTTTTTCTGTGCCGAGCCGAGCCGAGTTTCAGTAAACTCATATCCTGGCACGTGCCGATTGTGTCGATGGTGCCGTGCCAACCGTGCCTATATATGTTTATTTGTTATTTTTTAAAAAAAAAATAATAATTAAAAAGTTCAAATATTTTGACACGTGCCGTGCCGACAACTGCCGGAACAGGCAGTGCCGCCGGGCACAGGCTGTACCGACCGACACCGAAAACCATGCTTCAATTTGGATACTTAAAAAGATACTAACCGTATTACTCCAACCAGATTGTACTGGCATGGCACCTGGGGAGGGTGGAAGCACAAAGGGTACATAAGCTGGTACACCTTGCATACGTGGACTTGTTAAGTAAGGTGATCTTGATAAAGACCATGCTGGCATGCCACCGAGAAATGGTACACTCGATGGAGGAACTAATGAGGAACCTCCGAATCCATAAGATGGCAATCCAGTCACAGGGAGCACAGTTCCATACGTAGGAGGCTGAGGGTGGTCAAATTTGCAAGCACTGCCAAATTTACATGTCCCATTTCTCATGTAATATGGACACGATTTTTCATCCTGAAAAGACCAGTGGAAATTAAATTAACAGGGAATTTAAGAAAGAAGTTTCTTTTATAAGGAAGAAACATTTAGACAATAACTATTACATAAAGTAAATTTCAAGGAACATTTGAAGTCATCCCCGAGTAAAAGCAAACAAGAAGAAATCTGTTACCTGCCGCATTGGCAGACCCAAGAAATTCAATGGCGGCCTGGCATCTAGCTTGTCTCTTGGATGATGATATTTACAGGTAGCTCCATATTTGCAAGTCCCAGTCTTAAGGAAAAACTGTTAAGTGTCATGGCTGCACATTAGCATCCTCAAATTTCTTTTTTACTGGACATACTGTGACTAAAAAAAACTGGACGCATTTGACAGGAGAAATAAGTAAGATCAACAAAGTGGTGACAGAAATTTCACAAACATGTAGTCTGTTATCATACACAAACAATCCCACAGGACTAGGCTATGGAAAAAACCTCCAAAAGAAAAAAAATGCAAATGAAACAGAGTTCAAAGAGGTAAAATCTTGGGTAAATTGCACAATTTTGATTCAGATAGCCCACAAAATCATGACAAAACAGATTATAAATGTATGAGCTGACATCCTGCTCACACGATACTTTTTTATTAAGCAGAAAATTGAACCACAAAAGAATCAACAACAAATCTAACAACGTATCACAAACTTTTACAGCCCTGTCCAGCTCCCACTCCCCCCACCCCCCCCCCCCCCCCCTCCTCCTCCTCAATCACAAAAAAAAACTAGAGTATCTAAGGCAAGAGGGAGTATGTTAAACAGCCCTGAATAGATATAAATGTTCAAGGATTCAGTCTAATGGGGAAAAAAAAGGAAGAATTACATATCAACCCCTGCTTTTGTACCGTCCTCATAACTAAATCAAGCCAAAACATATATATATATATATATATATAAGTATTTTTCGAAAAACAAATTGAATACAAAAAAATAGATTTTGATGTGCTCTACAATTTTGTATTGAAAATTTTTCAAAGATATGTCTCTAAATAAGTGTTTTACGGCTCTGAAAAAACTACTAGTTAGAAACTTTTAAAGCCTCAAAACATCTATATTAGACATTTTTATAAAAACTTTGAATATGAACTTGTAGAGCACACCAAAATCTATTTTTAATATTCAAAAATTTTCAAATATACTTATATATCCATTTTTGAGTGATTTTGTAAGTTTTTCAAAGATCAGGGACTTATTTAGCGAAGTTTTGCAAAGTGGGGTTTTTTGGACAAAACCCCAAAAATAGTGATAGGTCGGGTCAATGTCCAGAACAAAATTTGATAGAGTGCGGACAAAGCAGGCATCTTTTCATAAATTGATTACCAAGGTATTCCATTACAATCGCGAAACTATATTTCAAAGGACCTTTAAGTCTTACCATCTTACTTGGTTGTTCATAAATTTAATCTATATGAGAAACATTTGAGACATTCTCCAGAAAAAAAGCTTTTAGTGCTTATAAACCTGCATTGCCCTTGATATACTCATCGAGATCTAATCCAGATTGACACACTATTTATATGGGCAGCAAGATATACCAAATAATGCATGTATAAACTATTTATCCGTATCGTATGGCAAGAGAGAAAAGGCATAAACACGAATAAGGCCAAACATATGTGTTACTGATTATCTTAGATTGAACAACTACAAAGCGTAAATAACCATGAAATGAATAAAGGCAGAAATAATTTCTTAAAAAACAATTCTTTAGATAAATTGATACAAGACCACATAGATAATAAATAACGCTCACAATGATAGGACAAGCAGAAAATGAAAAATAGAAAATCATAAATTATCGGCAATGTGTAGCATAAAAAATTATCATATCAATTCATCAAAAACGTTGACCAAATCCTCCTACCTTCCTATAGTACAGGTACAACAAATCATTTGAAAATAGAGTAAGAATATGCTTTCGAACATATATCAATAGATGTCCAACTAACAAAACTGAGTCAGATAGCGCAAAGAGTAAAAGAAATTAAATTGCAGAATAAGACTTTAACAAAAAGAGAAATGTCCAGAACGAGTAGCAGCCAAAATAAGAAAGAGGACACAAACACCTTACCTACACCTAAGAATGTCTATTGGAAGTTTTGGAAAGTTCTAATCAATGAACCACTTATGCATAGGCCTAGACAACATGTTTCATTGAACAGCTTCAGTACTTACAACAGAGAAAACTAATCTGCACTGGATTCATCAGGCCTTGAATCCCCATTTGAATATTTTCATGCAATTTTTTGCTAATAGCAATGTTGCAAATGACTAACAGGATTGTAAATCAAATAAAACATTCAATCACAAATGGATTGATTGCTTCCACTCAACTGAAACCTTCAACACCGACACCTCCTACTTGTACTTTAGCAGTAAAGGTAGGGGGCGTTGATATTCCAGCAAATGTTCAAAACAGAAAACAAGTGAGATAGCATCTAAAATAGAACCAATTTAAATGCAGAATAAGACTTCAAAAAAGAGAAACCAGAATGATTAGCACAAACAAGAAATGTCTACTCTCCTCTCGCCTCACCTAAATCAAAGAATGTATGCCGGAGCTTTCCACGAAGTTATAATCATAGTTCACAGTATCATTGATATTGCCAATATTTCCGATATGGATTCCGTACAAAATTCCATAATTCCATATCACTGATAGCGCCAATAAATGTCCAATATCTTACAATAAATATTATATAAAAGTAACCAACACATATTCCAGTACGGATAAACTGAGAAAACCTTGGTTGTAAACAATAACTCACTTATGCATCTTCACTGTTTAGATTATGAACATGACTAGTGACAACAAACCAAAAAAAATTCCAGCTCGATTCAGCAGGCCTTGAGCAAGTATCCTATTTGAATGTTTCATGTGATTCTGCTACATTATCATGGCAAAACTGGAAATGCCTAGAAGGATTTGGAATCACATTTTAGTACAAGTTAACCATAATGATGTGCGCCTGAGTTCACTGACACGTTAACCCTCGCTCGCATAACAAGTAGGTAGTAGGTACGCGAACGCTCACTCGCATAACGAGTACGTACGAGTAGAAGGAAGAAATCCTCGAATTTAAGAACTTTTACAGGTTATGAGAAGGAAGAAAGGTGGGACAAGGATACACATCAGTTGCACATTAAGGCAGAAAACCGTGATAAACAGAAAGGGAAAAAATCAGCGTACCTTACAATCAGGTTCACCAACTCTTTCTGGGAGTTCACCGTTGGTCTCAGTTCCCTACAACCACATAGCAAAATACACTAAAAAAAGACATTTCACGGGCATTATAAAATCAACAACATATGATTAACCTGCAACTAATTCTTTTTGCTTTGTTCAGAACATTAAAGAGTCTGTTACAAAAACTTAAGACTTAGAATTGGCTGCGATTAGTAGCTGTCACAACATATTTCCTGTCAAATAATAATTCTTAAGACAGTAGATTAAATTGACAAAAGAATTGAACTCACTGGATCAATTGGATTGGGATGATTGTATTTGCAATTGGCACCATATCCACACATCCCGGTTCTAAGGTAATACATGCAGTCTGGTGCATCGGGACGATCTGGAAACGGGTTTGTATGTGCGTCCGCGGAGCTGTCCTGGTTATCATTATCATCATTGTGCACTTTCAATCGCCTCATGGATCCTGCAAACACGAATAAGATCAATTATTTAATCAAAATCGGCAGTAAGCAAGAGGGATCATGTACAATTATCACTAGAACTACTGATCAATCACAGAAAACATAACCAATTGGCAAAAATAACAGCAACTAATGAAATTTTACCTTCCAAATTAGGAGATGATGGATTGAAGGAGGCAGGCAGAGCATTATTCTGGCCCTGTCTCGCATCCTGCATCGGGAACTAATCAACGATCGTCGATCTCACTATCAAATTAAACCCCACTAAAAGAAACTAAATTCAACCGATCGATCTCTTTCTTTCGCGATCGAACTTTAACGAGCTTAATTTGTCCCCCAATTCATCAAATTTCCAAATTGGAAACAAATTGCAGCGGGATCAAATCAAACCGTGTTCCGGATTCTTAGATTACGCTCCCAAATCGGACAGAATTGGGAGAAAATTGTTCACACTGCCTAGATCCCTTCCCGGCTTTGCCAGACCAATTTATTTCTATTCTGGACTCTCTTTATTCCACCTCGCTTCCGAATTGGACACGAGTTTATGGGAGTAGAGGGATTCTTCTTAGATTTCAAAGTATATATGTTATTATTCTAAAATGGGACACTGCTCACTTTATTATTTTGTTTTTAAAATAATATAATATATTTATATAGGTTTTATACTTTTAATTATATATGTATAACATGTAAACATGTTCATTTTAGGGCGCCTTGCATATCAATCCCTTCATCCAAATCTAATTTATGAATAATGCTCTTATTTATAATTTATTATTTTTGAAATTTTAAAATAATTATTTTAAAATATTTTTTATAAACACTTTGAAAATAAATATTGTTGAACGCATCAAAACATATTGTATATTTATTTTAAAAAATATTTTTAAAGAGACATTTTAAAAATAGTGTTTCTCTAAATAATTGTATTATATGACTCAAATGTGAACATATATGAGGATTTAACTTTAACTCTGATGAGGTGTATGGTTGTTGTATTAGAACAAGAGTCGATATTTTTTTGGTATCCAAATATATAGAAGAAATTCATATATATATCTAATTACATATTATCAATTTAATGGATGGTTAAGATTTTCTGTCAAAGTATAAAGGAGGAATCTTTCCGTCTATACCGTGTTTGTTCATATGCTAGTGTAAAAATTTTAAATAACAAAATAAAATTTTTTTAATGTTTTTACTTTTGATATTTTTAAAAATATTATTTTTTAATTATAATTTATTTGTTTAGAATTGCGGTGAGAAAGTAAAATTAGAATATAATATCTATTTAGGGTCAAACATAAATATTAATATTTTATATGGTTATAATGTTAGTAATTTTAACTGAAATAAAATTTTTAAAATTTCAATTTATAAAACACGCAAGAGAAATTAATTAATTTAGTTTTTTGGGTAGTTAGCACCACGAGGGGAAGCAAAGCGTCGCCGTAGTCGCGCGCAAAGCCGCGGCGGTGAAATAAAGATCCCATGTACAGATGTAAACACAAAACAGCTACAATGTTCTAATAAAACACTTATATATAATGACATTAAAGTAGTGTCCCGCTTAAGCTGATGTGGACTGTTCTTATTGGCTCGGCTCAGTGTTGTGCGGTAAACATAAAGTTTTCTCAATTAAGCCCCGCTTCGATGGTACCGTCAATGAGTTAAGGAATCTGGGCCCCACAACCACACCGAAATGAGCTTCTGATCGTGAGAATATTATACTTGATACATAGAACGCATCCACTATAAATTCGCCACGTCATTGCTTTATAAGTTGGATGCGTGGATCTAGTTATTCTATTGGACAATTCTATGTATTTTAGATTGGGTGATACATTGAAGAAAGCGCATATTATCGAAGCCAACGCGTCGCTTTCTGAGATACATTGGTCCATGGTGGGACCTACGCCTCTTTTTGCATTCCCGAATCCGTACGTGTGTTGAGAATACGATTCAATTTTCGAACACTGTGTTTAACCAGTCATAAGGAGATGCGGTTCTAACACTTTGTTTGGAATACGGGAAAAAAGGTGAAAGAAAAAAAAATAAAAAAAATAAAAAAAAAAGAAAAAAAATGATAAAAATATATTTTTTTTATTTAAATATGGAGAAAAAAAAATGTTGAGAATGATTTTTTTATATTATATTTGGATAATAGAAAAAAAAAGTGGTGGAAAAATTAATAATATTTATTATAAAAATAAATATTAATTGTAAAATAAATAAATTAATTATTATAAATATTTAATAATCAAATTTTCTTTTTTTTTCTTTTTTTTCCTCCCTCTCTCTCTCTCTCTCTCTCTCTCTCTCTCTCTCTCCTTTCCCTTCATTTTCTCACCAAATTGGTTAGAAAAAATTTTGGTTGAATCAAGGGAATAATTTTCCTCCAATTTCTTTCCCTCCCATTTCCACCCCTCTCCCAAACATGAAAAAAAAAAATTTCCCTCCTTTTCTTTCCATTGCTTTTTTTTTCCTACCATTTTCTCACTTCCCAAACATAGCCTAAGGAGATGCGGCTCTATGTAACGTAGCAGAGGGTAGAAAACAGACGGTTGAGATCCACCGATCTATAAGAATATGAATTTTGAGATTTTATATAAAATTTTCGTCGACTTATTTGATCTATTTTTATATTTTTTTTAAAAAAAATTAAATTATAAAATTGTAGATTTTAATAAAATTTACAACTTTATAGTTGAAAATTTTTCGAATAAACACAAAAAAAATATATTAAAATAATGACAAAAAAAATTTTGATCATCATTTTTATACTCGGATTCTCACCATGTTGTTTTTGTAGTTTTGTATTTATTCTAATGTCGTACTCGGATTCTCATCGTATTCTTTTTCTTATAATTATGATAATAATATATATAATTATTCTTTTTCCTATAATTATTTTTTAGTAATGGGAAGGAGAGTTGTATCTAAAATAGCAAGATTTCTGACGTCTAACCCATTATATGTTTATAATATGGGTTTGTCAATAAACCATAAATACCACCTAGTTATATATATATATATATATATATATATATGGGTGATAAAAATCGTTATGCCATGCGATATTTTAATTTTTGGTGTGTCAAGTGACATTTACTCGTATTCTAAACAAGCCATGTGACATTTGTATTAATTGGTAGAAATTTATAAAGTCATTTAATTTATTTAAAGAATGTAAAAAATCTAATATTATAAATAAATATTTAATTAAAATAACAATTATAAAAGAATAATCTATATACAACATTAAAAATTGTATAAAAATAGTTAAATTATATTATATATTATATAATATTAATTTTTTAAAATATAAATTTATCATATATAATTTTTTTTAATAATATATACACTTAACGTCAATTCTCAAATAATTTTGTATATAATATTTAATATTTCTTCTTATTCTAATAATATATTACAAATAAAATATACTATTTAAATAAAAATAAAAATAATATAAATTAAAATATAAAAAGACTTAAGAATTAACTTTTTAATATTATTTATATGTATGACTTATAATCGTACATCATAGGGATAAAAAACTAGTATTACTTGATAACTCTTCAGCCTTTTAGCTGGTGACTTGTATAGCTGATCTCAGCAGGATAGATCACTAGTACCAGTTTTACATCCCAAGATTTCACTTAAAAATACAAATAAATAATATTAAATATTTTGTTATTGCAATAGTATAAAATATTAATAAACGGAATTACTCATTTAAAACAAATATCACATTACAGTCACACATAGAGTACAAGACCATTCCTGACCTCCGTTAATTCGCAAAAAATTTTTTTGGCTCGCGAGGGACGGACAATAGATGCAACCATGTCCGCTGCCTTCTGCGTGATTTAAATCTATATCAGTGTAGTGGCGAGGAATAATCTTAACCACTGTGCTGCTTGGCTCGTCTTAAAAAAAAAAAGCACATTATGAACTCTAAAATTTTAGTTCCAGGAAAAAGTAATACATAACATGCATAGAATTAATAAAACATGACTTATATAAAGGAAGTAACATATGGCACGACAATTTTATAAATCAAACTTTTTAATTGTATTATTACTGATTTAAAATCAATATATAACCAAAATTTTTATATTTATTTATATATTAATTGAATTGCGAAGCTACCGCGATATAGACAAGTGTTGTTCGTGTGTGTTAGGTTCCCTTGAATTAAGCAAGTTCCAAATAACCAGAGAACACAAGGTTGTCATGACAAAAAATCAGAGTAATTCAAAATATCTGGGTTCTTTTTTTTATTTTTATTTTTTTATTTTTAGTAAGGGTCGAGCGAGATCATCAAGCGCAAAAAACAGAAATTCACATTATAGATAGAGGCAAGTTTACACCGTGGTTATACCAAAAAAGCTCTACATAATCAACATATCACTCAAAATACCACCCAATAAATAACTCGCATGAAGCACCCAGCAAGATATCGGTGAAGAATACTTTACAATGCGAGATCAAAGTTTCGGCACGTAAAATCAGTTCCGGCAATTGTGACTGTACCGATCTATATTTATTATCTTTTATAAGGTAAAATAAAATATCACAATTAACTAAAATTTTTCAGTTCGTGCTATACTGACGGCTGTCGAAATAGACATACCACTATGCTGATTTGCACGTAAAACCACGTTATAGGCATATCTTCACAAGTATAATAGGAGCATACAAGTACGGAAAGAATAAATAGAATGAGCAGGTGGTGAAGGAGTGGAGATGGAGAACCTGTTTAAGAGATACCAATGGTCTTGCCCAAGAGCCACAAGACTAGAGTTAGCTCCAGCATGAAAATTGTGTGAAGGTATGCACGGTCCAACACAAATCCAAACATTGTGATTCCAGCTCGATTGTTCTCAAGATATGTCACTGCTCAAAAAACCATACAAAGTAACACCATGAGAATTAACAATCTTGTCATCAAGAGAATTTTTATTTTTTATATTTTGAAGAAACAAACTACGGGTTCTGAAGCTCGAACATAGCCCATGCGTACACATATTAATCTCTCGCGCCGTGGGCTTTTCTCCAAAAGCTTTTTTTAGTTTGTAGCTGCATAATTCAGCAGTATTAGGCATTATGTGGACTTCATTTGTTATCTGTAATACTTGTTCAGTTGTTGCGATACTAATGGTTATAACATCGCATAGATTGTTGTAATGCAGCAATAAGAAGAAGCATAAACTTTTAAGACTCAAGTTGGATGATTTTTTTTTTAAAATTTTTGGGAGGCCTTAGTAATTTTGTTTTGTCTTATATTAGAGTATATGTTAATCGTATAATGCTTTTTGAAATATTAGAAAAATGCTAACTACTTGAAAATTTCATATCTCTAGTTTATTTTTAAACTAGTGTAGCATCACCTAAACAACATATTTAAAGTCACAATGGAATCCATGACTTTAAACAGGCATTGGTGATGGCAATTGCTACACCACTTGAAGATGGAAAATAAGAGACGCCTAGTACTTGTGGTGACATTATTTAAAATTTTTGGAACAGTTACGTATCAGTCTCTATTTTTATACTGTCATCTCAATAAACATTTTTTTTTTTTTATGATCTCACTAAATCAAACCAAAACATAAACACTTTTTAAAAAAAAAGTTAAATATGAAATAAATTAGATTTTCATGTGCTCGATCTGTTGTATTGAAAATTTTAAATATGTATCTTAAGGCTCCAAAATATTTAATGATTATAAAAACTTTAGAGCCTCAAAACATATATTTAGAAATATTTTTTTGAAAGAATTTTTAAAAAATTGTAAAGCTACCAAAATCAACTTTGTTATTAAAAACCTTTTTAAGATTATATATATAATAATTTTATAAATGTATTTAAAAATAAAAAATTTATTTGAAACAGTTTTTACTTGACAAAACTTTTTTGTTTAAAATAAAGGAACTCACCTAGTGCTTGTCTCTTTTGGAAGGAAATAGTACTAGCATGAGGCTTAACCAGCTTGGTGTTGTCCAAGTCATAATCATCGTCTGGGACATCGTCATCAGAGTCCAGGCCGTTGAGCGGGTGGACCTGATTGCCACCAACCATGGGGGTCTCAGGGTCGGTATCGAAGCACTCAATTGTGGCGCACACGTGCCACTTGGCCGCATGGCTGGTGATCGCTTGAGCCTGATGAGTGATCTTTGCTGCACTCCGCAAGCAAATCAGCAGCCCCGTCACCAGACTCAACGAGCACAGCTACAAAACCATACATATGTGATGTTAATATACAATCACACAGTCCAAATAACCCAATTTTGGTCATTAAGTAGCATTCAAATATCCTAGGAAATAAAGTTGTACAGTGCCAAGGTTGAAATATGAGAGTACCAGCTAGAAATCATAGTTTTTTTTTTTTTTTGGGATAAATTCCACTAAAATGTTGGGGGTATTTGCAAGGTTGATTTTACGAGAAATACATGGACATTTTTTTGTGGGTTATTAATATTATTTTTAAAATAAAATGAAAAATGCTTTTTGGAGCAAGTCTGTATGTCACAGTAAAAGTACATAGTAAAATCATTCAGGACATGGAAGGATCATTTAAATGAGATTAAATAGTATATCAGCTCCACTTATTTCAGGCACTGTGCAAATATAATGAAAAATGCGTTGATGTGACGGCAACTAACTTGCACACTCCATAAAAACTGGGGGCTGATATACAACTACCCATTTAAATGACACCCTAGATTTGCCAATTTGTTCAAGGCACAATTGATTAGTATGTTGACAGTGCCTCTAACTTCAAAAAAATGGTTTTCTAACTTATTATCGAAATTTAGCCGCTCAATTTTAACAGTATGTGCTTCTAGCTTCCGCCAAAATAGATTAAAGTTTGAGGTTTCTTATATTAGCTCATATTTTGCAAAATTGTTTTAGATAAATTGTTTTTTTATAGCGGAACTATTATCAATCCAAAACACACATTATAAAATTTTTTGAAAAATATTGAATATAAAAAAATTATATTTTAATGTGTTCTATAATTTTTATATTCAATTTTTTTAAATTATTTTTAAATAAGTGTTTTAAAGCTAAAAAAAATATAAATCTTCAAAATATATATTTAAAAGTATTTTTTGAAAAAAAAATCACTAACAAAAAGTTAAAGCACAACAAAATCTATCTTTTGTGAATTCCAAAAACATTTTCCCCAAAAAGTATGTGTTTTAGAGTAATATAATAATAATAATCACACAAAATATGGGGTTGCGGATTGATAAAAAAGTCTCAGGGATATCCGTGTACACTTTCAAGGGATAGAAGGGATGCATGCTTGGTTGGCAATTTCGGTGGGATAGTTGTTTGCCAGCACGGTGTATAAAATTAAGATCGTGAACTAAAGTATTGAGTCTATTGACAGCAATTGGCTGAAGTTATGTGGTGGACGAACAAACGGTCTTTGTATATCATTGAATCAGGCAAGCAGCATGTGATGGCAAAAGAACGATATAGGTTGCATGAATCAAGCAATCAGATTTTGTGCAGTGGAGGAGGAAATTACTTTAGATTTGGATCAACCTTAGCTCGATCCGTATTATTTATTAGGTAATATTAAAGCTCCCAAAGGTGGGACAAGTTGGGATCGAGCACAGGATGCATCGGTCCGTTTGGCCCAGCAAAGGGTGTTTGAAAAGCGCAAAAATAGATAGCCAGTGTCAAGGACGAGCGGTGTGGTCTAGAAAGTTGAGGTTCTATTCATGTCAAGAAAGAAAATAAATTTTTTCTTTTCTTTAAAAAAGAAAAAGTTCGAGACAGCGGTCTGCTCTGAACTCTAGAAACTTGTCCAAATAACGGTAGCGTATTAACTAATGGAAGGGAAAATTTCTTCTACTTGATAAAAAGAACATTTCAAAATATATCAATTAGTATTAATCTAGCTGATTAACGAAAGAAAAAAGTCATTCATCAGGGGCCCCTGACGGCCCTGATGCAATCGGGGCCATCAGAGGTCCCTCGGGATGTGTGTATTCCGAGAGGCCTACGGACGGCTCCGATTGCATCAGGACCGTCAGGGGCCCCTGATGAACAGCAGCACTCCTAACGAAATTGAAAATTAAAAATAAATTATGATCTGTTCATAATAAATGATTAGTCGATAGTTCGAATGTCAATAAGCGTGAGTTAAAAAGAACTTAGTATATTACTTTGTTCATGGTTAAGATGTAGGTTAAAAATTAAATTCGAAATCACACAGTTTAAAGAAATAAAAACATGTCAAAATGCATTATATTACTTGTTCCAGGAATTTTCTTTGAGAAAAGAAAATTGTCTTAAAGCACGCTGATCATCTCAGAAAAGGTATGAAAAAACTCAAAGTGAGAAAAAAAAAAAGGTTCAAGAGAGCAGTGGAGGATAATAAAAAATAAAAGTAATATATAACTAATAGAAAATAATATTATTCTAATCTATATATAAACAGGATCATTAAATAACTAAAATAATAACCTGACCAAAAAATATAACAAAAATACGCGAAAATACTATTTGTCTCTAAGTTTTTTATTATTTTAAACTATTTCTAAATAAGTTTAGATATGAAGTTAGATGCATGGACAATTTGACAGATGATACAATAATTAATTAGATATATGATAATACAAGGTCAGAGATAAACTTAAGCTATATATATATATATATATATATATATATATATATACTTGCTCTTAAACTTAGGAGGACAAGATATATGAATTATTGCATATTAGCTCTTAATCTTTAAATTTCTTATAAATCATCTCATCATTTTAAATGTTCTACAAAACAGCTTCTTTCTTTTGAAGGTAGTATAAGAAATATTTTAAATGCTATACATATATTTTTTTAAAAAATATTAAAAATATAAATTTAGTATTATTTTTTACTTTTATATTTAATATTTTTAAATAACATTTTTACATAAATATTTGAAACTTTAAAATTTTAACAGTTTAAATATTAATCTATTACTATTTTGGAATCTTACAATGCTTATCTAAATGACTAAATTACTTTAAAAAGAATTAAAATGTAAAAATATATAGTTTGATATAATTTTATTTAATTAAAATTTATTTTAAAAATATTTTTGAATAAATTTTGAATAATATAATTAAACAGATTTAAAATTATGCAATGGAGAAACTGTGGAAGTTGCGTATATGTAACTCTACCAAAGATATACTCACAGCAAGCTCGCCGGCGGTGAAGAGGTTGACCTCTGACTTTGATCTAGTAGTCAGTAGCAATGCAGCAAGTAATGTAGCAGTAACAATAACGAGGCAAGCAACGATGAACCCCCTGAACCGGTGACTGATCACCTTCAGCTGTCGTCGTATGCGGAGGTGCTGCCCGAGCACCGCCTCCACCTCCGCCGCCGCCGCCTCCGGACCTTCGACACCGGAGAAAACCGCAGCGAATTCCTGCAGCCGTAGTATCTGTAGATGACAGATGAGGCGGAAGAGCACGCATGCTAAGAAGAACGTGCCCGTACGGTAGATCCACGACGCGAGCTCGGCGGCGCATGCGACGGCGTCGCTGGCGATAGGGTTTCCCAGGAAGGGGATTCGGCTGCCGCCGGCAAGGTACCACCAGAGTTTGTACGCTGTTTCCAACGCGAAGCAGGGGAGTACGAAGCAGCAGAGCAAGCATAGTGATCTGTGAATATATGTTGCGCATTAGATCGATAAATGTACTAAATCACCGAACAAATCAGCATTCGATCAATTATCTAATTTAAAAGCAAAGCAAGCGCAGTGATCTGTAAATATTTTGTTACCAGCATAGATCGATAATCGTTAGTAGAAAAAATATATAGAAAATTCCAAATCAAATCAACATTCGATCAATCATCTAATCAAATACAGCAGAGCAAGCAGAGTAATATGTGAACATGGTTGCCCGCATTAGATCGATAATAATCAATAAAACATATATGCAGTAAATCCCCTGTTAAATAGAAATTTGATCAATTATCTAAGCGAACACAGCAGAATCTGATAGTGCATCGAACCTGTTGAGCTGAATGGTGTAGCTCTCCCTGACGCGATCAGTCTCGCCGGCGAGAACTTTATCTAGCAACAACAATCGCCGTAGACCGAGCCTCCGGAGCAGGGAAGAGAGCAATACGAACGCGACCGTGGACGCAGCGGAGAGAGAAAGCTGAACCACGACGTCGAATGGCCGGCGATGAGGAGAGTAAGCTAACACGAAGTGCGAAATGGCGGGGACGGCGAAGGCGAGGAAAATGAATATGAACCAGGACACGGTGGCGCAGATGGTGGAGGACTGATCCAGCCACAGCCACCGGAGGCAAGAGCGGAAGCTACAGAGCTCGTCGTCCGCACGCGAGAAGCAGCGCGTGTACAGCTGCGCTCGGGGTTTCCTCGCCGCTGCTGGCGATGGCAGTAGAGGCGCCGCCGCCGCGACGTCGCTTCCGGCCATCGATCGGTCAGAGAACGGGAGAGAAATGGATCTCTTCGGACACTTTTAGGCTCTTTAGGATTGTTAATTTATCGCGCATTGCATACGAGGACAATTGTATTTATAGGAGCTCAGATACTCGAAATTACCTTCAAACACCTATAGAGCAATAATCTTAAAAGTTATTGAGGTAATTCCTTTTGAATCCATATATTTACCCCGCTTTTTATCTTATTTTCTTTTTTAATCTATTGTGTATTTACATGCTATTTAAACAGTGGGACGCTTAGGATCGGATAGTTGAAATTTTGACCTTATGAAATAAAATTTTATGTTTGGATTTCGCAAATGCCATCCACAAAAATTAAATTTTTTCGATTGGTGGAATATAAAACGATACCATCCGTAAATTTATCTGTTAAGACGGTCATACAAAAATAAACTAGTTACGGTCATATTTTCTCCACAATAATCTCAAAGAAACATGTTATTGAAACAAATTTTGTTGTAAAAGCCTCTATTTGACAAAACATTGACCGAAAAATTTATAATATTTTGAAAAATTTATAAAATTATTTTAAAATATATAGATGAATATGATTTGTAAGAAAATCTGAATACAAAAATATAGATCTTTAGTCTGTTTTATAATTTTGTATTTAATTTTTTTTAAAAATAGTAAATACTTCGAAAATATTTCTAAATAAATAATTTAGATTTTTAAAATTTTATAATTAGTAAAGATTTAGAAACATAAAAACATCTATTTATATTTAGTTTAGAGAAGAAATTTGTATAGAAAGATTATAGAGTACATCAAATTTAAATTTTTTTTTTTTCAAAAAAGACTTATTAATATGTATTTTGGATTGATTTAATAATTAGCATGAGTTTTAAAATGCCGAATTGTTTGACATTTTAATCGGATTTTATATCTTTACAAGATACTATGTTATAAAATTAATTTATTATCCAAAAAAAATAGCAGGTAAAATACAAAAATAATTAGATATGAAATATATGGATACGCCGGTTACAGTACTTGCAACTGTGTAGAGACCAAGACACTAACAATAGCACGCTCAAAATATCTACTTTTATCGAAGGCCAGTTAGGTCCATCAAGGCCACAAACGCCACGTTATATTACTTATGGAAGCGCAAGTGGTAATCGTTGAAGACCAAGACAACAGTGTTGATCCGTTTGATGTTTATGATAATTTCAGACTCATGGTTAAAGCAACAGAGAAATAAGCCATAACAAGATTCCACTATACTTTATATATTCGTAATTATTTAGGATCTAACTTGATTGAGTTTAAGTTTGCAAATTAACGAAAAAATCTGAATGTTTTTAACTGGCGAAAGAAGCTTACCAGTCAACGTATACTTCAAACTATAGCTTATGATATGCTAACACCACTTACTTTTACAGCCGCCATATAAGTTATGCTTCAAGGTAAGTGCACGAGTACGGAGCAATAGCGGCACCGCCTAAGTTCTTTTTTAAAATTTAATTTTTCTTTTTTTTTTTTAACAAATTATATAAGCATGTGGGCCATGCGAGCTAAGCCACCAGCCCAAGCTGAGCTAGTTTATTGTCTGCACCGGTCGAGCTAATTTGGTCGGTACAGACGGTAGTGTGGGTTAGTTGCATATCTATACGGAGCCATAATATAATATATTAAATAGTGAAAATAATTAGTGCTTTAGTTGAGAAATTTATCTTGACCTTTTTATGATTTTGGCTCCCATTTTAATCTTTTTTTTTTCTTTTTTTTGGGAGGGGGTGGGGGTTAGTTTAGTAATTTACATTTTTGTGAACTCAGCAGTCATGTCCTATTTATTTAATTGTTTTAGAAAATATACGATGGAAAAATTGAGACACGTGTCAATCAGTTACGCTGGAGAATCTAATTTTGACCTCGAGTTGTAATCACATGCAGCATGTTCTGGAATCAAACCAAACCCAGAGTCCTAAATTCAAATTTGAAAATAATATTGAAGGAGCCAAAACATGGCGAGAATGACGGAAACCATGTTCTTCACTGCAAATTTCGGGAAAAAAAAATGTCCGAGTTTATTTTTTATTTTTTATTTTTTTATTTCCTTTGTATTTTTCTGGTTTTATTCAGGAATGATCGTCACTTGTAAGTTTATTTGCTCGCACGTAGACCTTATTTTGGCGTCTCTATCTTAAAAGCTGAAAATTAGTATTATATAACATTGGATGGAACGTTATCCGGTACTATTTGTGAATTTAAAAATTATCACAATTATATAAACTTAATCAGTTTAGGGGCAGAGGTTTTAACGTAATTTCAAAAAAAATATAGATGCTACTTATTATCTATTTAAGAAAGAATGCAATGCACGGGTGTCTAAATAGGTACTACTTATAATCTCCTACTAGCGTTCTAGGAAAGAACGTGATGCATGCGTCTCTACACAGTTGCAATCAGTAACCGGTTGAGATTCTAATATACGTAATGTGTGACAATAAACTAGTCGCTCTCCGAATTATTTTTTTGGGATATCGTGTGAATATTGGGCCAGATTATGACTAAGGATTCGCAAGTTAGGAGATGCCGGTGTCGACAGCAATCAGTTCGAGTTCACATAAATAATAAATTTGAATTAATAATTAGGGTTTTGAAGCAACCGGTATTCTTTTTGTGATGAAGGCTTATCTTTCCATATCTATATACATATATATAAAACTGGGAGATAAAAGTCGTTATACCACGTGGCATTTTGAATAATTTTAATTGTGTCATGTGACATTTGCTCTTATTCTAAACAAGCAATGTGGCATATGTATTAATTGATAGGAATTTATAAAATCATATAACTTATTTGAAAAATATGGAAAATCTAATATTACAAAATAAATATTTAATTAAAATAATAATTTATAAAAATAATCTAAATATAATAAAAATTAGTATAAAAATAATTATATTTTATATTATTTATTATTTAATATTAATTTTTTAGAATAATTTTTATTATGTATAAACTTTTTTAACATTATTATTTATATGCATGATTATATATATATATATGACTTATAACCGTGCATCGCACGGGTGTAAAACTAGTATAAAGCTATAACTCGTGAAACTGCATGATGAGCACCGCTCGTATATCATAACGTTCAAGATTATTTTGAGATCAGCGTGAAAAAATTTCATACATAATCGGTATATTTTTATACGATTATGATAATAAGTAAATTTACGGACGACACTATTATCTATTGCGCGCACCGAAGAGTTGTATTTAAGATTTGATGCAAGCTTTTTGAAAGGCAGGTGAAAATTTCTGCTTGTATCGAAACATGCAAATGTGGTTCTAGGATGAGGATCTGGTGCATCGGATTCTACGCGGCGTTCTATATGCCGATATTTAAACTCTATATATATATATATATATATAAACATAAAATTTATAAATTTGGATGAGATCTATAATTTTATTTTATTTTTTTAAAAATTGATTTTAAATAGGTGTTTTAGAACTCCAAATTCTTAACAACTTAACGAATTTTAAAAACTATTTTAAATCTATTAAAACTTTAGATCCTAAAACTTATTTAGAATTATTTTTTTTTTTAAATTTTCAGTATTAAAGTTGTAGGTCTTATCAAAATATATAATTTTTATTTTAGATTATATATATATATATATATATATATATATATATATATATTTGAAGATGATGTATGAAGCAGTGTGTCAAATTCGGTATGGATAATCCTCATCAAATTCGGTAATGCCTAAAAGCTGGATCACACGAAGCAGAGCGTGCTGTCTGACCATGTTAGCGGACATGCACCCATGCTCATCGTTCTTCATCACGTCGTAACAAATATCTTATCGTTTTGGCAACTTAACTATAAATTTCGGCACATGTAACGTATCAAAACCAACATGCAAGCTCCAATATGTTTCTAGCATAATCTAATACCTTCAATGACAAAAATACAAGAACTCCATCACCAAATCCGTAATTTTACGGCACAATCTTAGGATAGAAACAACATGCAAGCTTCATAACACATTCTTTTTTTTTTTTTTTTTTTTTTTTTTTTTTTTTTTTTTGATATTAGCGTGGGAAAAACTATATCCGTAACCGATTTTCTTTGAGCGACCGTTATAACAGGTAAACTTACGGGTGGCATCGATTTCTGTTCCACGAATCGAGGGGTCCCATCCTTACGGGTATGACAGGCCACGGTGCACGCCCTCCGAAGAGAGTCCATTTCAATCTCCACAAGATGTAGCGGAGAAAACTCCCGACATATGTCCGCGGCGTGACACCCGTGGGATTTGAACTTGGGACGTGCAGTTCTTGAGCCGCGCGCCCTACTATCCGTCCCAGGGACGCAGGATAGCTTCATAACATATTCTACAAGTAAGTAAAACTTTGCATGACAAGATCTTCCAAATGACAGTTCATAAGCTCAAACAATCGACATGCGCGAGGTCACTCACCTCCAAACTGGAATTCTTACCAACCGGAACTCAAAGCACTCAATATTTCTCCAAAACTGCACCACTAACGTATCGGAGAAGAGAAGGAGACGTCGGAGCACCAAATGGACCTCGTCGGAGCGGCGGCGAATGACAGCAGCATAGAGAAGGGGAGAGGCGAGATAAGCGAAGAGAAATGTGAAATAATAACAATGAAGGGTAAGAGCGGGCCTACCCCTTAAATATACACTCAATTCGCAGTGGGTTCAATCCAAAATCAATAAACCAGTCCATAACCGGCTCAGGCATGGACTCAACCAGACTCAAAACGAACACCTAACTTTCAGTCGATCGATCAAGAATATCGATTGACCACTATTAAACAGAGTTTTGGCCTCTGCCTGACCTTTCCATTTCGGTCTACCGATCTCAAATCTCGATCGAATGATTTTGATACCGCCCGGGATTAGGGCCTACACGTGGCGGGCGATCCGAGCTAGCGACCGGCACACGTGTCCAATTCTAAGGCCGCACGAGAGGAATCCGGAAGAGAAATACATAGAAGGAAATCAACTTCAGAAGCGGGGTCCGAGACGAGTAAGGAATGCAACGAAACTAGGGAGCATCCGGCGGCCTCGACAGGATCTGAGCTCGGAGGTCGGCTCACCTACCGTGCTGAGCGTATTAAATAGGGCTCCATTAAATGCACTCAGAGCCACCGAGCTACTACCATAAATGCTTTCACAGTGTTGAGGGCTACTCAGCCTAGCCTTGTTAACATTTAAGGCACTCCACCGACCGCGGCCACCGCCATCCTAGGGAAGATGCACCAACGTGGAGCAATCCGAGCCGTCCAGCTAGCGTGATCTCAGCCGTCCAAGGTTCCGAACGAAGTCTATAAATAGAGAGACCCCGTCACTTGTAAAAAGGATTAGAAATTAGAGAGAGAAAAACTCTTAGAGAGAGAAAGAGAGACAAAATCTTGTAATCACCATTTTCAATATAAAAACAACATCAACTGCCGGCGGGAATCCCACGCCGGCACGCGATTTTTCTCCCCGGAGCTCATTCCGGGATTTTCCACGCAAAATTGATCGACCTCCATCTCCCGTCTCGGCCTTATCTTCTCCTCGCTCCTGTCACTACCGAGCCTCCGTCGGCGTGTCGACTAAGAGCCGGTTGCGACTCGCGCTATCAGATTTACAAAAAAAAAGGGTCTTACTGTAATAATAGTAGTAACTAGCTAATATAAAATTATACGATGGCTGCAAATAATAATAACAACAACATTTCAATTACTACTATTATAATGATATTTACTTTCTAAAGAAAATTACTATCCACCCCCTCAAACTATAAAACTTACTAATCAACCCTTCCCCCATCACATCTCCATCACATCAACCATCATTACTAATTTAAACTGCATTCGGACAAAAATATCCCTAACTATTTGGATGCCGAGATCTACAACTTTCATGTTCAATTTTTTTTTCAAAAAATGCTTCTAACTAGGTATTTTTGATATCCGAACTGTTTTCAGCGGATTTCGGACCGAGGTCTACACTTCGGACCTCAAAAATATTTATTTAGAAGTATTTTTTGGAAAAATTTTCAACATAAAAGTTGTAGATCTCGACGAGATCTACAACTTTCATGTTAAAAGTTTTTCCAAAAAATACTTCTAAATAGGTATTTTCAATATCCGAACTGATAATACATACGAGAATATTTTCGTCCGAAATTTTTTGAAACAGTAAATGGGGGGCCTATAAGTAATAGAGGGGGGCTGATCAGTGAAAATAAAAGTATAGGGGGCTGATAAGTAAATCTCCCAAATTTCTATTATTGTACTATAGAATTGTTATAATATAGTGATACTATATTAGTTATGATAACAAAAATATTAGTATTATAATTATCATAATTGATTGTTAGCGTTAATTTTAAATAATTAATTATAGTAATAATGTTATAAGAGCTCAACTTTATGAATTAATTATTTAAATAAATTTGGAAACAGTTGATAAGTAATTAGACGAGGGAATGGAAATTAAAAACGGATGGGGTTTCATTCAATGTCGTTCGCATGGAATTTTCATTCATCCAATCGATAATCAACCATCCTAATTCCATTAAACAAATATGTTATCTATTTAAATTAAAATAAAAAAATATTTTCCATTAAAACAATTATAAAATAATTATAATTTTTCCGTTAAATAATGAGTGATGCTGTTTTACCAATGGCATCAAAAACCAAATCTGTTATCTAATTTGATTAAAAAAAAATATAGTAGTATGTTTTTTAATATAATCGAATATAAAAATTTTAATTTAGATTAGATACACAACTTTAAATGTTAAATTTTTTTTTAAAAAATATTTAAATATGTGTTTTTAAGATTCTAAATTTTAAAAGTTTTGAAACGAACTTAAAAATAGTTTTTTAAATATGTTAATACTTAGAGCCTCAAAATATTTTTCTTAAACAATTTTTAATATTAAATTTATATATCTTATTAAATTTTATAATTTTTATATTAAAAATTTTTTATTTTTTTGATGAATCTTTTGATAGTTTGGTAGGCTTACAAGAATTTTCCTAAATAAATATGGGATTAAAAACTATTTCGATTCCAAACACCCCAATTCCTGAACCAAATACCCTCGTTAAAAACTTAAAATTTAATTCATAATTTGTTTTGTATGGTAGGGTATACAATTCGCACTAAAAAAACATGGCCAAAAGAAATGCACTTCAAAAGTGGACACGTCGATAGACGCCCCGGGTCCCGCCCACCAATACCCCACCAAAAGAGCATCTCAGCTGAGATTAGATCTTCTACGACGAAAACCACAAGCTCTATGACATGTGATCTGAACCGTTTATCCAATTTAGCACATATCATAAATTTTTTATTAATTTATCTGATTTATTTTTAAATATTTATAAAATATAAAATTATAAATTTTGATATAATTTATAATATTATAGCTAAATAATTATTATTTTTTTTAAAATAAATAATTTATTAAAGTAATGATATAAAATTTTGATTATTCATGATACGCGGTAGATCGAATAAACGGCCTAGATTTTCGCTACATGTGATAATCCGATCTCATCTCGGTCACTCCAACATTCCACCAAAAACAAGAAGAAAAATCAAATCAAAACAAAGTCGCCGAAAAAAAATCACCCAAATAAAAAAAACAAATAAACAAAAGGAGAGGAGAGGGAAGGGGGGGAGGTGGTGGTGGTGGGGAGAAAGGTTGAAGAAGAAATCAATCAAGCAAAGGAGATATCAGCACTCATCTCCTTCCCTTAATCAATCTTTCTCCATTTTTTTTTTCCTGCGATCTGATCGCAGAATTAACAATCGACGATCTCCGATGCGGAAGCCGACGGTGGCGGGTCCAGCGGTTAATGGGTTAGCAGGTCCGGATACTCTCGAGATCCGATATCGCGGCGTCAGGAAGCGGCCGTGGGGCCGGTTCGCCGCAGAGATCCGCGATCCGGTGAAGAAGGCACGTGTGTGGCTCGGCACCTTCGATTCCGCCGAGGCCGCCGCACGTGCGTACGACTCCGCCGCCGTCGCACTCCGTGGACCCAAGGCCAAGACTAACTTCCCCTTCCGGCACGTGTCCCTGCTGCATCCTCCCCACCGGCCGACGTCGAGCTCGATGAGCTCCACTGTGGAATCGTTCAGCGGGCCCCGTAGATCTGCTCCGAACCCGCCGCGGGTCAACTCCTACGCCAGTAAGATGACGCCACGAGTCCCCGCTGGCGACGATGAATGCCACAGCGACTGCGGCTCGTCATCGTCCGTCGTCGACGCGTCGGTGTCCGACACGTGTCGCACGCCGCAACCGTTCGATCTCAATCTTCTCCCGCCGCCCGATGACGGTGAAGGCAGTGATCTATTGTGCTGTACTTCTCTTCGACTGTGATCGGTCTGGAGATGATCTAGTGTTTCTTTTTTTTTTTTTATATATATAATATTTTTAATGCTTTTTATCCTGAAAAATGTGGAAGCGCGGTTTGAGATAATAGTAATTAGATCGGTTCTGGTGCTTTTGGATCTGTTATTGTACAAAGAAGATCTAATTGGAAATGGATGATGAGAAGGGGGAAGAAAAAGAGAAAACCATGATGCCTTTAAATGAGATACACATACTTTGTGGCTAACATTTTCTGTTTCTTTCGAGTTTTGCTGATTTTTCATTGATCACTTTGGTTCTATGTGATGCAGAATGTTGATTATCAATTATGTGCAAGAGAATGTATGAGTTGGTTATGTAATGATTCTTCGATTGCGGATTCAGGTAGTTTCATTCTGGATGTGAATTGGTTATGTCATGATTCTTCGATTGCGGATTAGGTAGTTTCATTCTGGATGTGAAATTGTTATGTTATGATCCTTCGATTGCGGATTCAGGTAGTTTAATTCTGGATATGAATTGGTTATGTCATGATCCTTCGATTGCGGATTCAGGTAGTTACATTCTGGATGTGAATTGGTAATGTCATGATTCTTCCGTGTTTTTTGGTCTGATGAACAGAATCAAATCCGTGTCAATTCTGTTCCTTACTGGCATTTTCACTTCTTTGTGATATACGCGGTTATTTTTGGCTTCTGTATTCAGATTTTTGTTGATATGATCTTAGATGAACTGTTCTAGATGAGCTAGTTTTTCTTTTTTTTTTTTTCTTTTTCAATCTGTTATTCTCTTCAACTGTGATGTTCCTGGAGATGATCAAGTTTCTCTTATCTTTTTAATCTTTGCTTTTTTATATGTTTAAAGCTTCTTTTTTTTCCTTTTGTATGCTGAAAAATGTGGAAGGAGATGAAGTTATTGTAATTTGGATCTGTTTCTTGTACAAAAAAGATCTAATCGAAAATGGATAATGAGAAGGGGGGCCAAAAAGAGAAAATAAGGATGCATTTAAATGAAATATACATACTTTTTAGTTAATATTTTCTGTTACTTTGATATTCATGTTATGTGAAATGTAGATTGTCATTTATATATGGATGAATTGGTTGTTCGACTACTGGTTGATGCAGTTTCATTTCAGATTGATGCAAAAGTAGAGAAAGATATAAGAAACTAGTAGGATTTGTTTGCGGCCTGATGTTCGGAATCAAACCCGTGTCGGTTTTTGTTTCCCTGTCAATATTTATCGCTTTTTTACGGTATATGCAGTATTTATTTGCATCTTGGATTTGTTATGTTTCTAGCCTGGTTTTAGTTTCTAATTGATGTTTTAGGAAACATGGTTGTTGGTTAGCAAAATACCAAGCTTACAGTTTCTGGACGGCACGTGCCGGATTCATTGGAATCCGGCACTCTTGCCCGTTCTGGCCATCTCGTCACGGTCAGCACGGATGATTCGTGCAGATTTTGCCGTCCGGCTCGTGCCGCACAGTTGGCTTGATTTTGTTTTTCTTTTTAATATAATAGGTACTACTATTGATTTTTCTCCTCGCGAGAGGAGGAAGATGAACATAACGGGTCTCAGAACGTGACCCATTTTAGGTTGCATCCGGAGCGACCTATTCATGTTGCCACAACTTTTTTTTTTTTTAAATTTTTTTTTGAGTTTTAATTGTAAATCTTATTATTGTTATTATTAAAATAGTATAAGTAGAACTTATAAAATATTACGGTGCGTTTTGAATTTGGTATATATCAAAATGCTGTTTGGTGAATGGATTTTTGGTTCTGGTCAAATGTTAACTGTTCTATTGAGATTCCGTGGTTTTGCTGTTTCGAAGATGTTCAATTTCCACCATTGAGGTGCGATGAGTATAATTTGTGATTAACAGAATAATATTTGATGCATTGCCCAGAACATTGATCTTGTCAGAAATTCACGTTCAAAAGATTGGTCATTCCCCTGCATTACGCAGCTTGCAATTTGCCAATTATAATTAGAGGAAATTATTGTTCTTATCCGAGCATAATTAGAGTTATCAGAATTTTTAATATAATCTAATTGTTATATTTATAATTAGAGGAAATTATACTATGTATCAGGATGTGTCATTCACATTTGGATGTATGGTACGTAATTCTGATTACGCCTTAGTTATTTTTTATTTCTGAAAAATAGTATTCTAATTTTAATCTCTCAGTACTCTAATCACATATCGTATGCCTATTTCATACAATTTATTTTTGAAGATTAAATAGAAAGTGGTAATCCTAAATATAACATAGATGGAAAACATCATATATATATGTATATATATATATTCGTGAAATGTAGATTGTGGCTATAGAGCAGGGAATGAAGATCCTCTGTATTTAGAATTTATGCACCGCTTTGTATGTCGGCACTTAGAGCAATATCTATATATATATATTTTTTTAAAAAAATCTATATATAAATAATAGATTTGATGATATCTTAAATTTTTATGTTTAATAATTTTTTTTAAAAAATACTTTTAAATTTGGATGCAGATAATTCAAATCCATAGAGCAGGTAGGTAGGATTGCGGGTCTGACTGAACCGTAAAAAATAGTAATCCAAACCGAGTTAGAGGCAACGTAGTGGCTATTAATATTAGGTTCTAGTGGGTCTAAAACCAGCCTGCTTCGTCCCATCTCGAGCCTCTATAAGTCACGTACGCTCCTGCCGCCGCCGCCGCATCTTTTCTCTTGGCACTAGTGAGTTCGCCGGAGATGGTGGTGGCGGCGCGGAAAGCTGCGGCAGAGTGCCCGAAGAAGGTGGCTAATCTCATCGACCTCGCCAACGTTCCTTCAAAGCTCCGTGAATTTCTAGGTCAATCACAGATCTCCCGCCTCGGTTGCTTTATACGCGTCTGGTCTTACATCAAATCTAATAATCTCCAGGTCCAGTCGATTTTTCTTTTCTTCTTCTTAGAATTAAATCAATTCGTAACATGCATTTTAATCTAATTTTGAGTTTATTCCTCCTATATGATGATGATAAAATAAGTCCAGTGAATTGCTTTCCTGCCGGTATTGTAGAATTTATGGTTTCTTTATGATAGATGATACTAATTCCATGTGGATGGCGGAATTGAGAGATTAAGGACTTAAGATTTCGGGTGTGCTCTATTCCGGTTTGTTTAATAGTTCGTAGATAGTAGATTGTTGAACAAGTTAAATTTAAAATATGAGCTTCATTGTATGCTATAAGTTAGTTATTGATCATGTTCCGTTATGTTGTTGTAGGAATGGATTGAAGTATATGTTAGTCTTATGTTATACTCAGTTTGAACTTGTTGGGGTTTACTACATCATATTTCCATTGTTTCTCCTATCTACCAACCCTCGTGCTCAATCGAACTGCAGGAGGAAATGGAAAGTTTTTCTCTTGCTCCATGGTTGGTGGAGTGTGCTATTCTTGTGGCTTTTCATTATTCAGAGTTTAAATTTAAAATGTCATCGAAGTCTGTAGATATCTGGTTTCGATTATGTTCATGTTTGATGGAGAATTGGAAACATTACATTAGTGGTATGGTACTCCACTAATTTTCCTGACCTTTTTCATTTCTAATGAGTGTAAGCCTTACCCTAGGAAAAATGGGTACTCCACTGTTGCTTAAATTGCTGCAATTCTGTGGGTAAGAGTTCAGTCTTGTATTTATCTCAAAAAAGTGGTTAGTCAAAAACCATGGCAAACAATCTTCACCACCACCTTGTTGACATGCTGTGTTTTCTTTAATGTGAGAGATTATCTCCTTTCACTAATGATTTATAGTAATATCAACAGAGTGGGGAATGGATAGGAGATTATTCCCCATCCCCGTCCCCGAATTTGATCCCCCCTTGCCATCCCCATGCCCGTCCCCGACATAGAGGGAAATTCCTTCCCCATCCATGTCTCCGCCCCCGTTGGGTTCCGGAGGGAACGGGGAATTTGTTTTCCCCATAATTTTTATTTACAAAAAAATCAAAATCATTTTTTAGATACATAGTCCAAATCAAATTATAAAATACCAAAAATACATATAATCAAATTAAAAGTCAAGCCATTTCAACAATCTAAAAATAGTGCAATAAATATATATAATATTAATATATAAATATATATTTAATATATTATAATATTATATCATATATGAAATTCTTGGGGCGGGGGATGGGGTCCCATCCCCGTTCCCGACCCCTACGGGAATTTTCTTTTAAAAATTTGCTAGTCCCCCCATTCCCACATATCCACCAATCCACATCATTAAAAAAAAAGTTAGGAGCATTGTTTGGAAAAATTTCTAATATGAACATTATATATTTTGATTAGGTTTATAACTTTTATGTTAATGATTTTTCCAAAAAGTGCATCTAAATAGGTGTTTTGGGACTCCAAAACGTAACGGGGTTGAAGTGGGTTTGAAACCCGTTAAACTTTTGAGTTCCAAAATTCTACTTAGAAGCATTTTTTTTGTAAAAATTTTTTAAAATAAAAGTTATAGATATCATCAAAATCTACAACTTCATGTTGGAAGCTTTTCTAAAAAATGCTCCTACTACATTCTTTTTTTTTAATCCCCATCCGACCCCGACAGAAAGTCTCCGACCCCGAAGCCGTCTTATATGGGACGGTAAATCGGGGTTTTCTATCGGGTCTGTGGTAAATTGACATCCTACTAAGCCTAGCTAAAAATGCCCTATACCCACGAGTTAGAGGATTCACAGTTACGGTACTATTCTTGTTAAAGGCCGCGTCTAGGCGCACTAAATGAAAGTGCGTCTACCTTGGATCCGGGCAAGGCTACGTTTATAAGGCGCAGCCTAAGTGCTGGCGGGCTTTTAGAGGCATCTCGGCGCTTGGCTGCGCCTTATAAGGTAGGGTCCTAAAACTTCTGGAAAAAAATGTAGGAAGTAAAAAAAAAGAAAAGTCAAGCATTCGACCCACGTGTAATAGAAACACTTGTGTTGATAGAGCAACCGTGGCTACGTTCCTTTTTCTTCTCTTCATTTTCTTGTTCTTGCTATTATCATTATTAGCTGCTAGTGTTGTGTATATTTCTTTTATTTTTTATTGTGCCCTCACTTTTATCGGGCGTGCGCCTTGTCGTCCGCCTTGTGCGTAGGCTATAGGATACCATTTGCGCCCCGGTAGGCCTGCGCTTTTGACAACTTCGGCGGTTCCTTAAAACCAAATTTTTACTCAGGACCGCAAACCGGACCGAGGACCGAACTTCACCGATTCCTATAACCCACATCTTACTATAAGACATATATTATACCATAATTGGTATAGGACGATATGGTAATATCCAAGTTTAATTCCGTGTACTCACAAACCACATTCTTTTGCTTTTTGAATTTCTCTGAACATGTTATACAGCATTTTCTTTCGTCGGTTCTATGGTTGTGCAGCAGGAATTAAGATTTTGTTAGATGAATGAACAGATACTAACCAGAACTGGTTTGTTCTTCAGGACCCGAACAATAAAAACATTGTCAACTGTGATGAAAAGTTGAAGAGCATATTAATGGGCAAATCCAAAGTTGAGCTTGCAGAACTTCCTGCACTTATCAAAATTCATTTCCCCAAGGAACCAAAATGAGGGACTTTACATTCCAAACTTCTCTAAGATGAACAGGTTGAATTCTCTCTCTCTCTCTCTCTCTCTCTCTCTCTTTTTGGCAGATTAAAATGGACCAGTTGAAGAAGGAATATATATCTTTTCCGATGAGAGCATTTAAGTATATTGACGATGGCACACAAAGAATCAGCTCAAGGAGAAGACTGTTGGTCCTGGTGAATGTTGTTGTACATTTTCTAAAAACAATCTGCTTGAAGACCGGGAAATTGCAAAGCAGATCTCTCCGTTTTTAAAGTACCTGTGCAAGTTTCTCTTGCTACTTTGAAAACTTCAGCGTAGCGCGAAAATCATATATTTTTCATTATGTAACTCTGGGATGTTAATCTAGAAATATCAATACTTTTTTTATTTTTGCTTGTCCCTTGATCTTAACTTTTACTGCCGTGATGAAAAAAGAGTATTTTATGAAATTCTTTTTGCCTGTCTTGTTTATATTTTATATAAAATTATTAAAATATACCTTTTAATTTAAATTTTTTTTATATCTTTCTTAATCATGTGAAATGAAGACTTTGTTCCTATCTTTTTCTTGAAAGACGAGGAGGGTAACTTTATTATTTTATATGGCCAATGGGAGCATACAAAAATTATTTTTAGTTAGGCGGTATATTTTGACAATTTTAAATTATGAGATATATAAAAAGACAAATACCTGAAGTATATATATGTATTGTAAAATAAATTTATTCAATTGGCTGCAAATAGCAGAAAATGTTACTTGGCCAGACTTTGGCACCGTGTGACAATCATCCATCTGTGATACTAGGCGGCTTTCATTTAGTTATTGGATGGTTAATGACTAGTTATTATATTAGTTTTTACGTAAATTAAAGATCAAACAGCCGAAAAATGCCACATTAGTTATAGCTTTTTTTTTAATTGCTGGGAGAGTTTGCTTTTGTCTGTAATCATATTATTTTTGAGAGATCGTCGTAATATATAAATTTACGGATAACTTCGTGTCGTATTTCATATATCGAAAGTTTTAATTTTTCGATTTTAGTAGATATTACGGGGTATAGAGAGGATAAATCTCGCACCTTCTTGACTAGCTGAAAATATTTTTTTTTTTTTTTTGTAAGCGAGTATTATATTAGAACAGAACAAAATTTACAACAATTCTAGGCTCAAAAAAAAAAATAGCCGCAATCACTTTACAAACCCAGCAGTAGAAACAAGAAGCAGTAACCAAATTGAAAAGGAATTTCTATGAATGCAAAACTGCTTTTTACAAACTCAAAACCAATTCATCAGCCTCTAATCATCAGATTTGTCAAGGCCTTCCAATATTTCAGTTCTTCCAAACAATAATGCTCCATGCTGGACAACAGAATATTTCAGTTCTTCCAAACAATTCAACAGCCTCTAATTTTACCACCATATCAGCAGTCCAGTAGCTAACTGGACAGAATGCTCTAGCTGCAAATCAACCAAAAAACCAGCAGTACCCAAATTCCAGATAGTAAAAGATGCTCGATAACAGGCTTATGTACGAATGGGAAAACATTGGATCAGGTATCAGTCCAAGTATAAGAAGATAAGCACTAGAACTTAAAGAGAGACTAATCCTTTTAGATGGCATCAAGAACTTTAGCTAAATAGATTATTTTTTAAAAAGCATTAGATCATGAGAAAATCCCCCAAATCGTGCCCAAGCATCATCTTGTCTTGTACAAGCTAGTTAAGGAGGTAACCTTTAACTCTAAAGAGCACCCACATAATTTCCAAAATCTTTTTCGGGAAGATACTATCAGGTTTTATGGATTCCGAATACTCGGGACTTGCACAAAACAAAACTTCTCTTTTCACATAAAGAGTTTCTTTTTTTTTTTTTTTTTTTTTTTTTACCACCAGAAAGAACAAAACTTCCCAAACACAAAGTCTAGGGCCCACATCAAAATCAAAACCCTTTTTGACAGAATTCCCAGATTTTATGGGAGACTAATACTCGGGTTTTACCAACAGGAGGATAACCCAGTCTTAGCTATATAGTACAAGGGACAACACCACTGGACACTAGGTTGTGTTCATTCTCATAAACAAAATGCTTTTTTTAAAAAATAGAAAACTTAGCCTTAGTAATGAACCATCTAAACTAAGGAAAAATCAACTCTAAATAGTTCAGCCACTAATCATTAGAAGTTCAGGATTTAGAATCATCATTTCCAAAAGGTAACAAAATTATGAATATAGGGATAAAGAGTATGGATGGGAATCCTTACCCTCCACCAGCCTATTTCGGTGCCTTCCAAATTATTCAACAATGCTTGTTCAGCTTTCCCCAAGTCTCTTTGACGAACATTTCCTAGTTGAAAACAGTTTTCTCCATTATTGCAAACCAATGTTTCTGCAGACAATCAGGAAAATTTGTAAGTCTCAATATAACTGCATTTTTAATATCCAAGATAATTCTAAGTGGGTCAGAGCTGATTTTTTGGAAACTTTTAAGATTTCTAGCCCTCCATATGTGGTATATGGTTGCTGTTAAAGTCACTCTTCTCATTCTAGCTATTCCTGATTTCCCTTTCAGTTTTTTTACTATCCATACAATATGCATGCTCCAAATGATATTTTGTGGTTTGAGTCCAATCCAATGGCAAATAGAAAACCAGATTTGAGAAGAAAATTTGCAGCTGAAAAAGAGATGATCAACGCTTTCATCCTCTCCACAGAATGTGCAATCTTTTTGTATAGAGAGGCCCCTGTCAACAAGATTTACTTTAGTAGATAATCTGTTTTTGCAAACTAACCAAGAAATGAAAGAGTTTTTAGGGATACACCTGGGGTCCCAGATAATCTTTGCCCAACTCGGATTGGAGTTAACTCCCTTTAAACAAGCATAGGCAGATTTAATAGAAAAAATGTTACTGGGCACCCAACGGACAACATCTTCCCTGCCATTTAAAGTGATGGAAGATAAAGATTTTCTAAGATCAGTTATATCATTGTACAGCTTACTAGGGATTCTCCAGCCCCCCCTCCTAGCCATATTTGCAACAGTGATATTTCTATTAATACCCAAGCAGTCTATTTCAACATCAGAGATAAAATTTGAGAGAGGGCCAATTGATAACCAATTATCATAACAGAAACTTGTAGTAATACCATTTCCTACTTGAATTTTAAAGTAGGACTTAAAAAGGTTTCTGATTTTCAGAATCTTCCTCCAACACCATTCATCATTTTGAGAGCAGTGAATCTGCCAAATAGAACTATGCTTTAAGTGATAAATATGAATCCATTTTACCCAAAGACTATCTTTTTTTGAGGCCAAAGCCCAAAGATGTTTAGCAATGGCTGCTTTGTTCCACAAATGTAGATCAATAATTCCAAGCCCACCTTCCTTTTTAGATTTACAAACATCTGCCCAAGCAACAGAAGCAAAAGAATTATTAGTTGATCCAGACCACAAAAAATTTCTACAAACTCTTTCAATTTCACAGATTATAGAGCTAGGGAGTATAAAAATTTCAGTCCAATAGACTTGCATAGAAAAGATGATGGCTTTTATGAGTTGAAGTCTCCCTGAATAGGATAAAAATTTTCCAGCCCAACCAGAAATTTTTCCTGTTATTTTATCCACCAGAGAAAGGCAAACATTTCGTGAAAGTTTACTAGATATGAGAGGAACCCCAAGATATTTCACAGGAAGCATACCTTCTCTGAAATTAAAAGCACTAGCTGAAAATATTTATTATACACCATATCTGTTTAATTTGCTGTGCATTTCCAACTGATAAATTCATAAAAAATAGAACTTTCTTATTTCTCCTATCAGTTTTTCATGTTGAATTTCAGGAATTCAGTTGGAAAACGTCTCGCAACCAACTTCCGTCTCATTTTCCCCCCCACTTTGAAAGTCACTCTACCGTGACTCTCATGGATTTGGACATGGATGGCGCTGGCAAAAGCCGCCGTTTTCCCCTCCCTTCTATCATCTTTTTCTGCTGTCCATGAACATTTCTGTAGGCTATCCATCTCTCCAGACAAGCAAAAGAGAAAGTGAGGGTTTTTAGATAATATAGATGTACAAGGGAAAAAGCGCAGAAAAGGTGGCTCCTTTTTACTACCACCTCACGAGACCTCCTTGAATCTTTTGAAGGTCTTAAATTTCTCTCCTGTCTTCTCTGAATCCCAGAAACCACCAAAATCTTCAGGAAAAAAAAAAGGAAAAATTGAAGGAAGAAAGATGATTGATTACTTGCCCTGTCAGATCTTCCACCTTCTTCTCCTCATCAATGGCTAACTCTTTATATTGATCTCCTTCTCAATCCAATCTTTCTTCTCCTTTCTTCTTCTTCTTCTTCTTCTTTCTTCATCATCATCATCAGATGATATGCTTCTTCTTTCCCTAAACTTCAAGTATAGTATAGTTTGAACTCTAGTATCTTCTTCTACTTTATTTGTTCTTTCCTTCTCATATTGGTACATGTACGATGATTATTCTCATGGTTATATTCACTTGGCATATTTGATGTTCATGCATGTAAAACCATAGAAAAATCAAGTTTTTTTTCTATTTCAGAAGCTGATTCTGTAGTATGTTTTCCCTGAATTCTCCTCTTATTCCCCCATTTCTCAGGGACCCTATATCCCTTCCTAGTACTCTTTCAAAAACCATGGTTTCAGAAACTATGGTTATCAACTCTGCATGCTTCATAGCTCAGATTCAAACAAAGAAGCACTTTGAACATTCATATTGCCTTTGTTTTTTCTTCTTCTCTTTCAGCTGATCTCCTCAAATCATTTTATTTTCAACTAGATTTGGAATTAAAATGGTTTCTTGTTTTCGGGCCATACGATTCGGGAGGCAGAAATCGCGGGCCTTCTCCCTACCTCCACCTCCTACTCCAGCTCCTCTTCCTTCATTCTCTTCATTGCCTTCTTCCTCCTCTAGGTGGCCTAAGAAAAATTCAAATTCTACGGCTTCTCATGAGATTGAAGTTATGGAGAAGAGAAGATGGGACAGCTTGGAGTCATGGTCTATGTTGTTAGAACCCGGGAATGCAGATACTAATGAAGGAGAAAGAGAAGAATGGATGGCTGATCTTTCTCAATTGTTTATTGGAAATAAATTTGCTTCCGGGTCTCATAGCAGGATCTACAGAGGGATCTATAAGCAGAGGGCTTGTGCAGTGAAGATGGTGAGGATTCCTGAGCAAGATGAAGAGACTCGTGAAAAGCTCGAGAAACAGTTCAAGTCTGAAGTCGCCTTCCTTTGCAACCTTTGTCATCCAAATATTGTTCAGGTTGGAACACAAATTTCTTTTAAAAAAAAACATTTCAATTGTTTAGGATTCTCTTTTTGAATTTGTGCTACCAATCTATTGGCTATGAATCTTATTTATAATTTGCTTAATATGCATACAGTAACAGTCCTATTGCATCTATTTCCTTGTACATGCGTTGAACTTTTGCAGTAAAATGGAAAAGTGATAGATAAATATAAATATAAATATATAAATATACACACACACACAACTAGCGGACAAGGCACCCGTAATGCGTGTCCTGGAAAATAACTGCTGCCAAAGGGCCACGGCGGCGCGGATGACGCACACCAATTGACCCCAATTTGGCAAACTCATCATGGCTAGAGCAAAGGGCGGGTATATATCTTAGGAAGCCAGAGACAGAGCGATTAACAGATGAAGAGGCATGATGAGAGAGAGAGAGAGAGAGAGAGAGAGAGAGAGAGAGAGAGAGAGAGAGAGAGAGAGGGCGAAGCGCCTCTTCTGGTTGAGAGAGGAAAGATATCAATAATGCAACAACGGTATCGTAGTGCCTTGGGCGGTTTTATAACTTTCATTTTTACGGAATATAAAGCACATGTGTTACAGCACTCCATGGATATCTTAAATTTACGTTAATTGATTAATGTTACGATATATGACACTACAAAATGCCTCTCACCCATTAGTAATATACATATTCTTTAAAAAAAAAAAACACAGTGAGCTTGCTCGACGGTAGGCATTTACATAAAGAATCTGACTTTTTTCATATATACATTGTGAGCTATTTGAAATATCAGATAATCACCAGTGGATTTCTGGTAAACAGATCAGGTTAGTCCATTTTGTGGTTGGGAATGTGTTCATGCATAATTCCATGCTCACTGAGCTCAAGTGTTTTTTTTTTCCCTAAGTTCAACATGTAAAGGATCACAATAAAAAACTGTCCTGAGGTAGATGTAAACTATCCTTCTTACGACGAAACTATCATTACGTTTTATTTTCACAGAGCAAAGTCCATCGATGATCAATAAAATCGCATTATGAGTTTCTAAATTTCTGGTTATTTGTGATTTTGTTTCTGCAGTTCATCGCTGCTTGCAGAAAACCTCCAGTTTATTGCATCATAACCGAATACATGTCACAAGGAACACTAAGGATGTATCTACACAAGAAAGAGCCTTATTCGTTATCGACGGAGACGATCTTGAGGTTAGCACTAGACATATCTCGAGGGATGCAGTACCTTCATTCTCAAGGTGTAATCCATAGAGATCTAAAGTCTGATAATCTTCTGCTCAATGACGAAATGCGAGTAAAAGTTGCTGATTTTGGCACGTCGTGTTTGGAGACTCAAACCCGCGCGTCCAAAGGTAACATGGGGACGTACCGATGGATGGCTCCCGAGATGGTTAAGGAAAAACCGTATACTCGGAAGGTTGATGTGTACAGTTTCGGGATAGTTCTCTGGGAGTTAACAACAGCTCTTGTGCCATTCCAAGGAATGACTCCTGTGCAGGCTGCATATGCTGCTTCTGAGAAGGTAATTTTTTTTTTCTTTTTTTTTTTTCTTCTAGCTCCTATGTTATGATATAATCTGCATTGTTGATAGCTTAAGCCGATAGTAGAGATACAATTTGTTGCTACTATGGTAGTTTGGCTTTGTTTCATTGCTAACGTAATAGGCAACCATCAGACAACACTAGGCATGAGTCACTCGTATCACCAATAGCTGCCTGCATATCAAGCTTATCAAATTACGCCCGAAAGGTGTTCTTGATAAATAAAATTTTCAATAAGCAAGTGTTCTAATTGTAGACCTAATTTGCATTAAGGCTAACATGCCGGCACCATTAGGCATCACTAGGTGAAAGCCACCTAGGCTTAGAATCACAAATGGTTGTGTTTCGTATCAGTCTTGATGCAAATTAGGTCATCGACGAGGGAAAAGAAAGAAAAGAAATATGCACCGCAATTGGTTGTTTTTTCTTTTTTTTTTTTTTTTTTTTGAGATTATTATGGAAAACTTATGCACATAAGATGTCCACTTTTTTTTTGGATTGTCTTGACCGATAAACCTACGGGTAGCACCGATCCATGTTCCACAAATAAACTCACTCAATGAGTTACATGTCTATGTTTTCTCAAAAAATTTGACTTCTATACTTATACATATACATCGATCTCATATCACTTATGCTATACTTCAGAATGAAAGACCACCTCTATCCGCAACATGTTCGCCTGTATTCAATAACCTCATCAAGAAATGTTGGTCAGCAAACCCGTCGAAGAGGCCGGATTTCACTTATATCGTATCGGTGCTAGAGAAGTTCGACGAATGCCTGAAAGATGGCCGGCCGGTGCTTGTACATCAAGAGTTGAGAATCCGGACTTCCCTTCGCCATCTTTTCAGGGGCTGCATGCAGACAACTTCATCCATACCTGTTCATGCTTGAACATACACATTACATATCAAACCATTTTCAATTTCCCTGTGTTGTAATATTCTAATTTACATTATCTCTTGGTTTTCTTGAATTTCACAAAGCAAATTATATTATTTTCATAAAAGGCATGTAAATTATTATATCTACATTCGGAAAAAGTTTATTGACCTATTTTAGGACGCCGAGTTACTATTTGTCCTTAGTGTTAAGATTTTGTTATTACTCTATTTACCTTAGTCGTATTTATTCGGCAGATACTTGGTATAGCCTATATGCATATCTCGGTATTTGTTTTCTACGTGCTCGGCCTTGTAATCTTATTTTATGAACTCCGTACATATGTGCTCGTGTACTTGTTGTGAGTTTTTCGGGTCGAAAATCTTACGAAAATAATCTCATCCGTCTGCGTAAATTCTACCCTCCCCAAAACCTCTTGGGTTATCGTTTTCGTACACTTTGCATAATTATAGGCTAATACCATATCAGCCCTCCATGGTTTACAAACGTCCAAATCAGCCTCCCATTTCAAAAATCGATCGTTTCAGCCCTCCAAACACTGTTTGGACTTTTTTCGGACAAAAATATTTCTGTACCCGTTAACAGTTTGGACGCTAAAAATAACTATCTAGAAGTATTTTTTGGAAAAACTTTTAATTTCAAAGTTGTAGATCTCGATGAGTTTTACAACTTTTATGTTGAAATTTTTTTTTCAAAAAATGCTTCCGAACAGGTGATTTCGGGGTCCGAACTGTTAACGGGTCGATCCGTAATCTGCTGAGCAGTTTGGACGCCAAAAACACCTATTTAGAAATATTTTTAACATAAAAGTTGTAAATCTCGTCGAGATCTATAACTTTTATATTAAAATATTTTTAAAAAAATATTTTTAAATATGTGTTTCAGACATCTGAACAGTTATGGGCATTTTCGTCCGAAAAAAATTCAAACAGTAAATGGGGGGCTGAATTGGACATTTTTTAAAATGGCAGGCTGATTTGGAATTGAAACATGAAATGGAGGCTGATATGTCATTATCCTTAGTATTATACTGTTTTGTGAAAAAAAAGGGTAAAAATGTCAGCTCATAGACAAAAGTATACAATTGGGCCTCTGAAATTAAAAGTTTTGTCGCGTTGTTCATGAAGTTCAAAGGTACATATATTTGTTAGAAAATAATTTTAAAAAAATCAAGAAAAAATTACTGTTCAGCCCCCGTTTTTCATTTCTTACTGTTCAGCCCTCCGAAACGTCACGTGGCGGCACGCGCGCGCCGCCACGTCGGCGGAGAAACCGATTTCGGAGGGCTGATTTGAAACACCCTAAAATTAGGGGGGCTGAACAGTAAATTTTCTAAAAATCAATAAATTAAATATAAATTTCTGAACCCAAAAAACAGAGGGGTGTTAATCTAAGAAAGTATCATTCGTCTTCGTACTAATGTTCCAACAACGATTTCGTACCTAATATGCAACTTGCTCCGTCTATCCGAAATAGTACGAATATCGAAATGTTCTATTTTTCCTAGAATGCATATTTAACTTTTTTTATTTTTTTTTGAGATTATCGTGACGGAATTCGTAATGCGCGCGTACGCTCCCGTAGGGATTTCAAACTCGTAAAAAACTTTCACGTCCAGCCCCGACTGACTCTCTGAGATCCGAGTACAGGCCTTCCATTAACGGGAGCTCCTGTTGCGGGGTACAAAATTTTTTTAAAAATTCTTCTAGAAATTTTATCCCACGCGGGATGGTGACGTTTTCTAAGGCGCCTCCCATCCAGTTGAGCTAGCCGCGCTCGGCTATTTAACTTTTTTTAGAGCAATGCTAGTGACTCAATGAATTCAACAATTTTTTTACCAAAACATAACTGGCATCTATCGGACCGGTGAAAATTGATGTTTGATATAATGCACATGAGAGTAGTGGGATTAAAATTTGTGAGATGTGTGTAAGTGAATTTTTTGGTGAATTCATGGAATAGACAATCATTTTTCCTTTTTTTAACGGAAGTGGAAGGAAAAAGGGACTTTTCGTGGACAGCCCCTAATGGGGTAAAACCCTTCGCATTAGGTCCCTGAAAAATCACCTATTACATTAAGACCTCTCCTCGTAAATTGTGTCATCCCGTTTTGACCACTTTATCAATATTTTTTGAAAAAAATTTCAACATAAAAATTGTAGATATTTATAAGATCTACAACTTTTATATTTATCATTTTTTCAAAAAATACTTCTAAATAGGTATTTTAAAACTTTAAAATTTTAACAGATTAATGGGTCGGATCTAAAACCCGTTAACACTTCGGAATATCAAAACACCTATTTTTCAGTATTTTTTGAAAATATGTTGAACATAAAAGTTGTATATCTCATAAAGATCTACAACTTTAATATTGAATTTTTTTTTAAAAAATATTGATACAGCGGTTAAAACGGTATGGCACGATAATCAAGAGAGGGGCTGAAACGGTATAAGATTTCAAAGGGAGGGGCTGAATGCAAATTATCCCAAGGAAAAATTGCTTGTGGAAAGACATGACGCTTCATGCCAAACGAAGTGATTGATGGAGTTCCAACAGACGCTAAGGCACAACAATGAGCAGTCCGTTAGAGGAGTTATTATCAAAAGAATTTGAAACTTTTCAAATTAAAAAGAATTAACAATATCGGTCCCTCCTTGCCGAACAACTTGTAAATCCAGCCCCTACGCATGCACGTCGCTACCACGTCAGCAGGTGCAGTGGCTGATTTTTAAGTTGAAACATAGAGAGGGTTGATATGTAGAGGGGCCGAAATGGGAGGCTGATATGTACTTATCCGACGTTTAAAACTACGGTATTCTAATTTCTATAAACAAACCGTTGCACTAGAAGCACATTTAATAAAAATTGAGCGGTCAATTATGTACTTAGAATCGGTTGGCCCGGTGGGCCCAATGGACCGCCTACACTCTTTAGCAGGCCAAGGGCCCATAACCTTCAAGCTCTGCCATTCAAAGCTAGAAATATGTATATTAGTATCTAAATATAAATAAATTTTACCAGCCTTTAATGGAGGAAGACAAGGAGCTTGTGATCTTCAACTGTTGTTTAGATCCACGAAATCTCCATTTTTGTCACCTTTTTCAGTAGATCTATATGCGGGTGGTGCAAGCCCATGTGAGGCTCTCTTTTATTTTTTTTGAAATTAAATTTAGTTCCTTTATCTTCCACGTAGGAGTGTAAATTAGTCGAACTGTTTATCAGCAGTTCAAGCTCGACTCGAATCCAGTCTAAACGAGCAGAGTGATGCTCGTGCTCGATTCGAGAAGCTCATGAGCTCGATAAAATATGCTCAATAAGATCATTGAGAGAATATTTGATTTTTCATTATACAATATAAAATAGGCTCAATAAGATCATTGGTTACAAAAAAAAGATGCTCATTTCTCTTATTGGCATTTCTCATGTCCTTCCAAGATTGCAGCCAAATTAAGCAATTCGGTGGGTGGAATTGTAAAATGCAATATTTATCATAAATGGTGAACTTCATATACAGAAGAAATTAGTATGTAAGATTAGGAATAGTTAGAATACATGTCATATTTTAATTGATAGTATATGAATGAGACACCAATTTTGTGTGCATGGATCGTTGTCGTGCCGCATGCTAGCATGTGTGTTGCATCACATTGACATCGTCGTGTCTTTTCTGTTCTATCTTGCCTTTCTTTTCTCAAAGAATTCAGAACCAGAGGTCCGGGATGATAATATTGGCGAGGGTGATGTTGGCGATGATGTAGTTGTATTTCTGCGACGGATGGAATGAGTCCCAAAAGACGTATTTGTCTGCGTCGGCGCATGTAAAAGCGCTATTCCAATTGCAAAGGTACCCCATCTCATACTTCCCCGTCCCGCAACACCCCTCTTTCGCATTTTCAAACCCTGCAATTCATTCGACATATTCATCCGTTAATGGTCGCAAAGTTGACGGTCAATCGTCATGAAAATGTAAGTGCTATGGTGCAGCGCCTTAGGGCAGCTACTAGGTTATAGTTTTGGTTCAAGTAACATACGCTATACCATATTTTTTAAAAATAAATAAAGAAAATTGTGGCAGTGCCATATCAGCTAATAGTATTGCCAAAAATATTTTTTGAATGACCATTTTTACTTTTTTTTTATCTACTTTATATAGAAAGTGATCATTTTAAAAATATTTTCAGGATAGAAAGTTGCGGATGATATAGCACTGCCATATCAGCTATGAAATTTCAAAACTGTACAATTATGAAAGATAGCATTTTCTCAGGAAAAAAGTGGTAGAGAGAGATTCACCAAATGAAGCCGGATCACTAATGATGGCCGATAAAAGAGCGTACACATCGTTGAACTTCAATTTGATCCCTGGAAGAGCACAATTTCTCTCATGCAACATTCGCTGCAGCTTGATATTGAACTCTCTAGCCACCTCATTGTACTCCTCTATGCATTCACCGTATCCTAGGGGGTTCACTGACCTCTCCAACGGCACGCACCCGATAGGAGATAGGCCCGTAAAGATTATCTTACGGGCGCCTAACCCATATATCGATGTGATGAAGTCGGCAGCAAGTACGGTTAAGAAATCTTCAAATTCTTCGACGGTAAATTGCTCGAACCGGCCGGTAATCAAGTCAAAGTAGTTCTCAAGGAAGTCATTGGTGCCAATGCTTATGATGTATACAGCTTCATTCACTGTCTTCTCAGCCTTATATTTTCCCATGTAATCATTTAGCCTCTTCTTGTACTCCTTGAAGTACTCTACTTCCTTCCATAGAGGAATTACTCCCTAAAGTTAAAAAATTCCAATAAATAAAATTAAAAAAAAATCCGTCAAACCGAGTCCCCTTTTTTTTTAATTTTGAGGAACTGTGAAGTAAAATAAATTGTCGATTGTTTGTACATATAGAATTTTAATTGTCGATGTTTGAAAGCCTCGAAAAATGTTGCTTATATGGCTACTGTTTTAAAGCTCAACGGTTTCATTATTATATGACACCCTTTGATGTGAAATTGGAATCAAATGTTTCTAATGAATAGCATTCCGTAGGGATACTTTTACATGTATTAGCTCCGCCTATCGCCCGCTGATCCAATGCCCATGCTGGCCCGCATGGGTGCTTTTTATTTAAAAAAAAAAAAAAAAAAAAACGCCGCAGCAGTGCTGCTTTTGCCTGCGCGCAGGCTAAAAAAAATGCCAGCCATGCGGACTTGCCGCACGCCGGCTCGGTCGGTACTGAACCAACGGACTGGTTTCAGCCCGCCGATCTGCATGGCTCAGCTGTGCTGACCGCCTGTGGCCCATACGGAGGTCGGACGGGGACATAGGCTGAGCTGTCGTGCGGTCTAAACTGGCCCGCACTATGTTTTAAATATTTTATTACTTGACTTAGCTGCAGGCCGGTCCAGCCCGGACCACTGGCTTATTTTCTAGGTCAACAGGGGAATTTTAAAACTTATGTCAACAAAAGTGCTAGAGCTCCCAAAGAATTTGTCCCAAATGTCTGCCCGGTTATGTATGACTTGAACTTCTTCGGAATTCGGGTGAAATTTTGGGTGAAATTTCCGCAAAAGTAAAATATTGAACTAGCTGATATTGAACCTCGGGCATTTCTTATATTGAACTTCAAAAGTAAATAAAATATCTGATATCGAACTTAGCTGACTTTTGGGTGAAATTTTCGCAATAACTTATTCGAACTTCGGACATTTCTCTTCATTATATCCGAAATGGAATCTTGAATATATATGGCCGGAAAGACGTCTACTAAATACTCGTATTTGTACATCGTAATCATACTAAATTTTATTTTTTGAGAAATATCCTACTAATTAATTTTTAGTTATAAAAGTAATCTCAAAACAATATGTATATATGCATGCAATTGTATTAGCTAGGACATTAATATGTAGATTATATTTTTTATAAGAAAATACATGTATTTTTAATAAGAAAATACATATACTTACTAGCACATCTGATGTAGCATTGTCAAGTCCGGTGCCCGCGGATGCGAAGCAAACCCGACTCGCAAAATCTTCTATGCCATATTCCGGGTCGAGGTAAGCCGGAACTATATCTCCAAGACCTAACCCTTGTGCCATAAAATCTGTCGAGAGACGACCATTGCAAAATCTCCCGGTCGGTTTTCCACCGTCAAAGTCCCGACCGTAGGGTGGAAAATTGCTTTGTAAAACAGTAGGTATTTGGTTGTTGTTTCCGGCATCCACGGTCGAGTCCCCGAACACTATCAGTGCTGGAATTTCGCCGGAGACGAACCGAAATAACAATGCATATGGTAAAAGGAAGAGGAGAAGGCCATGGTGGATGAAGAAAGCCATTAGAGGTCAGGATAGTAGTGAAGGGTTTGGGCATTAAATAGATGGAGGTGGTAGAATAATGAATTAAAAAAAAAAGTAGGGAGAAAAAGTGAAGGTGGTTCATGGATGTTGTAATGGGGTGGAAATGTTTGTTGAAATATATAATGATCTTGGATTAATCATTTTTACGCTCGAATAATAAGACATATTGGATCTAGATCTCGTGATATAGATTGTATTTGGTCGAATAATATATTACTTCTAGATATTATTTTTTTAAAAAAAGAATTTTAGCTCGTCCAGCTGGCAAGCTCACCGTACTGCATGCAACCTATCATACAACGTGTAGCTACCACTTTGAATTTACTTTTGCCGAAACCGAAAGTCCGAAATATCTTAATTGGTGAAATATAAATCGGTGTCATCCGTAAATTATTTTTTATAACTTACGGCGATGAGTTGAAATGATCGTTTATGAATAGAAATTTTTGTACAACAATCTAAAACATAAAATTTTCGCTTATTCTACAAATTGTCATCTAAAAGATAAGAAATCTCGACCAAGGATCCTAAAATCCATTTTTTTCGGGTTTATGAAAACTAATATCTAATTTACGGAACCTGAACAATTCTTCGAATAGCATTTTTGAGATATTTTTGAGAAAATATTAAATACCAAACAATAGACTTCGGAGCCTAAATTAGATATATATAATTTTAAAATACTTTTAACAAATTAATCATCAAAATTATAAATTACATTAAATTTATTTTTGGTATTAATTTTTTTTTTTTTAAAAGAAAAAGTAAGTTGAAAAATGGTGTTTGGAGGAGCAACTGTACTGGATCACCAATGTGCAGCAGGGATACATAGGAAAAGGAATTAAGTCACCAACTGCCTAACGCTCTCTTTGCTGTTCTAATTGATTAAAAGTTCTGTAGTAACATGTTTCTATCGTTGCCCCACCGACGTCACCGTAGATTCCCAGGACCATTAATTGTCCCTCCATCCATCGCTTCCGGCGAGATGTGCGGTGGAGATGGCTTAGATCCACACTCGATGTTATGAGATGGAAGGTGGAGATGGAGAAGGGGGCCACTGGTGGAGATGCACAAACTCATTCGTTTGTTCTTCTTTCCTTTTTTTTTTTTTTTTTTTTTTTTTTTTAACTCAATATAGAATTTACAAGGTGATAATATAATTACTGTACGCTAAAAAAACATTTACTTTTTAAAATTCGATCAAATCAAGTTATGACTTTCCTATTTCCACAAATGGCAACTCTCTCTCTGCCGCTTTGTTTTTTTTTTTAACTATGACTATCGAATTCGATTGCTATTATATATATCTTACCAGAAGGTATGTTAGTCCCTCGAAAGTCACATTTGCTGTGATTCAAAATCGTTTTCTACTTACTTCGCGCGGAACTGGTGGATCTCGTAGAACTCGGAACCAGAACAGTTTCGCTGTTTACTTCGCCGCGGAACTCGCGGAAATCCAATTCTGGTTCGAGTATATAATAATTGAGTTCGCCACTTCGCAGCTTTTAGCTGCGAAGTGGGCGAACTCGTTTTGTCTTCCGCGCGTGAGTTCTGTTGTGGTTTTGCGATTTCTTCTTCTTCCTCTTGCGATCACTGTAGTCAATGGTTGAAATACTTGTAAAATGTGTAATAATTTTTTTTTATTTTTTATTTTTATGAATACATATATATGTAATAATAAATTTTTTGTAAATTTTTATTCAATACTAAGTCTTTGTATTCAATATTTTTTGTGTTCAAATTTTAGAACTTATCTCTTATAATTTTTAGTATTTAAGAATATAAAATTTATTTGATATATATTTAATATATATAAAATAAAAAAATATAGAATGTAACATATCCTGTGTAATATAATATATATATTATAATATATAAATTTAAGATATTAAATGAGAGATACATACAAAAGATAGGATATAATATATAATTTAAAATAAATATAATATATTCTTTATATCTCAGTTTATTTCTAATTTCAAGTAAACAAAAAAAATTATCTTTCAACCCTCACTTCCAACCCAAGTAAACAAAGAAACTATCTTCCAGCCTCTACTTCACAATTCCAAGTAAACAGAGAAACTTAAAACACCACTTCTCACCCACTTCTCAGTTCTCACAGTTCATCCACTTCCCACTTCTCACTTCTCACTTCTCTGGCTTCCGCGCGAAGTAAACAGCCCATTTATGGAAGCAGGCGGAGGTCGTCTTCTCGCACTAAAACCAGCTAACCAACTGGGCTAATACTAGTTAGTACGAATGGCAACTTGAAATCATTGTTTTGGATTCATATTATTGCGTAATTATGTCATGTTTCCATCAAAATTATGCGCTCAGACTCTGCAACATCTAAATGCATATCCACCTGAAAACCAAGGTTGTGAAAATCGGTCTAGAGAGGTGGCCATGGGCAACCAGTTTATTTTTTTTTTTTAAGATATCGAGGCGAAACCTTTTCAATATACCAACCCACAATTTTATTGAGAGCACAATTTTCTAATCACGATCCATCAGCAAACCAAAACTACGGTCAAAAAGTAAAACTGGACTTAGTGTGCGCCCCGAGCCAGGCGTGGAGTACTGGCGCCTTATCCAGCCATCACATTAGCAATTCTAGCTGAAAACTCGTTGATATTTTTCATTTCAGGACCACCCGTGGAATTCGAACATGCGACGTGTGCTTCATGAGATACATACCACACTGCTAAACTCACAAGTGGGAGACGAAAAACCAACTTATTACCATGAGATTTAGATCGTGTGATCAATTTGAAGGTGGTTTGTTGTCATGTGTATAAAATTTTGAGATTATCGTCTGAAAGTCATATCCGTAACCGGTGTAATTTTGCGCGGCATTATAATATATAAATTCATGGATAGCACCTAGCATATTCCACCAAAGACCTATGATAACTTTTATGGGATACAAAGAGCATAGATATTCTACATTCAGGTGGCGCTTATATGATTGCTCAATGAGATGGAAATTATATTATCCGTTATATACGCCATGGACAATATTATACGCATAACGTGAAACATTTAACGTAAGTAAACCTCCAACAATACATGGTCAAAAGCTCTCATCTTGTTTTCAACAGAAGCCGACAAAAAATTACATAATAAACAAAAAATATAATTACAAGAAAATATGCAGGGTGGTTTTGATTGCATGATTAGCAACAATAAGATTCATCTTCTCCGTCGGATGGAATGCATCCCAGAAGACATACTTGTTCGCATCACTGCATGTGAGTGCATCGTTGTGATTGCACACGTACCCCATCTCATACAGCCCTGTTCCACAGCATCCCCTGTTTGCCGTCTCAAACCCTAGCCAATGAATATTAAATATTCAAATAAATTCGATCTATTATTATAATATCTCAAAAAAAAAAAAAAAAAAAAAAAAACCTGTAAATCTGACCATGGATAAGGGGCCGGTGAATGACTTCAAGGAAGATACCGTAGACATCGACAAACACGATATTGAGATCGCTGAACTCTCTCTTGAGCTTCTCTACCAATCCATGGAGCTTGATGTTGAACTCCATGGCCACCATGTTATGCTCCTGGTTGCACTCGTCACCATTGATGACTCTCTCCAACGGCAAGCACCCCATTGCTGGAATTCCTGTAAGATCTATCTTCCTAGCTCCGAGATAATACAAATCTCTCAGAAATTTCTCTGAAATCGAGATTAAGTAGTTCTGGTACTCCTCTACGGTGAACTCAGAGGATCTTCCTCCCGGAACTACGTAGTAATTCTCCAGAAAATCGTTGGTTCCTAAGCTCAGGATGTACAGAGATTGTCCGAGTGTTTGCTCTGCTTCTTCATCTCCCTGGAAGGATTTCAATTTCTGGACGTATTCTTTGAAGTATTCTAGCTCTTTCCATAGAGGTATCACAGACTGCATTATTCCAACACATCAAGAAAAAAATTCATTAAAATTACATAAAAAGAGAGAGAAAATAATAAATAAATTATATTTACTTTTTACATTAATGTTGAAAAACTCCGTCGGTATTCGTTATATTTAGTGCGACTATCGTAACAGATAAATTCATAAACCGTCACAGCCCGTGTTTTAGCATCCGACAAATATCCTTTTTTTGGATAAATCATATTCGAATGTCCATTTTATCGTCAACGAAATACAGAGAATAAATTTTCTAAAATAATTTCGGACGACACCTACTGAATTAAGTCACGGATGTCCTGACTCATGCTACTTATGCATGATCGACATGGCAATACAATTTATATCGAATAAAAGGACACGAGATCAAATCTCTTCTAGATATATTATTATTGAGACATTTTATTCAAGGAGTTGTATCAGTAAAGTTGCACACTTTAATATCCAATAAAAATAAAAAGAAAGAAAACAAGGGCTCCCAAAATTGCTGCAAATATCAAAATGTGCTGCAGAAGTCATATGAGAGGAAATGAAATTTATAATGATAATTATGGAATATCACCACATCTTTATTTTTTTTTAGATGATTATGGAAAAATTATGGCAGTAGTAGGCCCACTTTTATATGACCGTTATAATAAACAGATAATAGACGTATATTCTATTAACCCAAAAGTCCCAGTCATCGGTATAGATAGACTTGAAGGTCTGTATCACCCTTCTTCATAGGTCATACATGTATAAGTGATGTTTACGGAAGTCAAATATGAGACATTTGCTTATAAAGCAGAAGCCCCACCATCATCAAAATCTGGGTTGGCTAAGTTAATTAGTAAAGTTAGATTCTGCGGTTGAAAGACTTTCATAAAAGATTAGAAATTTGAACCCGTAGTTAGTAATTATTGGAAGAGATTATCAAATTTATTATATTTTCGAACAAAATTAGTCCCACTTCAAAAAAAAAAAAAAAAAAAAAAAAAAAAAAAAAAAAAAAAAAAAAAGGCTAAAGCCCCACCATCATCAAAATCATCATCATAAAGCAACAATAATAAAGTTTGTAAACTCACAAGCACATCAGAAGTGGCATTATCATAACCACTACCAGCAGAGGCAAAGCAAACACCAGTCTGAAAATCCTTGATGCTGTAACTCGGATCAAGATATGCCGGCACCGTCGCCGGCAGACCGAACACCTCCGATACGAAATCGATCGCCAATCGCCCATTCGAAAATCTCCCGGTAGGTTTCCCACCTTTAAAATCTCGGCCGTAGGGACTAAAATTACTCCTAGCTATTGTAGGAATATAATCATTATTTCCTGTGTCGACTGATGAATCACCGAAGATAATGAGCGCCGGAACTCCGGCGAAGACCTCGCCGGAGATCAGTAGAAGTTGGAAGAAGGAAATGCAGCAGGTTAGAGTTAGAGAAGCCATTGTTAGTAGCTGTGGAAGTGAAGGGATGAGAGCAGAGTTGTTATTATTATTAAGTGAAAGGCGAAGGCTTTTTCATAAATAGTCCAATGGAAGGTAGTTATTGTTTACTGTAGGTAATCATAAATGTGAATATTATCTTTTTTTTTTTTTTTTTTTCAAATAAGGCATTTCCGCAATTATACCCTCCATAATTTAAAATTACGATTTATGCCCCCCTAATTAAAAATAATATTTTTATGCCATCTTAGATTTTATAGAATGACAGTACTATCCTTAAAGATAATTATTTGATAAAGATAATTTTATTATTTTATATAATTAAAAAAATATAAAAATATTATTTTAAATTAGAAAATATATTTTTATAATTTTGAATTATGGAATATTAGAAAAATGCAAATGCCCTTGTTTAAATATATGGAACATGGCATTACAGGTTATTTTGTAGGTACATCTTAATACTTATTTGATCAAACTTATTATCTGCCTAACTTGACTATATTAACCCAGATATAAATGGGTGAGTGTCAAAGTTAGATATTAAGCATTTACAAAGGCTATACTTACTAAAATGTAATGGGAGATTTTTTTTTTTTTTTTTTTTTTAAAAAAAAAATCATGCTAGCAAGTTTCTCAACCACCAAAAAGATGACTATAAATGAAAAGAACATTTACCAAAAAAGCCATTCAACATATGATACCAGATTGATCGAGCTCGTACATACTATCAATCGAAAGGTGACGTGGTTAAGAAGTAGATGCAAGCAATCATAGAACATAAGAGTTTTTATGTGAAAACTTTTAGTTTGGACCTAAGCAAAAATACAGGTCGTACTCGACCGGCTAGAAAAATTTCACAATAGTAAAAAATGGAATGAAGTTCAATACTGATTCACATTTTCTCAGTGTCTAAGGTTACAGCTCGAATAGAGACTCCGACTAGTATTGGATCCTTTACGCAAGCGGCCGGAACAACTATTTATATGTGCTATTTATGGCTTGTTTGGAAAGTCGGAGATACTGAATTTGACGGAAATCCAGATTAGCTGGTCAGCGTGTCCTCATTGCGCCACATGTCATTCCACGATCGTATACGACAGTTACACGTCCTCATCCGCCTTTACGCAGGTGGCCGGAGCTCGTACCTGCTCGTCGTCAAAACTGGCCGAATCTCTTATCTGCTCGGCCTAGCACCTACCCGGTTTCAGCCCGTGTCACACGGCGTGCTCCATCGTTGCATGGCATATTCTCGGCTAACACCTGGCAGGCTGAAACTATGTTGTATAGCTAATAAATTAGGAGTAAATGACCAAAATCCTCCTAATTTAGATGATTTGTCCTCTAATTGTACTCATTGCTAAATCAGCAAGGAAGTAAAGGCCTCTCTCCAGGGGGTCATTTTGTTGATCAGATGTGTAAACCATTTGCTAGAAAAATTGAAAATGCTAGTAAAAAAGGAATATGTCAAAATCTACCTTCCATAATTTAAAATTATCAAAATATTTCTTATAATTTAAAATAATTTTTTTATATTTTTCTTAATCTGTAAAATAACGAAATTATCTTTATTATTTTCTTTAAAAAATAGAGACAGTTAACTTTACAAAAGAATTCTGTTATTTTACAGAATAATTGGGTATACAATTTTTTTTATAGATATATTATGATAATTTTTAATTATAGAATGACATTTTTTTAAATACCCGTAGTAAAAATGTAATCTAAATGCATTTGTACCGAAATGGGAGAATTGATTGATTTTGAAATATTTGTTTTAATAAAAGAGTCAGTACCAAAACTTCAAATTTATTACGATTGAAGTAACCTTGGTTTACCCAACGGAAAATTGCAGTAGCTCTTTTTATTATTATTATTATATATATTTTTTTTTAAATTTTTAGCTTCAACTTGGTCACTTAATGTTTTTTTTTTATATATATTATTGTCGTGGAACGGTAACACAAGCGCACGCCTTCGTGGGATCTCAACTTCGCATAAAGTTTCCATATTTTGTCCTAATCGATACTGTAGAATCTGAATATAGATTTATTATAAACAGTGGCGGATCCATAAATTACGTTAAGTGGGGTCAGAAAAAAATAAACAATATTTTATAATAAGACAATAATAAGTTGCTAACTATTTGAATATCATATCAATTTCAAAAAATTCGTAAATATTTAATTTTGAACTACAATATAAAATAGTTCAAAATATCTACGAACGTTTAAAAGCATCCCAAAATATAAATTCAAACTCTAAATTTAATCGTAATAAATACAAAAAAAAGAAGTAAAAATTATGAAAAATAAATCAAATTTCATTCAACAGCAAAATCAAACTTTAGGATGTTCGTAAATATTTTGGGGTATTCGTAAATATTTGTATATGTTACGAGATATTCTAGAGTGTTCATAAATATTCTTGAGTGTTTGTAAGTGTTCTCGAGTATTCTGAGATGTTTGTGATTGTTCTAGATAATTTTAGGATGTTCTGAAATATTCATGAGTATTTTAAGATATTTGTAAGTGTTTGTGATTTTTAGATAATTTCATATACAAACTCTCAAAAATTTTTTAATAATTTTAATTTTTGAATAAAAAAAAATATCATATACTATACTATACTAAAAATACACAAACACACACACACACACACACACACATATATATATTATATATATATATATATATATATATATATATATATATATATATATATACATAATCAAGTGGGGTCATTTGACCCCACTTGCTATATGGTGGATCCGTCCTTGATCATAAACGGAAACTTCTGTCACATAGTACAGAAAATTTTTCTTCGAAAAATTCTACGAAAGATTTTAACCTAGAAGAACTTGAATGCACTAGTAACCCGCGCTCGGCTTCTTTTTTGTATTTTTCTTTTTTTTGGTCCGAAGGAGCTCCTGGCTAATCCAGCGAGCTTAAGCTACCCACCCCACCCACCGCGGGATCGAACTCGCGACCTCCCCCACAAGGGGAGGATTTTGTATTCTTTTTTGTATTTTGAAACACCCTGCTAGAGCTTATCAACATTGTGTAATGCACTAGTAACCCGGATGATTCAATACTCAGGCCTTCTGATAAAAAAAAAAAAAAAAAAAAAAAAAGAAAAAAGGGTGTTTCACCAAAAAGCCTCTTTTTGCAAGAAAAAAAAAGGTTTTCTCAAAACTATATCAAATAAGTTCATGCTTTTTTAAGAAACTTTTAACAGTCCAAACATATATTAAATATGAAAAAAAAACTGTATGCTTTATAACTTATTCAATTTTTTTAAAAAACATTTCTAACTAAATAATTTGATGCTTCAAAAATTTTTTAAAAAATAAAATTTTCAAAGTATTAAAATATTTATTTAAATTCATTTAAAAATTAAATATAGAAACTGTAATAGTTTTCCGTCCGCGCCGGTTAATTTGCTAACATGAAACTTTTTAATTATTTTTAGTTTATTTTTTAATTTATGGGAGGCAAATGCGCCTTTTATCGCTACATAGGGGTATTCTAAAAAAAATAATATAAAAATGTAATTTTTGATGAGATTTACCACTTATGTCAAAAAAAATTTCAAACAATATTTTTATTTATTAAAAATAGTAAAAAAATTGATGATATTTTGGAGCCTAAAAAATATGTATTTATATGCATTTATTAAAAAAATTAAACATAAAAGTTATGTATCTCATCAAAATATATTTATATTATAAGTTTTATTTTTAAAAAATATTTTTAAGTATTATTTTTTATAAAAAAAATATTTATCCCTCATAAAATAAAAAATAATTTTAAAAATAATTAACAAATACTACGTCAGTAAATTAACAAACACGGACAAAAAAGTTTATAGTAAAATTATCGGGATATTTTTCGTAGTTCAAAAATATCGCAGATACTATCGTAAAGATGATACATGGGAGAAAAGCTCTAAGGAGCTAAAGTATATTTTTATCTATATAATTATTTCATAACAGCTATAGCAAACTATGTTTCCAACACTGCCCTTAAAAATAAACTCAAAATTCATCTCATATATATATATATATATATATATATATATATATATATATATATATATATATATATATATATATATACATGAGAAATACTATTCTCAGTTCGACCTGAAAATAGTCTCTCAGTCGTTGATTTTCTTGATCTAATGACTGAGATTTAATTTTTACACTTATGGCGCCGTTAAATACTTAAAGGCGTAAATCGTTATTCCATTAAGTGTAAAATTAAATCTCAGCCGTTAGATCAAGGAGATCAACGGTTGAGATGTTAGATTATTAAGGCTATTCTTAGATTAAACTAAAACTAGACTTTATATATATATATATATATATATATATATATATATAAAACCAGAACATCTGATACTATCAATTACAGCCCAACACAATACCCAAAACGTCCAATACCATCATACGTAGCCCAATACAACGATTGGATTGCCGGAAAGCATGCATTTAATTAAGGGATAATTGTATTTCAGCCTTCCAAAATTTTACTTTTATATTTTAGCCTCCAAAAATACGAAAATACGTGACGTGGCAGCACACGACTATTACTTTTAAAGGAACTGATATGCAATTACCCTTTTAATCAAAGAGTTTTGTCCAAAAGCTCATACTCTGCAAAAAGTTTCAGATAAATTTTTATTTGTTTTTGAGGAACTTACAAACTTATGCAAAAAATATATGTACAATTTTAGAAAAAAAAAATGTTGAATACCGTAAAATACATTTTGGTATGCTCTACAATTTATAATTTTTTTTTTAAAAAAAATAATTTGTTTCAAATTTTTAGTAAAGGCTAGACACTTTAGAGCATTGAAATATTAATATAAAAGATAAAAAGTATTATGAAAATTATAGAGCATATTATTTATTATATATATTGACTGGATTTATTAATTACTACAAAATAATAGAATTTGTTTGAAAAATTGCTTAAAAAGAATGAACTATGATGTAATCATTCTTTTTATTTTGACCGTCGAGTTCAATTTCTATCATATATCTCGACCGGTTACTGAACGGTAAACCATAGATCCAGCAGTTATACGTTGCTGAAATTCGAACTCTCCAATCTATCATTTTAATTAAGAAAGGCAAAACATTTGGGGGAATTCTTGAATTAAATTATTGCTCTACGTAGGCAACAGAAAATTATCCATTTGCATGAGTTAGAAAATTAACAGGGTTGAAATGCAAATCCCCAACCAGATCGTATGCATTGTGAAGTTCAACTGCTGGTAGAAAAAGTCTCACACATGAACTCCGGTCCCACACACTTCCAGAAACCCTAAAACTGTAACATAGGCCATTAATGAAATTATTCTACTTTTTACATAGTTTAGCTAGCATATTGGTAGTGTTGCAAACCGCTGCCCGCACGGCTGCTACCGCGGGGCAGGCCGGCTCGGCCCACCCCACTAAAAGTGCCGACTCAGCTCGGCCGGCAGCCCGCAGGGCCAAGCCGAGCCAGCCGCAATTAAAAAAAAATGAAAAGCATATTATACGCGGGCCGGACCGCTCCGCGCGAGCGGGCTGATTTTTCTAGCCCGGCTCGCTGCCCGCACGATCGACCTTGCGGTACGGGCCAACCGCGGTTTAGCGAGCCGGATTGCAGTACGTATCGCGGATTAAATTAGCATATCTAGATATTGGAAAGAAAAAGCGCACTGCTATCATCATAATCATCAAAACTTTTAACATAATTAGAACTATATATAATATATCAAAATATACATGATATATATTCTAATATATTATGTATAACTTTGATTGCATCATCAAAATCTCTCGTAGAATATCTTTTCTGTTTGAAAATTTCACTAGGAAAATAAGATTAGAGCCGAGAACGCTAGAATACATAATGGTAGTTTTATCTCATAGAAAACGCACACTGCTATTTATCAGGACAATCAGAATTTCTAATATAATAAAAAAAAAACACACACACACACACACATATATATATATATATATAGTACATCAAAATCTATATGGTATATCTCGATATACTATATATAAATTTTAATTATATCATGAAAATCCTTCGAAGAATGTCTTTTTCTTCTAAGAATTACACCCAAAAAAGAAGATTAAAGCTCAAAAGGTTAGGATCTTTCAGCTCATATAATAGAAATTTTATGTTCAGATTTTGAAATTCTCATATATAATGATGTAAAAATATATCCTTAAAAAATAACAAGATGCTTTGAGCCTATCAGATAAAAACAAAACAATTTATGCTAGTAAAATACGAATTGGTTGTACATGTAAGTGTATCTATTATAACAGTGGTGCAACGATATGCCAGTTATTTACATTTTTTTTTTTTTTTTACAATAATTTTTTTTTAAAAAAAAAAGAAGATTAAAAAAAAAAAAAAATACAAATTGATCCATAAGAACAGCACCGATTATGTTGTTGGGATGTCCATAACACTGGATCGCATCCGAAGCTTTGGCTTTCATGAGAAAATGTAATAATTGTTTGGTGTTCATCACTGAACTCGAACAGTTCCCCCTCTTTCATTTTATCAGCTGTAGATCCAAGAGACCTCCACAAAAGTAAAAATAAAACAAAAAGATCTTAATTGGGGTATTTACGTTTTTATTATCCTTATAATTCAAATAGTTAAAATGTCCCCCTAAATTAAAATTATAAAAATATATCCTCCTACTTTAAAATAGTAAAAATATGCTACCTAATCTTATGAAATGACGGAAATATAATTCTAAAATTTAATCAAAATCTACAACTTCTTATTCAGAAACTTTACGAAAAAATTATTCCTAAGTTTTTTTTTTTTCTGTAATTTATATTATTTTACACAATTAAGATAATCTTTCTATCATTTCATGAGACGAATAGCGAATAACTTTTTTTTTTTATTATTATTAGGGAGCACATTTTTGCTATTACGGATTATGAAAGAGGGGTGGGCATAAAAACACAAATGCCCCATCTTAATTTGCCCAACATGTTACCATGTAACATCATAGTTTCAAGTTCAACAAAAATGCTGCATTAGCAGATTCAGAAAACAGATAAGCAACTCAAACCAATTAAAATAAGCTTTTAAACTCCTTTAAAATCTGTCATTTTGCTTGGCAGTTGGCATACAGTTAAAAAACCAATAATCTTATTGAAACAGCCTCCTCCGGAATATGGTTGCGTATATCTTATCATTTTCAGATTCTGTCCAGACGGGACTCATCACTGGTTGCGTTCTTTGAAGTGATCTGATCAAGTAAAACATAGCTTCAAGGCCGATTTGTGATGTTTTGGAAGCAAGGAATCATTCGAAGGCAAGATTGGGCGGATATCATGAAGAAGACTTGCACAAGTGTGTTCTTCCCTGCTAAGCCAGTAAATTTTCAGTGACAAAAACAAAATATCAACATTATGTTACCTTAAACGTTAAGTACTATAACCTGCTTTCAAAAAAGAAAATTAATAGGAAATTCCACTAAAATGTAGAAAATTAATTTTAGAAAATTAATCAAGCTCGTGCACCACCAACAGTAAGATGTACCTTAAACTCACAGCTCATACCGGCCTGCCACAGAAATGGAGGACCCGCTTGGTTCTGTCAGCCACGATCGTTGGACCACAAGATGATAGTTGTCTGCAAGATGATAGAATAGAAATCATACTTAAACCAATAATATACCTGACTGTATTGTATAAATGCTTATGTTGAGAGAGTTTAATGAAATTCGTCGAACAAGGGAGCAAGAAGCATTCATCATATTTTGTCATTTTCACGCCGCAGTACTAAATCTAACAGAAAATTTCAATGATATAAAGTATCCACTGTTTCAGATTCTTCATCAGTAAATAAATTCAATTCTCAGTTATCCAGCAATAAATCATAAGTCTTACAGTATCTGGAGGAAATTGCTACATGTGGGTCAATAAATGCCTCCATTTCTCTTTACACACCTCCAAATGTGAGTTACTTTGAAGCTTAACTATGGCTTCAAAAAACAGGTAGACCTATATATATATAAAGGCTATTCTCAGCTCGACCTGAGAATAAGTTTTAGTAAGCTAACATCTCAACCACTGATCTCCTTGATCTAACGGCTGAAATTTAATTTTACATCTAACGGCGCCGTTAATACTTAATGGCGTGAATCGTTATTCCATTATGTGTAAAATTAAAAAATACTGAGCACTTGGAAATTCGATTAAAAAATAAACCAATTACCAGAAGAATTCAGTATTTAAAAATTTATTGAACATCTAAATACATCACAAGGAAGCAAATGGTAAGAACTCATATATGTATTATTGCAAAGTTTGCACTATACAATGAGAACTCATTGTTTGGGTGAGCACAAAACTGAGTATGAATATTTTGTCGAATCGTAGTATGTAAGGTCACCCTCCGGGAGGTCCAGTTGTCATCTAAGTCAGCAGCTTGCAGCTTCTTTTTTTTTTTTTTTGGTACCAGCATCAGCTTACAATGGCTCAACTTGGACATTCCCAACTCATTATAGTTTCTAATGTTGCAGCATAAAGCATATGCTATACACTTTTAAAATTTTAAACCTGCAATAGCTAACTTACTCCAGTTATAGGAATATCTATGTTATACCTCTCAAAATAAGAGTAATTCTGATCAAAAAAGAAAAACCAGTTTGGCTATCTCTATGACATGTTACCGGAAGCCTTTTTTTTCTTTTTTTTTTTTAAGAGAGATCATTTGGCAGGTGGAGAAGTAAGTGACTGGTAGTATACTTTTAGTTGCTTCTCCACTTACCTTCTATTATTTTAGGGGTACTCTAAGTACCTTCCAAAAGACGAGTAAAAATCTAAAACCGTGGAAGCACCATGACAGCAAATTTCAACGTTTCAAACTAGAACTACGTCTACAGACTTCATTAAAATAAGTTTCGATTATGATTTTTTGAGACACAAGTGCTTCACGTAAGTTGGCTTTACTAAGCTCAACTATGAATTTGCCATTTTAAAAAAAATTACACTCCTTTAGCTTGCCGATATCTAGATTGAAAGCACTTTCCTAAATTCCTACACATACGGAAAATTTTAGTTGATCGCAACCTAGCAGAGTCAGATAATCCTAAATTACTACCAAATACAAATTGTCTATACACTTTTCACTTGAAGCTCTTGTTTTTGACAAAACTTTGGATGTGTGCTTGCTATTTGTCTATATAACCTCCATAAGAATTAGTTTGAAAGAGATCATAATCAAAATTAAGGAAATCTAGTTCATAAAACCACTTCCTCTCCATATAATACAACAAGGATTTGTCAACCTTTTCAACTCAGCTCCCATGCAAAACCAAAACCAATATCATACCCGCAAATACACAATTCGACAACTGTAATACCGAAAGCAGTTATTTCGTAGAATCTTGGTATACAAACAAATTCTAATTCTTCATTACCGAAAAAAGAACTAGTTCATATAACTTATCCATCAGTATATCACAGGAACCTATTTCGAGCTCAACTCAGAAGCGATAAGTTTAAAAGAAAACCAACGTAGACATTGATCTTGTTAACTTGAATCCCCATCCTCATACCACATGGAATTCAGTAATTTAAACTCAAATTGTAATCGACCAGAAAATTCAATCCTTGTACACTGTGATAGTTTATCTCATAAAACAATTTCCTCATACTTATACCGCGGAAATTCAATCGTTCAAAGGCAGCCTCAGGGCGTTGGGCTCGAATCCTACCCCTTCGACCGTAGTTGGTACTTTAACCACTTGCAGACGGGCTTTTGCCTATCCTTTTAATTTCAGCAAACACAAAAATTCAATCCTTGTACCAGTATGATAGTTTATCTCATAAAGCAACTTTCTCATCCTCCTACAGGAAGATTCAAAATGTTTCGAATCCAATTCAGTCAAGCAATTCTAGACAAAATCCATATATTTTATCTCAGAAAACAACTTCCTCTTCCTTACCCGGCAAAATTTCAATCATTTTAAGTAAATTTCAGTCCAGCGATTAGGAAAAATATACGACCACATTACAGTTTAGCACATTTAAGCACTCATCCTTATATCTCCGGAATTCAACCCCCAAAATCCAACCGCAATCAACCATTTGTACATTAGTAGCTCCTTAATTCAGCTCATTAAGACCATCCCTCAGAACTTTGAATTTGAATTTTTCCGTAAAGTTTAGATGCTCGATGGCTACTAAATAATTCTAGCCTCTAACCTAAAGATCATTCATAAACTTTAATTAGGAATTGGAAAATATATATAACAATTAAATGTCCTAATTTTTTGTTTTTAAAATAACGAGAATAAACTCCGCCCTTACGCTGATTGAACTCTTCAGGCACAGATAAGCTCTGGCCTTGGGGAAGACTCAATCTTTCTTCCTAATCTAACAATATTAAAAAATTAGGCAAATTTGGCAAATCGGGCCCCCCCTTAATTGGTTATTGGCGAACAGCGCCCCCCTAATTAATTTTGGCCAAATCGAGCCCCTTTACGTTGAAAAATGACCAAAATACCCTTATCTTAGTTTTTTGAGCATAACTTTTTGTATAGTACTCCAAATGAGATGAAATCGGTCCTGTTTGAAAGATATTTGAATTATCTTTCAAATGGGACTGATTTCACTGCATTTAGAGCTTTGTACGAGAAGTTATGGCAAAAATACCGAATCAGCATCAAGCTGCTACGGTATTTGACGGCGTTTCGGTATTTTTAGTATAACGTTTCGTATATAGCTCCAAATGATATGAAACTAGTCCCATTTGAAAGATAACTCAAATATCTTTCAAACATGACCGATTTCCGTCTACCAGCATCCCGGGTTTTGCGTTTTTTATCGTCATGCTTGTTCTCAAAAATCCTACGGCGTTTTGAGTTAGTCTAGATAGCACGGACACGGACACGGAGACACGACACGATACGATACAGCGACACGATAATTTTAAAAAAAAATAGGACACAGATACGGTTCCGACACGGCAATAAAAAATTTAAATAATTAAAACATAATTTATACGAAATATTTAAATATTAGTGTATATAACGACATTCGATAATAAGCCTATAAATAATATAATTTCACATCCTTGAAATAAATCTAAATACTAAAAATCTAATTATATCAACTAAAACTAAAAAATATAATATCTGAATACATAATTATATTATATTACTTACCACTATTACAAATTATATTTAACTCTTCTATAAAAAAAATAAACAAAAAAAGTAAGTTTTAAAAAAAATGATATAAATATTGACACGCGTGTCGGACACGCCGAAAGAAGTGTCTGACACGCGTGTCCGATTTTTCTTTTTTAATTTTTTTTTCGGACACACCACGTGGCGTGTCCGATACATGTCCGGGCGTGTCCGAAGAGTGTCGTGTCTGACACGTGCACGGACACGGACACGTCGATATTTTTAGAATGTCCGTGCTACATAGGAATTAATGAAAGGCGTGTATTTCTTCCCTGATTTAATTTGTTAATACGGTTATATAAAAGAATATTTGCATATCAACCTCCTAAAAGCAACAATCGTACGTTTCAGCTCTCGAAAATACGAAAATACGCGATGTATACTTGGGGGGCTGATATGCAGTTATCCCTTATATAAGTTGGACTGGTTATAAGAATTTGTCAATATGTTTTGTTATTTAGTGGGGAATAGAAAATATTATATCTACATTGATCATCTCATATTTCAATATAGATAAAAACTAATATAAAGGAGTCCCAACATTGCAATGCTTATGTTTCATTAATAGTTGTGTTCATCAATAGGTTATTAAATAATTTTTTAAAGTTAGAAAATGAGTAGATTAAATTAATTTTTGAAAATAGTTGATAATTCATACAAGTTTTAAGACTATATAGTGTCAATTCTTTTAACCGTTTAGAGTAAAAGACCTTTAACAAATGTGTCTTTTTACATTAATAATTTATAGTTTACTGAAAATTTAATTTAAAAAACTTAAAATCAAAGTTGGATGAGCCAAACAAAATCGAAAATTATAATAGTATGATTATTTACCCATTTTGTCACTTATAAATTTACGTATTATTTATATCAATTTCTAAGTTTAGCTACCATATATTAGAATAATAATTATAGTATTATAATTAGATTTAGATAATTTATATATATTCTGAATAACCTTTGTTTTCTATTATACATATTATATAGTTAAATTACATAATATTATTGTTAGATTTAGATGATTATTATATATTCCGAATATAACCTTATTTTTCTATATTTCATTTTTAACAGGTATTAAGAACTAGTTAGTATTACAAGTGCAATATGATAAATGAGTTTGCCACAATACATCATGGTATGAGTATAGATATTTTTTTAAAAGTCAACATTTTCAGAAGAATATTGTGCAAAACTTAATAATTAATTGGCGAGTCAAACTGAAGAAGGAAGTCAAAAGAGCAACAGCGAAGTACGTGGAAAAGAGCGAGGTGTTGAGCTGTCAATTTGCAAAATCTACATGCATCACGTGAGACAAAACTGCACGACCGTTGGATCCAACGGTCACCAAAAACTTCATCTCTCTCTCTCTCTCTCTCTCTCTTCTTTACTGCGAATTCAAGAATATTATTATATTATTTCACCCCTGAAATCAAATTTCCCAAGAAAAGAACCCAAAAAAGTTGCAGGAATCGAAGAAGAAAGAAGAAAGAATCAATCAGATAGATTGTTATGCATGTTTATCTCCATTTATTATTTGGAATTTCATATTTAGACGCTTAGCATTTGCGTGTTGTTTTCTACATCGAATTTCTCTTTTTTTTCTCGAGAGATTTAAAGAGACGGGGAGAGAGAGAGATAGAGCTAGATAGATTTAGAAGAATTAGCGAAGCTGGGGAACGTGCTGGGCGCCATTGAGGCGCCCGGCAGCTGGGAGGAGCTCCCGCGCCTGTCGACGTCATCGCGCACGCCATCATCGTCGTCTTCTTTATCGTCTCTATCATCCTCGCCGGAGGCCGACGTCGGCATCGGTGTCGCCGTCGGCGGAGCTCGCCGAAGTTTTTCTTACTATCGGTTACCTGAACCCGATATATCTCTCACCGTTCTAAAGCTCAACGGCTCCATATTTGGTGCGTACATTATTAAATTGCATGAATTTCATTCTCAATTATTCGATAAAAATTCAATTTTCCTTTCCTCTTTCAATTTGTTTGGAAATTGCGGTAACCTTGTATTAAAAATTCTTCTTTTAGTGGGGTTTAGTATTTAATTAGGATGAATTCTGATTATTTTGGGTATTTTGTTGACGTAAAAGATGTGAAGGTGGTGAATTCCGCCACGGTCTCGGAGCTCAAGATTGCGGTAGAGGAAGTTTTCGAGCATCCGCCCGAGGGTGAAGAGAAGGTTGTGATATCATGGTAACACATTTCCCTTCTTTTTCAAAAATTTTGGAAAATTTTTGGAAATTAGATGTAGATGGTGTAAATATGCTCCATGTGAAACATATGCACTCTGTTATTTTTTTTTTTCAGGTGTCATGTTTGGGGACATTTTTGCTTAACTTATGAGGGGTACAAGTTAGTCGACGACAAGGCGTCGCTTCGGAGCTACGGGATCAAAGATGGAGATCAGGTGATTATTCGAGAAATTTTTACAAAAATTATATAGTTTGATTGATTTGCATTGCTTTTCTTGTATGAAGTGAATTTGAGTTATTCCGTGTTAAAATTTTCCGAGACAAATCTTTTCGCATGCCTAAAATTTAGCGATAAAGATACTAAAAATGGAATTGGAATTTTGTTTAGAGATAACTGTTCTTTGTTTCTTCGTAATCATTCTCGTGTATATTGTTAGAATCGTATGTTGTAAGATGTATTGACGAAAGACAAACATTTGTTAATCCGTTAAAACTAATTGTTCGGGTCGTTGATAATATGTGCTAGTCGTTACAACTCTTTCATATACAGGGTAGCCCTCTGGATATATAAATAGTGCTAAAGACTTGGGTAGGAAAATTGTTTTTTTTTTTTTATCTTTTATTTTTTATTTTTTATTTTTGCACATGAAGTAGACCGATTGAAAAAGCATTAGCAGTGCATTCATTCCGAAAATGAATATCCAGGGACAGATTGTTTGAAGTTCCTTCGAAATTGAATGGACGCGTACTATGCATGTTCATCGCTCGTGATTCTTCGTTGTTCGACCGCATTAGTTCTTGTATGATTCACATGCTTTTTTGTAAAGCAGAATTCAACGGACCGATAGTTTTCAAGTATCCTTGTTTTCTACCTCGTAAAGTAGTAGAATTTTCGGCTATTTGTGTGGTAAAAGTATACTCACAGGTTATGTTTGCTTCGATCCATCACCCACGCATTCGGAGATAGTAACCTACGAAACTGTTAAGATTTGAGTTTATATTCATCCAATATTGTCTCAAATTTGCGGGACGATGCTTGTGACTTCTATCATAAACCCGTTTTCTATTCGTGGACAATGTTTTTAGTGGTGGTTTTTCAGGCTGAATTTAAAATAGTTGAAACTAGGGTAAGCTATGCATATCATGGAGATATATTATAAATATCAACAAAAAGAAAATGAATATTTAAGAATGACTCTTTTTACGAAGCTATATTTTCTTACAATTACATTTGTTGTCCTTCTTGTTTCATGGTCTTTGATTTGTCTAATTACATGCGCGTCCTATTCATTAGAAATAACTCTCCTACAAATACATTGCTTGCTCCAAAGAAATCCGCATCATTATCCAAAATTCATCTTTTGGACTTTTTTAGGACACTAGTATTACGTAGAGCTAGGATTCTGCCCGCATAAAACTCTCACTTGGCTTTCCCAAGAGGACACTCTTCACCCCGTCTTGTCCCGTCGCACGCGAGTGGGTGCACATGCATGTACCCACCAATGCAACATATTTTATACGCAACTGACAGCGTGGATAGTCGATTCCCGCGTAGGAGTGCTTCAAAAGTCCCCATCTATCACCGTGACACCCCGCCACCCCCAAGATAGTTTTGGACATTATAAAACAGTTTTGTAGTAGCATAGTTATGCTACTATATAACCGAGCGCGGCTAGCTCTTTCTTGAGGGCGTCTCAGGAAGAGTCGCTACCCAGGTCAAGGCCGCATGGAGTGAAATCCCCAGCGGAGTTTTCTCTTCTATGCCCCGTGGCAAGAGCCTCCGTTCATATAAAGCATGTACTTGGATCCCAGAGCATACGGGGTTCCACTACGATAATCTCAAAAAAAACAAAAATGATGCATGTATATAGATATTGGATATTTACATGAAACTATCAAGTAATTAGTGAGATTCTCAACTTTTGCGGGATTGTGGTAAATTTACGGTTGCAGTTTGCAGTTGTTAATTTTTATACATGCTTTTTCCGTTACTATAAGCTTTTGCTATCCTGATATCTTTTGTTTGTTTCATTCATGCAGCTTGTTTTTGAAAGACATCTATCTCTTAACTACAATCCTGCCAAACGAAAACCAAGATTTGACGTTACCATTCCATCAGAACGAAGACTGTAAGACCTCACTTCTTTTCCTGCATTGCAATTCTATTTTTTTTTTTTTTTGAGAAAACAATTCGATTTCATTTGCAGCATAATTTAGGAATGATCAGCAAAATGCTACAGCTCTCAACATTTCTCCCAATATTTTATCCTGACTGAACTGAAAATTTTGCTGCTCAGACGTGACCTACATGATCTTCGAAAGTTAACTTACAGTAATTTGGGAGTAATTCCGGAACATTCATATTACTTTAAAACCAAATATATATTCCCTGTCCTACAAAATCCAATGTTATTAATCATACCAGCCTAGTGTCATATGTGATATCTACCAGCAAAAAAATGCTAGAGCTGCGAAAATTCAACCCAAAACTTCTACCGAAGTCCGTTCTGCTTGATTTGGATTTTGTACTCCCCAAAAGTGAACATTATGTAATGTTCAAAAATGAACATTATTGATTTTAAAGAAATTTTCAGAACTACGGCATCAGTCATTTACCAGAAATACTTTCTAATTTGGAAAATCAATGGTTGGCATGCAGGAGATTGACAGCTCCAGAAGGACTTGAACAAATAAAGGAGAACAGTGAAGACGATAGTTTCAAAAGCATTAGTAGTAGTCACTCAAAAGACGCCGAAGATTGGTACAAACACGGAGACGAAGAAGATGATCTAATACCTCAAACTCAACGTAGGGCCCACCATCGTCTACGTAGGGGTTGGTTTTCATACTCAAGGTTATCATCTTCGGGTAGTACGAAACCGCATGCTAAATTTCGACGATCAAGGTTCAGCACAGGTTGCCTACCAATTGGATATTAAGTTTCAGCCTAAGTAAACTAGGTGATGCATGTTCAGCGAACTTAATTACTTCTGGGTGAAAATTTGGTATCTCTAGCATCGCTCGTTTATCTCTTCTTTAAGGAAACATCGGTTGGCGATGCTTTTTGCCATCTGAAGATGAATCTTATCATGATCGAAATGTTCTGTGATGAATTGTCGATCATATGCAGTCCTTAGACATTCTGCATGTAAATTATCAGGTTTCAGTAGGGCAGATTTAGTACTCAGACTTCATGCTTGTTGTTGGATTGAAATGTTTATAACAATCTTGTTCTATGTATTCGAAATTCATATCTTGTAAGTATTATTTTAAAAAAAAATTTCTCAAAAAAAAAAAAAAATCATATTTTCATACTATTTCAGACTTTAAAAATGTAGGTTTGATTTCATACTGATGATATTTGCCATAGATTCTGTCAGCTGAAAGCAAATGCCAAGCCATGGAGGTGCTGTGTTTGTTGTCTATGGCAGCATACAAATTCTTGGCCCCCAAAATGCCAGGCATGGTCCCTGTGATCTGTCTAGTAAAACCAAGTCATTAGGACCACACACCATCATGGCTAAAAAACTTTCAAGATTAGAATTCTGCAATTTTTTTTATAAAATGCACAAGAATAATTTTACGTTTTTCATCTTAGGGTTTCTCGTTGAAAATGATAGCTATAAACTTATACTAAACAACCAAGATAAACAAATACTCGATACTATCTAAACACTTCAGCCCGTATATGGTCATGCAGAGTTGGAATATTTTAAGTGATAATAGCTTTTATTTTGATTCAGTACGAATGTCTTTTAATCAAAGTCAAAACTAAATCGACAAAAATAAAAGACAAGAAATATTTGAAATACATATATAACTTTTCTCTTCCAATTTTCTTTTTAATGTTCAAATAAGGATAACTTTTCTTCTATTTTATTTTTCTTTTAACTATTCTTTCCATTGGAGCAGTTTGATACCAACATTTCCACTTTTGCTTTTCATGTTGTCTTGTGTTTGCACCATACTTATAGTGATGGTGTAGTTCTGAGTCCATTTCAGACATTATTATTAAGGTATGTATCATGTGTCTGCAACAATTAAAGCAAAGCTTAAAAGAAATTTCATCTCTTTTAGGACTTGGGGACTTAACCATTATAATTTTAAACAAAAAAAAAATGGTATCAATTTTCTCTCTCTCTCTCTCTCTCTCTCTCTAGATTGGGAAAGCAAAGAAACTTTTCTTTTTTTGATAAACAACTTGAGGCGACTAGGGTTCAAACGAAACTGTATGCTCTTACGATTGATATTCGCTTGCTCGTGGTTTTTTACCCAAGGTTTTTACTTTCTAATCTTTCCTCATTAAAAATAAGGAAAAAATACTTTTTTTTTAACAAAAGAAAACCTTTTAGTCTTAATTATTAGGTTGCAAATACAAAATTAACTATCTCAGATTAAAAAAAAGAATTAATTAATGTAAAGCAGATGCATAGTTATTGTCATCAGCATACAAACATGTAATCATTTTTAACGAGCTTGTTAATTCTTATTGAGCCAGCTCGAGCTCGGGATCAAGCTTAGTTATTTTTAAATAGGTATATATATATATATATATATATATATATATATATATATATATATATATATATATATATATATATATATATATATATATATATATTCAAACTAAAGAGAGGAGATGTCTAATCCATGTGGGGCGGGTTACATGCCGCCGCATACGCGCCAATGTAAACTATATCTTTATAACACTTTTAAAGAATAAATTAGAATTTTTGTGCAAAATAATATCAATTGGTATTTTATTATTATTTTATATGTGGTTAGATAGGAAGAGGAAACAAACTTTTTAATCTTCAAAGACATTTTAATACTCCGGAAAAAAGATGCAAGGTAACACGGGATTTGTAGAGAGGAATATAAAGAGGCTGTTGGTGAGGAGCAAAACATGGGTGTCTCTTTGTCCCTCCACCAACATCTAGAGAGAGAGAGAGAGAGAGAGAGAGAGAGAGAGAGAGAGAGAGAGAGAGAGAGAGGGCTTAATTTAGAGAGAGAGGAAGAAGAAGAAGAGTAGTTTGAGAGAGAGAGAGAGAGAGAGTCCTAGGATCTGAGGAAGTTGGAGGTGAGTGGTAGGCAAGCATGCCCAACTGGCTCAAAACTACTCCATTGTCATTATATTATGGTCAACAAACCTTTGATTTTGACGTAACGCTATTTTCACCTAAAATAGATGAGAAAATATACAGTCTACTGATCCTCCTAATCAAAACATATGATTTAGTTATACTTTTTTTTTTTTTTTTTGAGATTATCGTTAAGAAAACTATGTCCGTAATTACCAGTTAACTTTTGTGCGATTTAGTTATACTTGATCTACAGCGAAGAACTGTCGGATATTTTATTGATGATCAATAACGTTGTTATAAAAGTAACCTGACCAAATATACATGTTTAGCTTTTATATAAAACTCGACTTGTATAGTTCAACCCTAAGATGGTGTATTGTAGTTTTCGCATATAAAAGTATAATGTTCTTCAATCTCTGCCCTCTTGACAAGATTCCAAAACTATATGGGACCTACACCTTCCAGCAAGACACGTGGCAAGTTTTGGAGGGGTCATTTGAAGCTGTGGTGTTATGTGCTCCGCAGCTATATATATAATATAATATACTCAAAGGGTTTTGGAAGATGGAAGGCAAAGTAAGAGGAAGAAAGAAGAAGAAAAGAGGGAGTGCAGCAGCCCAAGGAAGGGATCGATGATGTCTCTGCCTGCGGTGTCATGGCAGTAGCTCTTTTGCGCCGTTGTCCCCGCTCCTTGGTTGTGGTTGGACCCAAAGTTAGAGAGAGAGAGAGAGAGAGAGAGAGAGAGGAAAAAAGAAATGAGAGGAAGCAGTACTGCTTTGCTTTTGTTAAGTATATACAGAACCTTCTTTCTAGGCACACACATTCTGCACTCCTGCTCCCTATGCAAAAAGAGATTCTTCTTACTCTTACTGCACTAACACTCACACATTAATTTATCATTGATATAGATGACTTATAGTTTACATATTAGGCTTTCTCTTCTTTCTTTTTTTAAGGTATATAACTGCCGAATTCGATTTCTATCATGCATATTCTCTCAACCAATGCTTGTTAGGGTTCGAAACCTGATCTACCCTTCACGAGGGACATACTGTGATCATCTTCCAGCACCAGAGTTTACACATTAGGCTTTCTCAAAATATCTATATAGAAATATTTTGATTAAAAAATATATAAATTATGATGTGATCATTTGATCAACAGATTTGCACAATATTGTTTTTTTCCAAATTATGTTTTAACCAAATTTTCTAAAAACTTAAGCTTAAAACCATGATATACATTCCTATCTTGCACAAGAATTTGTGTAGCATTTGGTTCCTTAGATAATGTATTTGTTTTCATAAAAAAGATTTGTAAGATTTCGGGACATGATATTTGGTTCTAATACAATATGAAACCAATTGTATTAAAAAAACTTTAAGAAACTACTGTCTAATAACAAATGTATTCTTTACAGTAATGCGCAAATAAGGATATGATAGTCTTAGACAATCTTAGAAGCACCTAATACCATAATAGTAATATTCTAATATTATGTAATACTATGTTTCTTTAACACCCTATATGAACTTTTAAGTTTACATAACCAAAAGATACTCTACACAAAAGATTCAAAAGACAAAAAGTTCCGAATCAAAGAACCAAATATATATACTTGCCGAAAGTTAAATAGCAACAAATTTCGAACTGTCTAAAACCAAACCCCTAAACCGAATATTTATAGGTACGTAAAGGGCGAACGTAAATGATGAAGAGGAATGTGTGATACCGAACAGCAGACTAGGTCAATAGAACGATGAACGTAGGCGAAGAATTCGATACTTTCCTCTTCGATCTATTCTACAACCCCAGTGATGATCAATACAACCATTAGCTCTGATATAATGTTTGAAAAGTATGGAGCACAACGGAACTATATTTATTATTATGATTTCACCTTCCTTATTGAGGAAGACCAAACTACCGAAGAAATCCACCAGTGATTCCCCCGGCACAGATCTAACTCAATCAAGAAATTAAAGGTACAGATAAATCTTTTGATCCGCCTCTACATACAGGAATGAAGATCTGATTAGAGCAATAAAGTATGGTCTTTTTATTAAAAGTTAACATAATCATACCTAAAAACATCTATATACAATATAATAGTAATTTTCCTAGTATTACCTGATAATATATTTCTTTAATAAAATGTCACATAGTAGCAAGTTTATGGTTATGAATATCTGAAATAGGGGTGCTCCGGCCGATTTGATGTGTGTTACAATTAAAACATGCAAATTCCATCCCACATGAGCTTGGGACTGTAGGCCCTTGAGACAGCTAGTTTACGAGAGAGACACAAAAGAAACCTCAACGAGTGATATAAGTTATATGGTGTATTTATGTTCTTATGTCCGTGATAATTCAAACTGCAAAAACATGCCACTAATTCAGAATAATATTTTTATACCCCATTGACGGTGTGAACGAAACTGTCCTTGTCAAATAACCACCCTCATCTTTAAAGGAAGAACAAAGACAATTTCATCAATTTTATAATTTATAGGTGCATAAGAGTGTCATTTCGAATTAGGGAACATAAATATGTAATTTCTAATTATACATGATATGAAAACACAAATGCCCGAAGTTACATTGACGTGTATGATTGTGTACATACAAAAGTACATACCCATCGAGCGAAATAAGTAGATTCGTTTGGTTGCGCACACTTATTTAGCTTCGTGCTGCGAGTAAAGTTAGTGTGCATGCAAAAGGATAGTTGATGTGTGCTTTATGTAGCTAAGGAGTGTATGTGTGTGTGTGTGGAGAAAATGTATAGTAGATGCATGCGCCAATGGAGTGATGTGAGAGCTGCTTTTCCATACAATCACTTTTTAGATTTATATGTATACAATAAGGTAAGCATGACATACCCTCCTAAAGTGATAGTATTTGAGTTTTGGGGATGAGTTTGGCCATTCATCATTCACCTCACCTTCTCCTTCTCCTCCTTTCAATAATACCAAGAATCTCTCTCTCTCTCTCTCTCTCTCTCTCTCTCTCTCTCTCTCTCTCTCTCTCTCTCTCTCTCTCTCTCTCTCTCTTCTTGCATACTCACCCAAAACAACTACTCTCTCTACCACAGGCAATATAAAGCCAGCTTCCTAGTGCAAGAGAAGCTCGCATGATCACTCCTCTCTTGTTCGATATACCAAATTCTAGATTCTTTTTTTCTCCTCATCTCTTGAGGTTTCTTTAAATGATTTCCAAAAAATATCGAAGAAGAGTTCTTTTCTAGTATATGTTGAGATCATTTGGCGCAACTCCAAGGTTTGTAAGAAGCACTTGCGTGGCTACTCTTTTCCTTTCCCTTTCAATATCTTCTTTCAGGGGCTTTCTTTTGGTTTTCTATGCTACATATTTGGAGTAAAAAGTAGATATATGACTTGATAAGCCTCATGACCTTGTCGTTAATTTGCGTCTTGCAAAATATCAAATCAACCGTTTGAAGACAAAAACCTCGCAATGATTTTAATCTTTGCTTTCCCTGCAACTTTGGCATGAGCCATTATAGGGAATCTCTTTTAGTCCCAATCCCATATATATCGTGAAAAACTCCACCCGAGTTTGCCGAAGCTATGATTGTAGCTAATTCCAATCTCACACACTTAGTACGATTTTTCTCAGATGTTTGTAGGTCATCACTTTTTTCCAGTAGTACCACATATCTTCCACTTGTAAAGAAAAAGAAAGGACCTTTTCAATTATAATTATAAATTTTTATTTTAATTTCATGTCATTTTGCCATTTTATAGCCTTCCCCTCTTGATACACATATGAGTCTAGAGTGTAAAGAAGATGAAGAAAGGAAGAAGAAGAAGAAGAAGAACAGGTAAGAAATTTATTTTATAAGAAGCGATATTGGTGAGGTTCAATCCGATGATTGTGCTTTACTGTGGTGGTAGAGCAATCTCGGATTGAGCCGCGCCAATATCACTTCCATCACCATCATACTAATTCATATTTCTTAGTGTTTTTTGTTCATATTTAAACTTGGATTGTTTGTATCTCTTTTTTATTTAATGGTATATGACAAATTTATAGATCTTTGTTAGTTTTTCACAATATCCACTCAGAAGTACGTATCTATCTGTTAATTACAGCTTCTTAGAAACAAATACAATTACTTTGAAACAAAAACAACCTCGTAGATTATGTTCATCATATTTCCTATTTCCCTGAAATTATTGCAAGAAAATAAATTAAAAAAATCCAAATTACCCCTGTACAGAGTTGAACTACATGTTGAGTTCATTTGGCCATGGGGATTTTTCTTCTCTTACTTTTTTATTTTGTTGTTCTTTTTTCCTTAATATTTCCATTCTTTAATACTAAGTTTTTTTTTTCTTTAACACTAAATTCTTTTTAATAATCTCGATTGATAACATTCACTTATATATGATTTTTTCCAACTAAGTAAAGCTTTATCATTTAAAAAAAAATGATAAGAAAAAGGCTTTCCTTCAATTGATAGCTCTCATTGTCATGAAATGTGGCAAGTGATAGCAAAAGAATACATCGTGAATAGCTGCACAGCCTCTAAAGTTTGAACCAGTTGTATATAACAATTTTTCAGAGACATTAAACTGAAATTTTGTAAATATATTATCATTGGTATATAGATCGCCTATTTGAAACAGAAATGGTGCTTTGACTATATCTACTAAACAATTACAGCAGGTATATGATTGATTTCTTTATCTATTTCTAGATTTATTTATTTTTTCTTTCAGGCGTAAATATTTTTCTAATTACAGTTCTTATATTTTGGATGCATTGTACAAGTTCTGTTTGGATCAAATGGAAACGAGAACTGAAATATCGAATTTAGATTTCAGTTTTCGCTTTCAGAAAAACTTTGAAACTTCTTTTAATCTTCTTTCAGGTCCATTTCAAAATGTCTACCTGTACTTGTTTTTTAAAATCTTTCGAAAAGAACTAATCTTTGCAATCAACAATTTCACCAAAAAATTGTTGATATTAGCAACTTCTTGGCCTCCTCTTTTGAAGAAATCGCCACATAATTTAACTTTTAAGCGGCCATTTTCATCAAGACTGAAGTTGATTGGATCGAATTCAGGATGTACGATAGCATTTTATCACCACACAGTTTTATTTTCTAAGACAAATCTTGGATGAAAATGGCGACTTAAAGTTAAAATATTATTTGGCAATTTCTTCAATAGCATTTTATCATCTGCAAGGGTTGCTCTTGAAAGTTGAAACTATTCAAGAAAAATTACTTTTGCTTCGCAAATTAGATTTTTTGTTCATTAATTTGCAGCTTTTCATGCCAAAAGCATTACTCCGAAAAGCTGAGAAATCAAAATTTTGAATATTCGCTCACAAAAAAAATGATTTCTAAAATATCAGTATTTTTCTTACTAGTTAAAAACCAATATGTATGTTAGAAAGAAACGAAATTGCACGAGTAACTACCAGAAATATCTGAAGCTTCATTCTCTTAATTCCCCATATACAACATACGACGACGACAATTAAGATATCAGATTACCAAAGCACCAAATGGATCATATATATTTTTGTTAATCATCAGAAATGTGGAATTAATTTTTAATGGCCGAGCACAATGAGTTCCTGGTCGAACTCATCGTCGGCAACGATGTCTTCTGCACCAGCGTCAGAGCCGCCGTCAGCACCGGCATCAGCGACGGCTCCGCCGGTAGCTTCGGTTGGAGCTTCCGTTGTCACCTGCTGCACCACCTCTCCTTGGTTCTCCGGAGCAGTCTTATCGGGCAGGTGCTTCTCGTACGACAGATCGTCAGCAGCCTGCGCCGCCATGAAAAACACGCAAGCGGCCAAGATGAAGACGGCGATCAACTGGTTACGCAGGGATGCCATTAATGGAGCAAAGGTAATATATATAAAGCTTTGTATAAATGTATTGGAGAAGAGAGAGAGGTCTGGAACAAACCCGGGGAAACATTGGAGGGAAGATGTGGATTTATAGGATCTGTGACGTGGGTTTCTCGTAATTTCGTGGTCATGCATGGATTTCTTAGGGTTATTTTTTGTTGTTCATGGTTTCATACGAGCCGTTTGGGGCAATAAGGATCTGCAATGACCGGGTCTCCCTCTAAATTTAGTTCAAGTTCAGACAGCCAGCAAAAAGAAATTAAAGAAAAAAAAAATATTTTTTTTTCTTTTAGATATGAATGGAATTATTCCCAGATTTTAATTCGAAGTGATTGATTTATATGGATATATGAACAACAAATATCGTTTTTCGGATCTAAATAATTAAAAGAAATGTGAAAATTTAGTTTGAGCAATGGCTTTTCCTTAGTCGTTTCTCTTGATCTACACTCTCATCATGATCTGCTACACCTATCCCGAGGGCAGTTGAATCGTCCACTGTTAATTAGCTTATATACAGCTGCTCATTAAAAGAATTATATTGGTGTTAAAAGAAATAAGTTTACTTTTATACTACCTGTTCTCAGCTTGAATTTACAAACCCTTGAATACGAGCCACAGAAAAAAAAAAAAAAAAAAAAAAAAAAAAAAGAGTTTTTAGATGTGAGAAAAGAATGCATACATCTCTCATGTGCAATATTGTCTAAGAATGAACTAAAAACAAGCTACAATTAAAAAAACTAATGTATTTTAATCTAGTAATGTGTACATTGCCAAACTAATATTTTAGAAATTTTGAAAAAAAAAAAAAAAAAGAAATCTAAATTGCAGAAGAGCAATGTCTCCTCAATGCCCGGGACCTTTTCGGCTTGGACCTGCTCGTGCCTTCGCTAAAAAAGTTATTAACGCCGTCGACGAAGATGGCGGATTGTTCGATTTCAGCAACCTCGATCCATCTACCGCCTGGAAATACTGCAGAAAAATAAAGAAAATAATGGAAAATATTATGTTGCATGCTATGGAAATCTTTCTGGTGTTCATCATAATGATGTCTTCAACAAATAATCCCAAAGTGGTATAATATCTAGAGATATTCTTAAATAAATTAAGAGGAAGAGAGAGAGGGAGAGAATGAAACAGAAAAGATGAAGTTTGAGTTGCAAAGTGGAAGATTTTATAGACAATGAGGTTTGACTACAATGTGAAGTCAAAGGGGTAGAAAGTCAAACACTGTGGAATGTCAAAGTGGTTTGAAAGAGACTCAAGCTGTTGTGTGAAGTAATTGAAAACCGACATTGGGGTTTGGTAGGCTTTTGTTAGGCTCCAGGATCTTATTATTTTCTAAATCACTTTTTTGGTCTTATCTCAATTTTTTTTTAAAAAAAAGATAATAATAAATAAATGAAAAAAACATTGGTCCCATTTCATTTGATTTTGATTATTTAAATATATTCTTATGCTAATCAGATGTTAGTTATACACTTGTATCTCTTATAATGAAGACTTATCTTGAATAGGTAATAAACTACATATAGATAATAAAAAAATACATATAAATAATTAATAATTATAGCCTAAAAAACATGTTTGAAAACAGATAAAATTTGTTTTTATGGTTATATTTGTAAACCTGTGGAGTCAATTTACAAGCAAACTAATTACATCTTATCATACCGAAGGTTTATTCATCACATTGTTATTTGGGAGGAAGGCTTCACACAAGAATAATGTTCCTCCTCCCAACTGATTTCTAAAAAAATCACCGATTCGTATGGTTTAAAAAAAAATTAATATTTTTTTAAAAAAATTTTAAATATAAAAATTATAAATTTTAATAAGATATACAATTTTTATATTAAAATTTTTTTTTTTCAAAAAATACTTCAGAATAGATGTCGTAGACTCTAAATTTAACAGATTTTAAAGATAATTTTAAAATTTGCTTTAAATTCATAAACTTAGACGATGACATGCATTATTCAAAGCACCAACCAGGATTAAATGTGAGATGTCCTACTTCATAGGATGTGCTCATCTAGGGTCGGCTGGCACTAGAGGTAAAAACGAGCAAAGCATCATTACGATCAAGCTCGGCTTGATTGATTTGGCTCTAATTCTAGCTCGAGCTCAATATAGCTTCAGAACCTGATTTCGAACTCGGCTCGATTAAGAAAATCTTGAGCTGGAACTCTACACGAGTTCGGCTTGATTAAGAAAATCTTGAGCTCGAATTCTACTCAGGTTCGGCTCGATTGTATCAACTGAGCTGAGCTCGAGTGTAATCGAGCCATGTTGAAGTCGAACTTGAACTCGAACTCTCTTAAATAATCTTGTTGTAGTATATACTTGAATAAAATAGAAAAACTCGTTCAGGCTCGCAAGCTCAGCAAGCCGAATAACGACTCAGTTCGGCTCGTTTAATTACTCGAACTTGGACCCACCGTAAACGAGTTCGAGCCCGAGCTGCTCGTTTCACCCCTATCGGCCACTATGACGGGTTTTTTCTTTTTTTTTTTGAATTATTATAATTATAATAGAACATGTCATGCGAGCACACGCCCTTGTAGAGACCTCAAACTTTCTTAAAATCCCCACGCCTAGTCCCGACTGACGTTTAGGATCCATGTACAGACTTTTCATGAGGGAAGGCTTCTACCACATGATACAAAAAATTTTCTTCGAATACCACACGAACTCGAATCTGAATAGTAACTCTTCGTGAGGCAACCTCCATCCGGTCGCACTAACCTCGCTGGGCCGCTATGAATTTTCAATATTAATGAAAATGTAACTACCAAGAAGGTGATGGATACCTAACTCTTTATTTGCAGCCAACACATACAATAAATGTCAAACTATTGAATCAATAAAAAGGAGGCAACAACATCCAGCAGAGCATAAAACCATGACTTTTTAGGTGTACTTTTACATCAAGAATTGTTATCTTGCTGTTAAACGATTAGAATTCAAATTTGAGAAAATCTTAACAAGCATCGAGTGTTATAAGATCCTATCGTTGATTTCCAATTAGAAAAGAGCTATACTGCCAGGAAAAAGTAGCTGGAATTTGAATTTCAGGAAGTGACTTCAAGATTTTGGTCAAAAAGCTGGAACTGGAATTCCAATTTGAGATGGTGATATTGTAATATTTGACTGCTTCCTGGTCCTAGAATGAAAAGTCGGGGATTGTTGAGATCTGTCCGTTGGAAAAAGCAACTTAGAACCATTGAACATGAAAATATTTAGCTGCCAATATCAAAGTCCATTTTGTAAATTCATTTTTGTGAGACACCGAAACCCTCATATTTTTGGTGTAATAAAGGAAAAACAATATAAATGGGGCTCAACCCGCTCCATCATATTCTAGTCATGATAGCATTAAATATTACACATGTGACATCATATGAAAGTGTTCATACCGGTCCCGATCGAAAAATGAGAATAAACCAGTCGAATCTGTCCGAACCCATGGACCAAATCCAATCTACGGCATGATCGGAATTGGTTAACACCAAGGGCCAGGCGGAATACAACAGTCCAATTCGGCCCTACTTTTAGCCGGTTCAATCCACCTCAGACTGGTCAGATCCGATCCTTATTCAGGGTTTGATTTCGGTCCAATCCAAGCCTCTAACATGATCTGCTACATCTCTAGGATCCGCAGGCAAGATCTCTAACCTCTTTAACCACTAACACATAAGTGCTCATTTATCAACACAATCCGGTACTGACATTATATAGTGTAACAAAAACTATAGCAACAAAAGGTCCCAAACTTTAGTCCAAAACCTAAATTATTATCATCACAGCAATGACCATTCCAAGCAGAGTGATGTATTTAAGGCTGCTTGTATTAGAGTTCATATTCTAAAAGAAAATAGAGCTTTTAACATATATGATCAAAGTGACGAACATCTTGCCGATTTCACAATACCAATCAAAGAAATTCGGATCACTCTTTATATCAAAAGCTTACCCAGAAAGCATGTATATGCTCGGAGAACGGCTCTCGAGCTCCATCCTTGATAAAATCAAAACTATTTTAGCTATAAAAGAAGAAATTTTAAAAATTCACATATCCTCGGGAGGAAAATAATGGTTTAGAGTCCATCCTACGCGTATTATATGAAACCACTATTTCTAATGCTTTCGCACGCACACACAAAGAAAAAGGTGAAAAAAAAAGAAAAGAAAAAAAAACACTCAACGATAAAAAGGATACGTTGGTAACAATGAGAAAAAGGAGAGGTATCAGTTGACAACATCAAGAACCAGCTTCCTTGACTTGTAGACAGACCACCTCAAGCGTCGATAGTAAGCAGCTTGGAGCAGAGCAAGTGACAGAACAAAAATCCACTTAAATCCCATCTGCAAAAGCCACGGTGAACAAATCAAATCAAAATTAGCCTTCAAACTTCACAGAAAATTGATGCCAAAAGAACGTCGAAAATTCTTACCAGCTTTCTTTCTTCCATCTCGGGTTCTGCTGCCCACGACAAGAATGTAACAACATCCTTTCCCATCTGCAAATAAGGTTGGGAGAGGCTCAGTGATGGGGTTTAATGTATGATAACCAATATATATATATATATATATATATATATATATATATATAAAGATTTTCTGTGCCGAGCCGAGCCGAATTTCGGTAAACTCTTTATATATATATAAAGATTTAATGTATGATAAACATATATATATATATATATGTTAGATGGTGATGAAGAAATTATGGTAGTAGATACCTGAGCTTCAGTTGCAGGAGTGCCGTCCTCGTATTCAACAGCACCGTCAGTCAGCATCTTAGGCATAGCTATCGCACCACCCGGGAAGTATGGATTATAATGCAAGCCCTCTCTGATCTAGATCAATTTGTGAAAGTCTTTATTAACCAAATGAAGAATAAAGCAACATGTCCAACCACGCATAATGACTGTATTATTAAACAGAATGACAAAACCATCTCCGACGTCAAGTGTACATTTGGCCGAGCTTCTACACAGCTTATAAGCTATTTTCAGCTTTTATTTGTTCAAAAAGAATTATTAGGGTTTGGATGCAAATAAAAAGACATTTTAGCTACCAAGAGATTTGTTAACAACTTCCTGAGAGAACATATCAAGGAAGTTGTGGGATGAGTAAGTTACAAAACACTTTTACCCTTCACTTTTATACTAAACACTTCCACTAAAAAATCGACTATTAAAATTGATGTTTTTCATTCCATGTTTATTCAGTTAACTAAACATAACAATTAAGTAGATAATGTGCGTGTAAGATAGTCCAAGAGAATTACCGAAACACCAGCAGGCGGATCACGATAGCCGGTCAGTAGTGCAAAGACATAGTTCTGACCATTATGTCGAGCCTATGGGGATAAAGTTAAAAGTCAAAACTGTCATAATACTAAAAGATAAGCCTATGAAATTAAATTCCTTGATATACTACCTTGGTAATCAGGCTTAGATCAGGGGGATATGCCCCACCATTGGCAAATCTTGCTGCGGCTTCATTGGCATATGGTTGAGGGAAACGATCGCTTAACTTACCTGGACGAGTAAACATCTCACCTTCATCATTAGGACCGTCAACAACCTCAATCTCTGCAGCCATAGCTTTGGTTTCTTCTTCCGTGTATGCCACACCAACAAGATCACGATATGAAATAAGAGACATTGAGTGGCAGGAAGCACAAACTTGTTGGTAAACTTGATGACCTCGACGAATTCTACATATGTCGTGCAGAGTCATATGTTAGTTACTATAATAATTAAATATAATCAGAATAATATCAGCATATCTTCAAAGAAGGCACCAATAGCAGACGTTGAACAAATAATTTAGAAAGACCGGACTAGTATAATTTGTCATTTTAAAATTTTGAAAATATCCCAAGCCAAGGTCTACCCTTCTGGTGCATTGGAAATACTAATGCTAAGCACAAACCTATTTTACATTCACTGATACAATTAGCAGAAAATTCAAGTAGGAAGTTATTATTAAAACAATACTACATAATTAAACTAAAATATAATAAAGACAAGTTTAACCTAGCAATCCAGCAAGACTGAGGCGGTTGGTGTACTCACGATGCATGGTCATAGGAACTAAGAATGCCATTATGTGGCCAGGGATAATTTGGGCAAGCCAATCCATGCTCTGCTTCATCGGCAGATGCTATGCTTGCGAAGCTTAATATACCAGACACTCCTGCTCCAACAAGCGCCAAAACTCTTAGAGACTTCATTCCAGCAGACCCAGACACCTCTTGCTCCTGCTTAAAGAAAAGCTGTGGCAGAAACCTTGAAGTCTGACAACAAAAAGTGGCGTCTTGGTAAACATTACAAGAACGTTTTAGATAGAAATACGTTTGTTCAATAAAATACATCTGATATTCTTAATACCCTACTTCATGCGAATTTTGGAATACATATTTTTTACTGACTTGGAACTCAGTTGCTACCATTACTACCAGTCCGGTAAGTATTTTGTAACTTAAAAATCTTGGGAAAAATGATCAGGGGAATGTAACTTTACACATCAACTACTTGACCATTTCATGAAGTCTATACAAACTTACAAACTGCCCATGCATTATCAAGGCCTGCAATACACCCAAAACTATCCAACTGAAGCCATGAAATGTTTCCGCTTTTTGAAATTAGTTTTGGGTCCCATACAAAGATGTAAAGAAACAAGAATAAGATCAGTATTTCTCCAGCTAAAACATTGAAGGAGAAAGCAGAAGAATCATTTATTCATCCGAAGTGTTGTGGAACCATAGATTAAACTAGGAAAGCCACTACCTCATATTGCAACCAAAACATGGAACCGCAGCAAAAAAACAAAGGGCATTTTGCTTTCTTATGCCTCCCCCCTAATTGGATTTGGCGTTTTGGTGCCCCCTAACATGTTTTGACTGAAATATACCCCTTTGCCGTGTAAAATGACAAAAAAACCTTCAATATCTTTATTCCGTTAATACATGCAAAACACGCGAACACCCACAAACACCTCCGAACACCCCCGAATACACACGAACATCTCTGAACACCCGCGAACACCCCATATAAACACACGCGAACACCCACGAACACGTACAGACACCCCCAAACACCTACAAACACCCGCGAACACCCCATACGAACACCCGCGAACACCCCATATGAACACCCACGAACACTTCCGAACACTCACAGACATTCGTGGGCATTTCTTAAGTGTTCATGTGTGTCGTTAAATATTCTTAGGTGTATTTATGCATTGTAGAGGAATCTACAAGTGTTTGAAGTTTGAACAATATTACATGGTGTTCCCAACTTCCATACGTTTTTAACGATTCCTTCTTGAATAGTTAAGGAAACACCATATAACGATATCCAAATACTTAGAGACTCATTTACTATGCATTAAAAAAAAAAAAAAAAAAAAAAAAAAAAAAAAAAAACCTAAAAACACTTAATTATTCAAGAAGGAAAATGCCCAAGTATTTGGACAGCGTTTTTTTCTTTCTTTTTTTTTTTTTAGAGATTATCGTGGAAAAAATAACTGGCCCACTTTTTGTGCGACCGTCGTAATATATAAACCCACGGGTGGCACCAACCCATATTCACCAACCGAGAAGTCCCAACATTTCGATATGAATAGACCCGAAGGCCCGTGTTACCCTCCAAGGGGTACAGAGGAGATAAATCCCCCACGCCCTTGCAGCTGGCGCTTGCAGGATTCAAATCTGAGACCTCCACTTCATAAGGTGGAAGTCCCAACCATCCGCCCTAAGCGTCCTGGGCTTTGGTTAACATTATAATAGTGTATTTAATTATTCAAAAAGAAAAAAAAATCTTTATGAGCACTTTTAGGCAATATAACAAATACTTGGTTGACAAATATTCGTTATTTTTTAAGTTTCTTTTTTATAAAAAGTTTTGATTTGGTATTGATCATGCAGTGGCAGCATGCGACGCCGCTAGTTACACTAGAGGGGGAGAGAGATATATATATGAGAGATAAACTGCTTGGCGGGAGAGGAGATATGTAAGTGAGAAACATAAATTGCGTGTGTTAACCAAAAAAAAAAAAAAAAGGAGGCTACAGTAATAACGGTTTTGCTTTTTACGGAATAAAAAATTGATGGCAATTTTGTCATTTCACACGGCAAAGGGTTACATTTAGGCCAAAGCAGATTAGGAGGTCACAAAAACGCCAAATCAAAATGGGGGGAGGCATAAAAAGGTAAAATGCCCAAAAAAAAAGAACGTATATGCCATAAACATGTAGAGATTAAGCACATCTATGAAATCGGGAAAGTGCTTAAGAACATCATATGTGGCATATGAAAACAAGGGAAGTGGGGAAGGGGAAGGACTTACAGTTCCTTTTTTCAGTAGCTGCAGGATACCTCTACAAGTAGCCATTCAAGTAACTAATTAGACATAAAGGTTACAAACTTAGTAAAAAATATGAAACAGTCAAAACTAGCAAATGATGGAATGCAGCATCGAACATTTTTTATAAAATACATGAAAGAATTATCCCAAATTGTAAAGTTAAAATAATTACCCTCGGGTTGAACATCAAGTAGCCTTTTCCGGTGCCTTTGGGAGAGCAAGAACGAAAACTTCAGAAATGCATAGTATACGGAAAGGTTTGGCTCATACGAATTGAAACAGGAATCCAAACACCCTCATTCTTGATACTAGAAACAAGAATATCTAATTTCTATCAAGAATGCAAACATAAGACCCACGGCTTTCAAATAAATCTGATTCTTAGTCCCCTCCTAAAGAAGGTTGTTTAAATGGGAAGACATAAACAGAAGGCACTTAAAAATACCTCAGCTCACATACTCTCAAGCGTAGATAAATAATGATCCACATGCTGTTTTAAACTATTAGGATAACCACAATAAATAATGAGAAAGTTAGCTTACCAATACGGATTATATCCAATTATTATGAGTTGCATGACATGGGATTCTACAGTTGATGAGCATGGCATAGATTAAATCTAATCGAACGTTCATATTTTCGAAATTCAAAGATCCATTTGAGTGCTAGAACTTTTCGAAATTTGTTAATCTTTAACAATGAGCTTCAAGAAATATTACTTTAAATCCTTTAATTTTTGAAGACATATTCTTCTAATCCCTAAATCTTATTATATTTTTTTCCCCATAATGGTTATGGAAAAATTAAACCTCTCAATGCTCTATGGATCACCAGAATCAGAATCACCAATGTTATATTATTTTCTGACAGGCAATGCTCTATAAATTATAATGCTAGGGTATGAAATACCAATGGATCAATATGGTGGGCTATGAAATACCAAAATGTGCAGAAATTGAACATCACGAAGAGGAGAACATTATGCTGGATGTGTGAATCTATGATTAAGAAACAGAATACAGATGTAGCAATTAGAGAAAGATTAGCACAAATAAATAAAAGATGAGTAGAATAGTATGAGATGATTTAGACATGTAAAACCAAGACCTATCAATATGCCAGTTAGAAGATTTGAGTGATCGAGAAAAAAAGGTTGGGTAAGGCCCAAAAAGAAATGGCAGAACCTTAAAGAAAAGCCTTACTTTTATCGATTTAAAGAAAGATGTCAATTTAGTTGTTTGCTGTTGTTTTTGTTGCTGTAGTTGCAGTTGTTGCTATGAAATGGTTATTTTAATGTGGTTACTTTGGTATATGATAGGTCATTTCTAGATCTAGTGAACCCTTTAACTAAGTTAACACCATGTTAAAGTACTATTATTGCTTTCGATATAATAAGTCCTAATCAGTTCACTAATCGCGTATATCATATTCTAAATAGCCACAACTATGATAGAGGAAAAGGAAGTTAGATTAACGTACTAAAAGAATGCATCTTCAAAGTTGAGGGACCAAAAAATAACTTACAAAGTCTAAGGACTTAAATTAACATTTTTTAAATTCAAAAATTGGATATATCAAATTTTCAATAGCCATTTAAACAGCGATAAAAGAAAGGAAAAGGAATATCGTTAGATTAAATTACTAAAAGAATGCATATTCAAAGTTTAAAGATATCTTAATAAGTGTAAGGACTAAAACAAGCATTTTTGTAAGTTCAAAGAATGAATTGAATTTCAGTCTACTTTGAAATTTACCAGTAAAGACTAACGAATAACCTTGGGAGTAAAATGAGTAGGTCCTAGTAGTTCAAATTAACAACATCTATGCCTCTTACAGAAAAATGATATTATTGCATATTGGCTAATCAAATGTCAATTCTATAAACATTAGGATATCATTCACATACAAGCTTAGCATTTATGAACGTGCCGCCCAAAGGATAGATGTAGTCTGTAAAAAAAAGCAGTACACAAAATTTTCTAAATTTCAAATCACGCATTCAATGCTAATCTACATTTTATTGTTTATGTAAGGGCACTTGTATAATAGTTGTACTTAAAGAATAAAAACATTTAAATACATGTATCTTAGAAAGAGATGTCTAATTCGCTGATATGGAATATTAACAGAAACTAGACAGATAGGAAAGTCTTCAAAAGCGATATATCAAGTGGTTAGCTATAGATGAAAGTTTATGCTATATTTCTACCATAATTGTTCAAAATACTCTCAACTAAATTTCTGTCAGGTAAATTAGCTCTTATAGTAATACAAATGACCGCAGACCAACTTGAAAGCTAGCCCCCTAGCGGTGGTCCACAGACTTGAGTGCTTCAAAGCTTGGTCACTAGTTCAAAACTTCAAATCCCGCTCATCCCCAATGGTGGTGCTTTTCTGTGCTCCTAGGGGAATACCTCGTGGAACACGATGCGTTCGACTTACTAAGGCATGGCTGGGGTACAGTTGCACCTGAGAGCTTACCTGCCCTATGAGTCCCACCTACGTTGGCCGTGTACAGGCAGAGTTTTCAAAAAACTAACCAACTAGCATGCTAAGAGTTATGTGCCAGAATCTTAATTCATTATCATATGGTCACAACATCCCTGCAACTTCTTTTTTTTTTTTTGAATTTGAAGTTTAATAAGTGTCTTTCTCTTAGATCAAACTTGAAATCATACTCCATTATCTTAACACATCCAGTCCCAATCCTATGCAAATAACACAGCAACAGAAAGTTGTAGAAGAGTAATAATACGACCAAAAACACATCAGATCCACAAACAACGCAATTAAATCACACTTCAAAGGAAGAGAACACTGCTATAGAGCAGCCTATTTATCAGTCTTATATAACATCGTCCCCAGAAAGCCTGGGATTGTGTCGGGATCGGTGCAACGGGGCGAACGGATGACATTTGACAAGGCGATAACTAGAGATCTCTGGCATTTTCCAAATCGATCGAGAGTTATAATTACCTTGAAGTGGTCGAAGAGAACGCGGTGGCGGCGGCGGTTAGTGATGGCGGCGGCGGCGGCGGCGTAGCAACGGCGGTTAGCCGATCGTAGTGGAGTGTTCGAGAGAGTATCAGGAATGTAGATGGAAGTGATGGGAAACTATTTGGCTGTGAAGCGGGTCGCAGCAATCGTCCGATCAATTTTTGCCAATAGAACGGCTATTATTATTGGATTCTAAATTATATTATTTCAATATTTTTAATAGGAATAACATAGATTATAATGTATGTATTTTAATATAAATTAGTTTTACACCCGTACGATACACGGTTATAAGTCATATATATAAATAATAATATTAAAAATTTTATTTTTTATTTTTTATATTTTAATTTATATATATTATATTTTTATAAAAATATCTTATATTTTATATAGCAATGTGTTATTAGAGTAAGAAGAAATGTCAAAATGCCATACATAAAATTATTCGAGAATTAACGTTAAACATTATATTTATATGATTTAAAATGTTTGTAAATGATAAAGTTTTTTTTTTGAAAAATTAATAATAATAATATATATATATATATATATATATATAATTACTTTTATATTAATTTTTATGTTGTAATTAGATAATTTTTTATAAATTATTATTTTAATTAAGTATTTATTTATAATATTAGACCTTTCATATTTTTCAATAAGTTATATCATTTTATAAATTCCTATCAATTAATACATGCTGCATGGCTTATTTAGAATAAAAGTAAATGTCACATGACACACCAAAAATTATACAAAATACCATGTGGTATAACGGCTTTCATCACCTACTTTTATATATATATGTATATAGATTTTAGTTTTTTCTTTTCAGCGATACTTGGTTAAAAGGTGTTATAGAATGGAAAATGCTTATGCGGAAGCTTTTACATAATTGAACAACACACCAAAAATGCATTTTTAGTGCTTGTAAAATACTTTTTTATGTCTGAAAAATACAATTTTTACGTGTTCTGTACTTAAATCTGTGAAACTTCCGTACGCCGAATAATATTTTTGCTAAACATTCGATTTGGCTATAAAATAGGTCCAATACAAACAATTATTATTCAGATATATACTTTAAATTATAATTATCATAGACGCTTTCATGATATACTTTAAGAAAAACATACGGAACAAAAATATGTTCTAATATGTTCTTAAGTATTATGATATGTTATGGGATGCCTTGAGTTATGAAATTAATGTTATGATATATTGTAATACTATACTTTAGGGATTTAAGATAGTTTAGAATATGTTGTTGTAATGTACCACTTTATAATACATGTAAAAATTTAGAAAACTTCAGAACTTTTTATACATACTTTTGAACACTACATTTAACAAACAACGGTGAAGGAGATTGCAAATATTAGTGACGATAATGAGTTGCCTGTAATGTTGATATATGTTTTTTCAATAATATTTTCTCACCTTATTATGTAGAAAAAAAAAGAAATATAGAAAGCATACGAAGGTTGAAAAAGAAGAAAAATCTGGAAATAGAGAAACCAAGAGGGGAAAAAAAAGGAAAATATGAGGAGAGAAAGAGAGATATTTTGTCATTCCACAATCCATAAAATACTAAAAATGTTAAATCTAAATATGAGATATTATTTGGCAAATAACATATTATAAAAGGCACTATTTTGTAAATACCTAAGATACAATATCCGGTTTAATTATACAGAAAACTTTTTTAAAAAATATTTGAAAATTAGGAGCAAAATCACTAAGCATTCAATTTTAGGATTTTACTTTTTGTTAGAAACTAGATTTGTTCCCATACATGAATATTAGTCATAAATTTTATAAATCTAAATCTTCTTTTATACCTTCAAAATAATATATAATATTAATTTAAGATAATACATGATATAAAATGACGATGATACCTAATTATAGATATTATCAATTTTATCTTCACATAAAATTTTGTTACGAAACATTCTTATTACTTAATGTATAATTTTATAATTTTTATATTAATATATATGTATCTAGATCATTGTTATAAAAAATTAATTGTTACTTATTTAATTTTAATTCTATATCTTTATTTTTTTAATTAGTTATATAAATTTTTAAATTTGTATTAATTAATATAAATACACATGTCTTTTATAATAAGAGCAAATATTATATGATATACTTAAAAAAATATTTATGATAACACTCGGCGTAATAATTTTGATCACCTAGCTTATATATTAATATATACGTTAACTCGATTCTCGTATTAATACACACATGCAGACTAATAGATATGTTGAGTAGCTTTTGCAACAGAGATTCTCTACACCTCCATTCAGTGTTACAAATAATATACTGAGTTTTGTTTGATGATCATATATCAACTAAATTTTAATATTTAAGTTTATAATAATTAAAATTTATATCTATTAACTCTAACAAATTTTATAAAAAAAATTCTAATTATATAAAATAATATAAATATTATATAAATATTAATTTATAAAATATAATAAATTAATTTTTTAATATTTATAAATTAATAGAAAATAAATTTATATAAATATTAATTATTAGTATTAGAAATAGTGGATGAATAATTACAAAATACAAACTATCACTCACCGAGTGGGTGAGCATCCAAGATTCCAAACCCGCTCTCTGGTTTAAGCAGTCCAGCCGGTCCCACTTACCGTGCTCAAGCACCTCCTCACCGAAGGTGACCACACCGCTTCCCTGATTTTTATCCAACCACCCGCTAACTAAGAAGTCAAATGCACTGTTAAATGGACAAGGGGCTCCTCCTCCTCCTCCTCCTCCTCGTGGCCCGGTGCTCCACCGCCGCCGCTGCCGGCGACCACCACGACCTTGCGCGCAGGCCGCCGCCGGATTCTAAAGGGAGCCTCTGCGGACAGCTACTGCAGCCCCTGGGTTACCCCTGTGAGGAGCACACTGTATGCTTCTGTTATAATCTATCTATACAAATTAACTCTAGTATTCGAAGCTATTGTTCCCCTCACGTTGAATTCATCGGTAGCAATGATATGTCTTCTGGCGTTGAATCTCGGATTTTCCAATCTCGTGAGCTAGCAATTTGATCCGTTACGCGCATGGGCAGGCTCCCACGCGCGACGGGGGCAGTGAGCCTCGTCCGGGTGACCGTATAAGTGGATTATAGTTCTTAGTCTTCTCCGCCGGCGTAACCAGATCCTGCTGTCTCCAAAACCTGTCTTTCTGTGTTTTTTTTTATTGGTTTGTTTGTTTGTGCCAACTGTTTGTTCATGCATGTTGTTTGATTTTTATAGGGTTTGTAAAGAAATGAAATCTGTGTTGGTAGGTAGTATATTATGATTAAGTGCATGCCAAAACAATTTTTATTAGCTATACTTGCTTTGTAAAGGAACAGCATTCAAAAAGTGATTTCCACCTGATGAATAGATACCTTGTGTGCAGAAAAAGGAAAGATTAGAACATGAATGAGTTTGTACTGGAGTTTTGAGACTACTGTAATGTTGTTAAGATGTTTTGTAGGTTGATAATCTAATACCCTGCTTGGATAGGCCCTTTTGAAGCTGTTTGATGATGCATCATAATTAGTTTATTGTGAATTGCAAAGGTTAAGTCATGGTCAATTTAGTGGGCAAACAAAGAAGAACCTGATTAATGTGCTGTTTCATCTCTAACTTTTGCTGGTTGAATACTTGTAGAATAGGGCATAGAATTTGTTAAGTTCAAAGTTATTTATCTTTGTCTACCACCGTCTTACTTGATATCTTTGTATTCTTGTGGTCAACACTATTTTTTTTGTTGCCTATTGGACTCTTAAAGAATTAGTATATGTCATGAAATGTAGATATCTTTGAAGAGAAATATTGCTAAATACTCCCTTAAAGTTTCAACTGTCCACAGGGTCTATTTTCCTGACACTTGCATAGGATTTCCTAAGAGAGTGTTTTGTGCTCGTAGAATTCTGGTGGAATTTGGGAAGATGATGTGGAGAACTTTAAAGACTTTCCATGCTAAAATTCTGTAGCACTTTTTGATATTGATGACACCAAAAGATGGTAAAGAAAAGCCAGCTATTGGTTCAATTAAAAGTGTAATTACAAATATTAAAACCTTTATAATTAATGAATATATCGTATAGCTAATACATATTTATATTAGTCAGTTCATGTACTTTGCTGAATACAATTAACATGATTAACCTACATTTACATAAAATTGCGGTAATTAATGATTATAAGTTAATTATTATGTTAATTAACAAATTTAATAACATAGTTTTGTCAATGTTTAAAACTTTGAATTTATCAGTAACTATATGAATTTATAAATTGAGAATAACCTGTGGTTAACTTATGTCTTAGTAAGTTTATTTCATCACAAAATATAAAATTAATTATTAAGTAGATAGTTATCTATATTAAATATTTAACACACACCATTACTAACTAATTACTAAGTAATTCTAACAAAGCAATTAGTGGAGATACTCATACTTTATTATTTCTTATGTACATAAAAATATATTTCTCGCGGGGCAGTATAGGCCCCATTAAAATAACCATATGTAGTGTAAAACTGCGTACAGGGCCAATTTATTGGGGTTTTCGTTCTACGATCTTGGAGGCTAGAAAACGAAATGGCTGTTTTTCCACCTTTTTCCAATGGAGAACATGATTGTCCATGTGATGAAACAACTGGAGTCCTAGGAAAAGTTGCTTTTGTAGGATTCCAGTCAGTTCTCCATGAGACCAAACTATCAAGCCATGTTCATATTGGAGTGATGATTGGTTTTCGTGATTTTTTGTTATACATTAGGCCACTTTACTAGCTAAACTTCGCACCTTTGGATTGAATGGTTTTACTTTTGCTATCTGGTATCTAGTATGTATTGGTTCCTGTACAGTGTTTGGCTGCATGGAAAGTTGATTCCATGTTGAATTATGTAGGTTAAGACGACGGATGGGTTTCTTTTATCTATTCAACATATTCCACATGGAAGAAGTGGAATGGGTGCAAAAGCAGGTCCCCCAGTATTCCTTCAGCATGGTCTTTTTCAGGTAGGGTTACGATCTATTGATACATACAGCAAAGAATTATCTTTCTCATAGAGGTAATGTTCGATATCATTCTCGAGTATCTGTTGGTATCGTGCTTATGTAATTGATGGTTGAGGTTGTCCATCAACATTTGTGAATATGTCTCTTCCTAAATAAAAATCAATTACTTGGCAGGGTGGAGACACCTGGTTTGTAAATTCTGAAGAGGAGTCATTGGGATTTATTCTTGCTGATAATGGATTTGATGTTTGGGTTGGCAATGTTCGTGGTACACATTGGAGTCATGGACATGCCACTTTATCTGTGCATGATCGAGTACGCTGACTTTCTTCTCACGTTGATAATGTAAAATTATATACATGTTTTCTTGATTAGTCCGGCATCTAATCTCATAATAATGCTATTTCACAGGAATTTTGGGATTGGAGTTGGCAGGAACTAGCTGAATATGATTTGTCTTCTATGATTAGCTATATATGCACAATGACAAATTCCAAAGTATTCTATATTGGCCACTCTCAGGTTCTTCATAGCTACTTACAAGACTTCATTACCTAGATGATGGTGAAATTACTTATTAACTTTGACAATTATTCATGTAAAAGTCTTATGAGCGAACTCTTTACTTTCTTTTCCAGGGAACAATAATGGGGTTAGCAGCTTTTACAATGCCAGAAGTAGTGCAGATGATTGAGGCTGCAGCCCTTCTTTGTCCTATTTCTTATTTGGACAATATTAGTTCGCGCTTCGTGCTTAGAGCAGTTGCCATGCATCTGGATCAGGTAAAGGGATTATAATTTGTCAATATTAAAGGGGAGGACTTCTACCTTAACCTTTTTGGGGCACTGCCTTATTTCAGATATTTCTAGCTATTGGTCTCCATCAGCTCAACTTTCGCAGGTCTGCTTCTTTAATCTTGCTGATACCAATCCAGTTACCTATTTTGCAGCTTCTTATTTATATTTATATATTGGCAGTAAAATGGGCATTCTGATTATAGATTCCATATGCGATGGCCATATGGATTGTAACAACCTGCTTGCTTCAATAACAGGTCTTACTCTCTTAATGCCTCCAAATTCCTTCTTTGCTAGAACTACTGGATTTTGTTTTTGATTTGTCGTCTATGCAGTCTTCTAATTTGTTAGAAACAAGTACTTCATCTTGATGTTGGTTATGTTGTGGACATGGATATCTGCAGATTTATGCAAATGATTTATGATTGTCAAAGAATTTGAAAGGCATTTACTTTTAAAAAGGAATCCATCTGGAGGTTGCCTGTGTATTTCTGAGCCATGATGGCTTGAACCAAAAGGTCCGGAACAACACATGGACCTTGAGCCAATTGGAATTTCTATAACTTTCTGAAGTTTTTCTGCTTTTTTCTTTTTTTTGGTCATTACATGCTGTGACATACAATGTGTGTGTGTGTGTGTGTGGTCATTACATGCTGTGACATACAGTAGAACTGTATGTTCTTATTCTTATTGGATGTCTTTGTCAGTAATTTGAACCCTTGTTAGTTCTATAATCATGTTAGAATCATCCGACTATCAATCGGTAGAAGTTTAATTCAACAATGATTTAGCTGAAGACATTTTACTACCTCGACAGTTAAGATGCAGATTTGGTAGAAGCACGGGGGGAAATCCTGAGTTATAGTTAAAATTCTTAGAATTAGTGGTCTTGAAGATTGGACATGACTTCCAATGTCCTCAATTAAGTTGAAAACAGCATCATGGCTTACAGAGTTGAGAAAATTCACAGAGACATGGATGCTAAACTTCTACAATCTGGTGATTTTAGGAGAGTAAGAGGCTTTTATGGCCTTTTTAAGTGGTAAAATAAAGACTTTACTATGTAATGGATAAACACCAACCTACTTTCTTCGCATGTAGTATTGAGTATTTTTTAGCGGCCTCGTGAACATCCTAATCTATCAAAGTCCACTTGGTTCTCAGCATGGTTTTCGGTGCCGGTCGGCACGTGCCTGTTTTGGCAGTTGTCGGCACGGCACCAACTGGCACGGCACGTGTCAAAAAATCATATATTTGAATTTTTAAAATAAATTTTTTATTTTTATTTTTATTTTTTTTAAAAATAACAAATAAATATATATCGGCACAGTCGGCACGGCACGGTCGGCATGTGCCGGGATCTGAGTTTACCGAAACTCGGCTCGGCTCGACACATAAAACCTTGGTTCTCAGGCTATATCAAGCACTACACTTCCAGAAAGTAGCACTTGTGTTTCATGTTTGTCAAAAGCTTATTCGATATAGGCCTGCTATGTTTGCGCATGATTGGTCAAATCTAGTTTAAGAAATTATCCAACTGCTGCTGCTGACTGTCCAACATCCAATGCCGCAAGTAAATTTTTACTAAACTTTTCTTTCAAGTGTAATCTTGTTTGGCGTAATTTCTTTTTTTTTTTTTTTTGAATGATTGTTGTGCATAATGCTTTTGTTTAGCGGCTTTTCTCTTCAGCAGTTTGTGCGTTGATTCTTGGATCTATTCTAAATGGCAAGGAGTTGGGAGAACTTATCTAACAAGTAACACATTCTGCAGGGGACAATTGCTGCTTCAACGCTACGCGAATTGAGTACTACCTGGATTATGAGCCTCATCCATCATCAACTAAAAACTTGAACCACCTTTTCCAAAGTACGTCTTCTATCCAAATTTCTTTTACAAAGTAACACGAGATAATATTCTGTTATAATCCAGTCATCTGCTATAACAAATTAAGAAACTTAATTAAATACTAGGATTGCATTGTTTTGATCCAATTCGTCTGCAACATAGTAGGTGTAGAACATTAAAGTATCTGCTATCTACAAATTGAAGTGTTCATAGAAGAAAAAGGTTCTCTTTTGCTTATGATCTATATTTCTAGATGCTATTGTGTTGATTCTTACTAGTTGCATGTTTAACCATTCAATTCCAAAAGATATGAAAGATTATGATTATTAAACCATTATAAGGAAAGTAGAGGTTGTTAATTTCATTTCATACTATTTAAATATTGACGGTTCAAAGTGACAAACAAAATGAAAAACAATTCCCAATTAGTTAAATACTAGATGTTAACTGTTCTACTTTATCAACTGGTAAAAAAAAATTCGACAATCCTGCCTGGTTGAATGCTTTAAATGTAAAATTTGTAGTCAGAACTTAAACCCTTTCAATATCGAGATAAGCGGCTGATTATAGTTGAACTTGGCAGTGATACGAAAGGGGACATTTGCAAAGTATGACTATGGATGGTGGAAGAACTTGAAAACATACGGGAACATGCAACCTCCGGAGTTCAATTTGGCCGATATACCCGAATCGTTGCCCATATGGATGGCCTACGGCGGGCAGGATGCACTAGCAGATGTGACGGATGTTAAGCGCACAATCAAGGAACTGAAATCCACACCACAACTTGTATACAACGAAACGTACGGGCACATCGATTTCATCATGAGCGTGCGAGCGAAAGATGATGTTTACGGCGATCTGCTGAGGTTTTTAAACTCATTTAAAGGATTATCCAGCAGCTATTAGAGATTTCCATAGTTCAAGATATGGAAGGCAAATTATATTGTAATGAAATGTATTATAGCAGCGGCCATTTGAAAGAAAGAAATTAGAACTTTATGTTAGCCTATGTACGCGGATATCGACTCCGCGGTCGTCGGTTACTGTCTTGTTCTTTTTTTTTCTTGGATCGTCTATATTGTAATTAAAGTATGACACTGTATATAGTTCAATGTGACACTGTGATTACAGTATGACATGGATATCGAAGGTTCGGTCTGGCCAAGCAAGCATAAAAGCAGTATGAAGAAGGGCGATGGTCGAGTGATTTTCTATTTTCATCATGACACCAGAAGTTTGAGCAAGTTTAGCATCTTCAGGTCGCGGGGGCATCACGAGCCGACAAAGTCTAATTAACTCAGCAAGTCCGATTTGCATCACGCAGTTCCTAGTATCAATCGTCGCCCTTGTCATGCCTGACTTTATCGGCTTCTTTCCATACCATATGACAAAAGATAAGAATTTTTATGCCAGCTTTTATTTATTGATTTGTGCACTGATATCTAAATAAATACTCTAATATTTTTTTTTAAAAAAACAAATTAAACTAAAAGATGTAGAGTTTTTAAAAATCTACACCTTTCAAAAATAAATTTAAAAAAAAATTCTAAATAGATATTCTGAAACTCTAAAATTTTAACGTATTAATGAATTTTAAAACTATTTTTAAACTTGTTAAGATATTTGAACCTTAACATTTACTTAGAATTAGTTTTCAGAAAAAATTTTAATATAAAAACTATAAATCTCATCAAAATTAACATTTAATTTAAAATTTTTATCAAAAAATATTTAGAAATATTGGATTAGGTATCGGTGCAGAAGATTTTTATCCAATGGCAAAGACAAAGTTTCCTATCAACTTAGAAAGACCTTCAAATCTTCAATGAGCTAGTCGGCCGAGTAAAATAGAAATAATGGAAATTCAAAATGTAGGGATTTTATTAAAAGGACTAATAATTGTGTCCTTGCGTGCTCCTTTCACTTTTTACACTTCAATTTCTATATTTTTCATCTCCTACTATCTATCTCTATCTCTATAATGTTTTAAATCTCTACCGACAAGGAGAATGAGGCCCTAATTCCCACACTGAGCAGAATGTGGCAGGATAAAAGATATACAGTTATATTTTGAAAGAATCCTCGGTATGTGTAACCAACAGCTACGTACACAGACATACAACTCAAGGTTTTAATTTTGTGCGGCATGCCTGCCAAAATATATACAATTATATTTTGAAAGAATCCTCAGTATGTATAACCAACAGCGACATACACAGACATACAACTCAAGGTTAAGATTCCGGACGGTACGCCTGCCAAAATATATACAGTTATATTTTGAAAGAATCATCGGTATGTGTAACCAACAGCTACGTACACAGACATACAACTCAAGGTTTTAATTCTGGGCGTCACACATCGTGCCGCTCGGAACGTCTCGGAGCCGGCCGGTCGGCACTTTTTTTTTTTTTTAATAGTAGTTCATCTTCCTCGCTCAAGCCGAGATGCCTGTCATGCCGGTGGGCGCGACATTTTTTTTTCTTCGCGCCACCGGTGCGACTTAAGTGGTCTGCGCATGACCACTTAGTTTTTTTTCTTTTCAATTAAATTTTTTTAAAATATAATAATATATAGAAATAATAATTTTTTATCGGCACATATCGAATTTGAAATTTATTGAAACTCGGTATAAAACGGCATTTAAAATCTTGACACAAGTACACCAGTGCACAAACATATAAGTTTGCCGAGCATAATTTTACAGCGCACAAATCCAAACAAGCTAAAATAATAAAGCATACAGAAAATAAGCGTAAAGGACGTTTTAAATCATCACCAAGCTAATACATACATATACATACATATATATATACATATATATATATATATATATATATATATAAACATTTTTTCATAACTTGAGAACTTAAACTTTTTTTTCTTTGTTCTAACAACACTACATAAATAAATAAATACAATTACAACATCTTTTTAGTTACATCATTCTTTACTTCAAAGAATCAATCAAATGCGTGCCATATATGGTAGACGACACTACTATCGTCCTTGATCGCCGACGGCAGGTTGGCTAATGGCCGCCCCCAGGGCTGGGGCCAGATTTGTCCATCCCTCCTATAATATCTGATTTCGTATGTCCATGTCCATCTCCGGGGCTTGGGCCAGAATTCTTCATCCCTCCTACGCTATTTATACTTGTAGACTTGTGTCCGCCGCCAGGGCTCGGTCCCCCGGTTTTCAATCCATCAAGAAATAAGTCGCTAACGATATTCTCCAGCTCCGGCACCATCTTGAACGGTCTTGAACTTGCCGATAAGGCGCCCGATAGCAAGAGAACGACGACGAAGAATATCAACTTAGGATTTGCACCAGCCATTGTTGCAAAAACCAGCTTAAGTTATTATTGAGAATGAATGAATGGATTCTAATGGGTGGAATTCTAGGGTTTATATACTGAGTTTCATGGGGGCAGCATTTGAATTGACCAGTCGTATGTTTCCTTTCATGGACTCTTATCAATTCAAACACGTGGAAATACTAAATTTCTAGGGTTTTTAAGTGGAACATCAGAGATGACGAAAAAAGATTGAATTTTTAGATGGAGAAATAGAAGAAAATGTGATAAAAACAGGAAAAGTTTGAAATTTGTTTGATTTAATGGTGAGATCTTGGGATTTCATTAGACTTTTAAAGGAATGAATGAGTTAGAGAGATTTAAAATAGTCAGATGGATGTGACTTGAACTCTTTAAATTGGTCAATGGAAAAAAAAGAAGTGAGATCAACAAATCTCAACCGTTGATCCAATGTTGTCAATTGGACCTGTATTTTGTATTTTTTTTGGAAGATAACTGGGAAGCTACATGCTTTAGGCTCAAGAATTTTTGTTATCATTAGTCAGTATTTGGCCTAATTAGTTAACGAAATTGGATGCTGAAAGACGACTATTGCTTACCCTTCGTCAATGATAGATCGGTGATTCGAATCAAGCGATGTACGAAAAGACTACCGTTTTGCTTAATTTTCCGCCGAAACGCATGATAAAAAACATCTATTATGTTTGTTGGGGAATTCTTATTTCCTAGATGTGCGAAGAAATTTATAGACTTTTATGTTATTCAGTGCTTTATTCAAAGACGACACCTTATTTAAAGTAATTGTTTAAATGTGCTTCTAAAAAACTCTTTTGATGCTCCAAATATTTTTGAACCAGTAAGTATTTTGAAGCTTTAAAATACCAATTTAAACAATTTTCTTAAAAGTTTATTTGCAATTACGCGATAAAAACAAGGATTATGGTTGAAAACAAGGGCTTTTTTTTTTAAGATTATCGTGGTGAAATCCGTAATACGAGCGTACGCCCCCGTTGGGACCTCAAACTCGCTGAAAACTCTCACGTCCAGCCTCGATCGACGCTCTGGAATTAGAGCACATACCTTCTATAAACGGGGGCTCTTGTCACAGAGTACAGATGATTTTTTAGAAAAATCCTGCGAAAAATTTCACCACACGCGACTGGATGGTGACGCTTCATGAGGTGCCTCCCATCTAGTTGAACTAGCTTTGCTCGGCAGTTGAAAACAACGGTTGATATATTGATATTTGACATTCTTTGTCTTTTGGTTCCTATCCTTATAGGTTGTGAAACTAATCTTGTTCGAACAAATTCGAAAAATTTTCTCCCAACAAGTGTTTACTAACTGAAACGACACTTGTTCGTATAACTATTCTTTTTAATATTCTCAATTTTTTTTAATTTTATTTACGTGGCTATCAAACATAGACTATAATTTATGGGAAAATTTTCTACATAGGACTAGGGATTCAAGTTGACCATCTCCCGCCGGCGGATGCACGCAGCTACAGAGTAGGTTTAGGGTTAGGGTTAGGGTTTCTTGAGAGGAATGCATTTGTGGTTTGAATTTCATGACCAAAACAGATCTCAAAGAAAATCCCAATACCTCAATCTCTCCACACTAAACCAGTTATTTTGTAAGGATTTCTAGTCTAAATCATGACCTATTTATTCAACATTTGAATACATCTATTATCATATATTATCGCTAATTCTCAGCAAGATTTATATATATATATATATATATATATATAAGGATTTCTAGTCTAAATCATGACCTATTTATTCTACATTTGAACATATCTACTATCATATTATCACTAATACTCAGCAAGATTATATATATATTGCTTTTTTGAAAGAAAAATAAGATGCTAATCTTCACATAAGTGAAGTGCTCAATGCCTATATTTATCCCACAAAATACCCACAATTTTACTTAAATAAAAATGGGGTATTTGCATAGAAATGTCCTCCATAATCAGAAATTATAAAAAATCTCCATCTCTAGTTCGATGTAGCGTTTTTACGACCTAGTGTGTGAACTGATAAGTCCTCGTCTTTTTTTTAAAAAAAATTGATGAGGATATTTTTGTCATTTCAGTGAGTTCAATGGTATAAAAATGTTAATTTCAAATTAAAAGGACATAAAATTATAATTTTTTATTATGAGGGAGCATATCTATAATATTTAAGCGGGAGGGGGGAGTTGCTACAGTGCACGCCCCCCACATATATATATATATTTATATAAAATTAAAATAATATATATTTTAAATATATATATATATATATATATATATATATAATATTTAAAAATATATATTAGTTTAATTAATAATAATTAATTATATATATATATATATATAATATCTTAATTTTTTTAAATATTTTATTTTTAAATAATTAAATATTTTAAAATTTTAAAAAAATTAGATTTTTTTTTTTTTCACACGCATCGCGGGTGATGTTTCTGCTAGTATATACAAATGCGGCAATAAATAAAAATCATCGCCTTTGTATATAAAGCAGTTAATGCACCGGCTATAAATGCAAACGGGCTGAACTCGAGCCCCCACACTTTTCGTTCGTCGCTTAAACATAAATGTAAAAGATCACACCTTCCGATTCCATCGAGTCGGTTAGGATTTATATGCTTTTCTAATCGCATAGAGATTATTTCTTCTTATTTCGTAAAAGGTGATATAAATATTTGGATCTGTCAAGACAGAAACACTAAATTTTTTTTTATTGGTAAAATATAAATCTATATTTTTCGTAAATTTATTTGTTACAATTATCATATGAAAATGAACATATTATGAACTGAATTTTCTTTTTAAAGAAAAAAAGGGGTTGTATTTGCTTTCCCTTTGAAGTGCTAAAATGTTCCTTGATCTCCCAGCAAGAGTGGGACAAAAACAGTTGATTATTGCCTTAATCAAGGATGACTGCAATTACAAATTATAATTGACTAACAATCACTAATATAATAATTTATAGGGTATTTTATATTTTTTAAACCTTCAATAATTTAAAATTATAAAAAATATCCTCGAATTTAAACTAAAATTTTCATATCCCATTGTCTATATGAATAATAAAATTGTCATTGTTAAATTAACTGTCTTTATCTTTTAAGAGTAATTTAATTATTTCGTGCGGCCAAATTGATATAAAAAAATTGTTTTAAATTATAGGATATAAAAATACAAATTATATTAATTTATTTAACTTTAGGCATGTAAAATTAGTCTTGCTTCTATCTTTAGAGCTCTATGAAACAAGGACATTCTCCCAACTCAAGGAATTAAATAAAATAAATTAATATTAGATTAATTAAATTAAGTTGACAAAAGGATTAGAGATTTCACTATAAGTCAAAAAGTTCTCCTTTGTTGCAAATGAGGAGATTCCAAGTGTCCAAATCATAGCTTTTGGGCTATGCAAATAAAGTTGTTCCTCTTCCATAATTGGGTGATGCCCTAATTTTTTTTCATTTTTTTATTTATCAACTTACCAAAATTGATGCATCATTGGCCCATAGTTGATGGTTAGGATTTACATGCAACTAACTTAAATTGTCATGGTGGTTATGACAGAATTGTACAGAAACAACCTCAGTCGGAGTATAACTACATAATCTACTCTTTCTAAATTTGGCCGTGATGGAGTTTGACTGGAATATTGTCGTTGTATTGACGATCAAAGGGAATTGTAGAAATTTGAGTCTAAGATATAGAGGTCATAAGTTCGATTCTTATTAAGCACCCTCTACAGATGTGTGTGATATTTCCTCTGTCAGGTAAAGGATGATTGAAATATTTGTATATGTCCAGATAGAATGAGACTTTTTGATTGGTAGATATAAATCGGTTATATTCGTGAATTTATCTATTACGACGATCGCATAAGAATAGGCCGAACGGAATTTTTCATAATAAAGAAAACTTAGATTAAATAGAATAATAGTAGACTTCCCAAAAACCAATCAAGTTATCACTTTTATATATCACAAAACTCCTTGAAATTTGGAAAAATTACTGAGAGAGCTCTGGCATTTTCAAAATTAGGATTCTTTTTTTTTTTTTTTTTTTTTTTTTTTTTTTTTTTTTTTTGAGTAACTGATCTAGGAGATGAAACATGTACATTCATGAAAAACATGTCGAGGGATATGATTGCGAACATGTTCAGCTAAGTTTATGCTTTATGAAGCATCAAATAAACTTTAGTACTCTTCCACCCTAATTTTGGATGAGTGCATATATCTCGAAAATTTTAAAAAATAAACAAGATTTCGTGAAAAAAAATGACCTCTATATCGGCAGAAAGAATAAACTTGGACACAACTTCTTATACGAATTTGATGTACGATAGCCGTGCTCTTATGAATACAACGAAAGATCCGGGATCCAAAGGGCTTAAACAAGTTTGCAAAAGAGTTCATGGATCCGAACTCATATAACTAAGTATAAATATGAAAAATACCAATTTCAGAAACCGAAAACTTCTACATAGACATGAATAAAGCTTCATATGAATATCTCCAAAAACACAATTCTTCAGGAGACCATGACAGCTCCGATGCAATCACAACCACAAGCAGTATACTGAAATATGTAACACACATCCCAATATATTATGTATGGTTCTGATTACATCATAAGTCATGAGGGTCCAGATGAATAGCAACGTTCATATGCTAATGCATCTTTCCATGGCCTTCGACTGCTAGATGCCCGGCTCCCGGGCTCGGTCCGCCAACCTTTACACCGAAGATTCTACCCGCCACCCCAAGGCCTTCTTCTTTATATATGAAGTCCTTCCTTGCTACGTTTAATGACCGAGCTTCTGCTGATAAGTTGGCAAACAATGCAACTGAGAGAAGAAGAATGAGGAAAGAGAGAGTTATTTGGAGCTTTATAGCAGCCATTAATGGAGGTGGTGGTGCAACTTTGGTGCAGTTCATGTATGAGTTTGTTGCCTGCAATAAAGGTGCAACTTTAGACAGGCTATTTATAGGGGGAGATCTTGATGTTGATGGAGAAACTTGACTTTATATACATTGAAACTTGATAGATACTATAGTTATATATATGTAAATGTACTATATTTTAAATTAATTAACTTAATAATTGTATATTTAAATGTACTATATAAACTATATTAATAAGCTTAGATTATTTAGGGTTTACTATATTGTGATAATTTACATGTGAGGTGATGAGCCCCAAAATTTGTCCATTTTTAGTAGCGGTAGATGGGGGTAGATTCTATCCATTACGCATCCCTCAAGTTCCCTCTAATTTATTATAAAAATTGATAGCTAGACGGATTTTTTTGAAAAAAAAAATTGAACATGAAAGTTGTAGATTTTAATAAGATTTACAACTTTTATGTTTAAATTTTTTTTAAAAATACTTCTAATATTTATTTTTGGCTTTAATCTTTTAGCGGATATAAATAGATCTTACAAAATCGTTCCTATTTCGGAGCTCCAAAATATATATTTAAAATATTTTTTGGATAAACATTAAATATAAAAATTATAGATTTCATCAAAATCTACAACTTCTGTGTATGCATCATTTTCAAAAAAATATGTTTAAATATTAATTTTTATTATAAATTGGATGGAACTTAATGAATGCGTGATGGAGAGGATCTGCCCCCACGGTAGATAGTACGCCAAAATGCTACAATCCGGATATAGAAAACTCCTCCTTTCGACCGGAGTTTGTTGTCCCGAACCGTCTAACGGTCGGCTTAAAAGCGGAAGTTTTCGCCGTTAGTGTGAAAATAATAATAATAAAAATAAAAAATGTGAGCTGATGCATATTCTAAGGGTGGAGATTGGTGTCAAGGAACATCCCTGATTGGCTCCTGTCACCTTGAAGGAGCACATGATCCATAAACAAGTGGAAGATTGGGGGAAGATCAAGAGAGGTAAAAGGAAGCAACTTTTTCCATTTGTTCTATGTTAACTAATATTTTAACATGAGTCACAGGTGCTTACTATTTAATTCTACATAATTAAATTGATTTGAAAAATAAATAAATCGGTGTCATCTTTTAATTTATCTGTTATAATGGTCATGTGCAAATTAAGCCGATTACAAACTTAGTTTTTACGGTAATCTAAAAAAAATATATATATAGATAACAATGAACAAATATATTTACATCATAAGTTAAATACCGATAAGGATGAATTATTGTCGTCGATGATGCGATTACAAAATCGGCAGTATTGCATTCGATGCTATCATCCAAGAGACCATTGGTAAAATTGAGTTATCATTTTAATTTTATTCAAATAATATTAGACATGGCCTTTTTATTGTCCTAATTACGTCATTCGTGCAACTTATCAATTAATAACCTCAATTCGCCATATCATAAGTCGGATTCATCTCATCGTCTATCTAATCAGGGTACTATATAGGACGACATATAAACAACGGCATGTGACAATGCTTAAAAAGAAAAAAGAAATAAAGATGGTAAAAGCTATGGAGCTTTTTGGTGATGTCTAGTTGGGTGGGTGCAGCATGCACAAACAACTTTGTAATGTAAATATAAGAATAAATAAAATAAATGATTATGATTTTGGTGTCTTGGATTAAGTAATAACTTAATGTCATGAGAATAGGCTACTAACTTTGAGCCACCTTTTAATTTTTATAATTATAAATTAAAAAGTTGGTAGGGTGCACCATATTTGTAAAAGAGAGAGAGAGAGAGAGAGAGAGAGAGAGAGAGAGAGAGAGAGAGAGATAGTATATGCTTCAAAATATGGAGAACTAGCTAGTGGAATAAAAAATGGAAGTAACATTTTAAAAATCTCAAAACAATAAAAAGTGCTTGGTATTTTAGAAATTAAAATAAATAAATAAATAGAGATCACTGATCAATTTTTAACCCTGCTTTAGAGGCGAAGAAGTAAATATCATTTCAACAATTAGTTTTCTTTGAGTAGATGTTATTTTTTTAGGACCTCTGAATTAAATAGCTTTCATACAATTAGAATTATATTCTAGATATCAAAATATATATGATACATATTATAATATATAGTATATAATTATGGTTGTATTAAAAATTATACTTGTACTGATAAATAGCGATGCTCATCTTTTAAGAAAAAATTACATATCACCTCTGGATTTTCAAATTGTTGGCAAATCATTCCCTATCTTATGTCATGGATATTTTAGCTATTAGATATTCAATTTTTTTTAAAAAAAATTGAATATAAAAAAGAAGAGTTTCAATGTAATTTATAACTTTGTTACTTAAAATTTTTTTCAAGTAATACTACTAAGTAGGTATGTGGAGGCTCTAAACATTTAGCAAATTAGACGATAATCACTCTGATTTTATAGTCTCAAAATATAAATTTAATTTTTTTTTTAAAAAACATTTAAATAAAAATAAAAAAATTTAGTGTGATTTATAATTTTTATATTTAAAAATATTTTAAATGGATATTTTGTGACGTGAAAATTAAATGATCGTCAATAAAGACCTATAGGTAATATCATTTGAACATGTATGAACAGTCGGTCGCATCCGGTGTTATACAAAAGGATTTTTTTTTTCTATACGGGCTTTGTTATACACTCCGAAAAAACTACACAAAAAATTACACATACTGACGTGGTATAATTATGACCACACATCACGATGGGTATATCTGTAACTTTGATATTTTTTGCAGATCACGAAAAATTGTGCGGAACACGAGATATATATATATGGTGGAGATTAGTTATGTGTTTTTTGTTGAATAATTTATTGGGGGTGAGAAGTTTTTTCCTATACCTATACAACAAGTCAAAAACAGTTAGCATCCGAAGCCCAACTAACAAAACTACCTCACAAGAACCCGCGCTCTTGCTTTTGAAAAAATGAGGGCGTTTGTCAACCTCGCCAGCCGCCATTGCCGCCAACCCCGGCGAGCCTTCTCAGTCGTCGAATTATTTCTACGGCATTTCTCTTCGACCTCTTCGGGGGAGTCTCACTCAGACAAAACGAAAGATATGAGGTGGCTCGCATTGCCTCCATTCGAGCCCACCATCAATCCCACAGTTGTGGCGAAGAAGATTATCGGTAGATCTTCGGAATCGAAGATCGAGAAGAATGTTGATGCATTTAAATGGGTCCGACGCTGTTGTCCCAGTCTCCCAGTTGCTCTCGTTCACAAGCTGTTTCGGTTGAGACAGGTGAACGCCCACGAGTTGTTTGATTAAATGCTTGGAAAATTGGAAACTTTGTTTAGTTATAGGTTCCAGATTCCTGATAATTTCTTGTTGGGATAATGCTTCTGATGGCTTAACTTTGACCATGTTGGCATGGAGTTAAGAAGCAAACCTAACCATTTATTGTTATACCGAAATTTAATTTACAAACTTTGTGATGAGCCAATACAAAAAAAAAGGCACTACTGATCCAAAATCAGGTTTTTGAAACTCCAAAGGTGTAAAAAGAAAGTGAGCACCTGGTGCCCAATTAGCCCTTTTTTTCATGTAGCACTTCCCCTCCATAGCATTGAGCAATCATCAGGTTAGCTGCACTATGGGGAGAGATAAAATTCAACTATTCCACAATATTCTTGAAAACCTTCTCTGCCATAAGTTGTCAAGGCATTATCTTAAGAGAGGATAGTTGCGTCCAATCTTCCCAAGCACAGGCACATGGTGGCGCCGCCAGTTCCGCTCGGGCTTCCCAAAGTTCTGCACACTTTTGGATCAAGGTGTTTTTATGTTCTTTCTTGAGAGCCAAGCACTCTGCCGGTTATCCGTTGTTTTGGGTAAACAAGCCTCCTCCATTGTCATAACCGTAAATGGTGATGCTCAAACTAGCTCCTTACAATGGTTATTGAGAGGATCAACTTCGTCCGCAACAACTTTTGGAACAGCTGCAGGAGCTTTTCTCTACTTGGATCCCCCTGTAGAAAGAGGTATGGGCCCGTCACAGCATGCTTCTGGATATGGAAGATAGGCGCGTCATCCATATCGAGAGTAGCCTGTATAAGGGTGTCCAAATCCGCTAATACTGCATAGGATAAACCAGCGTGAATCGGCCTGTCCTAAGTTTCTAATATCACTTTAGCTCTTACAAATTGATTGTACTAGAGTGTTCAATGACCGTGATGAAGTTGGTATTTCATAGCGCTATACAGTCAAATGACAAGTCTCTCTGGGTTTAAATCACATACAGTTGGAATTTATTTACAGGGTTCCATGTATTAATAAGAATCTCTTGATACTGTGTGACAATACTAATTTTGTTCAGCTGATATTCCAATAATTTGGCGTGCTAAAGCGATACTGAACCTTTTTAGGGGACGGATCGATATTTATTGTATGACGGACTTTTGCGTCACATTAATTCATGATATAGTTCATCAAGCCCATCACATCTAGTTACTCTTGGGGAATTAGCTTGAATACTTGTGAAAACTTGTTTGAAAAATGAAGAGGATATTTTCCATTTAGAAATTTTGCCTGCATTAATGCAAATATGGTTTTATGTTTCTAAGGTCTCTAGTAGAAGGGACTAAGTAGGAGCAGTTGATCGTAGTGTTTTCTTAACGAATCATGCAGGAATTTCATCCTGCGTATGTTTCTTTGACAAATTGTTTTCTCTTGCAGGTAAGGAAAGATTTGAGAGCATCAGGTGCGCGGACAGAAATTCAAGCAGATAAACAGCTTAAAAGGGTAAATAGGGAGTTTCATAATCCATTGTATGTATGATTGCATCTAATTTCTCTTATATTGAGTTTTTCTACCTTTTATAAACTCTGGCAACTATGATAATCTATGCCTTGTCTGAAGGTTTCAGCAAAAGAAGCAATAAACTCCGGAGAGGTGCTTCTTCTGCCTGCAAGTATTCAGGAGTTTACGGATGAAAAGAAGGATGAGTACAATAATGAACAAAAAACACATTTTATTCGCAGCCTTGTATTGCATAAGGTTCTATATTTTCTCTTTCTTATAGTTGCAAATTTGTTTGTTTAACATATGTGCTTATGCCTAGTCTTCTATATCATCAGGATTCTGCTATCATTGTTATCAATAAGCCTCCCGGTTTGCCAGTGCAGGTATAACAATTAAGCTCATTTGATATGTCTTGTACTCATAATTTTGGATAGTTCCTGGAGTTTCAATTTCCGGTTTTATTTTATTGGGCAGGGTGGCGTGGGCATCAAATACAGCATTGATACTTTAGCATCTACTTCATTGAGATATAATACTTCGGAATCTCCTAGACTTGTAAGTTGAGGCTCAATGCTGTTTATATTATGTGTTTTCTATAATTGGCTGTAAAATTGAAGTTTCAGTGCCAAGAATAGTGAACTACTTCGTCACAAGAACAAAGTCAACGGCATTGTGATCTTATTTTTATCCTGCTTAGAGGCTTAATATTGAGACATGGTCTTTTGATCAAAGCGACTGTCTAGTTAGATATCATATACATATTGGCATTGAAACACTCATATGATCCTTTTAGGTTGTGTCGACAACTAGAATTTTCGTTTACATTATAGTAATCTACTAAAACCTTGTGTGTTAAGAATATAGGAAATATGACAAAATGCCAATGGTTGCTAACAACAAAATGGCATTTTTAGAAGATTTTTCTGCAACTATAACGACCACTTAGTAACGTAGCATAAATCTACTATAGTTTATGAAGGTCTGTGTATCCGCGATAGTTTCACACTATTTGTTTCTTGAGATAAAATATCTAATAAGATGAATCTCCAACTTCTTGTCCCCGTTTTAAAAGGCCTAGAAATTTGGCAAAGACTAGGCCCGTATCAAAGGAGCCGCCTTGCGCCTTCGCCAAGGCAAGGCCAAGCCTACCTAAAAAAAATTTTATAATTCCCTTGAATTTTTTGGTTACTTAGGCCTCAAGTAGGAATATTTCAGACTACTATTGCCGTAGGAGTAGGTAAATCTTAACCGTCAATTGGCCTTGGCTCCTTATAAGTAAGGGAGGGGTCCTTCATTTGTAACCATTGAAGACTTCGAGTTAAGGTAAGAGTTGTACGAGTACTAGAATTCTCTCTTCACTCTTGTTCCCTATTTCATTCTCATTAGCTTAAGTTTTGAGTTTCTTGGGGAGGCTGAGCTTAGCAACTAGTGGCACTGTCTAGGGGGAGTTGCTAAGTGCCGCACAAGGTGCTAGGAAAAGCATAACCTTGTAACAAGTGGTATCATAACATAGGTTCGAGATGGCCGACGAGAGCAACGTCAATGCCATGATACTGTTGAAGAAGATGAGGGCAAACTCGAAGGGTGCTATGCCTTCACTCGACACCAAGTTTGCCAAGCTGCAAAGTGCCATAAGGAAGCTCGTGGATACGCTTTGAGGATCTAGAGGATAAGCACGAGCAATGATGCAAGGGACACTCGACTTTTCATTCGGTGCTATGCAAGGACATGAGGAAGACTTGGGATACTATGCACGGAAAATGGGGAGCTGCACACAAGGCTTGTGTAGGAACGAGCGCAGAGCGACGTTCGAAGGCGCTTGAAGGCATGTGAGGTTGCCACGGCTCAGGGAACAAGGGGTGGGCAGCTCGCATGGCACGTAGAGGCGCTGAAGCCTAAGGGGCGCAGCCAGGGCATCGCGGGAATAGGTGGTGGAGAATGTTAAGGGCCTAGAAATTTGGCAAAGGCTAGGCTCGTAACCTTGGAGCCGCCTTGGGTCTTGGCCAAGGCAAGGCCAAGCCCATCCAGGGGAATTCTCTAGAATTTCTTTGAATGCTTGGTTACTTAGGTCTCAAGTAGGAATACCTAGAGCCGTAACCATTGTCCTAGGATTAGGTTAATCTCAACCATCAATTGGGACCTTGGCTCCTTATAAATAGGGGAGGGATCATTCATTTGTAATCATTGGGGTCTTCAACTTTGATAAGAGTTGTAGGAATGCTAGAGTGCTCTCTTCAGTCTCGTTCCCTCTTCCATTCTCTATAGCTTAAGCTTTGATTTTCTTGTGAAGGTTGAGCTTACTAACTAGTGGCACTATCTAAGGAGGAGTTGCTAAGTGCCGCACAAGATGCTGGGAAAATGTATAGCCTTGTGACACCGTGTAGCATGCTTCTGATAGTCCTTGGATATATTAAGTTTGCCCAAGAACCCCTGCAGCAAATGTACAAATAGTGTTTATCATTACAGGAGCAAGCTTTTCAAACATAATAATACTGAATAATTTACAATATATATTAAAGGAATAACATATGCATCTATAATGGAGGAAATAACATACAGTATGTCTTTGTTTTTGTGATTGCAGGTTCATAGACTTGATAGGGATTGTAGTGGTGTGTTGGTGTTAGGAAGGACTCAAACTAGTGCTTCAATTTTGCATACTATCTTCCGCGAAAAAACTTCTGGAGCTTTTGCTGATGTAAGTAAGAACATGTAGTTTTGTCTTTTAGACAATAAGTGCTGCGTTATCTCCCATATCTAAATTGATATGTTAATTACTACCTCATCCATAGCTCATTTTGATTACTTAAGGACATGAAGAGCAATCAAAGACCTCTCAGAGGAAATATTGGGCACTTGTCATTGGAACTCCTAAGCATTCAAAAGGACTCATTTCAGCTCCACTTGGGAAGGCAAGCATCTGTTGAACTTAGCATTCCTTATTCTTACTAATTGTACATATTACTATTCCTCCTATTTGGATTGGTTTTCCTTCAGTTATTTGACACCGATTAAATCCAGAGCCAGATTGATGTTATTTATTAGTTGCAGAGTAATCACCATGTTATACACCACAATAGCTTTTGAAGTAATGATGGCTCTCCTTGGAAATCTGCAATTATTGACATACATTCCTTCTCTGTCTTCAACTTTATATGACTTTTCGTTCGATGCAAAAATCATCTGAGGTTGCTGTGCATGCTATGAGATGAAGTTTACTTTTGCAGAAATGCTAATTTATGAGCCTATTTCTTCACACACAAAAAAAAAAAAAAAAAAAAGAAAAAAAAAAGAGAGAGAAAATTATTCGATACTTACGTGTTCTTTCCTTGCTTGTCTGGATGTTCTTGTTAAGAAATTTCTAGCTACCTGCTAATCAGGTGGTATTAGAAGATGGGAAATCAGAACGTATAATCGTTATGGATGATACAAAGTCGACATCTGCGCAGCATGCATTGACAGAATATAAAGTAATCAGATCTTCTCCTAATGGTTAGCCTTAACCTCTATTCTACTTCTATCAGCAACATGATCTTTGCACCTTCTTGTTTAGCCATCATCCTATGCTGGTTTTATTTTCTCCATTAATCAGATCCTCTAATAATTCTTGCTTTTAGTGTCTCCTCTTTAGCCCTTTTTTTTTAATTTCAAATGTTAATATAGCATATGATGCTAAACAGGTTATTTCTAAACAGCTTATTTTATGATATTTCTATTGGATTCAAAACTGGTTGTAGTCAAACTCCAAAGTAACTACATGATAAAACTATAACATACTTTACCGACTAACGTATTTAGAGTCTTGATGTTTGAATTGGTTGGGAAGCATGAAATTTGCCTATTTCATAGTTTTGACCTCCTTTTTGAACCCACCAGAGCAACTGTTGCATGAACATTTCAAGAAATTAACTTTTTGTTTTTTTAGTAAATCGATGAGGCACTTGGGAAGTTATACGTGGGTCTCTTTTCTTGGGAGAGACACTGAGGTAGGAAATGCTTATAGCAGTTGCTCAAAAATTTCGGCTTGATCTAGGAATTTAACGATTGCTTAAAATTTCTGACTTGGAGAGCTAGGAATTCGACGAACGAGCTTTAAGTTGGGGCCAGTGGGCATGTTATACTTTGGTCTATCTGTCTAAAAAAATATGCATAAAGATCTTACATCATCATCAACAATCTACTTAAATGATTTTCTATTTTGGATATTTGTTGTTTACGTCTCCTTCTCTATTTGAAGATGAAGGTTGTTCTTCTTGATTTTAGTATATACATCTTTAACTCATTTTTTTAGGCTACACGTGGCTGGAGATGTCTCCTCTTACTGGTAGAAAGCATCAGGTACGCATGTTTTTACTATAACTGTAACATAAAAAATAAAAAAAAAAAAAAAAAAAAAACTAACTAGAGCTCTCAAACTCGACATAAACTTCTCCTGAAGTTGCTGCATGAATTCAAGTATATGCTGCTCAAAAGTGTTCTTTGCATGCTCATAGCCGATTTCTGTGAGAAATTTCATGATAAACGGAATGCTTAGATCTCTAAATGGAAAAAATTATAGAAATTTCTAGAGGAAGGTAAAAATCATCTCCACCATTGAAGCATAGAACCCGCAGATACTTAAACCATGCAGTGGAAATTCACTTTGGAGATTTCTCTTGAATTCAGTTCAGAGGTGCAAATCATTTCTTTTGCGGCAAAACTTTGGGAGCTTTAGTATTACTTATTTGACATACTATCACCTGCAAAAGAAAAAAAGATACAATTGACTTAGAGATGCTAAAAAAGTCTGCGGCTCTACCGCAGCTAGGCTCGCCGGGCCGCGGGCTGGCCTGCCCAGCAAGGCCGGCCCACCTCACCGGCCGCGGGAGCCGAGCTGGGGAAACCAGCCCGCGCGCGCGGGGCAGGGCGGGCATATACTATATATTTAATTTTTTTTTAAATTTCGGCCGACTCGGCTCGGCTCGGCGGGCTGCCGGCCGAGCCGAGCCGGCATAGCTAGGGGGTCGGGCCGAGCCGGCCCACCCCGTCTTGGGCACCGTGCGGACCGGCTCGGGTCCGCACGGCTTGCAACACTAAATTGACATGTACTCATTTCATTATGTCAATTAAGCTCCGTGTACACTGCGCTGAAGTTTTACAAACTCCAATTGTTGGGGACTACAAATACGGCTGGAACGCACATAAAAGAGGGAACTCAATAGCTTTGACAAATAACGAAGACCCGAAACGAAAACATATTTTGCAAAAGCATCCTTTCGGTCTCAAATTAGGAGGCGGAAGCATCGCGGATAAAAAGCTTGGGTTACATCTACATTGCAGACAGATGATTATCCCTAATATTTCTGTTGCTTTGGAGCATCTGGAGTTGCCTTCTATAGAAGTTGATCTATCAAAGCTTGAGAAGCTCAATCTGGTTGCCCCACTTCCTCTACATATGGAGAAGAGTTGGGAACTACTGGGATATAGTGTTTGATCATATTTCCATTTCTTTATATACTTTTTTGCTTTGATGAAGTTTTTTTTTTTTTTTTCAATTTTTGGTGTCTTTTTTTTTTTTGTAAATTCTGCAGAATATTTCATGATTGAAAGCATAGGCTAAAATCCAGCTACGAGTGTAAATGAACCGAGTTTGATCCAAGCTTGGCCATGTTCTATCTCAACTCATTTAATTAATTTTGAGCTTTGAAACTTGTTCGAGCTCAAAGAAAAAATCTCAAACTTTTTAATCTTAATTGGAAATAAGTGAACTCTGTATTCCAAATTGCTCCTATCATTTCTCCAACATATTATGTATGAGCTAAGTCATGCGCTAATCAAAAGATAATTATGTGAGCTTGATACTTGTGGCATCGGCTTGTTCCGCTTGAAAAATAAATGCTCTGATATTGGAGAAGTTTAATCATATATAAGCATATATATATATATATATATATATAATATATATATATATATATATATATATATATATATATATATATATATATATATATATATTGATAAACTACATGTTAAGGTTTTATACCCTTTTTATTTATATTGTTTTGATTTTTTGGGTTTATGTTTTGCATTTAGTAATATAATTTATCTGTTTTTCTTAAATTAACTAGTTGTTAAATAAAGTTTCGTTATATTCTAGTTTAGTTAACTTTATAATTGACTCTCAGAGTATTTGGGGTATTTTATTATATTATTATCAACGAAAACAAGCTCATCGCGCCAGCGATAATGGCGTCTCTCAGTCTCAGCCACCACCTCTCTCCCGTCGCTCGCCCCTCTCTCCCTCCTCCCTTCTTCCGAAGCCCTGATTTCAACCTCACTCTCTCCAGCTTCTGCAGAACGTCATCTTCTTCGATGGCCGCGTCTACCGCCGGCGCCGCCGTGTTCATCGGAAGACTCCGGGGCACCGGTTTCACTTGACCATGCCGTACGTTCCGATTTCCCGATTCTTCAGCAGGTAGCAATAGTTATATATTAATTGTTTTGGATTTGATTCTACTTGGTGTTCGGTTAATTGCTTTGAAAAAAAAAAAAAAAAAAAAAAAAAAAATATATATATATATATATATATATATATATATGTTGGTGTATATAATTTTATTAATAAATACTGCAGAGTACAATTAGTCCTGCCTAAACAATAATTTGGCTAAGTAAGAATATTAGTAAATATATTAACTGACCAACTGTAAATATTAACAATAAAACTTATTCAACATAAGGATTATTCTTACCCCAAAAAAAAAAAACATATGCTAAAATATATTGACAATAAAGCATGTCAAAACGGCCAAATAGCTACATGCAAGCCTAATCTAATTCATGCAATCGAGCCGAATTTGAACTGAGTCGAGTTAAGCTCGGCTCACTTTGGCTCAAGTTCGATTCAGTTAATACAATTGAGTCAAGCGCAAGTCTTCGAGTCGACAAGTTCAACCTCAGCCTCAAAAACTCGTTGAGCTCGATATCAAACTTGAGTTAAACCAATCGAACCGATTGAGTTTAGCGGTACTTGACTTGAACTCGACTTATTTTCATCTCTACAAACATGTATAGACAGTTAACCGTAGTTGCTGAATTAGTCATTACTTTTTCTATATATAGCAACTAATTATGACTTTCATGTCAAAGTCCATATGCAATAAATGACGGTCATGAGAGCCAAGTCAGCTGTTCAAACGACGCAAATTAGATCCAGCAGTAATATTAGATGACTTATTTCGAAAATTCGAGAATAAAAAGTTAAGGATTATGACACAATTTTAGTCAAATTAAAGAGAAACAGGCAAATTTTTGATAAATCGATAGGGATACTACCATATCAGTCCCTCAAGTGTTGAAATATCCCAAATCAGCCCCCCATTTCAAATTGAGGTCGGATCAGCCCCTGATTACTGTTTGGGTTTTTTTTGGACGAAATTGTCCCTATACCTGTTAACACTTCAGACACCGATATCATCCATTTAGAAGCGATCTCGGAAAAAACTTTGAACATGAAAGTTGTAGATCTCGGAAAGAACTACAACTTTTATGTTGAAAATTTTTTAAAAAAATACTTCAAAAGTTATGTTTTTGAGGTCGGAAGCATAACGGGTCGACCCGACCCGACCCGAAATTGCTACAAATAGTTCGGACATCGAAAATACCTACCTAGAAGCATTTTTTGGAAAACTTTTGAGCCGAGATCTACAACTTTCATGTTCAATATTTTTTCAAAAAATACTTCTAATTAGGTGATCTCGGTGTCGGCAACAAAAGGACAGTTTTGTCCAAAAAAAATGATAAACAGTGAATGGGAGACTGATTTGGGCTGTTTTGAAGAGTAGGGACTGATATGGTATGGAAATTAAAAAGGGGGACTAATTTGGTATTTCCCCATATTGTATTGAAGAAACCAGCTGACAAGTCAAGGATGGCGTGCTCGGCAGCTCGTGAATCATGAAAAGAACGCGACTTGACCTGATACCGATAGCGTTCGATGTAACTTGCTCTAGAACTAAGCGTCTCGAGATAAGTGTTATGAGATGGAGGGTAGAGATGGTATAGGAGCGACTGGTGTAGCTGCCAAAATACTGTGTAGTACTCACTCCGCTTTGTACTGCGACGAATATTTCAGATCTCTCACCGACCGCTCCCAAAATTATTATAAAATATAACTCCTATCCATATCTAATCCCGTATCTTCGTAACCTTCTTCTTTGTTCGCCATTAATCTTCGTCGTCCTCCTCGTCCTTCTTCTTCTTCTTCTTCTTCCGCTTGATTATCTGACTTAATTATCAAGCTATGGGGAACGCAGGGGCGGAGAAGATGGTGACAGGCTGGGCTGCCAGAGATTCTTCCGGCGTTTTATCTCCTTATAAATTCACAATCAGGTAATTAAACATATAACATCTTAAATATTTCTTAAACATATATGAAGTAAATTATTTGGCAGTTTTATATATATTTTTTCCTAATTTATTAAGCTTAATTACTTGTTATTGTTGTTGTAACAGAGACACAGCAGCCGAGGATGTTCTTATCAAGGTGCTCTTCTGCGGCATCTGTCACACAGATCTTCACTTGATCAGAAACCATCTCGGCGACTCCAAATATCCTATGGTCCCTGGGTACGTATATACGTATTTTACAGTCATGCATGCAAAAACAAATTAAAATATAAAAAAAACCAAAAAAAAATAATTATATATATAACTTTTTCAATGATCCATGAAAGAGTAACGTATTGTCTGTGTTGTTATTGAAGGCACGAGGTGGTGGGGCGAGTGGAGGAGGTGGGATCGGCGGTGAGCAAGTTCAAGGCCGGCGACACGGTCGGTGCCGGGGTGATCATCGAGTGCTGCCGCGGCTGCGCACCGTGCAAGACCAACAACGAGCAGTACTGCAACAAGCGTATTTGGTCCTATAACGACGTATACACCGACGGAAAACCGACCCACGGCGGGTTCGCCTCCCACATGATCGTTGACCAAAAGTCAGTTTAATTTGTTCATCACATATTCCATTGCATCTCTCTATTTTGATGTATACCGATACATTGCTGTACGTGTGTGCTTAGATTTGTGGTGAAGATACCTGACGGACTGGCGGCGGAGCAGGCGGCGCCTCTGCTCTGCGCTGGGCTCACCGCCTACAGCCCACTAAAACATTTCAAATTACAATCACCGGGGCTTCACGGCGGGGTCGTAGGGCTCGGCGGAGTAGGTCACATGGCGGTGAAGCTCGCCAAGGCGATGGGCCACCACGTGACCGTGATCAGCTCGTCGGAAAGGAAACGTGACGAAGCTCTAGAGCATTTACATGCAGACGGATACTTGGTTAGTTCTGATCCCAAGAAAATGGCGGAGTCCGCCGGCGGCAGCCTCGACTACATCATCGACACAGTGCCGGTGCAGCACCCGCTCGAGCCCTATCTTGATCTGCTCAAGGTCGACGGGACGCTGATACTCGTCGGCGCCGTGGATAATAGGCCATTGCAGTTTGTGGCACCCATGATTATGTTAGGTGAGGTTTTATGTTCCCTCTTGTTGAAAATTGACAGTTTGCTAATTCAAATTTTTACAATAAAAGCTTATGAAAAACATGAAAAATAAAGTTAATGTCATAAACTATTTTTTATTTTTAATCAAATTTTAATATTTTACAAATTAAACTCTATGAACTAAATTCGTTGCAAAAAACATTTTTCGAAGATAATTAAAATGCTAGAGCTCTTAACACTTACTCCCAAATATTGTTTTGCTATGGAGCCATATGTAATTTTTGAAATTTTGATTGATTTTGGAGAATTTGGTGAACTAGATTAAACTCACTAAGCCTATATTTTATTCCATATATCTACTTACTTATTTTTTTTAATATTCGCACGATTTTAAGTAAGCATAAAATTTTGTTGGATAGTTTTTGCAATAAACTAAAATCAACCCTCCTTTATAATTTTTTTAAATCAACTTTTATTTTGCCGACGTAATTAACTCAGCAGGTCCATTAAAAATGAGGGGTTGGTTTAGGATAATTTTAAAAATTAGGAACTGATTCCGTGATTTTATAGATAAGGTGGTTGCTTTTCATGAAAGATTAGGAACTGCAGTCTACATCAAAGGACAATATACACCACCATGATGTAGACTTTTAAGAAAAATTTTCAACTTTACAACTCACAAGTTTCACATCAAACTCAGTTTTTAAGCATAATAAATATTGGGATAATTGCGTATCAGCCCCCCATTTTCGGGGTTCGCAAATCAGCCCCCCGAAATGCGTTTTAGGGGGGCTGATTTACAAAAAAAAAAAAATAATCAGCCCCGCAAAACGTATTTTCAGGGGCTGATTTGTGCAATTTTGAAAAACGAGAAGCTGATACGGCAAAGCCCCCATAATATTAGACTTTGATTCTATAAATAGATATAGAGTTTTGATATACTCACCCAAAAAATCACACAATAAATAATATAATATATATGATAATATTATGACCACATATTGTTATCGGTATAGTTATAATTTTAATAATTTATACGGATCACAAGATAAATGTACATATTACGAGATAAATGTGTGGTGAAGATTAGTCGTGTGTGATTTATTGGAGGTGAGTAGTTTTTTTCATAGATTACATACATACTAGCTTAGCTTAGTTACGGCTCATTCCTTATAAATTAATCCATGTTATTATTATTTACTACAGTAAATGGAGGATTGATTTGTAAATAAAAAATATAGGAGAAAGGAGGGGTTGATTTGCTCAGAGATTGAAATCAGGAATTGATATGTATTTATCCATTGATTTTTAACATTTTCTTAAGTAAAGCTATTAATTTGTATTTCGGGTTTTATCGAAAAAATGTGCTCTACTAAGTTATTTTTTTAAATCGGTCATTATTTTTTTAGAAAAAATTTCAAAATGTGTATATGTAAATATGTTTTAAAAAATTAAATATAACAAATAAAATTTTGTGTGTTCTATAATTTTTTAATTAAAATTATTTTACTACATCGATTTTTTAAGATTTCATAATTTTTTATTACCAATACAAATTTTGGAGCATTAAGATACATATTTATAAATATTTTTTTAAAAGTTTTAATATAAAAGTTGGGGAGCACGTTAAAAAAAAATGTATTCAAATTTTTTTTTTAAAAAAAAGTTTATGTATATATATTTCGCTTGATTAGTAATTATTAGAAAGTGATTGTTTGGGATAAAGATACAATAATAGCAGCTGATATGCAATTATTCATCCTTACTTTTGTTTTGTTTTTTTTTTAAATGAACGGATTGGTTTACTTATTAAATTTTAAATGCTGTAACTCACAGCTTCTTATAAAGATATATTTTTTCATATATCTGATTATTAACATAATTTCTTCTTTTATTAAAAAAAAAACAAATGTAGGAAGAAAGAGCATTTCAGGGAGCTTCATAGGGAGCATGGAGGAAGCAGAAGAGATGCTGGAGTTCGTGAAGGACAAGGGACTCACGTCCATGATCGAGGTGGTCAATATGGACTACGTCAACCAAGCCATGCAGAGGTTGGACCGCAACGATGTTAGATACAGATTCGTTGTTGACGTTGCTGCTAGCAACCTATAGATTATTATTCATTATATATATATATATATATATATATATATATATATATATATATATATATATATATACATAATGAAGCTATAACATAATGGCTTGATCGGTTTTATGGGTCGTTTGGCTTTATATATTTCAATGTGTTCCAATGTGACCTTATTATCGTGTATATTGTTTGTATTTCATGCGGTATTAGATGCTGGAATTAATTAATTTTCAAAATGTTATTGCGTGAACAATTTTATACGACGGAGCTCATATAATACATAACTCTAATAATAGTGGTTTCAATTTTGGTTTATCGGCTAAATAAGAAATAATTTTTTTTTTATTTATAGAGAGTTATCCATTTAAGATTGTAGTTTTGACAAATTTGACTAATTAAATATAACAGTTGCAACTGTACAATAAAAGTGCCTTTTTTGCACTATTTAACCCAAACATTAGTTATCCGAACAACACAATATCCATTCATTTTATCTTCTGTTCTCTGAAAGTAAAAGATCGTCTCAAGTAGTCGATAGTGTTTATTGTGGTATATACTACCAAAGTTAGACAATTATACAAAAATTGGTGTATTCAATTGTTCGATATCGTTAGCGCAAAACGCTATAATGAGCTTCATTATCGTAGAAGCTACCAACAACTCCTATTACACTATAATATATTTGGAACATTTGGCTTGATCTATTTCGATATAGTTGAATGTGAAATGAAGAATTTAGATGAAATGTTAAAAATAAATGTCAATTTTTATGAGCAAGACAAATATAGGATTATGTTGAAATATGTCAAAATTTAAGTAATATCTATCACCTCCGAGTGGAAGGTTATTGCAAATATGTGTTGTACTAAATGACGTGTTTTATTGCAATATACGTATGGAATTTTATTCATGACTATGATTCAAAATTGTGATTAAAAAATTATATTTAGTAAAATAATTTAGTATTTATTGTAAAAAAAAGATTTCGTATCATTATCAAAAAAATAGTTGCAAGTGAAGCGAATCAAAATGCTTAACTAATTATATACTCATATAAAATATTTATATAATAATTAAAATATTTTTTATATAAATTTTGAATCTTAAAGAATTTGAAATAAAAAACTGATCGCAAGATATTTGAAAATCATGGCTGATACAATTATCCCATATAAAATCTGATTCAGAATCCACAATTTTCCCTCGCTTTGTTCGAAACGAGCCTGTCTGACTCGAGTTAGATTTGCCGATGGGAAGCTCCAACACCGGCAGCGGCGCCGCCGCAAAGGCGGCGGAGAGCGACGACGATGGCAGCGGCGCGGCCGAAGCGGAGCCGGAGGCAACCGAATCTGGATTTTTCTCCGAGGGCGAGAAGGTCCTCGCCTACCACTGTTCCCGCATCTACGAAGCCAAGGTTTTAATCTCTCTCCCTAAAAAACTAGGGCTTGTTAATAGTTGCTTGATTCGTCGATTGTTTTTTGATTTTCCATAGAAATGGGGTGCTTTTAGTGCTTTAATGAATTACTGAAGCTATCTGTACTTTAATGTTAAAATTATACTAGAGTAAGGACCCGTCTGTAGTTTGAGAACCTCGTGGTTTAACAAATATGTCAATCCCAACATCTCAGGATTCTTTTAGTTTGACTTCATCTGAACGACATAATGAACTCGTAAACGTGCTAGGGGAAGCTTCCTGTTCGTCCTAAAGTTGTCGCTACAAGCTAGAGTCTATTGTAGCTGTAGAAGGAAATTTATTCTATATGTGTGAGCCAAGCTTGATCTTGGTTAACAAGATTATTATTATCCCATAAAGGGGTTTAACTGGAATAAAACAAGAGATGTTCTGGATGCTGGCGATGTTTAAAGTTGAAGTTTCCCAGGAATTGATTGAATAATCAAGTACCAAGACTGCCACAAAGCTTAATTGCTTTGGCATATAACCTATACTACTTATTATATTATCTACATGTGCTATTTAAGCAGATGTTGCTAATCTATTTTCAAGTAAATTACTTGACTAGATACAAAAAGCGGAGCGGAAGAAGGATGAATGGAGATACTTTGTGCATTATCTTGTAAGTTTAGCTACCATTAGCATGTATAGTTGCATTTATGTTCTATCATATTGACCTTTTCAAGGCTTGCCACTATCTTGCAGGGTTGGAACAAGAAGTGAGTACTTCGTGCAAACTTGCTCTCCCGAGATATATCCATCTAGTATTTTCCTTTTGCTTATGTCTGATTGTTATTTTGAAGCTGGGATGAATGGGTTGACACCGACCGCTTGCTAAAATTTACTGAAGCGAATGTTAATAAACAGCAAGAACTTGCAAACAACCAGTCCTTGGACAAATATCCGAAGTCGGGAAGATCGACAAGTTATAGGCCAAAGAGCTCTAGTGGTACTGTGGCTTCTTTTTTTAAGGAAAATTAGCTCACCTCAGTAACTGACTCTCTTGATCTTTTGCCCTTGTTTTGGGATAAAGCATATCTTTAGTATTCTGATATGCTAGAAATAGTAATTCATTTTGAAACAATAGAAGAATGTTATAGCAGAAAAGTATTTTGTGATTTACGAAATGGAGTAGAAAAATGATTTTGACCACACTTCGAAGAAATGATTGCTATCTTTCCAAAAATGGTTATCTATTTATAGGACTTAACTTCACTAGCGTTTTGTGATTATCAACTAACGTGAGGGATTCATTTTTCTATCAATATGGCAGCATCTTATCTTCTTATATTGTTACAATGCCCTCAGTTCAATTTAGGTTAACAAAATTTGGCATTTTAATTTCTTAGTCATTAATGTATTTTATTTTAAGTCAATTGATTTTGGTCAACCTCTGCACTAGCAGTTGATGATGCACTCTTGGTTTCTTTGATTTTTTTCTAGTAAATTTGTTTAATCAATTATTGATGTTATTGATATGGCCAATTCTAGTTTTGTTTTCATATAATGGCAAACACTTTAAAATAATGGAAGAAATAGTTAAAAGAATCAACTGCTAATTTAGTCACATCATACTATTTATACCTCCATCAGCATTATAATGTCATTAAGGAAATATGATTAATTTGAGGGACTTGACATTTTGTTGAAAGTAGGTTGAAATGCAAATTTTTGAAAGCTTAGGGATGAACAAATAATTTTCTGAAGGTCTTTCACTGAAATGGTACTTGTTCTCTATTAGATTAGGTACATGTATTATTGAGTATGAGCATGTTACTCTTTTGAATTCTGTAGTAACTTAAACTATCATCTGAAATTTGGCAGATGCAAAAGCAGATAAAGAAGATGGACAGAGTAACGGTGAGACATTTTTCTCTCCTATCATTATTTAAGTTTTTTTTTTTCCTCAAAAAAGTTATTAAAGATTGTGCAATGCGTTCTTGTCGATAGTCTTATTTGGATTTGAACTTCAACTTTACTCACGGAAGTTCATTAACCTGAATGATTTATCCTGGAAGGTACTTATTAGAGAATTATGAATGTTAGAGAACAGTTTTAACTATCATTTGATTCTTTTATTTTGGAGAAACTTAAGAAATTTAACTTATTAGGTTATTGGTAATGGAATAGTTAGTTTGTAAGTCATGAATAAACTAGAAAAGCAATTTAGCCAATTTTTCTTCTGTTATTACCATAGTTATATGTTGTTAACGAAATCAATTAACACTCCACTTCTAAAGTTTTGAAGGAAGGCATTATTTATAAGGAGAAGCAATGTCTGATTTTCATAGTATGTCCAGTTTTAAAACTCATATTTGGTCAGTATTGAGCTAGTCACGGCATCACTGTTCAGTCTAATTATTGAGTACATTTTAGTTTTTACTAATGAATTATGTCATGGCACTTCTTTTAGATCGAACTAGATCATGTTGTGACTTATTGAATTCTTGTTTCTTCGTATCATATGTTTGTCAACTCGGCCTCTCCAAGCTCATTCCTTCTGTATTGCTTCTAATGCAGCAGGAAGAGGAAAGAAGCGCAAGGCTCAATCTGGTGTCGAGGTATGTACCATGCATAATTATAATCCAAACTAAGGAAAAACAAAACTATTTCCAGATAGCGTTTTCCTTTTAGGGATGTTAAGTAATGCCTTTTGCCCTGGCCATTTGGACCATGTCTGAAGTAATGTGATGGAGAAAAATTGTATATGATGTGGAACGGATACTTTAAATGTCATTCATTTTACCTATCATGGATCTATGTGGATTCCAAAGCCTACCTCTTGCAATATCAACAGGTAGAGGTATCCATAAATGCCTCTGAAATTATGGTTGCCTTCTTCGGGTTCCATTGAATATTTCAAGCTGTTCAAAATTTGTCTAGTACTGCTTATGGCTCATCTTTTAGCTTTTTATGAGCTAAAAGGGTGCTTAAGATGTCAGCAAAGTATCGATGCCTTTGAATTTATGCTTATATGCCTCAAAAATTTCACTTAATCGCGTTATAGAAAAAATGCCAACATTTTCTTATTATATGTGCTACTTAGTACATACATTAGCAAAAACAAGACAACTTATACGAAGATTGTCAGGGTACATAATTGCATGGTGAAACTTTGCCTAGCTCCTCATCTATGATAACTTACCCATAGGTTTCTCTAGGTGTTTTTTGCATCTTTGCTTCTTTGTCTGGCTGATTATTTGCTAAACAAATGCTGAAGTGTCATTTTGTTAAATTTATTAACAAGTAGTTCAGAATACTTCAGGATAGCAATATTTGTTTCCAAAAAAGTGAAAATTTTGTAATTGGACCATTTATTTGTATCAGAGGTCGTACAAAGCGTTTAAAGAAAGGACAGAAATACGTATGTGTGCGTGTATAATTTTGTTAAATTTATCAGAATACTTCAGGATAGCGGATATTTGTTTACATTAAAGTGAAAAATTTTGTAATTAGACCATTTATTTGTATGAGAGGGCATATAAAGCGTTTAATTAAAGGAGAAAAATACGTTTGTTGGCGTGTATGTATGTGTGTGTGTGTATGTGTGTGGGTGTATATATATATAACAGGTCAATATGTGTGTATGTATCTATATTTATGTATATGTGTGCGTGTCTGTGTTTTAGCCTTTAGCCTTAACTATGTCAGTTGACATATTTGATCTACATCAAATCTTGGTTAAGATCAAACTGTCGCTGTTGAAGATTGTAATATAATATTTGTATTTCAAAATATTTTAAATGCTCTTACTCCCTTTTTCATACAAAGCAATTGTACAACTATGATAGATTCTTTCAGCATGATAATAATCTCCCCCTAAGAAGCAAGTAGGCAATACCCTTTCCACAGCAGCATGTACACATTGGCATGTATATCTTGTCTTGTGATTTAACTTCCTCTTTTATTATTAAGCATCATGTTTCATTCCCATTTAAGGAAAAGGAACCCCACTTGCCAGAGAAGCTCATGGTTATGCAGTTCCCATTGACTTTGAAGAAGCAACTTGTTGATGACTGGGAGTTTGTGACTCAGTTGGGTAAGGTAGTTATATTATGCGATGCTTTATATGATGATTGTTCCCCTTAGTTCAGGAAATTCACAAGGAAAAGGATCTCAGTTTTTGAAATTTTCATAATCAATTGCTGTTGTTAAAATTGGACTGTATGCAACTTCTGCCCATCTGGTTCTGTTTGCAGTTGATATCTGAGGAATAAATCCAATCAACCATCCCCCACCCCCCACATCCGCCCACTCTTTTCAACAAACAAAAAAAAATGAAGAAGAAAAGAAAAGAAAAAAGAGAAAGAGTGAGGACTTTGTCATCCTATCATCCTTTAAGATTTCAAGAAAAGATGCTGAATATACTGGAGGATTCTTCAAATTTATAGGATATCTCTTTTAGGTTTTATTTCCTAGTTCTGATTAAACTCTTAGCTGGCCGGTAACAATTACGAGTTTGTTTTTCAAAGTCATGGTAATAGTTAAAACTCACAAGGCTACTTCTGCAGCTTGTGAAACTACCTCGCAGTCCAAATGTTGATGATATATTGAAAAAGTATCTTGAATATCGGACGAAGAAGGATGGCACGTAAGTATTCTGTTGTCGTACTAGCAATTAGCCTAGTTCTTATCAACTTATAATCCTGTTATACCATTTTGGTTGTGTACTTCTATTCCTTTTCATACTTATTGCTGGTTATAGGATTGCTGAATCAGTTGCCGAGATATTAAAGGGACTACGCTTGTATTTTGACAATGCACTGTCCGCAATGCTTCTCTACAAAAGAGAAAGACAGCAATATCATGAATTTATTCATGATAATATATCTCCTTCCACTGTATATGGAGCTGAACATCTTCTGCGCCTTTTTGGTATGATTGTTTGTAATATTTTTTCTACTTTGTGCGTACTGTTTGCTGTGTTCAATTTATATGTAAACCAAGGTTTTACATGCCAGGCGGCACCGCGCCACATCCGTGCCGGCCAATCGATTTTTTTTTTTTAATTTAGTTTAGGTTTGGGTACTGTTCATCTTCCTCATGCGAGGAAGAACAGTACCCAATTAAAGGTACTGTTCGACGGGTCGTGGCGACAGAAAAGGTATTGCTCAACTGGTCGCAGCATGCGACCGCGAGTCGCGTTGCCGCAACCCAAACGTGGTCGCGGGCAGCGATGCAGCCCAAACGGGTCACACGCTGGCGCATTTTTTTTTATTTTAGTTTATTTTATTATTTTTGTTATCTTTCTATAATTTATAAAAAGATATTTTACAAATATAAAAATTGTACGGATCGGCACGATCGGCATGTCTTGAGTTTGGAATTTATCGAAAGTCGGTTACCACGGGATGGAAACCTTGATGTAAACTATAATTCCTTTTTTCTTTTATTGACTCTATAATTCCTTTTTCTTTTATTGACTCTATAGCCTGTCCAAGACGTGTTGATGCGTCAAAGCCCTATTACTCCAAAACAAATAGTAAATCAGCGTCTGCAAGAACGGATGTATATATGATAAAGTTGACAACCTAGTCTCATGTAATCTGTTTCTGACAACTGCGGAAGAGCATAGTTTGTTATTTACATTTAGCTTTTATTACGATGTCTCAACATATTTCATGTCCTATAGGTGTTATGATTTCCTGGTTTAGTAAGACGTTCAATGCCTGACAGTCTTTTTACGAGCAATGCTCATTTGATTAAATGGATTCTTAAACTCTAATAGTGAACAGGTATTTACATCTTAAGACAGCAATCGTAAAGATGCAAGAAAACTCTCGTAGCTTGATATGAAGATGGTGAAATGTTATTGATCTTCTGGGTCTATTTGTTGATGTGAAATTGATAATGGTTAGATTTTTTTAAAATAATTAGTTGCGCATAGCTCCTACGGTTAGCTGACGCATGCTTCTGAATACACAAACACATCATCACATGACTAAACCGCTTTTATTCGCGTTGTATAAATTCCAATTCATTTATAAACTTCCCCATTCTGTTATTTATCAAAAGCAATTATGCTCAAAATTTGGAAGTTCCACTAATTAAGATCATAGCGATGCTGTTTCATCTGTCACAGTGAAGTTGCCAGAGCTACTCGGCTATGTCAACATGGAAGAGGAAGCGCTGGCCAGGTTACAGCAGAAGCTCTTAGACTTCCTCAAGTATGTTACCTTTGTTCTTGATATATATTTTTATATCGTTTCACGTTATTCTGAATTCTTGACAGCTGAAAACTTATTAATTGATATATTTTCTTCTAAATATCTCTTCTGGATTAATTACTGTTAATATGGTACTTGTTTCTATATTGTCTTTTTACATTCGCTATTCAATCTGTGAGATCCAACACCCTTTCTATTGTCCCTTCTTATGGTAGGAGTAGGGAGAAGATGTATTTTTTTTTTCTTTTTTCTTTTTTTTTTAAATATTTTTATTGTCAACATACTTTTATCATGCAACTAATGGTTTAAATATCCATACAGATTCATGCAGAAAAATCAAAACTCTTTTTTCCTATCTGCATATGATGCTCCAAAAGGCGTGGAAGAATCTGATGAGAAATGATTATCTATTCGCATTCGCATGACTTTACCATCGGTTGATGCGCGACATTCCATCTTCATATCGTTAAGCTGCGAATCTGACTATAAACTTGACGAGCAAAATCTACCTTATGAAAATGTAAGTTTTTATTATCCTATCCTCTGACTTATTCAAAGTATGTAAAGGATTTGGAACTCAAACTGACCGAGCAGGTTTAAGGTTTTCTGGTGTTATTATTTTTCTACGTCGTATTGTTGGACATTCTTGCTAAAGTCAACTCCAATAAGTCAAATGACTAGTCAAACTTGCAGGATATCTTCTCATGCTTAACATATGCTTTGGAAAAGAAAAAGAAAACATCAATAACACTATATCCAATTTTATCTCGTCATGAAATCGACAATTAGACTTCGCATAAGGTGAAGTGGTTTTTTTTTTTTTTTTTTTTTTTTTTTTTGAGACTACTGTAATTGGCTCACGTTTTGCGACCTTCTTAATACGTAAATCTTCGAGTAGTGCTCAAACAATATTTTTATACATCGGATAGAAAATTATGCACTCCTCCGACACTTCAATTTTTTACAGACATATCAACTAATCTGCCCTCCCCAGCCTTTTTTTTTTAAAGATTATTATAGCAAAATTTCGAAGGTAATTGATCTAATTTTTTGCAATCGTGATAACGGTTAAATCAACAGATGGCACCAACTCATATTCTATCAACCGATGAGTCATTTTGAATACGAGGCTGCATTTTGAATATATAATAACTGCGTATAGTTTTAACTTAAACTTTTTCTATTTTGGAATATATATATAGGGTAACGATGTAAGTGAAAAATAATAGAAAGCTAATTATACTAAAGAACAGTATATGTATATATCAGAAACTCACAAATTGTAAGCAAAATATATCAGAAAATAGTTATCTAAAAAATACAAATTTATAATGAAACAAATAAATATTTCATTTAATTTTTTTTATAAACAAATATATTAAAACTAATAGTTTGACAGCTTCCAATACCCAAATACCAAGACAGATCGTTGTACAAGAACATTCCCACAAATCTATTTGCATGAAATTTATCTGAGCCTTTGGATAATGGCATAAATTATTTTGAATTTCGCGGTAAATACGTGATCCACAACACAAGATCAAATTAGGGAAAGAATTGGTCCAAGTAGTCCGATCACGGGCTCTTTTATCATCATTTAATATTCTGTCCATGGAAGAACACAGCCACAATTTAGTGGTCAAGTTAGACAGGGACGACAAAAATGACAAAAACCGTAAATTTATTACTGATTCAAAAGAGGAGATTGGTACTAACCAAAGCTTCACGTGTGAGGTGGCGGAATATTGCGGCAGTCGGAGGACCGACACTCCGTTATTTTACCGGTAGATGCATGCACATATACCTCCTATATGAGACGGATAGCATCGTCTAGGAATCGGCCTCATAGTATTTTGCTTTTCGGATTACAATTTCGACACTTAAAAAACAAGAACATTTGTTTAGAGAAAAAAGTGATGACATAGCAAGAATTCAAATTTTTAAAATTATTCTAATATTCAACTAATTTCAACCGATCTCACACTCATCGAGTCTCGATAATCTCAAAAGAAACATCGGTGGATTTCAAAACTAGCAAGTCTCGGTCATCTCAGCCGAATGATTCGGCCGACCTCAATGTCGCCAAAATTTAGCACATTTCAGCCAAAATAATACTTTACTCTAGTTCATATCAGTAATATTTCTGTAGATTAGTTGTAGTGAGAATCAATCCTATAACCTATACTATATATACAGGTATGAGGATTGATGATAAACGGAGTCGTAGACTAAGAAAGACGACTACAAATTGTAATTATTCCACACGTGTGGATTGGACACGTGTAGCAGTAGCTTTGGCTCGCCTGTTACTGTTCAATGTGGAAACAAACCGGGAATATTGTTCGGGTTCGTTCACAAATCAAATCCGTAATCATCACGGACCACACACGTTTTCTAACAACCGAGAGATCTCGCCCGGTCGCTGTCGGTCGCCTTCCGTCTGATCGGGTTGGTTCGACGGTTAAGCGAGAGCTGCAGATTTTAAAATGGGTTCCGTGTCGCGGTGGACATAATTATATTCCCTCGCCAAGGATAAGGACGAATAATCAAACCTTGCCAAATTATTTATATTGAGATCGAGACTAATAATTAAGATCGTTGGATTAGACTCATGTGGTAATTAAGGTCAAGTTTATTTGTGTTCTCAAAATATAGACCTATATTCTTTATTAATCTCTAATTAAAATATATTAATTTAAATTAAAAAAATAGGAAAAGAAAATTACTATTGCTTTATAGATATCTATTTAGATAAACATTTTTTAAAAATTAAATTACATAAAGTACATCAAAATTTATTTTTTAGTATACAATATTTTTAAAAAATATTTATATATACTAATTTAATTTAATATTTATTAGAAAATTCAAATTAAAGAAAATTTCTGAACAAAATTTAAAAAGCGGAGACTTGGACATATTCTAAAACTGCACCTTCCCCAACTGAATTTCCAAATGCCACAACTAATCCAAGCTCACATGAAGTAATTCTCAAAGTTTCTGCTAAGAAAACTGCCAAATTTTCCACTATTTTATCTTTTAACATAACTATTAATACCAATACTTGCTGCTACTTTTTTTTTTTTTTTTAAATTAACGGGGACAGGACCTCTCACATGTCACACATCGTAGAAATGGTTCCCATGCATTACCTCAAAACAAAAAAAATCTATTATGCCGACATAGTTCACCATTACTATATGAGATTGAAATACTGTGCAAATTGATATAACACGAGATTCGTAACTGCTGCGAGATCATAGGACGACATGCGTCCAAAAACTAACAACCCGAATAACATGGAACGCCATGCAGCAAACATGGCCGAGCTGACTGTTCAACCAACAATCTTTGCTAAATCCACTTCTTTCGCCACGATCCAAATAACTACGCAGGCGGTTGGCATGTGAAATCCAACATTCAAGACTTGCGTTAAAACTAAGAGAGTTAGAAAGCATTTTTGTTACAAAGACAGGATACGGTCCTAACCTCGGTCCATATTAGTAGTGAGGAGGAACTGCACTCTTTTTTACGTAGTGTACTTTTATCGTTGATCATATAAACGCTCATAATATTCTGCGTGTGTTTGCCTTCTTAGAAACCATCTCAACCATTAATTATATCGATTCAGATCAAACCAGGTTATAAATAATGGGTCAAAAGGCCACCGCCGAAGAAAACCCAGAGAAGTATCACTACAACAGTGGGGGCAAAGAGACCCGTCTCAGATATTTCTAAAAGATTCTCCATCAACGGCTCATGTATATAATATAACGATCCGTCTCCAGACTTCCACGACACAGTCTATGAGGAGAGGTGTTAAATAATTATAATGGCCAAAGACGGCCCTAAGTTGCAAAACCTTCTCTTTTTTTGCAGTGAAAAAAAGAACAGAAATGTTACCTATTTAAAAAAAAAAAAAAAACGTTTTTTTTTAACGTGATTAATCTGACGATGAAGCATTTGGTTTGCTTCAGCCCTTAATTTTTTCTACTCTGTACATTTAAACACCGACTTACTCATAATCCCCTTCCTCTTCACGCTCCCTCCCTCCCAACATATTTAAAACAACATTAACTCGACTAATTAACGACATGATAGATTGCTAATTAACTAAATCTGAAGACTAATTAGTAATTAATTTAACCAGCCATGAACGGCGACGCCCCGGCGCCGCCGCCGTCCCGCTCCAGCCCCGCCATATAGCTCCTCACCTCCTTCCTTATCATCTCCTGCATAACCCCCAAAAACTGCGCGTCGAATCGGAAAGCCACCGAAGCCGGCTGCTCCTCCGACGGCGCAGCCGTCGGAGCAGGTGGAAGCACCGGAATATCATGCTGCGGCGGCGCGTCGTCGGTTCCAGGTAGCGACAGAGAGAGTGATGTCACAGGATCCTTCGCCGATGGCGGCAGCGACGATGGCGGCGGCGGAGGAACGATCGGCCCCGTCCGCGGAACTGGGCGGTAAATCGGATGGCTATGCATGCTTGATTCACTGAGATCTGATCCTGTCGGACTCCCAGGGCTCAGACAAAACACGCCGCCTCCGCTCGATCCCACGCTGTTCGCCCTCTTTATCGGCCTCTCAACCACCAAATCATCGCGATCCATCGCCGCCGCAGGAAACGATGTCGACCGGGAATGCCTCGCCGCCGATTCACCTCCATTAAACACATCCTCCACCGCCGCAGCCGCAGCAGTACTGTTAAACTGATCATCGGCGGCGGGGTGGACGGCAGCGGCCGAAGAGAACTTACGCTTAAGCGTAGAGTTCCAGTGATTTTTTATAGCGTTGTCGGTGCGTCCAACGAGGAGTCGCGCGATGGTAGCCCACTTGTTGCCGAACTTAGCGTGCGCGCGGAGGATGGTGTCGTCTTCCTCCGCCGTAAACGGGCGGTGCTCCACCTGCGGAGATAACTGGTTACACCACCGTAATCTACATGACTTCCCCGATCTCCCCGGAATCGACTTACTGATCAGCGACCAGTTCCTCGCCCCGTGATTCTCCACCAATCTCTGCAGTGCCTCATCTTCTTGCGGACTCCATGGCCCCTTTATCCTCTCCGCCGCCATTAATAGTGATTCAAGTTTGTTTCGAAGCTTAGAAGATCATGTCGAGATTGTATGAGCTACAATAGAATCAGACTTGAGAGGCGGAGAAGGGGTATATAAGAGAGGGCGTAACCGGGAGTAGGCTGTGGAAGTGACCGGAACAGACGGTGATTTTTAAGTATCCAGGCGGGCGGTTGCAATACAGCTGGCAGAGAGGACACGTGCCCGGGACGGTGGTTAAGTTATGTGTACTACAGTACGACTTGAATGTCCGTTTTTAAACATATTAAATTTTTGAGGATTTAATTAAGCCTTTAAGTGGGAGGGGGAGTTGTTGAGACTTAATATTTGACGTTCTGCGGGGAAAATATAAAGTTAAATTTGAGTTTTTTTTTTTGTTTTAAATTGAAATTCTTAGTCGTGTGAAATTAGAAGTTTGAATATATAAATATAAAACATTTGAACTCAAGAATTACAGTAGTTTAAACTTATTTCTTATCTATAAATAAGAATAGATAAGAAATAAATATTTTAATTATCAATTTATATAAATTAAAATAAATTTTAATTTATTTAGTATTATATATAATTAATATTCGTGTATTTTAATTTTTTTTTTAATCACAGTTATGAGTAACACTTCAGACACGCGGTTTGAAACTTCATAACAATATTAACCTCTGCCCGCACGTGCGGAAAGGAGCAACGGCTCCACACGCGTGCGCGTTGGTTGTGTTTGGTCTGTTGTTGGGCGCACAACGGCAAATTAATTATCGGTGGAGCAGTTCTTGTTTGATTCCGTGTTTTTATTATGGAACTGATTTGGTGTTCAAGTTAATAAATATGGTCTTTCACTTTACCTAAATTTAAATATTAAATTATTATTATATTATTATTATTATTCTTAATTTTCCGGATGATTTCATATATCCTTATTGTTTCTTTATGAATTATCAAAAAAATACTATATCTGCAAGCTACTAATTTTATAAAATTATCGTAATAAATAAAATCATATAAATAATATGCTACCAACTGCGACGTAATTGTAAAAAAGGAGATGTATAAAATACATGCTACTGGGGACATGTAGTTTTATTTGTAGATACTAACAATCCAATTATAAATTTTAATAGTAAAATTTTAAAGGAATGGATCAATATAATTTTTAAATACGTTGAAGCATAGTAAAATAAATGATTTGTTTAAATAGTCTTTTAATTGAACAATGTAAATTGATATTTTGCGATACTAACTACACTTTACACCGACCAGAAAGAGTCTAATTAATTAGTGAGATTGAATGCAGAAAATCGCTTGTAACCTGTCTTTTGTGATAGATCGAAAGCTTGAATCATAACACGTTATCATATCGAAATATAAGATAAAAATCGAATTCGTTGGTTATAAACAAAAAAAAAATAAGTATACAATAACACAAACTTAACTTATATTTTCTTCACAATATTACGGCAAAGTAATAATAACACTAATATAACTCGTTCAGAATATTTTACATAGAATAGTGCGATATATTATTAGTAATACTATAATATATCATTAATAATACTATTCTAGCCATTTGACATATTCAAAAATTTTTGGAAAAATCACATATAAACTTCTTTTGAAATATTACGCAAACTGGACAATAATTTTATTTTTTTTACAGATCAATTCGTCTTAAAATTCGTGAAGGAGTATTTTGTTTACTAATTTTTTTAAGAAGTTTTTAAATATGAAAAAGAATAGATTTATATAACGTATAATATTTTTATTGAAAGATTTTTCAAATTGTATATATATATAATTCTGTCAAAGTTTTTTATTATAAATTAATTTAAATAAGTTTTTCTTTGGGAGTTGAGGAGATTTGAAAAGCTGGGCTAAATTATCATATACTCTTACATATAAATTAAAGTGAAAATAATAATATGAATAATTATATTGCAGTCACTCCATATTATTTTAATATTACTAAATTCTCTAAAAAAATAATCTTACACTTTAGTCATTCGGCACATTTAATACACTTATAATATCTTTTAATATATTTTTTACACCTCCGACGCATATCGAAACCTTATCCTTTTGACATCTTTTTATTAAGTTTGTGATACCATTGCGTTAATTTTGAAATATGTTAAAAAATAATATCTTAATATTCTTCTGATAATTTTAAATATCTTCTTGATAACTTTGGCACCCTCCTTGAAAAGATTTAAATGTAAATTTTTTATAAGTGGACTACAATCTAAAATAAATACAAATCTCCTATAATATAAAATAAATTCAACAGAATTTAGTAGGGACATAATCATATTTCGGAGGGCTTAATCACACGATTGTAAATTTAGGAGTCAGATATATAATTCCGTTATATATATATATATATAATTCCGTTATATTAAATTTCAGTCGTTAAATCAAGAAGATCAACAGCTAAAATGTTAGCTTACCAAGACTGTCCTCAGTTCGACCTGAAAATAACATATATATATATATACTATCATGTAATGCATCCACGATTGAATATCTCAGAAATAATCAATTTTATCATCTCGATGCTAAGTTATTTTTATTGCAAATCCAATTGCAGAAGAAGAGGAACATAGATTATCTCTCATAAATAATCTGGCAACTAAAATCTTGATATAATAACAACTATGATAATATAATAAATAATTGGTTGCACCAGGTGAAACAATACCAAAAATTTAATTTTCCGTTCCTAAAAAGTCAAATTCGTGATCGAAAAATTTTGGTCAAAATTTGGGACGAGTTCAAAAATAAATACACCTCGGGATCAGAAACAGAGATAGGAATTATATTTCCTGCCCCGCCCCGACTTGGACAGCTAATTATATTTATATAATCTAAATTTATCATTCAAGCCATCATCCGTCAAATAATCATATTATTTATCGAATAATTTTGTTATTTAAATTTATTTGTAGTTTGATCTAGAAATAAAAAATAGAGGTATTTTGTTTCTCACCATAATATCAAAAAAAAAAAGAAAAGAAAAAGCTAAACAACCATTTTAGATCAAAGAAATGAAAAAAGGCTCTTTAATCGAGCAAAAGCAAGAGTTATTTAAAGTGAGGTGAGGACTGTCTGAAAAGAGAGAAAAGTGAGAGTGGAATAAATAATAATAAATAGAAAATTAGAGCTTGGTAGGCAAATGATATAATAAAGTGCGTGGCTTTTAATTATTTTTAGAATAAATAATATATAAAAATAATCGGAAATAATATTTATAATATTTAGTGATTTTCAAAAACTATTTAACGTATTATTAATAACTTTTATTGAACCCTTAAATGATAAAAAATTACAAAATATATAAATCTGTCATTTTATTTTTATTTCCTATTTTAAAATTATTCTTAAATTTCAGTTTGGGAGCTGTAGAAAAGTTATCCAGGGTCACATAAACTTTTTCGGACTACATATCACTTCTGTTTTTGTATATTCTTTCAAATCGATTGAATTTCATTTACAGTTACTAACAAAAGTTAAAAAGAAAGTTTTTAGAAAATTAGTATATATATATATATATATATATATATAAAGAAAATTAGACAAAAACAAGTTTTGAAGTGTTTTACCACTTATGTATTACAAAATGTTTTTTTAAAAAAGCCTATAAATACATGTTTTAGAGGTATCAACCCTTTACTAGCTAAAAAAAATATTGAAGTTTTAAAATATATACTAAAAAAAATTCATGTTTAATATTTTTTTTAAAAATGCTTTCAAATATATGTTTTGATGTTTAAAAGTTTTAGTGGACTTAAAAATCGATCTATTAATTCGTTAAATTTGGACCCTCAAAATATCTATTTAGAAATAATTTTAAAAAAAAATAATAATAAAAATTGTAGAACTCTTCAAAATTTTTAACTTTTATATTAAATATTTTTTTTTAAATATTTTTAAATAAATATTTTTGAGTGTCAAAATTAACGGATAAAATGATGGGCTTATTCGTCAAAATTGAAATATTGATGGGTTGATATGAAAGTCTCACTATTTCTTTTTGCGCTCGCTGGTTCTCCGGCGGCAGCGGCTGCGGAGTTTGGGGACGTGAACCGGCTGCCGGCGGTTGCTGTCGGTTGCAGCATGCCCAACCGCGCCGTCCAACGGCCTTCCTTCTGATTGACACGTGTCAGTTAAAGAATATGCCAAAAAAAAAAAAAAAAAAAAAAAGAGAAAAGAAAAGAAGAAAAGATGAACGGATTTGCGGATTCGGTCATGGTCTGCTTTCGGAGGGTACAACAGTTACAAACTGCTCCATTATCATGCCAACACCTCATCAGATCCCCTGCTTTAATTAATGGATAAATTGCACATCAGTCCTTCCATTTTTTAAATATGTGCAAATCAGTCCTCAATTACAAAACTTGCATTTCAGCGCTTAGTTACGACCGACGTTATGGTATTAATACAAGTCCGAAGACTGATTTGTACAAATTAGCTGTAGGAGTTGTTAATGTGTGCAGACCCCTTAATTAATTGAGTCTACGTATTATACTGCTCTTGTTGGAGGATTTGTTGAGTTAGATTAACAATTCGATACCAACCAGCACTGACATAGTTGGAGCAGAATAGGGTACAATCGACGATCATGGCCTATTCCATGTAAAGGATAGGTCCTGATGTGAATTCTAGCAAGCACTGGCTGGAAATATTCAATTCTGGTGGACAAATAAAATAGAAATAGAACTTGACAATTAGAGACCTAAAATGAGTTATATTGTTCATTTGAGTATACCTACCTATTCATATCGTTTATTAAACAACGCTGATTTACAAACCAGTGTAGAACCAGATGGTTAGCTAGACTGGATGCTAAGAAGCTACCGTGGGATGCCCCTTGTGAGGGGATAGATTGGGCGTTCCAATTCCAACAAGCTATGGCTTGAAAAAATTATCGTTTCGTTTAATTTTCGGTTGAGATGCAGATAGAAATCGAACTTAACGGTCACATATTTTTTTTTATTTTTTTTTAAAAAGAACACCAAGGATTCAGCTCCTAAATATGTGCCTAAATTGCTTTTACCAAACAAATTTAAAATATAAATAAAAGATTATGCATTATTTGTTATATAGTTTGGAAGAACTGTGTTATGCCGTTAACTTATTTGTGAAATAAATTTCTTTTTAAGGAGCTTAATTTTTCTTCAAAATGAAAATCCTACTAACTCTCCTAAATATACACCATAACCTACTTTTCTAATCAATATTGCTAAATCTACCTCAAAATTCATAAGTTTTTTATTTATATTCAAATACATCAAAGCAAATTAATAAACCTTCAATCTTAAGGAAAAACAAAAAGCATTTATATCTTTCCGGCGATATTAAACCCAAACGCAAGCACGGGATTTTATTCTTTTTCTTTTTTTTTTCTCTTTTCTTTTTGATAAAGGAACTATATAACATTGCTGAGGAAATAAAACCACTATCCAAAATATAGGTGGACCTATACGTGCCAATAGTGATCTTTTGGGCCCGGCTGTGGAAATGCCAAAGAAACAAACAAAAACAAGTAAGATTACAGCCGGGATTGGTAGTACACAAATGTACTTCGATCAGGAATCTCTACGCCTCGATAGCTGTCCATGCCTTCATAATTCAACCCCCAAGAACCCCCAAAAAGCAATCTCCTTTTCTTTTTCTTTTTCAATTTAGGCCTTTCACTTTTAAGTCTATTTATTTTCGCCTTTTCTTTTTACTGCTTAAAATTACCAAAAAAAACAAAAAAAAAAACAGTCGTGCTAAAGGTGTTCATGTTATAACATAATATAAAAACAACAATAACAATTTTGATCGCGAAAATGACTTCAAAACATATTGTATTGTTATTGTCCTTAAAATTTTATTGTTTTCAACAGATGGTGCAACATAACTTATTCGGTAGCTTTTATGATATGATAAAAGCTTGTCCAATGACGATTTACACCAACGACACTGAACCGTTGAACAGGCCAGCTATATAGAATTATTTAATTCTGATAGTATCTTCTATAGTAAGCACTAACAAAGAGAAATTTTTTTTTAATTTAAAAGAACATAAGAGCGTACGGTTATAACTGTTTAATATTTCTAAGGATGTAACTTTTCACAATGATAAATTGCATATCAGTCCTCATTTTTTAAAAACTTTTATACATCATCTTCTGAAAACGGAGAAAACGTCTGACGTGGCAGCACGCGCGTGCTACCACGTCGGACGTTTTTTTATTTTTATGAAATAATTTACATCGGTCTCTAAAAATGGTGGCTGATAAGTAATTTTCCTTTTTCAGAACCATCTGCAATGCAATTACGAATGTTTTATGAACCATGCACACGTGGATGGATGTTAGATAATTCTGCGTCGCTGGTATTTCCGGCCTTAACCTTCTCACAGTCCAGGCCTCCTGATCTGGTTCAGACCAGCCACGTGGATGGATGTGGATGAGCCACGCCATATACTAAAGATATCACGCACGTGCAATTTACTTGAGACGTATATTTTATCAGACGTGTGTTCGCATGCAAAGTTGGCGGGAAACATGACGCCCGCCTTTCATTTTGGTATTCGTTCTTTGATTGCCAGGACTTTCCAAAATTACCCTCCATAAGTTGCCAAAATATCATACTTAGTAAACATTATACATGCTTAGTATAAGATATCTGTGCAGATTTTAATCCTAAATTTTAAATGATTTTTTTTTTACCATATTTAGGTTTTTTTTTTGTCCATTTTATCAGTGCTGCATAATGTAACAGCATTTTGACATTATTTATCTTTTAAATAATATATTATCATTCCTTATTAGCAGTTATCTAAGTGGAAAATATATAATCGGTTATTATTATCGCTCATCTTTTTAGTATGACCGGCCACTTATTTATCAGTGTGATCTGCTTAATCCGAAAGTATATCATCCGACTCGGCTTCACTTGAAGGACACTGAAAAATTGACCTATCGGTGCGTGTGAATGCACCACTAAATTGTTGAAAAAATGATTTAGCGTCGTCTAAACTCGATGATGGGGCGTCGAGCATATATGCAGCCTTCGCGCTCGACCAACCCAAATAATTGGTTATTGTCGAATAACGACGTTTACAAAGAAAAGCAACGCGGAAGCGGGACCCACTTAAAAAGAAAATTAAATTAACGGCCGAAATTAGAGATCAATTATTATGACTGATTAGTTGGCTGCAACTAAAGTTAAAGGCACTTTAAAACTTTGTTCAACTTGATTTATATTATATATAAGATATATAATACGAATTATTATAATTATGGAAGTTGAGCCCCACATTGGCCGCCCACGTACATCGCTTTCTCAAAAGAAGTGTGTAACCAAAAATAGGCATGGAAAACGTGTTCTCTTTTTTAGAGGTTTCACGTTGCATTTTAAATTTATGGAGGACGCCGATAAATATTTTACCAATAGCAAAATTTTAATCTTTCTCTACACTCTTACAGGAATAAAAATATATTAAATTTGGCATAGTTCTAATCCCGCACATCCGGTTATGCTATCCTGAAATTATACTCGTCCAGATTATACATATAAATGCTCTAGAAAAAGGACAATTATATTGTTATGCCTTCGATAATTTAAAAGTACAAATATTCTCATAATTTGAAATGACCTTATTATATCCCCTTGAAAGTGTAAAATTACAAAATTGTACTCGTCAATTTAAAACCCTCACCTTTTAAGAAAAAATGATAATAATAATTTTATTATTTCTCATGATTAAGGAAGCACAAAAGCGATATAGCAAATTAAAAAGATATAACAATAATACTTTCGAATTATAGAGGTCATAAAAATAAAAATGCCCCAAAGAAATTTTTTTTATAAATTTTCAAAATTTCGAAGAATATATATTTTTATTTTGGCAAAATACCTTTTTTAATCCCTGAACTTTAAAAAGATGTGCCTCTATAACCCTGAACTTTCAACCGCTCCCGCGATAATCCTGTACTTTTAGAAAACGTCCGGAATAAGCTTATCGTTAGAATTTTCTGTTTGCGTCCGTTAAAGTGCTGTCGTGGTTTTTTTTTAATCTGACGTCGCACAAAAAATAATGTTTTAATCATTTTAAAATAATAACAATAATTCTTTTAACCCTACATAGGGTATATTATTTTTTTTTAATAGTTTGTGGTTGGTTTAGACGGGTCTAACCCATTAACTTTTGATAACCCGTTAGTTTGGGTGTGCAGAAAGCGGAGACGGCCTCGCAGGAGAAGAACGGAGCTGCAATGGTGGCTGCCGGCGAAGACGAAGTCGAGGAAGATCTCCTTCCCCGAAGAGTTTCCAGCACCACCGTCGTCCAAGCAGTGGAGGTGAGTTTGAGAGAGTGGCTCGACCGTCCGGATTGCATGGTGGAGCTTCTAAACGATCTTCACATTTTCCGGCAAGTCGTCAAAGCCATGAGTCTCGCGCACGCACAGGGCGTCGTCGCCACCATTGTTCTTGTTTCGTCCTTTCTTCTTTCAATCGCGTTGCCTTCACCGAGCTAGTTAGCTTTGTGCTCGGGATCAAATGCATATGACGATGAAGAATCCAACCGCTGCTTGTATAAGCTGCTTGGATTAGAAGAAATGATGTTTGTAAATCTGATATAACTATTTTTTGTTTGTAAATATTTTGATTAATGTTTGTAATCTTCTTTGTGGTTTAGTTTTGATAGTTGAAAATCTGGTTGAAATATTTGAGAAAATGTTTTAGAGTCTGTATAAGAAGTGTTCGACGAAATGCCTCAAAGAACTTGTTTACCTCCAACAAAGAAGACAGATTGTAAATGACAATAATACTCCCCAAAAAGAGAGACAACAAAGATAAAAGACACTTAAAGGACAAAATTGCCCTTTATAGAATGAAAAAATGTGAAAAAATAATAAATAAATAATAAAAAATTATATTTTTTGTGCCAGCTAGGATTATGCGTCGCCATGTCAGCTAGGGTTATCCGGACGTTTTCTAAAAGTACAGGGTTATCACGGGAGCGGTTGAAAATTCAAGGTTATAGAGACACATTTTTGTAAAGTTCAGGAATTAAAAAAAGTATTTTGCCTTTTATTTTCATATTCAAATACCTTGCTTCACATTGAATCCTAACACTTTATATATTTTATACTCTTCACACTGAATCCTAACACTTTACATATTTTATATACTTGATATTTTATTGAATTTTGAGGTAGTTATATATTTGCGAACTTAATGTCTCCCATCTACAAATCGGGTGCATCACATACATACGCAGTGGTACTACTACGTATTCCATTCATATAATGAGTTCGAACTTGAGCTCGACCTAATTGATGTAATGCAAACGAGTTCCTGATTCAATACAATCGAATAGAGCTTAAGTCGAGTTCGAGCTATGAAGTCGACTTTCAGCCTCTCAAGTTCGAGCTCAAGTTCATGCTGAACCAATTGAGCCGAACTTGAATTTAGTAGTACAATAGTATAGGATTCGAATTCGGCTGATTTTGACCTCTAACCTCTCCATTTCAATCACCATCATCTAGCTGCCTATTTTTGCAATCTTGATCGTGTCCGTGAGGGACTTTGCTATGCACCTCCAAGAAATCACACATACTGACGTGGCACCATCAAGACCACGTATCATGATGGGTATAACTGTAATTTTAATATTTTATGCGAATCACGATGGAGTTGTGCGGATCACGAGGCGTGTGTGTGGTGGAGATTGGATGTGCGGTTTGTTGGGGGTGAGTAGTTTTTTCCGTCCTTGAGAAACTACGTGGCAGTACAACCGCTAGCATCTATAATTTACGTATATCGTATATGTGTCGTTCCATACTATGTAAAGAAATATATTAATTAATGGACCAAATAAAATTACGAAAATAGCCCCTATATGGGATATTTTCTAGGTGGATTGGTGTTTTCCTCATTGGCGGTTATTTATGTAAAAATTTTAGATGCACTGACATTGCTCTTACTTAAATAAAAAGCAGTGGATAATTTCACCAAGACTGCCTCCCGCACTTGGGTGGACCGGCGCGGCGCGTGCCTCAGAAAGCATATATTGATATTTTTTAGAAATTTTTTTACATAAATATTATAAATTTTGATAAATTATAATTTTTATGTTCAATATTTTTTAAAAAAATATTTTTAAATAGGTCTTGTGTTTCTAAATTTCACAGATTAACGGATGTGATTCAAAATTTATTAACATTTTGGAGTATGAAAACACGTAATCAGAAGTACTTTAAAAAAAACTTAAAATTATAAATTTTATATATTTTAATATTTTTTTAAAAAATATTGATATAATAGTCAAAATAGCGTTATACAAAAAATAAGTGAGTTAAGAAAAGGTAGTGACAAAGTAGAGGGGCTGACGATGCATATGTTTGAAAAGGAGGGACGTTTTGAACATTATCCCAAAAACATGTGACGGCACATGACGCGTGAGAAAAAGCTGTTCAAAATATCTCGCTCAATCTTGCTCTCCTGATCGAATAACGGCACATGACGGGTGCATGGGGAGCCGATTTATCCACGTCACGTGAAAAACGAGCGGATATGAACGAAGTCGGCGTCACCCTACCGTTCCTCTATCCAGGCCACGTGGCGACCCATAGGTCCACGCGGTCTCACTCAGCCGGTCCATGTCTTTTGTCGCGTAGCGTGAAGGACACGGCTCCTGATTGGCCCAAAATTGTGGTCCCAGCCAGCTCAGCAATCTATCTCCTGGAACTGATATAGGAGTTACAGTTCGAGATGTGGGGCCCACAACAGCGGACAGGAAAACTGCCGGTTTTGGATGGATCCGCTTTGGTGGAACTAAGGTGGCAGTGCCACGTCACCGAGCCAGCTGTTTTGCACAATGTAGCTTTCCCGCCAACTGAAAGCGGGGTTCATTGTATTTAGGAATTTGTCGTTATCTGGTAGAAATTTCCATTTAAGCTCTCTCCCTTTTTTCTTCATTTTAATGTTGTATTTTATAAATAATCAGATATAATATTAATTCATCTATTACTAAAAAATATTAACTTTTTTTTTTGTCATAATTATGCTTCCTCCAACTATTTTTTCAAAAGAATGTTACAAATATTTTTTTTAAAAAAACTTCAGATATACAAATTATTATTTTTTAATAATTTTTTTAAAATTTTTTTTCTAAATATACTTTTAGATCCTCAAAAGTTAATAGATTTAAAATTAGTTTTGAAACTGACTTCAAATTCGTTATATTTAAAAATTTTAAAATACTTATTTAGAAAATATTTTGTAAATAATTTAATATAAATTGTATATATTATCAAAATTTATAATTTTAATATTATATTTTTTTAAAAAAAATAATGATGAATTTTTTACTGTGTCCAACGGTACTTTTTTATTTCTATATACACATTAGCCACTTATTTCCTCTAACATTCTAAATCAGCTCTCATTAACATCCATAACTGAATGAGTCTCATTCAGCTGTAAAACTATTTTCATGTGCATTTAGGACTAATTTTACATGAATTAGTGTTTTGTCGTGCCGCAAACCTACAGGGGCATATTCGGTATTCTCCTTTTTAAGTTTTAGAGTTCTAAAATCATTTTTTAAAAAATAAAAAAATAAAAAAGACCTAACTTTGTTTACCTAAAGCTGAAGGAATACTTCTTTTTCTTTAACTTTTACAAATAATAGTACCAACTATCACAACAAAGTCAAAATAATAATAATAATAATAATAATAATAATAATAAGCAAAAGATGGAAACCATAAGTCTCTGTTGATGGAATCTAGGTGACAGCATTTTTTTTTTAATTTTATATTTTATATATATCATATATGCTTGGAAGGGATGGGATGATGCCCTCTTTATTTATACTTCACTCACCTAGCACGCCATAGTGCTATTTATTTATAGAGTAATGCTCGGCGTAGCAATAGATTCAACAAAAAAATTTATATCTGTATAGTTAAAAACATAAATAATAAAATTTTGACAGTATTTTTTGAAAAAATATTTAAAATTAAAGTTATAAATTTTGATAAGATATACAACGTTTATGTTAAAAAAAATTTTTAAAAATATTTCTAAGTAGATATTTAGGGACTCTAAAGTTTAACGAATTTTAAAAATTATTCTAAAATCCGCTAAAAGTTAGAGTCCTAAAATATCTTATTAGAAGTATTTTTAATTTTTTTTAAATATAAAAATTATAAATATCATTAAAATTATCAACTTTCTAGAGGATTCTCCAAAAAATCTCCTAACATATTATTTTAAATATATAAATTAGTAGATTTTTTTATGAATCATTTAAGACAAGTATTATTCATTTATTTATATGTAGTTAGTTGAATGGTTTGTTATTGAGGACATATAAAAAATCAGTACAAACCCCAACATAATCTAGCTGGAGTAGTTTGACTGATTGGTTCGTTGGCTCATAAAATATCAATCATAATTTTGAGTCCCGTTTGCTACATTTTGATATATCAATTTTGAATTTCTGAATATTATGATATTTTTATCTATGTTCGGTGACGTGTTGACACTTGACAGACAAATATATACTAGTTAAATATAATTTTATATATATATATTATCTCCAATAAAATCTAAAAAGAAAATCACATAATTGCGGGGTGGTGGGTGGCCTTCACGGGCGTTGAGTTGCTGATATAGATGGGTCAACTTTTATTATTATTATTATTATTTTTTAAATTTCTTCTCAAAAAAAAAAAAAAACTTTAAAAAAAAACAGGTAGATTGATTCAAAGTTAAGATAAAGTAGTATATCATCAACCTTAAGTAGTCTCGAGATATGTGAAAACCTGATATTGAAAATTTTGTGTCTTTAAGTATTCCATAAGGTCTCTAGTTTAATTGATTTTTTTTTTTTTTTTTTTTTTTTTTTTTTTTTTTTACTACGAGAACGAGACGAGGAAAGATCGAACACATAGAATCCATTATCAATCTTAATTAATATAATCGAGCTGGACTCGAATAAAATTTTCTATATTCAACTTAAACTCGACTCAATTAATACAATCGAATCATGCTATGATATCGAGCCAAGTTCGAGCTATCTATGCAACTCGTTGAGCTCGAGCAAAACCAATCGATCCGAACTTTAGCTAAAACGATAGACGAGCTCGTTTACACAGGTAGTTGGAAGAGCGGTAAACAGTTGGCACTCCTAAGTTCCTAAATATAGATTCTAAGATTTAGCCGAAACTATACTGTCAAATTGTCCTGGGCCCGCAGCATGGGCCCAGAGCCCAAAAATACTACTTGCCCATGGGCCCGGAACTATACTTGATCGTTTTCTTTTTTCGTATATATATATCTGAATTCCATTAGCATTATTAAAAGGGATACTACCATATCAGCCCCTCAAGTGTTGAAACATCCCAAATAAGCCCCCCATTTTAAATTTAGGTCGGATCAGCCCCTGATTACTGTTTGGGGTTTTTTTTGGACGAAAGTGCCCCTATACCCGTTAACACTTCAGACACCGATATCATCTATTTAGAAGCAATATCGGAAAAAACTTTGAACATAAAAGTTGTAGATCTAGGAAAGAACTACAACTTTTATGTTAAAATTTTTTCAAAAAAATACTTTAAAAGTTATGTTTTTGAGGTCGGAAGCATAACGGGTCGACCCGACCCGACCCGAAATTGCTACAAATAGTTCGGACATCGAAAATACCTACCTAGAAGCATTTTTTGGAAAAATTTTGAACATGAAAGTTGTAGATCTCGCCGAGATCTACAACTTTCATGTTCAATATTTTTTCAAAAAATGCTTCTAAGTAGGTGATCTCGGTGTCGGCAATAAAAAAATAGTTTTGTCCAAAAAAAAAGGATAAATAGTGAATGGAGGGCTGATTTGGGCTGTTTTGGAGAGGAGAGGCTGATATGGTATGGAAATTGAAAAGGGGGGGCTGATTTGGTATTTCCCCTTATTAAAAATATTATGCACCACGCCATCTTTTTTGGGATATAACTATGTATTTATTTATTTTTTCAGATTTTATCTCGATAAAATTTGACTGGGTTGTTATACGACATCTAACAGAGGAAGCGCAGTAAGTTACAAAATCGACATGTCAGAATCACATCTATTAAACCAAACCAAACCCAACTCCTCCTCGTCCCGACCCCGTCACCTCCGCCGCGCACCCGTCACCACCTCCCCACAGTGCCGCCGTGTCCTCCGCCGTGTTGAATGGATCCCCGCTACGACGTCGTCGCTCTCAACGCCCGCGCCGCCGCAAGGTACAGCATCCCTCCTCATCCCCACTCACAGCACCAACCCCTCGTCGCAATCGTCTATGATCCCAATCACCACCACCACCGCCGTCCCCAATTCCCTCCGCCACCGCCACCGCCTCCGCAGCTGCACCACTACCGTAATCAAGATACTCGCATGTATTATCCCTCCTCCCACGAATATAGGGGTTTCGATTCCGAGATTTCCGCTGGCGGAGGTATTTATATGGCGACCAATGATAACCATCATAGTAACAAGAGGATTAGGTATTCTAATGATTCGATTCCCGAAGAAGAATTCGAATTGCGACATAGGAGGCGTATTGATTCGTATTATCATCATGGGCCTGAGTTCTCTCAGCCATCTGCAATTCCTCCACCGCCCGCCTACAGTTCTTTTGAATCGAAGAGAAAGTTTGATTTTGACGGACAGCAGCGGGGAATTGAGCAAGAGTATATTTTCGGTAATAATAAGGGTAAGAGGAAGGTTTTTAATGGAAGCTATGGTTATCATGCAAAGAAATCCCCGTGGAAACCACCAAGAATGCATTCTGGTAAATCTGTATGGGATAGAATCGAAGAAAAGCTCCCGCCTTTGCCTCCTCGTGAGAAGTCTCTACAAATTTCTGAGGAGCAACCGCCAGAGATGGATAGACTGGATCTTGAGTACAAGGCCACTGGGCTGGTAGCTAAAGTTGTAATGCCACCTGGTTCTTCTGTGGAGACAAATGCTGACGTTAAGCAGATGGCGAGTGAAGAAGTTACACGAAAGAAAGTCGTAAAAAAGAAGGTTTTGAAGAAGAGGGGAGAATCTGTTGTTAGTATAGTGCCTGGTCTGGAGTCTCGGGATAAGAAGATTGTGAGGAAACCCAAAACAGATACAGCAGAGAAGAAGAAAACGGAAGCTTCTTCTTCAATGGTGAAAATCGCAGCAAATAAAGAAGCAATTGCCTTAGTGAAAAGCGGCAGTAATGAATCCTCTAAGAATGTTAGGAAAACTGTTGGCTCGATCAAAAGCAGCAGCAATGAGGTGCCCAAAAAATTAGCTAGAGAAGTTAATTTGGAACAATCTGGGAGTACTACCGAGGGCGCTAGGAAAGAAGGCAAAGCTGTGGTCTCGGCAAAAAATGGTACCAATGAACGCGCTAATAAAGAACAGAAAGTGGTGAGCGTAAAGAAGGTTGTTCAGAAGTCTGCAAGTGCTCGACTTCCTCAGAAAGCAAATCAGAATGCCAAGAAATGTGTATTAGATAAAAGGATAAAAGGGCTTGTTGCTGAGAAGGCGTCGCTAGAGAAGAGTGATTCAGAGGAATTAAAAAGAAATGATGTTCCAGAAGTTTTGAAAAATTCTGAGACAACTAGGAAGAAGGTGCAAGATTCAAAGCTTCCTTTTGCCACATCTGTTATTGAATGTAGTAATCCTGAGTGTTCTGGTGAAGCTACCCCTTCGATTTCAAGCATATTTGCTTCCAGTAAACAAGTTTGCACTTTTACAGAGGATGTTAATGATTCCTGCCCTAAGGACTCCCCTTCGGTACTTGATTGCAATGGTGTAACTGCTTCTAGTAGAGATGTAATTATTCAAACAGAGAGGTCTATCGAGGAGAAACAACAATTATTGCACACTGATGGGGCTGTGGATGAAATAGAAAGTCAGCAGCAATTATATACTGAAGTGGCTACAAATCGAATAGAAACATCTAACTGTGTCAGGAGTACAACTGAGGATGAACTTCTACATTCCTCTCCACAGGACGATGAGGAGAGATCTATCGAGGAAAATCAACAACAATTACGTATTGAGGTAGCTAAGGACCAAATAGAAACACCCAATGAAGGAAAGAGCAGAAGCTACAATGAGCAACAGGAAGATGTAAATGTGCGCCAAGAGAGGTCTATTGAGGAAAATCAACAGTTATATACTGAACTTGCTATGTGCCAGATAGAAGCTGCCAATGTTGGAAGGAGTACAAGTGACAATGAACTGGAAGATATAGATGTGCATCAAGAGAGGTCTGTTGAGGAATCTCAAAAATTATATATGCAAATTGATATGAACCAAATAGAAGCTGACCGCGGTGGAAGGAGTACGAGTGAAGATGAACCCTCCAGCTCGTCTATGCATGATGTAACAGCTGATTTGCCTATTGGAGACCAAATATCAGATTCAAGCATGCAGAGTAGATCTGTGGATGGAGATGTGGAATGCACTAGCTTGCCTATTACAAGGTCCTCCACGTCAGATCTTTCGAGGTTAGTAGAGCGTGGTTTAGTTGTAAAAGAAGCTGATGCATTGAATATGACATCGGCGAATCCTTTGCCGCCTCAAATAGCAGAAATGGCCCCCATTAATGTCACACCCATGGTTCAAGATGCTGTGAACTTTGTGGTTGCGGACGTTAATTTACAAACATCAGATAATGATAATCATAAGAATGATGAGTTTAAAACCAATCAGGATGCCTCTCCATTGCTTCCTCAGATAATCTCGGTATCCAAGACTGATCCGGGTACTAGAGAATTCAAAAGCATAAAAAATTCTCAGCAAGCTTTCTCAAAATTATTGCCGCTGGAGAACTCTAAGGGACATGTAACTAAGACTTTAACAGGTTTAGCTACAAGTAGTAAAACAATTATAAAAGCTGGAGCTTCCGGAAGTTTTCCTAATCGGCGAAGTTCGATATCTTCAAAAGGAGGTACTTCTACACGTCATGCTGTGAGACACAGAACATGGCTCCGGAGTGATAGCAGTGTGTCCGCTCCACCGACATTGGTTAGACAGTCTCCCAAAAAGTCTAAGCCTCCAAGCACCTCTTATATTCGTAAAGGAAACAGTCTTATTAGAAAATCACCTGTTCAAGTCTCTGCTCAGCAGCTATCTCATGGGCTTCCAGCTTCCTCTGTTATTAGCAAAGTTATTACCAATGAATTGAAGCATAAGTCTGAACATAATGATCATATGAATTATTCAAACCCTTATTCTGAAAGACCCAAAACACCACCTTTACCTGTTAACAGTAAGTTACTCAAGCACAACCTTTCATCTGAAAGACCCTTAAAGACACATTCACCTGTTAACAGTAAGTTACTCAACCCCACTACTAAGCCTGTTCAAGATGGTTCTCGTTCCATGTCAGAGGATTCACAGCCAAGCATAGAAGTTCAGGATGGAATATCTGAATCTCCATCTGTTAGTTTGCTTCTTGTAAATGGTGATGAACAGAATGCCACAAGTTCTAGAAATTCTGATTTATTAAATATGAGGATGGTATATGTGAAGCACAAGTCAAATCAGTTAGTTGCTGCTCATGGGAGAGAGTCTTCTGATTCTGTACATACCTCAGAGGCTCAGATAATATCCTCTAATACTATTGAAGATATGTACTACAGGAGGAAGAAGAACCAGCTGGTACGAAATGGCTTATCTGATGGTCTACCGAAACAGGATGTTGTAACTGTTGCCGATACTTCAAATACAGATGCTAAGGTGTCTAACATCTTTCCTCATAAAAATCAGACAACTGGTATATGCGCGAGAAGAATACATAAAGGTCTGTTCCTTTGTTTTCTTCGATAAGTTTGATAATTTAATTTTCTGTGCTACACACAAACTTGAGTAAATTGGAAATGGAAGTGATGCAACATCCGTTTGCTTACAAGTGGCAATAAATATCCTTTTTTTTTTTTTTTTTAAATTTGTAATTCTATTTGTATGCATTAATCATTTTTTACAGTTGGGCTCTTCCTGGGGACCATGCTCGACTGTATTTCATATGCTGTCCGTGTTGGTTCTTAGTTTCTTAAATTTGATGTTTAAGCTCATCAACTTCAATGATGGAATGGGACAATGAAGAAAACAATAAATGAGATACTTTTATTGTAGAATTGAGTTATCAGGAATCATGGTACCATCACACAAAAGTTGAAAAAGAAATTTATTTACCCTACTTTGTGAAAATAAATTTTTACACAATTCATTATTGCGTCAGAGTTTTACACAATCCATCACCAGTATCATATAAATTACTTGTTCTACAAACATCCTTTTGAAAACTCATGTCAGTTCGTTTTTCTGCAATATAAGTTTGGTGTTTTGAGAGTGCAACTTTAACTTTCTATAACAAAATCATTTAAGCATGTTGTTTTCATGTATTGCTAATTGCTTACTCACTTACCTACTTGTACCTAGGTTGACCTTTTTCGTTTGATCTATATCATATTACCGCTTAACTTAAATTATCAGTTCATGGTCTCTTTCTTGGTGCTTTTCATCATTTACCAGTAACTAATGTGGTTTCTACACAGTATCTGCATTAATCGCACTAAATCCTTAATATGTTTTGGTAACTTTTTTTTATTTAGCCGTTTGGTTCTTCTTGTAGATTGTTGGAATGACCCTAATCAAACATGAAAATTATCCATGCATTAAGCTTTTGTTACTTGCCTGACGAAATTTTGCTATGCAGTTATGCGGAAGGCGCGAAAACATTCAAAATTCTCGCATGTGTGGACTCTGGATGAAGATTCAAATCGAAAGACCGACGCAGTTTCTTTTCGTTCGAAAATTTTGCCTTCATTATTTCCCTGGAAAAGAACTCCCATTTTGAAGAGTTCAGCACTAAACTCAAATACCCCTTCTTTATCTGCATTTAGGTTGGCTGCACAATATTTGAACTCTGCTTTTTAATTTTTGAAATCTTTTACATTGCACCTTTCCCTGTTACCTTGATGTGAATATGCATTAGCTGGCGTGTAATACATATCATTCTCCTTTTGCTTTTCAGCCAGAAACTGCAAGTTACAAGGAAAAGAAACACGATTTACAAGGTCTCTGCTGATGGTTTCTCTTTACGTAAAGCTAGAGTATTAAGCGTTGGTGGTGCTAGTCTTAAATGGTCAAAATCAATTGAGAAACGCTCACAAAAGGCAAATGAGGTGAGTGGACTGAAGCATGCTGTTCCTTTGATCTGGTTAACATTTGGATGTTATATTTATTCTTCTGCTTGTATTGAAATGTGGATATTGTCCTAAATAACCCTGAAAGGATAGTTCCGGCTAGTTGTTTTGCTTGTCAATCTAAGACTTTAGAAATTTCTTCATTTGTCTGACTGCATTTGTTTTTTAATGCTCTGTGATCTACACTTTGCTGCCAACTAGTTGATGTATTATCTTGACACCTTTTGGAACAGTACTGTAGCATGAAAAGGTTGTATAGTGATTTAGTCATGTATTATTTTTTAATAAATGAAGCTTTAGTGATTTTCTCTTAGACATGGTAGCACGTCATGGCTTTGAACAGTTATGGTACTTTGGACAGGTTCATGAACTATCCAAGTCTGGGTTTTCCTTTGGATAGTTATTTATGGTGCTATGTTTCGTGCTTATTACAACTTAAGATTGATTCGGATGCTTACGTTTGTTGCAGGAAGCTACTATGGCTGTTGCTGAAGTAGAGAGGAAGAAGAGGGAGAGAAAGAAACGGACAGCTTCTGCTGCAAATAAAAAGAAAGAAAATGATTTTCTTCGTAAGTACAATTTCAGTACTAAGATACGACAAGGTAGGCCTAGCTACAATTTTGGTAACAGTGGATACTTACACTTTCTCATGGTCGCAGTGGTATTATTTGTGATCTGATCTTGTTCCTTTGACTTTATCCTTTCCGAAAAAAGAAAAACTTTAAAAGCATCATGTACAAACACCTGTTTTTAAAAAGAATTGGAAGAGACTAAGGTGGATCACTTTACTGGATTTTTTTAACAGGAGAGCAAATTTTCCGCGTTGGATCAGCTCGATATAAAATGGATTCCTCTAGAAGAACATTAATACGCATACCTGGTATTGTGCTTATTTCTATGACTTTCTCTCTCTCACTGTATGTTCTAGTTGTGCTAGTATATTGTTACAGAGTTTTGTGATTCACTTTATTTCAAATGCTAATGGATTATAACATCTCTGAGTATATGAATTACAGCTACTATATTAAATGTTTTTTTTTTCTTATAAGATTGTTAAAGCCAATGTATTCTAGTTATGTCTTTGAGTTGTGTTAAGAAGATTTTTTACGATTGTTTAATAATTTCATGTTATATAGATGTTGTGAGAATGTTTGTGTGAAGATTGTCGGAAATCCTTATGAAAGGCCTTCCATGGTATTGTTAAATTTTCTTAAACTAATCTAAGTCCAATGCTATTTTTTCACCTTGTCCGACTAAATCTGTACATTCAAAACTTTAAAAAGATAGTTTGAGCTGATAAAAATCCGTCAATTCTGCAATTGGTCTTTTGATGTTTCTTTTGAACCTTCTACAATAACTTTCGCTCCATTCAAATTCTTTAAACCGTAATTAGAAGTATGTCGTATGAGTTTACTAATTTGGGCATTGTACAGATGACCAATTGAGCTCTGAAGAAAATCAACAATCAGAAAGAACCAGTCAGAAACCGTTTGTTCCAAAGAGATTATTAATCGGCAATGAGGAGTATGTTATTTACCAAGCATATCGTGATTTTGTTGTTCTTTTTGCAAGAACGCATTCGTCAATTATTTTCTAGTTATTGCTGGCTGCTATTAGTTCAATGTTTAATATTTAACAGATATGTAAGGGTAGGCAATGGTAACAAACTCGTAAGAGATCCAAAGAAGCTTAAGCGGATTTTGGCAAGTGAGAAAGTTAGATGGAGTTTGCACAATGTTCGACTTCGTTTGGCGAGAAAGCAACAGTATTGCCAATTCTTCACCAGATTTGGAAAGTGCGATAAAAATGAGGGAAAATGCCCGTACATTCATGATCCTTCAAAGGTTGCCATATGCACTAAATATCTCAGAGGGGTTTGCTCCGACTCCGACTGCAAGTTGACTCATCAGGTGAAACCATGCTTCCTATTCATGACCACATTTTGTGAGGGAAAAAACTACTCACCCCTCAATAAACCACACATTAAATCACACACAATTAATCTCCACCACACATTCGTCTCGTGATCTGCACACTTATTTCGTGATCCGCACAAATTATTAAAATTACAACTATACCTATTGTGATTTGTGGTCCTGATGTTGCCACGTATGCTATGTAATTTATTGTGTGGTTTCTTGGGTAAGCATAGCAAAACCCTTTTGTGAGTCCTATTTGGGAAAACAATCTTCATGCCTATACATTTTGTTAATTGCATGCAGATTATTCCTGAAAGAATGCCAGATTGTTCTTACTTTTTGCAAGGTAGGTTTTTTTTTTTTTGCATTGGTTACTTAAATAGTAACTCTATACTATCCATTGAATAGTGATAAGCCTTCCTTTCTTTTTACTTTGGCAGGAATATGTACCAACACAAATTGCTCTTATAGGCACGTAAAAGTGAACTCCAAAGCATCTGTTTGTGAAGGTTTTCTGAGAGGTTATTGTGCCGATGGTGATGAGGTATATAAAGTTTGCACGTTACTCTTTTTCCCCCTAAAATGATCCACATTTTCTGACAACAACCAATTTCATACTGTTTTTTCCTTTCTATATGGACCTTCGAAATGGTAGTTATGATTCCTTAGAACAAAATCTTTTTTCAATGTGCCCCATGCATAAATAGTAAAACTTATGCTTAAAGAAAAATGAATTATTAACAACTCTCTGCTCCCCCTCCCTTCTCTCTCTCTCTCTCTCTCTCTCTCTCTCTCTCTCTCTCTCTCTCTCTCAGAGACAGAATATGTGGAATCTCATTGCTACAGATCGTCATGGCTATTAGCATCTCCTTGACCCTTTTTACTTCGCTGCGTCATACTCCTTTCTAATTTCAAAATATGTTTTCCCCTAATTTTCTATCTCACTTATTGTCAACTTGCAGACTGTTCGAATTTGCTTTTTTCCCTGTTTTTTTAGTAATGCATTTATCCTTGATTGCATAAAAATATATGCAACTTCGCTGTTAAAAATCCGTTTATTTAGCTATTCATGAATTGGCACTTCCTGCATAAGGTTAATAAAACAAAGGTTACACCTTTTTTATCTTTGTGCCTGCATCATGCTGGCCCAATGTTTACCGAACGGATTGCATGGTTTAAATGTAGACACTACTGTACCCCTCCCCCAGTTGAGATATATTTATGGTTTTCAGTGCCGGTCGGCATAGCCCATGCCGGGCGGCACGTGCCTATTCCAACAGTTGTTGGCACGGCACGTGTCAAAAAATCTTATATTTGAATTTTTAATTATTTTTTAATTTTTTAAAAATAATAAATAAATATATATCGGCATGGCACCATCGGCACGTGCCGGGATCTGAATTTACCGAAACTCGGCTCGGCTTGGCATAGAAAACCTTGGTTATATTTATTGTTATTTAACTTAGCAGCTTTTTTGCGTGCCTTACATGCGTAGGATTAACGTTTCAGAATAATAGACCATATTTTATTATTTTGGTCATCATGTACAATCTCTCATCATGCATGTATCTCAAGTAGCTTTTATTTCTTTTTTCTGTTCTTTACTTTTTGTATCATCATATAATACCTAGTGGCTTGCAGCACACTGTCTTAAGATGCAGTCTTTTAGTCGTCGTTGACGTTTTGGAATATTAATTGGATTTCATTGCAAGCAGTGTAATAAGAAGCACACGTACGTGTGTCCTGATTTCGAGACAAGTGGCAAGTGCTCTCGCGGATCTAAATGCAAGCTTCATCATCCTAAGAACAAGAAAAAGAACAAGAAAAGGAAAAGAAGTAAGGTTCAAGAAAATGTCAGGGGACGATACTTTGGCTCCAATTCTGTCGAGCGTAGCAGCAGACCACTGATAACCACCTCAGACAACGGCGGAACAGAAAATAATAGTAAAAACAGTTTTTTTTCTGATGGCCAATCGAACGACTACATTAGCCTCATGATTGAGGATTCTGATGATTCTGATTGTTTCCAAGAAGAGCCAGATCTATATCGGCAGGATTCCGACTTTCGTAGGAGTTTGCAGCCAGATGAGCTCGATGCTCTCATTAAGCCCGTCAAGATCATGAACAAGCCGTATTCAATGAGCGCCCTCGCTCTATCATAGCGTCCTAAAAAGCAAGGGTTTTTTCCCCGATGACTTCAATTCTTTTTCTCCCTTTTTTTTGTGTTTTTCTGTATTTGGTTTCAGGTGGCTGGAAAAGTATGGACTCCGCACTCAGGTCACTGCAAAGCGACTCCTGATGCCGAACGTGAAGCAAGAGCGCATGAATGTACATCATCGAAGATACACCATGGAAGACGATCCTTGGTTCGATCTTTTATACATTAGTTGTACATAATTTGCTGAAACTTGTATACTAAAGAAAGGAATACAAGTAAAATGATATTATCTTTTATCCTCAAGACATCTTAAAATGTTAATATAGAAGTTTTTTTTTTTTTTTTTTTGAGATAACGAGGCGAAACCTCCCCCCGGGTCTCCGCTAACTCGCGGACCACGGTTTTCTACGAACACCTATAGGACCACTTTGTGGACCCAGGTGCCCGCAGGAGAGTAAAACCCCGGCCTGACGTCCGCCCGGACCAGACATGGAGTACTGGGAGTTACCCAGCCACCAGCTTCCCCGCAGACGCTGCAAACACGCGACCACGGGCACATTCCCATTACAGGCGCCCGTGGGATTCGAACCCGGGCGCTCGCTTCCTGAGGCGAGCGCCCCAGCCGAATGACCCACGGTCGGAGGGCATGTTAATATAGAAGTTACAATGATACATGGTAATATTAAACCATAAATAGAAATTGGATCTGATATAAAAAACTACATGACATGTAGTTACTGGCATCGTATAGCATGTGTTTAACGCTTAAGTATGAATCTGACCCGATTGACCCGCAATTTGCTTATCAGCAGGTGGGTCGGATCTGACCCGTTCATTTGTTGGGTCTATTAGGACAGAATAAATGTAATTTAAGAATGTGAAAATGTGTGTTATGAATAACTGGATGTGGTTTGAGGTGTGTCCAAATGATTATTTCATTGAAAATTTACTGTTAATATTTTATATTTGTGAAGAAATTTAATAAATAATTCTAGTATTTAACAATATTATCTATGTAACATATATTTGTAGCCCCGCACCAGATAGCCCAGTGGCTGTGGTTGCGATTCGAATTCTGGCGTCTGCGAAATTTAATTTTGCGGGGTATATACCAGTAGGTCTGTCTGTGGAAGGTCCAAGTATTTGAGTACACAATCATCTGACTGCTATATATAAGCGTGCATGTGCACATGACTCAGGTGCGAAAGTATGACGATAAGTCCAGAATAAATGCCATTCGAGAGCTTATCTATTACTACGATCACACAGAGTGGACTGGTTACGGACATGATTTTTCTCGCAAGTCTAAGAAAAATATGTATTAGTAATAACCGTCAAGATAACAGTGGGGCGAATAGAGAGCGGCGTATTGGTTGGAATGTATCCTATTTAGCACCTTGCTGTTGTTTCAAATTCTGACAAAAATAGGAGAAAAATACGTTTTGCTAGTTAGTTAAAAAACATACGCGCGTGACCTCTAAAGTCTGAATAAATATTATAAACAAAAAAGTTGGTGTCGGGAGTGGCATCCGCGCCTTGGTTGGCCTTTTTGTCAATCATGCCGGTGTAAAATTAGTTTGGGATTATGTTTGGAGAATATCATTTTTTCCAAAACATGATTTGTTTCATCAAAAAAAAAAAAAAAAAAAAAAAAAAAAAAGATTTGAAAACTAAGTGGAATGCATGGTCTATCTAATTAGTCTCAACTCAAAACAGACCGGCTGTGTTTGTTGTCTGTCGAGTCGGGGTGGCCTGCTTTTCTCTTCTTTGTTCTCAGATCAAATCAGAAATCAAATCGTAGATCCGATCAAACAAAGTTGCAAAATCAAAAGAAATTCCGGATTTAGTCTTGTCTGCGTTCGATTCAAAGCTTAGATCCCCGGCGAATCGACGGCGAGGATGCTACCGACGACCTCCTCCTCCTCCTCCGCCGCCGCCGCCGCCGCCCGCGGCCGTGCTCCCTCCGCCCCCATTTCCTTCACTCACTACCTCCGCCGCATCGTCAAGGTCAACCATCATCTCCCCTGTCCCAGTCATTTATTTTCTCCCTAGATCTTATGTGATCCGATTCGTTTTAAGCGAGATTCGCAATGAATTTCAGCAAATGGATCAGTGTTTGTTTAGTTTCATACATGCAGTAACATGAATACTATGTACACCTGCATTTTGTACCCTGTTACCTATAGAAACTCAAGTTTAAGATCGGTCGCGTAGGACCCTGTCTTTTAAAATCTGGTTGATTTTTGAGCGAGATTCACAATTGTTTGCAACAAATGAATCAGTGTTGTTTGCTACCGAAGTGCTCTAACATGAATACTGTGTAAACCTGCATTTTGTACCATGTAACACTAACATTAACAACCTAAAATTTGAAAACTATCTCTTAGGCCCTGCATTTTGAACTTATAGCTTCGTCTAACAAACTTATGGCTTTTTCGTCTTTTTGAGGCGGAATTATTATCACAAATGCCGCATATGACCCTACCTTGTGTGTTGCTACAGTTAAAACATTTGAACTTGCTTATATGTCTCTAAATGACACTAATTCCATCCCAAAATGATAGGAAAATAGAAGTTGGGTTGCATATGTTAGTTCAAAAGGCAGGTTTTATGCGATCGATTTTCAAATTCAGGACTCTATACTTACATGTATTACAGGGTCCTAAATGCAGGGACATGGTGACATCACGGTGTAGCGGCCTAGCCCGTTTGCACAGTGAGTTCCATTCTGCACGGCTAGTCTGTCTAGGTTCAATGTATGTTTCACCGAGAAGCTACGAAGGATCATTCAAGAATTTGTAAAGGTCGAAATCAATGGCCAACAGCCTTAGTTGGTACAATAAGTGCGACATTTAATGTCCGGTCGTTAAAACATAGGAGTTAGAATTGCTATGCAACTTGTATATATAAGGGTGTCATTGTGCAACTCTAGTTAGGGCTAAGCATTCGGGTCAACCCGAATCGACCCGACCCGAAATTCAAAAGCTTGATCAGAACCGCCAAAACCAAAACGAACCGACACGAACTGACTAAATTCGGGTCGGTTCTGGTTGACCCCATTCTTTTGAAGAAGAATTTGAAATAATAAAAGGCCATGAATTTGTCACACCGCTGCGCATAGGGCGGGGATAAGTACCTATCGAAGCCGGTGGCAGCACAATTAACAGATGAAGAGAGAGATTGCGGTGCAGAGAGAGAGAGAGAGGCGTCGTTGCGCCTGTTGAGGAGAGATATTATTAAACCAAGAGTGGCAAATGCGGTGTCGTGGGCTGGTCAATTAGGCCTCCATGGCCCAATTGAGTTATTTCATGCCTCCATTTTATTTCGGGTAGAACCCGACTTCACCCGAAACTTTAGACCTCAACCGAACCGAATATTTATACATGAATACCGAAAAGCCAACCTGAACTGAACCCGACCGGTTTTGAACTCGAAATTTTGACTTTTTTGGGTTTGTTACAGTCAGGTTTTCGGGTGTTTGGGTAATGCTCAGCCCTAGCTCCAGTGGCCTATTTTATTCCTCATTTCTGCAGTAATAGAGCTATTCCTCATCCTATTTCTGTGTTCTTGCAGATCAAGTGCAGCACAATAGTTGTAATACAACAACATTGTGATAGCGGTTGTTGTAGGTGAAAGTTCTTATGGGATTCTGAGTCTATTCGCTGTGCTAATAGTGACATTTTGCCAAGCATAATGTTAATTTAGAAACATTTCATTTTTGGCGGATAATGATTTTGATGGTAAGATATAGCATATTGGAAGCAAGCGAGTTTCTACTGTTGAGTTGAACTTATGCTTGTATGCTTTGTCTGAAGCAGGCTTTGTGAAGGATCATTGTCATGGCACTTTTCAATATTATTGTTTTGTGGTTTCTCTTGTAACTACAAGAGCTGATATTTGTTATTTATATTTGGTGAAAGTTTAGCTTCCTAACTAGAAGTACTAAAGAAAGATGGATATGGTAACATGTGTCTTTATACAGATGATATTTTCATTTTACCTGGTTGCTGTTGAGATTATGACCCATAAACAATAATGCTTTGATATAAGATCTTAGTCATTTCTGTTTGTGCATTACAAATTGTTACACTGATCATTACAAGAGGAAATACTGCCATATCATGCCCAAGCATTTGCTAAGGACTTTGTTAGTTTGGGAAATATCCTTTGATGTTCACTTAGATCTTGCAAATTGAAGCTGTTCAAAACAGGTCCACATGCGGTGTTCATTAAATCTCTCTTTGATGGCTTGGTTTGACAAGTGACATCTACTAGTAGCTTTAATAGTTACTATAGTCTTCACTCTGTGAAGTGGTGATTTTGATGCAGCAAATTTTGTTGTCCACTCATTCATGATCTTTTCCATCGAAACGCTTGCAAGTCAGGCCTCTTTCAACTTTAGGAACTCTGATTTGCTGTTTCTTTCAGAAAGTAATTGACTTGGATTTGCATATTCATTGTTGACAATTTCTACATGCTGGATTACTAATTTCTTTATGAAGTTGTGCCTTATTAAATATTTGTTTATTGATTTCCACTTTCTGAGTTTGACTTTTTTTTTGGTTTTATCATAAACTTCCACCTGTATGACAACTGTGGTGCTAGAAAAGTGAGACTTGTGTATAAGGCACTACAGTATTGGCAAAACTGGACTTTGGCATATGTGCTGCGTATTCAGATTCCATAAATGTTGCTTATTGTTTGTTTCTTACAGTGGCAACAAATGGATATCGAGTATACATTCTGGCAGATGCTTCATCTCTGTATGTCTCCTAAAGTTGTGTATGTATCTTTCTCAATGCATTTGTGGTATCCAGTATGAGATTAGATGCATTATTGAGCTAATGGCTATTATGAACAGTGGAGTGTTTGAATTGACATATCCTTATTTTCTAAGAGACAGTTATAAAACTTGCTTGAAATTGAGATTCTTTGTCCGAAAAGCAATTCGCTTTTTGTATTTTCTATCTGCTTCCTGCATGATTTTTAAATCGTTCTAAGTTTTATTAGCATCGGAATATGCTTGTAAATCCTCTTTAGATCAATTGCTAATCTATTATCACATTTGTTGGAGATTAGACGTTCTGTAGTATGTGGACATTTTTTTAGCATGTGTATGATACCAAATTTGCAAATAAGTAACTAACATCGTTTGGCCCCATCTGGTGGTGGCTTAAAGATTCTTTTTTACTTTGTTTTCATTCATGCTAACTTCACATCTGGCTGTTATTACCAAAATTGATTACCTCTTGGATATTTGCTGTTGTTTCTTGTTTCATCATCAAGTTGAATCTTACAATTTACATTCACCTCTAGAGTGCTAGATTGATAGCAAACCTAAGTGTCATATTTAAACTTTGCTAATATGTGTAAAAAACACTGCTTCCAAATTTTAACAGCTTGTCTGATAGAATTTCTCATTAGATCCTTTTGTGTCTTGCATGTATTTCTAACTTGAGGAAGACAGTTACCAGCACACTAGATACCATAAACGTAAGTTTTACTTACTGATGCATCAGTAGTATTAACTATCAGTTTAGTTTGTCAATTTGGTTAATTGTAACCATTTCAGCATGGATTTCTATTCAAGCTTCATTGTTTGCTATGCTCAATGATTGTAGTAGCTATGGTAATGATATCTATCGTCTATAATATACGGATATTCCTAGTGGCCTAGTTAAATATGCTTTGATTCAATAATTATCCGGTTTTCCCTTCTATAATTGTGAAGGCATTAAACTACCTATGGTTATGGTTATGGAGTGAGCTGAAGTAGGATAGTGCCATCCCATGAGATGTTTTGTGGTATACCTTTTTTATACATGCTCTTTAAGTCTAAGGTTCTTGACATTGATCATAAGGTGTACTTTAGTTATTCAAGTGACGACAAATTATTAATTTTAGTTGTAGTCGACAATGCTGCAAGTGCGGTATGTGGCATGTGCGCGGTCAGTGATTGCATATGCATATACATATATGGGTATCTGTGAGGCTTATCATTAACTATATTTTCATGTAGTTATATAGGGATAGGATAACATTTAACAAAATATGTATAACCCAAGTAAATCGAAAGACCAACTCATAAGAATATAAAAAAAAAAAAAATTGAAGAAAATATTTATTCCAGCTGGAAGAACTTTTACAATTTATCAATAATATAAATTTAAAGATATTATTTAATGGCGTCTGGCACATTTATTATTCTTTAGCCACGATTGCCTGCATTGATGCTGCACATATGACATATATATGCATGGGCCAAATGATCCACATAGGCCACAGATATTGCTGCGTAGGCCCATTATGCAAGTAGACTGCATAATAGGGTCATGCATATGCTATACGTTGCCATTTCGAACTTCACAAAGGCAAACTAATTCAGACCAAGCAATGCGAGAGATTTTTCCTTTAGCGCTTTAGATTCACGAAATATTTTGGGATGAAGCTTCAGGCTTCATGACATTAATATTTTGTCTGATCTTCTTTGTAACTCTACTGCTGCTGTTTTTTTGGAACCCAAGTTCATTCTGAGTAATGTATCCTTGACCCTTTTAGACTTTACATACCTTGTCCTATGCATATATAATTTCAAACAATCCTTCTACTTAATAGGGCTAATTTTTTAAGATAGGTAATTGCTATTGTTTGGAATTTAATTTTTTTACTGATTTGGCAAACAAGATTTAACATAAGATGAAAGTTTGCTACAACCGTCTTTCCAACTTGCTTATTCTCCTTAGTGTTCATTGATGAACATTTAGATATTCTGTTATATAATACATACACACACTTACACACACACACCATGTTCTTGCAGTGCCAGTTTGATGTGTTTATCTTGTTTCAGAAACCAAGAATCAATGGGCTAGGGATGACCCTGGTTTTGTGGTTATATTTTGTGTGTTTTTGGTGGTTGCAACTTCAGCTTATTGTGTGGCGTAAGTCCTTTTCATTTGGAAATGACAATTTTTTATTGACATTATGTAATGTGTAGGTTACTCATTGTTTGTGAATTATTAACAAAACATTGTTTTTTCCTTTAGGTATGACAAGAGCTTGACGCATGCTATTTCAACGGTAATTCAAGTTCTGGGTCTCCATTTTTTGTTAGCTGGAACTATTTTGGCAACATGTTGTTGGTAAGAGTTTTGCATATTTCAGTTGTCTTCAGGTTCTTACAGGTTATTTCCTCGCACTTTCATTAGTGCTTAATAAAAAATTTCTAGATCTATGTTTAGAGGTATTGGATAATAACCCCTTTAGAATATTTTGTGCACTCGTACCATGTGCTAAAATATTCTGGCTTAATTGTGGCAAGAAATGTGGATGTATACTTGTCTAATTTCAAAGTTCTATGTTTGGATATTCTTTTATTTACTCCTTTTTTATAGTTGTCTATTGTAAAGTGTCTTGGACCTTGTCATATGGGAAATCATCTAGTATCTGAGTTAAACTTATTTGAGTTCTTTCTTTAACTTAGACCCTACTGGTTCTCCATTATATAGGAGAGCTAAAAATTGGTCGTTGGTCGTTCTAGCTTCTTCTAGTGGAGTACATGTGGTGACTGGTGTTACTTCAGTAAACAAAACCTTACCAAACAAATTATCGACAAGAATGAGAAATTGGACAAAGATAAGGAGACAGAGACATAACGTGTTTCGGAGATAAGATTCCTACATCTACGCGAAGATGTGAAACAAATCCACTAATATTAGAGAATTACTACCAAGAAGGGAGTAAGCAACAAACTCTTTCTTGTTTCTTGTTACTAAATGAGAACTTTCTTATACCACTCTCTTTCCATTTCTTGCTCTCCCAATCAATCATCGCTGTTACTTATCGGTGCTGTATATTACTGTATTTAGTCATTCCAAGAATAAAACAAATATGATGTGTGAACTTTTTTAGTCAGGGAATATGTGGAATGATTTGGAATTTCTCCCATTTTGTAAAGTACCGGTACTCAAATTGCCACCAGAGAGTTTTTAAATTGAGATTGCTTTTGCTGTCATTTCCTCAATAGACTTATCCTACTTGAGCTTTATGGCTTTTCTATTAAACTAGAATCTCATAGCACTTGATTCATCTCCCTTTTTAATATTTGGTCTTGTTGTAGGTTTTTGGCAAATACTTATTTGCGTGAGGAGGTGCCTAGTAGCCATGTTGTGGAGCAACATGTTGAATGGTAATATCAGCATATGCTTTAATTACTTCTTAAATACAAAATTATCCTAATATCTAGTGTTTCGTTAAAAGTGGCAGTAAATCAGACATAGCTTAATAGTAGAAAAGATTTAAGTACACACTTTATTTATTAATATTTATTTCTTGATTCTATCAAGAAAAAAGTCCTCTGTGTCTCTGATGGACGGTCAATGTCAACACAACAAAATATGACTCCTAGAAATAACTATATATTGTTTTCCATTCAATGACCTTGATATGATCCGATCAAATTTCCAATCAATGTTGCAAATTCAGGGACATTTGTTGAGCACATGTATGTTAATTGCCATAAATGGTGGCTGATGTGATGTTCATTATTGTAGGCTTTATGCATTTGACGTGCACTGCAACTCTTTCTTCCCCGCCTTCATGTTGCTCTACGGTAAACTATTTTTCCCTCGTTGAAAATTTTTGTATAATCTTCGCTAAGTGCTCTTCTGACAGCATCTTTTCTATCTCAGTGTTTCAGTACTTCGTGTCTCCTATTCTGGTGGCACATGGTTTCTTCCCGATCCTACTATCGAATTTGCTCTTCATGATAGCAATTTCTTACTACAATTATCTCAACTTTCTCGGTTATGATGGTATGTAATATTTCGTATACTCTTCACTGTTCCATCAAATTTATTCAAGCTAAGACTAAGTCTTTGTTTTTTGTTCGATTTTTCACCAAGCAGTACTACCCTTCTTAGACAAAACCACCTTCTTCCTGTATCCAATTGGTCTTGTTATCATCATTTCGCCACTCCGTAAGTAAATATGCGTTTTTCATATTATTCTTTACCATCAACGACGAATTTCCATGTGATGTGATTTGATAATATTTCCTGTTTTTGTTATAGTGGCATTGAGTGGTTTTAACCCTACAAGATACATTATGAGCTTATACTTCGCTTAGCTCTCATCGTGTCTTTTAAGTTTAGCGAGGAGTATACAGGAGACGAACTGACTAACTGCACGGAAGAAAGATATCGGCTGAAGAATGTTGTTCTGGCAAGGTCTATCTTCGATCGAAAGGAAAAGCAAGCCGAAATTCTCTTTTCAGTTTTCGAGATTCTCAGCCATTTTACCGGAGGCTTCGATCTCTACGGAGATCTGTGTATTTCAAGTTTTCAACGAGTAAATAGGAAAGTGAAAAGAGTTTACTTCGGAGAAGGCTATCTTCGATCTTCACATATTATGCATTTTCACACCCTAATAGCAGTAAATTCTGCATTTGGTTACTTCGGAGAAGGCTCTTGTGGAGCATGATTATTGTAGTTGGACTACCCGAATGTTCTTTGTATACAATTAATTAAAGTAAATCCTGCAGCATTTTACACTTACAATGGTTGCTTATATCATCAGTTACATAAAAAATAGAATATTGATACTATAGGATCATATGTGTTCTGATTCCCTACGCTCGACTATATAGATTATATCTATATGATTATTAAAAAAATATATATAAAAATTATAAATTTTAATGATATGTATAATTTTTATGTTCATAATTTTAAAAATATATATTTTTAAAAAAATATTTTAGATCTCTAAAATTTTGATGAATTTAAAATTATTTTTAAATATTTATGTAGAATTTATAATATTTAAATATTTATTTAAAAATATAAATATAACAATTAGAGGGTATATAGTGTTGAAGAGATATAGTGACTCTAATCAGGACTTGTTTGTCCGAGTTTCAGAGACTTAGAATGCAGAATTCTATACTCGGCTGAAACTTTATAAAAAAAAAAAAATACATTCGATCAAACTTTATTTGCTTTCATATTGTGAAACTATTTACGCACTCATTTATGAAAATAATATTATTATTGATTAGAGAATATATAAACTATTAAAAATACCGTTGCTTCCCTCACAAACTACACCAATTCTTCCGAGACCAAAAATTCAGTAGTTGTTTCGAAAACATCACAACAAGAACACCCGACTCTTAAGATCCCGAAATTCTCTTCGAAGCTCGAACCCTAATTTCCACGATGCCCGCCGCTGCCGGCGATCCATCATCTTCCCGTCGATCCGTCCACCGCACCCTCGGCGGCGGCGCAGGTCCTCCATTTTTCTCGGTCTCGCTTTTGATTTGTTTTTATTAATTTATGTTTATGTTTTGGTTTTAACAATGCTTCTAACGTGCTGGGATGCAGTGGCAGACGTGCTGCTGTGGCGGCGGAAGCACGCAGCGGCGCTGACGGCGGCGGGTGCCACGTCAGCGTGGCTTCTATTCGAGCGCTGGGGCTATACCCCGCTATCGCTGGCGGCTAACGTCCTGCTGCTTCTAGTCGCCATTCTGTTCTTCTGGGCCCGATCAGCTTCTCTTCTCAACAGGTAATCTGATTAATTTATGCTTTAATTTGCATACATAATACATTGCATTATTAGCTGACTTACTATTTTTTATGTATGACTTATTTTACGTATTGGTGTTTGTTGAAATGTGTGAGTGAAAAGATGTTATATAATTATGTTAAGAACCCAATCAAGAGATGTAGGTGGACATTAGAAATGAATTGGGCGGGAACCTACAATAATTGGCTTATCCTTCTGGACTTGAAGGAAAGTATGGTTCATAATAGAGCATGGACAATGATCCATGTAGCTGACTCCGCCTAGTGGGTTAACATTAGGAGCTAAATGTTTTCACCATATGTTAGTTAGCATATACCTCACATTCAGTTTGTTTTAACTTGTCAAGGTATTTATAACTTATTCGGTCCCACTAATATCTTGAGTTGATTAATCAGAACGATATTATATTAACTCATGTAATGTTGCTATTAATGTGTAAGTGATGATCAAATGAAATTTAGTGATATTTGTAGTGAGTGAAAAAAAAAAGGCCATACTTTCGGTTCCCTTGTAAGATGAATACTGATGTTTATTTTCGAATTTCATTCAGGCCATTGCCACCATTGCCCAATCTAGAAGTCTCTGATGAGTTTGTTGGAAAGGTGGCTAGTAAAGCCCAGAAATGGATTAATTGGGTGCTGGGTATTGCACATGATATTGCCATTAGGAGGGACAGGATGCTTTTCCTGAAGGTTCTGTCCACTTCCTTGCTCTGGTTGAATTTGTTTTAATTCCTTCAATGACATTACTCTTTTATTTGAAGGTGATATTGGTTTTATGGGCTGTTGCATATGTCGGCAGTTTCTTCAAATTTTTTACACTAATTTATATTGGTAAGCTGCAATAAAAATTACCTGCAACATCTTGGAATTTTCAATTAAAAAAAAAACGAAACGGGTTTAGCGTAAGAGTTGCAATAATGTTCAGCAATAATGATGTCCCTGATGATCCTGCCGTTGTATGAGAAGTACCAAGTTCAGATCGATGAGAAGGTTGGTTTGGCGCACAACTTAATGGCTAAGCATTTTGGGAACATCCAAAGCATGATTTCTAAACAAGCAACCAAGGAAAAGAAGACAGAGTAGCAATATGGTTAGTGTTTACTTTTATCATCTTATTTCTGTGCAAACGCGAAGTGTGCAGTTATTGTCTGAATTGCTTACAAATTTCCAAATAATTGTTAGATATGAATGTTCTGTTTTTTGCTCGTACATGGTTCAATCCTTTGCATTCAGTTGAATAAGGAACCTTCAAAGAAACATCAATATACATAGCTACTTTTCACTTCTAATTAATGAGCTAATTGTGCCATCCGTTAGTGTATTATAAACATATGTTCTTGGTATCTACCAGTCTGAATTTTTCTATTTAGTCAGCCTATGATTATAGATTTTCTTTATCCTATGATTTTGAGTTGCATTGCTTATGAATTTAATAAAAAATTTTTGTCATATGATTTAGAGTTGTGTTGCTTATTAATTTAATAATTCTATATGTGAAATAATCTAAACTATTGACTTTATGAATCATCCTGTTGTTTGTCATCTCTGCTCCAACGTATTTAAACCTTTTATTCAAAAAGCGTAAAGACCGAATCTCTTAAGCTATCCTTTGGTAATCATCTTTTAAGCTATCTTTGTTGTGGCAATGATATATGCTTGTGAAGTTTCTTTTAAGCTATCCTTTGGTCCATTTGGATAAATGATGGAACCTGATTGTTTAATCTTCAATAGCCCGCTTCCTTTGCCTAACTTGAAATGTCAAAGCAAAACTTTTTTCCCCTGCTATTTAATTCAAAGATCTTCTGTGCTTTTAAAAGTTATATATATTCTATTTATGGCCGCTTTTTATGAATATGTTTTATGATTTTTTTTAATTTTATATTGCTTGGATCAGGTTAATCTTATGCCGTTAACAAGCATAGCATGGAGGGACTACATACCTTTGTGGAAGGATGTTTTCCAATGTTGTCAAACAACGATTTCAAAGTTTCAGTTTATCATCATCGAGTTACTGTGTTGTCTGGTCGACGATCACGAAAACATTGATGCTCTTGAAAAAGGTTAACAAGGCGTAATGTTATAATTTCGCATACTACCATAAATTCACAATAAGCCTCATTCTCTATCCATTAGTTCTATTTTCACTGGTTCGCCTTCTTAGCCATGTAAAATTTGGAAGTAATTGCTTGTATTGTTTACTATATTTTTTGCATGGACTCAACTGCATCTGAAATTTCGCGTGCGGCGATAGATGCTGCAAAAACAAAAAGCTTATTGATTCATATATATATATATATATATAGAGGTTCTCATTTTGCTGCTGCCATGGACAATGAACAAATTTTGTTGTCGGCCACATACGAACCATGAAGGATCTTTCTAGTTTAACATTCCAAAAACAAAACTTTCTAGGAATTTTTTACAAGAAAATTGAACTAAATTTTACTTATTGTTAGTGATTGGGGTCCGAGAAGTTGCACATAAATTATAAAGATACCTGGACCCCCGAAGGGGATAGTTTGTAGGAACGTTAAGGTTCGAACCATTTGGTAACAATTCAAAGCATCCACACTTCCTTACTATAGCATCTAAAATAAATGATTGACTGCAAAAGCAGGTATAAATTTTTACTGTATCCTAAAATTACATATTTCATAGAACTCAGGAACAAAGACCCAATGCAAAGGGTATAAAACAGGGATAATCCAGTGGAACCATGAATATGCAGCTCCCCGGGCCGGAATGTTACCGAGCGCAGAAGCTCAAGCGACGAGGCCACGCCCAAGAAATGTGAAAGAATTCTGTTGGCTGAGGCCTGCAGTTACAATTTATCTTTTTTAAATTAAGGAGTATGGATTATTTCCTAGTTTCTATAACCAAAGGAACATAGAGGGCATTAATGTCATTTGCCTCCCATTGTTAAGGTGAGCTCTGTAATTATGTTGGATAGACTACATGCCAAAAATTAAAATAAAAAAAAACTGGATCTCCTTTTAAATAGATAGATAGACTACAAGCCATCTAGCAATACCATATGCCACGCAATTCTCTGACTTTTTTTTTTAGGGGAAATTATTGCACGCACTCTGTACACCACGTCATCCGTGCACAAGGTGCATATGCAAGTTTTATTTTAAAAATTTTTTAAAATAAAAGTTGTAAATATTGATGAGATATACGACTTTCATATAAATTTTTTTTTCAAATAGATATTTTGGGCTAAATAATTTTAGCGTCAAAAAAATATTTTTAAATTTATGAAAATTTTGGAGTCTAAAAATATCTATTTAGAAATATTTTTTAAAAAATATTTCTACATAAAAATTATATATCTAATCAATATCTACAACTATATTGAATTTTTTTTTAAAAAAATGCTTGTAGATACATACGATGTCCGGAATGACGTGGTGAACGCGGTGAATGCCATAATTTATGTTTTTTTTAAGTGCATGAGCGATTTTCCTTTGGGATAATGACATATCAGCCCCCCATTGTTTACAAACGTCCAAATCAGCCCCCCATTTTAAAAAACGGTCGTTTCAGCCCCCCAAACACTGTTTGGACTTTTTTCGGACGAAAATATTCTTATACCCGTTAACAGTTTGGATGCCAAAAATATCTATTTAGAAGTATTTTTCGGAAAAAAATTTAACATAAAAAATGTAGATCTCGACGAGACCTACAATTTTCATGTTGAAAAGTTTTTCAAAAAATATTTTTAGATAGGTGTTTTAGATATCCAAACAGATAGAGATATTTTCGTCCGAAAAAATTTAAACAGTAAATTGGGACTGAAATGGGCATTTTTAAAAATAGGGGGCTGATTTGGAATGAAAACTTGAAATGGGGGAGCTGATATGTCATTATATTTTTTCCTTGGAGTAATAAAAACTACCAGAGCAAATACCGAGAAAATCAACCAATGCAATCTCGCCAAGTGTCAGTTTATAACACGTCTCCAACAACAAAGCCTCGTCACTTTCTCCCCCCTCTCTCTCTCTCTCTCTCTCTCGTTCCACTCTATCCGAAGATCTTCTAAGCCATGTCCCTCTCTTCTTGCCTCGCCGGCGGCGGCAACGCCGTCGGCGTGCCAGGCCGGAGACTGGTCTCTCTCTCATTAGCGCCGCCAGCGCTTCGCCGCACCACGATCGCCCTCCGGCCGGCTTCGTTTCCATCGTTGCGCAGTCGCTGCTGGCGCGGCCGCGCCGCTGCCAGGGCTGAGGATAAGGCTAAGAGCTCCTCGTCGCCGTCGCAGCCGCCGCCGCCGCCGCGAGATTACGAGGTTGTTAATATTCGAACTTATTGTATTTGATATTTGTGTATTTATTTGTTTATATATTCAGTGATTTAAAATGAAGACGTGTCTGAATACGGCGTAGAAAATCTTTTTTTTTTTTTAATATTTGGATTTTGCTAGTAACAGTTGTTTCCAATGCAAAAGATGCTAGATTTTTTGCGTAGGTTTGTCTTGAGCAACGAAATAAGAATGTACAGTAGTGGGGCAATTTTTGGGAATTTTTGCGTAGATTTCTGAACACGTTATAATTTATATATTCTCTATTTTGTAATGCTCTTTTGAAAATTTCATTTTATTGTTACCAATCTTATCTTTCTCCTTCAAATATTTTTTTTCCCCTAAAATGTAACCACTAAAAAAATCATGCTTATTCTAGTTTTTAACTTATGGCGTGATATTAGGATTTAGGGGATGGATCTGGACCGTGTGATCCCTTGTGCTCAGTTGATGAAGTAAGCTCACAGGATTTTGAAGCCAACTATCAGCCTAAGACAGATTTGCTTAAAGCTGTGACAATACTTGCATCTGCGGCAGTGGGAGCAGCTGCAATCAACCATTCCTGGGTGGCTGCTAATCAGGTAACTTCTCTATCCCCCAAGGCACGATCGCAGAAAATCAGCTGCTCTATTTAACATCTCTTTGTATATGAATAAAGAATTTGTTTAGCTAATATTGAATGACACTATGCCCTCCGCATCTGGGTCGGATGGGTGGGGGTTTCGACTCGGGAAGTGTGCCCCTCACCCGGGTTCGATTCCTCACTCACGCAAGCGAGGAGTATTGCCTGTATGGCGATGTGCCTGCGCGGCGCGTTTATTGCAGCCGTAGGGAAGCTGGTGGCTGCGTATTGCAGTACTCCATGTCTGGTCCGGGGGCAGACACCAGGCCGGGGTTTTACTCTCATGCGTGCACCTGGGTCTAAAATGGTCCTATAGGTGTGCGTAGAAAACTGTAGTCCGCGAGTTAGCGGAGATTCAGGGAGAGGTTTCGCCTCGTTATCTCAAAAATATTGAATGACACTATCTCCTGTACTTGGAATGATTCAAAATAATTTGCTTACTTGCAACCCAGGATCTTGCTATGGCATTAGTCTTCGCACTCGGTTATGCAGGCATTGTTTTTGAGGAGTCGCTAGCATGCAACAAAAGTGGAGTTGCACTGTTGATGGCTGTCTGTTTGTGGGTAATCAGAAGCATCGGGGTAAGAACTATTTGTATTACCTCCCCACAAATGTGGCTTTGATTTCTTTTCTTTTTTTTTATATTTTTGTTTGCTGAATATTTTTAACTTATTTATTTCTATAATCTCCCACTTCTTTTTACACTTATCAGCTTATCATGTTGACTAAACTGTTGATCTTAGCTCTTGCAAAATGCTTTGCACATCTAATGAGATGTACAAAGAAATATTAAGAGTGGTGTTGAATTCATCCAAAACTACATGGTTAAAGATTGTTGAACCCACCGTTTTAAACTCGTGGTGCTTATGAATATTACATCACTTTGGAGATTCTTCTTACAGGTCTAACATTGCTCTCACATCTATACATATGATACAATCTCTGAAAAATGCTTTCCTAAAACCGTCTCAGAAGCACTGTAATTCCCATCTTTTTTCATGAGATTGTCCTGTTTTTGACTTCATTATGATGAGATGATGTCACAACTAACCATACTCAATACAGGCCCCCTCAACTGAGATAGCTGTTACAGAATTGACTCGATCATCTGCAGAAGTCAGTGAAATAGTATTTTTCTTGCTTGGTGCAATGACAATAGTTGAAATTGTTGATGCGCATCAAGGATTTAAGCTTGTTACAGACAACATTACAACTCGGAATCCTCGAATTCTCCTTTGGGTGGTAGGTACAGATGTTCAATCAAGACCATATGGAGTAAACCTGCTGGATTTTATCTGCTTTAATTTTGTAGGGGTTGAATAATAACTATTAAAATGCTTTTATTATAGACTCAGCCATCTTCAAAAATATATCAGATTTTGGCAGTAGTAGTGCTCTGATAAATAAATTCTATCGTCTAAGTTTAACCTTTAATAATCAAATCAATAAGTAGTACTAGGGAGGCACATACTATGTAATAAGCAAAGTAGATTTTGATACTGATTCACCTACATTATCGGTGTTGACATTGGAAATTGATGTGATGAAGAATCATTCATTTAGTAATTTTGTCCCATCTACAAAGGGATATTTACTTTCAAGGAAGAAACAAGCTTTGTCCAAAAGTAGGAACGGATAAGAATTCTATTCTTTGTGTGCTCTTGCATTTCTTGGTGAATGCTACTATTTTTCACTATTGTGATTAGCTAATCTCTAAGATCTCAGAAAGGCAGCTTATTACTGGATTATATAACCATTTTTTGTATAAGATTTGCTGTGTTTTACAGCAAGCTTTATCTTCGATTGTTGAATCGGAAGTCACTATTACAAGTTGATAATCAATATTTGCTTAAACTAAACGAGCAGCATCCTGACAGAACAAAATCAAACTTTCTCTTGCTAAAGTTTCAAAATTTGGGCTTGGAAATATATGGTTAAAGACTTAAACACCTTCCTGTCACTACATACCATGGAAACTTTGCTTGGATCAAGATGCAATAAGTGATTTAGCATACTGCTCCAATATGATCGTGTTAGATAATACTCTTAGCATTATATTGTTCGGTGACAGTTAACGTTGTCATGTTTAGGTTGGCATCATCACATTCTTCCTAAGCTCGATTCTTGACAATCTAACATCAACTATTGTTATGGTGTCTTTGTTGCGGAAACTAGTACCAGAGTCAGATTACAGAAGGTATAGTGACCGCCTTCATTCTCTTTCCCGAAACTTATTGATTTTACAGGAATGGCATTGATTATTACAAAAGTGTTGCGAATTCTTATTCATTAAATGTTATGGTTGTCATTCTATCGAAATATTACTCTTATTCATAGAATAAACGTAAAACTTGCCGCGGACGTTTTCATAGAATAAACGTAAAACTTGCCGTGGACGTTCTATGTTGCATTTGCAGGTTCTTAGGAGCTGTTGTTGTTATTGCAGCAAACGCTGGTGGTGCATGGACACCAATAGGCGATGTTACCACCACTATGTTGTGGATACATGGTCAGATCTCAACTTTGGAAACGATGAAGGTACGTTTTGCTTGTAAATTTAAGTTGGAGGTGTCCCAACTGATTGGATTTTGTATTTTAATTGAGAGAACTTTTCCTCCAAGCTTCCGGTAGTACGTTATTGCCGAGTGATTTGTTAACTGCTCTTTGAGATGGTTTTGTTGCTGATTCTGGGTTTTAAAATGCATATTGCTAGTGTAACATATGCAGCAGAACAAGTTCTAATTCTTGTGCCTAAATCTAATTCCTATGTTTCCTTCTGTTTTAGATGATTTTTTTTTAAAAAAAAAATATTTAAGCTCTTCAAGTCAGACTTTCTTAAAAAATTACTTGGGTTGTTTCGTTTTATACATCTATTGGACTCTCTTTAATGGTCCTTTAAGCATATATTTTAAAACATACGGCTTGTTTGTTTCTTGATTTGCAGCATGTTATGTGATTACAATACTTTAATGTAGTTTGTCCTATAAAAACTTATAACTAAAAGAACTATATTATAAATACCTGTCAAAGAGCATAGTTGTACTTATGTTGATGGATAATGTATGTTATTGTTCTTTGATGTTATCCTGTATTTTTTTGTTTCATGATGGATCCATGCCATTTGAATGAACATAACATAACAATATACTAATACTGGAGGTGTTCTATTTTTTATCCAGTCCGACGCTTTCCAATATCATGATCTATATTTAGTTTGCAGGCGAAATAATTAAATTTTCTTTATATGGCAGGACTTATTTATCCCATCTGCTATTTCTTTGGCTGTTCCATTAGCTCTCATGTCTCTTACTAGGTATTGGAGATTTAATAAGTGATCAAATATTTATTAAAGAGACTATTTCAGCAAACATCTGCCTAACACTGCCCCTCTTTTAATAAAATATATAGTGAGGTTAATGGGACAGGCCAAGAATCCCCCGGTGTTCTGGCAGCTGAGCAAATGGCTCCAAGAGGACAGCTTGTATTTGCTGTTGGTTTAGGAGCGCTGGTGTTTGTACCGATTTTTAAAGCTTTTACTGGATTGCCACCGTACATGGGTATGCTGCTTGGACTTGGGATTCTTTGGGTTCTTACCGATGCCATTCATTATGGAGATTCGGGGAGGCAAAAGTTGAAAGTACCACAAGCTTTATCAAGGATAGATACACAAGGAATTCTTTTCTTTTTGGGAATCCTTCTGTCAGTCGGCAGGTAAATTCCACAGTTAAGATTCGATTCAATCATCCGTGTTTGTGACCACTGAACACTTCTGCTTTTCTCTTTTTATGATGATTTGATATCTTTTTACGATTTGTCTCTCCTATTTTCTCATGTTGTTTATTGATCTGATTTCTAGTTTAGTACGCATATGTTATGTTTTTGTAAAGTTATTAGAACCAATCTTTAACTAGTTGGAATAGTGCTGTTTGACTAGGTTGTATGATGGAACGGCGATAGGACAGATCAGATTCATGGGCCAGGTCTTCCAGTAGATTAATTCATTTGAAGATCATAAACGAAATCTTAAAAAAGGGTGAAATCTAAATAGCCATTTTGAAACAGAAGATTATCCAAGATTCCATTGATTTGGAATACGATCTGAATTTTGTTTTCCAACTGTGTGGCTTATCATATTAATATTCAGGAGATAATCTTGATTCGCCTGAAAGATGGAGTTTAGTTTCTATCCAAGTGTTCGTACTTAGTATTCTCTTTTTTCACAACTTATTTTAAAGAATATTATCTTTTTCGATTCACAGTTCTGGAATTCTGGTCAGGTCCAGATATCTGTAATATTAGCTTCATATTGAACAAGCAGAATGTTTTACGTAATCTACAATATTCTTTATTCTCTACTTTTGTAGCTTGGAGGCTGCTGGGATACTAAGGGAGCTGGCAAATTACCTTGACGCCCATATCCCGAATGTTCAACTTATTGCGAGTGCGATAGGTGTAGTCTCTGCAGTCATAGACAACGTTCCACTCGTAGCAGCAACAATGGGAATGTATGACCTGACTTCCTTTCCTCAAGATTCTGATTTCTGGCAACTTGTTGCATACTGCGCGGGTACTGGAGGTTCTATGCTCGTCATAGGATCTGCTGCTGGCGTTGCTTTCATGGGAATGGAGAAGGTGGATTTCTTTTGGTATTTACGTAAGGTATGTTATTTTTCTTCTTATTATTATTATTAATTGTTTTTTTTGAGATTATCGTAGGAAAATTCTGTTCGTAAACGGTCCGTTTTTGTACGACTGTCGTAACATATAAACCCACGGGTGGCACCGACCAATATTCCACCAACTTATAAGTCCCAACTTTTCGATCTAGACATGTCCGAAGACCTGTGTTACTCTCCACGGGGTACATAGGGGGATAAATCTCCCACACCTTTATAGATTGCGCTTGTTGGATTCGATCATGAGAAAATACTACTATGTCTTATCATCATAATATTGAATTTCACAGCCTAAGCTCATACTAAATAGTAGGAATTAACTTTAGCTTTTGAATTGATGGATCATATGTAAAGATGCTCGCTTATGCTATCTATGGATTTTTTTATTTTTAAATTTTAAGATAATGAGGTGAAACCTTCCTGGTACAACCACCCTCGATATTACTAGGAATGTTGTTTTCTACTCACGATTCATCAGTCTGTATTGGGTCGAGACCGCTGTCAGGAAGTAAAATCCTGCCTGGTGTGCACCCTGAGCTAGGGGTGAAGTACTAGCATCCTGTCAAGTGACCACATTAGCAACTCTAGTTGAAAACTCGTTGGAATTACCTATTTTCTATATCAGTGCCGCCTGTGGGATTCGAACCTACGACTTGTGCTTCATAATGCACATGTCACACCGCTAGACCTATGGGGGACGTTATCTTTGAAAATTTTAAATCAGAAGACTATGAACTTACAAAATGATTCATTGTTTAACTGGCATATGGAGAATAATGTCAAACATTTTAGATAGTTCTTTTTTCCGTATATATGCGTTTTTTCGGTATGTATATATATATATATATATATATATATATATATATATATATATATATATATATATATATATATATATGCTATATCTTTTCCATTTTGCTGATAATTAGTGCTCCTTCTCTCCTTACTGAATAGGTATTTCCTTCTTGCAGGTAAGTGGCTTTGCATTTGCCGGTTATACCGCTGGAATTATTGCGTACTTGGCTACACAAAACCTCCACATCTCGCTTCCCACTTCCGTTGCTCAGATTCCTTTCCTGCCCGGTTCGTAGATCGTAAACGCAACTCGTTTTCATTCAAAGACGGCTGTGATAAGCTCATTACTGGGTTGTTTAACCCCGAATAGGTAGTGACGATTAGCTACAGATAAAACAAATTTTGGTGTATGATTATTCAGACAGTGAACAAAAGTATAATCACGGCGAATACAAGTAAATAAACAGAAGCAATCTTGGATTATCTTCCATGGATGAACCCCTTTCTTTATGCAGATAGAGCTATAACATACGGCGATACGAGAATCGCGTCAAGCATGTGAAATTGTTGGGTGGTTTTGTAAGATACTCTGTTTTATTAAAACTCAGTGATCGATCTCGATAATGCGAGTCATCCATATAATGTTGTTAGTTAGCTGTTGGTAGTTGTTCATTCTTGCTGTACTTATGAACGTTATATAGTCCACTTTTGAGCTTCATATGGACTCAACGCCTACATTGAAAATTTTGGGATCTACTTTTTTTTTTAATACATCCTCTTATTGCTTGATGGTTGGCTCTTGAGTCTTGATCGATGATTCAAAATCTTCCACCGAAATAACTTTTAACTGTATTCCGAGATGTGACCAAAGGAGGGAATATCTTTACCCATCCCGATGTAAATTGGTATGTGTTTCGATTTTTGGCTTAATGCCTATTGGGTGAAATTTTGGGAGCTTTAGCTTTTCAATGCATTCAAATCCGGCTCTTGGACTTAAAAGCTTTCACCCAACCGTGTCTTGGAATACACGGTTGGGATTCTTTTGGGTTACTTTAGGAGAAAATTGCCTAGAAACAAAAGATAGCTCAGTAAGTTGGGCAAGATACTCTCTCTCTCTCTCTCTCTCTCTCTCTCTCTCTCTCTCTCTCGTCCTCTTCCCAAACACAATAAACCTCAGGTTAAATTATATTTTACACCTTTTAAAATGAATGATGCTGACCATCATATAAAGCAAATATTGCATGATCGAATTTCGTAAGCGCTATCCAATAAGTGTGGTTCAAACATTTATTCACTTTGTACATGTAAAAGGTTGAAATAATCTACTCCTCGATTAAAAAAATATGGACTTATGCAATCCATATTTTCTTATCTATATACATCTAAAAAGTAGATACAAATCGGAATTTTCACATTAAATCTCAAAAACTTTTCATGCCTTAGAAAAAAAAGTCGAGAAGGATCAGCAGTGACTGCATGTAACTTAGGTCTGGACCTCCCGCCGTAGGAAGTGCGAGGTTCATGCATGAGACCTCATGCCCGCAAGGATGTGTTCAAGCATGAGACCTCAACCCAAAAAAAAGGGTGAAAAGATTACAAATATATCCCAAAAAAAGGAAAATAAATTGAAGTATGCAAGATCCTTTCGCATGTATATAACCACATTATCGGGTATGAAATACAAATAAAACATCCTATTAAATACCAATAGTGCAATATATATACATTTCAAAATAGATACTTCCCTTGTAATATAGAGTAAAATTATAAGTTTATAACCACATTGTCTGAGCATGAAATATACAAACAAAACATCCCATTTAAATGCCAACAATACAATATATACAAATTTATGAAAAAAACTTCCCTTGTGATATAGATTATTATAGTTGTTATCGTGGTCCTGCTGCTTTTAATACTAATAATAGAAACAGAGTAAATAGTTTGAATAAACTGATCGTCTACTTAATGAGAATGCACCTAATTGGCGAACCCTCGGCACCACGCAGCCTCGGAGGCAGGCAATGCAGAGAGTAAACCCCAGCGTCCACATCGTCCAGCTTTAAGCCTTCTATGAGGATAATTTCCTGAAACAATTAACACGTAATACGTCGACTTAGTGAAGAAGCAATGCCAAAATAAAAGAATATATAGTACTATGAATTTCCATTAGGACAATTTCAATGTGCATTTTTATATTGAAATAATGCAAAAAAGGAAAAAAGGAAAAAAGAAAAAAGAAAAATCTCGAGCTGTATGATAGGAATGAATGTGAATGAACAACTTAGTAAGACTCACACTATTAACATACTTAAATGCAACATTGATACAAAAATGGAACAGATAAACAACTTCAACTACACAAAGGTCGGGGAATTATAGGAAAATCTCAAGGTACCTTTACAAAATGAAAATCTCTGCCATCACTAAAGCGTGGCCACTTCAAAGAAATTCTACGCTTCTCAACTAGCTTCTTAACTGAACTTAGACGGTATTACTTGCAATCATTGTTGTACGGGGATCATCTTTCAATGAGCTAACCGACGGAATTTGATTCAACAATCTTCGCTTATGTACCAGTTGCCTTTACCTATTCTCTAGACAATTTTGGTTTTATTAAAATCACGCATGTCGTTGCATATTATCATATCAACCTTCAATTTACTTCAAAACTTTTTAGTTTTACATAGAAGGCCATGATGCCGATATAATTGCACTCCTACAGATGAATGGAAGCTGGTAGGGCATTCATAAGGTTGCAGAGCACTATTGGGATCATACAAAGATCAATTATGCTTTCAGTTCAGAGCAACAAAGTTATTTCTACGAGTAAGCAGCACAAAGACCAATATCCTGCGAGTTGATGACAAAAGTACAGAAGTGGTGAACCGGTGTATAATGTGTCAAAAAGATAGGTTGCTAAAATATACTTAGTTTTTTTCAAGGTTTTCTAGCCAAGTTTCGGTAAATATTAAATTTGAGACTTGTCAATCGTGCCGTGCCGATTATTATTTCTTATATTTTTTTTTCAATTAAAACGTTTTAAAAAAATGCAATAAAAAAAAGGGTCACACGCAGGACCCACACTGGGTCGCTCCAGCGACGGCCGCGCGACCCATTAAGAGCATTGTTCATCCTCTTCGTGAGGAAGATGAACAGTGGCACAGGTTAAAATTTAAAAAAAAAAGCTTAAGACACCATACCGGATAGCTTGGCACTGTCTTGGTGTCAGATCCCCGCGGATGCGGCACGTTTCGAGCAGCATGGCGCATGCCGCCCGAAATGTAAAAGCATGGTTTTTTGAAGATCGCTATTGAAGTTTAAGGTATTATCTATGCGGCATTCTTCAATAATATCTCTTGATCAAATGTTAGGATGCGGTTTAGATTTGAGAATTTCATAATTGGTAATTATGGGAATGCCAAGCAAAGGCAAGAGAAGCGAAACGCAAAAGAACAATAAAACCAGCATACCAAATCAACAACATGGTGCGGAATTTGCTTGTTATCAACCAAATATTGAAGTAAAGAGGCCACTTAAATCTATTGCAAAGAAATAATCATCCTACCTTGCCTTCCAGGAAAACCAAATGAGAAGGGATCAAATCCGCAAATGCAGCAACTGACAAGTAGTCGATCCCTGCATTGAAATTTCATTTTGGAGCAAATTCTCAACCAAAAAATGTTAAGTGGATTCAAAAGAACTTAGGACTAGCTAGCCATAAAGTAAGAATCAACATAAGGCAATATGCCGTAATAGAATTGCTAGAAGCAAATGAAGTACAAACATTCAAGAATTGAATAGTCTGAATGCTCAACAGAGCAACTCATGCACGTCATTAAGGTTATAGGAAAGGACCAATTACAAGACTTGCAGCTTGAAAAAGACATGCTTTTCCACCGAAAACAATTGTCCATGTGACCGAATACCAACCTCAAACACGAATAATTCCAAGCAATCAGGAAATCTATATATCTCGTGTAGAATACATGCAGCCACACTTTGCAAAACTGTACTTTAATCCAAAGGACATCTACTACTATATATAGTAGCATATGGCATAACCGTATATCTAACTACTCTTAAATAGATAGATATTACAAGATTAATCAAAGTAGAAGTTTTAGACCAAGTGTTCCACTTACCAACAAGTTTTATGTCAGTGTTCTCCACCAGCCATTGAGATCCATCCTTCATAAACCCCACATAACTAGTATCAAACTCTTTCTTCCACATAAGTTTCCTGAAAAAAAAACAAAACATTAGCTTGATATATTCATGTTAGATGAGCAGTAATATAGTACACGATGAATTATCAGAGATGTATGTTATGTTGACGAGATAGACTAACAGGATGCAAGAAAGAGAGAGACACTACCATTGCTTAACAAATATTAACCATCAATTTACCTGACTTATCAAGTACAGTCTATATTACGAGTGAGCCTGCCAACTATATGTAAAAACAGAGGCACGCAGCGTTGTTTGAAATGGTGATCGCACGCATTAGACGACCGTCGTTTAAGGACTAACAGAGGGGGGAAATATCATTCAACTAAGGTGCATTATCTCAAGGCTCAAGCAGTAATGTGCTCAACATCAAGTTGAAGTTTACCAACAGCATCTATTAGAAGGTATAAAGCAAATTAAATATACCTCCAATCATGTTTGCTTGACAAAACACGACAACTGAATACTTCAATTTCAAGAAATTTGTTTTTTGCCGTTGTGTAAGTTACTTATTAGGAAGTTCTTTGATATACTAAGCTATAGAAAATTCAAGATATAAAAGAGACTCCCTAACTTATCATTTGCATGTCAATATGAAAAGAAAAAAATTTTCTTGGTGATAAATTTTGTAGAAGTCTTTGTATCACTAGGATGGTTACCTCAACTGTATAAAAGTCAATAACAGATGATACTTCCAAGGCTAGTGAGTGGCATAAAATCTTAACAATGATACATGTTAAATTTGCACGTGCTACCAGAAAAAATTTCCTACCTAAAACTGTTAGCAATTCCAAATATACACAGTGGATTTACAATTCCTGAAAGTTATACACGTATAAACACATGTAACATAATAATCTAATGAATATGTCACATAATCTCCAAATAGATGACATTTAAAACCGGAGCTAATGACATTTAAAAGGTAATTGTTACTTCAATAGCAAAGGCAAGTAAGTCAACATATATCACCTGTCAGTATTCAATGTTCTGAAAAGCACTCGGCGTACGCCTTTGGGTATGTGTAATGACTCCATAACTTCAGCTGCATAGTTAACAAAGCAATAGTAATGACTCAATATAATTTTATAAAGGTAACAAGAAATGCTATACAAATCTGTTTTACCCATTATGAAGCAATTCCTTAGTCTTCATCCTACGTAAAATTTCTATCATTCTACAATTTGATGTTGATGTAACATGTTTCATGCAAAACTGTAATGATATATCTAGCCATACTGCATTGTCTGTTAATGTTCTCCAAGGTCTCTACATCTCCATTCTCCAATATCCATCTCCTAACACCTATTCCCGAGAGTATAACTCCTTTTCACCAATCCCCACCATTAGTACACACAAAGTGACCCTAGGCGCAACTGGTGGAGCGACCCATACTGATCGAGTCAGACCCCGGTCTATCAATAATGTTCGAAGACAGAGATTGGCTTAAAGAAAGTAACAAATAGTCACACAATGCATGAGATTTTCATGTGGAAACTCTCAAAAGACGAGGTAAACCATGGATTTTATCCTCGCCACCGGTTTAAAAGGAGCACTAATATGAATAAGGTTACAATTTCTCTCTCTCCTGCCCAAAAGTCTCCTACTGAAGGTGGCCCTTTATTTATAAACATGTGCTCTTTATGGAAAAAGATCATAATGAAAGTTAAATATAACAAATATATCCACAAGCTGCCCGTCCTAACTACTTGCTATATTTGAAGATCCTTTTCATTTTTATCATGCTTTCTCATTATAATACGGATATTAAAAAAGCTGATTGAATTTGCCGACATTTTTCTGATATGGGCTGAACGCTGAAGTAAAGTATTATTTTAGCTGAATTGTGCTGCGTTTTGCCAACACTGCGGTCAGCTGAGGTCCCTTAGCCGAGATGATCGAGGCTTGCTGATTCTGAGCTCAATCGAGTTGAATATTGGATTAACCTTGATATCCGTATAATTCAACAATTGCTCACTCGACGTGACAGTCCGAATTATTACTATATCACATACTATTGTGTTTGAGAGTTTCCCCTGGGAAACCCTGCCTCTACACAGTCCACATCAGTGACTCCCACATGATAGTAAATCCTTGGGTGAACCCGCCCCAGCTCCATCATGCTACCATACTATTGCAAAGATGAATTTGCATTAAAAATACCCGTAATGTTCTTATCTCTTGGAACATCCACCAGCAAAGCAGGACCGTTGAGTACGTCGAGATCGAGGGTGTCGACGTCAAGGCCGGCTTCATAGTAATGCTGGAAAACGTGGCCGGGAGAATCAACATGGGTGCCGGAGTGCGCCGGCATCATCATGTCGGAATTATTCGCTTCGTCTCCATCGGCCATGGATTTGGCAAGCCGAATGAACTGTCCGAGCCCCCTGTCTGACTCCCACGACGGCATGTCCTCGCGGTAGTAGTGGCTTATGTCGATGATCCGACCACCTTCGCCGTGGACCTCGCGGCGGAGCGCCGCTGCTGGGTCGGCGCGGGGGCCACATGATGACGTGTCGCTCGGGTAGGACGGATGGGCCCCGCCTCCGTCTGCGGAGGAGGTGACGAAGAAGAAGCAGAAGAAGTAGAAGAGCGCGAAGATGATCGGAGTGTTCGGTGAAGCCATACGGCGGCGGCGACGACGGCGGTGTAGTTTTCGGAGTGAGGAATATGGTCCGTGTTCGTTTCTAGTAGAAGAAGAAGATCAAAACTCAAAAGAGCCAGAGCTGCGACTTGAGACCAGGGACGTGGACGTCTATATTTTTGCTATGTCTTGTGAAACAGCGGACACAGAATATCTAACACGTGGCATTTAAATAGGATAATCGAGTACCATCAACCTAATGGGCTATAATTGGGCCTAGGTAGGCCCGAACAGATATTTTTTCCTCCCTTTGTTACAAGAATAATCAAGATTATCCCCAAAAATTAAGTCGAGGTAAACATAACAAGCCTACACAGAAAATACATCCTATTAAGTAACAAACCAACCAACCAAAGCACTATGAACCATTCAAGGTTTAATAGCTTGAATCTGGACCTATTTATGTGATAAAAGATTATAGAAATACCATTTATCAGGCGTTATATGATGTGATCGGAGTTAAATACTGTCATTGGAATATATATCGCACATATCCATGTTGCACAACTTGTGATTCTGATTATAATATGAGTCCGACGAATACCAATGCTTGATAAATTATAGTAAAAAATGTTATGGCGGGCATTCTCTACTTTCAATCTATTTAATAAATTAGTTCTTAAACCTTGTTAAGCACGAGACTATAAAATTTAAAATAATCAGATGTTATATAAGTTTAAAAAATTGTAATATCTAAATAAAAATTATATAACTTATAATATTATATAATCTTTATTGTAAATGAATGTAGTTAAATTGAAAAATTGATATCATAACTAATAAGTAGACTTATAAACAAAATTTTATAATTGTTTTTTTTTAATTATTCACTTATTTTTAATATATAAAATTTGTCTAATTTTAATTAGAGTATATGAAGAGACATATTATAAAATACTTACTTATTTTAATATAAATGATTAAAAAATATAAAGAGACATTTAATCTTAAATGCTAAAATAGAATTAAATGTTTGAATTATGGTACATAATAAAGAGTAAAACATTACATAATTGTAGGTTATATTTATTTTAGTTATATATGTATTAAAGAGATGGAAAAACAGCAACCAAATGGAGATATTAGGGTTAACAAAACATTCGATTCCATTTTGGGATTTCTGGAAAATAAATTTGGCAGTGCGGTTTCAAGAAAATATGGGCTGGGCTAATAGGGATAGCCCATATGTTAAATCCAGCGTACTGTTATGCTCCAGGTTAGTGGGCACATACATGGATGAAAGAAAGTGAAAGTTTAGCTGACACATTCATTATGGATTTGTTTTATCCCGTTTATTATTACTTTTTTTTTGGAAAATGACAAGGTAAAGTTTTTTCTAAGATGTATTCTAGATTATTTTATTAAATATAACTTATTAACTATAGATTGTTGGTAAAGTTTTAAATTGGGATTATTTTTTGACAATGTCATTGAGTATAGATATTCCACAAGCTAAGCTATTCATGATTTTTTTTTTCTAAAAATTTGACAAAACTAACTTACATTGCTGCCGCCGATACTTAAAAGGGATAATTCATGAGCCACCAATCCCACCAATTAAGCTATTTCGCAGGAACGAACTTCGGATGTTCATGAAAACTTCACATAGTATTTAAACTAGGCCTAGGCTCCAACACATTGTACAGCTTCTTTCCAAGTATGTCTTTTGCCTCTCTCTCTCTCTCTCTCTCTCTCTCTCTCTCTCTCTCTCTCTCTCTCTCTCTCTCTATATATATATATATATATATAACAATTATTATGGTAGATTCATAATGAGAGCAAATGTTCCGAAGGGATCTTAAACTTATGGAAACCGTTCAACTCCGACTGATGTTTTGGAATTCAACTACAAATATTTTATGAACGGGGACTCCTGCAACGGATTATAAAATTTTTTATGTAAAAATTTTGTGAAAGATTTTCAAACTCAAATTCGGATGATAACGCTTGCGCTTTCTCTCCCTCTCTATTGAACCAACCAACTGGAAGGAACCTCTACGCCAAATAATTGAGAAGAGAGAGAGAGAGAGAGAGAGAGAGAGAGAGAGCAGGTAGGTTCATTTACTTCGGTCCAGGGCAAGATCTAGTAGACGCTGTACAAGGATGCCCCTAAACCAAGCCTTCAATTGCTGTGGCCCACAGCCCGTAGAGGAGGTGTTTATGAATTGGATAAAGTAAAGGACTGCATCGGTATAAAATCATAATCGGAGGACCTCATTGCAATTTATCATCATAAATTAAATTCGAAAGAGACCCAAAACAATTAATTAAGCAAGTGAAAATGGGCTCCACTGATGATGGATGGGGGAGCCATAAAGTATCAGCAAATCTTTGTCCTGATGAATATGATTGACACTCCCTCACGTTAGGGTTTGTGATCTTTTATGCGTGCGCTCGCATCTCAAACTCTTTTTTTTTTTGAGATTATCATGGTGGAACCTGTAATACGAGCGCACGTCCCTGTAGAGACCTCAAACTCGCTCTGGAATTCGAGTACATACCTTATATGAATGGGGACTCCTGTCACGGAGAAAAATTTTTCGGGAGATTTCACCCCATGCAGCATCGAATCCAAATGGTGACACTTTCTGAGGCGCCTCTCAACTGGTCATGCTAGCCGCGCTCAGCATCTCAAACCCTATATTGATGTTCCACTGACGGTTCTCTTGGTTTTATTTCTCCACTGATCCCATACAGTCGGCATCATGACACTCTTGGTCGGGAATTTTTTTATATAAATTTTTAATAAGAAAATTTTAGATTTTTGACAAAATATACAAATTTTATGTTCAAACTATCACCCCGAAATGCAAGATCAGCGACCAATGGCATATCATGGTTTGCTGTTTGGTAAGTGATCTAGAATATCCAAACATGCATGAAAGGAATAGCTATGTTCTCACATAGAGCAATTATTATGGGTCCATTAGATGAAGTTTCCTAATCTCTTGTATCTTGTTGCAGAGGAAATAATAAGTTTGTTGGATACTGATAAATTAATGATGAGAGGGACTTTGTCCGTGAAGCAAACTGTGTCTGATTGAGCTTTTAATTTCCGGCCTCCGGATCGAACGGTACGGTCAGTCCCTCGAGAAGAATTTCTTGTGAGCTCGATTTCGAGACCGTCCTGAAATGAAAATATGATGTTCGAGGACTATAAGTTTTCAGCCGAGTTAGCTAGATATGGTGACCGTGTAATTCAGGTAATTTATGTCTGGTTCGGAGTTTTAATTTCTAACTATGTTTAGATTCAATACGAACTGAGGGGCTTAGTTAGAAAATTGAATGTGATTAAATGATCTGTTGTATGTTGCTGGGAATGTTTCGCTCGTTATTTAATTTTATTTTATTTTTTTTTTAAATTTTTTTGGCTACCTGGGCATCTTGAGTCATAAATGGCACCCAACTCAGCGAGCCAGATTGGGTTTGCATGGACCCATCAGCATGCAACATGTGATTTTGGTGGGGACCCAAGTTCTTAATAGGGATCGCAGTTGAATCCCAATTGGATGCGATGCGATCCAACCCCACCCAAGGATAAGATATCCGAATTTCATCCAAGTAAAAGTAAACCGAAGCCGAATCTGAGTCATGTTCGCATCGGTTTGGGTTTCAACAAAATCAGACCGGATCTAATGATGCGAACACTTTACACTATATACAAAGGAATATATTTTGAAAACTTTTGATGTTAACACTAGCCGGATAGAATTTATCTATAAAATTGTGTAAATTATTTATAAAAATGTGAAAAATAAAAATTTATATTGGAGTCGGATCTTTGGATATTCCATAGGGTCGGATTCGGCTTAAATATTGATCCAGCGGGGTGGATTTCGGTTGGATTAATGGTCGAATTATTTAGTCGGGTCGAATTCAGATTCAACCTAGCTAACCCTACCCATTGTGATCGCTAGTTCTAAATACAAGCACATGAATTTTTTACGCAAGGCAAATTTAAGTCCTATGGTCATAATCAGGAAGTATGGATATGGATACGGATATAAGGACACGATACAGACACATGACATAATAATTTTTTTTAAAGAAAAAAAGTACGATACGAGTACGGTGTGGACATTGTAATAAAAAATAACTTATACTAAGTATTTGAACATCTCAAAATATGTTAACATTCAATAACAAAGTCCATACATAATATAATAATTTATATCCTTTAGATAAATATAAATATCAAGAGTTTAATAACATCAATAAAAATAAAAAATATATAATATTTGAGTAAATTACTATATTATATTACTTTATTATGTACCGTTAGTATTATATAATATTTTATTTCTTTCAAAAAAAAAAGTTTATCTTTAAAGATAAAAAAATGATACGGACATGTATAGCCAACATTCTTGTCCGGCGTTTCGAATAAGTGTCCGAATTTTTATTTTTATTTTTCGGATACTTCTCTAGTGTGTCTGTTATGTGTACGCGGAGTGTCGGTGTAGGACATTGTATGGATACCATATGGGACAAAATTTAGACATTTCCGTGCTTCATAGCTAGGTTGTAATTAAGCATCACTAAAATTTGAATTGGGTTCTGAATTAACATGTAAGTTCAACTTTTTGGGCAAATTGTGTATCAGCCCCGGCGTTGCAAATTAGCTCATGTCGAGGCTGACATGGCAGCATGCTGATATGCGACGGCTTTGAAATAAGGGGCAGATAACTACGAAGTAGAGGAAAGGAGAAATAATGATGGTGTCTTCTCCGTTGTGCATGTCGCAGGCAATCAGCTATTTGTTCAGCTTTAGGAAGCTACAGTGCAAGTGATTGAGAAGTTAATATATTGTATGCATGAAGAGAGAGAGAGAGAGAGAGAGGAGAGAGAGAGAGAGAGAGAGAAGCATGCAATGGAAGACAACTCAGCATCATGAAAAAGAGACAAGCATGCAATGGAACTTCCACTTCATCAATTTCATGTTTCAAACCTCTCTCTCTCTCTCTCTCTCTTCATGCCCTGGCGGGATAGCTCAATTGATAGGGTAGGTGGATTATGGATCATCACTCATGAATTTGAGTCCTGTTCGCTTTAATGCGGCATATAAATTTGTCAAAATTTTTTAAGAAAATAAAATTTGTCGAAATTATATTTTCATACTCCCTAACTAAAAATGGCACTTGTATGCCGTCTTCACCTGATGACGAAATTGCATTTGTCCTTTTTTTTTTTAAAAGATGATGATAGTTTCAACATTTCATACAGTAAATGGGGAAATAAAACGTCATTTTAAATTAGGGAGCATATTTTTTGTATTCGTATTATCAATGCTCCCAAATTAAAGCGTATAGAGAAAGCATGCATGGAGGTGTAGAGTGATGGTCAAAAAAGGAGTAAAGAAGCCATCATATTATCCCACAATTATTTGTGGGTCCATATAAAAAGAGGAGTGTGTTTGACATCTTTTGCTGGTTCTCAGTAGGCCAAAAAACAACAAAGTGTTTGGTTTCATCAATGCATGTAGAATACTCAAATCCAATTTATTCAATACAAAGTGAAAGGGGGAGGGAATTCTTCTTCTATTCCCCCAACTTTCATACCTTTTTTTTCAAATTCAAACCACTAGACTTTCTTTTTCCATCATGCCTAGTGGACTTTTTCTCTAACATTTATTATTATTATAATGTCCCCTATAAGAGGATGATACAGACCTTCGTACCTGTCCCGGCTGATATGGATCGGTGATATCTATAAATTTAACTATCATGACGTTCGAACAAAAACGAATAGACTATAGGCATAATATTTTTCATGATAATACAAAAATAATTAGAGATCATTGTATTTTTTTTTTTCTAAATGAAGAAATTTCTTAATAGCAGGAAAAAATTGTAATAATTTTGATACCTGTCTAACTGTCCTCATCGAGGACAATCCTAAGATATATTTTAGAGAATTTCATTTTAACGTAAAAGGTGCAATAAGTTTTTTAAATTGTATGTAACTTCAAACAAGTTTCACACATTCTCATCTTGGGCTACATTATTAATTAATTATTCAAAATTACAGAACTTAATTAGTTTTTCCCCTTTATCTTTATCTTTCACTGCTACAATTTTGCTTCCTTTCCTATTCTTTCCCCTTTTCTTTTCTTTTTTTTTTTCTTTTTGGAGTTTATGTGAGAGTATCTCTTTGCTTGTCTCTTTTTGTCTACTTTGGTAATGGTAGACTTTGTGTAGTTTCAAGATGATTGAAACTATATATATATATATATATATATATATATATATATATATATATATATTTATTTATTTATTTATTTATTTATTTATTTTTTTATATTTGTGTTGACTTAAATACTGAGAGATTCCTGAAGATTTTGAGACACAAAGAATTTTGAAGTTATATATATATATATATATATATTATTTATTTATTTATTTGTGATGAGTTAAATACTGAGAGATTCCTGAAGATTTTGAGACACAAGAATTTTGAAGTTAGAACGGCGGGCAGATGGAGTACGGTCAAAAGTAGCAGTTGGGGTACTATTTTCCTTTGATTCACATCACATCACATTCAGTATATTTCAGTGCAATTAAATATAAAATCAGTAAATTAAAATTAATTAAATAAATAAATAGTTAGTTAATGAATGGTACGACGTACCTAAAAGTCGCAGATTGTACCAATAATACACAGTCGCATGCAATAGAAACAGAAAAGATGTCCACGTACGGCCGATATAAATAAATATTATCAGTCTATGAATTATTACAAATCAGCTATGAATTTAAAATCCTAACAAAGAAATTACTGTCTTAAAATTTATATCAAAGTAACTTTTACTACTATATAAATATTTTTTTAGAAAAAATTAAATATAAAAAGGTAGGTTTAAATTTGTTTTGCAACTTTTAATATTTAAAATTTTCAAAATATTTAAAAGTATATTTAGAGATATTTTTTTAAAAATTTTAAATAAAAATATTTTAATTTAATTTATAATTATTAAAAAATAATTAATTTTTAATAGATATTTTATGGTATAAAAAGATAACGGGTTTAAAACGATATCTCCAAATCCAAATTTTGTTCCCATCCAAGTGTCAATCCTCATTGATCTCCACCTTCTTTCTTCTAACACTTATCCCGAGAGGCGAATCTTACCAATCCCATGGTAGTACAAGGACTTATTTTACAATATTTGAGGAAAAAGGATATGCTTGTCGCTGCAGAGAAGATAGAATTATAAACAGAGAAATAAATATACCCAATAACATTCATAAGAATAATACAATTATTTAATTAATTTAAAACATTTAAAAAGAAATTATTTATTTATTCTTCAAAGATTCTGAAGGAACATAAAAAAAGATAACTTACCAAGAAGAAAAGCAGGAGCTATGTCCAAATTAACATAAGTTAAGGTAGTAGTTGGGAAAACGTACATATCAATGCAAAATTTACATTAAATCACACGAATATTATTAAAAAGTTCCTCGTAATCATAAACTTTTTAAGACTATCGCGATAAATTTAGTTCATACCAGTTTTCATGTACTTGTCAACAACGACAATGTCTCGTTGATTAGTTTCGTCATGATGAGATATATTTTGCATAATCATCGTAAGGTATAATTCCATGGATTACGCTGATTTATGTTCTATTAATCTTAAAAAATCAATTTTTTTATCTGAACAGATGCTTATAAATTCGAATCCGAGAATACGAGGTGGAAGTCCCATCGTTCGTCTTAGACGCCGCAGAGAAACTTAGATTTGAATGCATATATTTTAGTTTTCTACCAAAATTTGAAAAGATAAAAAGGTGTAAAAACGCTTCACATGGAGAGGAGACTTGCGAGCGTCGTTTTGCGCTTGTATTTGTTTACAACTCAATGAAGAGATTGAGAGATGAACAATAAAATAAAATAAAATATTAATAGATATTTGCCGAAATTGGGCATCCTATATTTGTTTTGGCTTATTTAGCCCCCTGATTAAAAATATTGAGATGACCATAAAAAAAATTACTATACACTAGCTTGATTAGCGGGACTGATATTGGAAGGCGACATCGGCCTACCTCTCGCGAAGAGTATGTCAGAAGTTCGATCCGAGCAAGCGCTGGCTGGAACAAATTACCATTCTGTTCAATTTCGGTCGAGAGATAGCATAATAGTCGAACTCGACGGTTATTTAGAAATTACCATTCTGCTAAATTTGGAACTCTAAAATATTTATTTAGAAGTAATTTGAAATAATTTTAAATATAAAAATTATAAATGTTATCAAAATTTATAACTTTAATATTAAATTTTTTTCAAAAAATACTTCAAAATTTATATATTTTTTAATTATATAAATTGATAGATTTTTTGGTGAATTTGTGGGTGCCACAGGAACTAACTGCTCAAGAAAAAAGGCATCAAATTGTTTTTTTTTTAAGAAGGAATCAGAGACCCAGGGTCATGTCCTACTGTTAAGGGGTCTAAAAGTGGGAATAGATACAAGAAAACACTAAATCTGCCAAAGGAGACAACAAAAAGCACCATTTTCACAAATATATATATATATATATATATATATATATTCTTTTTTTTTTTTCCTCTGTGACCAACCAGTTAGATTTTTATCATGCATCTCAATTGAAAATAGAACGGTACGGTAATACATATTAATAGATATAATTATACTATATTTAGATGCTAATTAAGTCAAAGCCTAGATAAATCCAAATGAATAAGCACAAACCAAAGCTAGAGTCCACTTAAATAAAACCAAGGTTCCATGGGATGCAGACTTAACATTCATAAATTCTTTCTTTATCATGCAAACTTAATTTCAGTTCTCAATGTCTTTACGAGTAGGTGGACATGTCGACCTCCCGCCTCAGAAAATAGTCATGCGACGGCATATAAAGATACCCGGATCCGACGTAAAGTAACATGGGTTCGGTCTTGGGTGAGCCTATCTTGGATCTTAAAGTCGTGTTCAAAGTTGAAAATTTTACATTGCTGAGTTAGTATATTTTTCGATTTGAGTTCTTGACTTTTCTCAAATGAGAAAATTAAAAAGAAATTAAAAAAATAAAAAAAAGGTAAAGGAAAAGAGAAATAAAAAAGGAATAAGATAAAGCGAAATACGATAAAAAAGGAACCAAAAATTATAACTCGGTTTTATTTGGTATTCGGTTTGAACCAAAGAGTCTAGAAATAGTGGTAACTTAATATTGAAAAGTGGTTTTAATATATATATATATATATTCAACTGTCAAAATATCACAAAATCTTCTACAAATTTGATAATAAAAATTAGGCAAGAGATTAAGAACGTAAACAACCGACCAGCATTGGCCAGTTGGTTAGTACGGTTGGGTGCATAAAAAGAACTATAATCTGCTATTCATAAATAATAAGTTATGAGTTTGAATCCCGACACCATCTGAATAGGAGGGATTTTTTTTTCCTTAACGCGTATTAATTTTTATCGAAATGTACGATAGAAATCGAACTCGACGTTCAGGATAAAAAAAAAAAGCGCGTAAACCAAGCAAAGAATGAAGGCCAATGATCATCTTGTTCTTGATAAAAAAATCTTAATTATTACACTTAGAAATACTTAAGATTTGCACTTGATAATCACATTGACCCATTAAGATCATCACCATCAAAGCTACCACCTTTGAGGTTCACTACAAAGCGGGGAGAGGATTTTTTTTTTTTTTTTTTAATATTAAATGCCAGCCATCTCTTCTCCTCTGTTCATCACTTAGCTTCCCTCTGCAAATAAAACTGCTTTATTTAGCAAATTAACAGTAAAATGGCCAATATAAATTCGCCTTTAATGATAATAATAGCGAATAATCTAAAAAAAGCACGAGCTTTTAAAATTCGTACAAATCAATCTTTTTTAATTTTTCTAAAAAAGAATCATCGCAAAAACTTAGAACTGTTCCAGACGTTAGTGTAATGTTGTCAGTATTCGTATTATAGTGCTCGTGTTAAAATGCTCCAAATAAGTCAAAAAATATTTTGCAAAGCTACTTAGTCTTTTATTTGAGGAATTTTTTTTTTTTTTTTTTACAAAATTCCTAATATAAAATATTACACTAGAGAAGATTAATTTATCACCTCTTGATGAGAATGATCACTTGATCTCCATTGCTCTTGGTTTCTTGTGAAGAGGGTGTTGGGGGGAGGAGGTGACTGAACAAGGCCAAATATCACCATTAATGGAGGTAGAAGAGCTCTCGCAGCTGAAACAAGAACTTAAAACTCCATCCGGGCTCCGAGGATGTGGATTAGAAGTAACACTGAATCCATCGGAGCAAAAGTCATAGGGATCGGTAAACCCGTTATTCTTGCGCTTAGCTTCGTCTACGTAGAAACAGAGTATATCACCACCATTAGACATGGCTTCGGATATGAGATTATAGCACTCTTCGACTTTCTCCTGAAACCAAATTATTTCATGGCTATGTAAGAAATTATTCAGATTATAGAAGGAAAATAATATATATTATGTATATAATCTAAATTTGAAATTATTAGAATGAGAAATGTTTAATGATGATATGAGAGAGAAAGAAAAATGCTCATGGCCATGGCAAATGGTAACTTTATGGATATATTTGATTATATTTATTTTCTAGATAAGAATACTAGAATATTCGATTTTTACATTTACAAGTTAAGACTGTAAAATAAGATTATCCAATGTACATCACAAAATTTGTGAAATGAAACTGGGAATATATTCAATATAAATAGGGGAAAATCCTGAAAATTTTGATATAAACTAGATTATTAAATTACTTGAGACATTTTAATTTTGTATCTATTTGAAAATTTATTTTGACAATAAAGTCAACAGAAAAAAAGACTTACCTTTGAGATATTGAGTAAAGATAGAATATAATGGCGAGTGTCTTCGATCTCGACGGCGGCGCTGCCGCAGGCTGCGGCGGCGTGCAGAAGCGCCGCCGCTGCCCACACCGACGGCTTGTACTTCACCCATCTCCAGTCTAAACATCGCCATCGATCGTTACAATTTAAAACAAAAAAAAAGGAAAATTTATTATTCAACAAGAAAAAAAAAAAGATTTTGATTTGGTACCTAGTAGAACTGAGAGTAGAGCGGATTCAGAATACTGCAGCAAGTATCCATTAGAGCAAATTTTCGGGAACAGTTTCGGGATGAGATGATGGACGAGAGTTAATGGTGTAACTGAGTTCATTCGCCATTGTAGAGCGGAGAGCACGAGGAGCTCCATGCGCCGTATAGTCTTCGCCTCGAACAAATACTCTTCATCGCCGGCGACGGCGGCGGAGGTGGCAGCGGCAGTGCAAGATTGAAGGTCCAGCGGGTGTGGGACCCATGTTTCCTCGACCTTCGCGGCTAGCGAAACGCACGCCACGGCGGCGAGCCTCCCCATCCACGGCCGGTCACGGCGGAGCTTAAGTGCGCAGCCGCCGGCGAAGCAGCGGTCGAGGTAGCTCAGTGCTAGAAACAGCGTGGCGGCGGAGAAGCCATGCGCCGCACGTGCCCGCGCCGCCCACCGCGCCGCCGCCGCACGTGCTAAGATATAGTCTTGGTTATGCTCATCGTCTCCGTCCAGTTGCACCTCTCTCGAGATAAGCGAAGATAAATACTCCGACCACTCGCCGTCGTCCTCCGCTGCCCCGGCCCCAGCCGTCGCCGGTGACGGTGGTGGTTCGGCAAAGTGTTCAACTACATCCCAGTGATCTTCTTGGCAGCACAATGGATCCACAAACAATGAAGCCATTGCTATGACTTTTTCTTCAAAAAAGCTCATAACATATATGCATTAATGGAGTGCAAGTAGATCAAAGCAGAAGACTTGAGACGCCATTGTCGCCTCCCTCTCTCTCTCTCTGTGTACTGCAGCTTTATATAGTAAAAATTTGTAAGCATTCCATATAATTTTCTTTTTTTTTTATTATTGCCGAGTTCATTTTATATCTTACATTTCTACAAAAAATAATATAATACAGTAATTTTTTCCAACTCACATATATTAGACTTTTATAAAAATAAACTTTAATTTTATTTCAGCATTTAGTCTCACTAATTAATTAGATCAAAACTGATCGGTATAATATATAGTATAAAGATAGCATATAAATTACCGACCAGTGTTACCGAATTAGCTAGCGGGACTTGCTGCTGAAAAACGATGTTGGCCTGTCTCATAAAATGTATTTCAAAAATTTGAAATCCAGCAAATGTGAGTTGGAAGAGGCTATAGTACCATTTTACAATTGGATCAAAGCTGATCGGTATAATATATAATATAAAGATATAATATAAATTACCAACCAGTATTACTGAGTTAGCTAGCTAGAGTCAGTGCTGAAAGATGACATTGGCCTGTCTATTATAAAATATACTTCAAAATTTTAAATTCAAGCAAATGTGAGTTGGAAAAGACTATCATACCATATTTATATAGAATCGTACTATATATATATATATATATATATATATATATATATATATATATATATATAGAAGATAAATAAGCAAATATGATGTCCTAATTCTACTAGACCCTGCAGAATCCCTCCTTCTCTTTGGTGTCTCTTTCTATATATACAGAGCAGAGCTGTCCCTGTCCTGCTGTTTGGCATGGTGTTTTTACCGTGATATATGGTACTCTTTTTTTTTAATTATTTATTATTTATTATTTTAACCCTTCTTTTCTCCTTTTTTTATTTTTACTTTAACTTTAGGTGGGAAGCTTTTAATATTTACTGCGCTCAGTGTGGGGACTTAATAAATGAAAGGAGGGAAAAGTCCAGCTCATGAACGAAAAGTTTAATCAATTGGTGTGAAGTTTGAGGTGAATGTTATGTTGGGGAGAAGAGAATATTTATTTGATATATTTCGAATAAATTACTGCTTAATTTGTTTTATTATATTTAAGTATTGGACTGCCTAAATAATAAATAATTTTAATTAATTAAAAAATTAGATAAAATAGAAATTAAATAAACTTTCTATTTTTTTTTTTAAAAAAAAAGATAATATTTCTTTATGAAACTATCGAATTTAGAAAAAAAAGTTAGCTTATATAATTCAAAACTAAATAAAAAATAATTAGACAATATAACTATTAAAAAAAAATATGGATTTCTATTAAATGCTCTATATTATTTTTAATGAAAACTTTTATCGACATGAAGGTTTAAATTTATGAAAAAAAATTTATTAGGAATTCCTATTTATCTTCTTATGATTTATCGAAATTTTGTTAAATTACTTATACTAAAAGTGTGCATTTTCGAGATAATATGACAAAAACAACCGTACAATTTGTTTGACTAGCGGTATTTTGTTTTGACTGATAATACATTATTTGCGTTAATAAGCCGAAACCTTCCTAATTATAAATACATATTATTTCACTACACATAATTTTTTTAATTGCAGTTTTTTAATTATAGGAAGGAGATAAAACTTGAAACATGCGTTGTCCTCTGGCATGCCGTTAAGCACAAACACAAACTCGTTATAAATTTAGCGGTACATTTTGTTTGACTAGCGGTATTTTATTTTGACTGGTGATATATTATTTACAAGACCTTCCTAATGATAAATATAAATGATTTTACCTAACTATAGGAAGGAAATAAAACTCGAAATGCGTTATTTTTCGACATGCCGTTAAATACATATAAAAACATGTAACATATTTAGTGATATATATTTAGTTTGCCTGGTGGTACAAAATAAACATAATTGTAAGAGAAGAGATTTGGATTTAGGGGAAAGATTATTAAATCCAGCAACTAAAATTTTGTTTTGATTAGGGCAAGAAATAGTGGGCCCATAAAATTGTTTCCCCATCTATGAAAATAGGGAGATATATATATATATATATATATAGGATGTCAATAATAGAAGGCTGGTTGGGACAACAGCACCAGATGTAATGGGTTAATGCATCCAAACTTGGCTACCCAACCAGCTCCATGTTATTATGGGCCCAAACCGGGTCTATGATATCTGCTCCCCTTTCTTCCAAGATCCCAACCCCATTTCATTCAACTAAATTTACCAATTTGCCCTGCCCCTTTTTTCTTTTTTTTTTCCTTTTTTTTTTAAAAAAAAAATAATTTGCTAAAGTGCAACTGCAGCTACCTAAAAATATTGAGACTCGGACTCATTGCTGGTGTAAATATAATTAAGTTCCTTGTTTTCTTGAGTCATAAATCATAATGATAGGGTGTTTAGTAGTTGCTGGAAAATGAAATATATATATATAATATATATGTTTGAAAAATTTGCAATTTAAATAAGAAGTATATTTCTTTTATTTCCTCAACGAATTAAATACATATAAAATATTTAGAAAAGTAATAAGAAGCACCTAATTATGTCCTGATCTAATTAGAAAAATAAATATTAAAGGTCTAGAAAGTTTATGACGGGTGGTTAGAAGTTCCAATTCAGATTCGAATTCCGCAAAGATCATCCGTAAAGTATGAAAATTTTTATCTTCTTATATTCTATAGAGGATAATATGGACCTTCAAGTATGTCTAATTAGGACATAATATTTAAAACCATAAAATTAAGAAAAATGGATCCGAACGATCAAACCTATCATGAAGGCCATCATGCTCTATATTAGGTTAGCAAGCTGTATCGTACAATTTTTCAATAATGCCACATCATCATAGACGGCCACATTCGCTTTGGTGAGAGTAAAAGTTCAATAGTAGAAAATCAGATAAAAATATAATTTTGTTTTACAACAACCACATCAATTGAATATCAGATTTCTCGAAATGGATATTATATTTTCTAAAAACATAATTTTTCTTCTGTTCTTTCTGTCCACCAATGCTCATCATCTCCTCATTAGCATGAGAATACTACATGCATGGAAGCCAACAATGACCCACGCTCACACTTTACCAATATAAAATATTTTAATATTTTAAATTAACTACCTAATTAGCACCTTAAAGCTTACTTTTGTACTTGCTAATCACCTAATTGAATGCCCTCCTCTTGAAAATCTCCTCCCCTCTTTTTTGAGGAAATTAAAAATCAAATTTGAGGTGTCATATCGTACTGTTTTTCTGTAAATTTCAAACTCAAAACTTACCAGTAGTACCGTACCGATATATAATTAGTTACTTTTTCAAATAAAAAAAATTAATTTTAAATATACAAGTTTTGGACATATGCTGTGTCGGTTCATGCCGTGTCGATAACTGTCAAAACAGACACATACCGTCCAGCGACATAGACTGTTCCGATTGGTATCTAAAACCATAATTAAAATTAGTATGTCCTATCAATAATTTACTGCTGTTAGTATCGAAAGAATAGTCCAATCCCATGACGGGTTATAGTCACAATCATTGTTGTCAAATACGCGTCTAGGCTATACTCGCTAGAAGAAACTATAGCCCTTTTTAGACCTAGGCGAGCTTCGTTCATACAGCAACCTATTTTCTAGAAAAAAAAAACATTGCAATTTTATTATGCTTATTATTTTCTTTATTTTGTTGTTATTGCGATTAGACTACTATAGTTTTTTTTTTTTTTTTTTTTTTTTTTTTTTTTTTTTTTTTTTGGTGATATCGTGCTCCTCGTATTTATCAGACACACGTCATATTTTACACCTTGCACCTAGACTCTATCAAATCTTTTGCACCTCACGACAGCTTGCATGTTGGATTAGAAGGGAGGATATAGTTGGATAGTGTTTAGCTATTAAATACAAACAATTTCATTAAATTACGTAATCTTAAACTCATTAACTATTAAACAAGCTATTTTACCACGTAGAGTACGTACATAAATTTGCTTCTCTATACGATAAGACAATATTGTCTAAATGTTTTTAACCGAAAACTGGTGATCCATGTTTCGATAGTGAACAGTTGAACCGACCAGTTTGGCAGGTTAAATAATAATTGATCTTTCGCTATCTTAAAAGAAATTATCTGTATCATTAAAAAGAAAAAAAAAACTATCAATAAACTTTTTAAAAAAACACAATAGTGTTTGAACCACCCAAAAAAAAATAAAAAAGACCATAGTGAAAGTAAAAAAAAAAACCTAATTATTGTTAGTAGAGTAAAGACCAAGAAAGAGAGTGCATGGCAAATGACCTGCTCCACTCCAACTTTGGTCCCTATTTTTTAAGCTCACAGGTCCCATTCACAGCAGCAGAAAATAAAGTTACTATTGCTGCAACTAAATTCAGCAAATAATCGAAGTAGAAGAAGAAGAGTAGCATCACCCATCCATCCCCCTTTCTTTACACTTCCCTATGCTCTAAAAAGAAGAGATAAAATTAGTAGACAAATTCCCCATAGACAACTTTTTTATATTTTTTTCTAAATTTTCTTTGAATATATATATATATATATTTATTGTCTCTTTTTGGTACAGGTAAAACCTCTATTGCGATATATCATATTATTTTATTTGGCATAATTTCTAAGCACAACATGTTGAACTGTAGTCAGAAATAGAATCTAAATATGTGTTGTCTTCCCTCACGCCATTGAAGACAAGTATTGGCCACAAGCTTTAGAAAATTTTTGAAAATCGAAAAATTTCTATATGACATTGTAGCGGATAGAACTTGAACAAATGAGTGATGATGATTTATGAACCGTCCGCTTCACCAATCGAACTACTTCACCAAGGACCCATATTTCTACTTCCATATTTTTTTTAATTTCCTTTTCTCTCTCTCTCATTGTTTTCATCCAATCTCTCCTTCTCAGTACTGATGTGTATAAGGTAGTGTACATCCTATATCCTAGTCCCCTAACGGTGCGGCTATTAGAGATTCGCCGGCCCACGCCAGCCCGCACTGTCTGCTGCTGCGGCCAAGGTAGCTCCGGACACTAGCTTTGCTCGACTTGGCACAATTTATTTTAAAAAAATCAAAAAAGAAAAAGCTAGCAGAAGCAACTGCTAACGTGTGCACGGGGCTAAAAACTTGAAAAAATAAAAATAAAAAACACCAGCCGTGCGAGCTGGCCTGCGGGACAGCCACGCAACTGGCAGGCTAGACCACAACCCGTACGGCCAGTGTGGATTGCAGTTCAGCCCGCAGATCGTGGACTAATTTTAGATCTAACGGCTGGGGGAGTTGGCTATTATAATTAATTTGTACTAACCGTTTAGCCTCATTAGCTCTTTAATTAGACTAAGCTTATATGTTCATGTTCTATACTTTATTATTTATTAAAGAGCTTTACTAATGTAGGCATAAGGACCATAATATTTTTCTAGATTTTCAAGTAAACGTCCCTTGAATGTTCCTTAGTGCCTGATTTCACAGCCTGGCATACTTTATGCATATATCAACTCCCATAATCAGAAATTATAAAAATGTGCCCTCCCCATTTGATTTAACGCTTTTATACTCCTGGACAATGTAACAAACTGTCCTCGTCTTTTTAAGGACAATATTTTTGTCATTTGATTAGATTCAGATGACATAAAAACATCAATTCAAATTAGTAAGACATAAAATACAATTTCTAACTAATTATAAAGGGACAGCGTAAAAACACAAATTCCACATACTTTGTTGATTCGGATTACTACGTATCGAGTGTTAATTTGATTTACAATTCCGACTACTTGGTTATGACAGAAAATATGTCCAACGAGAAGAGGCGACCGAGGAGTGATGGGTGCAAATGGCTAGCCCGAATGACCTATTTGTTTTCTTCACCCCTTGTGATAGATGGTTTCCAGGCAAACCATCCGGCCACAGTTGGTGGAGGCTACAAAAAGTATAGCCTTGTTTCTATCAGTATCTCATCCTCTAAACCTAGCCCAAGCTTTTACAGCATGTATGAGTAACGGAGAGCCGATAGGAGGAGAAGAAAAGAGAAGAGTTAGGTTCGCAGCCGCCGCTAAAACTGCCCGAACCTTTTCATAACATGGATCATGTGTGACCAGCGCTAGGGCAACCTTGAAAGTGGCACGCCACACTGCCCGAATACAATGCAGAAATGGAAAAAGGTAACTACATAGCTTAATTTGAACGGAAGCATGGCCTAATATCACATAGTAATGTACACGAATCCATATAGCTAACTTCCCCTAGTCGGTTAACATTTGAATTTGTACTGCTAAATCGAACCCATACTAAAAAAAGGGGCAGGAGGTGCAGAAAGAAACAGGGTAAAAGCATCTATAAATTAAAAGATAAGTGATTGCCAGCATACCTCTGATATGTCTTGCTATTTACTATTAGAACAGTAAGTGAAGAAGCACATGTGAAAGAAACAATTTCTGCTCATCCTGTAAAATTCTGAAGCTGCTTTTCATTACCACTCAAAACTGCCACAGTACCTGTTTTAGAGAGAAACTATTAGAAAGTTGCACTACCAATCCAAAGCTGCAAATGCACAAGCTTTTACCTCTCTGCAGCACCAGGATGTCTATAGGAAATAAGGACAGACATGCCGTAAAAACACCAATATCAGCAAATTAATGATTATCTTCGTGGTATTTAAGAAATTATCAGGCTTGCGACACACCTTATGAGTTTTCGCTAATCTCATGCTTAAAGGAAAACCTCCAAAATGTACCTCTGGGAGCATTAAAAGCTTAGTTACAAGTTCAAAACTGCAGCAGAACATAGGATATTATTTAAATTTTACAATGTGTATTCCTATACATTAAACTAAGATGAGATTGATAACATAGACACGTTGCTGGAAATTCAACCACAGTAATCGCCCAGGCGTGAAGCTATGTCCTTGAAATAGCTCGATCAAAATGAGCCCACTGTTAGCAGACCATACAGTAACTAACAACCATATTTCTGTAGAGATCGGATGAATGAGCCAAAATTCATCATACAGATAACAGATACTCGGAGTAATTTCCCTGTTTGTCTAGATACGGCTGGTAACCCTAGTGGCGTTTGAAATGTCCCCGTATGAACTTTTCCGCATAATCCGGATATTTTTGTTGTATATACGCTCGAAGGCATTTTTGGTACGAAAAGTCTATCCATCCACCATCAGTACGCACAACAAAGAGGCATCTAGATTTCTTGAACTGTGGGTGTCGATCCACCTTCACAAAATAGGACAAAACAGTTTAGCTATTGTAAGAGTATGGAGGATAAACTGTTGTTAAGAATCTTGTACAAGGAAATCTGGATAAACTACAAAACCGTGGTGATACAAGACTGATTAAATTTATCTAAACATATGCAATTATGCTTCATTTAAAACACTAATCCAATCACGCATATGTGTAATTTGAGCATTCATATCACAGTAAGTGAATATGTAACAGAATATAATCACATTCAAGGTAGACGCAGTGGCAAGTTGATTTTTCTTCAATTTATCTTATTAAGTTAGATCATTTGGTTACAACCTAACAGAGAGATAAATGTAGTTAGATTGGACCTTCAACACTTGGAAACACATCGACGGTCAAATGGTACCAGTGTTCCAATTTTAACTTATTACATAAGCACATTGATTGAGGCTGTCAACATCATGATGATACAGCATCCCAGTAGCACCCATTTGATGCAATAAGTTCCTCAAAAGCATTACAACAAGCAATCAAATTAGTCTCTCAGGTCGAGAGTCCTCAAGAAACAACCTTCTTCGAAGCATGGCTGCGTACATCTTACCCTCTCCAGACCCCACCCAAATGGGACTTATCACTGGGAGGTTGTTGTTGATGTAACCAAATTAGTTTCTCCATTGCATTTCATTAGATAAAGTCTCTTTGAATATAACTCAAAATATGGACATCAAGGCTGCTAGCAGGTAGTCCCTACAACATAAAATCCATCATAGCACTCTCCAACTGTAGCAATGACAAACATATACTTCTAATTTACCCACTATTTGATAGAACTACATAGTCCATAAGGATCTATAACTGAATACATGTAGCATGTTAGAATAATAAGTGGACACGCAACACGGTCACCAAGTTGTCAAGACAACAACCCTAACAGCTAAGTAAATTATACCCAGCTACTATATTTCCATGGAATCAACTAATGCCCTCAGTACCCGAGGGAAAAAGCATTAAAAAAATTATACCGAGCTACCATGTTTCCATAGAATCAACTAATGCCCTCAGTACCCAAGGAAAAAGCATTAAAACAGATAGAGCCTCATTGTTTAAGAAAATTAACGAAACTAGTTACATGTTCAAAAGTTTATATGTTCACTTTCAAGGCATCAGAGCATATGCTGAATGTGCCACCAATGAAAGATAAATCGATAGACGCCAAAGATTCACTGCCTGTTGTCATGTACTAGTGTAGTAATTTTGTTTAGTTCCGTTTATGCACGTCCTCCTAACAAAATAAAAAACAAGGACGGACCAAAAATTCGTTTATAATGTAAGTTCGTCGAACAAACACATTACACTTTCACAGACTGTGCTCCAAGTGGATTTCTGGAGATGCCTTAAAACCGAGGCAGATGGTGCCAAGCTGATCCGAGAAGCACTCCTACAGGGTCCACGACAGTGCAGATGCACCAGGCCATGCCCTTGCACGAGCTGCCTATGCGCCTCAGTGCCCCTGCCCCTACTGATTTCCTGCTTTGCAGCAAATTGAGAGAGATGGACGGGCTCATCCGGTGCAAGTGGAGGGTCTTGTTACATGCTCTGTTTTACTTGGTTCTATCACGAATAATGTATCTGGTCAACCTTCTGGTGATCTTGTTTAGTTTCTTTGTAATTCATATAACTTGGTCCATATTTTGTATAAAGTGCTGCTATTAAAATTTTATTTTCTGTTCGTATTTAAGTTTAGTTGCTCTTTTGTTTGTAGTTTGAAATTGTGCTATTAGATTTCGTGTCAGCTTGAACCGACCAAAATTCTAAACGGTTCGGTTCAATTTGGGTTGGAACCAACTTTAGGTCGGTTCGGGTCCACAAAAAATTCAGTTAAGGTCAGCTCTTAGTAATTTGGGTTGGTTCGGGTAAACCTGAATGCTCAGCCCTGGGTATGTCACTATGCAAACTGGTTTATAAATTGTAACCAATAGACGACCAATGGGCATTCTGTTCTCCCCCAAACTTCTGTCAAACGAGCTCAACACTCCCTTTTTTAACCCATCATTGCTTAAGCTCCTAAGAATTCACTCAAAACTGGGTCTAGCTTGATCTGAGCCCCATACTACTACCGCAATACAAGCTAAAGGTCCTATGCCATTCTAGAAAGCTAGTGCGTCTCTCGGGTCTCAAATCTCACCTAAATCAGACTCTAATACTGCTAAAGGCCTATATAGCAGAACTTAAGTGATATTCAACACGTTCACGAATGATTTTGCCAAAATGAATGCTAGTGAAAAACCAGCACATGTTCATCTGAAAGTATTCAATGATTTTAAGGAAGGATGTCCTAATAAAGCAAGTTTACAAAGTTGCAAGGATAAGAAAAAGGGACTATTTAAAGGATATACAGAGTCTGTATTACAGACTAGGTGCCACTTGAAGCCTAGAGGATGACTGAAACACTCTTTGTATGCTTATCTAATCAAGCAGGACTAGATTTACTTCTATATCTAACTCTCTGATCCAAGATTCTCATAGCAAGCTTTTATTAACAAGAAAACATATGACTAGCAGTTTGTCGTATCTGCTCGAATCATTAAGCATAAGACAATTCAACATTTAACACGTTATTTACTTTAGACAATCCTCATTTAACTTTAATATAGATACAAACAGATATACTACGGCTTCGCGATATTCATAGTATCCGGTGCGAATCACTTGCTTCCATCTCACCACTGACACATTAACAACTAGCTCATTAAAAACCCACTAAATTCAATATGAAGCATAAATCCAAAAGAAAGAAACCAACTAGGTTAAGGTTTTTGCAACTGCAAAAACATCTGCCTTTGAAATTAATTATCTTGCAGAGACCTTTTTCCCATGAGTTTGTCCGCTATAGCTACCAGTTTCACTAGCTTAATGCCTTCAATTATAAATTCCGACAGCTATATGCTTTACTTATCATCATCATGCAAAGAATATTCAAAACCAACAAAATTTGCACATATAGAAGACAAATAAAGTGATATGAGATCGAGGAGGTGGAAGGGAACCAATTTCTCTTCCACAATCATACTTTGTGAACAATTGCTTCTACGGTACTACTTTTAAGATTTTTTTTTTTTCAAAAAAAAAAAAAAAAGAATGTTCCTCGCAACTTACCATGATTGAATCAAGTCCACATCCAATTTTATCTTCTGAATGCGGATGATAAGCAAGAAGCTTCTCTACGACCTCCTTCTCGTCATCAGGGCTAAGGCACTCCCCATCCACATATCTGCTAAACTCTAATAAAGATTAGTTTCCAAAAGCCTCTCAAAATCTATGAACTATGTAATGAAAGAAAGACATCTTTAACACGACAATAGACGGGTGTGAAATTTCGCGTAGCAATATGGTGTTGACAAATTACACCACACACACACACACCAAAGAAAAAAAAGGAAAAGAAATGACAGAAGGTGGCTGCAAATAGTGTCGATGAATCAACTCGAGCTTGAAAAGGACAAATAGGGTTTAAGCACCTCAACAATCATATTAAATACACAAAATGTAATACCGTGAACTCATCTGCAAGAAAAAACATTGTTTTATTTTTCATAAATATATCACGTGAATGAAGTAATATGATATGCCATTTTTTGGGTCATCCATGGTTATAGACTTATAGCTTATGATGAGCAAGCCACAGCTACCTCCAACCTTATTGCACTACAATATCAATAAGCATTTTGCTTAATACCATGCATTTTCATTCATAATATATCTACAAATTTCAAATACAGCTTCTAGGTTTTAGCTTCTCTACTATCTACACTTAACAGCTTCTACGTTATCATTTTAAGGAGGATAACAATATCACTTCACCTAAACAGCTTTTACAGCCCTTGCAAACGTTAATTTACGAACAATGTCTACATAAGATATCTTTTGTAAATCTCAAACTACATTACTACATTACACTCAATGAATCATCTAAACTTCACGAGGTGTCTGGTGAAGTATTATATATATATAGCATCTGTTAAATGATTGACCAGAGTGACTTTCGGGTGCTAGTTTTGAATGGAAATGAGTATGAGGACTGGAATGCACATCAACAAGAAACGGAATGTCTATGTTTGCTTTAACCAAAGAATAAGAATGGAAATTGATATTTCCTCTCATTACCGAAGAGTACACGAGAATTAAAATATCATAACTACCGCAATTTCATTCCTGGTGGAATGTGAATGGTTCCTTAATTGTCTCCAACTAAACAATCAATCAAAATGTGTGGTTAAGATTCTCATTTCTGACGGTTTAAATACAACCCAAACGCCACATAAGATTCATTCCTCCAACTTAACCTATTATCACCTACTAGCATCCATTCGAAGACCGGCACTTTTACCCATCCCCAGCATGCATCTCATAAAGGTGCTACCCTAGGATCAAATGGTGGATTGCTGTAACGGATAATGTTGTGAATACTGATGAATCACATCTCTACTACAAATTGCAACAAAAACGTTAAAAAAAGAGATTAATTAGAACACAATTTACTCACCGATCAGAATGAAGAATCTCCTTCATGAGTAGAGTAATGGGCTCAATATCCTCCCGAATCTCCGCTTCTCGATCCTTCCACCGGCGGTAATCCGACTGGTCAGTCCACGTTGAGGGCTCAGCGGGGAGCCTCGGCGGCGGTGCAGGCGGTGATGGCGCAGACGATTCTCCCTCCGGAGCGGCCGCGGCGGCAGTGAAGAGGCGGGCAGCGCGCCACCACCGTTCAGCCGTAGGGACAGCGGGGGAGCGAAGCGTCGGTGAGCGGCGGAGTATGTAGAACACCGCGGCGACGGCAGCGGCGGCGGCGGACATCTTCACGAGGCCGAGCAGAGCGTGCGTCGTGGTTACAGAATACAACTTTACTAGAGACGCTAATAAATCTCAATCCACATTTACATATCCCAACAATTTATCTCCTAGCACCCATCACGAGACACTATCGTCCCACCAACGTCCCTACGGTGTGATACGTGCACTTTTTTGCACGGCCAAGTTAACTAGTTCAATCGAAAATCATTAACATAATTAATTTAAATATTCATCTAGTTAAATACATTTAACTGGTTAGATAGATTATTTTCGTTGGGACATTTTATATTTTTTTATTTTTCTTAATTAGATTTGGTATATATATTTCCTTCTAATTAGTTTTGTCCGAAGTATACTCTCTTACCATCAGTCACAAACCAAATAATAAAAAAATATATAAAGCTGATGAAGGAAAGTGTCTACTTCTCTCCCTAAATTCATTGTATGATTCCTTAAAAAATAGTGAGTCATGACTTTTTTTTTTAACATATTTTACGACTTTGCAAGTTAGTACCTTCTAGAAGATATCATAAATATATATCATATGTAAAATTAAGGCTTTGTTATGTACTTCGAAAAAATCACACAAGAAATCACATATCATAATGGATATATCTGTAATTTTAATATATTTTATGGATCACGAAGGAATTGTGCAAATCACGAAGCGTGTGTATGATGGAGATTACATATTAGTTGTGTGTGGTTTATTTAATAGTTTATTGAAGGTGAATTTTTTTTTATATAAAAATAATATGCAACACCATCAACTATTCATTGAGGATATGTTTGGTTCATAAAATTTTGATATATTTTGAAAATTTTAATACGTAAAAATCTGATTTTTACTACATTGGTACGGGCCATCCCTCCACGTCCAGACGAGCGAGTCATCGACCAACCAAACCTTAGATCCCGTGCATTCCGTCCGTCCGTACAGCCGATGCCGGCGAATCACGCCCGTTCATCATCCTAAATATCCCCATCCCGTGGCACCTTCTCCTTCTTATGGGCCAATCGTCGTCAGCGTTGAACCGCCGGTCGAAACTCCGCGACCACCCGTATCGGTCCGCCACATCAGCAGCCATGCCACTCTTCACCGCCGCCGCCGATGACGATGACGCGGTCGTGACCGCTGAGCGCGACTATATAAACTCTCTCCCTGACGAGTGCCTCGCCTTGATCTTCACCACCCTCAATTCCGGCGATCGGAATCGTTGCTCCCTCGTTTGCCGGCGGTGGCTCGCCGTCGAGGGCCAGAGCCGCCGCCGCCTCTCCCTCAACGCGCGCGCCGCCCTCACCGCCGCCATCCCCACCCTCCTTTCTCGCTTTGAATCAGTCTCCAAGCTCGCCCTCAAATGCGATCGCCGATCCGAGTCCATTGACGACGATGCGCTTACCCTAATTGCCACTCGGACTCCCTTCCTTTTAAGGTTGAAGCTACGGTCGTGCCGCGAGATCACCGCTGCCGGGATGTCAGCACTCGCCGCCAACTGCCCGCGCCTCCTCAAGCTTTCCTGCACTTCCTGCGCCTTCGGCCCCAAAGGTGTCATCGCTGTGCTCCGTGAATGCAAATCCCTTGAAGAGCTCTCGATCAAACGGCTCCGCGGCCTCACGGATTCTGATTCCGATTTGGATTTTACCCCTACATCGCTCAAATCGATCTCTCTAAAGGAGATCTACAATGCACAGTGTTTTGCTCCTTTGATCTTAGCTGCAGCTCCGAATCTATCTACCCTACGCTTATCCCGATGCTCTGGCGACTGGGACAAGCTTTTAGAAGCAATTGCCCCGAAAGCTTCTCGGTTAACGGAAATCCACCTTGAGAAACTCCAGATTGGAGATCACGGCCTCGCGGCAATCACAAGCTGCACCCATCTCGAGTTTCTGCACCTTGTTAAAGCACCAGAATGCACCGATTTTGGTTTGACTTCCCTCGCTGAGGGATGCCGGAAACTTCGAAAGCTCCACATCGACGGGTGGAAAATGAATCGAATCGGGGATGCCGCATTAACGGCCATCGCTAAATGCTGCCCGGAATTGCAGGAGCTCGTGCTCATAGGTGTCAACCCTACAGCGGCCAGTCTGGCACTTGTCGCCACTGGATGTCGTAACCTTGAACGTCTTGCTTTGTGTGGATCTGAGTCATTTGGGGATGCTGAGATTGCTTGTGTAGCTGATAAATGCTTAGCACTGAGAAAATTGTGCATTAAAGGTTGCCCGGTGACTAATCATGGAATGGGTGCCCTTGCGAGTGGTTGCCCTAGGCTTGTTAAAGTGAAAGTTAAGAACTGTAAGAATGTGACTCCAGATTGTGCGGATTGGCTACGAAATGCGCGCGTTTCGCTCATGGTAAGTTTGTATATCGATGGACCGTTGGAGTTGCAGGATGGAAGTGTTGTTAGTGACAGTGTGATTTTGGATACTGGTGCTGATCAAATGCCTGCATTGGTGGATCAGATTGCAGCCGTGGATTTTCCATCTAGCAGTAGTGGACGATCAGCTTTTTCGAAGGCCATGACGGGATTGTTGGCAGGGAGAAATTTCGTGACGGGTACTTTCAGAAGATGGTCGTCAAATTCCCATGGCGGTGGCAGTAGCAGCTCAAATCATACCCGAACTAGCGACGTAGACTAACGGTTATTAGTGGAGAGTCTTAATGGTAGATAGTAATCCAGAATCTTAAAAACCAGGAATGGCGGACGAATCCTGACCATGCCGCGTTGTTTTGATGATATTTGTTTTCAAGAATCTTAGATGTGTTATGATTAGAGTTCTAATGCTTTATGATTAGAGTTCAAATCCTGGCCTTCGGCACGGATGTATTATGTTTGTCTTGCGCGAAGCGCTTGCCAATCCTTTTTGTTTACTCTTTGGTTGTCATAGGTGCGTGCTGTTCCTCTTTTGTTAATTTTCCTGTATTCGGCACGAACTAATGTAGTTGTTTTTGCTAGTTTGCTTGCTGTTTATACTCCTAACAAGCAGCACCTCCAAATAATACTACCTGATATGTTGATAGTTAGCTTCTTGTGCTGCATACCTATTGCTGTTTAGGCCTCCCGCCCTTGGGTCGTCCGGCAGGCGTGCGGTTCGTGAGCTGTGCGTTCCGGGTTTGATACCTAAGAGTGTCCTGAAATGGGGATGTACCCGTACCGCGTGTTTTCAGCGATTGTGGGAAAGCTGGTGGCTTGGTAACTCTTAGTACTCCATATCTGGTTCGGTAGCAGACGTCAGATCGGAGTTTTACTCTCCTGCGTGCACCTGGATCCAAAATGGTCTTATAGATGTACGTAGAAAACTGTGGTCCACAAGTTAGCGAAGATCTAGGGAAGAGTTTCGCCTAGTTATCTTAAAAAAAAAAAAAACGTATTGTTGTTTAGTCTATGGTATGTCTTTTTTATATCATTGTATAGAAAATATGTCCGCAAACGGTCTATTTTTATGCGATCGTAGTAACATATGAATTAATGAGCAGCGCCAATTCATGTTCTGCTAACCGAGCCTCGGCGGTCTATGGGGGTACATAGCATTGTAGATAATATTTATATTATATAATAGAAAGATTTTGCATGAGAGTTTTCATAAGATCCAGCTGTAATTTGTCATATGCCTGGAAATTTGTGGAAGTCTAGTTAATTTCTAAGGTATGTTGCTCATTTTAAGAAGCTGTTGGGTTTGATTTATCAACGTCATTTCTATATCTGACAAGGTAGTTTCTTGGTTAAGAGGACAAAGTCTTTATTAAGCATGGTTTCTGAAGAACGCAGATCCTTTCCATTCGAGTCCCAATCCCTCACGTTTTTTTTTTTTTTTTTCCTTTTATGATTAAGTTGACATTAAAATATATTTTTTAAAATTTTTATTATAAATTTTAATAAGATCTATAATTTTAATATTTTCTAAATAAATGTTTTTGGATCTCATCTCTTAACATGTGTAATAGTATTTTATTAATTGTTTTTAAATCCGTTATTATTTCGGAAAATCTTAATGCACATATTTAAATATATTTTGTAGAAAAAATTTGAACGATAAAATTGTTGATATTATTAAAATTTATTATTTTAATATTTAAATTTTTAAAAAAATATATTTAAATATTAATTTTGATCATCCGCGTCCGTTTTGGAAAATCACGTAACGAGGAGCAGCTGCGACATGTTACCTAATATTTGCTGGTCACATTTTTTATGGACCTTCTTGATTACCGCTAGCATCTTTCCGGATTTTAATTATTTAGACTATGTTTGGGAAGTAAGAAAATGATGGGAAAGAAAGGTAATGGAAAAAAGGGAAGGGAAATTTTTATTTTTTTTTCATATTTGGGAGGAGGGGTGGAAATTAAAGGAAAAAAAATTGGGGAGAAATTAATACCTTTGGTCCCACCAAAATCCTTTCTCCCAATTTGATGAGAAAGTGAAAGAAAAAGGAGAGAGAGGAAGAAAGAGAGAGAGAGAGGGAAGAAAAAGAAAAAATATTTATAATTATTAACTAATTTATTTTTATAATAAATATTATTATTTTTTACATCATTTTTTTTCTTTATTATCCAAACATAATAGAAGAAAAATATTCTCACCACTTTATTTTCCTCAATATCCAAACAAATAGAAAAAAAATATCCTTATTATTTTTTTTTCTATTACTTTTATTCTTTTATTTTATTTTTTTTTTTTTTTTTATTCCAAACGAAGTGGTAATGTCTGGTGATCCGACCGGAGATCGAGCGAATCCGACCGAACCGATTCTCACTGAGTGTAAACCGGTTGAACCAATATCTCCGATCGAAGTCGACCGGGCAAAATCTCAGTTCCATCGGTCTAAAGGGTTAGTGAGCAAGTTCCGCATAAATTTCGCGGACACAGCAACCCACCAACTACAACAGACTAATGGGTACCCGCACCGTGCGGGGAGCCTTAGCATCTACGTCCCCTGCTTTCCTTAATTATTTAGGAAGACCTCTCTTTATGATTATGCACCTACGGTTATATACCGCGCCGTGCGATTAGCACGTATGTCAAAGCTCAGACCCAGCGGATGACGCGACGCCGCACCATGCGGTCATTATAATGTCAATTTCAACACCGATGATGACTCCTTTCCACCAATCTCCACCACCAAATGTTCTAGAGAGTGACGCTAGTCATTAAAGACAGTTTCACCAATAAATTTAACAAATCTATAATTTATTTAGTTAAAGAAATAAAAAATAAGAATAATTTAAAATTTTAATATAAAAATATAAATTTTAATGACATCCATAATTTTTTTAAAAATATTTATAAATAGTTATTTTATAATTTCTAATTTAACGAATTTGTAGTGGATTTAAACACTCATTCTAAAATATATTACAAATTCGTTAAATTTTAAAACTCCAAAATATATTTTTTAAAAATATTAATATCGTAGCTCTCATTTAAATTTATAAAATTCATATTGTAAATTTTTTCAAAAAATATTTTTAATTTTTCATTGCTTTTAGTTATGCAGATTATTGAATTTTGCCGAATTCAATAATCTCCATCTCTCGCATTCGTCTCTGAACCAGCCATAGAGTATTAAAACTATCCAACCATCACTTTTAGTTAACTTGGTCAAAAACTCGCTGAACAACTTATTTTCCATTTCATAGCGCCTCTAAAATTCAAACCGCTGACTAAACCTCCATAAAAGGTTGACTGCACCGTTCGATATCTTAGTCATTAATTCGGATCTGACGGATCTAGAAAAAATAAGTTTATGTAGCTATATTCTGTATGAAATTATATTTGTAGGACTTTCGGTCTAAAAAAATAACTACAAAACATACGAGCATACAAGTACATAAATTTGTAAAGTAGAAAATCAAATTGAATGACCAAGATTAACACCAATCAAACACACATAATAATAATAATAATAATAATAATAATAAATAAAGTAAAAAAAAAAAGATAAAATCAAAATAAAATAAGATACATATGATAAAAATAAATAAAAAACAATATGATCTATTATAATAATAGTGTTTCAACAAGAATTTTACGTCCTACTCCTCTCAATTGAGATCCATTAAAAAAACCTAAAAAACTAGTTCTTAACTTTTCGTGAAATTCTCTATTGACACATAATTATTTTGTCATTTAGGAAGAAAGAGAACTGATTATTTAAAAGGTTAATATTGTTTAATTATTAATTTTTTTAATAAGCACTTAAAATGAATTTAACGACTTTTTATTCATTGCTCTTAAAAATGATTAACATTTATCTAATAACATTTTAAGAATAAATAAATCACCATATAACTTAAATATCATTGCAAAATAGAGATAATGTATTTAAGAATTAAGAGCACTGCTATACAAAAATCCTCTCCTATTCTTATTTTTCGTATTACGAGCGAGTACATTTACTGGAGTTATCTCACTGAGAAGGCGAACTGTCACCATATATCAATAAGTCCTCCGATATTAATTAGGATTACAAATAAAACAATTATTAATATATGCTCATTTAATTAACAAAATTAAATTTATAGTTGAAATTTTTTTATAAAAATTAGAAAATTAAGTCTTTAATAAATACTGGGAGACTTCCATATCCGGCCGTTCTATGTTTAAAGTTGATAAATAAAACACTTATTTAGAATTTATTATTTTGATATCTAAAACACTTTTTAGAAATATTATTGAAAAAAGATTCAACACAAAAATTATAATTTTAATAAAATTTATAATTTTAATATTAATATTTTTAAATAGATATTTTGATACTCCAAAATTCAGCGGATTGATAGATATTTTAAAACCTACTAAAATTTTTGAAATCTCAAAATATCTAATTAGAAGTATTTTTTAAAAAATTATTAAACATAAATATTTTAGATCTAATTAAAATTTATAATTTTTATATTAATTTTTTTAAAAAAAAATATTTATTCAATGTCAAAATAATGACACAAATATCGAGAAAATAAAGTGAGCTAATTTGGATGGATAAAAAGAAATAAAAACTGATATAATATTTATCTATAAATACTTATCGATCTATTTTTATATAATTATTATTATATATATTATTTTATAAATGACATCTTTCAATAATGTTATATATGTCGCCACAGATAACTGGTTTTTGGATTTAAAATGCCTATTTATTTTTTATATATAGAAGTTAAATACCAAAACTGTGGTCGCACGGTGCGGGCAGTATTATTTTGTTTAACCTGCTTCGTCGTCTCTTGCTTCCAACTCAAGCGAGAAGTCCACCAAACCACCAACTCTGTCTCCCTCTAAATTCCTTACCAAAACACGAGAGAGAGAGAGAGAGAGAGAGAGAGAGAGAGAGAGAGAGAGAGAATGAAGGCGGTCGGCGGCAACGGGCGGCGGAGCTTCCGCGCGACGGCGGCTGCGGCGGCGCTAGACTTGAGCAACGCGGCGGCGGATGGCGGTGCCGCAGTTCTTAAATCTCCAACATCCCTCTTCTGGTCCGGTCTCCATCTCCTCTGCTGCATTATCTCTCTTTTCCTCGGCTTCCGCTTCTCTCGTCTTCTATTTTTCCTCCTATTCTCTCCCGCCGTTCTTAAATCCACCACCACAACCACAACAGTAACCACCACCACCACCACTACCACCACAACACTTGCCATGCCGCTGTTATCATCTCCGCCTCCACCGACGGCAGCAGAGACGACGCTGAATCGGACGGCGAGCCGCGTGGTGGTAGGACGTCACGGTATCTTAATCCGTCCGTGGCCGCATCCTAATTTATCAGAAGTCATGCGAGCGCATAAAATAATCGAGCGAGTTCAGAAAGAGCAGCGGGAGGCGGCGGTCGCTGGGCGGCCAAGGCGGCCAGTGATCGCTGTGACGCCGACGTACGCGAGGACTTTCCAGGCGCCGCACTTGACGGGGCTGGTGCACACGATGATGCTGCTGCCGTACGATCTGACGTGGATCGTTGTAGAGGCTGGTGGACCGACGAATGATACGGCAGCCCTCGTAGGGAGATCTGGAGTTCCTGTCATTCATCTACCGTTTAATGCTGCTAGTTATGACTGGAACTCCCGCCATCGACTCGAGTCGCAAATGCACCTCCACGCATTGCGGTAAGACTTTCATTGCATGGCTTAAAGAGTATGAAGATGAAAGCTGAACTATGTGTGGCATGTGTAGTTTAATTCGTTCATTGTCTTCTGGTGGGTTTTTGGGAGAATATTGGGTGCTTTAGCTTTTTTATTTGATATTTCTAAGCCTGTATCAGTAAAATATATGTTCTAAAATTTAAATCGGGTTAATGCATCAGGGTAATTCGGGAGCGTAAGCTTGATGGAATTGTGGTCTTCTTAGACGATAGCAACGTCCACAGCATGGAAATGTTCGACGAGATCCAATCTGTGAAGTGGGTGGGCGCTCTGTCTGTGGGAATTCTTGCACATTCTGCCACCTCAGACATCTCAACAGCTACAGAGCAAAATGTAGCTAGCAAGGAAGAGAAGCAGAATGTACCTGTCCCAGTGCAGGGCCCGGCATGCAATAGCTCTGGTCATTTGACTGGTTGGCACATCTTCAAATCACCATCTCATGCAGATCTCGAGAAACTGCAGTGGGCAGGGTTTGTGCTGAATTCTAGGATACTATGGAAGGATGCTGAGGGGAAGCCTGAGTGGGTTCGGGATCTCGATTCGGTAGGGGAGAATGGGGAGGAAATTGAGAATCCACTGGCTTTGCTTAAGGATTCGTCGTTTGTGGAGCCGTTGGGGAATTGTGGGAAGAAGGTGATGCTTTGGTGGCTACGAGTGGAGGCACGGGGTGATAGCAAGTATCCGCCAGGGTTAGGCTCTTGATCCTTTCTATTTCTGGGATGATCATGGTAGTTTGTTCTTATGTTTAATGCTTGCAGACGCATGAATGCATGATGCTTAAATATCTTTGTATTATGATTGAAACAGCGGCATGATCTTGTTCCTAAATTAGCTACTTGGTGGTTTGTTGTTGATGACGGATACTAGTGCTTGTCCGATAAGGTTTTTGTTTGTTGAATTAGCGTATTAACTTGGGGAAGGGACAAGTTTTGATTGATAGTGACGGATCTAGTGTTTATCTGCTAAGGTTTTTGTGTGTTAGATTAGTTTATTAACTTGGAAAAGGGACAAATTTTGATTGGTCATGCGCCACACTTAACTGTTGCAACATCCATAAGGAATCTAATTATAGCTTTTCCACCAGGTTTTGGACTATTTCAAAAATCTGTCAGTTTAATAGTGGCCTAGATTGCCTGTATTATATGTTTTAGAAATTAGTACCTCATTATACTGATTACTTATTTGTTGGTTATGATCTCAGTTTTCGGTTTTCGCTTTGCATGATATTTTCAGTAAAGTGAACTAGGAATTATGAAGTAGGGAGTGGCATATGAAGACTACCAAATGTTCTAGCTTTGTAAGTTCGGTATTAAACAAGTTCTATTCGTGCTTAGTCATTGTTGAAAAAAAAAAAACATTTGTTATACATTGGATGCAAGTCTTAAGAGGCTGCATAAATATGTGTAAAGTAGATATAATAGACTAAAAGTCTATTATTCCTGGTTTAGACGGCTGACATAGGATCTTTAACGTCATGTGTGATAATTATTTTTTTAGAAGTTGACATTAAGTACGAGTAGTATATCATTTTGTAATAGTAACCTTTAGAGACTCTATGCTAGTTACAATCTAAGTTAGCTTTATAAATTGGTTTTTTAGTTCATGAAAAAAAATATATAAAGAACTTTGTATGCTTCATGACATGATCAAGGGTCATCTAAAGCCAGAGGTATTCACTGTATATGTTCTAGCTGTAGATTACACATATCGGTAGCATTATGGTGATGAGTAATTTGGATTTTCGTTCAGTGGTGAGACTGTCCATGCAACGGCAGACATGATTTTTGGCTCCTTATCAATAAAGTATCTAAGCTGCATGACTGATTTGCGCAGTACTCAGCTTGCTACATGAATTCTACTAGGGTTGAGCATTCGGGTCAACCCGAACCGAACCGACCCGACCCGAAATTCTTAAGGCCGACCCGAGCCAAATACCTTCAAATCCAAACCAACCCGAATTTCATTTCGAACCGATCCGAACCGACTAAAATTCAGGTCAGTTCGGGTTGGTTCGGGTTGACCTGAATAACAACACATATTTTTATTCAACGCCAATTCGGATTCAGGTCGACCCGAATAGTTGTAATATGAATGTTTTGTTTAAAAAGAAAATATTAGCATATAAAAACCGACGAAAACTAATTAAAACGTGACTTGCGAGGATAATTTGGGTCCAACCTGAACTGATGAAATTCGACCATTGAATCCGAACCGAATTATATAGACCCGAACTATTAAAATACCTACCCGAACCGAACCTAAATTTTGGCTTCGTTTGAGTCGGTTCGGTTCGGTTTTTCGGGTAGGTTCGGGTAACGCTCAGCCCTAAATTCTACCAAGTTGTACAATTTTAGGGGCGAAGATGGACCTTTAACTCATAGCTCTTGTACAATTGGTAGGCTGTGGCTTCCAATCCTGAATGTCTGGTTTAACTCATAGCTCTGTTTGTCTGTTTTGTTTTGGAAATTTTGCTTTTGAGTTGTTACAATGCGATGTATGAAAGCATGGCTGGCATTTTGTTTCTTATGGAGTTGCTGGTGCTCCTTTTCTATAGGCCCTTGGCGAGAAATTATTTGTCTTGACTAATTGCTGTGTCATTAAATGTGAATTGTTAGAATGTTTGCACTTCCTAGATGGACAATTTATAGTTGATCAGGAATTTAACGGGATAAATGATGTAGTTGGGTCAAATTGGATCAAAGACGTTCAGAACTCTTACATAATTAATTATGAGCATCCAATTTTTTTTAATGTCTCCATAGAACAACTCATGACAATCCATAGAACAACTCATGACAAACAATGTTATATTAATTTTGCTTTTACTTGATGCAAATTACCCAAGTTGTTGATCAATCAATCACTGAGTATACCTGGCACCAATCTTAGCGTGCTGGAAACTGTGTCTATTTCCATTAAACTATGTATTCGTATTTGAAATACGTTACTTTTGTGAAAATCTTGTTCATTTTTTTAAGAATGGTGTATGTTTTTGCTTCATCCGACATACAAGAGATGTCACCGATGCAATCCTATAGGCTTGGATATAGGCCATTCTGAAAACTGCATAAATATTTGCTTTCTTCCTTGGTAAAATCTGTGTTCCAAAGTTTGCAAGCTTTATATATGCGAAAGCATAATTAGCCCCTCTTTATTTCGTCAACACCTAACTTTATTTCCAATTTGAGACTATTTCTTTGCTTCTTTTTATACTGCTGTGTTTATTACTTTTATATTCTGCAGAGGTATTACTAAAAAGAATTTGTAATGTGAATTGGGAGCTATTAAGGTTTTCTGTGGCTTCATTATGACTTAAATTTATTTTTGTATTTATTAAATGCAGATGGATAATAAACCCCCCCCTGGATATTACTATTCCAGCCAAGCGCACTCCATGGCCCGATGCACCTCCAGAATTGCCTCGAGAAAAATTTACTGAAGGTCTTGTAGAGAAGCAGCCCTCAAAAGCTGGCAGATCTTCCAGGTCTAGACATAGTTCTCGTGGAAAGAGAAAGCACGATTCTCGTGCGTCAGGGGCGATCGAAACTCAAGCTAATTGATGTCTCGATATGGGTATGCTGATAGTCCCTTACCATACAAAATTTTTACTCTATATCTGTTTCCTGTATCTGAATCGAGCCTACAGCTTCTTTGAGGACCAATAAGTGCCGTTGTTACCGGCTTTTAATTCCAAAATCATTTAAATGTTTCAGCAAGAGAATCCAAGAGGAGCCTGTCGGGAAAGCCGGTAATCTGCCTCGTTCGGAGCGGGTTTTCTTAGTTGTGACAGGTTAATCTGTATCTGATGTGTGTTTATAATGTTTTTAATGCTGCCTTTTTAGATTCAATTTGTTCTTTGACTGTATAGAGTATATACAATGTAGATTGCACCTGAATATTAATTTCTTTGTTCTATCGGGGATATCAATTTTGTACATCATTCAGAATCATGTTTTTCATAGGCCGATGATCCTACGGAAACAGCCTCCTGAGTAAATATATCATTGTCAAATTCCGTCCTGAAGGGACTCATGACTGGGATGTTATGAAAAATCATGTTGATTTTTCGGTGGGTAGTAATCATAATATGTAGTCTTTCTTTTTATGGTATTTATCCTCACGTACAGGGATATTATATCCCACTGAGCTGAAGAAAGAAAATAATGAGATTGGATCCCTGTGCTTAAAACTAAGGGGATTACTTGTGGCGAGGATCTGGGCCGGATGAACGGCCCAGATCATGTACCACACAGGATCTTATCTCGAAAATAACACCATCTATCGCCTATCTGTATGCTTCTCCTGTTATTCCTGTGTGTGTTATATATCCCTGAGAACATTAATACTAGGTTTCATTATTATTTATTATTATCACACTAAATGAAGCGTATAACTGGATATTGTATATATATGTGTTAGTATAATCTGTGTTTCGCATTCTATTATGTGATGTTTGGTTGACAGTTCGTATAAAAAACAGATTTGGAATAAAAATATATCGGTAGATGATACTTTTATCATAAAAATAAATGGGGATAGAAATCTTACAGATTATTATGAAGATTTTTGGATATCAATGGCAATAATTTGTAATCTTGTTATAATATATCAAATATTATCTATTGGTTCTATTCATATTTTTTGTGGTTATTTTCTTAACTTAATGTCACCTTAGTGTTACCATGAACTTCTGATAAACATAATGTTTATTGATTTCACATATCTGAATATTTTGTTTTTTTTTCTTCTTCTTCTTTTTTTTTTTTTTTTGAACGTTTCCAAGTAGTTTACACAAGCTTTTTTCTTGACCGCGCGATGCCGCGGCCATGTTGTATCCTCAAACTATCACGATTAAGTATAGATCATTGTGTATTTAATAATATCCATTATTTTAGTATGAGTCAATATATTTATATTAATAAAAAATAGAATATTTTATTTTTTATATACTAAAAGTATGCAAAATATTTGACGAAAATTTTTACATATAGTATAATTATCTGCGTTTACCAACATTCCGATAATATTTTTAACAATAATTGAACAATTTTTCGGTAATATTACCGACTTTCAGAGAATATTACGAACATTTCTATAATATTTGTACAATATTTGACAGAATATTACAAATATTTTTATAATATTTGCACAATATTTAGCAAAATATGTATATACATATCTACATCAAATAAAATAAAATATCTTTTTTGAAAAGATATTTCTAAATGGTTGTTTTAATGGGTCTAAAATTAAAATTTTAAAAAAATGTTAAATTCAAAAAGTTGCAGTGCTTTGATTATCCAGATGATAGGGCCAACCGAAAAGCACATATTCTCAGCTATTTTGCAGTTGTCCTCCTTTGTTTTTATATTTATTTTTTAACCCGCTAAATTTTAGACCCATATAACATTTATTTAGAAGTATTTTTAAAAAAAAAATTCAACATAAAAGTTGGAGCTCTTATCAACATCTATACTTTTATGTTGTGAGTTTTTTAAGAAGACGGTTCTAAATTTATTTTTCGGTTAGTCAAATGTTTATATTTATTTTTAACCAGCTAAATTTTGGACCCTCAGAACACCTATTTAGAAGTGTATTCTCAAAAAACTTTCTATATAGAAATTGTAGCTCTCATCAAGATCTACAACTTTTATGTTGAAGATTTGTTGAGAAGATATTTCTAAATAAGTGTTTAGATTGGTCAAATTTACAACAACAAAAAAAAAAAAAAAGAAAAAAAAAAAAGAAAAAAAGAAAAGAAAAAGTTGCTGTAGATTCTACAGTAACTTCTTTGTCCATTTCCTCTTCCATTTAGTATATGTAATAATATCATGAAGACTATAATTGGTATAGAGCTCTAAACTGTAAATCAATCTTATATCTTAATCATATTTGATGTGGAATCACCTAGATCAAGATAAAAATATATTCAAGGGTTTTTATAAAAAAAAGATCCATCTTTTATAAAATTTGAATAAATTAACTTCTCAATAAAAATACCAAATTAATTTTTCAAAATATTTTTTAACTCATCCAAAATATTTTTTTAACTGTGAACGCTTTGATAGTTCGTTCAGACTATTTCAGTTTGGAATATCATCTCCAAACTTTATCGACGCAAGGGGCATAACTTATAAACTCATATCGGTTTCATCGATAAATGGATCGTTACATGTCTAAATCATGTAAAATAAATATAGGAGTCCAATTGTTTTGGAAATGCATTTAATTGTAATATTATATATTATTTGTTTTATTTAAATTATTAATTTTTTAAATAGTCAATTGAAATGCATTTAATTTTTTAAATAGTCATACATTAGAAATGACTTGTTTGATTATCTTTCCTACATTATTTAGGACAGAGAATCTGCTACGTGTCCATTCAGAATGCCTAATATGTTCAGCAGCTGGTACAAGTCAAGTATTTTAAAATAAAAAATCAATCCCTCCTCATAATATCGTCTTATAAATTAAAATAATTATAGATATATTATATTTAAAATATTAAACATTATAATTATGCAATGCATATTAGTATTTATTGTTTTTATATTTCTAAGAGATCTATATAAAAAATAATCATTATAATTATTTTTTAAGTAATAACGCTTAATATGACGTAATATTGTATTGTTTCACATTATAATTCTACTCAGGACATGTTATGTCCTACATTGTTTTTAACCTACTTGAAAAATATCAAAAATATTGTAGAAATATTTCCACAATAAATGAAAACCTAGAGATAACTAAACCAATTGTATCTATATTCTCTCTTTTTATTGAGAAAAAAAAAAAAAAAACAAACAAAAGCATTTGGTTCTTAAAAGTTTTGAGAATGCTTTATAAATAGCATAAGATAATTATCAAGAAAATTTCTACTTTATACAATTTGAGCAAATCAAAATCTCAAATATAACGTCATGTTCAAACATTATCTTATTTGCTCATTCGAATTATCGTATTTTGCTTAATCCAACATCAAGAATTTCAAGATTTTGAATTTTATCAGATTCAAGAGTATCGAAGTAGAAAGCTTTCATGAATAGTTGATAAAAGTTGAATATTTAAATTTTAAAATCCTAAAAGCCTGTCCACTATCACCTGAACTTTTTTGTTTTTGTTTTTTTTAATATATATTTTCTTTTTATCTCTGGACCACCTTTATTATTTTTCAGAATAATATTAAAAATATTCTAACTTTTCAAAATAGGGCCTCCTTTATTATCTTTTATCTTGTAGCTATTATATTGGGACCATGCTAGCATGCGCTCAAAATATCATTATTTTACCATCTTTATATATATTTTTTAATCCGGCGATGAGCGTAATTTATGAGTTTCCATATGCATTTCCGAGATAAATTAAAATATCATTATACAAATTATGGCGATGAAGATGATGCTAATATTCTTGAAAAATTGTACTATTTTCGGCCACAACAATTTTTCTAAAGATAATTTTGATTTAATCTTTTTTATTTTTTTTCCAAGAAAATGACCAGTGGTGGGCCATTCATGAATGTGACTCCTAAATAGACCTACATACATAGTGGTAAAAAATATCTAGCTTAAATTGTATATAATAATATCCAAGTTGCTTGCTCTGTTCTCTCTAGAAAGAAAACAAACAAAAAAAAAAAAAAAGAAAATAAGAAAGAAGCTTACATCCTTTATCTTCTTTGATACGGCTATTTCACTATCAATTTCATTAACTATTTTCAATATTTTTTTTATTATACTAATTATTTTAAATTTCTTCTATCAGGATATACACAAATTGCTAATTTAGGGGACTTTATATTGAATTACATAAACAATATTTGTTATAAGGTAGTGTGTTTTTTTTTTTTAATTATGTTGATTATGTCTTGATTAGACGTCAATTCTATTTTGTAGTGTCCTTATGTGGATGTGGCACATACTTAGTAAAAGATTTTTTTTTTTTCGCTCTCACGGGCCCGCCCTCGATAGAATTGGCGAAGTTTTGATCTAGTACTGATAAAATTTTTTTATGATAATAAAAATAGAAAGCGTGGAGGAGCTGCGTTCCGAGTAACATGACTTTTGTTTCGTTGGATCTTTTGAGATATAATAAAGCAATTGTTGCTTCCATACAAATATTTTTTATATTGAATTACATAAAAAAAAAGGTTTCTAATTGCACTGATTATGTCTTGATTAGACTCTAATTTTATTTTCTAGTGTGCTATACCGACATGCCGAACATCTTAATAGAACAATAGTTTTCTTCGCTCTCACTAATATACACCGAGTTGTAGAGTTCCATTTTGGCCAATTACGTGCAGAATTCTTCGCGATAATTCCCCAAAAAAGGCTAAAGGAGCCGTGATCGAAGTAACATGAAAGAGACTTGTAATTCGTAATAGTATTTGGAAAGAAAGTAGAGTATAAATACTCCAAATGCGAAAGATGTCGGTATATGAGTTTTTATGAGTGCAAGAAAGAACTACTATGACTTAGAAAAATGTAACATCACTCCACTTTCAACCACACATATCTTACTTAGTAGACAAGAATTACAAGTCAAGACCATGCTTCTCAACACATTACAAGATCATTAGTGAAATAATTTAATCATTTTTTGGTTTAATTTTCGAGCGACGAAATTAACCTAATTATAGGTACATAATAATTATGTTATGTTGAAGTAGATTCCTCGGAGTTAATATAATACTTTGACACTTCAGGAGTTACATGCAAGGCAACATCAGAATCTCGTTTTTGCATGCCGTGAGTTACTTATTAGGATTTGGGAGGTTAAAATCTCATATATTTATCGAAAAAACAATCAGATTACGGATCATTTAGCAACTAAAGCACTATCTTTATCTTGTGATTTTTTATTTGTATCATCCTCTGAAGGAAGTTCAAAGCTTCTTGTAATTTGATATAAGCGATTTTGATATAACTAGAATTATAAATCTTTAAAGGACTATGTCCCCGATTTGACCAAAAAAAAAAAAAAGAATGCCGGATCTATTCAAAGAAAATATTAGCTTTTCTTTGAAAGAGATATATTCAATCATCAAATTAGAATGCATACGTTGCATACATTTTGTACATACATAAGTTATCTGAGCACATACGGAATAGATAATTTTTAAATACGTAATTTATTTCGAAATGGTTCCCTTAAAAAATAGAAATAAAAAAAAAAAATCTACTAAGCAATAAGCATAGATGTCAAATTGTGTGCCCAACTAGTAGTTTAGCCAGCACTTGGAGACGAAAATCACGTCCGTTGATTTATTGCATCAGAGAATCTCAACTATCCAACGGCTTTGATCACGTCAAGAGACGTACGGTTTGGGTCCACTGCTACAAGATAAGATAGGAATCCCGCCGTCACAAGCGAGACAATGAGAATCTGCCACGTGGCTAAAGACGTAGATGACGGCGGCGGGGTTTTGGGATCCAACGGGGTTACGGAGGTATCGTGTTCAGACCACGTAGGCGAGACGGAATCTCGTCTTTAACGGCAGAGACGCCGTTAGGCAGTAGGTGGAATCGGAATCAAGGGATGAAGTTTATTTTACAGCCAACACCCTCATGTTAAACTATTTCCCATTCAACTCCAAACGTCTCTATAAAACCCCTCTCCCAGTCCCACTACCCCAACCTCTCTTGCTCTCATCTAATACACCATGGGTCTCACCTCCGCCGCCTCCGCCGTTCTCCTCCTCCTCCTCGCTGCAGCCGCCGCGGCCTCTGCAGCCGACTCGATCATCTCTCTTCCGCAGCGCAGTGAGGAGGAGGCAAAGCTCCTCTACGAGGGCTGGCTAGTCAAGCACGGCAAAAACTACAACGCCCTTGGTGAGAAGGAACGAAGGTTCGAGATCTTCAAAGAAAATCTCAAATACATCGACGAGCACAACGCGGCTGCCGACGCCGGACTCCACTCGTTCCGATTAGGGCTCAATCGGTTCGCCGATCTAACCAACGATGAGTACCGCGCGGGGTTCCTAGGCGTCCGAGCCGCCGGCCGCCGGCAGAGGAAATCCGACTACGGTAGCGATCGCTACCGCCTCCGCGCCGGAGATGAGCTGCCCGATTCCATCGATTGGAGGGCGAAGGGCGCTGTTGCAGAGGTGAAAGACCAGGGATCCTGCGGTGAGTTTTTTCTGACCGATCTGCCCCTTTGTATATCGTTAAATTGTTCCATGATTTGGGGTTAGTTTGGACTTTTGATTTTTTTAAATTACTTATTACGCCCATATTCTACGAGGATTTTGCGATCTAGAGGTTATATTGGTCTTTTTAAGTAGGATAAGTACGTGCTACTATTTGTTTTACAGTTTTACCCTTTGGTGTTAAATGATTCGACGTTGACCTAAATTGAGTCGAGGGTGTCTTCGTCTTTAAGTCTAGCACGATAGCCGGTCGAGAAAAATCCCAAAATTCTTGGGGAAGATCGAGTAATATTTATCTGACACATCACACATGTCCGAAGGTGGTTAGTTTCATGCCTAAATGAGTTGCTGCTTGAAATTAATATTGAATTATATATTCTTATAAATAGTCCAAACGGCCGGGCTGGGTTTTGATTCTTCCCAGAAGTTGTTTGTTGAATTAATATTTCTATTCAATAATCAACTAATAATTATGCTATCTTTAGTTTTATATTAGTACTCCTTAATGAGTAATAAACTAGTATATACACCCCTATTAAGCAAGAGAATTTATTCAAAAATAATAAATTAAACTAAAAATAAATGAAAATATAAAGTTGATATAAATACAAGTAAAGAAAAGTGCAATGACTTTTAGTTAAAAATGCCACATGCATCATAGAAATGATTCGTAGTGCCACATAGCATTTAACCGAAGCTTAAGGATCTGTTTTACAATAATAATAGTAGATGTGTGAAACATATTAAATTCTGCTTTACATTTTCTAATTCAGGCCATCACCGAAGCCCCTCCCTGTGCTTTTAATATCACTTAGTCGGACCTAATTTAAAATTTAAAATCACTTCTGTCTAAACAAAAGGACATTACCGTAGCTGCTACAATATGCAATAACATTGATGGAGTCTGTATATTATTGTGTTGCACAATCAAATGACAGTGATCATTTATGTGCCACTTTTAGATTATACTATTCTGGATGTTAAATCTGCAGTATTGTTTAATTAATGCTTAATGTATCCAATTAGCTTGACATATGTATTTTTTCTAGTTTCTCAAATTTTGAAGCAACCCCTTCTATTTGCGTAACTTTATGGTATATGTGGACACTATCATATCTGTTATATCAATGTGTTGCTTTCAATTCATTGTTGGTAAGTGTCCTCCTCACGGGGCTCTTTCCACGCGTCCTCCTATAGGAGCCGCCAGGTCAAGGCTTATGCGTACAATGCCCTAGCTCCATGTTGGCAACCTGAAGCCCTAAAAAAAAAGAAAAATCCATTGTTGGTAAGGGTGAAGCCGATCGAGCATTTTGTGATGTGCCTTATAGTGTGTGTGTGTGTGTGTGTGTTGTGTCTATATCTATATATCTATATATCTATATCTATATCTATATATATATATATAGATATATAGTCTGTAGATGCTTTTATTTTATCTATCCAAATGGGGAAAATATATCTGATTGGCTATGTCATGCCAACTAGGGAGGCTTATAAGGCTGCTAATCTCATTATTGGTGCATTACAGGGAGCTGCTGGGCTTTTTCCACAATTGCTGCAGTTGAGGGGATCAACCAGATTGTGACTGGCGACCTCATCTCCTTGTCCGAGCAGGAGCTGGTGGACTGCGACACTTCCTACAACCAAGGATGCAACGGTGGTCTTATGGACTATGCGTTCGAGTTCATCATCAACAACGGCGGTATCGATACCGAGACCGACTACCCTTACAAGGGACTTGACCAGCGTTGTGACACGTACAGGGTGCGTGAGGCGGGATTATTTCCTTCGATTATACAATGTTTTCTGAAGTTGAATTCTTATTGATTGTCATTTTTTCTTTTACTGGCTATACAGAAAAATGCGAGAGTTGTGACAATAGACGACTACGAGGATGTCCCGATTAATAACGAGTACGCTCTTCAGAAGGCCGTGGCCAACCAACCCATCGCTGTCGCCATTGAGGCTGGTGGCATGGCATTCCAATTGTATACATCCGTGAGTATCCTCATCCCAAAATTCGAGTGCCTTAGAATGTATCTCGAAGGGGTTCTTATCGTTCTTGTTCTGTTTTACTCAAGGGTATCTTTACCGGATCCTGTGGTACCGAACTTGACCACGGTGTTGCCGCCGTGGGCTACGGTAGTGAGAACGGCAAGGACTACTGGATCGTGAAGAACTCGTGGGGCGATGCATGGGGAGAGAACGGGTACCTCAGGATGGAGAGGAACATCAAAGCGAAGACCGGAAAATGCGGTATTGCGATGGAAGCTTCTTACCCGATCAAGAAGGGCCAGAACCCTCCCAACCCTGGACCATCCCCTCCGTCCCCTGTGAGGCCCCCGGTCGTGTGCGACAACTACTACAGCTGCGCCGATAGCACCACTTGCTGCTGCGTGTACGAGTTCGGGCGCTACTGCTTCGCGTGGGGATGCTGTCCTCTTGAGGGCGCCACCTGCTGTGACGACCATTACAGCTGCTGCCCCCATGACTACCCCGTCTGCAATGTTCGTGCCGGAACCTGTCTCACGGTAATATACTCGGCTTCTCTACCTATAATAATTTCTGGCTTTCCTAAACAATGATTTTATTCCTAAACATAGTGATTTATGAAGCTATATTTGCTTTGGCGATCAATGTATTTACACTGTGTATGTGATGGGCAGAGCAAGAACAACCCGCTCGGTGTGAAAGCAATGGCGCGCACTCCTGCACTGCCAAACTGGTCCTTCGCGGGAGCTGAAGGGAAGAAGAGCAGCGCTTGAGGACTTCAGACCGCCCAACCTGGTTCGTTCAAGGACCGACGTAGTAAAATGGAGAGCGATCAAGGCTCAAAACTACGGATCAGACGTCGTTTCCTGCTACTATCACAAATACTACACGGTTTACTTTTACATAATTGCCATCAGGGAACGATGTACATAAGATTGGAATCGGTGTAAGTTGGTTTGTTCTATGAAATGTATGTTAGTTACTGCACAAGGGAACTTTAAGGTATCGTGAAATATGTATTATTTTACTTTCAACATGTATTACAGACCATATTTATTCTGCGCGATTTCAGTTTCTACTTATCTGCTCGTTGCAACTCTGCGTTTCATTATATTTCTATTTTTCTGCTCGTTGCAACTCCCTGTTTCATTATAAACTTTTTTTTTTTTTTGATGAAAACAATATGAACTAATTCTGGTCTGTTTATTATCTTCAATAAAACATTAGGCAATTCGGAATCGCAAGTTTTGGTGTTTTAAGAGTAAATTTCATGATGAAAAAAGCACAGGAGACCTTTTTTGTTCGTGTGGTAGTTGAACCCATCCCGAGATGAGATCTCCCCAATTCATTAGTCAGCATCCATCCCGAGACCTGTGAAGATTCATATATATATGCATCCTCACAGCATACCATATGCTAAATAGAATAAGGAGCATATGGTAGGTTCCTCTGAATATGCCAACTTCACCTTAAGTTTAAAATTTCCACGGCATGGTTTAGAACTATATATAGTGGGACTCAATCGTTTTAAATACTATATATGCATGGCTCTTTCGCGCAGAAAATAAGCCATTCATGATTTTGCAACAAAAAGATCTCTTTGCTAGCACGAAATCAGAGAGCAACTTTCAGATACGAATACAGAATAATATCTCGGTTGAAAGCAAATAATATACTAAGCCTAAGTACCAAAAAATCTTTGAAAAAAAAATTAGGTCTTGCCATATGAACAAATGGGGAGGTCAAAGACAAGGAAGAGAAAGGTCTATCATCTACGGCCTGTGAATCGGGTACTGTACATTCCACCGGTTGTCTTCATCTGAACGATTTGTCATGAATTTGGCGGCATCATCCTCCGAACACGGTGCGACACATCGGAAGACGAATTCCAGGATGTGAGTCTGCAAACTAGCTACAGCCATTAAAGTGGAAGAACTGTGAGAGAAGAATCTACATGAGTCTCCGGAGCACAAACGATGACCCACCCAGGATGCTGTTCCACATCCATTCGTGCCCCAGTATTTGCTGATGAGCACGGATACTGCATTTCAAGAGTAACATATCAATTAGGGCCTGTTTAAGAATTTAGGCAATACTTATAAGAAGAATGCTAGTCCTCCCACCCACAGATTCACCAAAACATCCATGATCCACGTACTTGAAAAATAAACAATATTTTGGGAGCATTTTTTAGAAAAACTTCCAACATTAAAATTTATAACTTTTATGTTGAAATTTTTTTTTTTTCAAAAAATAATTTTAACTATGTATTTGAGGCTCCAAAGTTTAACGGATTTTAAAACTCGCTCCAAACCTGTTCAAACTTTGGAGCCGCAAAACACCTTCTTATAAGCATTTATTAGAAAAATTTTTAATATGAAAGTTGTACATCTCATCAAAATTTACAACTTTCATATTGAAAATTTTTCCAAAAAGTATTCTCAAAATTTTATTTCTTTTATTAACCACTTGGGTTGGTAGAATTTGGTCAATAAGCCATAATAAAGTGAGCACAACAGTTAAAAGTCCGAGCGGAAGAAGAAAATGAAATACGAACAACTGTGCTGGTTGTAGGGTACTAGCATACTCTACTTATAAAGCTTGAGAAAAGAGAAAATCCTGACCAGTCCGCCGACACTGTCTATTCAACTTTTGTTCCCAGCTCCTCTTTTCAAAGCCCATGTTCCTCTGGCAATTTGATCACAGAGTTCGTTAACCACCTGCAATATCACAGGTGACATGCATGGTGATAAAGATTGAAGTTGTCAAATAACAAGATATAGACATATCATTTATGCATTACTATTAGGAATATGCAATACAGTCATGTGGAGTGTGTGTGTGTGTGTGTGTGTGTGTGTGCGTGTGTGTATATAGTGCCATCATATCAAGGTTTTCTATGCTGAACCGAACCGAATTTCGGCAAACTAGGATACCGGCACGTGATGATGGTGCTGAACCGATATACATTTATTTGTTATTTTTTAAAATTAAAAGAAAAATTCAAATATAAGATTTTTCGGCACGACACTGCTAGAACAGGCACATGCCGCCCGACATCTGAAACCATGCATCAAACTATAGATCTATAATGGCACATAATAATTGGTAGAGGACGCATGGAAACAAACTATAAGTAGGAAAAACATGTTGCATTGACAGAAGCATAATCATGAAAGGAATGTAATGTACTTTGCAAATTGCTAATGACTCACTAGAAGAGAAGTTAGAACTTATAAATCTTTGGTATTGTTTTGAAAGAAATTTGGGAACAATGAAGAGGTTACTCCTTAACTACAAGTGAAATTAGAAGAACAATGTGTTGCCGTCAGAGGTATTAAAAAAAGGAAGCGTGGAAGGCATACATCAGACATGCATTGACAAACATAAACTGAGTGTTACAAGAACAATAAGAAAGATCTCTGAAGTTGTGAAAAGTAGAAAGCTACTAACGAGGGAATTGACTGTATACAGCTTGGGATATGCTTAAAAAAAAAACAAAAGAAGGTTTTATGTGCAGTGACAAAATAATAAATATTATCTTTTATAATTTTATAAAAATAAAAAACAACCAAATTCATTAAAAATAAAAAGAAAACAAAAAGAAGAAAAGGATCACGCAGGGGAGACCTGCATGACCTGTTTAGGTTATGTTGGTGACATGCATGACCAAGGTCATGCGATCTCGTGACCTTCGGGCGAGTTCCTCCACCGTTCTGAGATGATGAAAAGAAAAACAATTGGACAAATAGAGGATTAATACAGTGGCAACAGTAGCTCTTGTCGTGGTGAGAGTTTGCTTGAAGGCGGTGCCGGAAAACAGACGGTTACCCTTTCTTCTTTTCTTCTCCTCCCACTTCTCGTTCTTCTTCTTCTTCTAAATCTGTTGCTGCTGTTGCTGGGCGGCTCTAGAGGCATGCCAGAAAAAGGCCATGCCGGCCCAGTTCGTGCCAGATCTCTGCGGATCTGGTACGTGCTGGTAGAAAAAAGTGTGCCGCCCGGCACGTAAAACATTGAGAACTACTAATAAATAAATAAATAATAAATTCGGTGTATCTATATCCAAACACAAATAGTATAATCAACGACACCTTCCTACGGCATCAGTTTCTTTAGATTTTCTTAAGTTTGTACGATAATTCATTTAGTCATGACCTTACACCTTAATCTTTCTGCTAAGGAGTTACTGCAAGGATTTTGAATTTTCTTTTTTTTTTTTTTTTTTTTTTTTGAAGAATACGCAATTTATATGATTACAAAAATTGCTTTCTTACTTTTGAAATAGCTAGTAGTGGTAGCCATCGGTGACCAATGACATCTACGGACTTCAAAGTTGACTAGTCTGATTTTTATAATGAAAATCCTGTAAAACGTACATCATTTAGAGCTCGAGAACTAACCCTAAAAGGTGTACAACTTTGTGTCATGCATGCTACCTAATTGCTGACATATTCTTATAGGTGCAGAATGTCCGTGTCTAAAACTAATTAGGCAACACGGAGCATGTTGGTTTCTATAGCATTCATGTCCTTAAATTCAAAGCAAAATTAAAGCTCCCAATATGGAAATATTTTAATATGGCAAACCTGTTGGAATTCAGCATCCTTCATATCCCTTTTGAGTTCAAGAAGAGCAGCCTGCCTAATCTCGTCCTTCCTTACTGAACCATTTGGTTGCTTCCCCTGGAAAAGTTTAATGACAACTTTCCTAGAAAAATAATAACTTTTAAGTGTTCAAGTAAGAATATCGACAATACTTGCATTTAGAAGGGAGTTAAATTTGCAACCTTAAGGCCTCATGCTCAGGATTCTTCCCTGATTTAAGAACATATACACCGTGAATGTTCACAGCACTTTCACGCAGAATAGTGTCAAGCTCTGGCAGTAAGAATGAAGCACCATTTGCTACAGCTACAGCAACCTTAGCTCTAGGATCTTCTTTCGGAAGACTAACTAAATGAGCTGCCTTCTCCCTTAACTTCATCAGAATGATGCTTTGGCTGTCAAAAAGACCAGCAATTTCATCAGTTCTGCTATAGAGGATGGTAATTTGTACAGCCACAAAAAAGTTTTTAGAGAAAAGTGATCATAATATTGGATAAAAGAAATTCTAACTTAACTTCTACAACAAGATGAGTCAATACTCGAGAAATTGCGGACTTGTGAACTAAAAGTTCAACCTTATGACAAACTCAAACAGTTGTACCAAGAACTTCGAGTCAGTGACAATTGTATCCTTATATAACATTTGATAACCTTATTCAATTCCTAGCGTAAATCTGCTTTAAGGACTTGATTATACAATGAATCAGACGTAATACCGCATCTCAGAAAAAGAGAATCTTAATAGAGACATGCAAGTAGAAGTAACTAGTAGCCAAAGAAATTCAGATATGACCTGAGAACCTTGCTCTCCTCAAAAAGGTCCAGGACAGCCTTGTGAAGAGCTCCTTTAACTGTTGTTGTCATGTTGGAAGGCAAAACTTTTGCTTTATTATGTTCAGGGTCAACTTTATTGGGCTCAACTTTCCTACATCCTTTGGTTGAATCTGGCCTATGAGAACTCCTGGACAAGTTTCTCAGACCCTCCATTACTTCATTATAACGAGCTGACCACACAGCCTCCTGTTCTTTTACAATATCTGGATGCTGCTTTATGAACGAGACATCCCTGTCTTCTTTAAATTTCCAGTCATTTAAGAGAGGCCTCTCTGTAGCTATTGGAGGCATCAGCTTATCCAAAAACCGTACAAATGGCTTCAACTTGTCTTTTTGAATCATAGGTTTCATGTTAAATTGGTAAAGGATGAAGTCTCTAGCAAGAATTTCAAGTTGCTGCCCATACAGCACTGAGCTTTTAGAAACCCATAATCCCTGAACTAAGCATGCATAATGAGGAAGTAATTTTAATACATCTTCGGAGGGCTCTTCTGGAGCAAGATGCATAAGAGCAGTGAATCTATTCACTTGAGGACCCTGCATTGATAAGCAATGAAGTTCAAATAGCAAAAATAGGTATATTCATCGACATATGCTATAAGTGCTACAAAAAGAATCAACAACGGAAGAATGCTTACAAGAATTGGCACCTCAAACATAAATGGCAAATTACGTGGATTCACATAATAACATGTCATCTATATTAGTAAAACAACCAAGGAGTCCTCATGCTAAATGACTAGTATCTTCTTGCTGAAGTACTAGCTTTCACACAATCCACATCCTCGAGGTAGAAATTCTACAACCATCATTTTCAAACATACTACTCTCTGCTAGTAGTTTGCACCTGTTATCCTCTAATTTAAGCGAGTGCATTGCAGTTGTTCAGCATGAACTATGATGGACATAATGGGAGGGAAGTTTTTTTTATTTAAAAATCATCCAAATCCTCACACGCAATTTCATGTCTCATGTGCAGACTGACGATCAATGTAAAAGATGTTATATCAGCATAATATCCAGCCTTGTTACAATACCAGGGGAACTGGGTGAGATCAATTAGGGCTGAGCATAACCTGAACCTCCCCGAAAACCGAACCGAACCGAACCGACCCGAACAAAGCCGAAATTTCAGGTTCGGTTCAGGTCGGGTTCGATTCGGGTCGGTATTTTAATGGGTTCGAGTCTCTATATAATTCGGTTCTGGTTTGGTGGTCGAATTTCGGGTCGGTTCGGGTTGGACCCGAATTATCCTCACAAGTTACGTTTTAATTAGTTTTCTTTGGTTTTTATGTGCTAATTCTTTCTTTTAAACAAAACATTCATATTACAACTATTCGAATCGACCCGAACCAACTCGAATCCGAATTGGTGTTGAATAAAAATAATTTGTGATGTTATTCGGGTCAACCCGAACCAACCTGAACTGGTCCGAATTTTAGTCGGTTCGGGTTGGTTCGGGTTGAAATGAAATTCGGGTCGGTTCGGGTCTGAAGTATTTGATTCGGGCCGACCTTAAGAATTTTGGGTCGGGTCGGTTCGGGTTGACCAGAATGCTCAGCCTAAGATCAATGGGTGGTCAGATATGTGCCTCATTTGTATTGGTGGAACATACATGAGATGTAGAAATGTGGGAAAAAGCATATTTGGATTCTTAAACGCATCGAGGATTAATTTGCAGGTTCAAGTGAAAAAAGCGATGTGGAAATTGATTATGCAAAACTTAACCTCATGAAACCATCTCTCGAGCCTTTTCTCTAGCGGCAAAGGAAGCAGCGACATCCTGTACCATTGATTAAGGTGTCATTAGTTCATAGAAACGTATAATGCAATAAAGCTTTAATATATCTATTCAGCATAACTAAGGTCACAGACGGTGATAAGACTTAAAGACCATCCAACTCCATTAGTAGAGTCGGAGCCCAATCTTAAGAAGCGTTTCGAATTTTAAAAGATGAATAAGGGATTGCACCTTAGTGACAGTCCTGAGGTTTTACGTTTGTCTGCTGGTGGTCCACATAACATGTCAATGTAATCACCGCTACATGGGAAAGTTAGATCATAGAATTAATAACCAACAGACTTGTGAGCAAATTGTTAGGCATATAGACTGCGACTTCATGTGTAACTGTGTAAACCTTCGCAATAACAACTTTTTTTTGACTTACGGATGCATTGAGAGTTGTATAGGGTTATCCCTTGTAGCAACCATTTTTTGTTGGTATCCTCTTGCAAAATGACTCTCCATGTTATAGTAGTCCAGTTTAACCCACGGCTGCAGAAGATGAGAAATATATCAATAGAACTCTACCTAAGAAAATCTAGGACAGAATGGAAGATAAATGCATCGTGCAAAAGTCCAGATTCCAGACATTGAATTGCAGAAGGTATAAGAATATGCAAAATGACAAGATCACATAGCAGACATTTAGAGAAAAAAAAAAGAAAATCCAATAAAAGTTGGAAAAAGATGTATCATTTTTTCCAATATCTGTATTCCGACGCCACTAACGAAAATCAAGAAGCAACACGCAATTGGATGATATAATTGTATGAGACCTAAGAAATCAAAAAGAATAAAATTAATGACAATGATCACCATTTTAAAGCTCCAAGGATGAAGATGGTGTGTTTTGAAAGATTTTTACTATTAAGCCTTAAAAGAAATGGGCTAGCAATTAGAAGGTAATATGTGCTTTTAATCCTGTCCCATTTTACAACTATTTAAATAGCATATGAGAGCATACAGATTCCATAGAAAAGACAATCACTTCAATTTATAAAGGAGAAAATCTTAACATGTATAACTACCTATGACCAGATTTCTAAAACAAGCAACTGACATATTTACTAACAGGGTTTCGAAACGACATGATATCTGCACGAGAAAAAGCACCGGGAGAAGCCTTTTGTTTTGGGGAACTAGGGTCATTCCTTAACGTTGCTATCTTCTACATTTGGAAATGTAACAGTTTGGATCCACCATCTAATAAAGTGAGGTCTATTTGTCATTTATACAATGTCTCTATTATCAGATTTTAATACCTATAAAAACCCTCAGTGAAGTTATGCATGTTACAACATTTTATGGTTAACAGTCTACCATAACACAGTACATAGATGCATGCACCCATTTGATAAAACATGGATGCTCATTGATACTATACTAACGTGAAAACAGACATACAGCATGGAAAAGTAGAAAAGTAATTTCTGAAACACATCCACCTTTAAATTTTCCTTCTATTAAATAGCCTTTACGCTTTGAATATCTATTTGCTCCTAGGTTTTCGAATAAATCACATCTTCCACTCTACTCTTATCATCACATTTAACAAGCATCAGAATAGACGTTTATATCTCTTAATTCTTCATTTGCTTGCCAAAAAATAACAGCATGACTATTGACAAGATCAGCATTTTATTTTCTCAAAAAAAAAAAAGAGAGAGAGATCCACATTTAAAAGGGCATCAGCACTGGAAAAAACGGTATGATAAACTGCTAGGAAGAAAGCGGAGTTCAAGAGAATGAGAAGGCTAATTTAGTCAAGTCCAAAATTGGATGGTAGATTGCACCGAAGGGCAGCGACAAACATACCAACCAACAGGAGAAAGGGATTAATTTAAATGAGGTAGATTTTAGCACCAAAACCTAGGGGACCAAACTGATAATACCCTTAATATAAATATTAAAAGAAAAGAGAAAACAAATACGCACACTGAATGGCAGCATGACACAACAAACATGCTTGTTTCCAACAACATATGTATATGGCCAATATGCCTTACCTCAAGATCATATGGGGTTCCTTTAGCAGAGTCTGAAACCAATTTTCCCTGGATCATAGCAAAATTAAAGATATTACATATGAAATGAATGAATACATGAGACGCGATTCATATACCAGCTTCACATAAGTATACGAGTACTAAATTGGAAGATACATGTTAAAAGCCACAAATTCAGATAGTTCAGAAAATTGAATAAAAATATGCCTCGAATAATGTCCCTAACAATTTTTTTATGGTTGATACAATCTTTTGATTTATTATATGCTTCAACTATGTGTGCGCATGCAAAAGCATTGCTGCTTAAAGATACAAGAACTACATATACAGGCAACTAGACATGTACGGAGGCTACACTAAGTGCTAAGGTACAATTAGACATGTATGGAGGCTACATCAAGTGCTAAGATGCTCTTATAACATGAAACAAAACCTGCAGAATCAGGATCAGCCAACGCAATACCAACTGGGCTAGTATAGCACTTGAACACTTGCCAACTGGGGTAGTATAGCACCTTTAGCTTAACCTAGACGTTGGAAATTCGAGTACCAGTTATCCACATGGCAATGAAAGAGAATATGCGTATGATTTTCCACCTCAGTATCTAAAAACAATGAATTAAATCTTGGGCAGATATTTGGTGAGAAATGTCTGGTTCATCCCCACACGCTGCACCAACATACCATCCATAATTAAAAATATCTACATTCAGAAGACAGTGTTATGGACTGGATCTGAGGGGACAGAGCCATATAAAATCAACCAAGCCAGTTATGTCAAATCTAAATTGGCAAAGATTGTTATTAGAAAAGACTATTACTTTGTAGGAGTTCTACCTAGTAGGAGTTTCTACTTGGTAAGAGTTGTATTGCAAAAAAGTTTCTATTTAATAGGTGTTCTAGATCAGGTTAAAGTGTTCTTCCTCTATATAAGGAGATGTACTTGTACTATTATATTATTAAACGATAAAAGATGTAGCTTATTATTTTGTTATATTCAGTATGAATAGTGTAATTCAGAGTTGTATTGGAAAATAGTTTCTATTTAATAGGTATTCTAGATCAGGTTAAAGTGTTCTTCCTAAAAATAAAGAGATGTACGTGTGCTATTTTACTATAGAAGAATAAAGATGTAGCTTATTATTTAGTTATATTCAGTAGGCGTGGAGTAATTCTAGAGCCACCACCAGGCCTACCGTGTTTACCTTCGCTGCAACTGGACCGTCGATGTCTACCTTGCTGCACCAAGGCCGCAGTCAGAAACCAATATGCGTCAGTTCACAACAGACAACTCAAAAGACAATGGACCACAAGGAGAATACAAAGGAGAGAGAATACGCTGGATAATCGATTCAATGTTAACATATATATAATGACACTTCTTCCAAGAGCTCTAATAGCACAAATATACACAACAAATTGTGAGTGTAAGATCTAGCTTGGACGCTCATCAAAACCGAACAAAATAGGTTCTAATACTAGATCAGAGCAAAGGATTGACGTGATGCAACCGTTAGTGACTGTTACCAAGCAAATATAGCTCACCTGCTTCGCTGAAGACACGGAAGATTGTCCTGCAGTTTCCTCAATCGATTTAGTACTGTCCTCTGAACTTCGTGCACTAACTTTTCTCTTTTGCTGCGCACTAGAATTCAAATGTTTCATTAACGGTCGAAGTTGAACAACCGCATCCACAGGATTCAAGTGTAGCTAAACAAGAGGAGGCAAACGTCAATTTTCCCGTTATCATGCAAGCACAAAAAATCAAGATTGCCTGTACAGGCAGAAATATATTCACCATATCCACAACAATACCTTGTTGCCACTTAGCAGCCCAATAGCATAATGAGGCACAAACTGTGCCCTGGATGAAGACAAAGTCTAAAGAAGACAAGAAAAAGAAGTACAATTAAAATAAGTAACATGCTTAGACTATCATTTTTTGCATAAAGGTACAATATTAACATACACAGATAGTTTACAAATGTGACTAATCTGGGCAAAGGCCCAGCTGAGTGTTCAAAGGGACCATGATTCAAGCCGCAGTACTCTCATTTCATTTCTCAAAAGAGGTAACAAAAGTGTTTAACCATTCAATACATGCAACAAGATATAATAATCACACTCAGCCTACTATCTATTCCAGGCCCATAACATAAAGAACAGTATATAAATAAGACGACATACTATCAAGAAATTCATGCAAATGAAGATGCAAGTTTACAAGTCAGCAGTGTGCACAATGTACTGCTATCTCCCAAAAAATTCCACAAAATCGTTTGAAGAGCAATCATCTATTACAGAGATGTACAAAAAAATCATACTTACCCTCTAGAAACTAAAAATGAACTCTTGAAACTACGATAACTTTAAATTCACACTAGATGGGCAACGTTTTACATTTTTAATTCAGAATTCAACAGATTGATCAGATGAGTAACATTATGCAAAATTTCACTTTCAGAACGCATTTAACATAGAGGCATGGAACAAATTATAATAGTCCATCTTGTCATCTTAGAATGGTGAACTACCTGTTTCTCCAATCTCAATAGTCCAGAGACATCTTGGCAATAGTTTTCACTATGAGGATCCAAATTTAAATCAACTTCAACTTTTAACTGTTTCGGCTTCACCCTTACCTGCAACAGAAATTAATGTAGCTTTTCATAACTAATCTGTGGAAAATCCGAGTTCCATGTAATTATACAGTTAACCATTCAAGACACAAGACGGCCATCATTTACAAGAAGAATAGACATTGACAAGAAATTATGATATGAATAATAAGGGGAAGTTCAATTCTAGCGAAATTCACCTCTTGACACCTTTCACTCAATTCGTATGGCCTCCAAGATGGTCTAAGTGGATACTGCATGATATATAGCTGCATAAAATATGAGGAATATAAAATTGATCAATCCAAGATTTACTGAAAATAAATACAAGCCACCAAGCTGCAGGACACTAAACCAATAATACATACAAGACAGACTGAGAAATTGCCTAGAGATACTTTTTTAAAAAAAATAAAAGGCTGCACTGCACCAATCATACTTTAATAATACTTTAAAAATGCAGGACGCTAAACTAATCATACTTTAAATATGAGAAATATAAAATTGATCAATCCAAGATGTACTGAAAAGAAAATACAAGACTGCAAGCCGCAGGACACTAAACCAATCATACATACAAGACAGACTGAGAAATTGCCTAGGACACTTTAAAAAAAAAAAGCTAGCTGAGGAAATGGTGGGAGATTATGTTTCCTCAGAAGTGGAATTTCTTTACAAGCTGATGTGTCTACAAGCTAAGGGTTGGAATGATTTTATTGATCAAGTAGCTGCTAGCTGCTACTATTCCATTGAGTACTGAGTGCTCTTGCATCTTAATGAGGGGGTGGGGTACCTTGTTCTGTCCTCTACTACAACGCTATCCATAGCTTCACAAATTTTTAGCAAGACCAGAGTAAAAGATAGAGCCACTTCTGAAATTCATGTTTATTTCTCATTGCTTTGTAGTTGCTATTGTTAAAATACTAGCTTCGGCACTCCAACGCCAACCAGCTTGCTTATTTATTAACAAGGCATTTCGTAGTAATTCATTATTAGATACTAATAAGAAATTACTATAAGTAACTGAAACTACATATACATTTTCTAGTGATTTGTTTATTTCTATATAGCTTATTGCTTAATTATCCTAATTAACATGTTTAAAAACGTAAACTAAAAAAGCCTCTTGACCATTGCTAGCAAGAATGGCTCAAATTTATTCATACACTGCAACTCCTCAAAATTTTAAAATGGGTTAGGAAGTAGTTTATTGTTTTATACATCATTATATAACTTTAGAGAAAAGGTATTTTGTACACTATATTGCTATTAAAGACACTTCCCAGGGAAATGAATTTGACCGGACTAAAGATCCCTACGGTCGCAAGCTTTCTATCAGGTTCTTCAAGAGGATGGACCATTGAACACAATCTGGATCAATTCCCTACAAAATGTACTAACAAGTCACTTTGTTCTGAAACTCACTTTTATAAGTTGTTTTCCCCCCTAAGAAACTTGAGTGGTGAGGTGAAAGTTATTGATTAGTAACCTAACACTTAAAGTCTCAAATGAACAAATGGGAGAAAATTCCAAACTAATTGATAATCAAATATGTTTAAACAATTCATATGCCCACGATTTATTGTCACAACAATCGGCATTAGAATGACATATAAGGAACCTCTGCTGAATACATCCGATCAAAATGCAATAGCATCAAGATGGTAAGTATCCTCCTCCAACCAACATATCCAATGGGCAATTAGAAATGCGATGGCAAGCTTATATGTACTCAACAAGGTTTTAAATACGCACCAATGCGCAAAAGATTTTCTAGAGATGAGGCGCTGCAAAAAAAGATGTGAGCCTGATGAAGGCGATGCACACATTTTTGAAAAGATATAAAAGTATTCAAATTATTCATAAAATAGAACATATGCAAATAACATAAGTTTAAATGTTAAATTCATACTAAGCAACAAGCCTTACTTCTGATGCCCATAATAAGACACCAATAAACATAGGTAGTAAATAATTCAAATGTCAAAACTCAAAGCACTTCAATGTCAACAAGCAATTGGTCTAAGCCCTGGGTGCCTTAAGCAGTCCGCCCCGCTTAAACCTATGGCAGGCGCGACAGGCACCAGGAGCAATGCAGTTGACGGCTGTGGCACTCAATTGGTGAATTTAGCACACACATTGCAATGCAAACAAATCTTCCTCTAAGATTCATCTACATACAAACGTCGCAAACACTTACAGAAACTAAATCAAAATTAAATTACGATAAAACAATACCTGAGCATGCTGATCGATGGGAGATGGTTTGAAGAGTACATCAATCTCTCTAACTACAAAATCTTCTCCACCGCCGTCAATCTCCATCATATCGGCGCCACTTACCGTCGCCTGATTCTCCGTCGCGTCGACAAATTCCGTAGGCTCTGCAGTTTCGTTTTTAGAAATTACATCTCCGCCGTCGCTGCGGCCGTCGAACTTGTTGATGGCGGGAAGTGGAGAAGAAGCGGAGACAGCGGAGGGCTCTTGCTTGATTCCTTTGCCCTTGAGCTTGGGCTGGAACTTAGAGGGACGAGAGGAGGCCGCGGCGGGGGCAGCGGCGGCGGAGGTAGAGGAATTCGGCATGAGCCCTAGAGCGGCGGAAGCTGCGGCGTCGAGGTCCATGGCTGCTGTGAATTTCTCTTCTCCGGCGAATTCGGTTTTTAAGTTCTTGTTCCCGCTCCTCCTCGATCTTCACCGTTCATCTCGCTTTGCTGATGCGAATACATCTCTAGGGGCTGAAAAGAAAGAACCCCATTTTATTTTGCACTGCTCATGTACCCGACATAGGACCCGAAAATATGTTCCTGAAAAATACCACTCTTCCAGAATTTCTGATTATTTGGCTATACTTTAAAGCAGATTCTGCAAATTATATATATATATATCACATAAATTTTGATATAGAATATATAATTTTTATTATTATTAGTTCTAATAATTTTGATAAATAATAATATTTTCGGACTTATCTAATGATCTTTCCAATCACCCCTTTCAAGAATATTAGAAAATATGTAATGGAAAATATCCTTGGATATTTTCTTAAAAGATATTATATTAATTTGGGCTTTGTAGGAAAATAATTGTCTTTAAAGGACAGCCAATATTTAACAAGAAATTTTATAATGTTCAATGATGATTTGAACCTCTTTCATTAAAATTTCAATATAATTTTTTTAAGAAAAAATCTAATTACGAATTATTGAGAAAGAGAAAATAAACAATTGAATAATTTAAAACATTATAGAAATGTCATAACTTATTCGTAGACGATTATTGAAATTGGTAATATAAATTTTGATTCTTTTTATATTGTAATTTTGTCTATATATTTGAAATATCGTGAACTTTTAAAATATTTTGAAATATACTTTCTTTTCTTAACAATTTTGTAAACCTAATTTTATTTAAAAAATCTCTAAATATAAATTTTAATAAGTATGATACAAATAATCAAATTTATACTCGGAGTATTATAAAAATTATCATAATAACCATACTAGAAATCAATTAACATGTATAATGTCTAATCTCGCTCGATCAAGAAAGAAGTATTCATAAGAATACTCAAAACTTATCAATACAGCCATGACAATCACATAAAAAAGAAACATAGTTTACAAAAAAAAATTACGTAAACATTTTTTCAACCCATAAATATTTTTAAAATTCAAACTGTGTTTAAAAAAAAAAAAAAAAAAAAAAAAAACCCGTGTGTCCCAACGCAGTTTTATCAAAATATTTAACTCCAAACCCAAAAAGGAAAAAATAAAAATTCTCCATACTTTTGCAAAAGCCGGTTATAATGCTTACAATGCATGGCTTTTTTCTTTTTCGCTTTCCTTTTCCAATATAATTATTACTATCATTTTGTTATTTTTATTTTTGTGAAACTTGAAAAAGCTTAAAGGGAAGAAATAGTTTTCCTATTCATTTTCTAAAGTCCCACTGCTTTATTCCATTCACACAAGCCATATTTAAGAATATTTCATTTGAATTAAAATAATATATAAAAAATCAACCAGCGTTGGTCCAGTTAGTTAGCGGATGAATATTGAAAAAAAATCAAATATCTATCTCTTATCAATATTGGTTGAAAATTCGAGTCTCAGCAATATTTCATTGGAAGGGTATATGTTTACTGTTTAGTATTCGATCGAAATGTTTAATAAAAATTTGAACTCGGTAATCAAAATTAAAAAAATATATATATAAGAGATGCAAGCTTTTCAAATATTGATTTGAAATTATAGCTGTATTTTGTTTGGAGTGTTTTTATCTGCTTGTGCGGTGCACTAATTAGTCAAATATACAAATATTTTTTTTCCGGCAGCTACGACGGCCGTCGACGATGCAGCGCGGCGTAGGAAATATAAGCAGGAGCTTCGGCGGCGGCACGGAGCCGGCGGGGAGTTGGCGAACTCTGAGGGGCCATTTTAAACGGCGGCGAGGGCACCGCTTCGCCGGCGTCACTCCCAGTGTAATGTAGACTACATGGTATATAGGAAATGTAGGGGCAGAACTTGGGCACAGCGAAGAACCTCGCACATTCCTCCGGCGATCGCTGTCCCAGAAATCCTCCCAAACAGTTCCCTCTGACGTCTAAAACCCTAGCCCGCCACAGTTTCCAGCAGCTCGGACCCATGGAAGTGAAGTAGTTTCCCGCCAGCGATAGGTTCAAGATATTCGGTAGCATGCATACGATATCTGGTATATGTCCGTATAATTGATTTCCGGCGAAGCTCAGCTGCTCGATATTTCTCAGACATCCGAAAGATAACGGCAACGGACCGGTGACCTGATTAAATCCTGCGTCGAAAACTATGGCGTTTCTGAGTAAGCCAACTTCGTAGGGAAGGCAACCAGAGAATTTGTTGTTGAGTAGGAGAGCTTCAATTAGGGTTTCAGATGCTTTTGAGATCGAACGTGGAATTTGGCCGGTGAATCCATTGTTTGCGAGGACTAAGTAGGCGGTGGCGAAGGCCACGAAGTCGAGAGATAGTTGCGTGGAGAAGAGGTTGTTGTTGATGAAGAGCGCGTCGAGACCGAGGTTGAAGACCGCGTTGGGGATCGCGCCTGAGAAGGAGTTGAATCTCACGTCGAGGAAAGTTAGGTTTCCGGCTAGGGGAAGGATGGCGGAGGAGGGGAAGGGGCCGGAGAGAAGGTTGTTGCTGACGTCGAGCTCCGCTAAGTAAGGGAGATTGACGGCTATCGCCGGCGGAATGGTGCCGGAGAAGTTGTTGGAGTTTGCATGAAAAAGAGCGATATCAGGAAGTGCATCGATGAATCCGGCGATCGTCGGAGCACAGAGACCGAACCCGTTGAAGTCAACGACGGCGATGGTCGGAGTTGTGGGGCTCCCCGGCGGGGTGTCGCAGTAGAAACCTTTGTACGTGCATGGGCGGGGGCCGACCCACGTTGCAGTCACGTTGTTTGGGTCGCATGTGATTGTTCTTTTGAACCGTTGAATTGTGTTGTAGGCCTGGTATTGCTTCAGGTTGGAGAAATCCGACGGCTGGGGCTCCGGCGACTGCGCCGTGCTGCCGACAGGACGGCGTATAGCATTGTTGAAGAAGAAGATGGTGAGGAAAATGAGTACCCTAGCCGCCATGTGTGACTTTATTTATGTAGGCGTGAGTTTATATACATATACATATAGCTTGAAGTTAGAAGATAATGGAGAAGGAATATGATAGTGCGCTTCTGCACTTGTCTGGCAAATCACAGTGGGAAAGTCGTCTGTGCTGTCCATAAACTGCGTTATCTTCTACTAAGCTGTGATTTCAAACAAATGATAAGATTAGAAATTGGGCATGCTTGTCCACCGCACTCATTCATAGGCCGCTTGATTCTCTGCCAAGGAGTGATTCAGTGAATATGAATCAGTGCGGCCAGTATTATAACGGTCGCGAAAAAAAGCCGATTATTGACAGTATTTTTCTTTAATAATCTTCAAAAAAAAAAAAGAACCGGCGGAGAAACCGCTCACTTCCCGCGGCTGGCGCTTGATCAGTCGGCCCGCCGGGCGGGGGCGGGGGCTACTATTTTAGTACTGTTTGATGTGTAAAGAGTTGCTAATATGAACAAGCTTCTAAAGTAAAGATAGCTACTAAGCCTACTAAAATTTCAACTGTATGATTGTATACCTTTAAAAAGCTAAAAGAGGTAAATATATTCATAGCACTACCATTTCAGTGGGTTTCTTTTCCCACTTGGATACAGGTGTGTAACTTGCTAGCCACATAGATTGCTGCTGACTTTTTCATCAACTTTTCCAAAAGAACAATAGTTTGTGCCCATGTTAGCTCTCCACTTTTCGGTCCTCGATCTCCAACCTTCATCTACTTACACCCATCCCCATACCAAATTGACGAACGAAGTTAGCAGCCGAGTATAGTGTTGACTCCAAATTTGTCAGATGATGGCCCGCTAAGATGTGTCAATCTACAATAGCATCCAATGTAATATAATATGAATACCGAAAGGTGAAGGTGAGGATGACATGGACCTTCACACCTATCTAGACCAAAAGGCTGAAACTTTTCGATTAGTGGAATATAGATGGTGCCATCATACTTTATCTGCTAGAATACGAATCCCACAAGTGAGAGAACTTTAAGTAATCTTGGTTTCGTAAATCATCTCAACTTGTACCAGAAGTAGGAAATTGCTGAAAATCTTCTGATACACATGATACAAAACCCACACAACATTTATGGAGAATGGAAATCTTTATTCTATTTAATTTCGCCCAAATATCGGAAAAATTCCTAACACTCAGTGCTACCAGCATGGAGTATAGCAGCATAACAAGCCAAAACAAGGCTGAAACTAACCACACCAGTAAGCCAGATGCTCGTCTTTACGATGACTACTTACAAGGCCTCCACACTGCAGGCAGATGAAGCTGCTTCCATCTGCAAAAGCATCAAGCACTATTTGCTTACGTCCGCTCAAGGCAAGTATAGATGCATTGTTGCCGTCTGGTAGCATAACATGATCGGCCAGATTTTTGCTAGGGTTAGGGATTCCTCGTAGAGATTGATTGGATTCTAGAGGTTGCGCCTCAGCTATCGCACATTCTGCAAACAAAGAAGCTAGTTCATCTGCAGCAGTATTTTCCTGTATTTTGTTCATGTACAGCTCCCTAGCACGGTTGAGTGTTCGGATAACGGCCTGCTCCCCACATTTCGATTTCATAGACATTAATACCTGTTTTATGTCTAGTCAGATAGCTGACACAAGCATGCAATTGCTTTACAACAAAAATAATAAGAAAAAAGAAAAACCTAATTCCTGCTTGATCATAATGACATAATGACAGCAATCAACTCCTAGATAGGGATCTGTTCATGAGATAGGATGATTTTTAGTTAGTTGAAACAAATCGGACGCTATTTTCTCAGTTCACCATCTTCTTAAGCGTGTCAGTCTAGATATTACATTATATATCTGCAACTTAATGCATCAATTCTGAAATACAGTTACTCTTGACAACTTATAAGAGAAACACTTTGAATCTCTAACTTTGCCTCTAAAGAGAATTCTAAAGTCATGTAGGAGTTGTTCCTACATGTTTAACTGATGGGTTCTACCATCACGTTAAACATGTGCAGGTAACTCCCACACCGTTTTCTACTTGGAGCTGTAAGAAGATGTCCCTAGTATTGCTTAATAACAAGAGAATGATCGACTATAAGAATATGATTATCCTCCAAAAGTAAACATAATTGATTCTGGAAATCACCTTTTTTTTTTTTTAAATAATCAGCACAGCAATAGAAGTCTAAATAGTAAACAGCCAAGTTATAACTAATACAAAACTGGTAAGAAATAGACCACGTTAAGCACCTAATACATAATAAAACATGATAGCCATGGAGCAAAGAAAATATGTGAGAAAGCTACCAGCTAAGAAATTATACTGAAGCTAAGTAGCTACGCCAGTAATAGAAAGCAGCTTGAATCCCAACCTGCTTCTTCCAAAATACTTATAAGAGTTAACCTTGTTAACTCTCCAATTTCCTGTCTACATGCACACAACCAGAAATCCATCTCACATTTCCAATAGTTTGTCTGTATGATACAACAATAAGGGACCAGAAATGCCAACTGAACTTGTTTTATATGGCAGTAATGCTGCCAAACGAATCCAAAGCAAGAAGCATGCAGCAAAATTTTTACTTAATCAGTCTAAAAGATATCTGAAGCTAGGGTGTAATCTTACGTGTAATTGGATTAATACGTCTCTTGAAAAAACCTTAATCTGCTGCTATAATTGCATGTCGCTGGATCCTCGTAGGAACCAGAAAGAAACTAAATAAAAGCCTAAAACTTACATGTAATGGGTTGTTGAGCTAGAAATTAGAATGCTAAGTCCTTTGCTGAAATAGCAACAACATCTCACCACCAGAATCCATGCGGTATCAAAACCATGGCAGGAACCTCCTTACGGCCCAATTGCGATATATGTAAACGCCAACAATTTTCTATTCAAGAACCACAACAAAGACAATTCAAAGACAGTACCCAAACTAGATGGACAAACCACCTCCAGAACTCCATTGAATAAAAGGAAAACCCCAAAAACATGAAAGAAGGTAATGATAAATGACTTCACCAAGAAGAAGTATATGATCTATTTCAATGCAGGTTGTCCGACATTAAGCAGTATATTTCACTTTGATTTTTTTTCTTCTTTTACTTGCGGGGAAGACAAAGGGATCATATGAGCGCGGTGCTTGGCATCAATATAGATGCTTCGCTGGAATGAAGACATGCTCCAAATAGAGTTTACTGGTGTAACGATCCATGCAGCTGGGAACCTACTAGGAAAAGGCTTTATTGTTGTTGTAGTTTGGGACCAATTAAGTATCAAATAGAGAAATGATATCGGCAATTGAAAGTCACCATAGCATGTTTAAGTTAAGATATGCTTTCTAGAGGCATTGCCGACGTACCGAGCCTCATAAGAAGGCATCTAATTCTCTTATTTACAATATGATAAATAGCCAAAAAAATGTTTCTTACTGAACCAACAGGCTAAATATTAAGTTGATGCATTTCCAGAAAGCTCTCTCTGATTACACTAAACTAATCAATCATGAGCCACTGCTTGATTACACGAGGTCAGGCCCGCCATTCTCCCTCTTTCTTTTTCTTTTTTTTTTAATTTTTTTTGGGGCAGAAGTTCAGTTTTTTTCGCGAAGTTTATTTGTTTTTTGAACTTCGAAGAGCATCCCAACAAGTTGGGGCAATCAATCAAACATCCTCACTCTTCATAATTTCATACTCTTCACTGAAGCAAACGCAGCAGTCACAACATTTTGAAATCAGAAAGTCTATAATGAAACTATAATATATTTTCTAAGTTAGAAAAGTAAAAATAAATCATCGATTGAATTCTTCAGATATTTCCTTTAATCTCTCACATCTCAAATTACTTCTCTGGAAATACGCACTATCCAGACCAAATTATAACAATAACGCCAACGACAGCTTATGAACAATGAAATGATTAATGAGTTTACATACAGCTTGGAGAGCGAGGGAAGGCTTGCCCTGCCGAACGAGCTGGCGGGCGAGCGCGAGAAGACCCCAAGCTCCATCACCGTCGTCCGTCGGCGGCGGAGGCTGAGATGATTCTGGCGGCGCCGCCTCCATAGGATCCCCTGCGGCGGCGTCGGAACCCATTTCGGCGTCCATCGCGTCCATTTCACCGACGGCAGGGTGTTGCCTAGGGATTGGTGCTGAATTTACTCGTTTAAATACAATACGGGCGACGCGACAAGCTTGAAGCCGAGCAGACTGTCCTAGTACACAATTCCATCAAGATTTTGTTTTGATTATTTTACTCAAATAAAATAAATTTTATTAACAGATTATTATACTGTACTTTCTACATTAAATTTTTAATATTATTTCAATCCATATTTACTGATAAAATTTACGACAACTATTTTATTAACTATTTTTTACACTGTAATCTCTCATTTTAATTATTTTTGTATTACTTTTAATTTTTAAAATAATTATTTAAAAATATTTTTTGAGGCTTTAAAATTCAGATCACTTTTTAAAATATACCTTTTGAGACTTTTAGTATTTTTGTATTACTTTTTATCCCCCATACTTAGTCGAAAGTAAAACAAACATTCAAACCTATTCAGAATGAAATGATATAACTATTCGATTGTTAGAATATAGGTAGATACAATTCGTAAATTTATCTATTACGACACTCGTCATACAAAATAAACCGATTACGATAGAGTTTTTTTCATGTTAATAAAAAGAAAATAAAAACTAGTACGAATGAGACTAAATATTTGCACTTTGTAAGCTTTCCATGAATGGGCCGGGCCGTCAAGTCGAACGGAGGCCCAAGGATTTAAAGGACCCTATTTAAATAAGGAGCCCATGTATGATCAAGGTTTTAGTCCAAAGGTACTATACATAGTTTGGTGTCTATAAAAGAGAGGAACCATAAGCCCTTCAATTTGGCTCTTTTATCTTCATGATTTGAGAACGGGTCGGTTTGTCGAACTCGAGTTTTGTGTCGGGTCGATCCGATCTAAAGGGAGGACCGCTTTGTAGTAGGCGAGATATCCAAGCTTTCTTACGTATAATATTGCATATACGTATTATATACCACTAAAAATACGACTTATATTATATTAGTATAAATATATAATTATCTGAAGAGCTTATTATATTATATTAGCATAAATATATAATTATCTGAAGAGCTTATACCCGTGTGCTGAGCATTATCTGAGAAAAACCGAAAACTCGAACCGACCGCTCTTAAATGACCCATAATGTCGGGTTCGGATCGAGTCCATGTCGGGTTTGATTTTTACATTTGGTTTTGATGGGTCGGTTCTGGTCAGCATTCCACAATTCGTGTCGAGTCGATTTTTATCTGAACTTTTAAGTCATTCCCATATCAATATAAATTTCCAATTTGGCTGCCTCCTACTGCAGAAAGGGCCTTAACTTGATTCATTGTGTAATATTGAAAATCAAATAATTTGTTATTGAGAAAAATAACAAAAAAGAACAAGGAAAAACGAAAAATGATGAAGGAGCCCATGATGCCTAAGGGCGATGGTGGGGCCTCCCTCTCATGAATATAAAATTTTATATTCGAATCTCGATAGCACCGTCTATAATAGTTGAAAACTTATTTATTCCATATTTCATAACATATAACATCGACTTTTCGCACTATCCAGACCAAAATGTTATAATTTTTATTTGGTGAAATATGAATTAGTACCATCTGTAACTTATATAAAATTGGATCGGTTATTGCAAGATTTTTTCACAATAATTAAAAAAATAAATAAATAATAATGATGAAGGGAAAATGAAAAATACTGGAAAACAAAAAACTTGTGGATGAGAGAGACAAGAAATAATTTGCTGGCCTTTTATGCTTCCTAGTTCCCATTATTCCATCATATATGTGCTACCAAACAAGGGGTCCTACAGCTTTCATATCAACAATTTTCCTTTTAATTTATCCATATATTTTACTTTTGCTTATAATATATTTAGGCACAAAAAAAATTATTAAAATAAAAACTGCAATAATTGTAAAATTGTTAACTAAGCTCCATAAAACGAAGAAAAGATTTAAACATAAATACAATTTGTGGTAACATAGAAAAAAAATTGAAAAAAAAAATTTAAAAGTAATTTGTAGAAAGGATAAGACACAAAGAAATTGATAGAAATAAAAAAAATTAAGAGCAACACCCAAAATAAATAAATAATAACGATAATATGCTCCCTAAAATCAATGGTTGGTTGGTCCCCCTTCATTTTCCAATATGGTTGGAAAGGGAGACTAGGAATGCTATTTTTTTGGCCATATTTAATATAGTTTTTTTTTTTTTCTTTTATGAGATCACAGCCGTCCGTCTTACTTTTATACGATCTTCGAAACAGATAAATTTACGGACGACATCGACACATATTTTATATAGTTGATACACTGGATTAACCTAAAAAAGCTCAACAATTTTTTGTTGACTTGACTATTTTTATAAGAATTTTGATTTTATACACTCGATTGTATTGTATTTTTATGCAGTTGACTGCTACGGTCTATATCATGTGGTAGCAAGTTCGCGCCCGCCCCGACGTTAAGTGAAATGTCATAGTTCGGGGTGGATCGATGCTGATGTGATGGAATATAATTATTATGGAATAATGTGAGGGTGCCATTGGGTTATTTCATTTATTGTAATTATTTTAAATAACATAAAATTTTAGGTACAACAAAAATAATCTTAATTAATAACCTTTGTATATCTTTTTCTTTTATATACAATACGTACCAAAAAAAAGAGAAAGTTTAGTATACATTTTCTTTTATATTATCGTGAAAAATTCTACATATAACATGCTCACTTTTGTATAAATATCATACTAAAAAAAAAAAAAAAAAAAAAGTTGGTATACTTATCAGTTATCACGAGGGTATTTTGTCAAATCTGACCTTCTAATATTTGATTATTTGCCAAATTGGACTCTCTTAAAGTGTTTTAGCCAAAGCAAATAGTCATATTTTTCTCAAAATTATTATTTTGAGATATATTTACGGACGCCTCTAAAGTTATCGTAAATACATTAAAAAAAACCCTCACAGTTATACTTTCTAAGATATTCTTGGTAAACAACGGTTATCCCGAATTAACCGTTTTGTAAAAAAGGATATTTTCGTCATTTTATATATGTAAGGGGTCTGATTTTACCAACTGTAATCAAGAAGACACTATTCAGCCAACTATTAATCTTAGTAGCTCATATTTGACAAAAGGTTGTTATCATAATCTAACATTTTGACGATGAGAGGTCAAATTTGTATGGCACGGCGTTGTATAGCCTTGGTCTACTACCATCGACTAGATATTGAATGGATGGGAAAAAAAATTAAAAAAAAAAAAGAAAAAGAAAAATCTACATGTTGCATGGGTCAAGTCAAAGTGGGTGTCAATATCCTGTTAAATTATAAATTGATTAGAAATTGACACAAAATCATTCATTTAGAAGACATGAAAAATCAATGAAAAAAATCAAATAAAAATGAGTTAATTATGTATCAATCGATTCAATCGTTTATTTTCGGAGTTTTTATAAATTAGTCTATAAAAATAAAAAAAAAAGGCCGATATGATGGCGCACGTATATCACACATCAATGTATTTTTAATTTTCAAATATTATTGTATATATTTTTAAAAAATAAAAAACTGATATATAACTCTCATTTAAAAATATTTCCACAGCACACGTGTTTCACATTTTTTAACCAAGTAGGTAGGAATTTCTTAATAAAAAGAAAAATGAAAAAAAAATTGATTTATTGCATTATTAAGTTCTATTCGCATAGGTTATTGAGTTTTTAGAAAAACAATCCGACGGTTCAAGCTTTATGGAGATTTTGACGAAAGCCCACATGCTTTTCGAATTTATTGAATAAATATAAATACAAATTTCAAATATTCATGGAAAAATTGAAACAACAAATATAAATGCAAAATTAAAATCATTCATGCAACGATATGCTCAACGGTGTATAACAATGTGTACCTTTATATATATAAGAGAATATGTAGGAAATTTTTTTTTTAAAAATTAATTTTCACTTTTAAATTTTTTTTTAAATTAATTTAAAATTTTTAAAATTATCAAATAATAAGTGGTTTTTAAAAAATATTTAATGTTACAAAAAAATATATATATATTGTTATAAATTTTTTAGGGTCAAAATAATTTTAAGAATAATATTTTAAATTTTCAAATAAAAAAATTTGATAATGCCATATATATATAGTGCCACATATATGTGTGCATGAATGAACGCTGTAAGGAGAGTACAGAAGGATCTGTACGTTTTTGGTGAAAAAGGATTGGAAACAGAAATCCCGTGGGTTCATTATTATACTTCTCCTTGGCTTTCTATTAATAGAAACTTTTCATGTCGCTGCTTAATATGTTTTTTTTTTTTTTTAATTATAGTAATCCGTAATATGAGAGTATACTCCGTAAGAACTTAAAAGTTTTCACATCTACGGATACTCCGAAATTCGAGTATAGTATTTTTATAAATGAATATTTCTACCATAAAAATAAAAGAAATTTAAAAAATTATGCAAAAAATATTACTCCACACATACTTAAATCTGGATATATATCTTATCAAAATTTATAATTTAAAAAAAAATATTTAGATGATCTTCATCCCTCAAGCTTCCATTGTCTATCTAGTACTATTACGTTTCAAGACCATCAAAATTTCTGATATAATTAAAATTATACGCTATGCATCAATATGTGAGTGATATATTAGAAGTTACGTTTGGTTTAGAATCAAGATCATCTGGTATACGAAGAATAGTATTCATGTTATCTACACACAAGACTATATTTTTAATTTATTAATTTTATTAAAAAGGGCCGTCATAAGAACTTTCAAATATTATCGCGATATTACTAAACTTTCAAATATTTACCGCTGGCGCATTTACGAGGTATCTAACTCTGAAGCAAATCATATTTTGCTAAAGTCAAATGTTAGCGATAGTTAATCTCCGGCTCCCAATTATGGACAAAATTCATACAATAATTATAAATTAAAGCTATATTTTTTCTAATAATTATTAAATAGAATAATTATATATTAGTACTTTCAATTTTAAAAGTCGTGCATTTCAGCTATTTGAAATACGAAAATACGCTATAAGGCGGGGCAAAGCGCGTCGGCACGAAAATATATTTTGAGGGGCTGATTTATAAATAGTTTAATCGGATGACTGATCTAAAATTCTCATTTTTTAAATACATATATGTATGTATGTATGTATATATACACACATACGTACATACACAGTGTGGTGCAATAGGGTTTACCTGTTCATGACTTTTATTTTAGAGATAATTCCAAATCAGCCTTCATTCTTTTAAAACTGTCGGGTCAGCTCCAGGCTGATCCGAAATCGGTTTTAAAATAGGGGCTGGTTTGAAATTATCTTTTTTTTTTTTTTGGGGTGAAATTTATGATTTTCCTCTGCTAATGTGAAATTGTAAAGGTGAAGGACTGAAGAGACATCTTAGTGTCCTCTGAATTTAGTAGGGTTTGATTGGGTGCAGTGGCTGCAGAGCAGTGTCTGTGAATTGCACAACTGTAAAACACACAACACTGGGCTGATGGGCTCCCATTTTTCAGATTAAATTATACAATATTTACATTTCACATGATTAGAAGTTTTAAAAATATTATTTTAAATAAAAATATAATTTTAAATTATAGAAGAGAATAAAAATATAAACACTGCTTCTTGAAACCTTTACATTTCCCCATTTTATCTCTTATTTTTTATTTCTTCGAACTCTATAGTAGATGGCTTCGACTAAACCTAAATTTATATTCATTTTATAAACATGTAAGTATTAATTCCGCACATACACATACCATCTCGTCGCAAACTTGCTAATTCCTGGCTGCTTAACCATTTATAAAAGTAAATTGTATTTATAGTTTTAGAAAATTATCAAAGTCATGGATTAAGAGTTACCAAGCCAATTATGATATTTATATTTTTACTTGAAACATAAATTTATCGATATAACTTGTCGAAAAATGTTAAAACAACTCCGGCTAAAAATATTAATCATAAGCCCTGATTTTGAAGTCACGGCATGCATGTTCCACGGGAGCCGGCTCCCCTGGTGCGAACGCACCATGGTGTAGATTTTTTTGCGGCCCAGATCTCGCCACGTCAGCGATTACGGATCACGAAACATCAGATAAAATTTTCGTTCGCTTATTTGACCTATTTTAAGCTGTTTTTAAGAAAAACTTTGAACTACAAAGTTGTAAATTTTGATGCGATCTACAATTTTGTAGTTGAAACTTTTTTCAAAAAATGCCAAACGGTATGCCAAAAAGATAATCTAAATTTGGATTATCTTTTTGGCATAACGTTTGGCATTTTTTGAAAAAAGTTTCAACTACAAAGTTGTAGATCGCATCAAAATCTACAACTTTGTAGTTCATAGTTTTTCTTAAAAATACCTAAAAATAGATCAAATAAGTGAACGAAAATTTTATCTGATATTTCGTGATCCGTAATCGCTGACGTGGCGAGATCTGGGCCGCCGGATTTCCTACACCCTGGTGCGTTCGCACCAGGGGAGCCGGCTCCTGTTCCACGCCCTTCAAGATTTCATTAACGTAGGAATATATTATATATATATATATATATATATATAAATTTATATACATATATTACATCCCACTGTTTTTCTCTTTCTTGCTTTTCTCATACTCCACAGAAATGATGGTGGGTGCTTCAACTATATATTAATATTAAAGAAAGCAAAGTACATATTGTGATTGTGAGATCTCTATTTTATATCTTACTTCTGCTTCCTTCTTTGCTTTTAATCTCTCAATTTGCTCCCCATTTTCCATCTTTTTCTGTAACAAGAAAGCTCAGAAACCATGTTCGATCTTAACAAAACATCGTGGGTGGAAGAAGAAGAATTAGAAGAACGAGAACAAGAGCAGCATCAGAATACTACTTCTGCAGGCTCCATCGAGGAGAGCTCTATGTCGTCGGCGGTGATCGTCGGAGCTCCGGTGGTCGTCGCTGGTTGCGACGAGAGCAGCGGTTTCTCCGCCGAGAGCGAAGCGGTTATCCACCAGTTCTTCCCTGCAGCCGTTGAGCTCCGGGGCCCACCACCGTCGCTACCGCTGCCTACGGCGGCTCCGCCGGCGGCGAAGAGGACGCGGCGGGGCCCGCGGTCACGGAGCTCGCAGTATCGTGGAGTCACGTTTTACCGGCGGACTGGACGGTGGGAATCCCATATATGGTAAGTCTTTCGTAGATTTGTGATTTGGTTTGCTTTTTTGCCATAAATGGAAACAAATAGTGGTTTCTTTTTTCTTTTTTTTTTGGGAATTATATTCTTCCACATTTTTTTATGAATTTAATCTCGGATTATTTATTTATCAAACAGGGACTGTGGCAAGCAGGTCTATTTGGGTATGTACTTTTTTTTGTTGGCAATTAATTTGTTTTTCAATAAATAGTAAAATTAATCCTTGTTTATGTGTTTTGCAGGTGGATTTGATACTGCTCATGCAGCTGCAAGGTGATTTTTAAAAAAAAAAAAAAAATTTAATTTATATTTTTGTTATTTGGATAATGAAATACTGTAATAAACTTTTGCGATTGAATCTCCGTCAGGGCTTATGATCAGGCGGCGATCAAATTCCGGGGAGTAGATGCAGACATAAACTTCAGCTTGGAAGATTACAAGGAGGATCTGAAGCAGGTAAAGCAAGATTATTGCTTAAAAATTGTTCATCTTTTGTTGTAATATATGTATTCAAATTTCATTTATTCGACAAATTTTTATCGATTTTCGATTAGATGGAAGGTCTTACAAAGGAGGAATTTATTCATACACTCCGGCGGCAGACCGCCGGCTCTCCGAAAGGAAGCCCGAAATTCAGAGGAGTAACACTTCACAAGTGTGGAAGATGGGAAGCAAAAATCGGCCAATTTCCGGGGAAAAAGTAACTCTTTTAGTTAAAAAAAGAAAATATTTTTTTTTCTTTGGATTCCTTGATCGAATTACTTAGAGTCGCTAATATGTAATTTATGATTACAAATTGCTTATTTACAGGAATTACTGAGCTCTAAAAATTTGATATTGTTCGACAGATATGTATATCTGGGACTATTTGATACCGAAGAGGAAGCAGCAAGGTCTCTTGCTATGCTCTTAGCTTTGCATTATCAGAATTTTTTAAATAATATTTAAAATTCTTGAATTAATTTATTTAAGGGCACATCATCGAGCTGCGACCGAGTTCATTGGGCAAGAAGCAGCTACAAAATACTATCCTAGGCTATACGAAGGCGAGGCCAAGTCATTCGGTCAGTGTTTATATAACAAATTGTCACATAATACTGCGTAAATCGAACTTTCTGTCGCTCGAAAGTGTACGATGTGATGCTCAAAGTAAATTTGGTTAATTTTGGGAGAAATTTGTGGTGCTCTAGGCGATATTTTCCCTATTAGAGCTAGACTTCGTTAAGCTCAATTGTTTGATCGAACAATTTTACAGGCGACCACGATCTAGACCTCTGTCTAGGCAATTCAGGATCGACGAAGAACAAAAAACTCCAATCGAACGAGAATTGGAACAATGGATTCATGGGGGTAAATTGCATTTTTTTTCCTCATTTTCGTTGCGGTTATTTTCATTTAGCTTGTGATATCATTGTAGTTTTTTTCCAGCTGAAGTTAGAAGAATCAGAAACTAAATCGAACTTCATTCACGGGAATATGTACGAAGGCTCCACCCACGTGTATCCTCCATTAATGTTTAGGAGCAACAATACCGGTATTCCGTTGCTGCAGTTCCTACCGACGGCACATCAACAAGTGAGTCTCGGTTCGGTTCATAGTTGTAATAAACCTATTCTCTTTAGGGCGATGCTACGCTGTCCGACCACTTAACCCAAAGTTGCGTACGAACACATTTTGCGCGCGCCTTGAGATCGGTATTTACCGATCCCAAGGCGCTCCGAAACGCGTTCGGGCGCGATTTCGGGCGAGGGGGTCGAGCAGCGCAGCATTTTCCTTCTCTTTAATGCTTTAGCTTATAGACTCGCTCTCTTTGGTATTCTCTCTTTTTATTGCTTACCGGTTGTGTATCCCTGCATATTTCGCGCGTGCTCGGCTGTGATATTGCGGTACTCGTATGCTTTGTTGACCTTTTTTTTGGTGTTTGCATGCTCTTGTGCTTGGTTGTAAATTTTTCAGGCCGAGGGTCCTAACGAAAATAGTTTCTCTCGGAACATAGCTACGTATATCTTATTCTCCGTGCGTATTTTTGTCACTTTCATGTATCATCGATGTGAATCAAACACAAACCACATCACGTCTAGATGCTTGCGTGCGCAAGGCGGGGCGGGCCGGCCTGCGGCCTCTGGGCAGCCCGTGCTGGCATATATATTTTTTTTAAAAAAAATTCGGCCGGCTCGGCTCTGCGGGCCGCCGGCCGAGCCAAGCCGGTGTAACTAGGGGGGCAGGCCGAGCCGGGCCGCCGCCGCGGGCAGCCCGCATCAAAACCGTGCGGGCCCTACTAGATGCATGTGGGATAGACGACTTGGATTCGTATATTTATATGTTTTCTGATCGAATCGCAATTCAGATGGAGCAGTATTCAAACAACAAAAATGGATGCGGGCATCGTCCGATGCAGATGTTCGCGACCACGACTGCAGCATCATCACGATTCCTGCCGCAGATAGTCGAAGGACAGTCTGCTATCGGGTTGCAGAACGGGTTTTTCAATCTCCTGGGGCCATCCTGAAGCAAATCAATTATAGTCTACAGAATATATCTCATTTGTAACCGATACGTCGTGGGGCTTCATTGCTCTTCTCATATAAGCAAGCTGCCCGAGAATGATCCCAAATTCTTCTTCGCACGATCTCACCAAGATATCGATCAAGTTGAGTTCGAATATCGGTATTTTCTTTCGAACGGCACATAGTTCGATCCATTCCTGATTTTCGGAGACTTTCTGCGGCAGTTTACTCGGTATTTCTGTCTGTGCATTGATCTTCAGAAGGAATGCCAGATCACAGGTACTAGCAGGGAGAAAACATGGAAGTCACTTCCTTTGATTTCATTACCATTTTCAAACAAGGATTCGTTAAAAGTATTCTGTAATTGCTTGTAGTCATGACGTCGGTTAGAACATGATGTATCGGCCGACGATGAATTTGCTTGTTCATTTTCGAATTGCGAGATGGAAGTGTTGTGTGTTTTATTTTCGAATTGCGAGATGGAAGTGCTGGTAATTACTTGCGCAAAATTATAGTTTTAACAGGCAATAAAATTCTGTATTGTGTTTTTGAATCTTGGGATAGGTGTTTGATACCTCGATATGGTTTCTTTCCATTTCAAATTTTTTGATGATCAGTTTAATTCATCCAAATTTGATGGTTATATTAAAAGAGATCTATAAAAGTAAGTTATTTTATTTTTTGGTAACTATTTAGTTGATTCTCTCTACATTTTTTTTATCTAATTCTATTTTTTTAACCAACCAGTGCTGACCTAGTTGGTTAGCGGAGGTCGGTGTTGAGAGAAGATCAAAGGCATATTCTTCATAAAAAATAGGTCCGAAATTCGAATTTCAACGATATCTGGTTGGAAGGATCTACCGTTTGTCACTTTTTACCTTATATATATATATATTCTCAAAAATGCAGGATACTCAATTGACTATCCTGCTAGAGCCGCCACTGCCAGCAGCGACGTGGGCCACGAGGGAGATGGTGAGGAATAGAGAGACGAACTCCACTGTTGCTGTATGTTGATGTTGCAGGCAATACTGGGATATAATAAGTTGTTTATATAGAGAAAAATAAGAAACAATCTTATTATTTTCTTAATTTTCTTTTCTTTTTTTATATTGCCGTGTTTTAACTGGATTGTCGAAAAAACGAAGAGACTTCTCTGGTGAAGGTTTGTGAGTGGACTTCAAGTCAACACTTTCTCTTAACGTGGAATTGACTTCATTTTCTTCTTTTTTATTTCTTTCTTTTTTCTCCTCTTTTTTTTTTTTTTTTTGGATTCTGCATACTAGTCTTGGTATAGCACAAGGCCTGGTTTGCCATGTGTCAATTGAAAAGATCCCGGGTACTTTCACGAGAAGGACTGAGGCTACTTGTGAGGATCTCGGATTAATACGAACTGCTGGTCAGAGGCCGAGGTTTCCAAACAAGCAGACAGTTCTGATACATGAATCGATCAATAGTGCAACCAACGCGAGAATGTGGATGGCACGCGGCGCACAACCCATTCTCACAAAAACGTGGGGCGCCACGTGACGAGTTGAGAACAAGTTGATCGTTGCAACCCACAATTCCGCCTGCTTCACTATCTCGAGCATGACCGCAGCAGCCTGCGAGCAAAGTATAAATAGTTGCTATGACAGACAGCATACTGGATGTCAACATTTAAGATTTTTCTGAGAGTATGAAATAAGTGGATCTAGCGGTTCTGTTGACGAGTACAAGTACTCTTAAAAGAATATAATATCATTTTCAATTCGCATATCCTACAATAGACAAATAAAAATGTAGGAGCCCACTCCACTTTTTACGTAGCGGCCTATCCATCTGGAAATATATTAATGTCCAAATTATTTAAAGGTCGAACTAATTATTATGGAATTTTTTATTATTATTGTAAAAGAAAAAAGAAATTGGTGACTGAAATGAGGTAACGTAAAGTTGGAGAGCTTATTGATGTTCAGTGAAACTGGTTAATTCTCATATTATCAAGTGAAAAATAAATGTATGTCAACAAAAACTCAAGAAGCTTGTCAAAAGGTATAGACTAGAAAACTAAGGCCAGATATAGGCAAGAGTATAGGCCAAAAAATAAACACGAACAAAAACGACAAATTGAAGAGAAAGTGTAGTTGCAGATGATCTATGCTAGCAATTGTTGAAGAGAGGCAGGAACAGCTATGTTGTTGAGTAGCGGAAGATTAAATTATTTGAAATCCGTTGTAAGCAGCAAAAACTTTGAAAACTCGCTAAGGTTATATAACTCGATGCTGAAGTCCAACCATCGAATAAAAGTTGTATGATAGCGAAAGTTGGAGTCCCGCCCACGACCATAACATAAAAACAGCTACGGACGAGTGTAATGGAGTACCCTTAAGAAGTAATTTTATTTCTTATTTGCTCTGATAATTTTATTGATATATAAGTTACAGTACAATAGGAAGACATGGTTTTAATTTATAGAATTACATAACTTATTAATTATGACTTTTCAACACTTGCCCCTGAAGACGTTTTATAGACTAGTTTAGGGGTTCCTAGCATTGCTGAATTAGTAGATGCGACGGCAGATGGTCAAGCCATCGCCTATGGGAAGCTGGCAGATCTGGACGCGTGGGTCCGCGGCGAGGGCCTTATTGATCTCAATAACGAAAGGGAGGTAGTGTCTGATGGCGTCTTCGAGCTGCTCGTCGGGCGGAGCCACCATGGATCCTCTCCATAGCGTATTGTCATAGGCAATGACTCCCCCTATCTTCACCAACTCCAGCAACCTCTTGTGGTAGTTAAGGTAGTTATTCTTGTCGGCGTCAACGAAGACAAAGTCAAACAACCCTCTGTTCTTCTCCTGAAAATTAAAAAAAAAAAGTCCTAAGGTAACTTTAGTAGATGGCATTTAGAGATGAGAATCTCTAAGGATAACTCTAACTTCACCTCTACAAGTTAGAGTTATAATCTATATGTCTCACAAGTTTGAGATCATGATTCAATCGATCGATGACATTTATGACATCACTTCTGCAGGTGAAGTTAGAGTTTTATTTAGAGGTTTTTGCATATCAGTCCTCTTAGGTTTCGAACATAACAAATCAGTACTTGAAAATATGTTTCCGTGGGCTGATTTGCTTGGCTCCCAAAATAGGAGGGCTGATATGCAATTTACCGTTATATTTAGAGGTACGAATTCGAGTAGACCTACATTGTTGAGTAACTCATCGAGGACGGGAAGGGCAGGGCCCTCGCGGAAATCAATCTTGTGGGCGACGCCAGCACTCTGGATAACCGGCAGTCCGATGTTGTAGTACTCCCTGTTGATGTCCATGGCGATGATCTATGTATCAAGTCGAATAGACCGTTGTAAAATTTGCGACTTTATAGGCGAGGATATATAGCTTTGTATTAGTGTACATACTTTACCGTTGTCGGGTATGGAGAGTGCCGTGGCGAGGAGAGAATAGCCGGTGTAGACACCGATCTCAATGGTGTTCTTCGCGCCGATGAGTTTTAGCAGGATGCTCAAGAATTGCCCGCCATCGGCCCTCGTTTGCATAACACTCCTAAACCAAGCTAAAATTCAACCTTTTTTTTCAAAAAAAAAAAACACACCTAATTTCACTATATATATTTTAAAAAAAAATAAAATAAATACCATGGGTGCTTAGCTGTGATGTCCCGCAACTCCTTGAGATATTCCGGCTCTCTCGGGTACACGCTCGTCTCTAATATATACTACAAAAGTGTCACAAAAAAGGCTTGATACGAATAATGTCTCCCAAAGTCGCATAATTTATTATATTTTTTATATAATCCGGCGCAGTAGTACTGGTATGATCGAATACTCACCTTATAGAGATCATCGTTCTTGAGGAGGTGATCTAATTTCTGGTCGCCGTCGCCGTTTTGCGCGCCGACAACATCAACAGTAGGATTCATGGTTCTTCTTCTATGTTTTGTGATTTTTCTTCCTCTAGGAGTTTATATTCTATAAGGCTAAATAAATATATTTATGGGAATGAGTCCAACTTCGATGAACAACTAACTAAACATGTTGATATAGTCAATACCTAACTTGATGCAGTTGTGGTCCATAGATACCTAACTCGATCAGTTAACTTTGTCAAATAAGTCATACTCGAGTTGGACCGGCAATGAGGCTCCCCCTTTTAGTATCTTAGACCATAATTATGCTCGGGAAAGTTACATATCAGCCCCTGCATCAATTGGCGTATTACAAATAAACCTCTAGTTTATAATCCTATCACGTCCTCAAAATAAATAATTTTTCAAAACATAAATATTAATCATTTTTGTTATATTAATAAATTGTTCTAAATATTTATTTTTGTTATATTAATAATTTTTCCAAAATTGTTCTAAATATATGTTATGAGGATTTAATATTTTAACGTGTTAGCAGATTAATTTTTAAACCCATTAAAATTTAAAGTAATTTTTTTAAAAAAAAAATTAAAAGTTATAGAATGTATTTTATTTTATATTAAAAATTATTAAAAGATAGTTATATAATAGCTAAAATACCTCTAACACGACTTTTTATACAGGAGCTAATTTGTAAGGAAGTCAAAATCATGGCTGATTTATAATAACTTTTAAAATGATGGGTTGATATGTATTTTTGCATTTTGGTTTCTAGACTCAGTTGAATATAATATTCTTCTTAAATTTGGAAGTTGATTTCAGATTTATTTATTTATTATTTTTTTTTTAAATTATCATGGAAAATCAGGACGAAATACATAGCAAGCCTCACACCCGCGCTCACCCTCCACGACATACGGTTTTGTCGGTTTAGGGATCAGGGCGGATTCTGTTGGGTTTGCATGTGTGACCGTTAATTTAGTTGCTTAACTGCTCCACCATCCGACCCAATAACATCCCAAAAAATATTTAGAGTTTTATATAAATCAAAACTAGTTTATGAATATTTGAAGTTTATACATCTTTAAAGTTTATAATCAAAACTAGTTTATAAATCCAAAAAATAATGGCTGATACATAACTATTCTTTAAAGTTTTAGCCGAGAAAATAGGTAATAAACTAAACTTGGAAGCCTATGATGATGTAAGTATTGGCTTTGACAAAGAAAAACAACAATATTTGTTTTTTCTATTTCTCAAATTAATCCAACTAACAACATTATAAATTAGTATTCATAAAATAATACAAACTCTAATTTCACATAATATTTATATCACTACACTAAATAAACTACAGCAACTAACACAGTTCGTCCAGAATATTTCATGCACAACGCTATGATACACTATAAATAATACTATGACAGCCACCTGAAACGTTCAGAAGTTTTCGACCAAAAACTGATTTGAACAAATCTTTATCGAGGGCTGAATTGGAAGAATTTGAAAAGCAAGAGCTGATTTATCATTTTTCCTACAAACTTATCTTGATGTTGAATGCTTTAGCCATTATTTGTCAATACGATACCAAAAATCACATCTTGAAGATCGACAGATCGAACATGGGCTTCTATTTTCGTAATAAAATTGTAGATTTGATCGAATAAATATTTCGATGAGATATAAATATGACAAAGAGCATCCACAAGTATGTGGCACTTGAAGAAACAACAAATAATGAAGGTCAATAGTTGGGAGCTTACCCTCTAATTCGATTACATTCGCAGAATCTCAAGAACTCAGAGCAGTTTCTTTACAGATAGGACACAAATTCTTCTGCATTAGCCATTGTTTGATGCAACCACTATGGAAGTCGTGTCCGCAGTCTATCTTCCCCATCTCATCCCCTTCGGCGTATTCTTCCTGCATCATATGAAAACCAACGTTTTTAGCTGCTGAAGAAGATGATCTTTTTTCTTAAACTGGAAAAAAAAAAAGAGTTAACTATGCCATCCTCGATCCCTCGTATCTTTGGATTAGCAGCTGAAACAATTGATATATAACTTACTGACGTCGAGTTAAGACGAAAAATCAATGTGAAACCATATAGTTTGTGTCGAGGTAGAAAACTTACGGTCCAATGTGAGAAAAAAACACCCGAAATAAAGAAGTGGTGTTATTAATCGAAAAAGATAAATACATCGTAGAAAAGCATGTTATTTGGTCCACATCCATAGTATAGGATATAGATTTGAGCCTAAGCAGTCCACATTAATAGCATGGGGTATTGATGTTGAGTTATATAAGGCTTTGGATTCTCCTCTTAGCTTTTTTCTTAACATGTGGTATTAGAACACTATGACAACCAACTAAGATGTGTGGTTAAAAAAAAAAAAAAAAGACTAGGACGTGTGGGCAACAAGTGGTGACGTTGACGTAACATTGTTCATCCGGTACTTGATATAGCGCACAAGCCAACTCACATGGAGTGTGGGTGATGAGGCGGGTATTATAGATTCAACCGGGACTCTATGACTAGTACAGAGCTAGCCTGTGTGGACACTGGCTGCGGAGCGTGGTGTGATAATATGATGCTGTCTATATATGGAATTAACCCACACACATTAAATCCAGCTTATTACCTGACAGATGCAGCAGGGCTCAACTTCTTGAGATGCATCTCCGGTCGGGGATGAGTAACTGTGCTGCTTGAGGGATTTCATGATTTTCTCTTCATTCAATCCTGTGTTCACATTTCCTATACGTTCCTCCAATGCTAATAATTCCTGTAAACGTAACAGTAGATACATCAAGTGCAAGTCGGCGAGATTCTTTCATGAATGAACGAGATATTTTTTTACAAAATACTAATTTTTTTTAAAAAAATGAAAAAGATAGGGAGAGAGAGATGTGGAATATGGACCTCATAAGACATGTTATCGACATCGAGCCGCATGTCTCGATGCCTATCATGCAAATCAGCCGCCCCAAGAAATACAGCACGATCAAAAATGAAAACATCCTGTCCATGCAAAATCAGATCAAGTACAATCTTTTAGGAGAAAGAATGGCATAATTGTTTTCCTTCATTTCATCGGAATATTCAAACAGTGTTTTAAATAGAAGAAAGTAGAACTCATTTTCCAAACAAACTAATTATTTCACATTCCTCGGCAAGATAGTTACGACAACTCCAGTCACATCGAGGGCAAAATACTTGACATTTTGCACACCGTTGAATTTCTGTTTTACAATCAGATTTCTAAAGCATATGAATAGGAACGGGAAACAACAACGGACAAGAGAGTACGTCAGGTGCAACTTGAATGGGATAAATGAGTCCACATTATATCATGCGCTTGAACAAGATTCTCAAGTCAAAGAACGTATTTTCCATAGGGGCTCCTTATTCTTCCAGCAACATGCTATCAAGATGGACTCAAGATCCTTAGAACAAAAGGCTAGTAAACATGCTCTTGATCTACTATTGCAAACAGAAGTTATAACTTTCATCAAATCATTTGCGTTCAACAATAACCGATGTGTGATGTACGATCAGGAACCAGAATTTAGTTATTTAGTTACAGTTGGTGGTCAAATTCATTTGCGTTCAACACAATTTAGCTCCTATTATTGATGGGGGAAATATGAGTTATTAATTACAGTTACTACATCAACTTACTTGGTGACAGAGTAGTCAATTTACAATTTATTGAGGCACAAAAATTTAGCTTATTAGTCAACTCATAATTCTTACTTGACTTTAACATCATCAATGACCCATGCTTATTCTTATCCGGGCAGAAGGTAATCCCGGTGGGCATTGTAAATTGGCACATTCATAACACTCCTCAGAAGATTGGGGCGACTTTTAATAAGAAAGAGAACTAACCTCCAAACGCAAATTATCACCTCTGTGCATAATACTCAGTGCATTATATATATGCTGCATGAAAGGAAACATGTCATGAGAATTCAACAGATCTTTACATCGAGCTACTACTATCTTTCACCACAAGAAGAGAAAGGAAGGGAATCTTCTAAAGATATCAAAATGAACATAAATATTCCTTAAACCAACGTTTAAGGTGCCATGCAGCAACCTTCATGCCGCCCGACATGTGCTGAATCTGTCTATATCCGGCACAGAGACGATTGAAATGGCCAGCCGTCTCGCCCGTGCCGACCGTTCGGGTAGTCCGTGCCGACCGAAACGGTCGGCATGATTTTTTTGTGAAATCTTTGTAACCGCCAACGAATGACGGTCAAATATTTTATCCAAGTGTACCATCATGTTTCTGCATGAATTTTTTTTAAAAAAAGAAAAATTTTGGTAACCGTTCGTGAAGGACGGTCAAATCTTTTATCCAGGAGTACCGCCATGTTTATACATAGATGTGTTTATTTATTATGTCCGAACTGCATAGGGAGTTTATTTATTATTTGGGCGACCTGTGTCTTCCTCCTCGCGTTCGCGAGGAAGACACCCAAAAAATTAAAAAAAAGGATAGAGAGAGAGAGAGAGAGAGAGAGAGAGAGAGAGAGAGAGAGAGAGAGAGAGAGAGAGAGAGAGAGTAGAGAGAGAAAGGGGCGGTGCCGGAACCGGCCGACTCCGGCACGTGCCTGGCGGCACCGCGCATGCCGCCTGGCACGGAAAACCTTGGTTAAATATCTATTCCTTCACATGCAACAGCACATAGCAGATGTGAACAGAATTCGAAAACAAAACAACTTATTCTCCACTTCCCTTTCAAGCCATTTTCTAATATTTTCAAGTTCTTTTTTTTTTCTTAAAAAAAAATTGTCTTCTTTAGTCAATTATCCACATACATATCAGTTAGCCATCATTTATTTGCTACTACGATTTGATAACTGAACAATTAGCACTATTGAGTATATTCAATAGAAATGATTCAGCATAAACCTATTTGTAATTAGCAACTATAATATACTCATTCATCTTCTCTTTATCAATTTCATTGCCAATGTGTTGAAGACTTTATCCATTTTGCTTACAACCAATATTAGGCTCAGGTATGTTAAAAATTCAAATGCAATCTATTTTGGACAAATTACTGTTAGCTCCACCAACAATTCACCTTAAAAAAATCTCCCTCAACACTCTAATTCATAGATCCTGACACTTTAATTCACGGATTTTGATACTCGTACTTGCATAGGTAGCAAATTATAATGGTGAACATGTTGGAGAACCGTAATTTCCCTATGTATTTTGTTCTTTACCAACTAGATTAGTCTAGATGTATACTCTTTTCCTTCAACTATCCCAATTTCTACTTCTTAATCTTCAACTCCCCCATCTCATGATCACGTGGCACGTATCTATCTCCTAATGTCCAACACCTTATGACCAAGCGCAGTCACCAAAAAAAAAAAAAAAAAAAAACTGAATAGGTTGGTTTTGCCTATAAGCAAGGAAGTTGATTTGCTAGAATTCATTGAACTGGAATGGCCGGGAGAAATACAGTCACTTAATTCCTCTATTTAGGTAATTAGCACTGGTTGATTTCTCCTACCATCTTCTTCCTTAACTAATTTTTCTGAGCTCCTATGTGCAGTTTCTTTGAACAGCTACAAAGTTTCCACCTAACATATTAAATATTAGCTAACATATCCATAAGTCTATCAAAGTGGAGGTAACTAAGATATACTAACTTCTGATAAAGCTACAATCAACAAGATTTCATGTGTCTTAATAATATAGCAAGTTTGCTTTAAAGGGAAACGTGATGCAATCTAATTTTCTAGTAACAAGGTTCTGCCAGTTGAAGCATAACAAAATTATGATAACCAAGATGAAACCGTTAAATCGCTATTTCTTTCAGAAAAACATTAAAAAGAGAGTTTCCATCTTCCTCATGACCTATTAGTATTATGTGGGGATCTATTCACCAGCAAAACCTGCTCTAAGCCAGCTATAAAACTTACATGCTTACTACTAACAGGTCAACTTGTAAACGACGATAATGGACCTTTTGTTTTTTCAAGCAACAGAATTGTATCTAATCCCAAGCACAAATTCTATGCTACACTTATAGCATGCAAAGAAAAGGTAAAGTAGCAAAATATGTACCTCAGACAATATCCTACGTCTGCCCGCCAAAGTCCTAAATGGCAAAGGAGGACCTTGAGCACTATCATTTTGTCTATGCATTGCAGCTCCTAATCTCAATGCATTTTGGTGTTGATTACGTTGGCCAACTCCTGGCTGACGGCCAATCTCAGTGGAAGAAGAATGACTAGGCTGGTGCAAAGGAAATTCAGAGCTACTAGATGGAAACAAGGACCTTCGAGCAAGCTCAGATGCTCGTTGACGATGACGGGAGAGGGAATTTTGTTGTGGGGCCCATGTGGTTCCATGTGATGGATGAAAAGCTATATTGCTGCTGGGAGTGGGAGTAGTTCGCAAGGACGTATCTAAAATCCGCCCTACATTGATGTTTTCACTAGACCGGTTTAGAGCTCTTTGATTTACTGGTGGCCTCATTTCACCTGCAGGAACATATAAGGCATGCTCTGAGACATTATTTATCAGCATGCCTCTTGAAACAGATGAATTTTCTGCCGCTGGCACTGATGAACTCGAGGAGCTTCCTACGCTTGACCTAAAGCCACCATTCCACGGTAAAGGTTGCACATTTTCAGGTAAACCGGGAATAACTGGCAAAGGAGGCTGAGGATATGAAATAGAACCACCGACCATCGGACTAGAACCAACTGAATGATTAAATGGACAAATGGAGAGTACTGCTGAGAAGACCCCCAAAGATTAGAGTGTCCACTGCTGCTTCCTGGAGCCCAAATATTCAAGGATGTTATTTCATGTTGACGGGTCGGGTTGACCCTGATTCTAAAATTCCTGTTGGAGCTTTCCGCACTTCCTGATACATTTATAGAAGGTTCGTAGTCTGACTTTATAACACCCCTACTAGCTCCAGCATTAAGCTGCTCTTCCGGGTAATAAACCTAGATGACGGCAAGATGAACGAGATATACCTGTATTAGAAGCAGGGGTTTGAGATGTGCTGGCATTTCCACTAGCTGAAGACTGTCCAGGAAATCCTTCAACATTTTTCCTCTTACAGGATAACCTACGAGCATTATGAGAACCCTCCAACCTAACATCACCGTCTCTAAACATAATCCAGAATTTCCAAAAGAACTATCAAATATTCTCGAAGAGCCACTTGATGAAGGAATATCGTCCGGCTGGAGAAATCCTGAACCACAAGGTTGGCACAAACCAGTCTCTCGTACCTGAGTACTCATATGAGCTTTCCCATAGTTACTATGATACGAGCTTTGTGGAACATCGTAATTATTATTGTTTAAATTCATGATGCCCAAGGAAAGCATATTAGCTGCTTCACATCGCCCTTCGGCCGCCCTTTGTTCACCAACACTTATTGTGAGAGAAGACGACCAGCCGTGTCCCATTTTGGTCTCATCATGACTGTTATGACTATATGATTGTCCAGAAGAGCAACTTCCACCTGAGTTCCAGAGGTTTAAAGCCAAATTTTCTTCAGCAGCCGCATTAACATATGGCATAGTTGAATTATTAGGAGGTACCGTATACGAAGGAATGTTACGAGTCTCTATAGGATCGATGAGCATGTTATTCCAAAAAGTATCTTGTTCGATACTAGAACTTATAGGACCAGGCGCATGGTCGAATTCAAGTGTATCTGGAAGTGATTCAATGCCTGTCCTTTGCCCTTGCATTACCAACAGCTTTAGCTTCCCTTAAAAATTATAGAAGTATGAGATACTTGAAAATACGAATCGAGAAAAAAATCAGTCAGGACTTCAAGAAAAAGCTAGAAACTATTACTTAAAAAAAAAAAAAGAAAAACAAATAGACAAACACGCATCTATAAAACATCTGTCAGAAAAAAAAAAAAACAAATGATATGAACATCAAAATCGCTTCAATTTCATCAAAAGAGTCCTACAAAACAATTAAACTATTTATGCTTTCAAAAATTCCAATAAACTACCCCGTTGCATTATAGAAATTATGCTCAATGACCAGCTATCTATCCAAAATGCATGTTATTGGATTTAGATAAAGCAACCTTTCTAGTAAAACATTATACTTCTATGCATTTTGTTTCTTTATAATATGAGAAAGGCAACATTGTTAATCACTATTAGCCTTTATGAAAAGACAACAATTGTAATCACTATTAGCCTGTATGATACGGATCAAACATGTTAGTTTTTGTGACCCACATGATGCAAATATAATTCTATCCTATATCGTGACAATTATCTGATATTTCACCAACAATACTCATTAACTATATCTTAACATCTGGAAGTGGTTGGTGTGCCCTCTAGGTTATAAACGCATCCGACATCGCCTATTTACGCAATCAGTGACTAAAGGTCCACGACATTTTACTGTAATGAGAGGAAATTTACTGCATGATAAAACAGTAAAACACACAATTTATAGCAATACAAATATTATCAAGCACTAAAAACAATTTTACCATAAAAAATCATCTAGTGATCAAACTCTTCATCAAGTTAGAAACCAGATATCAAGAAAAAAAAATTAAAAAAATATATATATGATCGAAGCACAATGATCAGATCTATCAGGGACTACCTGCAAGATTACAGAAAACTAGCCGATCGGAAGAGGTGGGAGATGAAATCAAAGCACAAAGATGGAGATTATTGTTGTGTTTATTCAAAAACTTTCGATAATTTCAACATTATTCAGGGAAGAAGAAGAAAAGTCGAAGAGACGGCTGAGGGAATCGGAAAGGCGACGCCTTTCTTTGGATGAGCTCACCGCATACCATATTCCTGCGGGAATTAATTAAGGAGGGATATGGCAGTAGGCATCTAGACAAGCGGAAATATTTGCATATATTATCGAGGGGTAATAATATCTGGGTATACCTTTTGCAGATTTTCAAACTCATAACAATATATATATATATATATATATATATATATATATATATATATATTATGTGTCTTGTAATTATATTTCACAAATTTGTCGCAGGGCACAGTAGCGTGATGCGGGAACCAACGGTGCTGATTTTGTCATGCCGGCATCTTTGTGTTTGTGTTGTGTGTTCGTCGGAAATGGATTTCTACCCCGTCTGCATATTATTTGGTAGAATGTTTATTTGCTTGTTAAATTACCTTAATTTTTCGATCGCCACAGCAACTGTTGAAAAAACATTCCCTGCAAAAAAAATATGTAAAGAATGATTTACGAAATGAATATCTATTTTTTTTTTAATGATTTGCTCACTTACATAGAAGATGTATTTGAGAGCATACCGAATGATGCTATCATAGATCTATTTCAAAATATAAAGACCCGTAGAGGACAATTGTATGTCATGTATTTATATCTACGTAAGGTATGATAATTACGACATCATGTAACAATATAATATTCTACTTTTTAATATCAAACAATTGTATTTTTTGTTGTTCTCTCACTAGACAAATTTGTATGACATGTGTGTTTGACTACCTTGCCAAAAATTTCTGAATCCCCCGCTGCTAAGTAGCAGTTTTTATCACTATGTCAGGTTCTCCATTGTAAGTATATATATATATATATATATATATATATATATATATATATATATATATATATATATATATATATATATATATATATAGAGAGAGAGAGAGAGAGAGAGAGAGAGAGAGAGAGCAGGTTAAGGACATTTGGCCGACCAAAGGTGTGGAATGCAACTTTCCCCACCTTTGGACTTTGCGTTCTAAACAATGGCATTAGTCATGGTCTGTTCTTCATGGTTATCTTTATTTATTCTTCATAACCAAATATATAATGTCTTTTGATAATCTCGAAATATAGATTGAATATATCTTCATTTTTTTATTATTTTATGTATATGTATGACAGATACAAACTTATCTTTATTGATAAAATCACTAGTCTCTTTAAAGAAATATTAGAATAAATCCATAACTTGTCTCAGCTCACATCGAGCCAACCAACATTGATAATCGTCATCTTTTTTTTCTTTTTTTTAAAGATGTTCCTAGCAACTTTTTCATCTTAAAAATAGTCAAACTTAGGATTGTATCAAGGAAAAAAAAAAAGCGAAAATTTCGCCATAATTAGTCAGTTTTAGAACATAAATTATAATGTCAAAAAAAAAAAAATCACGATTTTTCGTAAAAGAAATTAGTTATAGTTGAGAAGTGGATATTTTCAAAATATTTTAATTATAACAAATGACTAATATGAATAGTACCATATCAGCTATAATTTTCTTAGAATTAAAATGATTTTAAAGAATAGCATTTCGCTCAGTTATATACAAATAAAATATCTATAATTATTTAATAATTAAATTAAATTTAAATTATATACGATAGTTATATAAATGTTATATGATTTATATTATGTAGAAAGTTATCAAATCACTCATTTTTTCTCTCCTACATATCATCTATATGATTTTCATATCAGATTCATTTTATTTATATATTGGCCTCTCTAGCTTTCTTTAAAATCTAATTTTTATTATCTTCAGAAAAATACGATATGCAATAGATCGGTATAATTGAAAAAATTAAAAATATTTTATAATTACAAAAAATTAAAGAAATTATAAATTTTAAAATATTTTTAATTATTTTTGTATATACGTCGGTGAGTCGTCCGTGATGCAGAAGTTCTAGATCAAAATATACGGTATGTATTTTAATATGGATGCCCTTTACCAATATTACCAGTTACAACTCACAAATAAGTTGAAAATAGATAAGTTAGAAATCAACTCGGTTCAATATTAAGCCCAACGCCAAAAATCGTAACGTGGGCCTAACAAATGGCCCAACATATTTATTTGAAATACAAAAAAATATGCATGCTCTTTACTTTAGATTTAAAAATGGGCCTAAGAAATTAATGTGGATGCTTTATTATTTTTTGTTGACCATAATGTGATTGATAATAATAAAATAATTAAAAAATACTAAAAAGTTTGCTTAGGTGTGAAAATGGTAGGTGTTGAATGGAGTTAAATTTATATGTTATGAAGCTTGATTAAGCAACCTACCGATATCTACTTGTTAATTGAGGAATATATTTTTCATACGATATTTTAATAAAATGCCATCAGTAGCATATGAGGAGAACTCAAATATCTTTTCAATAATATATAGTTTAAGTTGATAGAAGTTCTAAATACAGTACTCTAGTGTTTACATCATAATTTTCTAAAATCTTGACAGTACTTTAGTATTTATATCATAATTTTCTGTAGAAGTTCTAAATGCAGTAAAAACTAATTTCTTATAAAAATAGACTCAAAGAGCTTTCAAACGGTATACAATTCGTCAAAATAGATAATAAATAAGATGTAACGCGCCGAATGAAGTCAACTAAAATTAAGCTGAAATTGTATTACATATTTGAATTTCAGTCGACCGAAAATTCAACTCTATCAACCGATAATCTAAGAAGGACTAGTCGTTGGAAGTGTCTATATATACGAAATGGCTTAAACGGAACAATAACTCAAACCACTCATTGGAAGTCATTTCTAAAATTCAAAATCACTTCACCCATATAATTATTATTAAACTTACATTTGTATATCTTAAGTTCTTACCTCATATCTTTTCCTTCTAAATTCAGATTATTTCAGATATTGTATTTAAAATTTTTATTTTGTTTGAAAGATTATAACAAGAACTCTACTTGCGGTAAAAATAGAGAGAGACGGGTTGCATGGCGAGCCGCAAAAACTAATATATAATAGTTTGATAGATACATGTAAATCTTATTGCTCTAATGGATTAAATAAAGTTCCGGTGTTCCCCTCTTTTGACCAAAAAAAGAGAGAAAGTTTTAGTGTTATCTCTTTACTTTTATTTTATATGTTCACTAATCCATATATAAAATTTAGTTAAATATATATTATAGGTATAGATGTTTTAATTTGATTGTGCTTAATTATCAAAATAACCTTAATTATTTTTAATTATCCAATTTATTTTCCTTATTAGAACCACCGACCCAACATTTTTCTTTTTGAGAAATTCTAGAATTATAAAGTTGGCTATTAGTAGTGTTTACAATTTCCTACTTCAAAATTGGTGAAAATGTCGAAAATTGCGTATAATCTACCTCCAAAAATACAAAATTAAAACGATCATTAATCTCAATCTATGACACCTTGATTTGAAACCCAAATCGCAATCGCTGCGGTCATTTCTTCCTTTCTTCAGTTAGTATTTGGTGATTAAAAGTTTTTTTTTTTTTCAAATTTTTTATCTTGCCATCGTATTCAATTTCTAACCTATATTTTGATCGAATATTGAGCTATAAACTGGCAAACCCTCTACCAAAATAAATTTTGATTGGTTTATCTAAATTTTTTGTTAAAATCAAATTTGATTGGTTTATCTAAATTTCTTATGCTATTGTTTGGATAGAGTTTTATAAAATCTGTCTTTCTAAAGATTATTTGCACTAGGACAACATAATTGAAAATATTTTTGACATATATATATATATATATATATATATATATATATATATAATATATATATATATATATTATATATATATATATATATTATAATATATATATATAATATATATATTATATATATAAAAGTTATGATAAATAACTAATCTTAGCTGTAATGTACAAAAGATATAAGATAGCTCATTTTGTGATGTTGTAATCAAGATTTATGATGTGTGCCGTATTTCGATAAATTCCAAACTGTAGATATACTAAGCGTGCTGATAGTACCGTATACCGATATATATTTGGTTATTATTTTTTTAAAAAATAAAATTTAAAAAATTTTAAAATAATATTTTTCTGCACGTATTTACGGAAAAAAAACAACATATTTACGGGAAAAATTTAAAAATGGCTCTTGGGACACTAATATTTTAATCACTTGCACCCCAATATTTTGCCCATACTTTCGTCGAGTACATATATAGAAGATGATAATTAAAATTAAAAAAAAAAAAAAACACATAACAACAACTACTATTTTCACCAGGATATTTTGCCTATATTTCAAGCACATCGCATACACAAAAGATATATATATATATATATATATATAAACAAGACTTGAATTTTTCTTAGAAAATAGCCTTCAATGAGATATAACTGCTTAAATCCTGCCCTCATCGAATCCATCATCCAGACAGGACTTATAATTGGATTGTTGTTCGTAGTTGACTTTTTTTCTGCAAAGCAAATTAAAATAACTCATTAAAAGATACTAGATTATCAAATCTAAATGTATCTTGTACTGCATGGACATAATTACAGACAGAAAATTATATCCCGCGACGAACATCTAGATGTCATTATCCTATATATAATGGTGGCATTAACTAAATTTTGACATATAATACTTACTAGTCATGCTAATTTTTTTTTAATTAAAAAATCACTCAAAAAGTTTGAATTAAAGTAAAATTTATGTAAATAACGAATATTTAGAATTTTTTAGCGGTTTTAAAGTTTAAAAGTTGATATGTCTAGTCCACACCGCATGTTAAAAATTGTTTAGTACTATCATATTATGTAGGATGATGACCTGTCGGAGATGGTTATCGAAAATAATTACTTGTTAATGTTCACCAAACGTGGACATGAGAAACATCCAGAGTTATTAATGCTAGAACTACCAAATTTCTCCCAAATTTTTTACTCAAAATTGTTCCATTATTATGAGGATAAATATATTTTGAGACAAAACTCGGGAGCTTTTCAAAAAAAAAAATATCACAAAGAAGGAGAGTGAGAGAGAGAGAGAGCGAGAACAACGATGATAATGAGGAAATGATAGTGACTCTTAAGGATGAACGAAAAACCTCACAAGAAATTCATCAGATCTAGTAACAGATCATAGGAGGAGCGGTAGAGGTCAAGAATATTTATTTTTCTTTTCTTCTTTTTAGAGAGAGATTAATGAAGAAGAACAATATCCATGAACAAAGAAATAGAGAGAGAGAGAGAGAGAGAGAGAGAGAGAGATGGATTACTAACCCTTCTTCTCCAGCGTGTAAATTAATAATATATATATAATTGTTAAGCTGATCTGTAGCGAATATCTTCGATCTTGGTCTTGATCCACTTGAAGCTGCTCCTGACGGAGGACTTGACCTTGCCTTCCATGGTGAAGAGATTGTATGCAGCCACCCTTCTCTTCCTCTTCCCCTCCGGATCGTTCTTCCCGCTCGGCCCGTTGAAGCTGTACGAGTTCCCTGTCTCTTCCAACCCAAACCTACGTGAGTAAGAAGATGAGTACTGTGGAAATGACCTGCTCTTCTCCATTACACCTCCTCTCTCTCTCTCTCTCTCTCTCTCTCTCTCTCTCTCTCTCTCTTTTATGTGTGGAGGTCGGCTTTTTAGGGTATTAGAAGAAGAAGAAGAAGATAATAATGGTAAAGGCAAAGTAAAGAGCTCTCTATCAAGAGGATAGATATGATGGAGTTCAATAATTAAGTGGTATAGTAGTAAGATGGATTTTAAAAAATCTTTTTATTATGTGTTTGATTTTTTATATCGATCTCAATTACGTACTTACAAATACTGTACTGGCGGGTACGTCCACGTGTGACTTCTCACATAAGACGGGATACTTCTATGATAGAAATAGCTTCTAGAGATGCTAGGTGAAGATATATATAATTACTTACGGATAAAATCTTAGCTCTTAAAAACATCCAAATTTTCAAAAATAATAAAGTGGTAATTGTCCCGATCGAGGTGTGGGATGACTAGTAAGAGTGTTCGCCACAACGACAGCATAAACCTAAGTTCGAATATCATTGTACCCTCTAATTAATGTCACTAATATTATTTATCTAAGATAAAAACGCGTGCGTTGTCTAACTAATATACTAAAAAAAAAAGTAGTACTTATAAAAGTCGGGCCTCCAACCGCAATAACTTGGTTCATTTTATTTTTTGCTCAATTTTGCCGTTCGACCACTATTTGAACCGAAAATTTTAAAAATAAAAAACTAGTGACCTAACCGGTTCGACCACATGACCTAACCAATAGAACTACTGGTTCGGTTCTAGAAATAATGTTGGATAAATGAGGGTTGGAGATGAGGATACATGAGGATGGACAGAAAAAGATGAAGAAGAATTAAAAAAAAAAAAGATTCGATATTATCTACAATTTTTATAAATATTTATTATTATATAAATATTAAAATTTAAATATAAAAAAAAATTGATATTACTCTACAATTTTTATCTCCTAAATAGATATTTTAAAAATCCAAAAGCTTAAAAACATTTATGGACCAATATGTTAATCTATTAAAATTTTAGAGGCTCAAAATATATATTTAAAAATATTTTATAAAAAATTTAAATACATAAAAATATATTTTAATTTGACTATAATTTATGAATTTAATTTTTTTTAAAATATTTTAGAACTTAAAAAGATAAATTTAAAGTATTGATTTAATTGTAATATGATATTAGAGGGAAGCGCTGATATATAAGCTTCCTGATAGAAGAAAAAATAGCATTATTATATTGAATAAGTGTGGGTGGGGATAAAAAGATGATATGGACTTCTGTTGTGCGAAAAAATGATGCACCCAAATGAGGTGGGGACATCATAAATAAAGTGCCCATCGTGTGATGTTGGCAATGATTTTTTTGGCAAATATCAAAATAGCCCCTAAATTTTTCTATAAGTTTAAATCAAACCCTAAATTCTCTATTTATTGTTTAAACTTTCAAAAAAAAATTCTCCCGATGTTCGTGTTAAAATCATTTTGACCATTGTTTAGCATTTTTTTACAAAAATTTTCAATATAAAAATTATAGATTTTGATGAGATCTACAACTTTAATGTTTAATATTTTTTAAAAAAAATACTTCCAGAAAATTTATTTTTTTAAAATACTTAATGGTTCAAAATTAATCCATTAACCCGTTGAATTTTAGAGTCTTAGAACATCTATTTAGAAATATTTTTTTAAAAATAATTTAAAATAAAAGTTATAGATCTCATCAAAATTTATAACTTTTATATTGAATATTTTGTCAAATAATATTTTTAAATAAGTATTTTAGAATGTCAAAATTAACGAATAAAAATGAGAATCTTATTTGTCAAGTTTGAAAAACTGAAGGGCTGATATGGGAGTCTCCCATGATTTTTTTGTTGAAGTTTAATTACGGCAATTTTTTTTTTAAATTATTGTGGTAAAATTCTTAATGCGAGCATGCTCTTCCGTAGAGATCTCAAATTCAAAAAAAAACTCTCCAAGTCCAGCCGACCGATACTTTGTGGTCCGAGTATAAACTTTCTATAAACGAAAACTCATACCACAATATACTGAAAATTTTTAGAATATTTTAGAAGAAATTTTACTCCACGTAGACTCAAATCTGAATGGTGGCACTCTGAGGCACCACCTATCTAGCTGAGCTAACCGTGCTCAGCAAGATTTTTTTTTTTTTTTTTTTTTTTTTTTTTTTTTTTAAAGAGGAACATATAATTAAGGGGGTAAATTGAATATTGAGTATAATTCTAACTTCTACGCTAATTCTCTGCTAATTTTTTTTAAAAAAAAAACCAATTTCCATGTACTAATGCATGACAATATACCAAGAAATAGTACAATTAAAAAGCATTAATTCGTTGGTTTATGTTCAGATAATTAATGATAAATAATTATTACCTACAACATTAAAGCATTTAAAAAAATTGGTTTATATTTTATTTTAATATAATTTAATTAATAATTAAATAAATTTTTTTTTTTTTGGTAAGTAAGAAGTTTATATTAGCTCAAAACTAAGTATTTACAACTCATTGAGTCCGACACCGGATCTCAATGCTGTGTACAAACCAAGATTATAAAAGTGAAAGAAAATTCAACCTAACAGACAAATTAGGACATCAACTCAAAAGGTAAAATATCAGTAACCGGTTGACAACGAAAATATGATATGCTAGAACCTCTTCAGGTGGTATTCTAGAATTCAAGTTCCTCCTTTATACTTCAACCCATACAGCTAAATAAAGTGTTGCACCTGTGTATGTGTGTCTATTCCAATTTGCAAACTTCATCAATCCAGATTTAATCAGTCATATTCTGATACACCATAGCTTTCACCATTAGCATCTTATAGATAGAATCACAACTCTGTGAATACCGCTCAATACCGCAAACAGTCATAAGACTCTAACATGGCAGCTACTTGTATGAAGTTCATCTCAATTATAGTCATCAGAAGCAGCATAGGAGAGACATCAAGTCATTCTAAGCAATCGCCAAGAGAATAAATCAATTGAAACCCATAGCCACCCATGCATGGCATTGTTGCTACTAGTTTGAAACCAATAAAGGAGGCCACCAGAAGCCATTAGGGCAAGTAAATCAGAACCATTGCAACCAGCCAGAAAGCGGGATAATCATCACCAGATTAACGAGTGCATAGTCCTCTCGCATCTATATGCTATAAATGCAAGAGCCTTTAGAAAACCTCACCGCAGCCACACATTATCCATTTTTCTGAACTTCTTGATCTGCAAATAAATTTACAAACCAGCAGTACCCTATTCCAGGCTGAGAACATTAAGCGCAATATTAACAGTGTTAAAATAGGGTTGGATCAGGTATTCAAAGTCCAAGAAACATAGTAAGTGTGAGGACTATTAAAAGAGAGAATTCCCAGAAGAAAGCATCAAAACTTTAGCTATGACAAATTATCTAAAAGGAGAGCTAAGTCCAAGAGAAAATCACTATCCGGGCTTAGGTACTATCTTATCTTGTATAAAATAATCAGGTAAAAGAAACATAACTCTAATGAGCACCCACATAATCTCCAAAATCCTTTTCGGGGATACAACTATCAGGTTTTATGGGTTCCGAATACTCGGGTCTTTTTCTTTTCTTTTTTAGCCAAGAACCTTCGATACTTTTTAGAAGCACGAAAAAAAAATTCAAACAATACAACGAAACCAACCTAGACAATTTGTCTAGGGCCCACATCAAAACCAAAACCTTTTTGATAGAGTCCACCAGATTTTATAGGAAACTAATACTCGGGTTTTACCAACTAGCCTCAAAAAAGAAGTTTAATCTACCACTATGATATACAAGGGACAGCTCCTTTAGGCACTAGGATGAGCAAATAACTCCTGGACAGAATAATCCTATAGACAAAACATCATAGCCTTAATTAAAATGCCAACTACCAAGGGAAAAGCTCATCTCTTAAGTAGTTTAAAACACTTAGCACAGAGAGGTCGGAACTTAGATATCATCATTTCCAAATATATAAAAAACAGAAACAGGGATAAAGAGCAGGGATAAGTAGATACCCTTACCCTCCACCAGCCTTATTTCCTTAAAGACATCCCACCACATTTGCATTCTTTTCCAATTTTGCAAACCAATATTTCTGCATAAAATCAGTAAACTTCATAAGCCTCATTATAACTTCAGATTTTATTTGCAGAACTACATCCTTCACTGAAAAATTGATATTTTGAAAAGTTTTTAAATTTCTGGCTCTCCAAATATGGTAAAGTGTTGCTGTAAAAGCAACTCTTCTCATTCTAGCTACACTTGTTGATCCCTTTAACTTTTTTATGATCCATAAAGATAAATATTTCCAACTTTGATGAGGAGGATTTAAACCAATCCAGCTACTTATTTCCTGCCAAATTCTGGAAGTGTGGCTGCACATAAAGAAAAGATGATCAATATTTTCCAGATTATGACAAAAGCTACAATTCAGAGGGATAGACAACCCTCTTCTAGCCAGGTAGTCTCTAGTAGAGAGTCTCTCTTTAAAAATAAGCCATGCAAGAAAGCTATGCTTGGGGACACATCTGGAGTCCCAAACAATATGGACCCACTTCACATTTTGATGATTCAAAGCAAGTAAAGAGTTGTAAGCACTAGAGATAGAGAAAGTTTTGCCAGGGGCCCACCGTATTTTATCTTCATTGCTGTTAAGAATGACCTTTGAAAGAGCAAGGTTAAGCTTGGGACAACTATTATACAGATGACTAGGAATTCTCCAGCTACCTCTTCTAAACATATTGCCAACCAAGACATTTCTACTAATCCCCAAAGCATCAATATCACTAGGTGCAAAATAGTCGGACAGAGGACCAATATTTAACCAGTTATCAAACCAAAAACTAGTATCCAAACCATTACCAACATTGATTTTGAAAAGAGCTTTAAACAAGTTCCTAATATTAAGAATTTTCCTCCAGCACCATTCATCAGTAGGTTTGGGAACAACTTGCCAAAAATTTTGGCCTTTAAGGTGAACTGAATGAACCCACTTAACCCACATGCTATCTTGCTTGCTAGCAATGGCCCAAATATGTTTAGAAATAGCAGCTTTATTCCAAAGACTTAAATTTAAGATACCAAGACCACCAACTCTTTTAGGCTTACAAACCTCAGTCCATGCAACAGGAGCAACAAAGGTAGGATTTGAACCAGCCCAGAGGAATTTTCTGCATATTCTCTCAACTTCTTGAATGACTGAGGTGGGTAATATAAAAATACCTGCCCAATAAACTTGCAACGCGAAAATGATGGCTTTTATTAATTGTAGTCTACCTGCATAAGAAAGAGTTTTATCAGCCCAGCCTGTAATTTTTGCAGTGATTCTATCAACCAGAATTTGACAATCAAACTTAGATAGCTTCCCTGTTATTAATGGGACCCCCAAATATCTCACAGGGAGCTTACCTTCTTGAAGTTTAAAAAAGTTAACTAACTCAATTTTAGCTTCCTGTTTGAGTCCCACTAGATAAATTTGACTTTTTTCAAGGTTAGCTTTCAGCCCAGATAGCTTAGAAAAAGCTTGAAACTCATTCATCAAAGCTTGAATTGATTCTTTATTTCCATATGCAAACATCATGAGATCATCTGCAAAACACAAATGTGTAAGTGACAGATTTTTACATTTAGGATGATATTTGAAGAGTTTATTATCAGCTAGGTTGCTCATTTGTCTGGATAAGCCTTCCATAGCTAATACAAATAGATAAGGAGATAAAGGGTCTCCCTGCCTTAAGCCTCTTTTACCCTTGAAATACCCATGCAATTCTCCATTAATAGCTATGGAGAAGAGAGGGTGAGAGATGCAAACCTGTATCCATTGGATAAATTGCAGAGGAAAATTTAGATCCTTTAAAACCTGCCATAAGTATTCCCACTCCAATGTATCAAAAGCCTTTTTAATATCAAGCTTGATGAGGCATCTAGGAGAGATATTTTGTCTATGATAATTCCTGACAAGGCCTTGACAAAGCATTATATTATGTTGGATGAGTCTACCAGGAATAAAAGCACCTTGTGTTGGAGAAATAATATTCTGCATAACAACACTCATTCTGTTTGCTAACACCTTTGTTATACATTTGTATAAGGTATTGCAACACGAGATGGGCCTGTAATCTGCAGGGACATTAGGGTTATCCACCTTTGGAATCAAAGAAATGCTTGTAGAGTTAACTTCAGAAAGCAATTTGCCGCTTGAAAAAAAATCAAGAATAGCATCAGTAACATCGGAGCCCACAGTGTCCCAAGCATCTTTGAAAAAATGGGCATTAAAACCATCAGGGCCAGGACTTTTCTCACTAGCAAGAGAGAACATAGCATGTTTGATTTCAGAGCTCCCAACAGGAGAAGAAAGTTTTAAAGAATCATCAACAGAAATGCATGGACCATTTGTAATAACTTTCAACACCTTTGAAGAGCTATCAATAGTAGTACCAAGAACATCAGTATAGTATTTTAGGAAAACATCAACTACTCCTTGTTTTGAAAAGATTTTATTACCTTGATCATCATAAACTGAGGTAATTCTGTTAGCTAACCTTCTAGCTTTGATACAAGCATGAAAATATTTTGTGTTCATGTCACCCATATGCATCCAAGCTATCTTAGCTTTTTGTTTGAGAAAGCTATTAGCCTTCTCCAAGCAAGAATATAATGGCTCCTGCAAATACCTTCCTCGGTAATGAAAGAATAGTTCAAAGAATCTTTTGAAAGTTTCTTTTGGATCACATCTAAGTTCTTTTTAGAATCCATAAGATTTCTATGCACATCTCCAAAATGTGTCTTGTTCCAATTTTTAAGCTTGTTTTTTACAGTCTTCATTTTTGTGATCAATTGGAACATCTTGGTGCCTGGGACATGTTGAAGCCAAGCCTCTTTAAGAATATCCCTGTAACAAGAATGGCTTGTCCAAGCATTTATAAATTTAAAAGGTTTAGGACCTTTTTGATGCAGATGACCCAAAGAAATCATGCAAGGAGAGTGATCAGAGATACCTGGCGTCATATATTCAATTTCCAAAAAAACATCAATTTCAGCCCAAGCAAGATTACCCAAAGTTCTATCTAATTTGCAACAAATTCTATTCGGTAAATCTTGTTGATTACACCAAGTGTACAGACAGCCTCTGTAAGGAAGATCATTTAAGCTTATTTTTTGAGGCAATCTTGAAAATCAACAATGTCTTTTGTAGAAGGATCATTACCTCCTATTTTCTCATTCTCTTTCAAAATGACATTAAAATCACCAGAGCAAAGCCAAGGAGTGTTTATACCTTTACTGATGTTAGCAAGATCTTCCCAAAGTTGGCTTCTCTGACTACCTGTATTCCACGCATAGACAATAGTGAGAAAACAGCTAAAGAAATTTTCTTTAGAACTTACCTTACAGTGAATGAACTGATCAGAACAAAGAAGAAAATCTACAAGCAGTAAAGCAGGATTCCAAAGAATCCAAATCCTGCCATTCACAGCCAAACTATAATTATCCAAAGAGTTCCAGCCAGGACAAATAAAATTTTTTATTTTACGGCTTTTTGCAAACTTAACTCTAGTTTCTAGCAAAGCTAAAAAAGAAATAGAATGGGCGAAAACAAAATTTCTGACCTCTGTTTGTTTCAGAGGGTTGTTCAACCCCCTAATATTCCAAATTGCTGATTTCATATGGGAAAATTTTGAGATTTATCCTTCTCCTTTTGTTCAAACACTTCTCCCCCGTCAAGTGATGATGTGGATTGTTCACTTAGAAGTTGGTATGCATTTTGAGATAATGAAGAGGATGGACTATTAATTAGTGGCCTCTTGATAGTTTTTTTAGCAACCTGAAAACCATCTCCCAGTATCTGAACTTGACTAGGGGTTGAAGTACAATTTTTTTCCTCATTTATTGGGTTAAGAACTGGAGTAGAAACATTCTTATCACTAACAATAGAGCCTGCAACTGAATTAGGAAGGATTACCTGAACTGGTTCCTTTTGACTCTTGACTACCCAAATCTCAGTAGTCTTCTTCCTGCAATCATTAGTTTGGTGAGTGAAAGTATTACATTTGCTACAAAATTTTGGTTTCCACTCATATTCCAATAGGAAGAGACCAAGCAGCGCCACTCTTATTTTTAATTTGAACAGTGTCAGGGAGAGCTTTGGAAACATCCACTTCCACTAGGATTCTAGCATACTCAATTCTAGATTTCAAGTTTGTCATTGCATCAGTAGAGATAGGTTTACCAACCAAACTACCGACCCTACTTATAAAAGAAGGGGTCCATAAATGCAGGGGCAGTCTAGGGATTTTAATCCAAATAGGAATTTCACTAAAATTCTGTTGGGCATAATCAAAGTCTGGAGACCATTTTTTCAGGACAAGTGGTCTGCTATCAATGAACCAAGGACCACTGGAGAGCACTTGGTTCATTTGATGCTCAGATTCAAACCTGAAAATAAACATACCTTTCTCAAGCTGCAATGTAGAAGGCAATCCCATAGATTTCCATTTACCAATAACATAATTCTCCATTTGTTTAAAAGGGATTTTAGCTCCTACAGCATAGCCGACCAATGAAAATTGCCAATAAGTGAGATCCATATCATTGTCATCATAACACGCAAAAGCCTGACCAGATTCATCAAGAGAAGGCTGGATATAAGTGAGTTTAGCTCCATTAGCCTGCTTTCTATTATCAGAAAAAAGATTAGACCAAGCAGATGTTGTAGGCAAATCGGCCAGGTCTGAGGATGTAAACGCTGATATATTTTCTTTAACATCATCACACTTTAGAGTAGCTGTATTCTGTGAAATAGAATTAACCTTAGATGCAATAGGTATATCACCTGATTCGGTAGCAGCAACTGGGTTTGCCGCTTCCTGAATCACAGATTTACTTTGTATTGTAACTTTCTGATCCACATATTTACCCTTTTTATCCGCAAGCAAATTAGGATTTTCTGATTTTACCTCCTCAATGGATATGCACATCTCAGAAGCCCCTTTTAAGATTTGAGAGTGTTTATCCATTTGATTTTCAGCTGGAGAATGATGAGGAACAAAACAAGGGTTAACAGAAGATACCTCCTCCACCAGATCTGATTGTGGGAGTCTACAACCCTCAAGCTGAAGAGATTCCTCCTCAGATCTGCGTGTATTTGTTAATGCCAAGGAATCGTGAGGTTTCATCCCCGATTCACCGTACATCTCCCGCGGAGAAGCTACGAGAGCCGGCAAAGATAAAATCGAGACTGGCAAATAAATTTAAATTATATATAATTGTTATTCTAAATATATTAACTTATATTTCAAAGACAATTATATCTTTTTTTTATTTCTCTCGTTTCCGCTTCGGACTATTCATACGATGCTTGCCGATGTTTTCATCGAGCGTCGCGAGCTCCAGAAATTATTTCTCTAAGATTTCACCATTTCAAATTTAAATGCTAAACATAATCAAAATATTCATTATACATATAAATTACCCCTGTAAAGTTTGGAAAAATATTCAAATCCCCTACAACGTTGCCTAAATTATTATCTCTTCATAACCAAATACAAAATATTCAAAATTAGTATATTATTATTATTAGTCATAAAGGAAAATAAAAGAAAAAATAAAAGAGAAAAAGGAGATTGGTGTTGGCAAAGCTATTGAGTGGAGGAAACACTTTCCCAAAAGCAGTGGTTAGCACATGATGTTAGTGGCCCTCTCTCTCTCTCTCTCTCTTCTCCCTCTCTCTCTCTCTCTCTCTACTTTTACAAAAAAAAAAAAAAAAAAAATCGTTTTTGCTTTTCCAATTTCTCAATAAAAAAAAATTGATTGGGCAATTTAATTTTAGTGTTTATTATGAATTAATTCTCTTTACTTCAGACCTTATTAATTTTATCAAATCCTGAATATATGATTTAAATCAGAAATTGGGCAATTTAATAGGCTTTAATAATATGATACCAAATAATAGCACCATGAATTAAATAGTGGATCTCCTTTTACAGTAGGTTGTGGGGTACAAATAATTGATTGGGTTAGTGAGGTTTGATCCATAAAATTTGGTAGCAATGACTCCAATTGCACCACCAAGGGCCCATTTTTCTCAAATCTATAATTGGGTGCCCAGCATCTGCCCTACACTAAACACCCTCGTTGGCTAATTTGCTAAAAAGTGCCCCTAATTAAATATAGTGGCCCATTAACCCCTTGAATTGTTGAAACCACTCTTGGTCGAACAAATATTTTTCGAAATTAACCCCTTCAATAAAATTTTATTCCTTTAAGAAATAAAGACAATTATATTTTCGCCATTTACAACGTAAAACGTCACTAAAAGTCAAATTAAATTAGAAGACTATTCGGCTAAAATGATTTTAAAGGAGCACTTTTGCAAAAATGTCCATATTGATATAATATCTTGCCGACATTGCCGTGCATTTTAGATCATCTGGACTCCACTTCTACATATCTACTATAACAATATGAAACATAACAAGATAAGTGTTGAGTAATGCATAATTATTTTTTTTTTAAAATTATTGTGGAAATATATGTAATTTGTCTATTTTCGGCACAAATTAACGTTAACTTTAGAAGGACATAATTTCTTACACTTTTACGGTGGCATTTGTATGTTTAATTTACATGAATTTTGCAATTTTATGTTTAGTTGGCCAAAATCATGATAATTCTTTTCTTGCCTACCTCTAGATTAGACAACAAATATCACCAACAACCACAAGTTTTTCTTTTAAAAATTAACATTATACAACTTAAAAGTAACTGGGGACAACACGTAGGATAAATATGCTAGAAATAACTTTTTTTTTTAGGGTTTTACTATGCACACCCAAGAAACCACACAATAAATCACACATGCTGACGTGGCACAATCAAGACCACACATTACGATGGGTATATTTATAATTTTGATATTTTGTGTGAATCACGAGGGAGTTGTGCGGATCACGAGGTATGTGTGTGGTGGAGATTAATTGTGTGTGGTTTGTTGGGTAGTTTATTGGGGGTGAGTAGTATTTTCCTTTTTTTTATTATTTGAAAGTAGTGAATACTTTCATAAATAGTTACTATAACTAATTATTATAAACAATTTTTTATATTTATTTATTTTAATAGACTACTTACCCATTAGATATTTTATTTAATTATTAAATAATTAATATTAGAATACAAAACACTATCAACCTCATCTCCTCTTATATTATATATATATATATATTTTTGATTCCAAATTTCAAGAATTCAATGAACAATATAAAATATTCAGGAGCTGATTATTTATTTAAGCCTATAAAAAAAGTCTAAGCATCTGTCTTACATGAAAATGGGCCCACAGAAACAAGAGCCCATCATGGGCCCCCATTTAGAAAAGTTTCCACGAATAAGAGCCCTACAATGAAGATTTGGGCCAAACTAGTCATGCTTGAGGCTGACCTCAGCCCACAGGCCGAGGCACTGCATATCTCATGGCAACCGGTCGCCGCCCCGGTCAAAGCACCGCGCACACAATGGTAGGCCGACATGCTCACGTGGGCTATTTGTACTAAACTTGGCCTACAGAACCAATCTCTTAGCACCTAACTATTATAGTAATACTCAGGCTGAACCACATGGCATATTCCGAAAATAATAATACTAATATATATATATATATAATATATATATATATATATATATATATAATATATATATATATATATATATATATATATATAATTCGGTATTTAAAATAGTTGAATACTATGTGGCATCTCTTATAACTCATAATATACTGTATGACATCTCTACTATCTCACAATTTGACATGTAGCACACTTAAAAATAATAAATATATAATTAACATTTCATTAATGAAAATTTTGATTCAATTCATATTGAATATATTATTAATAATTTATTTAATATAAAAAATAAGTATAATTTATACTAATTTATTTTTACTTATATTAAATATTAATTATAATAATTTCGAAGAATTTAAAAGGTCATTATCAATTCTCAATAATATATATATAATTATATAAAAAATATATAATGGGTGATCAAAGTCATAACTTTCGGTATATTATTTGTATTTATTTTTACTATAAATAAAACAATTATCTTGCTCTAATAATATATTGATAAATAAAATATAAAATTTAATAAAATTAATTATTAAATTTAATAATAAATTATAAAATTATAAAAAAAAATTAATATTATTATTTTATATTGATAATTAACATCCGTATATTTTTAAAACTAGTAATGATAATAATAAACTTGGGCTTATTTGTGAATTTTGCCATGTTTTTTATATGTAAACTAGGAACGATATAGCTCGTACACATGATAAGTTGCACGAGAGGATCCAACCAAATTAAGGCGGTGGCTCAACGCAAACCCAACTCATCACCTTATCGTCAATTCCAGAGAAATATAAATCCACCACGAAATTTTTTTCATTCTCTCTCTCTCGCTCGCTCCAATCCTCCAATCTCTATTGTGGTGGTAGATAGAGACTCGCAGATATGCTGGCGTTGGCGGCGCCTCCTTCTTGCATCCAGACGGCTGAGCTCCGGCGGCCCTCCGTCGGCGCAGCGTGCCTGAGAACCGCCGGCCACGTGTGCTACGCAGCCGGCCACCCGCGGCGGAGGAGCTCCTCGGTGGTCTGCATGGCGCCCGAGGAGGAGAAGATGACTCGCCGTTCGCCCCTCGACTTCCCCATCGTACGCCCCCAATCTTATCTCTTATTGTTATTTAATTAGTGTATTTGTTTGTGAGATTTGAAAGTGGTGTTGTTTAAGAAATTTCTTTAAATTGTTTGTTGAAGAACTTCGAATTTGCGGATGTTAATGAGAATTGAGGAATTAGGCCGTAGAGAAATGTTGAGAGACAAGGCAGAAGATTACTCATTGTGTTATATCTTATTATCGTTTAATTTGTTAATTAATTGATTCTTTGGTATTTGAAAGGGGTGCGGCTCAAGAACTTTGAATTGTTTGTTGAGCAACTTTGAATTTGTGGATGTTAATGAAAATTGAGAAATTATGCCTTTTTGAAATGCTGAGACAACGTAGAAGCTGAATCATTCTGCTGTGGTTTTATCTCTTATTATTGCTTAAATAGTTAATTGATTAATTGTTTGTTTGTTGTTGAAAGGGGTGCTGTTTGTGAAATATTCTAAACTAAAGTTGCAATAATCTAAAGAACAAGGTTAGAATTCAACTAAAATGATATTTGCAATTAGTACTTGTGAGCGTGTGAAGTTACTGTTAGACTATGCATCTGATTGTTGGGAGTTGGTCTTTTCAAATTTCTAAGTCCTAAATGCACTAAACTTTGAACATATGATCATTTCGAGTTATACATTGCATGTTGTTAATAATTCTACAATCTTGATTTCCGCTGTCAGGTAGCCATCTTTCAACTAAACTCTCCAGAAAGAATCGGTCATCGTTTTCCTTGAATGCTTCGTATCGATATTGGTGCTTAATCTTTCAATTCAATTCTTCTGTCTTTTTTCTCCATGGACTTTGTTCTAGCTTATAAGGTACCGTGCCATTATGTTATTCCATGGACTTTTGACATCACAACTTTATTAGAATGAGCTGTTTGTTTTTGGCACACAGTTTGAAACTTCATATTGAACGTTCAGAACCATGTAAAAATTCAGTCCACTGTCGAAAACTTTTAACGTTACTCCCAAGTCCCAACTCCAAACTTTTATTCCTTTTTTTCTGCTGAAGAAGGTTCCTGTCCACTACTTTAGTCAGATAGATCTAACATTGTCAATAAATTTTTCTTTATCTCTCTCGCAACTCCAAACTTCTCTTACTTTTTGTAGGCTCCAAGCCATAACTCCTCCATCATAATCTAGTATGATTGAAATACATTATAGGAGTCTCCAAAGTCAAAAATTGATATCTATGTCTGGCTTATTTGGATGAAATTTTTCATTAATCGGCTTTTTTGTTGGACTATGGTGTATTGATTTGGACTATGCAGTAATGATCGACCAAATGAGATAATCAGCTGATTTTGCCCAATTCAACAATGTACGCAATTAACGTCCAATGGTGATACCTTGAAAGCTTTAACGACACAATTGCGAACTAATTCTTTTCAGCCCAAGTCTATCTTGCGGTTGTTCTCTTTACCTGGCTTCCTGCTTCTGTGAGGTAGATACGATTAGGCGATTTACTTTCATCTTGTTTCTTCTTCTTTTTATTTTTTTTATTTTTTATTTTATTTTTTGCTTCTAGGCCTTATGTGGTTGGGTTTCCCAGGTTTATAGGTTACATGTAAGACACAGATTTTATTAGTTTAACTTAGAAGAATTTGTTGGCAGTAGTAGGGTTACTCCCTAACCTTTGAAAATCTTGTCTTCATGCTGTTTTATGTTGCTACTCGCTTTTTTAAATGGCACTTATGATGTTTACTTTTTATTATTTCTGGTTCTTTCATTATGGGTTAGCTTCGAGTTAGTTTGTACTAGGTAGCCAGCAGAGTTTGTCGTCTGTGGTTGGGAATATAATGAAATTTCAAGTAGGAAAGGGAAAAGAATGAAGGCATAGTGCACAGCCTTTTTAAGGGTGCGCTTTGTTTTTTTTTTTTTTTTTGCTTTAAACTATTATTTAAATTGTTAAAGTGAAAAGTTCAATGTAAGGTTCCCTAAAGAATCACAATAGTGAAGTTAGGAACTCTTTTTTTTTTTTTTTTGATAAAACTTGTCGATATGTATTTTGATATGTACACATATCATATCAGGTTTCTCCTTACTGGCTACGATATTTGTAGCGTTGAATTTTACAAAATTAAATATTAAAAATATAAACAAATTGAAAGCATTATGGCAAATGACGCCTGTTTTGCCTAAGCTATTCATAATAACTGTTATAATTGATTCATATTTATATTGCAGGAGTGGGAAAGACCAAAGCCTGGTAGAAGACCCGACATATTCCCGAAATTCAGCCCGATGAAGACTCCATTGCCTCCACCAATTGGAGATCCTCCTGAGGAGGATGAAGAGGAGGAGGAGGAAAAGAAAGAGGAAGAAGAGGAAGATCCCGAGAAGGAGGAAGAACCAGAGAAACCCACCAAGGAGGTCCGGTTATGAAGTATCGATCAGAACTGGGTCAAATATTTTTGCTACTAGCAGAGTATTGAGTATATCTACTGTACGTTTTCATATAACCATAGCATGAGATCTGAACACTGAAGAGTCGAGGCGAGTGATGCCTCTGTGTCTGTGCTTTCTAGTTCTCTCTGGTTGTGGTTACTCCCTGGAGAGAAAATGCTTTGTGCATCTAAGGCTCCATTCTAATCGAAAGCGATGAAACATACATATTTAATTTCAAAAAAGAAAAAAAAAAAACCTTTACAGGGTAAATGTTAATTTAAGATGTTGAAAAGCAGTACACCGGTGGGCTAATTCTGCAGTAATGGGAAGGAAGCATGATGATGCTTTCAAGGATAAGAGTATTTTATTACAATTCTAAATTTTGGAAGTTCAGTTCTCTTTATTGCTACTATATTAGTTTCATTCCTACGGAGTAGTGTTCCACTCCAAATTTCAAGGAATGCATTCTGGGATTGAATTTTTTGGCTACTCAATTTCCAACGTTTTGATCCTGTGGTCGATGGTTTTTTTTTTTTTTTTTTTTTTAAATTTTTTAGATTGTTGTGAAAATGTTTTGTATGTAATTGATCTATTTTTGTATGATTCTTATAATAATTTGGTATGTGGAGGGTTATGTCATTATCTGCGGAGCTAAGAAGATAGAAATTTTCACACTTATTGATTGTATTTGAAATTTTCATTTATAAAAGGTATAATCTATCAAATTTCACCAAGCGTCTCAGAGGTGTTCTATTGTGTAGTATATATTAAGATGTACCATTCAACTTGAAAATGTACTTCCCAAAGTGAACTACTTTATCAGACTAGTCTAGAATACTAGAACTATAGTAATAAATGGTTTCAAAAGAATAAGAGATAATTCAATTTCAAGTCCCTTGTGTGTTATACAGTTTTTTAGAATACATTTCTTTGTTTTAAGCAATTATTAAATCAGCCAAATATGCATGTACAGTTACTTCCTAAAATTTTGAATAACCCCATTCATAATCGATGTTCCAATACCCTGAGTTAGTTGCACACAAATCCAACCTTGTAGTGAGGAAGGTGCTGACCGCTGAACGGGGTGATAAACAGGATACCTTCTAACTGGTTCTTATGTGTTCTAACGTGAGTTAATGCTTGGTCGGTGGTCTCTCTCTCTCTCTTTGTGTCTGTGATGAAATCAGGCATTTCCTTATGCCATCTTATTCATCCTTCTTGCCCGAGAAGGAAAGCAGGATAGCACAAGCAATTTAACAGAGCAGCCGCGAGACAAGAGCAGCAGGATAGCAGGGCAATCTGCTCTCGGTTTGTTTCTTCTGACTTGAACACATCAAAGTAAAGTGGAACACCCTTCCTCTCAGTTTCACCAAGGAGCCAAACCTAAAAATACCCCAGAATTGACTCATCGATGAATTAAGATCACACAGAAAGTCGCAGAAGAAATAGACCAGCAGTAAACAACTAGACACAGAAAGCTCAACTATGTTTGATTATTTTTAGCAGCTTAAAGAACTGCATACAAACTCGTATATATAGATCCATCGGCAAACACATGTACCACCACACTTATTTAGATAATACTGCTCTTCCTAGAAAGCAGCAGCATAGCATAGCGGCATCTACGCGAGCACACGAAACTAAGCGACCTCCCCACCACGCAGACGAAGCACCAGATGGAGAGTACTCTCCTTCTGAATGTTGTAGTCGGCAAGGGTGCGGCCGTCCTCCAGCTGCTTCCCAGCAAATATCAGCCTCTGCTGATCCGGAGGGATGCCTTCTTTGTCCTGAATTTTCGCCTTCACATTATCGATCGTGTCCGAGCTCTCCACCTCCAGGGTGATGGTCTTTCCGGTAAGGGTCTTTACAAATATTTGCATACCACCGCGGAGACGCAGCACCAGGTGGAGAGTGCTCTCCTTCTGGATATTGTAGTCGGCAAGGGTACGGCCGTCTTCCAATTGCTTACCAGCAAAAATCAGCCTCTGCTGGTCCGGGGGAATACCTTCCTTGTCCTGAATTTTGGCCTTCACGTTATCGATAGTATCCGAACTCTCAACTTCAAGAGTGATCGTCTTGCCAGTAAGGGTCTTCACGAAGATCTGCATACCGCCACGGAGACGCAACACCAGATGGAGAGTGCTCTCCTTCTGGATATTGTAGTCGGCAAGGGTACGGCCGTCTTCCAACTGCTTACCAGCAAAAATCAGCCTCTGCTGGTCTGGGGGAATACCTTCCTTGTCCTGAATCTTTGCCTTCACATTGTCAATGGTGTCAGAGCTCTCGACTTCCAAGGTGATGGTCTTCCCAGTGAGAGTCTTCACGAAGATCTGCATGCCACCGCGAAGTCGCAGCACCAGGTGAAGAGTAGACTCCTTCTGGATGTTGTAATCAGCAAGGGTACGACCGTCTTCCAACTGTTTCCCAGCGAAGATGAGCCTTTGCTGGTCCGGAGGAATTCCCTCCTTGTCTTGGATTTTTGCCTTTACATTGTCGATCGTGTCGGAGCTTTCGACCTCGAGAGTGATGGTCTTCCCGGTTAGAGTTTTGACAAAGATCTGCATCTGTAAACAGCAAACAAGAGTCAGCAATTAAATGTGTTAGAATCTATGCTCCATAAATACAATAATAATAATCAGATTCCTTGATCAATAGCAAACATGATAAATACTTAAAAACATTAATTGTTATACTAAGATCTTATGATTTATAAAACCCCTGGAGGAAAGATCTGGATAGAGCATTTTTTATGCTTTTACTAATCAGCATCAGAATAGAACAGATAAACACTAATATAAGACGATAACCGAACATAAAATTGAAGCGGTAATTCAATTCACCAAATTGAAACATATATGATCATTGATAAGACGAGTTTAGAAAAATCCATAGCACCACATAGCCAAATACTTGTTACTGGAAACAAAAGTCAATATGATTGCCTCGTTCCTGAAAATATTTGATCTCATAGACGTCCTAGAGAATTGAGAATTCTAATTTGTTTTAATTCCGGGAATTGGAATGTTGTGAATAGAAATTCTGTATTTTGCAATGAAAACAACATAAGAAACTGTGGACATTTTTTAATGAGGACAATAATTTTAACAGATAATTATATATATTCGTTAAATTCAAATGATTTCTTTGGCCAAACTACCGATGAGAAGATTAATGGCAGTCGTTTTAGTATGTCAAAGATTCGTATGTATCTACGATTCAGAGCTACTTAATTCTCTATTTACTATATTGACTAGATGAAAGATAAGAGAAGTACACCTACGTTGTTTTACACTCTGCAGATCCCAGTGGATACAATCATCAAATAAAAAACTTAATATAATCATCATCAAATACAAGCAACAAATCATGAATCGAAGCGCGGGAGACAATCAACTACCCAATCAACGAAGAATGAATCAATTAGACTTTAATAAATAAAAACATCAGATGAAACCCTAAACTCACCTCGAAGAGGAGAGAGGAGCGCCGATGAAGAGATAATCGTATCGAGGAATAAAGAGTGTTGTGAGTTAGGAGGGGAATGGGTGGGTGAATCTTATAGACACAGAAGTGACCTTCTGCGGTTAAGATAATTACACGTGGCACAATATCCACCGATAAAGAATGTTCGGTGACATCGCAATTACGCAAATCCCCCTTTGGAAGAGAAATTATTGCATGAATCCGGTGCACCACGTCATCCGTGCACCGCATATATCTATAAGTATTTTTTAAAAATATTTTCAATATAAAAGTTGTAGATATTGATTAGATATATAACTTTCATATAGAAAATTTTTTTAAAAAATAATTCTAATAAATATTTTGGGCTAAATAATCATAACGTCAAAAAAATATTTTTAAATTTAAGAGAATTTTGAAGGCTAAAAACATCTATTTAGAAATATTTTTTGGAAAAAATTTCTACATGAAAGTTTTATATCTCATCAATATTTACAATTTTTATATTAAAAATATTTTTAAAAATGTTTATAAATATATGCGGTGCACGGAATGACGTGGTGAACGCGGTGCGTGCAATAATTTTTTCCTTTGGAATTCAACTTTGGCTCCGGTTAGTTGACCCGGTCAGCATTGGGCAGCTGAAGTGGGCCCGTGAGAGGCTTTTGATTGACCGCCAAAACGTGGACCGACAAACCATCTGCCGACAAGATGATCCGTTGGCTGTTTGCTTTTGTAGCATACTCAGCTTTGCCCGCTGGCTGTTTGCTTTTGTGGCATACTCAGCTTTGAAGTTTTGGACAAAAAACATCTGCTTTCATTTTTATTTTTATATTTCAAATACATATTTATATATATTATTAAAAAAAATTATAAATTAAAATAAAATCTATAATTTTATATTTTTTAAAAATATTTTTAGATAGTTGTTTATATTGATAGGACCGCATGCAAGACTTTTATTTGCCTATCATTTAGTTTTATTGAACCAGCTGCAACTTAGAAATATTTTTTTTCAACTAATTTTAGATAAATATTATTATTTAAAAACAACATGATTAATTGTATTTTAAAATAAATCATAAAAATTAATATAAAATCAAAATATTTTTATTTTAAGATACAAAGTAAAAATTTGAATAGAAATTAATCCAATCTAAATAAGTTTAATTCTCATATATTTATTTGTTACCACAAAAAAAAATTGTCAAGTTGTCACAAGATATTAATCTTTCTTTCTCTGTTTATCTCTAACCTTATCTATGCTTATTTTCGTTATTATTCTATTACAGACGACGAAGTGTGTGGCTAGCAGGTAGTTTCTCAAAAATATCATCCCCATGCCTTTCTAGAACCCGCTCAAAAATATTTGTATAAATGATAACTAAGCCTCCATTTTCAAAATTTTCCAAATCTGCCCCCTCTGTTTCTTAAGTTCCAAGAAATTCTACTTATATTGACATGATAGCAAGCACTGTCAACAAAAACAGTGAGTTGTACCATAGAGGGTGACTTGAAAATTTTGGGGAAAAGCAGAGGCCGATTTATCAAACCCCATAATATTTCCTCATCAAACATTTCTATAATCGGTTCTTGAAATTGCAATTTTCATCGGAATCTGCCAACTACAATTCCATCTATAAAACAAAAAATTATTAATTAAAACAATGCCGAAAAGAAATTTCAAAATTTACAGAAAATTTTTTAAAAATTGTGACAAATATATGCTTATACTTAACAACATGTTAGGAGAATGCAAGTCTAAAATTTTTACTCGGTGATCATGGTCCAATTGACTAAGATAAGAAAACTGAACCTTAACAAAGTACCATAAATATCATACAGGATCTAAATGAAAAGAAGGAAGCAATTCTGCCTAGAACTAACATATCATGATGATATAAATTTACAATGCAATCAGTCAAGACCAGATAGATCACAACAACGAAGCTCAAGTTCTACACATGCAAGGTGTTAGAGGGTTTTCCCACAGATCGTAGTTGGGAAAGGTCTCCTCGGGTAGGCCAGTTCGTGTTTGGTGACTGATCACCACGTCTTCCACGAATGTTGCCCATCCCATATAGGGATCTCCGAAAGATTTTGACATTACCCCTTTATCGGGCTTAATCGACTTGAGCCTGTGTCCCATATACCTTCGAGCTCCTATTATAAGCTTTGCAAAATTACCTCCATGGGTCATGACAAACACATCTGATTTCAGGCAGACTAAGAAATCTAGGGCAGCCAGGCTTGTTACATGCTTTCTGAAGCCATCTAATTCTTCTTTGCTGGCCAGTTCCTCTTTCGTGACCTACATAAACATATAGCGATATGAAGATCTAAAAAGGAAGAATGCAAGGAGATAACACAAAGCAAGATTTTCAGTGTCGAACTGGATTGAGTTTCAATAAGCTCATATTCCGGCACGTACCGAGCATACCTTTATACAATTATTTGTTATTTTTCAAAAGTAAAAATAACATTTCAATTAGCAATAACTCATATATAAGTTTTTCGGCACGTGTCATGCCGGTTCGAGCCGTGCCGTAATTGCCGGAACAGTCACAAACTGTTCCGACCGCACGTAAAACTGCCACAAAGGACAGAGTTTGCTGCTCATAAATGTCTAGTGGTATTGTTACATGAACTCAAATATATATATATATATATATATATATATATATATATATATATATATATATATATATATAAAGGAGAACAAGCATTACACTAATAAACAAGTAAAGATCCTGCGAATGAGAAGTTACAATGGTTGGTTGGTTAGAGTAAAATCCCTACTAAAGATGTCCCTTGGCGTATCTAGCAACTCTAGAGACCTGCTTATTCCATTTGATTCTGCATAAGAACTTACAAAATATCTATGCAACTAGAACAAGGTGACGGAGTTGGAATACACACATAGGAACAAACAAAACCTTACTTGCCACTTTCTGTTCAAATGCATGTGAAGCCATGGCAGTAAACCATAGCAGAAGACTGTCCCACCATTAACAAGTTATACGCCCTATTGGAGCAGTTCAAGCCATGTGGCATATAGAATCAGATCAAGAGACAAGTTAGAGCAAGATGAGGGGTAGGAATCTTCAATCTTCACTTCCAGTATTTGGAGGATTCACGGGAACAAGGAAGATGTTCCTAAGACAGCTTGACGCACCCGATACAGACATTTTATTCTGACGTTTGAATCATGCCCTTCGGATTGACTAATGCTCCCGTGACCTTTTTGGATATAATGAACAGGGTCTTTCGACCTGGATACGTTCGTGGTCATATTCATTGATGACATCCTCGTCTATTCTCTAAATAAGGAGCACGAGGAGCATTTGAAGGTGGCATTGGAGAATGATTGGAGAGAAAGGTTGTACGCAAAGCTCAAGAAATGTGAATTTTGGCTGGATCTGGTGGTCTTCTTGGGGCATGTTGTATCAGGAGAGGTGATATATATGTCCTCGTTCTACTTTCACATGAAAGGGAATAATTTACTAGGTCAATCATCATGTTTTCTTATACTAGAAATAAAATAATCATAGAGGTGCCATTATCCCCACAAGAACCTATGTGAACTGGTGCATAACATAACCAACAAAAGAACAGCAATGGAAGCCTATGCAAGAACACGAAAAGCGACTAGGATTGAAGCAAGAAAGAGGCACGGGCTTTCCGTGTCTAGAAATTGGAGCACTAAAAGAAGAAAGACTAACCAAATTAGGAAACATGTTCCTCAGCGGGGCCATCCTGTTATGTCCACCATACACTTGTCCAGAAGCAACATATATCTGCGTCTCTTTTGGATAGCCCAATGCTCGCAATATAACGGCCACCTCACCAGGTTCAAGAGGGCAACGTCCTTCCTTTCGTTTCTGTAGAGCTAGTTGCCACAGATGAGACCCATTCTGAGTGGCAAAAGTATCAAGTAAGATTACTCAGGCATCCAACCATTTAGAACACAATTACGTGGAGAAAACAAAATTTGTATAAAAGGGATAAAAGGGGGCGACCTAGCACCACAAGGGCTCCCGCACAAGTAAGCGCAGGCTCCGGAAAGGGAGTGGGTTATTTCTCGCCTCCTAAGCCACCATATCCTACTTTCTAGAAGGTGGTTTCCACGAACAGAAACCATGACTTTTTGATTGCTAGGCATGAGTATATAAGGAGTAAAATTCTTAGTTACCTTGAATCGTCTCGGCCATTCTTTCTGTCTATATGCCGCCATCATGGCTTTCTCCTCCCTTGTCCCAACAAAATCACAGAAGGAAAGTCCCACCATTCCCTTCTCAAATCGAAGATGTAGAGCCCTGCCAAAAACAAAGAATATAGTTAGCTAATATACAGCTCTTCATAACATGCATAAGACAAGTGAAGTAAAGCTGTGAAAGGCCAATGAAGCAAACATAGCCAATGGCATTACATGTAAGGATTCTGATTGCTAGTGCGATTCCTCATCCTTGAAGCCAAAAGATCTGCCATTTTTTCTATCTCAGGTAAAAATTTTAGAGCATGATAGTTGACCTTGCATCTAAGCCTGTTTATTTCAGGCGGAACATTATCATACCTGCAAATGTATTCAAGGAGCAGACTCAATATTCGCAGGTATGAAACTTATATATAGTTAATCCACACAACCTAGAACCTACCCCAAGCGATCAACAAAGGGCTTTAGAGCCATTATTTTCTTCTCTTTGATTCTTGGAAGTACATTATCAATATAGAACTGTGCTGAAGCGTATTTTGGAATGTTTTTAACTGTGCGCCTGCAGTACCATAAGAATTTGTAAGTATCGCTTCAATATGCAAGAGAGATAATTTCCATAAACTAAAAGAATTATATCTCGACAATTGGAATAATCTATCATGGTTGTGGCTAGTGTAAAAACATTAGAAAGATATATCTCGTGATTCTAAAAGTTTTCTCACTATCACAATAATTTACTGAGCATAAGATAGTTCAAAATTGACTTTGAAAGAGAAGAATGACTAGGGGTAGAGTTTTGTTGTCCAGAAGCAGAAAAAAAAGATAGACTAAACTATGAATGATAAACAACATCTGTGAGAAGACTAACACCTTATACTAGTGAAAAGCTCGGCTTTGTCTTCAAACCAATCAGGAATGTCACGTACAATACGCACATCATTCTTCAGGTACTCGATAAAATGGTCTACATCAAATATGTCTTCCAACTTCCTGCATGATTTGTTTTTCTTTTTTGGTTAGGTAGCCATTCTCACAAGTTAGACAAATGTGCATACACGTAAATCAACGTAAAACGTAGTGCTAGAGCCATCAAAATATTGCGGAACCATACGTTTGGTCTTTCCATATTTGGTCTTGCTTCAGCACTGGCAGAATGAGAGTTGCATTCATTATTTTTGCCACAGCAACAGCATTACATATCTGCAAAAAAATACACAGATTCTGAACAAAGAATCTTATGGAAATCCACAAGCATACAATTTAGTAATATGAAAATTGGTGTTCGAGACTCCATGCTATGAAAATTCCTAAAGAGATACTTATGGTAGAGCGAAGAAATTTTAGATGTGAGGAACAAAAGAAATCAGACAATAGATAAGGACTAGATAGTTTTAAGAACTTTCAATAAGGAAACAAGAAGGAACCAGTTCTAAAAGTGATTCACTCTAAGGATATCTTATGAATTTGGCGGGAGAGAAATACTTCAGAACACAAATTATATGACATCCTTACTATGAAGAAAATAAATTATAGCTTACTCTTTGCAAAATCAATTTAACAAAAAAAAATTAAAAAAGTAAGATATGAAGATGACCGTCAATAATAAATTTATATGATGGAAGTATAAGAAAGCATTATGCCATTGTCTGGTCGGAAAGGACAGAGAACTATCATTCACATATAAGATAAAGAGATGGTATGCAGACATACAGCTATTCTTTGTTGATTTAGCCCACCCTCAGCGTGAATAAAGATGTAACCACTTGTTTCATTTTTAGGAGGCAGACCTGAAAAGATACCAAGATATTACGCATTTTAAATAAGCGAAAAACGAAAGAGACAAGCAAATACATTTCAACTTCCCCACCAAGAAGTTAACGCAACAAATGCCAGAACAGCCAAACGAACATAAAAACAAAAACTTGAATTAACTATAGTGCAAACAAACCCCTTCGCTATATCTTGATTAAGTTAATGCAAGTTAACTTCAGCAACACCTCAAGCACATGCAATATCAGTCTCACTTTATAATTTTTCCTTCATATCTAAAATAAAATTACAGTTCTCCAGAGAAGCCTCCACCATACCAACAGTACAAGGAATTCGCTTCACATTCATTACCAAACAACTTTCCTCTAACAAAACACATACACCAGCATGATCCTCATTTAACAACGCTTAAAGGTAGACTATAAGTTATATTCTTCAACCTTTATTTTATTGTTTCAAGAACGCATTGCACATGATGACGACTGTGCTTTTTCACAAGTGTTTAAGCAAATAACAAAGTTACACAACAAAATGATAGAATCAGCAGATTCTTACTTGCCTGAAATGGCATTCTCACGTCGCTCAGCACAAGGCTTCCAAGAAGTGGTTGATGAGTAAGGATTCTCCCATAATGATGGTGCCTCTTTCACCTACGAGAAACAAGAAATAAAAAGAAAAATCAAACAAAGCGACAAATAAAGTCACCTAGCCATAAAATGCAATTGTAGGTACAAGCACCAGTTAAATGCTAAATTACTTACCCGTGGGCAGTGAAGAACAATGCCCTCCTTTGTGCATAAATACGGTGCATTCTGCAAAAATAAAGAAAAACAATGTGACAATTCCTTTACAAAAGCGATTTCATACGTCCTCATTTAGATATAGGTTCCTGTAAATTGTAATACAGCTACCGTGTAAATTAATAACACACAGAAGCACTATATACAAAGTGATAAGTATATCAATCTCTTTCAGTTCCTTTATTATGCACTTACACTAACAAAGCCTATACGGCACAATACGCAAAAAATGTATTCTGTAACCACTTCACTCTATCAATCTAATTCCCCCCTATCAGCACCTCAGAGCAGTTTTAACTTTTGATCATCCAGCTCCAAGCTGAACTTTAAGGGCCCTTCACAACTTACAAACTTTATGATAGACAATTGATATGGTTAGGCTATGTAAGACTGGTCGAATTCGGATGTTTTAAATGCCATCCAACATGCTAAACAGTACCAAACATGCCCCACTAATTTCTCTACCTCTACATCTCTCTAAGCACCGTAGATCACAGGATTTTTTTTTTTTTTAAAGTGAATATCTAAATCTTGAAGTTCTTCTGGAAATAACACAAACTGCAACTCGCTGTGTCATTCTAAATTTCATGTAATGGAGACAAGTACGATCGAAGTGTACAACATACAGTTGAAAAAATCTAGTAAACCATGAACATTCGGGGTCGCTCCACCAGTCATTCCTAGATCTATCGAGATGGGTGGAGAGATCCATGGAAGAACAGAACACAAGCACTAAGAAGGAATCGAATGTATGGATTTACCAGACGGGTCAAGATCGAGGGTGCGGAGAAGATGGCGGCGAGGGCGAAGAGCGCGAGGATCGCAATGAAGATGTTCTTGTAGGAGGAGAGAAAATCAGGGTGGAGGAAGGACCGGTGGCGGTGGCGATCGGCCGCGGTGGCGGGGGAGACGAGGGAGACGATGTCGTCGCTCTTCTTCGGCGAGGCCGCGGCGATGGCGGCGGCGGAGGGGGAAGCGGAGGACGAAACGCGATTCCCCATCGACAGCGAGTGCCGGAGCTCCGCCATTGCAAGTGAGCAAGGGAGCGAAGCTTTTACTCCCAGATCTACTGTGGGGCCGCTCGGACAGACGGGGCCACTGTTGCAAAGTTTCCTGTTTCACCTCACCTGGCGGTTGCAGGAAAGCAACCCAATCGGGCCCATCCTACCCGTCCACCTCCGACCATCTCTTAACACCCATCTCGATACTTCGACAACAACATTCTTAGAGGCACGTTTACTTATTAGGTCATGTTTGTATTCCTGATAAGGGTAAGAGTTATCCTAATAAATATATTATCATGATAATAGATCGGTAACAGTTACCATAGTAAAAATTATTTAATCTGGTAACACTTCTTCTATTGCTGCGGGCAATAAATAATTTATATTGATGATATGAAACATTTATTTATGATTAAAATTTTCTAAAATAATGCACCTGACATAAAATTATATACTATAAATATTAAACTGTGCATATAATGACTGTATAGATGAGATTAATTAGAAATATAGACAATGGTTATATCACAATTGATGTAGTTTTTAATTAGTCCAAGCCATATAAAAGATGATGCATGAAAGTCTTAATCAAAATATGAATATGAGGGGAAGGATATCTTCTATTTTCAAATAAAAAATTGAAATTTGGTACCGATCATTATATGTAGAAATTCAAAAAAGGAAAAACAAACAAACATGGAACTAATCAAATAGAAGATACAGAGAAAAAGAGAAAAAAAAAAGGAGGTGGATGAGAATCCTCTGTACTGATTTTATATACCGTTTCCTACACCGATACTTAAAATAATATTTATATATATATATTTTAAAAATTTCAATATTAAACTTGTAAACTTTAATGAGATTTATAATTTTTATATTTAATAATTTTCTAAAATATACGTCTACATAGACATTATGAGGCTCTCAACTTTAAAAGGTTTAAAAATAATTTTTAAAAATGTGTGTAGATATTAAAACTTTTGTAGATCTCATTAAAATTTATTAACTTTCATGTTCAATTTTTTTTTTCAAAATTATGTATAGATATTATTTTAAATATTGGTGTACGAAAAGTGCATGAAATTCAGATGCAGGGATCATCATCTTCTCATGGTAGTAGGAATTGTTTGTCTGCATAAAGGGCAATTGAATAGATGGGCCATTTGTACAAAGAGCCCAATAATAAGATGGTTGAATCGACTACAAGCCCAACCCTGCTTCATAACAGAATTAACTAACACATGGTGCGTACTTAACTGCCTCTCTCTCTCTCTCTCTCTCTCTCTCTCTCTCTCTCTCTCTCTCTTCTCTCGTTTCATGCTGGATTTGAGAGATCGATCAAAACATCAGAGGAGATAATGTCAACGAGAAAGAAGAACTCCGTCATGGCCGAACAACTTCTGTAAGTCGTCTTCTTCTTCCATTAACTCTTCATGCAAGGAGAATTCATGAATCATGAAAGTGTATTAATTGCATGCACAGGAAACGAGAAGTATCAGTAGAAAATGAAGATGAATTCGCCGGCGCCGTCACCTGCGCCACCTTCTTCTCATCTACCTGCTCACCGGAGCCTTTGATTAAGCAATTCTCCTCTCTCCTCAAGAATGCTTGCAGTACTCCACCCTCTGGTAATTGCCACTCCTTGTTTTCTTCGATAGAGAGAGAGAGAGAGAGAGAGAGAGAGAGAGAGAGATCTTTTATAACTCAGTCTGTTTAATTTATTTTCTGAACAGGAAAGGAGAAGAAGACGAAGAACAAGAGCTCCAGTAACGGAGAAGACATGTTAACCGTCTACGGGCAATGGTTCAACGAGCAGCTCGCCGGAGCTTCACGGATAGAAAAGCACCTCGCTAATCGCGACGCTCTCCAAGTCCTCATCGACACCCATCTCTTCAATTTTCGCTCCCATTATCACCCCTCCTTCCTCGACGTAAAAAACAACAAGAACAGCGATCACAGCTGCCAACGACGACGTCGCTGCGACCAAGGAAGTTCCCCAGCTGCTACACCCGCCATGGAAGCCGCCATTGGAGCGAGCAGCGTTGTGCAGCTGGCTCGGCGACTGGCGTCCCTCGGCTATTCTTTCATTTATCGCAACTCTCAGCTCCTACCTCCCAGAGTTCGACCTCACCTCACGTGCTCGTCAAGTGCTCGCCGGCGTAATCTGTGAGTTCCAAGCCGAGGAGGCCGTGCTCGATTACGAGCTCGCCGAGCGCCAGGCCAACGCCGCCGCTGCCATCCTCTTCTATAACACTCAGAAAGATGGCAACAGTTCCACGGCAGCAGCGGCGGCGGCGGAGATGGAGAAGATTAGAGAATTGGTGGCACGTGCGCATAAACTCAGGTACAGAGCGATTGAAGAAGCGGTGGAGAACGTGCTCGTGGATAAACACCGCGTTGCGAGATTCCTCGTTGCATTCGCAGGAGTACAGGATTTGGCCCACCGCCACGCCGCTCGGTTCCGAGCCGCCGCCGGCGAGATCTCCATCGCCGTCCGTGATCTTTCCGGTAGACAGGCCAACTGATCTCTACTTCTTCACCATTGAGGTTCCTCTGTCTTTCTGTTATATCTCTAAAAAGAATCTTTATTCCCCGTTTCCATAAAATTGATAGATACTTAGCACAATGAATGTAACATCTTCTTTGTTACATTTAACAAACTTGGACAATATATCAGGATCGTCAGTAATGCAACAAAACATATCGCATCTTTTTGAAGGATTTGTATGATAAAATTTTTTCCACATTCGCGTTCGAATTTATTCAATATTGATATTAATTTTATAGCAGTTTTAATTCTTTTTCACTGAAAATTTCAATTTCCACTATTATTTTGATTAAAAAAATATATATTTTTTTTACTAAGTTAGCTACCTGCCACTCTTAAGAATACTTTGTTATAATTTGTGCAAAAGCCAGACTCATGAAGTACTTATGAACCATGCTCATTATGTATTGCTTTGTGTGTGGGAAATGCTTCGTTAACGTAAAATGAATTTATGATATTCATAAGTTTATCTGTTATTACGGTAGCACAATGAACCGTTAATAGACATTAAGTTTGGTCTATATTTTATCCTTTCTGGATCCACTAGGAGATTGTTTCATTAATTTTAAATCATATCAACTATCAGAGTTCTAGAACACGAACTTGACGTACCACAATTTTTGAACAACATGTAGATCAAATCCCTCAATCCGTAGAATTGCGATAGATAAAACTAACAGCCTTGACCTCAACTCCACCGAACAGACAGCTCTCGCCTCACAACTAACGTGACGGTATACCACCTTCGCAGACAGGAGACTACTAGCCTCCCGCTCCTCGCGCGGCAAAATAATCGCCCCACTAATGGCACAGTGCAGCCTCGAGTGCACGACCTTGCCACATAAGCGCGCGGGTGTATACAATACATCGTTTACAACCTTGATTTACTATTGAAATGACTTAAAACAGGAGAGATCCTGATAAATTTAAATAGTATAAGTGTGTATTTCTATCAGTATATATGTAATATGTGCACCATTAGGGTGGTTTTGATAACATGCTAAGATAAAAAAATTATGAAACATTTACCAAATTTCATCAAAGGCTAAGAAACCCTAGCTCGCTGGTTTTCTCCTTCTCAAACATCTCAATGGTAGATAACTGTAACTGCAAGAAGAATACCAGTTCCAGAACCAATTGCTCCAATAAATCAGCAAGAACTGTTAACTCGCCTGGGAGATGAATATATAGAGTACTATGGAGCTATAATCATTAATAAGCACATTTGTATGATTTGTTCTACCTGGGAGATGAAGTACAAGTTAGAAACTAGAGCATATCGTAAAATGATCGGCATTTTGGACGCGTAAAACAGCTTTATTGGGTAGGAGCCTTGCTGTCCACGAGCAATCTTTGATCTCACAGGGAGAACAACACAAAAACCTTGTAAGTAAATAACAATCAGGAAGACCAGAACCATCGTAAGCAAGTTTGTCACGTTTGGAAGATTCTGGCGGTAGAACGCCTCCCTAACAGCTTGTTTGGATTGAGAGATTTTCAGGGGAAAAAATTGATAGGGAATGATTTGAGAGGGAAATAAAATTTTCCACTGTTTGGGATGGATGGAAAACGATGGACAATGGAAATGAGATGGATTTGAGGTAGTGTGACCCATCAAATTTCTTTCTTCCCAAATTGGAGAGAATCACATGGGAAAGAGTTACTTTATGCGAAAGTACAACTTTAACCTTCATTTTTTCTTCCTCAGGTTTTCCCAAATAAAATATAAGAATAAAATGGTAAATTAATAATATATATCATTTGTTTCTATTCGTAATTTACTTCCTTTCCACTTTCATTTCCTCCGCTATCCAAACAAGTTGGTGACGAATATAATTACTTTTCCTCTCTTTATTTTCTTCCTTTATATTTCTTTCCCTCCATTTTTCTTCTCTCATCCCAAACAGAGCGTAAAAGCTCGGACTTTATCTGTCCGAGTTATCAACAAATGAAATAAGGCAATCACAGCACCCTCAAATCCTGCGCCACGCCCGGTGTTGACAGTTGTTGGTCTAAATGACTTCCATATGATACCCAGTTCAAGAAAAACACAGATGTTAGAATACATGCATGCAGACTTCACAAAGAGAGAGAATGCATGTATATGTGAAGTGAATAGTAAAGCTAGTATAGACTCTTGCCTTACCAGATGTTAGTAGCGACGAACAAGGATATCCCGGTCCCAGAGCCTAGACAGTATCGTTTCTGGAGAAGTTCATCTAAAAAAATAACGACAATACCAGCAAACAAAAGTTGAAGGAGAATGAGGATTGCATTCCCAGTCCCAGCTGGCTGACACTGTCATACATCCCGGATAGAACATATGCAACTACTGTATCAATATACCCAGTAATTTCTGTGCACCATAAAAATTAGAACATAAAACTGGCTTCTTGGTGCAAATATTAATCTCTAGGCAGAAAGATGTACAAGCAATAAGAGACAAAATTGTACACAACTTCGAGTTCAAAGGGCTGAACATAGTACAAAATCAGACACAACAACAGGGTGTCAGAGGCGATTCTTTAGTCATACATGCCCATAAAACGTCTGTAGAAATGGAACCTAATGGCATCAAGTACGGCACAATGTGAAAATTTTCTACCAAAGTCATCAGAAATTAGCTTTTTTGAGAAAATATGAGACGAGCAAGAAATAGCTCACCACAGTTTCAGAAGTTAACTTTTAGTTTCTTACTTAAAGAGGAAAGAACTAGACAAATATACCAGTAACTTTGCGCAGAAGTCAAACGATATTTTTTTCTCAAATTTTAGAATTATGTATGAATAAGCAATACCTATATAGGCGTATAACAGAGCTTACAATAATTCCATTTTGAATCTTTTTGTTTTGGTTTTTGAGATTTACCACCTGCTGGGATTCAGCTCCACAGCAAACGAATTGACATGTTATGGTTCCTAAGGCATGCCCATTACCAGTACCTCTACCAACATGAATATCCTTTCGGTGTTATGAGATAAAACCCTAGGTGACAAGCATCTAGCCCCAATTCCGCCAGAGAACCAGTGTGTGAAGGCATGAGACACTTTCAGAGTGAACAAAAGATTCCCCCCTATTCCTACAAGAATGTTGGTGGATGGGAATTGAACCTAGGTGGGTGGGGCGAAAATTCGTCCCCGCACCACTAGGCTACCCATCCAAGGGCCAATCTGAACTAAGAATCTCTCGTAATGTTACGGTGTCGCCAAATTCTTCTGAAACAGAAACCACTTTATGTCAGGTTGTCTAACCAATGCATCATGTCTGCTATAGATGAGAACAGGACCGTAGAATAAATACTTTTCTAACGTGTTCTACCTCAACTATCTCATGAATCCAAACCCAAGGCATCCTGAAAGGCCATCATGGCGAACCTAAAATGCATATTGAATAATCACTGTACTGTAAGATGACATCTTTAGGTGGTCCGTAGAAACAAAATGCTTATCCAACTTATAACATTCTATACACTTAAAGCAATAAGAATGTGAAGGCAACACATTTTTTTTCCGAAAGGACTCATGAAGGAGCACTATGATTTACCAACAATTCATGCAATTACAGAAGGGAGCAATCCTCGCGAACGCTATTGTCCACTGCGACAATGTTTGATCCAACCAGGAGTTGCATCACCAAGCTGGATGTCACAATCGGAGTAATTCTGAGTTCCATAACAGTTCCACGACTTGATGCAAGGATAACATGGATCCAGTAAAAGGGATCTCCTCCAATTGTCGTGTGTATGCCATAGAGGGGAAGTTGACCGCAAACCAAGAAGATAAAGAGTGAGATGACAGTGTATATCACTTTTTCCCTGAAAGGAATTCTTCGATCAGGACTCTGAACCTCAGGCAAGAATGCCAGAAACGGTCTAACAAGATGAAGCACTGGAAACCACCAGCCATAATCCTGCAACATGTAGAGTGCAACATTTTGTTTATTAAGAACTCTCAAACACATACAATTTGTCAGCTAGCTATTCAAGGGAAATCGACACACATATCACAAGCCATGAAGATCAAGATCAGAACCCTTAGTGTAAGAATATCCAACTACAATCTAAATCACTTTCAAGAGAATTAGTCACTTTAAATTCAAACCAACAAATAATAACAATCAAAGATAGAACTGCTTGAGTAGCCAAACATAGGTTATGCCGTACCAGAGTATACTGCTTTAATATCACATAAGATTACCCATTAAGAACAAAATGCAGCCTAGACTTCCCCCCCCCCCCCCCCCACACACACACACAAAACAAAATTGAAATTTAAAAATATAAGATTCTCAAAAAAAAAAAAAAAAAAAAAAATTTAAAAAATTGCAGACGTAGTATCAAACTCGAAGATCATGCAGCTGAATTAAACCAGCCGAAGCATAAACAATCATTTCTTATTTCCATATAATAAGTTAATATGTACATCTCTAAAAATCACATTCCTTCATGGTGATTCAGCAGAAAAGAGTACAACTTACCAAGTAGTTCAGAAAGTGCCACATAGACACCTAATCCACAATTTCCTTAATCAAGAATCAAAATAAGTATATTGTTTGCCCTCTAATATAAACCATAAATAACAAATGCAGCCTTATGAAGCTTACTGGTTACTCCCTTGCTGCACAATTATATTGTACTCATTTCACATCATAGTAAGAGAAAATCACCCGTGAGGTTAGAATATGAAGAAGTGAGAGGCAGAATACATGCATCAAAAAATGAAAAAAATGTCGGATTAATGTAATTTTGGAAGAAACCAAGCATCAAAAGTGCTGCGGGAGCACCGTCCACCTGGTGATTGATTCGGAAGGAACTCAAGCACTTGATCTCTCGATCAAACGATGAGATCAGCGAACAGGAATCAAAATCTCTTGTTCTTGCGGTTTTGAATCGAGGTTTCGTCTTTGAGAACCGAAAGAATGGAGTGAAGCACCTTTTGTAGATTTGGTCCTTTTGGACATCGACATTTGTTCAAATTAATTAATTAACAATAGATTTAGAAAAAATTGCATAACAGTCCTTAGACTTAACACTATTCGCAAATCAGATTTCTCATAAAATTTATGTAAAAAATATATCTTTATTATATAAATAAGTTTAAAATATAATTTAAATTTAAATTTTTTTAAAAAAATATTTGTAATACATATTTTTAAATTTTAAATTGCAATAATCTAAAAGTAATCTGTTACTTTTGTAAGTGTTTTGATTATTTTATAAGTAATACTAGTCTGTACTCAGCCAAGAGTCGGCAGAATTTTCAGAAGTGGAAGTGATTTAAACAATTAATTAATTAATTAGCGAATACTAAAGGAGGAAATGTGAAGTAAAAAGCCCAATCCATAAATATTTTGTAGATTTTGATAAAATTTATAATTTTTATATTAAATTTTTTTGTCTAAATAGTTATTTTTAGACTCTAAAGTTCAACGGATTAATAGATTAATCTTCAAATCAATTAAAATTTTGAAGCTTCAAAATATTTATTTGAAAGTATTTTTTGAAAAAATTTCAAATATAAAGATCTCATCAAAATCTACAATTTCTATATTAAATTTTTTTTTAAAAAAATATTTATTAACAGTCCAAATAGTTTCGGCACATATATCGATAGAGATATTTTTTTTGAAATTTTAAATAGTAACTAAAAAAATTAGGTATTATTTTGGATGAGTAGGAAAAATCTAAAAACTGATATGATATTTGCCCTTATTTGTTTAATTTAATGTTATAAAAATAACTTATTTTACTTATTTATCGAACATGTCAGTCAAATGCCGTCACCATCTTTACTAGCTTGGCATCTAAGTTATGATCTCCTTAAACTTCCACATGACATTATCTTTACGATTTAAGTGTTGGCAGCGCTATACTAATACTATATGAGAGATGGACATGATGCTATATGTAAGGTCAAAATATTATTCAACTTAGTCCAAAATTGATCTTCTGCTTACAAATGAACAACTAAAATAATTAGGCCAAAATTTAGTAAATGCCCTTTTACTATAGACTTTTAGGCGCTCATACCCTTCAACTTATTTTGGGATCTTTAATACCCTTCTACTTTAAATTTAGGAACGCGATGTCCTTATTCGATTAATTAAACGGACACGTCACTAATCTTGCTGTCGTGGCACTAATTAATATTTTTTATTATTTTTTAACATTAGTTGGACATTAAAAAATACCCATGTTTATATTAAAAAAATAATTAAATAATGCTTAATTGGTGCCACATCAGCGTAATTAACACCTAAATTCTCTTAAGGGGTATCGCATTCCCAAACTAATAGTAAAGGTGTATGAAAGTCACGAAAATAAGTATAGGGGTATGAGTGCCCAAAAATACATAGTAGAGTGGCATTTACTAAATTTTGGCCAAATAATTATTATATTATACTATATATTAAAACAACCCCGTGTTGCTACAGTATTTACTGTTTAGTGAACAGTAAACACTGTACCAATATTGGATTTTTTTTTTATTTTTAGTTTAAGAGTATTTTTTTTATGGTTGCTACAGTGTTTACTGTTCAGTAAACAGTAAACATTGTACTAATATTGGATTTTTTTTTTTTTAGTTTAAGAGTATTTTTTTTAAAAAAAATCCATTATAAAAATTATATATTTAAATAATATTTACAATTTTTATGTTGAAATTTTTTGTAAAAAATTCTTTTGAATAAATAAAGTGTAACGGATTAATTTGAAACGAACTACTTTTGAAACCGTTAATATTTGAAATCTAATAGGCCAAAATAATTAGAAACTTTAAATATAAAAATTGGAGGTTTAGATGAGATCTACAAATTTCATGCTATTTTTTTTTCAACAATATTTTTAAATTAATATTTTGGTACTTCTAAATGTAACGGATTTTAATTTATGGATATTATGTGAATCTTGTCTTATTAATTATTGAAGAGAACATAACACATTTCAGTTTTATTCTTCTTATTTTCTAAAAATTAATACCGTTTGATATGTAAGGTTATTTAATTTAAACATAAGGTCATATAACTATAAATATCGTATTTGAACATTTATATCTCTTTTAGTGGTGATTTTTATCTAATGGACATTTTTTTTTTAAAGTCTTTTCTAATAAATTATAAAATTATACTAATCAATATCAGTAAAAATAAAATAAATTATTATTTTTTTTTAAATTTAAGTTTTTATTTTAAATTCTAAACTTAGTATCATTTCTTCTGAAAATTTCAAACACTAATATATTTTTTGATTTAATATTATTTTTAACTCTATAAATATACCAAAAAAAATAATTAATAACCGCAGTAACGCGTGGGCGTAGAAAGCTTGTTGGATCTTAAACAAAGCAAAGATTATAGTATTATACTCAAATGAAGTTTGTAATATCGGTATTGAGACAGTAACAACTATTTGTTTACATAATATTTATCGAACAATATCAGCTCGATATTGATAATATCGACAATATATGATTGACATCTTAAATAATAATTAGGAGTGTAAATGCATCATTTTATTTTTTAGATATTGCTTGCACAAAGTTATTGTTGGTTGTAGATTATATTTAAATTCACACAATGAGCATGGAGATGATTAAACTGGACAGCATGTCGGAATTTTTCTAATAGAAAAAGAAAAAGAAAATCTAAATGAAAAATACCAATAAAAAATATCATTCAATCTGACTGAATAGTCAAAAAAATAGTTCAATCGTATTTCGTCTGTGCCTTATAAATTTAACGATTTTGAAAAGTAGAAAAATATAATCAGACTTCTTTTTTTCCAACCAAGTAGTGAATAGTATTGTCCATCTAATTTTGGTATATATAATAGGGAGACTTGCACTGTGTATAAGATAATAATTTATCGCACTGTAGTTCCAACGTAAAAAAAATTACACCTAGTTCTATGACAAAGTGTGTCAAAAAGTATAAAAAATATCTTAAAGTTATCAGGATGATGCCAAAATATTATTTTTTAATATAAAGATATAAAAAATTAACATAATGGTGTTAGAAAATTTATTGAAATATGTCAAAATATAAGATGTTGGATATATATTGAAGATGTCAAAAATAACTTAAAAAATATTATAAATATATTAAAATGTTTTAAAAAATTAAAGTATAAAAATATTTTTAAAGAGAATTTAAATGATGTTGAAATAATACAGTATAATTTGTCATGACATAAGGGAGACTTTTGCTATTTTATCTGCGCTCTTAAAATGAACAGTTTGTACCTATCCGATCAGATGGTGCCAGCTCGGATTGGCTCGTAGCTTATCTGGCGGGAAACAATACAGCGACGACGCCAACGAGCCAAGCCCGCAGTTATTTTATCGCACAGCAGCGCAAGCAAACCCCGCGTCAGCGAAGGGCTCACACGCGTCCATACTTAATCACCAAGTACTATCTCAGACGGGAAAAAAAAGAAAAAAACAAATACCCATCTTCTCGTTCTACATCAGTCTTCGATCAAATTCTCACATCAATCCTGTTTTAATCGAAAAAACAATCTAAGTAATCTCAGATCTCTCTATGCACGACGATTCCGATCTCCACGATCTCTCCGACGACTCCGACTACGCTGCCTCGCAGCTCCACCAGGTAATTAACCCAATCAACCGCAGTCAATCACGAAGGCATCGATCCTGTAATTCGTTGCTGTTTCGTTTGAGAGAGAGATTTTTGTTTTTAGTTGTTACTAATTTCGATTGGTTTGATGTTGATAAGGGGCTATCGAGAAGCATGGCGGGAGGGCCTAGTGGATTTGGGAATGGAGAAGATGGAGAGGACTCAGAGGTGATATACGCTAAAGATAATGTCGCAATCCACCCCATGCAGTACGCGTGGGAGCGCATCAGCGGTCGTCTCCGGCTCCTTCGCCAAGGGACGTCCCTGTTTCTGGTAATGTTGGTGCTATTCATGATCCCTTGGTATTGATTTGTATCAAGACTGTCACATACTCACAGTATTAAAGCAAATAGGTTTTGACAAGTAGCGTATTTCCTTTTTGTAAGTCTTAATCAGTCTTCATTCATATATTTTCAATGTTTTTATACCTTTCTTTAGTTCCGTAAAATGTATAAAGTATTTCGAACTCGGAGAAATGATCTCACTTCGTTTGACTAGAGTGAGTTCGTCAATCTAAATAGAGCACCTTGGTGTACAAGAATCAATGACCTCACCTACCAAGAAAATGCTTTGCTGCTGTTCCTTAGCAGTTGTTCTATGGTTGGAACCTTACTGCAATGAGTTTCAGTTCAATGGTTGTGGTTGTAGGGGTTTTAGCCCCAATTTGGTAGGCAGGCAGGTAGGACATAGGGGTTGACTCCATTTATGATTTTTAAGCTTTGCAGTTAGTGATTTGGGGTAAGAGGATGACATCATGGGTACAATATGGAGATTAGACATTATGTTTTACATAATCGGGTGCTGTTTGTGGTTTTAGCAGTTAGTAAATTACTCATTTTGCGCATTAATCTTGACAGTTAATAATTTTTTTTTTAAAGAAATGTATACATTAACTTTGCTTTTGAATTGTTATTTGGTAAAATTTACCATTTTTACAGAAGATTGACTATTGACGGTATTTATTTATTGTAGACATGGATTCCTTACAAACCTAATCCAGATGGTTCAGATTTTATGGGACGCTCCAATGTGGGAATATCAGAGAAAGGTTGGTTTGATAAAATAGTTAAAATGATAGCAAGGTGTGACGATACTTCATTCTTTATTCTGCTCTCACTTGAATTTATTCTGTGTGTCCCTACTACAGATAGAAATTTGTACACAATTCAACCAGTTCCTTTAAGTGAAGTACGCTCAGTTCGTAGGCATACCCCTCCTCTTGGCTGGCAATACATAATCATTGTCCTCCAATCAGGTAGTGGTGATTGAATTATTTCTTGGGGTGCTACGTATTACTGCTACTTTTATAACTGCTATGATGCTGCAAGGTTATGAATTTACAATTTGGTCACAACAATGTTTGCCGGCTAAAATGTCGATTTATCACGAAAATTTATAATTAGGAATTGGTGAAAAACTTGAAATCAAAATGCTGATAATTTAATAGACATAACTAACTTGGCTATGTGTTTTGAACATTTGATGGCGTGCAGGGCTAGCTTTTCCTCCTTTATACTTCTACAGTGGAGGAGTTCGGGAGTTCCTTGCAACTTTAAAACAACATGTTCATATTGTGAGGTTGATACATTTGATTAGTCTTGATGGTTATCGATACATTGTTTTCCACTGTCTCATTTTGAATTAGCTAGGCACCTTAAAGTAATACTCTAATTTATCTCCAAAGTGATGTGCATCTCATTCACACCAAATTTTCAGAACTATTGCTCCAGCCATTGTGATGTGGATAAGTTCAACATCATATCATTAGCTTCTTTTTTAAAGGAAATAGTTACTAAAAGGTGCATAGCTATACTGTTCCATTGCTGGTAAAGTGCTTGCTTGGTGTTATCCAAGTCATAAAGACTCTAGGTCAGGTCTCCTCTTACTTCTAATGCTCTTCTAATCTTACAGTCATTTTCTCAGGTCTGCAGATGACGCGAATGTATTTCTCGTGAATGATTTTCAGGATCCTCTGCAGGTGCATAATTTTGCCTTATAAATTTTGAGGATCTAATATTAATGCTGCAAAATACTGTATCTTTTTGTGCATTTGAAGCATCGACACATCCTCACTGAAGGTGTCCTTAACATTTTTACAATAAAGCAAAACAATGTCTACCGATCCATTTTTTTTTTTTTTAACTTTTGGGTGAGAAAAACTGAGGTCAACAATGGTGTTCAGTACAGTGTTTCTTTCAACAATTGAAGAAGCATAGGAGCAATAAGTTGCTCAATAATATGTGCAAGTACAAATGTACACAGAAAATTAACATAAAGCTTGAGAAAAATTGCGCAAACTAACCTTTTTGCCTAACCATTATCCATTTGTTTGTTACCTGCTGGTGTAATAGGTTCAGTGGTTTTTGTAGTACTCATATGATGGTTCAAACAACGGACAATACTATCTTGTTGTCATTTAAGCTTCACAATGACGAGTTCCTATTTGCTAGAGAAGTTTATCTGTTTTTAGAGTTATGGTCCGCATGTAACCTATCTTTTTGACATGTCACTCTGTATGCCGCTCTGTATGCCAGTCTTTGTCTCATTAGTTATATGTCTATTGGCGTGTGTTCCCTTGTGTGTGGGTGTGTGATTGGGGGAGTAGAGGGGGGGGGGGGGAGGTCTGTGCGTCTTGTATAATAGTGGTGCACGGACTCGCACATAGGTGAAGCGATTCCTCAAGTTTACTACAGATTGAAATTTGGGCAATTGGTGCTGATGTAGTAGGAGACTAAAAGGCTCTATGACACCCTTGGATTAAAAATGATTTAAGAAGCTTAGTGTTTGATGTTACGAAGCTTATCAATCGACTTCTTCTCTTTTTTTCCTTTTTCGAAGAGAGCTTATCTTCTTTGGAGTTACCAGGGTGTTTCCATTGCAAATGGTATGTCTTTGCACGACACAGCTGCTTCAATTTCTTCAGTCGAAAATTCAGAGAGACTCAATGGGGTTGCTTACCATCGTGCTTCAGCTTCTTCTGATTATGGTGGGAGGCAAAGGCAAAAGGTTCACGATCCTGCTCGTGACATCTCACTTCAAGTGTTGGAGAAATTTTCTCTTCTTACCAAGTTTGCTCGTGAAACATCATCTCAAATATTTCATGATAGCCAGAGCAGCAGCCAATACGGATATGAGAAATGGAAGCAAAACGATTTTCCTGGTGCGAAACAACCAGCTATTAGGCATGACAACGCTGATAAGAAGGCAGATGAAATTCCGGTCACGACAGATCCTTTAGATGTAAGTTTGCATTTCTTCATGAATTGTGTTAAATTTAGACTTTTTTTTTGTGTCTGTAAATAGTGTCAAATAAGGGTTTCTGCTTACTTGGGTGGTTAACTTGCAGCATTGGCTCAAAGTATTTTACTTGGGCTTTTGTGCCTTATTTAAATTGATTGTTGAATTTTTGCAATTAGATACTGAAACCACCTATGGAACCTAAAATAATCCATATCTTCAAGTTTTCCTGTGGAAATATGGTATAACATATGCTGAAGAGTTAAAAAAGTAAGAACATATTGAAGTTGTCTTGATCTTAGAACAATTATCTAAATTATTGCCTTCTGCTTTTATTTAGTTCATGAACTAATGGTCTAGAACAATTGCAGATTTGTTGGAACTTTTATGCTTTTTATTTGACTGAAACCTTTATGGCAACTGAACAGTTTAATCGCTCCTTGAACCTTGGAAAACTCAGAAAACATAGAGGATTCTGGTCATGGAATTTATTATGGGCTTGTTCCTTGTGTAACTGATAGAGTATGCAATTCATAGTAGGTAGTGAACTGCTTAAATGATTCCAATCTTGATGATGGTAGTTGTAGTCTTTAAGTTGGTTGACCATTGAACAAGTGCTAGCCTATTCCTTTACTGAATCCCAAGAAATTGATCTGTGGTTTTAAAAGCTACCTTTCTCCTTTTTTTCAAAATTTGGGCAGTCTGATAAGCTGAACCTTGTCTGGGGAAAACCGAGGCAACCTCCACTGGGCTTTGAAGAGGTATGTGTTTGACATATTTATATTGTACATAATATCTTGTGGTTGGTGGTATGTTGTTGTAAATTTGCAAACAGGGAATATGGCACGGATGTAATCATTGAGTAAAAAGAAGCAGCTAATATTGTTATATTTTCTACTTTATCTGTTATGTGGTGAGTGCAAAAATATGCTCCTATTTTTAGTGGAAATAATCTCCCAAGTATAGGACCACTTCATGGTCAGTTTCAATGATACATGAACGAAGGCCAATTTAGAGAAGTTGGTGGGATAGTCCCAACTTGTTGGAATGCCAATAAAGAGATGTATAGCATGAAGTGCTTAATGAAAATTGGACTAGCAAAAACTTTCTTTGATAGAAAGAATAAAGAAAAGTTGGAGGCTTACAACCTAGAAGAATGAAATATTGCTCGTATAGTGAGTTTCCGTCTAAGAGGAGAAGGATATGAATGTTGTCTTTTAACATATTTGCAAGGTCGTGGTGTTACAATCGTATCCTGTATTTGTGTTGTACCACAATCCAAACATGTCTTGAATTAATATTACTCCTGGAGTAATTGGAAAAATAAATAAATAAATAATTATGATTTATAAGCAGGAATGTTCCCATACATCATGATCAAATTGCTTTAGTGTTAGATATTTCGCTCTAGCATCTGCTGATTTATGCGACTTGATGTTTAATTCACCTTGTGCAGTGGTCTACTTTCTTGGATTCTGAAGGTCGAATCGTGGATTCAAAGGCTTTTAGAAAGAGAATTTTCTATGGAGGAGTTGAACATAATTTGCGAAAAGAGGTTGAAACTTATCAGATATGTGTGTAGTCATGCAGATGCATCTCTTGCCTTGCACGCATATGTATAATATTTTGCTTACTGCAGGTCTGGAAGTTTCTTTTGGGATATCAAGCTTACGATTCCACATATGCAGAGAGAGACTATCTTGCTTCAGTCAAGAAAGCCGAGTATGAAACAATAAAATCCCAGTGGCAGGTGCCATTTCTTACACTTATTTGTTATGGTGTTCTTTTGCAAGAGACATCACTTACTGAACTTCAACCGACTATCCTGGATATTTGGATGGTTCTTGAAAAGTCAACATGTTGAGCTAGTGAAAGTGTCCTGTTATTAGCTTGATACTCTTTCACGTGCTTGCAGAGTATTTCTCCACCACAAGCGAAAAGATTCACAAAGTTCCGGGAAAGGAAAGGCCTGATAGAAAAGGATGTGGTAATGGCTGATATAGTGGTTATCATAAATAAAGCCTTCAGATTATTTTTCCTTCTTTTACATTCTTATTAAAAGGTCATTTATCCTGTGCAGGTGAGGACGGACAGGGCTTTTTCTTACTATGATGGAGATGACAATGCTAATGTTGCACTTCTACATAACATATTGCTGACATATTCGTTCTACAATTTTGACCTAGGCTACTGCCAGGTATTCTGATCTTGATTTTGTAGTGTCATGTAAATTCTTTAATGTTAGCTGTTCTTACATTTTCAATTATTAGCAACGCTATCTTATGTATGTTTGGTTTTGGTAGTTCTTGCTTATTGCTCATTGTCCTTAAAAACTTCATACCTCGTTTTGAAACTATAAAAATGTGACTTCTAAATTTCCGAATTGTCATAATTTGCAGGGTATGAGCGATCTCTTGTCTCCATTGTTATTTGTAATGGAAGATGAATCTGAGTCGTTCTGGTGTTTTGTCGCTCTGATGGAGCGTCTAGGTCCCAATTTCAATCGTGACCAGAATGGAATGCATTCACAACTTTTTGCATTGTCAAAGGTGATTTTGTCAATTGTCCACTCATCTTTGCATGCTGACGTTATTATCACTATTAGATTACATACAACAAACACCAAGAGAACATCAAGTTTCTTAGCTAATAAGCCTTTTCTTCAGAATCTAAGTTCCTAAATTAGAGAACTATCGTCCTTCTAGTTATGTGTATGTTAATTTGGTTCTATTTCTAATCATGGGCATCTAGTTTCTATCAACTTAGATTTTGCAGTTTTATCATGCGTTTCACGAATTAGCTTGGCATTAATCATCAAAGTTTCTCCAACATGATCAGTCAAGAAGCTTTGCCAGGAACGAGTTTTCTTTATACTAATCATAACTATGAAACAAGAAAAGGTTATATGACTTGCTTATGGAAAAAAAAAAGCACCCCAAGCCTTGCTCGGTACCTTCAGAGCTGGCCAATTAGCATACGGAGAACTGGCCTTGGATCCTTTTTTCAAGTTAATTGTGTGAAAGTTAGCAAGCTGTCACAACAGTTGCCCAGGTAAAATTATCATATTTTTCCTCGGTGTGCTGATCCATAATTGGATGTAAAAGCCCTGAGACTGAGGTGGATATGGAAAGCTCATCGTCTTTCCTAAAACTCCGACTGCTTTAGCTCTTTAATCTTGCTATGTGTTGGATGGTTCTGGATATGGTAATCTTTCCAATTTGGCAAATACATACTTTTATGGCGGGCTTATAAGTTTGAGTGGAACTTAATCCTGAAACTGTGGGGATAAATACTACAAGAGAGCTCAATGTGTGTAAATAAAAACTATATCATCCTTCTAGCATCCAGGCCTTTAAGCTTTTTTATTAATTTTTATTGACCTTGTATTTCATTTGCTTTAACATATTATCGTGTTTCTAAAATGATATTTCTCCAAGGGCGTCCTTTATGGGTGATCAGACAGACCTTAAGTTCAAGACACACCTCTTTAATGCTAATAAAACTTCAAAATTCCAGTTTTTGTTTTTCCCTTTTTGCGCACAATTATTAGTTATTTTTACAAATTTTCAACTTTAGTCCAGCTGCATTATACGGTTAGTCGAACTGACAATTAAATTTGTTTAGCTGGTGGAGATTCTGGACCGGCCATTGCACAATTACTTAAAACAGGCAGATTGCTTAAACTATTTCTTCTGCTTTCGCTGGATTCTTATACAATTCAAAAGGTAAGAAAGCTACTCTCTGGAAATTTCATTGATGCATATCGTCTTACGCTTCTTTTTCTAAACTTGTTTAAATTGTAGGAATAGAATTTTCTTTTTTTCTTTCTTTTTTACTTCTCTTTTTCTTTGGAGATAGATAATGAGGTGGTATATAACTGTGTTTGTGTTTATAGGGAATTCGAGTATGAGAAGGTTATGCGGTTGTGGGAAGTCTTGTGGACGCACTATTTGTCTGAGCATTTCCACTTGTACATATGTGTTGCCGTCCTTAAGAAGTACAGAAAGAAGATTATTGACGAACAGATGGATTTTGACACACTTTTGAAGTTCATAAATGAGTTAAGCGGCCAGATCGATCTGGACAGCTCTATTAGAGATGCGGAGGCTCTTTGTATCTGTGCTGGGGAGAATGGAGCAGCGTGCATCCCCCCGGGAACACCTCCATCATTACCTCTGGAGACCGATGAAGGCTGTTATCAACAAGATGAAGTTCTGTAACATTTGTTCTCCAAAACTTGGGAATTGCTTTGTACCTCTAACCTAATGCCAATAAACATCTTAAATGAGGTGTCAATTATCTCCATCTTATGTCAGAACTCATAAATTGTGCGTCAAGATGTGCATTGAAACACTTGGAGATGATTCCACCTCATTTTAGAGGTTACTTTATAGATCAAATTAGAGGCCCCTAGTAGTGCTTCCAAAATTTTATTGTAATAAGTTGATTGTTGTATCTATAATATGATTTGTGTTTGACGCATTATCTGCAGTGTGTAAGTATATATATTTGTAATAAGTTGATTGTTGTATCTATAATTTGAGTATAAGACCAAACCTTCTTATATTTCTGTCCCTGTCACTCTTTCGCTCTCTAGCTTTTCCGCTGCCACCACCGCTGCAGCTATGAGAGAAGTTCGCCGGAATATTCTTCGAGCTTCGCTCTTCTCGCAGATTCCTCTGTCTCATCCTCGTTCACTATGCCAATAGAAAAGAGAAAGAGAAAAGAGAATAGCTTAAAACAGAAGCATCTGGATAGAGTTTTTAGAGAAGTGAATCTGAATTTGATTTAGATCTGTGCTGAGACTGTTCTCACAGAACAGGAAATGGGTTTACTGTCTTTCTGCTGCAAGGACGGTTCAGATCGGTAGCTTCACTTGCCGTTATTCCCTTTTTTTAGTTGTTTTCTAGGTTTTTTTTTTTTTAAAAAAAAATTATTTTTAAAATAGATAAGATGTATTATACACGGCATTGGTTCTGCATTTTTTAGGTAATGCTCGGATGGGTGGGGTACAAATAAAGTAGGGGAGCTTCTTGCTTGGACAGTAGAGTAATATTGTCGGCCTTTAATCCGCAGCTCATAATTGCGTATAAATTTTCTCCATTATAAATTTATCTAATACTCTTTATTGAATGATCAGATTTTATTCACTTAAATCTGATAGTTCAGATGTGAGCTCAAAAAATTGGCAGATATGTTTGAACCCCATTTCAAATAGTGGCCAGTGAAAGCATCTGAAATGAAAGAACAAAGCAAAACTAAATGAAATCCTAAAATGCCCCCTTTTAGGTAAAATAAGTTATCAAGAAAGAACTACTAAATATAATGGTGAAGTAATTTACAATTTGAGATGAGTTTCCCCATTAGATGAATTCGAATGGACGTTTCAGGCATGTGGTAAGTGCCAAGTGAAAAAAGTGGCTACGTAATAAAAAAAACAAACCGAAATACCATTATTCTGAAGAATCTAATGGTCTTGGTATAATCAAAACACGCAGTACATCATGGTATGTACCACATATATTCCCTTGTACTGTGTACGGTCCTGATTAATGTATTAGAAATCATGATTCCTGAATAGCAGTGCTCTAAAATTAAAAACAGACCGCAGATGCTGCAGTTTACCTTTATCCCAAAACATCGTAGACTGGAAATAAATTGATGAGAAGTTGCACTCAACCAATAACTCAGTTTCAGCTCAGTTGACCACTTCATAAATGACCTGGTTGAAGTCTAATGCATCCAAGAGATCGTTCAATTTGCACTTTTCTTTTTCTTTTTTTATCAATTAGCATCAGTGTTACAAACTCCACCAGCTGTAACCATACTTAGCCATGTAGTGTGAGCTTAACCACATCATCATATGTACTTCCGTAGGCTGAAATGGAACAAATTGCAGATTAAAGATCAGGAGCCTGTCCTCAAGGTAACTGAATCCAGACAAAACGAATGATTTTTGTTGAACTGTTGTGGCAAATTCTCTTTAAAAAATAAAAAATAAAAACCTTTTGGTTCATTAAACTCGCAAACTATCTTGATAACTGCAATCTTCAGGATTATTTCTTTTCCAACTTTTCTATAATCACAGCGAGTTCAAAGATACTTTTTTCATACTTCACTTCCCTGTACAGCTGTATTTTCATACTTCACTTCCCTGTTCAGAAATATGGAATCCATATCTGGAATATAAACCGCATGTTACGCACTTTTCAGGAATACCTTCAGTTTCTGAAATTGGCAGACTCTAGTTTGTACACTATATCAGGAATATAATCCTCATCTTTTAGATGCTCCATTAAACAATTTAGAGCAACATAAATCTCATCAGACTGCTTGTGAGATTTATCAGCAGTAATAAATCTGCAAACTTCACTCCCACATAGCTCAATCCAACTGCAACCAGGATACTTTCTAACACCCCCGTCCTTCATGGCCGCCCGCACCTCCGCCACATAGTCCCACTTAGAAGCACCTGCATAGATGTTCGATAACAATACCCGGTATCCCGAGTGCTGAGGATCCAATTCGATTAATCTTTTAGCTGCAATCTCAGCTAGTTCAATATTTCCATGTATCCTACAAGCACTAAGTAAAGCACTCCAGATACAATCATCAGGTTCTATAGGCATGTCTTTGACAAACTGGTAAGCTCTATTAAGCTGGCCTGCTCTACCTAAGTTGTCTACTATGCAAGCATAGTGATCCAGGCCAGGTTTGATTCCATATTTGTTACTCATCATCTCAAAGAAATGTAATCCTTCATTGAGTAAACCGGCGTGACTACATGCCGATAGCAGAGCGACGAAGGTAACTCTACTTGGTTTCCATCCTTTAGATCTCATATTACTGAACATCATAAAGGCTTCTTGAGGACGGTCACTGAAACCGTAACATGAAATCATGGTGTTCCATGATATTTCATCCATATCTTCCATCTCATCAAACACCTTCCTTGCTTCCTCTAAACAACCACATTTTCCATAAGCATCCGTAAGAGCATTTTGAACCACCAAGAAAGATTGGGCAAATCCACTCTTGATCATGTGGCCATGCACAGCCATGGCTGGTTGAAGTTGAGATGAATGGCCGCATGCGTTAAGGATAGCGCTGAAAGAGAACTCATCAGGTTTGCAGCCCTCAGAAAGCATATGATGGAAGAGTTCGAAAGCACAAGCAAAGTCATCAGTAAGAGCATAACTTGAAAGAACAGTGTTATATGAAATGACATCCTTCTCAGGTGTCCTCGTGAATACCTTCAAACACGAAGTTATGTCCCCTCTCTTGCCATACATGGCCATGAGAGCATTACAAACCGAGTTAATCGTATCTAACCCTCTTCTATAAGCGTAAGCATGTATCTCTAACCCGGTTTTTGTTGTTAAACATTCTGGGAGGAGCAATGTCAAGAGAACTTTAGACAAAGGCCTCGCCTCTCTGCCAAACTCGGTGGAAACCCTACGAAACAAGTCAAAAGCTTCATGAATCTTCCCACATTCAAGAAAAACTGAAATCATGGAGACCCACAACTGCGTAGTCTTAAAACTAACCCTCTCAAACAACAAACTAGCCTCCAAAACACATCCATGAAATGCATACCCAGAAGCAATGGCAGCGTAAAGTCTATCTTCATCAACAAGGTCAACTTTTGCTACTTTCAAAAACCTCAACACCAAGCAATGAAACTCTTTAATCAAACTTAATGAAGGAATTTTGGGTATCAACGGAAGAAGAGTATTGAAAGTAGCAGCATCAGGCAATACTCCCCCCAATGCCACCATCTCGACGAACACTTCCAAACAAGCTCTGCATCGTCAAGCCGAACACACCCATCTGTTCGTCAATAATCTTCTTTCTGTACTTCTTAAGGACGGCAACACATATGTACAAGTGGAAATGCTCAGACAAATAGTGCGTCCACAAGACTTCCCACAACCGCATAACCTTCTCATACTCGAATTCCCTATAAACACAAACACAGTTATATACCACCTCATTATCTATCTCCAAAGAAAAAGAGAAGTAAAAAAGAAAGAAATTCTATTCCTACAATTTAAACAAGTTTAGAAAAAGAAGCGTAAGACGATATGCATCAATGAAATTTCCAGAGAGTAGCTTTCTTACCTTTTGAATTGTATAAGAATCCAGCGAAAGCAGAAGAAATAGTTTAAGCAATCTGCCTGTTTTAAGTAATTGTGCAATGGCCGGTCCAGAATCTCCACCAGCTAAACAAATTTAATTGTCAGTTCGACTAACCGTATAATGCAGCTGGACTAAAGTTGAAAATTTGTAAAAATAACTAATAATTGTGCGCAAAAAGGGAAAAACAAAAACTGGAATTTTGAAGTTTTTATTAGCATTAAAGGGGTGTGTATTGAACTTAAGGTCCGTCTGATCACCCATAAAGGACGCCCTTGGAGAAATATCATTTTAGAAACACGATAATATGTTAAAGCAAATGAAATACAAGGTCAATAAAAATTAATAAAAGCTTAAAGGCCTTGATGCTAGAAGGATGATATAGTTTTTATTTACACACATTGAGCTCTCTTGTAGTATTTATCCCCACAGTTTCAGGATTAAGTTCCACTCAAACTTATAAGCCCGCCATAAAAGTATGTATTTGCGAAACTGAAAAGATTACCATATCCAGAACCATCCAACGCATAGCAAGATTAAAGAGCTAAAGCAGTCGGAGTTTTTGGAAAGACGACGAGCTTTTCCATATCCACCTCAGTCTCAGGGCTCTTACATCCAATTATGGATCAACACACCAAAGGAAAATATGATAATTTTATCTGGGCAACTGTTGTGACAGCTTGCTAACTTTGACACAATTAACTTGAAAAAAGGATCCAAGGCCAGTTCTCCGTATGCTAACTGGCCAGCTCTGAAGGTACTGAGCAAGGCTTGGGTTGCTTTTTTTTTCCCTAAGCAAGTCATATAACCTTTTCTTGTTTCATAGTTATGATTAGTATAAAGAAAACTCGTGCCTGGCAAAGCTTCTTGACTGATCATGTTGGAGAAACTTTGATGATTAATGCCAAGCTAATTCGTGAAACGCATGATAAAACTGCAAAATCTAAGTTGATAGAAACTTGATGCCCGTGATTAGAAATAGAACCAAATTAACATACAAGGACGATAGTTCTCTAATTTAGGAACTTATATTCTGAAGAAAAGGCTTATTACTAAGAAACTTGATGTTCTCTTGGTGTTTGTTGTATGTAATCTAATAGTGATAGCGACGTCAGCATGCAAAGATTAGAGCACAATTGACAAATCACCTTTGACAATGCAAAAAGTTGCGAATGCATTCCATTCTGGTCACGATTGAAATTGGGACCAAGACGCTCCATCAGAGCGACAAAACACCAGAACGACTCAGATTCATCTTCCATTACAAATAACAATGGAGACAAGAGATCGCTCATACCCTGCAAATTATGACAATTCGGAAATTTAGAAGTCACATTTTTATAGTTTCAACACGAGGTATGAAGTTTTTAAGGACAATGAGCAATAAGCAAGAACTACCAACACCAAACATACATAAGATAGCGTTGCTAATAATTGAAAATGTAAGAACAGCTAACATTAAAGGATTTACATTACACTACAAAAACAAGATCAGAATACCTGGCAGTAGCCTAGGTCAAAATTGTAGAACGAATATGTCAGCAAGATGTTATGTAGAAGTGCAACATTAGCATTATCATCTCCATCATAGTAAGAAAAAGCCCTGTCCGTCCTCACCTGCATAGGATAAATGACCTTTTAATAAGAATGTAAAAGAAGGAAAAATAATCTGAATGCTTTATTTATGATAACCCCTATATCAGCCATTACCACATCCTTTTCTATCAGGCCTTTCCTTTCCCGGAACTTTGTGAATCTTTTCGCTTGTGGTGGAGAAATACTCTGCAAGCACGTGAAAGAGTATCAAGTTAATAACAAGACACTTTCACTAGCACAACATGTTGACTTTTCAAGAACCATCCAAATATCCAGGATAGTCGGTTGAAGTTCAGTAAGTGATGTCTCTTGCAAAAGAACACCATGACAAATAAGTGTAAGAAATGGCACCTGCCACTGGGATTTTATTGTTTCATACTCGGCTTTCTTGACTGAAGCAAGATAGTCTCTCTCTGCATATGTGGAATCGTAAGCTTGATATCCCAAAAGAAACTTCCAGACCTGCAGTAAGCAAAATATTAGACATATGCGTGCAAGGCAAGAGATGCATCTGCATGACTACACACATATCTGATAAGTTTCAACCTCTTTTCGCAAATTATGTTCAACTCCTCCATAGAAAATTCTCTTTCTAAAAGCCTTTGAATCCACGATTCGACCTTCAGAATCCAAGAAAGTAGACCACTGCACAAGGTGAATTAAACATCAAGTCGCATAAATCAGCAGATGCTAGAGAGAAAATATTAACACTAAAGCAATTTGATCATGATGTATGGGAACATTCCTGCTTATAAATCATAATTTAATTTTTTTTCTTTTTTCCAATTACTCCAGGAGTAACATTAATTCAAGACATGTTTGGATTGTGGTACAACACAAATACAGAATATGATTGTAACACCACAACCTTGCGAATATGTCAAAAGACAACATTCACATCCTTCTCCTCTTAGACGGAAACTCACTATACGAGTAATATTTCATTCTTCTAGGTTGTAAGCCTCCACCTTTTATTTCTTCTTTCTGTCAAAGAAAGTTTTTGCTAGTCCAGTTTTCATTAAGCACTTCATGCTATACAACTCTTTATTGGCCTTCCAACAAGTTGGAACTATTCCACCAACTTCTCTAAATTGGCCTTCGTTCATGTATCATTGAAACTGACCATGAAGTGGTCCTATACTTGGGAGATTAATTTCCACTAAAAATGGGAGCATATTTTTGCACTCAACACAGTAACAGATAAAGCAGAAAATATAACAATATTAGCTGCTTCTTTTTACTCAATGATCCATGCCATATTCCCTGTTTATAAATTTACAACAACGTACCACCAACCACAAGATATTATGTACAATAATATGTCAAACACATACCTCTTCAAAGCCAAGTGGAGGTTGCCTCGGTTTCCCCCAGACAAGGTTCAACTTATCAGACTGCCCAAATGAAGAAAAAAGAGAGAAAGGTAGCTTTCAAAACCACAGATCAATTTCTTGGGATTCAGCAAAGGAATAGGCTATCACTTGTTCAATGGTCAACCAACTTAAAGACTACAACCACCATCATCAAGATTGGAATAATTTAAGCAGTTCACTACCTACTATGAGTTGCGTAATCTATCAGTTACACAAGGAACAGACCATAATAAATTCCATGGCCGGAATCCTCTATGTTTTCTGAGTTTTCCAAGGTTCAAGGAGCGATTAAACTGTTCAGTTGCCATAGAGGTTTCAGTTAAATAAAAAGCATAAAAGTTCCAACAAATCTGCAATTGTTCTAGACCATTAGTTCATGAACTAAATAAAAGCAGAAGGCAATAATTTAGATAATTGTTCTAAGATCAAGACAACTTCAGTATATTCTTACTGCTTTAACTCTTCAGCATATGTTATACCATATTTCCAGAGGAAAACTTGAAGATATGGAGAATTTTAGGTTCCATAGGTGGTTTCAGTATCTAATTGCAAAAATTCAACAATTAATTTAAATAAGGCACAAAAGCCCAAGTAAAATACTTTGCAATGCTGCAAGTTAACACCCAAGTAAGCAGAACCCTTATTTGACACTATTTACACCAAAAAAAAAGTCTAAATTTAACACTTTTCATGAAGAAATGGAAACTTACATCTAAAGGATCTGTTGTGACCGGAATTTCATCTGCCTTCTTATCAGTATTGTCATGCCTAATAGCTGGTTGTTTCGCACCAGGAAAATCGTTTTGCTTCCTTTTCTCATATCCGTATTGGCTGTTGCTCTGGCTATCATGAAATATTTGAGATGATGTTTCACGAGCAAACTTGGTAAGAAGAGAAAATTTCTCCAAGACTTGAAGTGAGATGTCACGAGCAGGATCGTGAACCTTTTGCCTTTGCCTCCCACCATAATCAGAAGAAGTTGAAGCACGATGGTAAGCAACCCCATTGAGTCTCTCTGAATTTTCGACTGAAGAAATTGAAGCAGCTGTGTCGTGCAAAGACGTACCATTTGCAATGGAAACCACCCTGGGTAACTCCAAAGAAGATAAGCTTCTCTGAAAAAGGAAAAAAATGAGAAGAAGTCGATGATAAGCTTCGTAACATCAAACATTAAGCTTCTTAAATCATTTTAATCCAAGGGATGTCATAGAGCCTTTTAGTCTCCTACTACATCAGCACCAATTGCCCAAATTTCAATCTGTAGTAACTTGAGGAATCGCTTCACCTATGTGCGAGTCCCTGCACCTACATATATACAGACGCCCAGACCTCCCCCCCCCCCCCCTCTTCTCTACTCCCCCACCCACACACAAGGGAGCACACGCCAATAGACATATAGCTAACGAGACAAAGACCGGCATACAGAGTGACATGTCAAAAAGATAGGCTGTGTGTCTAAGATCATAACTGTTCTTGGACATGCGGACCATAACTCTAAAAACATATAAACTTCTCTAGCAAATAGGAACTCGTCAGTGTGAAGCTTAAATGACAATAAGATAGTATTGTCCGTTGTTTGAACCTTCATATGAGTACTACAAGAACCACTGAACCTATTACACCAGCAGGTAACAAACAAGTGGATAATGGTTAGGCAAAAAGGATAGTTTGCGCAATTTATCTCAAGCTTTATGTAATTTTCTGTGTACATTTGTACTTGCACATATTATTGATAACTTATTGCTCCTATGCTTCTTCAATTGTTGAAAGAAACACTGTACTGAACACTATTGTTCACCACAGTTTTTCTCACCCAAAAGTTAAAAAAACAAATGGGGGTAGACATTGTTTTGCTTTATTGTAAAAATGTTAAGGACACCTTCACTGAGGATGTGTCCATGCTTCAAATGCACAAAAAGGTACAGTATTTTGCAGCATTAATATTAGATCCTCAAAATTTATAAGGCAAAATTATGCACCTGCAGAGGATCCTGAAAATCATTCACGAGAAAAACATTCGCGTCATCTGCAGACCTGAGAAAATGACCGTAACATTAGAAGAACATTAGAAGTAAGAGGAGACCTGACCTAGAGTCTTTATGACTTGGACAATAACACCAAGCAAGCACTTTACCCAGCAATGGAAGAGTAATGCTATGCACCTTTTAGTAACTATTTCCTTTAAAAAAGAAGCTAATAATATGATGTTGAACTTATCCACATCATAATGGCGGAGCAATAGTTCTCAAAATTTGGTGTGAATGATATGCACCTCACTTTGGAGATAAATTAGAGTATTACTTTAAGGTGCCTAGCATAATTCAAAATGAGACAGTGGAAAACAATGTATCGATAACCATCAAGACTAATCAAATGTATCAACCTCACAATATGAACATGTTGTTTTAAAGTTGCAAGGAACTCCCGAACTCCTCCACTGTAGAAGTATAAAGGAGGAAAAGCTAGCCCTGCACGCCATCAAATGTTCAAAACACATAGCCAAGTTAGTTATGTCTATTAAATTATCAGCATTTTGATTTCAAGTTTTTCACCAATTCCTAATTATAAATTTTCGTGATAAATCGACATTTTAGCCGGCAAACATTGTTGTGACCAAATTGTAAATTCATAACCTTGCAGCATCATAGCAGTTATAAAAGTAGCAGTAATACGTAGCACCCCAAGAAATAATTCAATCACCACTACCTGATTGGAGGACAATGATTATGTATTGCCAGCCAAGAGGAGGGGTATGCCTACGAACTGAGCGTACTTCACTTAAAGGAACTGGTTGAATTGTGTACAAATTTCTATCTGTAGTAGGGACACACAGAATAAATTCAAGTGAGAGCAGAATAAAGAATGAAGTATCGTCACACCTTGCTATCATTTTAACTATTTTATCAAACCAACCTTTCTCTGATATTCCCACATTGGAGCGTCCCATAAAATCTGAACCATCTGGATTAGGTTTGTAAGGAATCCATGTCTACAATAAATAAATACCGTCAATAGTCAATCTTCTGTAAAAATGGTAAATTTTACCAAATAACAATTCAAAAGCAAAGTTAATGTATACATTTCTAAAAAAAAAAATTTATTAACTGTCAAGATTAATGCGCAAAATGAGTAATTTACTAACTGCTAAAACCACAAACAGCACCCGATTATGTAAAACATAATGTCTAATCTCCATATTGTACCCATGATGTCATCCTCTTACCCCAAATCACTAACTGCAAAGCTTAAAAATCATAAATGGAGTCAACCCCTATGTCCTACCTGCCTGCCTACCAAATTGGGGCTAAAACCCCTACAACCACAACCATTGAACTGAAACTCATTGCAGTAAGGTTCCAACCATAGAACAACTGCTAAGGAACAGCAGCAAAGCATTTTCTTGGTAGGTGAGGTCATTGATTCTTGTACACCAAGGTGCTCTATTTAGAATCCATATCTGGAATATTAACCGCATGTTACTCACTTTTCAGGAATACCTTCAGTTTCTGGAATCGGCAGACTCTAGTTTGTACACTATATCAGGAATATAATCCTCATCTTTTAGATGCTCCATTAAACAATTTAGAGCAACATAAATCTCATCAGACTGCTTGTGAGATTTATCAGCAGTAATAAATCTGCAAACTTCACTCCCACATAGCTCAATCCAACTGCAACCAGGATACTTTCTAACACCCCCGTCCTTCATGGCCGCCCGCACCTCCGCCACATAGTCCCACTTAGAAGCACCTGCATAGATGTTCGATAACAATACCCGGTATCCCGAGTGCTGAGGATCCAATTCGATTAATCTTTTAGCTGCAATCTCAGCTAGTTCAATATTTCCATGTATCCTACAAGCACTAAGTAAAGCACTCCAGATACAATCATCAGGTTCTATAGGCATGTCTTTGACAAACTGGTAAGCTCTATTAAGCTGGCCTGCTCTACCTAAGTTGTCTACTATGCAAGCATAGTGATCCAGGCCAGGTTTGATTCCATATTTGTTACTCATCATCTCAAAGAAATGTAATCCTTCATTGAGTAAACCAGCGTGACTACATGCCGATAGCAGAGCGACGAAGGTAACTCTACTTGGTTTCCATCCTTTAGATGTCATATTACTGAACATCATAAAGGCTTCTTGAGGACGGTCACTGAAACCGTAACATGAAATCATGGTGTTCCATGATATTTCATCCGTATCTTCCATCTCATCAAACACCTTCCTTGCTTCCTCTAAACAACCACATTTTCCATAAGCATCCATAAGAGCATTTTGAACCACCAAGAAAGATTGGGCAAATCCACTCTTGACCATGTGGCCATGCACAGCCATGGCTGGTTGAAGTTGAGATGAATGGCCGCATGCGTTAAGGATGGCGCTGAAAGAGAACTCATCAGGTTTGCATCCCTCAGAAAGCATATGATGGAAGAGTTCGAAAGCACAAGCAAAGTCATCACTAAGAGCATAACTTGAAAGAACAGTGTTATATGAAATGACATCCTTCTCAGGTGTCCTCGTGAATACCTTCAAACACGAAGTTATGTCCCCTCTCTTGCCATACATGGCCATGAGAGCATTACAAACCGAGTTAATCGTATCTAACCCTCTTCTATAAGCGTAAGCATGTATCTCTAACCCGGTTTTTGTTGTTGAACATTCTGGGAGGAGCAATGTCAAGAGAACTTTAGACAAAGGCCTCGCCTCTCTACCAAACTCAGAGGAAACCCCACGAAACAAGTCAAAAGCTCCATGAATCTTCCCACATTCAAGAAAAGCTGAAATCATGGAGACCCACAACTGCGTAGTCTTAAAACTAACCCTCTCAAACAACAAACTAGCCTCCAAAACACATCCATGAAATGCATACCCAGAAGCAATGGCAGCATAAAGTCTATCTTCATCAACAAGGTCAACTTTTGCTACTTTCAAAAACCTCAACACCAAGCAATGAAACTCTTTAATCAAACTTAATGAAGGAATTTTGGGTATCAACGGAATAAGAGTATTGAAAGTAGCAGCATCAGGTAATACTCCCCCCGATGCCACCATCTCGACGAACACTTCCAAAGCAAGCTCTGCATCGTCAAGCCGAACACACCCAGCAATCACCGAGTTCCAGCTACTCTTATCGACCTCGATTCCCGACTCTTCCATAACTTTCAACATCTGCAAGGAATCAAATATAAGACCGTTCTGGGCGAAAGCGGAAAGAAGAGTGTTCCAAGAAACAATATTTCTTTCAGGCATTCTATCGAACAGCTTGCAAACGTCTCCCAGAGAAGCCCATTTGGAGTACAGGTCAAGCAAAGCTGTTGTGCAATAGACATTGGAGTTCAAACCGTTCTGTTTGATCATGTACGAGTGGATTTGACGGCCGAGATTAAGTAACCCGAGGACCGAAGCGGACCGGAGAACGTGCGGCAGAGTGAATTCGTTGGGGTTTGTGCCGTGATAATTTATTAATAAATCAAAGACTTGGAGCGAACAATTTGGGAGGGAAGCGGCGGAGTGGGCAGAGATGAGGGCGTTAAAGTCGCGGAGAGATGGTGATCTAGTGCAAAGGAGGAGGGTGCGGGCGGCGGAGAGGTCGCCGTAGGTGGTGTAGAGGCGGAGGAGTTCGCCGGCGATGAGAGATGGTTCGCCAGAATCGAGGAGGCCGATGCGGAGGGCGCGGCCGTGCACAGCAGCGGCTGGCGAAGTGCAGCGGCGGCGGCGTTGGTGGTGGTCGAGAGGGAGTGATGGGTCTAGTAGCGGGTGGAGAGATGGAAAGGTGGAGACCGCCATAGCGCCGTTGAGGTGGGAATACTTTGTGTGGCATTTTTGAATTCTAATTTAAGTTATAAGGACGGCGTTTGGTTATCAAGCTTTAAAAAGATTTATAAAGTACCAATTTAACTGAAATTTGTGTTACTTTAAAAGTTAAAATTAATTTTATTAAAATCACTGTCTACATTTTTTTAAAAAAAAATTACATTTATTAAATATTTTAGTTTATGTAAAATTCGCGCAAATAATAGATTCTAGCAACATATCATTCTTTAGTTTTATTTTTATATACAATTAGAGATATTTGTTTACTATATTTTTTTTTATATGTCATATATTGATACATATTTGCAAAATACCATATTTTGTTCCGGTAAAAAAGTGAATAAGAAAAAATTTATAATTTTATAAATAAAATGGATTCTAACAATAATTTAGATAATTAATACTTATTTAGTAGAATTTTAATTTTATATAGAGGGTTACGCGTGGTGCAACGGTTGGTATTCTATATATAAATTACTAATTTGCTAGATTTTAACTTTTTTTTTTTTGAGATTATTGTGGTGAGTTCATAATACGAGCGCACGCTCTCGTATAGACCTTAAACTTGTAAATACTCCACGTCCAATCTCGATCGACGCTCTGAAATCCAAGTACATGTCTTTAGATTTTAACTCTTAAAATCCGAGTACATACCTTTTGATAAATCGGTAAATCATAGTACTACGCTTTAATTCAGGATTCAGGATCTGTTTACTTACATTATTTATGATAATTAAAAAATAAATAAATAAATAAATAAAAAAGAAGAGACTAGTGATGAAGCTCCATCCAAGAATTCACCTTCGGATGTAAATGCTTAAATTGCTGCATTCTACTAAATGATTATATATCAATTATTTTTTTATTTTTTTTTTCAAGAAAATTGAGGTGGAAAGACAACAATCAATAAATTGTTGATTAGCGAATAAACATTTGATAAAATAGTTTGCTGACCATGTAGCCTAGTTTATGTCTATGGATCAAGTCCATCTAACAAGCCTGAATTATCCATATAATTGCAACCATAACTCAAAAGTTTAGAATTTGCTTTGTCGTTGTAGTAAAATGTAATTTCCAAGACAATTACCATTTTATATTTGAGCAATATCATTGAATACCCTGTAAAAACTCATCTATAATAAATATTTGTTGGAAGAAAGTTACTGAAATTGCTCTATTTTCAAATAAGATTAATTTTACCTCCTATGCAAAAAAAATCATTAAATATTACTTTTGACACTAGAAGTGAGTGCACTAGAAGTAACTATGGATGGTGACCGTCATAGTAGTACAAGTACGAGGGGAGCAGGAGGAGTTATGGGACAACATAGGATGCTGGCTTGCTACTTTTAGTCTTCGTCTGTGATCGTCCATGATAATCGTGGGCCGAGACTGAAGTGGGACTGTTTGCAAGCTTTAGACTTACTGCTTTTAATCTTCGCCTGTGATTGTCCATGATAATCGAGGCTGAAGTAGAGGGCTTGGAACTGTGGATATCGTAAAGTTGAGATGAAGACAGACTCATTATTAGCATTTCAACAGCTTAAAGAGATGCATGTATCGGATGAAAGCGCTAGAAATTAGGCTAACCAACTAGCCGATCACCTAGTTGGAAATTTATTTTTTCTCTATTTGTTGGTTATCATTTTTTTGCGTCGCCTTCTCCGGAGGTTATGAGTATACTCAATTATAATCCATTTGGTATAGGCTAAGTAAGACTAATATAAAGATTTGGAGATAATGTATTCTCCTTTTTCAATTCAAGAAAAGTAAGGGGTTTATTTGTAAATAGAGATAGCTATGGTATCGATATACCATGCTCCCAATTTTTTAATATTTGTAGATGAACGCTATTTAGGTCGAGCACTTTAGCCCAAAATAGCCTATTTATCGATCCCAAAATACATAAAAAATTCGATCTAACTTTTTTTCTAACTATCAAATTGGACTTGACAGCATTTTACTTTGCAGATAGCATCCTGACATTTTAACAATAGCGTACTGCCCCCTCACGACTCCCCTTAGTCCCTTACGCCTTATAAATAGTGCTGGGCATCGAGCTCATGATTTGGTTCAGCCGACACCGAATTGCAAGCCTGCTTCTTCGACAAGCCAGCTCTCGAGAACTCCAGCAGAACGCAGCCAGACGAGCCTGAGATTAAGCGATCAATGCCTACAGGTCTCCGACTTTTGATGATTCGATCATAGTTTAATATTTTAGTGCGTAGATCGGCACTAATTTGTTTTAAGTTCGTCAAGCGATTTATATTCTCGTTGATCGAGTTTGTTGGAGTAGTCGACTAATTTCTCCGATTTTGTTTGCTCTCGTTTGATCTATGTGTAGCTTAGCTTCTGTTTAGTGAGTTCCCTTTGGATAACTCGATTCAGAGGGAGTAGATGGCTTTCTCAGTTCAGATTCCTATTTGATAGACTGTTATTGATCTTTAAATTTAACGGATTTTTAATTTCTGGCACCACTTATGTCCGGGATTGAATTTATAAGTAGTTCGCAACGGAGAAGGATGGGCGTGTAATGCTTGGATTAGTGCTGGTTTGCTGCATGCTGTAACTTCACCCATCAACGAGGAAATTCCCTGTGACGGGGATGTTTAGTTTAGAACAAATAATGTTGTCTATTTGTTAGAGCTGAGGGTTTACTTATGCGAATTCAAGTTCTATGCGCAGTTCCATAATCTGTTTTATTATAAACAAGGAGGAGATTTTCTACACAAAGAAACTAAATAAGGAACATAACATACATGTCATTCATTGGAGCGATGAGTCAAAAGATGGCATGTATAATGGGGGCAGAGGGTTTGGCGTCGTATGATAGTGGGAAACCAGTCATATGGTGGTGCTTTATTAATTTTAGTACGCAGTCAGTGTGTTCCGTCTTTAAAATAACAAGCATATTGGCATTATAAATATGACTTCTACGGACCCTAGACTCCAAAATTCTATAACAATTCTTCCTGATTTACGCTGTAATTAGATAAACAAAACCCTATACTATGTTTTTTATCACCTCTTGCGTCTAGACTCTTCAGGCAGGGCAGTTGCAGAATGCTTATATATAATGTTTTATTCACTCCGTGTTGCTTAGTGTTAGGACAGTATCACCCGTAGTTAGTATATATCTTCCTTTATTTCCATGGCAGAAAAAGAAATGGAAGCTTGTTTAGTTTCTGCATGAAAGCTTTCATGCCCATGTTGAGTCATTGACTTGCGTATACTTGCGCCTAGGCCCGTCTATGCGTGCCTTTAACAACTCCGATGTAGACATGCTTATTCTCTACAGTCTACTTAAAAGCTATATTTAGTCTACATCTATAAGCTTGTATAAAAACGCAATATGGTGATTCTCAAGAAAAGGGCCTATGTAGTACAGGATTGTTAAATTTAAGTTACTTTGCCAGAAGGCTTCTATATTAACATCCTGACTTCATGAAGTATCCATGATTTAAATCTAATAATACATGAGGATTTTCATCTTTCAATGCAAACCGTTTCATGCTTCTTGCATTTTATATTCATGAAAAGCACTAGCTGATTATTTAATATGCATCTTCTGTCGCGCATCTGAACGATTACACTATAGATTCTTGTGATTGGTCCACGGCATTGTGCATGAAAATCTTGTATTGTTTTTTTTTTCCATATATAATATGCATAACTTTTCATGAGTTACAAATACGATGATGTAAGTGGTCTAACATTTATGTATATTCTCCCAGCTTTGCACGTTAAGTCGTTTTCTTCACCTATAACACGAGCTTATTCAGTATTGAACTAATTTTTGTTGTATATGGTAATGAATTTGTCAACTATGATGCCATGCAACTCATTCCTGGCAAGTTGGTTAGTACTGTTTCTTTGGATTATTGCATAAAACTGAATGAACACTGAAAAAAAAAATGCAGTTCTTTTATTGCCTATTGATTATATTATGCAATTATGCGGCAGTGAGTGTTAAATGGCAAAAGGAGGTCTTCCCAGCTGTAGAGATCGACACCAGCCAACCTCCATATGTTTTCAAATGCCAGTTGTATGATCTAACTGGTGTTCCCCCAGAAAGGCAAAAGATTATGGTTAAGGGTGGCTTGTTGAAGGTATAACTGAAAGAAGGTTATGTTTCTTTTATCTTTAAATAATTTCTTGCTGATTGGTAGTTGGTCTTGTATAGGATGATGCCGATTGGTCAACCATAGGCGTGAAGGAGGTAACCTGTAAACTTAAGCATTAGAACTTCATCGACGATTGTTAATTTCCTGATTATTAATTTACACAATCTGCTTCCGTAGGGTCAAAGGTTGATGATGATGGGAACTGCAGAAGAAGCTGTGAAGGCTCCAGAAAAGGGTCCTGTCTTTATGGAAGACCTCCCAGAAGAGGAGCAAGTTGTTGCTCTGGTAGATCTTTTTTTTTTTTTCATTCTTTTAAGTTGTGCTAGAGTCATCTTTGAAGGCAATTAAGCTACAATGCTTTCGAAGTAAGCTGAAATGCTTGTTGTGTTTCCAGGGTCACGGTGCAGGTCTCTTTAACCTTGGAAACACTTGCTACATGAACTCCACCCTGCAGTGTCTTCATTCTGTTCCCGAATTGAAATCAGCCTTGCTAAGGTGAGAACTTGTCTCTTTCGTTCTACTACTTGCTACAGGTTTGTAGAATTTCAACCTAATTGTATTTTTACAATGCTTTATATCTATATTATGTAATCAAAATTTTCTTCTTGTTATTGCAGTTATACAAACTCTGGAAGAAGTAATGAACTAGATCAGTACTCACATCTTTTGACTGTTGCAACTCGTGATCTCTTTAATGACCTCGATCGCAATGTCAAGCCGGTCGCACCATTGCAGTTTCTCTCGGTTGGTTCTCCTTTTGAAGATTACACTAGTTATATTACTGCATATTATTAGGCGGTCTTATATCAGTTAACACTTGTGATAATACTGCATATATTGTGATCCTAATTAAATAAGCAATGTCTTTAAAGCTGCCCTATCTACTTTTCCTCATGTTTAAATTGAAAATTTGCTCCCTACATGACTGTCGGTTTACCTCCCTGCATTGTAGAATTCGTAATCCTCGGAAGAGCATTCGTAGATCTGCTAATTCTGTTTTTGCTCATGTAACTACATTTGGATGCGTTACTATAATTGCAAATCATCTATGATCAGGTTCTCCGCAAAAAGTATCCTCAATTTGCACAGCAACAGAACGGCGTCTATATGCAACAGGTTGTTAATTTCTTAACTCTATTTGACTACTTTCCACCACAAGTTACTGATTTTCCATCCTCATGAGAAAATTTTAGGACGCTGAAGAATGCTGGACACAAATTATGTATACGCTTTCGCAGTCGCTTAAATCATCCGAATCAAGGTATCTCATACGTTGCATCTGTATTTCATAGAGCTAGAGCTGAAGGAGTCAATCCTTATTTTATAGTAAACTCTTAGCGTTTTCTGTTTTCATCATCATTACCTACATTCGTCATCGCATCATAGGCTATGTTGTGATAATATCCTTTTCCAATTTGCTCTCTATTGGTTTCTCTTATTAAGTAACATTTCTTTTGTATATCACTTCTTGTTTAATTGGTACCTTTGTTGTCATAGTCAAGAACTTCCATATTAGTAGATAAATGTGCTATAAAGGGTCACTTGTAGATTCTAATATATGATATATTGTTGTACGTTTATGTTTGTTATTTTTCTATAATTAGACTTTGTTATGTCAACTCCTCGACTTGGCTAAACGAGGTGGTGATGTCTAGTAGATATCGTGACAGAGTATGGATGATATCACATGCACGTGGACAAAAATTATTTGTTTAATGAAGAAAGATGTGACTTTGTATGTACAAATACACATGATAATTCAATGAGTGTTTTTTATTCCATAGCATAACTCTGCAAAAATTATATATGATAGCATAAATCTAACAAATAAGCATCAACAAATTCAGTAGACCTTGGTCTATATTTTTTTATGTGCATTTTTTCCCACAATAAATGCAGTTTCTTTAATGTTCCTCCCCTCTACTTGTATGCATTTCTCTATAGAATATGCTAACCATAGACACTGTTTATCACTTTTGAGTACCAAGTGTTGCTATAAACTGTATTCTTTATTTGATTTTCAGATTTATAGATTTCAAGAAAACAGAGAACAATGAAAAATTGACATGAAATATCAGCTATCGTTCTGACTTTTCTGAATGAATGGCTTTAGATGTTTTAAGAACTTCTTTGTTCTAATAACTCATCAGTAATCATGTCTGTTTCATAGCTTCTTTATCAATATTTAATTATCTGGTTTACAACCGGTATTTTGCTTAACTCTTAATGGGGTTAACTTTCTTGCAGCAATGAATCATCTGCGGTGAAGATGCTCTTTGGGGTGGACCTTGTGAGCAGGTATAGATGCTTAGTGTTAATTTGAACATCCGCTTTTGGAATGAGCATGGTTCCTTTCCCCTCTTATTCTTACTCATTGAGGGGTAGTACATATAGGAAGCTTCATGTTTCCTGTAATGATCTGAAACATCTGATTCAGTTTCATTCAGGATAGTAGTCGACTTTTTGATTGCTTGAGCACTTTCTAGGAGAATTCTTGCTTAAACAGCAATAGAATGAAACGGATGATGGACATATGTTTACCCATGTACAGGTCTTCTATCATAATGAAATAATGACGTTATGGTTGTCTACCCACTGAACCCTTAGAAATAATTGGACGTCTAAAATAACTTATTCAAAGGTATAAGAAATATAACTAAGCTACTGTTGTATATCCAATTCCCGACTTGGTACTTGTCTACAGGTGCTCGGCACCCGTACCTAAGCCCAACAACATGGTTTGCTAAATAGAGAGGCAACTGTGCTAGTTAACTGTTTTCCTTGACCATATTGCTACACCTAGGTCCTCTAGTTTTTCATCTTTTTAGTAAGGTTGAACATGGAAAATACATGAAGAGTTTTATATGCAGCTGAGATTTTCTGTAGGCTATTTTGTTTTTCCTTCTATTTTTCTCGTTTATTCAGGTCTAGTGGTGCAATTCATTGTGGACCTTCTATCTTCATCTTGTTCTCTCGTGATTTTCTACGTAAATGAGAAAGCTTACCATTTCTATGTTAATTTTTTCCTGTTCTTTTCTTTGCTCTGCTGCATACAGTTATGAGCTAAGCTTTCATAAGCTGCACCTTTCCTGTGTATTCTTCATGCTATGAAATTATCTTCATATACTACCTGGTCATATGGTTATTAACTTTGCCATATAACCGTTTATATTTTTGATGTGTACATCTGTGCAACATATACTTGTAACTTGGAACCAACTTATCTGATGTGTCTCGTATTCAATAAGCGGGTTGTTTCAATCTGTGGGTTCAACTGCATTGATGACATATATGTGTATTGGTGCTTATTTTCATCTTTGTATATTCATGGGTTGGTTTGTTTGAGTGGTCTTAATAATCCCTTGGTTTGCCAGAATCCACTGTGCAGAAAGTGGAGAAGAAAGCTCTGAGACTGAATCAGTATATGCACTGAAGTGCCACATCTCTCAAGAAGTGAACCATCTGCATGAGGGGCTTAAGCATGTAAGTACTACTTAGGCAGATACAGATGCCCGCTTGTTTTCACTAGCTACCCCACATATTTTTAATTAGAGTGCATATACGCTTTTACACATCTGCTTCAGATAGTTTAAACTTGAAAGTGAAGGATTTATATTGAGGAAATCAGCTTAACAAAATTGCTCTGTTCTGCACCCAACAGGATGGTGCACATCATGCCCCCTAGGGTCAGTATAACATTCTACGGATGATTTGCCTTATCTAATTTGACTAATCGACCTTTTGCTAATCTTCCAAATTTTGTGGTCCACATGCATAATGTTGGATTTAGTGAAAATAAAAGGAAATAAACATGTTTTGGTATTTTGCACATTTTAGGGCCACTACTTAAATTGGTTCTTAATATACCATGAAGCCTAATTTGCTTTCTGGTTCTATTATGCATTTAATAGCCAATGCTACTTGTGTAAGTAGTAGCTATTGCGTGTCTAAGACAACTATACCCTGCACTTAATGGAAATAACCTCATCAACATATAAATATCTAAGTAAAGCGTCAAAGTCTTAATATCATATGCCGTCACGATCTTAGATCTTGTTTACTTGGAGGGTTAATGGGATAGACTTCGGCCATATCTGTAAGGAGCCACGTGCCTTCTTAGCACAGTCATTGGGATTTAGTTTTAGTTGGTTACTTAATAGATGTAAAATGCCGTTCAGTGCTTGGAGATTCTTTGGCGTTCATAACCAATTTTGTACATCTTCCAGGGCTTGAAATCAGAATTAGAAAAGGTTTCTCCTGCTCTTGGGCGGAGTGCTGTTTATGTAAGAGAGTCTCAAATTAATGCTTTACCTAGGCAAGAACCCATGCCTCTCCTTCATCTAAGTTAACAGGAAAGTATGTTTCTGGCCATTTACACATAATAGTTCTTCTCAGGTATTTAACAGTTCAGTTTGTGCGCTTTTTCTGGAAACGAGAGTCTAATCAGAAGGCCAAGATTTTGCGGGTAAGCATAATTCTTATCATTCATATGTGAATATGCTTTCCTTGCATGAATATGCATTTTTTCCCCCAAAAGCCTTGGATCAATCTTACAAGTCACGTTTGTTAAGGCTGACTCTGTCGTTTGTTGTGGTGTAGAAAGTGGACTATCCATTGGAATTAGATGTTTATGATTTATGTTCAGATGAGCTGAAAGAAAAGTTGCAAGGACCTCGCCAGGTATTTGCTCATGGCGAAGTTGATATGTGTCTGTTTTTCGGCTGAATTATTTTGCTCCATTTCTATAGTTAAAAGGAAATTTACTTGAGCATGTGTCCTCATAATCATGTCTCAGATGCTGAGAGATTCTGAAAATGCCAAGCTTGGTTTGAAAGTCAAGGAAAAGGAAAATGCCGCCAAGGATAATGATGTTGACATGGTACAGGTAATTACCTGTGTTCTTTTCCTCTTGCATATACTATATGCCAATAATCAGTTTCCATCATTAATTAATATTGGCAACCTGTCGTCAACAGGGTGGTTCATCTGGTGTTGGAGAAACTTCAAGCAAGAGCACTTCTGATGAAGGCAACACTTTTAATGTTTTTTTTTTTTTTAAAATATACGTATATTTGTGGTTGAATAAAATCAGTGTGAGCTGGCATTCACATCTTGCCACGCTGCTACTGATTTATTTCTTGTTGCCGTTTCTTGCGAGCTTTGTCAACTCTATGTGCTCAAATTTACAAACGCCTTCCAGTCGCTTGTGCGATATATTACGTTATGGTCAATGTAGCTTCACATCCTGCTAAGAAACTTAGTCTGTGGATTTGAGCTTTCAGTCTGGATCATTTTTGTGATGTAAGCTATTGGTTTTTTACCAAAGCTACTAGAGATGATCTCACATCCAATTTTCTTTTCTAATCCTTGTATTTGGAACCTCTAGAATTTTTGCTGCACTCTACTACTCGGTTCAAATATGAATCTTATTCTAGATTGTTGCTTTAGCAGGTGGTTCTGGCAAGAACAAACAGTTGACTGGTATTTATGACTTGGTTGCTGTTTTAACTCACAAGGGAAGGAGTGCTGATTCTGGTCATTATGTTTCGTGGGTAAAGCAAGAAAGCGGTAAGCTCAATCAATCTCACACAAGTTGTCATTAAAGAAAAGAAAAATAAATATACGAGATACAAGTTCATGCTCATCTAATATTCTAATAACTTTTCAGGAAAATGGATTCAGTATGATGATGATAATCCTATCCCCCAGAGGGAAGAAGATATTTCAAAGCTTTCTGGTGGAGGTAATAACTCAACTGCATCGATATTTTTTTTACCAAGTTGCAACCAAACTTGTAACCGACTGTTCGCTCTTGAAACTTTCTGACCATATTCTGTGATTATTTTTTAAACAGGTGACTGGCACATGGCATATATATGCATGTACAAGGCTAGAGTCATCTGAGCAAATTCGTCGTCCTCTTATTTATGAGACCCTAATAATTTATCCTTAAAGTTGTTCAATCAGATAGAACGTGTTTCCTTGTACGATAAAAAATATATCATGTATGATGACAAGGAGGGGTGTGAGTGGTTAAGAGCACCATCAAGTGATTCTGCGGATGCTCACAGAATGTTTATACATGGCTAGAAAAGGGTTATAAGTCGCGATGATCACTTCTTAAAGTCCGGTACAGCTGTGCAGGCGGTTGAATTTAAATGCATACTACTGTAACTGTATGCAATTGGTTTTCGATTTCTGAGTTATATTCGTATCTGTCCCCAATTGGTCTAGCAATGGTTGTCTATGTATCTCTCCAATTTTTTTGGTTTAGGTTTACATGATAACTGCAGCAGCACCTTTTGATTATTTATGGGGTTCAATTTAAATTGCTAAACCAGTCATTAAGGTACGTCCAAGTGACAGCAGAGACGATCTCTCTCCCTTTAGATTGATGCTCTGGCGTTGTCTATAATAGCCATGATCAATTGTTTCCCGAGCTGAATACTCGTTAAATGGCGTTAGCTATCTTTCTGAAATTTAGAGGTGGTGAAGCGCTAGCAGGGACCGCTGGATTGTTACAAATACCCTGCTTTTGTGCTATATGGTGATTTATCTGCTATGATTGGCCATATCAAGCGGGATGTTATGATCAAAAATTTCTTTGTAATATCCAGAAGAAAAGTTGTGGCAGTAACCGAGGCTTATAAGGTGAGCAATTCGTTAGCTGTAGCTATTTGGCGATCTACAGTGGACATTGGAAGTGGAAGATCACTATTCCGAAATATTTCTTTCCAAAGGTATAAACTTAAATGTCCGTAGACCATCGAAAAAGTAGACCATTCGTAGGATATTTTTCTTTAAAATCGTGGGTTATAGCAAATGGTTTTTTATTATTTAGATGATGTCTGAAAGGAAACCTAGAAAGCATCGCAGAGACATCTCTTCAGAATCACAAACAGTACAACATGATTTCAACCACTCCAGGGCTTAACCTGTTCATACACATTAACAAAGTGAATCATACAGACATGCCTTTCCCCGATTACAGTTTCTTACGTAAAAAAAAAAAGTGATTTTGAGCCATAGCACAGAGAAGCCCTTAGCACTCAAAAAAAGCTAGAAGATTAAAATTGAAATATGTTAACAACTTAACATACCATATTCAATTGACAAGTGATACTCCTAATCTTTTTTAATCATTTTTTTTAGAAAAAAAAAAAGATCAAAATAAGAATAAGTACACATCATAAAAAATAGTAATTAAATGAACACAGATAGCTGCCACACTAAGTTGATAGCATTATTTGGATACAAATCAAGGTTTATTACCAAAAAAAATGACATCATAGGTAGAATTTAAAAGGTCAGTGACAGTCAGAAACTTTTTAGAGAAACATAACATAATTCTTTTATAAAAAATGAACTTTTTAGAGAAACAAAAGAGCATATTTGATTAAAGCATATTGTTTAACAGAAACATCAACGCATGATCCAAGTTGAAGTTTTTCAATTAGGTAATTTTTGCCATTAGACTAAAAGCTACACAGCACTGCACGCCCCACCTCCGACAGCCAGGAAGCATCAGCAAGCTAAGTTATCTGGAATACTTTGTAACTCCGCTATTTCTACTAGCCTCGGTACAAATCTATATCCTTTAAAACATACCTAAAATAAAAAGCAGGACGGAACTAATTAAAATTCCAAAACAAAAATACAAATGTCTGCCAAGGCAAGTTCCTGATGGAGCATTGCCAATCAGATAATAGAGTACATGGTGTATGTACCGATTCAACAACTCCATTAATAAAGCTTTAACTCTTACGATTACAGATACACCAGGTTTGAATGAGATGCTGCAAACAAAGTGCAGCATAAACGCCGATGAACCTCCATAATTATCGTTTCTTCAACTGAATCCATCAAAACGTAGTCCTATAATAGTCCCAAGGACGATCAAGATGGCACTGGATTCAAAATACAAAAACTTAAATTGAGGTCACAACCAAATATAACAAAAGATATTAGACGAAAATGACAAAACCAGCCAAAAATTCTGCACACAAGTCCCAAGTCAGCGAATTATCGAGTACCTAGATGTTCCAACTAGAACACAACAGAACATCCAAAAATAAATTCCCAAGTCAGCAAATTATCAAGTACCTAGATGTTCCAACTAGAACACAACAGAACATCCAAAATCAATGTCATTTAACATCATTACCCCACTGGCAATCAGAAACTTAACTTCCATGTCAAATTGAAGCAATCTATTTCCGAATTGGACAACTCACTAAATGGGTACTAGATCACAATCGAGCTATCCCGAATAGAAATGCTAAAGCAGCCTAATTGGCAAAATAAATTCTGAGGGCCTCGTTAGATTTTAAAAGATCAAATCCTTGAATAAACCTCCAAGTAGTTATTAGTTATTAGCCAACTTGGGGTTCAAATTCAATTTGGATTGGTTGAAGTGGTCACAAATGTTATTTAACTTGGCCATGTTGAAGAAAGGGGGATATTCCGTCGCATATATCATTGATCTTATTCTTTAAAAAAAAAAGATGTTAAATTAAAACGACGCAAAAAAGAACCGCAACAAGCAGCGATTGAAATGCAAAGTCAACAGGACAACAATGACTTACTGTAGGTTGAGGTGTCAATCTGCTCTGGCAGCTCCTTTATATCCACCTCAAATCTCTCCTGAACCTACATATTAGTAGCAACCATGTAAGTTCACTAGCATATGGTGTAATACAGTTAAACGGATAGCAATATGTCAAAGCAAGCTTCACCTTATTAAGGACTTCGGAGTCGGACGAAGATGAGACAAAGGTAATAGCGAGCCCCTTGGTTCCAAATCGTCCAGCTCGACCCACCTATCAAGTTGAAACAAAATAATATAACTCCAGCTTGACCATACTAAAAGATAAAACAAGTACACCTTGTAAGAAGAAGGTTTACCCTATGCAAGTATGTGTCAGCAGAATCGGGCATATCATAGTTTACAACGATATTGACACGTTCAATATCAATTCCTCTGCCTACAAGATCCGTAGCAACCAAGATGCGTTTATGCCCTTCTTTGAAGCCCTTGTACCTTGTCAACCTGAAAGTCCAACCATAACATTTTAGTGTTGCAAAATTACTACAAAATTGCACACCACTAGACAAGCAAATGGTTTTTCGGCGGAGCAAGAAAACCAAACATAGTTTATACGTAAGATATAATGACAAATTGCTAGCATAATAGCTAAAAATAGCTAGCCATATAAGCACAATATCCCTCGCGCATAATATGGATGACAAAATTTCGACAAACATAGAAGAGACCTGAACGGAAACATAATGCTGAATCCTAATAGGTACACATAACATAGGAAAATAATGCCAATTGAAAGCATCTGAAAAGGAAACAACAAAGAAAGAATCATCCCCAAAAATTAATTTAGAAAAAATTTCATTAAGATGCCCCTTTTATGCCAAGAAAAATATATTAAAGAACCTACAAAAACTTATAACTTGTGATAAGTTTCTTCTAACATGGAATGTCACAAATGTAAGTTACAAAAGTATCAAGGACAAATATAAGAGGAAAGTAAAGAGTGGTGTGGCAACAAAAACAAAGAATAAACATGGCTGCAAATGTTGCAAATTACCTTTCTTCCTGAGACATTCCAGAGTGAATACAAATTGAGGGGAAGTTGCACTCGACCAATAACTTGTTTAGCTCAGCAGCCCTATTGACGCTCTTCACAAAAATCACGACCTGGTTGAAGTCTAATGCATCCAACAGATCATTCAACTTGCGGTTCTTCTCCAACTCGGTCAACTTGATGTAGTGCTTCAGAATAGGAAGAGAAGATTTCAGACGAATATGTTTGAGAAGAATCAGTTAGCAAACGTCATCAGCTATACCTGTACTAAACCATGCAGTGTCAGCTTGGCCTCATCATCCACATATATTTCCATAGGCTGAAACGGAACAAATGTCAGATTAAAGAAGATTAGGAGCTTGTCTTCAAGATAACTGAATCCATAACCAAATGAATGGTTTATGATGAACTGTTGTGGTGAAGGCAAAGATTCTTCCATTTCTTATTCCTTATTGGTGCTCGCATATAACACAGTGATCAAACTACAGCATGTCATTGCACCGCTCCACAGCTTTCCAAACGGAAGTCCTGCCTTGACACCGATAACATAACCAACATACAGAGTGCCGAGCAGCTTGCAATAAGCATATTTTCACCCAACTGATAATAGGAAATGGCACCCACATTGACAACAAGGTCAAGCATCTAACACATATAGACATTATGATGAGAACTTCTAACATTCTTACCCACCTTTCTTTCCCTCCTCCCATGCCCCAAAAAAAAGGAAAAGAAAAGAAAAGCAAAAAGTCCCATAGCCCGTCCCAACCATGTAAAGGTAAACAGAATGTACACAAACAAATAAGATAAAAGAACCTACACTAGGACATAGTGTGGAAGAAAGAAAAACACATTAAACTGACGACTGCTAAACGTGAATAAGCTGGACACAAGGCATTACATCTTGCATGAACTTCTTACAAACTGGGCGAATCTCCTTGCTGAGCGTTGCTGAAAACATCATCACCTGCTTATCATGAGGTGTCATCTTAAATATCTCCTGTACATCCCTCCGCATATCTACAAAACACAATACAAAATGAAAAAGATTTAAGGGTGGCTCCCCAGAGGAGGAAAACGTTAAACTAACATAAAATAAACATACCAAGGGATTCCAGCATCTTATCGCATTCGTCAAGAATGAAGTGCCTCACATTCTTCAGTGACAATTCTTTATCACGTGCAAGAGCCAAAATTCTTCCAGGTGTTCCAACCACGATATGTGGACACTCATTCTTCAACAGATCCTTGTGTTTTGAAATGTGGACTCCTCCATAAAAGACAGCAACCTTGATATCAGATAAGTATGTGCTGAACCTCTCAAACTCGTGACAAATCTGCAAAGGTAAAAATATTACTTGACATGCTTTTTGACAGCCAAAAACAGAACGTGCTTTTGGGTTAACATGTGATAAAAACACACCTGGTAAGCCAATTCTCTTGTGTGGCATAGAACAAGTGCAGCAACCTGCCCAGCAACAGGCTCTATTTGCTGGAGAGTTGACAGAACAAAAACAGCAGTTTTACCCATACCAGACTTTGCTTGGCAGATGACATCCATTCCCAAGATTGCTTGAGGGATGCATTCATGTTGCACTGATGGAGAACCAAACAAAATTGGAGCATAGAACTCCACGTAAGTATAAAGACAACCTCTGGATCCTTTTAAGGGAAATGCTTACAACATTCTCCTCCAAAATCGGTAAGATGGAAGTAGTATTTACCTGAAAATGTGAAGATAACGTGAATCAAATACATTAAAGAGAGCCATAATGAGGCCATATGAGGTAGCTGTTGGGATGGGCATGCAAGAAAGCAAGTTCATTTTTAAATATTACAAGGTTAACAAATACTTAAGAACTTCTATAAACATTTAGCAATAATTCCAATGAAAACAAATATGAGAAGAAAGAGTGCCTCATGATGGGCTTCTGAATCCACACATCTATTGCGCACCAGACTAATAACTGAATGCATTCTTCATCTAGATTTCAGGATTTTCGATAGATGAAGAAACCAGCTTGCTATATTAAGCTATTAATAGATACGACAACCCAGTGATAAGTCCTACCCGAGCTAGGTATGGGGACCTTTGGCATGAAGGGCCACCACATAAGCACACAAGACAATAGAGCAAGAATTCCAACCACACAACATAAAAGGAAGCAAAGGAAGTTGCACAGAGCAGAAAATAAAAGAGGTAAACCTAAAAAGGGGTGAAACCTATTAAATGTATCTACTAATAACTTATATATTATGATACATTTACAGAAAAAAGATTTATCATAAATACTTGCCTTCTGAGGGATGCTCAAATCCTGAATCAACAATTGCTCGAAGAAGCTCCGGCTTTAAAAGAAAATCTCTGAAACCCGAACTATGAATTCCAACATATCCCCTGAAAGCACAAGACATGAAAATGGATAAATATACCATCTACCAGATTTAAATTTCTGGCTTGACAGAACTGAAACAGTATCAGGTATTGATGATTATAATTCCAACTTGCAATGTTTAATACAGCATGGAAAGTGTAAGATATGACTCTCTTCAGCTTCGCATTCTCAGGCTAACAACTAAGGAATCAAAAGGTCTCTAGCATGACTAGCCTCTAGCCCCATAAGGCTCATCTTTAGCAGTTTCAAACTGTGGTACATTTAAATGGCTTGAATATAGATATAAACATTTCATTGTTCTGAATTTAAACTGTGAAATTCTTTTCATACTATGCAATCTACGTATGATCAGAAAAACATGTAATTGGGCTATGCATCTAGACCACTAGTACATAAAACAATTTATAAAATGTATATCGTTAAGTTGGTATAAACGCAAACAAGTTATGCTGCAACTGAAGTAGAAGCTAATTTCAGAACAAACAAATCAATATCAACCGAGACGACAAACACTCTTTTCCCGATCAAGCTTCACCCAAAAACAAAAAAAAAACCTTCGACATCTTTCAATTGGTACCAAACTTCTTATCAAACAAACCAAATCCAAGACTGCACATTCAAATGTTAAATTTAGCAACAACAAAGCCAAAAACTATACCACCACCGACACACAAGGACAAATAGAAGAATTCAGTGCCATATGTAATGCTAATATAGCCAAAAACAATACTAATCAAACTCATAGAAAAATCGCACAAAGCAACTTACTTCTTGGCAGTTTCGCCGGTGCTCTTGGCGGCTACAGAGTCGTTGACCTTCTCCTCCTCTTCTTCGTAGTCGAGAAGCTCCTCCTCGTACTCGTTGTTTTCTCTAACTTCTCCCATCGCTGCTGCACCAAATTAACAAACAAATTAGCCAAAGAATCAAACACTAAATCCAGCAATCAAACACAGTCTCTACCACTCACTTCGAATTCGAAAGTCGTAACCCTAGCTTATCCGCGAGAATTCGATGGCGCTGCAAGACAATAAACGGATAAGAGAGCTGTGATCTCTATCTAGGGTTTATAAATTGGGGAAGATCGGCTCTAGGGTTTCACTAAATTCTAAATTCTAGGGTTGCTGGTGGCGGACTGTGGAAAACGTGAAAACCCGCTCCACTCACCTAGGGTTTCCAAGAGCAAATGTGCTGTGTCGGGTTGGATAGAGGTTGATGACGCACGTGTTTATATATGCAGTGCACACTGCGTGTAATTTAATGCACCGAAAATACGCATCTCAAATACTTTTTAGAAAATTTTGAAAAAAAAAGGATAAATTCTATTCTATAATTTTATAATACCATTTTTTTTAAAAAAAAAAATTGAGACATCCAAATAGACCGACGAAAACTATAGTTTAAAAAGTACTATTTTGATCTATATTCTGTAGATTTATTTGGTATATCACGTAGTATGTAGGGCTTGAATTTTGAACTACACAACTACAAATACATCACAATTTATTTTTTATCTATTATTTTTTTAAAAAAAATTGTATGTATATTTTTAGTATAATTCATCATAGATTACTTACGAACACTGATGTTGTTCAATCTAGGTGGCTGCTGATGTAGCATGGCACGGCTTTTCCATCCTCTCTCGAAGGAGGAAATATGAACAGGATAAAAAGAAAAACATATTATTATAAATAGTAAGAGAGACAATTAGGGTAAATATAATAGATTTTGTATATTTAATTTTAACATGAACAACATAATAAAATTGCATGTTGTAAACCAACTAGCGTTGGTTTGGTTGATTAACGGCACTGAATATTAGAAGATGACCATAGTATGTTCTTTTTTAAGAATAAGTCGGAAATTCGGATCTCATCAAACGCTGACTTGAAAAAACTACGGTTCTGCTCAATCTCCGATCGAAATATAGAATGGAAACGAGATTTAAGTGATTATTTCAAGTATATTACGTCATCAGTGCATTTGATTTACATAGGCAAAGCGTAGCTACAACAACATCCCAAACATAAATTTTGTCAGGACAAAGTTTACAAAGAATATATATACATAGCCATATCGTGAATGATATTATTTATGTAAAACTTTTGGCTTAAGTTTAGGACACACGGCAAGCAAGTATATAATTTTACATAACAAAAAAAGCAATATAAAAAAATAAAAAATAAAAATAAAACAATATATTATCTAAACCTCGATATAACTAACATAAATTCTACACTGCTACTCCGCTCAATCGAGAACTAGTTCTTTGTCAACTAACTAAAAATTTAAAATAAGCACAGCTATAATGCTCTTTGTTTAAATAATATGGTATTTTGAAAGGATACATGGAAGCAAAGTAGCTCTATTAAATCAAATTTCATGAACGATGTACAACATGATCCTGCATAGGACCTGCACTCAGGACTGCTTTGGCATAAAAGCAAAGTCATATTATATGAATATAACAATAGGTTACATCAAATAACAAAATTTACGCCAACATCCAGCATAATCCTAACGATCGAGGACTAGTTGATTTTCAACGGTAATCTCGAGATCAGAACTAATATTTGCACTCACTTCCTGGAACCCTCTGCCGGTCTATCTGATTTCTCTGCCAAGTAATGCTCAAGCATATCTTCTTCGTCGTCTGTTATATTAGTAAGAACACGTGTTAGTCTCGTGAGTACAAGGATTATTCCATGATCTTGATGAATTGTTCGAGCTAGTAAATGAATTATATGTTTCACCTTCAAAGTCATCATCAAAATCAATGTCCTCTTCCTCTTCCTCTTCGTCGGACTCCTCTGCAACTGCCGCTGCACCTTTCTGATAATACAAATCAACATAAAAGGAAATCATGTTGGGGGTATATCGTGCAATGAGAAACTATTTAAAAGCGGCATTGACACTCATTGACTAAAGTATTGTGAGATAGAGAGAACGAGGAAATAAATACCACTGCAGCTCTTCCGCTCTCAAACCATTGTCTTCCAGTCAGCTTCTTTTCCTTGGGTGCAGTAAGTGCCGACTCTGGCATCAGTCTGGATTAATAAAAAGAAGACAACTGATTATTACCTCGACGGGAGTTAGTAAAAGTGTGTTCAGATATCCGTAAACTAGCAGACTTTGTCGACATACGAGCTGTAGTTACTAGGGCAAGGATAATTGAATAGTCACATTGAATCCATTTTATTGAATAGTCAAGGATTAGGGAATAGTCGCATAGTATCCATATTACATCCATTTTATCATCTATAATATTGGGGAGAAATTAAATGGTATATCAATTACAAATAGAGCTGTTTACTCTGTAGATTTAGACATCCATGAATTTTAGTTAGTCTTTCAAGAAACTTACTAGAAAAGGACAGGATAGGTAAAGCAAATCTACTGGAGATCTAAAGCAACCAAGATAAATGTGTTACTGATATTAGATTAAAGGCCAAAACCTACCCAGATTTATGAAATATCGATTTAATCTCAATTAATATAGATGTTGCACTCCTACTTATGCGGACATCAATGCTGGAGTTTAGCTTTCCTTCTTTTTTTGCATTTTTTTTGCATTTGATTGAGTCATACAAGTTAAGTTCAAGTTTAGTTCAACTTGAGCTGCAACAACGGTCGTATTAGAGTTACATATAGAACCTGGATGGGGGAAATTATGTTTGGTTCAGAATAGTTTGGTGCATCCTGCACAACTTCAGAACACCCGTAACTTTCGACATGGTGGAATTAGAAGGGGCATGTACTTGTCAGAAAGCTTATTCAAAGATCCTAACAAGATTGTATACAGGATTTGGAGCTCAGATCAGCACCAGACGGGCGTCTAAAAGTCAGATCAGAGTTTGGTTCAACTATTTTAGCTTTGTTCGGCTTGGTTTGCTTTTGTTTAACATAGCAGACCGTAGATAAGAATCTCATGCAGCTAGGAACTATAATCAGCCTAAGGAGGATATGAGTTTGGAGCAAGATATGAATTTTCATTAGTTATCCCTGCTCTCCCGATTTCAGGATTTGGCTTCTATTTTGATCTCTCCTTGATTCATTTGCTTCTTCATTTCTTGTCATTTGTTCTATTTTTATTTACCTATTCTTGCTGCTTCGATGCTGGAATTGAAGACTAAACTGGTTGCTGGATATTTTCTTGGTGTATTTTAGGTTGAGTGACAATTTACTCGCAAGTGGTAGTTTTGGCGGCTTGTGATTCTTCTTCTACCTTCTTGCTCTTGCTTCTTCTAGCTCAATCTCTTCCTAAGACCTTATTTGAACTATAACCGAGTCTGTCTCCATACCAGCTTCCTATTTGATTCTTTTCCTGTTGTTTTTTTTAGTAGAATTATTATTTTGTCAAACTCCCATTTAATAGCTGAACCAAATCTACTTTGACAAGTTTCTTTCCAGAAGAATTATCTTAAGTTGATTTCAAGTGATTAATAACAATCATTTCTGCCAACCGCATAACTAAATAACTTTTGCTGAATACTTGATTTAATCAACTGATTCTTCTTCAGCAATTGGATTTTTTCCTGTGTGTGCATTAACTTTCTTGTTCTAGAAAACTCTCGATTACATCACCTACTAAGTCGGAAAGCTCTACTGCAAACAATAGTCATAATACATATCATGCTATCACTTGAAGATCGATATGGCAATTATTACTGTGCTTAAGAGAAGTCAAAGCTTACTTGGCTCTCTCTAATGCTAATTCTGCTTCGTATCTCTCTCTCCAAGCAAGAAATGTTTCCACTGTAACTGCTTCTCCATGGGGGACAATTACCTGGAGGTTCGGCATCGGCATAATAGCAGGTTAATCATATGCATGCCATATGCACCAAGAGGATAAAATAGCAAGCTACATTAAAACAATTTGCTTAACAACTAATTAGAAATTGTTACTTTTAACTGTTGGGTTGCATAAGAAATTTGATCAGCAAATATAAATTTCTAACCGTGCAAGACGTTAAAATTTTGTTACTATTTTTTTGGGAACCTTTGCAGCATGAGGAATTGATGTTGAAGTCATTATCAAGACCATGCCCCAATACACCCTCATTTCCATGAACGTCTACGTTCTACGACGATCGTTTGGAAAAGTTCAGTGTAACTTCAAATAAGTGTAACCATCAAGAAAATTATGACACTGTTCAAGATTAATTATCTGTTGAAAGATCAAAGAACTCAGTTTAAATTTTTCAAAAATCAGAAGTCTAAGCTTGTGGCGCTCACATGAAGGCATATAATATAGTATTATGTATGTATACAAAAAGGCAACCATACAGCCTATGGGGAATTATGCATTTGCGGCCCAATAAATATTATCATTCACTGCTAATACCATATGCAAAAATGTTTTTACGTTTGACGGCCACGCACTTGGGTTATCCAAATTTTCATGGAGCACATGGGTCTGATATCTCTCTGAAGCAGATGAATCAGCAGCTTTGCAAATTGGATATAGAAAATGCAAAAGCTCTGTAAACTTATTTATTACTTTAACACTTGTTCGAGGCATATAGTCATGTGTAATTTTATCAAGTAAATCTACAGGTCGGAAGATACAATTATTAATGCACTTCAGATATGCTTGGGACCTGATATGACATACATGCTATCGCCTAGACCCGAAATAAATAAATGAAGGTTGCAATCTTTCACTAGAGGGATTGACTTTCTAACTAGCTTTCCCACAGCAAACAAGTAGCAAATTATAAACCAGGACAACTACGTGGTTCCGGTCTCAGCTTTCATGTGGGACATATAAATAAGTTTATGGACAGGAACCACTATTTCGCTCATCCTCTATGTGAACAAGAATAGAAACAAAAACCACAAATGCATGTAATGTTATGTGATGTGCAAAATTTGTTGCAAAACATTAATCAAGTTTGAATCATATGCCTTAAAAATTTTGGCATGCAAATATAATGCAATACCAGAAGATATTTTGAAAGTTGAAAAATGATGAATTAGAACAAAATAAATAGGAATACCTCCTCTTTACTAGTATCGGTTTCCTCAGGCTCCTCAACAACATCATTTTGCCCATACTTTTCAGTTAACCAGTCTTGCACTGATGTAACCAGCGTGTAAACCATTGCCATACCAAGATTTTCAGATGCCTACGAGTTGTAAACCATCACTGTCAAGCAGTAAAAATGAAAAGCCAAATGCTTCAACAGATACTGTATAAGATAATCAAAGCTGTCCAGTCATACAGAAAAAATCATTTCATGAGTTTGCAGTACATTAAAATAAATTACAAAAGTTAGAACTATTCTGATCATAACTAGTGCAAAACTGGCACAGCAAATTGCCACACTCATTTATTAATCAAGGAGATTCGCTTTTGTGCCAGGATTATTTTTCTTAAAAAAAAGCTTCTCTAGCAATTCCAAATAGAAATTAAATGACCAGATGCACCTTCCTTAATCGTACCCTTGGATGAATATTCTACTTCATTTACGTATTATCTAAACTTATTGAAAGTTGGATAACCAAAAACAATGACCACATCTGTATTAAAAGTTACATGTATCCCACATCTGAGAGTTGGAAGAATTTCTACAAAGCATCTGAGACTAACGGGGTATCATAAACTATTTTTTGGTAACATCTGAGTATAACGATTGAAATAAGACCATTGACTAAAACAAGAAAGACAATCAAGAAACAAATTCCCGATCAACAAAATGAACCAGCTCAGCTATATTGAAGGAGGAGGTGGTTTTGTTATACTCAGATGTTAAAAGGAGAAAAAAAACAATAGCCACTGTCATTAAAAGGAGAAAAAAAAAAGCAACAAAAAAAACCAATACATACACAAATATATGACACATCATAAGATTCTCCATACACAACGAATAACAATATGGTTCATCAAATATTTTTCATACTCTTAGCGAGTTAAACTAAATGCAACTTGATAAGAAAATTAGACGATATTGCCAGTGACAGTAAAGAATGAAGAAGAAAATTAGATGAACTAGATACATAGGTTTAGATTAAAGACTGATAAATAAAATCCATGGGCAATACCCCCTCCCCAAGGAGCGTACCTCCTGCTCTAGCTTTCCTTTTAGGGTCGCCAAATCTTCAGGTTTTACTCCTCGTATGCTACAAAACAGAGGCAAGTTACAGAAAGGAAAGAGGTTTTGCAATGGTTCCAGTGATATATTTTCGACAAATAATAGCTTGTAATGAGAGAGGAAGAAAAAAAAGAACTACGGATAATAACAGTTTTAGTACACATGCAGCAACATTTATGTTTCACCTTTATTTATTTTGCATGTAAGCTTATAAAAGCATTATCTTTGGCTGTATGAGTTACATACCCACCTTTTAACATTTAAAAGTGGCGGCTCATCGGGATACTTTTCCGTGTGAGAAAATATTAGAGCTAGTTTAACTGCAAAATGATAACGGCAATAATAAGTGATTGGCAAAAAGTCAAAATAGATTTCCAATTCTGATAAACAATGGCAACAGCCAATTAGCCAATGACAGCTTACAAATGTAATGAATAAAAATAGACTGCCCTCTTATGCAACCCAAAAAATTTTATGAAGCGCGAGCAAGTCAATCAGCTAATGTACGACACCAACCTGGAGTTCGACTTGAATCATCCAAATCTTCATCCTATTCAGCAGATAACAAATCATTATCCGCAAGATATAGACACTATAAACAAATAGTCTAAGCTGTAATGGAGGGGATAGAATGTATGAGAAAATTATAGAGGACATATGCAGCTACATTGTTTTTAAGCTCACACATTTTGCTATTTCAGGGAATGAATAATAGCTTGACTACTAAAACAACTCAAATGATTAATTATTGCCATTTAAATAAGTAGAATGTCCATTCATTTAACCTCTACAATCTATTTGTCTTTGTATATTATCTTGCAATGCTTAGAAGCACAATAGAAAATGCGAAAGGAAAAAGGAACAGCATAAATACATTTTAGTTCAAAATATATGGAAAATAATAAAATACCATGACTTCAAAAATAAAAGACAAAGTTAAACAATTGATCTAATAAGAACAATCATGATTTTTGATAGACTGTCTTAACACAATTCGTCTCTAGAATTGTTATTCCTTCAACTTACATCAACCCTGATCATCTTCATCTTCGATATGACAAAGTCACAAAAATCATTATCACCTCCCCGCCACTATCGCCATTATTATTGTCACCAGCTGTCACCATCATTGACTTCTTGTAATCTTAATTTTTGGGAAAACAATATTGACGTTACATATGAAATTACTCAAGCATGATATGTGATTATAGACCATAAAGGTGGTATCACAGGTATCACAGCTCAAACGCCAAGTTTAACCATATAATAGATGAACAAGCTACAGAAGCCCTAGCTTGTGTTCGGGTTGATTTGGACATCAACCATACTTGATTAATAGTCTAAATCCCAATTAAAAGCTTAAAACACACATTGTTTTCCTGTTAACTCTAAATTCTGCGATGCTCATATACATAGCCACTATCCCAAATTATTAGTTACAATTTTCACCAATGCCAGCTCACTTGGTGTGGTAAAAAACACATCTAAAAACTAAGATAACATGCACACGTTCACAGAAACAGATAAGATCTGCAACTACATGTACAACAACTAATGGCATACAGTGGTCTAGCAAAATTGAGTTTCTTCTTTAACAGAGCAACTAAGGAGTGCTATGTTTTCCTTATTACACTATTCCTAATTTCAACTGTTAGCCGTTGTATCTGTCCAATGGGTACAAAAACAAAGGGACAAAAAAAAAGAGAAAACCTGTATATTCTTCACAAGAAGATGGCTTAGGATACGATACACTCACCCTCCCCAAATGATTGCTTGCTTTAATATAAAATCCAATTCGACATCAACGGTTAGGTGGAATGGTATGAGCACCTCTCAATAATGGGGGTGTGCTGGGTCCAATTTCCACTCCTTGCAATGAGCGGACAGCATTTATAAATTGCCTTGGCGGTGGCGGGCACTGGAGCAACGGCCCACATGACAAACTACAAACAGTACACCACTATCAGGAAGAACGGCTCACCAGGCTAAGGTTTACATGCCCAAACCATCCAAATTCTCAGATTAGGGACTAGATTCTCCGCATTATTTAAAAAGAAAAATTTTAAGAAAGTTCCATTGAGCATAAAATTATACATCCTTCTAGCCTAGTGGATACGAAATCAAAGAAAATCCGGAAATTACAGACGCATGGAAGAGAAAAATTTAGAACAATATAAACCATTAAAACAAATTAAAAACAACTAACATGGATCTAAAACTAAAGAAAATAAAAATAAAATAAAAATCGAAAGTTGGAAATTAGGGCACCAGTAAGTTTACCAGAGGCGATATGATAATCTGGAAGCACGGATTCTGCGTGGCGAGCCCGCTGTCGGCGCGATCAATCTCTACATGATACAATCATAGAACAATCAAGCCGATTATAACAATAAATTTTAAATTTTGAAACTATATGGTACCTGAGAAATCGTCCATGAGGATGGCTTGCAACGCCTCTACCTCCATCTCCTGCTCCTGCGCGTAGTCTGTCCCGCAAGAACAACATAAGCATAATTGTGAGCTCCCGGGCGGCGAAGATTGAATTTTAGAGAGAAAGAGAGAGAGAGAAAGTGATATTACCGGCCATAATTGCGCCCACGCCGCCGCCGGCGAAGTTTAAACAAAGCTAGAGTGTTAGGAGAGTTTCGAACTTCGACTGGTGTACAGATCGGAAAAGATGTAGCGATTTGTAAGCATACTTTAACGATGTAAAATGTGACATTATGATTTTTAAGCAAATTAATTGAATACTACTTTTATTTATCCACTAATTCACCAAAAACTTTCCTTATTTATATAATCATAAAAATAAAAATAAAAATATTTAAAAATTAAAAATATATATTTTTATAAGATCTATAATTTTTATTTTAAAAATTTAATAAAAATATTATTAAATAAATATTTTAGAACTCTGACAAATTTTAAATTCGTTAAATTTTAAATTCAAAATAATTTATTTAGTAGTATTTAAAAAAAATAAATATAAATTTTATCTATAAATTTTATATTAATTTTTTTAAATAAAGATATAATCCAAAGCATTTTTCATTATGTTTTAATTCACATTGATGAATTCTTTGATGTGTTTGGCAGCACTCAAATTAATTTGCGATTTAGCCCATCTACTTTTCTGTAATTCGTCTAAACTTGCTTTGTTCTGCATGCATTTGGAAGTAGGTATTAGTATACGACTGCACCATATATCGGTAACTGATCAAATTTATGATATACCCATTGAAGAAAAAAGAAAGAGCGTCATCGATTTAGTTCAATTGCCTATATATTTTTACTTTAAATATATATATATATATATATATATATATATTAAAATACGTTCAATCATCATGTCGTCTTACCGGATGCTCTTCTCTGTACAGTACATAATTAAGAAAAATTATGCTACACATGCTTCTAAAAATACAGAATCCAAATCATCGCTCGAGAGCCGATACTTAAAATACATCCTCATCAATTGTAGTATCTAAATTCAGCTCTCAAATATCTAGCTATAAAATAACATTTCAGTATCCTACAAAGAATTCGCTAATAAAAAAATCAATCCAAAAACTCGATTCTTCCTTTTATGTGCTGTTAATCTATTAAATATATTTTATTAGAAAATTGTCAAATAAATTAAGTTATTAATATAAATTATTTATCTATTTGCAGCATAAATAATTTACGCAAGAATTATGACTTGTTTACATAGAGAAGAAAGTGAAAAAGTAGAAAATTGAGAAAATTATAAAATTAGTTTTTTTATTTATTTAAAAAAAGGTAGAAAATAAAAAATTATTTTTCTTATTTATTTTAAATTGAAAAATAAAAAGTGATAAACTGATTTTTACTTTCATTTTTCATTCTCTATATAATATTTTTTTGTATTTTCTCGTAAAAAATTAGAAAGTGGAAGAAAATTAATATTTGGTAGTAATTAGTAATGGTTAATATTTATTATTATTTTTAAAATAATTAAATAATATTATATTATTATGAATAAATTGATTTATTTATAACTAGCAAATATAAATTTTATTTTATAGATGTCAAGTAATATTATCTAATAATAATAATAATAAAATGCAAAATAATACACCAAAATACTAACATTTTATTTTATGGATATAAATAATCAATAATTCAATTATTATTGAGTTATACTTTTATAATTTTATAATAATTTATTTAAAAATAAATAAATAAATTACTAAATAATATTAGCTAAAGAAACTAAATAATAATTTATAATTATTAATTAAACAAATAAAATAATAAAAAATATATATTATTAAAGAATATTATATTTTAATTATAGATAAAGTTTAAATATTATCAACTACTTTCAATCGCTGCATTTATATATAAATATTTTATATAAATAAAATTAATTTTTCTCACTTTATAATCCAAAATAAAAAAAATTCAGATATAATTTGTTATCACTTTTTATTTATTATTTTATTTTTACTTTCTACCTTAGTAATTACTTATCATTTTTCTTTTACTTTTCACTTAATTATTTTTTTTTCACTTTTCTACTTCCGCTCAAAACAAACAGCTTCTTAATCTACAAGTATGTGCTATTACTTATACATTTTTTTTTTCACTAGTCTATATATATATATATATATAATTGGAAGATAAAAGTCGTTATGGCACGTGATATTTGGAATAATTTTTTATGTGCCATGTGGCATTTATTCTTATTCTAAACAAGTCATGTGGTATATATATTAATTGATATGAATTTATAAAGTCATATAACTTTGAAAAATATGGAAGATTTAATATTATAAAAAAATATTTAATTACAATAATAATTTATAAAAATAATCTATATATAATACAAATTAGTATAAAAATAATTATATTTTATATTTTATATTATTATTATTTAATATTATTTTTTTTGAATAAATTTTTATCATATATACAAAATTTTTTAACATTATTATTTATATATATGATTATATATATGACTTATAACCGTGCATCGCACGGGTGCAAAACTAGTATCACACAATTTTGTCAGTGTTGCACAAGAGTTGTTCAAGTTTGAAGAAGGGCGCGTTTGGTTACCTGCAGTTAGGCACGAACTGCAGCAGTTGCAATGCATGCTCCGAACTCGCGTGTTTGGTTCGCCGTATTTGAGTGGGGCCCACCATCAAAACGCTGCAGTTCGCGGCCGAACTGCAGCGTTTTGAACTACGATCGGAATCGCCGCAGTTGCAATTGCAACTCGCGCCCGCGTTTTGGCTGCAGCGAGAACTGCAATTGCTTCTCCTCTCCCTCGCGATGGGGTTACCACTCGCCGCTTGCTTTTCTTCTCCGCCGCGCCTCGATTGTCTCCGACGGCTGTAACATGTATCAGAAACTTGAACAAAACTCCACCGTCCGATAATTCTTCAATCAAGTGGTGGATATTTTTGACTTGTAGCTTTGGTCCTCCATTCCTTGCTCAGCGATTCACTCGGCTTCAGAGCTCCGAAGAAATCTTGGGTTCTGGATCCCTCAATTTTTCACCAAAGTTCTTCGAATTCTACGGTTCCGGGAGCAGAGGAGTTGATTCAAACTCCTTAGCCGAGGTATTGAATCGTAATCCTAACTATGCTATGTTTTATTATTATTTTGTTTTAATTCTGCAGATTGTAACTGTTTATTATTATGTTTAACTCTTTAGCCGAGGTATTGATTCAAACTCTTTGTTTTAATTTTGTTTTAACTATGCTATGTTTTTATTATTATGTTTTAGATGAATTTTGTGGTGTAATTGTTTGTTAGAATTAGGTTGAGCTGTTTAGGTGATTCATTTTTTCCTAATTTCTTCAGCTTTTTTTTTTGTCACAGTTAGTAAGGCAATCTTGATTTAAAAGAAATATCAAGTATAATTTTTTATTTAGTATAATTTCCTCTTTTTTGCTGCCTTGATTTTTTCTTATGTATGTGCTGTAGTTCAATAATATGTTGAAATTAAGAGTTGTATAGAATATAAAAGTCTTATGTTGCATAAACGCTACTCGGAGGGATCTTTGGTGGCTCAATTTACCTATTTTATGGCCTTTGAATGCCAGGAGGATTTGAACAGTTCACTGAAAAACATATCCATTAACTCTTGGAAGGAAGAGATTTTATTTGCATCGCTGGTGTTTGCAGAGTTATGAATAATAAAATGCTCTATGATGAAGTCCAAATTACAGCTTGAGAAAGTACTTATGCTGATGCGTATAAGTTGCCTTACTAATGTTATAGTATTATTATGTGGTTTGGGATGGTATGGACTGTGGGATATGATGCAGCATGTGTACTTGATGGTTTGCTTGGTTCGTAATACTGTATGCTACTGTGCTGTTATAGAACTGCACTTGTGGGACTGCATCTGGACTATTCTGTGTATATGTTGTGCCTAATATGTGTCTTGAGCTGCTGGTTTGCATTGGTCTTAACACTGCAGGCTGTTGTGCTGTTGTGGGAGAGCACTTGTGGCACTGCTCTGTATATGTGTTGTGCTTATATGTGTTCTGGACTGCTAGTTGCTCGGCTTCTGGAAATGCAACTGCGCTGTCTGTTGTTGCAAGGTTATTGTCATGAGAATACAAGCTGTGCAGTCTCAGAACTGCTGCTGATGCTTTTACTTGTTTGGGTATATTTTCTGTGCAGTGATATGGGCTGCAGTTCTGGTATTGGTGTTTATAAGTTTGTTGTTATACGGGATGCAGTTTTTGCTGGGTGGTACTAAAATTCTTGGAGGTATATTGTGTTGTTGTGCTTGGCTTTTGGGATTAATTCTGGGACTGCTGCTTGTGTTATTTAAATGTGTGTATGAGCTGGAATTGCACAAGCTGGGGGCTAGCTTGTACTGTATTATTTAAATGTGTATATCTTTGGTGTTCTTTTGGAGTGTATGTGCTGGGAGTCAAGTCTATGCAGTGTTGTGGGACTGTTGTATGTATTCCTTGACATCTAGTGGGTAACTAAAGTTTGGATAGTTGAAGTTGGGTGCTGTTTGGTTGCCTTCAATTCTGGCTTCAGATCTGTATATATGTTCCTTTACATTGTTTGGTGCTTATGCAGTCGAACCAAGCAAACCAACAGTGCAAGTCTGTTTGAGCAGTTTTCACAAGTATGTTTTGAGTAGTTTGAGAATTTTTTGCAAGGAAATCTGTATTATACCATGCTTCGTTGGTTTATTTTTAGGTATCTTCGTATTATGTCAGTATTGTGACAGGAAACTTGTGCCGTCTATTTATCGGATAGGAGTCGATTCCGGCAATAGAATCGGTGCTGTCTAATAGATAGGTTAGGCTTCGGTACCGTCTAAATACTAGGCGCAATACCATAAGGCACTTAAAAGTTAACCACATGCAAGTGACATATAAGTACTTTCGATGACAATTTCTGTGATGACTTCTTTTATTTTTGGACAACTGAGAGCAAAAGTTGGCAACATTTCAAGGTACGAGTCACTCGCGGAATACCAGATAAGGCAGCACAGATTTGCAACACAACCGTTTTTCCGTCGCATGTGGAATAGCAGAATGGAAAAGCAAAGTATATGTGGGAACTAATCTTTTGTATATTTATCATTTACGAATTTATTTGTATCCATTTGTAAGAATGATATTTTTTTAAATACATGTGTATCATCAATATTATTGAAAATAACATTGTAAATAATATCTTTTTTTAATAATATATGTTCACTAATCTTTGAACTGTAAATAATGATGTCAAAAATTTTTTTTGCTAATAAAGTTGTTAATATGTTCATTAATGTTTAACTATTTTAGATATGTTCAATATTTTTTAGTAATTCTTAATATTTTAATATGTATCATTATAACAGCTTTCAAAATTATATAAAATCAATTCAACAAAACAAAAATAAAAATATAAAATAAAAATAATAAGACTTAACTACAAATTTTAAATTTTTTATTACATATATTATTTGTCCAATTTACAACAATGCAATTACAATTTTATAATATTTCATAAATCATAAAAAATAAAAACAAAAAAAAAAATAGAGGAGGTAACTCTACCACGAGTTACCATATCCGCTCAACTGCATCAAACCAAACACATGATTTGGAACTGCACTATTCAACTGCATCAAACCAAACAGATTTTTTCCAACTGCAGTAGTTCGAACTGCATCAAACCAAACAGACCTACTGCTTTACCAACAACAGAAAATACAACTCCCAGCACTTCTAACTGCTGCATTTACAACTCCGATTTTTAACTGCACCCAACCAAACAGCAAGTTTGGGCTAAGGAGTCCCAATCCCACACGTCCAACGATCGTGCCGTTAATTTGTGATTATTTTTAAAAAATTTTAAGAATAAAAGTTATAATTTTAATCAGATTATATTTTTATTTTAAATTTATTTTAAAATATTTTAAAATATATATTTTAAAAATTTAAAATCATGGATTTGAAAACGAGGTTAAAATAATTTTAAAATACATTTTAAATTTGTTACATTTTGAAGCTCAAAATATTTATTTAAAATATATTTATATAAAAATTAATAATTATTCCTTCAAAAAAAATAAAAAATAAAAATTATATTTTTAATTTTTCAAAATATTTATAAACTTTTTTTCTTTGATTTCATCACTTATGCGAATGGTAATTCCATTATCGGGCTGTACCTTTACAACTTCCGATGTGATTACAGCCGTTGGATCACGATTGTTAATCGTGCGGTGTAGATTTCACCCTAGTGTCTCTTCAAAAGCAAAACCCTAGTCAGCAACTATCTATAAAGTCGCCGGCGGTGTTAACCCTAACATACTCTGTGCCACTGCCGCCGCTTAATTGCAGGTATTGCTCTTCAATCTACGCTGCTAAAGTTTATAGAATTTGCTTGACTATCGCATTTCAAAAAATTGTAATAGCTCACTTTGAAAATCTTGTTTTAAATCGTCTCAGATCTTCGGTAGTTGATTGTATATGCTATTATTGATTTCTAATGCAGATCAAGTTTGCGTTAGGATTATAGGCGGAGATGGCGACGGTTCCAGGTCCATTGATTTGGGAGATTGTGAAGAAGAACAACGCATTTCTCGTGAAACAGTTCGGTAACAGCACTGCCAAGGTGCAGTTCAGCAAGGAGCCCAACAATCTCTACAACGTTAACTCCTACAAGCACTCTGGTAATTACTTTGTTTGATGTTTTGTCTGTTTTTGGTTCATTATATTTTCAGAATGATGTGATTGTATGCTTTGATATTGGATCCGATTAGTGTTATTTAGAAAAGCATTGATTATTTGTTTTAAGTTTGCTAGATGCTATTAGTTGTGGTATAATCGCTGTGTAGAGCTACTTTAACCTTTTCTAATTGTGTTTGTCAGCAACACTTCAAGCATAATCATAGCAACATAATAAGTCTTGAGTCACCTCGAGCGTCTGTAACTAAAATCCAGAATTTGTTCACGCGAAGGGGCATGTTGACTTTACCAGAATTGGTAAGAAGGAGGGAAAACGAGTTAATGAGGAATTGTTCTGGAAATGTAGAGTTCCAAAATATGAAGTTCCGATGTTTGCTATAACACAATAAAAGTAGAAAGCAGTAAAATTTTTGTTTTACTGGTATGGAAGTGTAGTTTTCATAGAAATATTTTTCCGATTGAAGTAGCTTCTTCCTCCATTTCCTATGAATTAAACAATGTCCTCAGTGCATTGTTGTAGAATATAACAACCTCATTGTTGGAACTTGTCCATATGAAACGTTGGTAAACCAAAGCACCCGTTTGTACCCAATGCAAGAAGCTTAATTTGTAGGCATATCTGAACTCTTTTAAGTTTCATCAGCACTTTGTTTGCCTAAACATAAACCTGATATTGATACTTTTCTATGTTCAGTTACATGGGTTATAGTTGGTTTGATGCTTTACCAGAATTGGTGAGAAGGGGAAAAAACGAGTTATTGAAGAATTGTTCTGGAAATGTAGAGTTTCAAAATATGAAGTTCCATTGTTTACTATAACACAATAAAAGTGGAAAGCAGTAAAAGTTTTGTTTACTAGTATGGAAGTGTAGTTTTCATAGAAATATTTGTCGGATTGAAGTAGCTTCTTCCTCCATTTCCTATGAATTAAACAATGTCCTCAGTGCATTGTGGTAGAATATAACAACCTCATTGTTGGAACTTATCCATATGAAACGTTGGTAAGCCATAGTAACTGTTTGTACCCGATGCAAGAAGCTTAATTTGTAGGCATATCTGAACGTGAACCTAAATATTGATACTTTCTATGATCAGTTACATGGGTTATAGTTGGTTTGATGCTTATAACTTGCTACAGGGCTGGCAAACAAGAAAACCGTGTCAATCCAACCCGGAGGCAAGGACCTCTCTGTTGTGCTCATAACCACCAAGACTAAGAAGCAGAACAAGCCGCACAGCTTATACCACAGGTCAGTCATGAAGAAGGAATTCCGCAAGATGGCCAAGTCTGTCATTAACCAGGTATACATCCTTCCTGTTTATTTACTTCTTATTGTTATTCTTTCTGATAATAGTTCTGGGCTTATATCGTCTATGGTGGGTAAGCACTCTTGTCGTTTGACCGGCTTCTCAGCCTTGATAAGCTCAAAAGTAAGATGATTATGTCGTGGGACATCTGTTGGTTCTTAAGCTGTTGTGTTATTAGGATTTATTTTATGAGCTAGGAAATATTAAATTATACAATGTAAGTAGAAATTTATGCTTGATTTTTAGCCTTTGTTGTGATATTGCATGTCGAATGTTGTTTAACTTCATCGTCTTTAAAGTTCTGCACCTAGTTATCATTCTTTAGTATGATATACATGACTAGGTTTATGATGACTTAACAAACAAGGTAATACATCCATTTGATGGTCCTGCAATGAAATATACTTGTAATACTTAGCTTCTAAGCTAAGTCAATTAAAGTTGCTATTACATTCCTTTGAAGCTAGGTAAAAGATGATTAACTGCAATTGCTATTTCAGTGAGATATACTACAATGATTATAGTTCTTGTCTAGTTGTGGATGACCGGGTTATGATGAGCTTCTAACATATAAGGTGAACTCATCCTACAATGATGGGTCCTCCGATGAGATATACTTGTTACGCTTGGCTTCTGAACTCGGTCATTTATGATATGAATTGTATTCATTTCATATGTAGTTTCTGATGTTACTCATGTAGAATCTATGTAAAACATGGGATATTTGCCAAAATATGCGCCCCATTGTCCCTTGATGCTACGACATGACGAAATTACCTTATTCATTTTCTTTGCAGTTTCGTCATTTCACATGATCATAGGGGTATTAAAAAGGTCTTTTTTTAGGGGGGAGGGGAGGGGTATGCAATTTGGCATTTTGAATTGCGGTGGGGGCAAATTTTGGCAAATACCCGGTAAAAACATCGTTTTGTGTTGTTGGTCCTTTTGATTTATTTGATCGCAAACTAGTCGCCGTATTCACAAACTAAACATTTTCACTAGTAGAGTTAATATCCTGAATTAATTAACTTGCTAAACGACTGCCGCCGTTGTCTTCTTGTAGGTCGAGGAGAACCACTACAGACCAGATTTGACGAAAGCTGCTCTTGCAAAGCTGAGCGTTGTGCACCGTAGCCTCAGGGTGTCCAAGTCCGGTCCCAAGAAGAGGAACAGGCAGGCTGTCAAAAAGTGAAGCATCTTGGAGCGGCGTGTTTAAATAAACCGTCATATGGAGTTTTAATTTTGTTGCTGCTTGACTTGAGATGTTAAGACTCCCAGTTCTAGAACGAGATTTCCAGAAAACGAGTCATATTTTCATTTGATTTTGAACTTACGTAGAATTATGGTATTTATTGTCGGAGCAGAAGAGCATGGCTTTTGTTAAGTAAGATGTTTGCTGCTTTTGCTTGGTGGTGTTGCCCTAATGTTTTAAATACCATGGCAAGAAGCTCCAGCTCTATAGCGAATCAAAAAGGGATCACATTTCGTGTGGGCAAAAAGCCATTAAGACTTGCAACTATGGCTCCACGAATTGCTTCTATTTCGGAAAATCAATGTTACTTCAGTTAAATTTTATATTGTTCGAGTTCGAAGTTGGCAAGACGGTGCATCCTGCAACACAATGTAGCTATATATAGAAAATGAGCTCGGGCAGTGCAGCCCTCTATTCTCCTGTTCAACTTATCATCCTACCACGCACATGTCTAGCTTGATGTCATTTCTATTTATATGCAAAGAACTTTGACTATCATGAGTCCTTATATACAATCTAAAAACCAAAGTTCTAATTTTAGATATACATGACATCTAATTCATATTGCATCAGGACTACAGAAGCCTTGTAATGAATGTATTTCTCATATGCAACTGAAATAGTATTAAGAGAAAGAACTTTAACTTGCAGTCCTGTAACAAAGGGATGAATATCAACTGTTAATAAACCCCAACACAGCATCATGATTACAACAGAAAATGGCATAAAGGCAATAACGAATAGTCTACGGTAGAATGTTTGAACCGGCGTCTCAACATATTTAAATGCATGTTCCATTGTTATATACACGAACCATAGTTTGATGCAAACGTTCAGATGATCATCCAAAATCTGGTTCTCCAGATCCGTTGGTCTAACTTGGAATCTAAGAGCAACACCCACTCTTCTGAGCCACCGGTTGCCCACGGATCTGCACGGTTGCCGGCCTGCGGTTGTCCGTAGTTGGTTGGCTCGCCATCCTGCAGCCAAATTTTGGAAAAGACTTCAGGGAGTTTATGAATGTTACTTATGGAAGAGTCGACATTTTGACGAAGTTCACGCCATAAACTGTTCCGTATAAGAGCAGTGGCAAAATACCCGTACCACACGACCTGGATCTTACTCCATTTTCAAGACCCTTCTTAACGTGCTATGGGTATTTCAAAATTATGTTTACATATGATTGTTATTAAACTGTGTGTATAACTTATATAATTATACTGGTTATCAATACACCCATCATATGTAAAGAAATACATACCACGTTAAAAAAGGTATTGAAAATAGGATAAGACGCAGATTGTGTTATATAATTGAACTGTCATGTTCAAGTGATAATGCTTCATTTTTGGGTGCCATTTTGGGCCTCTAGCATTACTTCGAAATAAAGTGAGTGCGAAGACTCACCGATTCTTAATATGTCCCGCCATGGTCATGAATGCCTGTTCTACATTGGTAGCATCTTTTGCACTAGTCTCTAGGAAAGGGATCCCTAGCTCATCAGCAAATGCCTTCAAGAAGCAGAAGGGAAAATCAATAAGATCAAAAATAGAAAGAAGCTTGTTCAGGTTACATTACATAAAAGATACAGCTCAACGATGATTACTTTGCCAGTTTCATAAGAGACCGCCCTCTTATCAGTTAAATCGCATTTGTTTCCCACTAACAGCTTGTTCACATTTTCACTTGCATAGCGGTCAATTTCATTCAACCATTGTTTCACATTATTAAAGCTTTCCTGGTCGGTAACATCATAAACAACCTGCATAAAATAGGGAAATCATGGATTTGAATAATTTTTAAAAAACAGAAAGCAAGCAGTTAACTAAGCCAAGTGAATATGTTACAATTATGCCGTGAGCACCGCGGTAGTAACTGCTGGTGATAGTGCGGAACCGCTCCTGCCCTGCTGTATCCCACTGTAATAGAACGTAAGGAGGTTAGATACTAAGGAAACATATATACTGAAATAGAAAAGAAGGGGGGAAACATTTACAATTTGAAGTTTTATGGTTTTCCCATCCTGCTCCACCGTTCGAATTTTCTGAGAAGGTAACAGAAATGGTCATCATGCTACCCCAGATATGCAAAACTGACTGAATGCAATTCAATAGGTGACAAGAGCACTTACAAAGTCTACTCCAATGGTACTGATATAGCTTTCCAAGTAAGAGTCATCCTGCATAATTAAAACAAATTAATAGTGCACCAAATCTCTCAATAGAAAGTTAAGAGCACATATATAAGAGGAATTTGCAAAATGGGAAGCAGTAGATAATGGAATGAAGCACACGTGAACTTGCTGCTGATCCAGACATATTAGAAAAAAGTGGTCAGGAACACTGCACCCAGGATTGGTGCTGATCCAGCGGGGTATCGTTAGGAGTAGGAAACATTAAAGACACTCTCACTTGCATGTCTATTTGAGAAAGTTACAGAATACAGAGGTTTGCAAGCCTACTACGAAAACAAAGCAAACTCCTCATATTTATTCACATAATCACTGAAAAGTGAGGCTGAGATACAAAGCATGTTAAGATGCATAAGGAACTACTACAGTTCAAGGAATAAAATATTAATTACACTATACAATTTAGTTAATGAGCGGCAAATCAAAAACCTGATGGACTTTCTAAAGATTAAGTTCCTAAAAGAACTCATCTAATTTAAATCAAGCTAGTTAGGATATACTCCCATCAAGCTTAGAAGATGAGAATTGGGATCAAGAGTAAATTATATGAATGTAGCTTTCAAGCAAGTTAGGATACATTCCGGAGAAACGAGTCATCCTAACCTTCAAGCAAATTAGATATCCTAACCTATTATTATGCATACTTCGCAAGTTAGGATATAATCCGAACAAGCATAGAAGATGAAAATTGGGATCAAGAGTCTAATTATAATGAATGTAGCTTTCTTTTCATGATGTTTCCTCCAAAGAGGATTAATAAGAGCAGAATGACGGAATATGACCTTGAAGATTATCCAACTCGAGAAATAAAACTGTTCTATAATGCTATAACCCAGAAATGGACTGATTAGTAGTCTGAAGACACATACTTAGCTTCTAGAAGCTTTATCCAGTGAAAAAAATGAAAGATTACAACAAAGTTAAGCCACCTAGATTGGTGGAAGTAAACAATGTGCTAGATTAAAATCAAGCATAAAGCATAGCACTAAGTCATGAAAGAATTAATGACATGAAGACTTACCGCAAATCTTAAAAGAAGGCATGACTTGCCAACCCCAGAATCTCCAATAAGCAAAAGCTTGAAAAGATAGTCACTACAACAGAAATATGTTAGGAATCATACATTTGGCTTTCTGCTAATGAGCTACTGGAGCTGTCCTAGTTCTCCAACGGTAGAACTAAGAACCTGAAAGACAGGCAAAGAGGGCAAGTTTCCAGGACTTTCAATGTCTCAATTGAAAGTTAAATATATAAAATTAAAAAGCAATGACAGAGCACTATAACGGGTGAGATCAAATAGTATGACCTAGCAATACGCTGCAACTTGAACCGGTCAGGTGGGCAAAGAGGGCAAGTTTCCAGGACTTGTCCCCATAGGCTCTATGCAAACTTTCTTATACATCTATAATTGGGTATTAAATAAAGTTTCATTACGCTTGCTATGCATTTATGTTATGCTGTGGCTTTCTTTGTTACATATCAAATTCAAGCATCTTCAATGTTTCTTTCATAGTTTGTAACATGTTTAAACGATACAAAATGTTTATTCACCTGAAATACGTCCCAAGTACGTCGTTCAAGGAAATAAATAGTGGAATAATAGTTTGATTGATTGCCTACTATTTTTAAAGAAGTATCTTATGTAAATGTCTATTGACCTACCATACACCCTAAGTACGATTTTCAAGGAAATAAATTCTTTGAATGATAGCTTCATTGGCTACTAATTTTGAATGAAGCATCTTATACGACAGAAGATTCCTATGATGTACATAAAACCAAGGTTTAAAATGCCGTGCGGCACGGCCCTCTTTTTGGCCGTGCCGGCCATTTTTTTTTTGTTTTTGAGGGCTCAGCTGTGCCGGCCACTTTTTTTTTTTTTGAAGGCAACCATATTTTATCGGCCTGCCGGCCCTTTTTTTTTTTTTTTTTTTTGAGGGCAACCGTTTTTTATTTTATTTTTATGACTGTTCATCTTCCCCATCACCGTTCCTTTTTATCTAAAAGGATCGCAAAATGACGGAGCTTGTAATTCGCATCTGCAATTTTAGCATATCTTAGATCTGATTGTGTAAATTGAAGAATAAATGCTCCAGTATATTTTTAAAGATATTTGTAGAATGACGGAGCTTATAATTTGGATATTTGTATTTTTACATAATATATTGTTGATACGTGATTTGGACATGGGTATTTAGTATTTCATTAATTATTTACACAGTAATATCTTCTTAAATTTATAAAACTATATATTTTTTAAAGTTACTAATTATTTTTAAATACTATATTTTTATAATTTACAAATTATTTAAAATGAAAAGTAGAACGGATCTGCACAGTCGGCATGACTCGAGTTCAGGATTTAAGAACTTGAAGAATAGGCTGAGATGATTTTTACCTTCAACTAAACAATTTTTTTTCAGATTAAGTACTAGATGCATTCTTTTATTTAACAGTAATAGGTCAAGTCTTTACATGCGAGTAGGAGTAAAAGCCAAAAGTTTCATAGATAAATTTTAGCTTATAGCAAGAGATGAGTGAGAGAACATAACCAGCATGAGAAATTATTCATGGTTTGACAGGCAAGTTTCCACAACATCAAGATGGATTTCTAATCAACAAGCAGCCCAGAGAAACTTGCCTTTATCACATAGGGACAGGTTGATTGCCATTAGTAATATTCATATTGAGCACAGTACTATGTCGAACCAAAGTTCAAATTATCAAGAAATTACAACACCGAGGCAAGAACCACCTTTAGAAAATTTCATCAGCATGTCAATTTTAAATCGAGGAACACCGATTCAGTACACCAATCACAAACTTGCTGCTTATGTACTCAATAACTAGTGCACAGGCAACATGTGTCCCGGATTTGCAGCATAGATTTCATAAGGGCATTATTCACGATGACCTTTCACAATTATATTTCCAATTCATGAGCTTGAGCTGCAAGCTTGAAGCTCAGGCTAACTTATATTCATCTTAACCGAGCTTACGAAAGGATAACAACCCCTTTGCTCATACAAATTCAAAATCGGTCATAACTGAGCTTACCACAGAGGATTATCTCCCTTTATAAGCTTAAGTTTTGAGTTTGAAACTTCTAAGGCTTAGATTAATTCAGTTTCCCCAGTTGTTCTTAATCTGATTCAAACAATTCATTGATCTTCATAATCTCAATTTTCATCAACATCAGATCGAACCCTAAATTCTACAATCAATTATCTATGGAGAATCTACAATAAAATCCTAGAAGACAGCAATTAACTGAATGTAAGAAGAAAGGTAATAGATAAACAGATCTTACTACTCCGGATTCATCGCGAGATAGAACCTTGTGAATTGACCTCCAAATCAAATCGAGCAGGAAATGGCTACGGAGCTTCTGATGAGAAAAATGAAAGACTCCTGGATGGGAGAGATGATGTCAATAAAATTCATTTATTAATGGAGAATCAATGCTGAACTGCCAGGGAAGCGCTTCGTGCACGAAACACGTTTTGTCCGACATTACTATTTAACTACGACACAGAGATATTACATATATGACCACAAAAATTGATATAATTACTATTACACCACTCGGATGGGTCGGACAGAGATTTCGGATGTTGATTTCGGCGTTGACGACCATAGTTGAATTACTTCTAGACAATGTGTGTCGTGGGGTAGTGGGTTGCCGCGTTTTTATTCCAAGGTTATAGTAAAAAGACTTAGCATTTCAGCCCCTTAAGTTTCGTATTATAATTAAACTTCTTATTTAAAATTCATTATAATTTACATTTTAAAATATTTTTAATAAATTTAAAATATAAAAATAATAAGTATTTAAAAAACTTTATTTAACTTTTTAAAATTACACAGACACGCATATATATATATATTATATATATATATATATATATATATATATGATGTGTTATAATTTTAGTAAGTTAATAGATTAATTTGTAAATCAGTTAAAATTTTAAGAATTCAAAATATTTATTTATTTAAAAATGTTTCTAATATAAAGTTATATATTATATTAAATTTATTCTTTTATATTTAAATTTTTTACAAAATATTTGTATAGAATAATGAAATGATATGTCCCTAACATAAGTTTTGAGATAAAAATTTATTTGTAAGAATTTTGAATTAGAAGTTAATTTATAAATAACTTTCAAATGAGGGCTATATATGCAATTATCCCTTCCCTGCTGTTATTTATTTAATTAAGTAAAGTCAATTCAAGATCTTACTGCCTTCAATTTTGAGACAGAAATTAATCCCGCCAAAAGGAATATTCGTAATTTTTATTCAACTTTTTTTAGATTATCGTAAATAGTTTTGTTCTAGTCCATTTTGTAAGATTGTTATAACAGATAAATTTATAAATAGTATCGACGTATGAAAAGAAAAATTTTAATCTTTTAATCTAAACAAATTCTTGTATCGTCATCTACGAGATTCAAAATAATAAATATTCTATATTGCAAATAAGGTCCCTAAAATTCAAATCAGAGATCTATGTTTTATGAAACAAAATTCTCAGTCTTTCATCATAGAAGCCGTGGGCAATTTGTAGTTCAACTTGTTATACCTCTCCAATCAAATTGAGAGATTATATGTCCAAATCTTAGGTTATAATTGACATTTTAAGCAATAATAAAAAATGATTTTTGGATGGTGTGACTTTTATAGTAGCAAAATTGAGTCATATTCTATATATTTGTAGTTTTATTTTTTTTAAAAAAAATATCAGAAAGTATTTTCTGTGACAGTCAAATTCGTAGCTAAAAACAGACATTTATGTAGAAATTGAATTAAAAAATTCTAAAAGATGATTTAAATGATTAATTCTTATTTTATTAGTGCAAACCCATTTGCGGCATATGAAATCTCCATAATACCCCTTATTGTTTGAAATATTACTAACTTTGACTAGAGCTGTTAATTACGCGGTTAAGTAATCCTATGGATTCATTCAACTCTACGCCGCCTCCGCTCGCCGCTTTGCAGACTCTCAAAGCGATTCTCCGGCACACACGTACCTCACAAGGTTCATTCGCCGCCGGCCGCCGACATTTTACACCGCCCTCCGCCGCCACTTTGACTCCTCCTTTCCGTCGCTCTTCTTCTCCGAAACTACTTCTTTTCCTGCTATAAAAATCCCCACCTGCAATCGCTGCCAAGCTCATACTACAAATTCAACCAGCTGAAGACTGTTTGAATCATGAGTGACGCATCTACAAGCAACGGGATGACTGAGGAAGATAGAGCACAGAGAAAGAAGATAATTGAGAGCCGTGAGACGGCGGCGGCGGCGGCGGATATTAACGTGAGCGCGGAGGCGTTCATAACGAAGTTCAGGAATGAGCTGCGGCTGCAAAGGCTGCAGTCTATAGAGAACTACAAGAAAATGCTCGCAAGAGGCCTCTGAAATCTTTCACTTTGATCATGCTCTGATTATTCTGAGATCATTATTATTCTTTTTATCTTGATTTTTCTAATTTGTTGCTCGTATACATGTAATGGTATGTAATTTAAGAAAATTATTTATTTTTTTGTAATTGTATTTGAATCACAAACCTCTGATAAACAAAAGACATGCATTGCTCAGGAATCAACACTTCCCCAGTCATGTTCATGAGTTGCCAATTATAGTGTTCATGGTTTTGTCATCGGAGAAGATGAATTACAAAATCATAAATACTTTTGGATATATGACCGCTAAGTTAAGATATATCTCGACAAAAAACTTTACAGAACGATATTTCTTTTTATCCAGCATTTATTAGGATTTGAATCCTCGATATATCATTCATAAGAAATATAACGCGGTCGCCTTTCAGCATTCAATTCATAAATAATTTATAAATGTTTTATGGCTACGACGTCATAAGGTTAGAGTTAATGTTATGGACGAAAGCATTTGGCTTGCGCCAATGGAACGCTTAGACTGCGCAAGCACACAAGCGCTAGGCGGCGTGCAAGGCTTCTGTACTACACGGACGTCTAAGCTAGGCAGGATGTCTAAATTGTGCCCGATTTTCGCCTGGACTATGCTTGGGCCGCGAGCTAGGCAGAATGTGGGCAACGTCTGGACTGTGACTGCACAACGACTAGACCTCATACAGGCAAGCACAAGGCAGCGCACGGCGCAAAGTCAAACCGACCTTAAAATTCTCTAGAATTTTCTTAAATCTTATAAATTATTTAGTTACTTCGGTTAGAACTAGGTACACTCTATAAAGAATATTCTAGCCATTGGATATAATCAATCCTAACCGTCCACGAATATCCAAAGTGTCTATAAATAGAGGTTCCCTCTTATTTGTAATCATCCAAAAAAATCCCAACAAGCTAAAGATAAAAAAGTCCAAAAAATTTCACAAATACTCTTATGTTCTCTAACTCTCTGTTTTCTTTGCTAGCGTATATGCAATTCTTGTGAGACTGAGTTTAACTACTTAAAACATTATCTAGAAAAAAGATGCTAAATTGTCACATAAAGTCAGGCCGATAACTCTAAACCTAGTGACTTTGGGAAGAGCTAAGGAGATAATAAAACAAGAAAATGAGGATAAAGAAAGGCCCAAAAAAAGAAAATGAAAGATGAGCGCGCCAGGTAGGGGTCGAACCTACGACTTTCTGCTTAGGAAACAGACGCTCTATCCACTGAGCTACAGGCGCCTCTATTGCACTTTGAAAGCTTTACACACTTCTTATATATATATATATATTTTTTAACTATCATTATATTTATCTTACTTGGGCCATTTCAAGCTCCACCAGTAGGGATGTCAACGGGGCGGGAAATGGACGGGGGACTATTTCCCATCCCCGTCTCCAAATTTGGTCCCCATTCTCCGACCCCGTCGGGGATTAAAATTTTTCCCCCATCCCCGACCCCGCGGGGACCCGACGGGGTCGGGGAATCCCCAATCCCCTATACTCTTCCAGAATTATCTGATGTTAGACTGAATATGCAAATCATTTCCTACCCCTCCTACAATCCACCCACAGAAACATTACCAAATATAGGCAAACATTGTCAAAAAATTGGAAGAGAAATATCACAGAACAATAAATTTTAACCACTGTCAAAAAACAAGTAAAGAAAAAAGGCATAATAAACAAAAAAAAGGACAAATATCCATTCTAGAATCTCAAGAGAGTAGTATCGCTAGAGATATAAGATATACAACGAAATACAGATGGAAGAGAAATATCACCTGAGCACGTTAATCAGAAGCTGTGCTCATCGGAGAAGCAGAGGCAGCCGCCGAGGAAAGAAAGAGGGGGGAGGGGGTCACGGACTCACGGGGGTGGCGACTGCTGAGCGGTGAGGTTAGGGTTTTGGGTGAAGCTTTAGATTTTAGAATATATAGCATCTTTACAGGGACAATAAAATCAAGCAAATTACAATTATGCCATTACAATTTTAGAGTGGGTCGGGGCGGGGCGGGGCGGGGGGTATAGTCCCCATCCCCGACCCCGAAATAAACGGGGAATTTTATTTTATTCCCCATCCCCGAACCCGACGGGGAATCCCCGACCCCGAACCCGTTTTATTCGGGGCGGGAATCGGATTCCCCGTCGGGTCCGGGGTAATTTGACATCCCTATCCACCATCATTATTTAGCATTTTAAGATATAACTCAATGTTCTGCATTAATGATATTTGCCGGATCGAGGAACTTATTTTCTCTGCAATTATAGAAAATGTTGCGCCAAATTTCATATCTTAGCAAAATTTATTCCAATATAAAAAGCACGCTAACATATGAAACTAGTAGTATTTTTGTAAACTACAACATATTCGAAGAAGAGTTGTAGATGACTGTGAACTTCTATGGCGTGCAATTGTTCGTCTTCATGATCATTTCGACCTGTGATATTTATTTACATGCATACCCTTTTTTAGATAATTTTTTAAAAAATTTTAGTTATAACTGATCAATATTGTACGACTGTTATAATATAATATACGGATAACATGATGAATATTTTACCAATCCGCTCAAATCAAATATAAAAAAGAGAGACAATGATATGAATTTTTCTTCGTAAAAAATCAAATAAAATAAAATGAAACAAAAATGATTGAACGCATTGGAACTTTGAAGAGGAAACTAAGAAAAAATACATAAAGGGGCATTCCGAGAATTGAACTCGGGACCTCTCGCACCCTAAGCGAGAATCATACCACTAGACCAAATGCCCACTTTGCTGTTATTCACAACACATATTGTATTATATATGTTATCCAACAGGAATTCTTTTTGAGAAGTGTGAGGTATAGAGCCGTATTTTTGACCATTTCGGACAATAGCAGGCCAAATTCTCAAAAATTACCGCACAGAACGATTTTTCCAAAATATATCGGCGTTATTATTTTCGGCCATTTTAGGTGACCTCGAGCGAGAAGTACTAGTTACAAATATTCACCCTTCTCAAAATTTTATCCAAAATCGTACTCCACAACTTTTTGACTGTTTTGAACGGTCTAAGACGAATAAATTAGAGGCTTACATACCAACCCCTTTCTCAAAATTTTGTTTATAAATAAACCCCTCATTTATAACATATCAACCCCTTATTTATAATATCATTATTTTTGACGCACTAGATTATCTACTTAAAAATATTTTTTAAAAAAATTACAAAATTATAGATTATATTAAAAGCTATGTTTTGTATTCAAAATATTTTCAAAATTAATATGTATTTTAATACTCCAAAATTTTAAATGATTAATTAATTTTTTAACCCCAATAAAAAAAATACCAAGACTCACAACTCGTAATTAGAAACATTTAAAAAAAAAAATTAACTACAAAAATTATAAATCATATTGAATTTTTTTTTAATATTCAAAAGTTTTTCAAAAAACTTTTATGTAGTTGTCAAATATATTTCTGACACAAATTTCAAGACATACTGATTTGCTTATAGTTTCAAAATCTGAGGTTAATATGCTATTTTCTCAAACCTCTTTGTGTGGGTCAACAGTAGAAAAATGTCACACACGACACAAAATTGTAATTCATCATATTAATTTCGTAAAATGGGGCATGTTCACATAAAAATCTGGAGATCATCCAATTTATCACCCTGAACACTCACCCTGTCTACCCATCCATCAACGTGAAACCCGTTAATTGCACTCATCCCTCGTTACACTGAAGTGGGTCAGACGGAAACTGCCAAAGTGCATAATTTGAAATGCGACCTTAACGTTCCCAGAAGAGAAATATTCAACACTGAAGAGTAAGATACCAGAAAAGAACATGAAGTAGTTTAGGTACAAATAACAAAAGAAAGGCATAAAAGAGATTTTTAAAAAATAAATAAATTTGTTTAAAAAATAGATTTACACCGACAATTCTAGGAAACTAAATTGATCACTACGGGTTTCTTAAACAAAACTTTCGATGCACTGAATGATCACTACGACTTGCAACTAAAGAAAAAAGACAGCAATTCTGAAGAACCATAAAGCATAATTTAAGTCATGGATCGAGGATAATCTACTACGAAAAGAACCAACTCCTCCTGTCGATATTCGTCATTATGAAATTACCTCTCTAACAATGAAATGGTGTCATCTTCTGCACATTCGTCAAACTTGAATAATCCAAATATAAACAAACCCACAAGTTTACGTAGATTATCAAGGATCGAAACTTGAGATGTGCACCAGGTGAAGTAATTTTCGCGGGATGATTGATGTTGCTAGTCATCAGGTGCAAATCACCCCTCTGATAAATGGCATTATCTTACCTGTAATTTTCTTTCTAAACTGCAATTATCATGAAAGTTTATCTCCAAAAACTTTGCATCTATGCGGCATTAATTGGCACTGCTGAACAAATCATCATGTACCAGCTCCTGCATACGCTTGATCCATCCCTTGCTCCGGGAAAAAAACAAATTTTATCGTGGAGGGCAATGCTGTCGACTCAAGTCCATTGAAACCAGCAGGAAAATTGATTTAAATCAGAAGGGTTTCACTTTGGATGATCTAACAAAGCTGCTTCATTTGTTTACCCTAGTCCTAGTCAAAAATTGGTGGTGTATCCATGCAAAGATGGACCAATTTCCGTTGGTATTCTCCAAAGAAATCGCTCACAGCAATCACATCCTGATTCTCAACCTTCCTGCCGGGCAAGACAAATGTCATTCTTTCACCGACCGTGGATTCTAACGGTTCATCAGACATATGAGACTCTCTTGCAATCTCTGTATTTATCTCATGGCAGGCTAGCAAAAACATGGCGGCTGTATCTGGGTTTCGTGAATCACGAAGTGCTGCCAAGGCCTCCTGGAGCGCTCCTGCAGCTACATAGAGGACCACCGACCTGAAAGGATATTTTATTCAGGTTATCCATCCATAGCCCCAAAAAAAAAAAAAAAAAAAAAAAGAAAAACCACTGCATAGCAATTTTAAAAGTAAAATACGCACAACAGCATCATAAGTGGTTTTCATAATACCTCCAAAGGTTATGTTCATTATGGAGGATATAATCAGCCCATCGCTGCAATACCCTGGAGGAAGAGAAAAAACTTCTTAGCATATTGGTGCTAACATCCTTAAAAGAAATAAATTTATAGGATACTCTCTCAGCAAGATTAAGTTGTTGAATATCCCTTAACCAAATTGAAGCGGCAATTAAGGAGAGCTTAATGCATCATTTAAAACCACATTAATGGTTAAAAAAAATGCATAATTAGAATATAGAAATGCGACCAGTTAGAAGACTTGAGCTGGTTAACAGTACGCCATTAACAATAGACGGTTGTTGCTTCCTTTTCCTCACATGTATAACTTACAGATTTGGACAGTTCAAAGACTGACCACTTTATCTTATAAGATGGGACACTTTTCACAGCGTTTACTTTCTTTTGATGGTCAATATAAATTGATAAAAATCGCAGTCAAATACAACAGAATAATAATCAAATCCTGGTTCAGATCCTACCAAATCTCTTTTTGCATCATTGTAAACATAGATTCTGCAAATTTAAAGACAGAGTGCTGCAGTTTTAAGCATACTTGTTACACCTAATTCCATCACTTGCAGAACAATCTAATAAATTGCCTCAGACTTAAAAGTGCAACTCAAATTGTATAGTAGAGAGGAAAAACAAAGGGAATGACCACTTTCCCCATAATTATTCCACATGCCAACACGAGCTATAGTGGGTCGCAGCGAAGTTAAAAAGGATTACATCAAATCAGCTCCTGCTTTAGTACCGCTCCTATAAATAAACCCCTGCTTTTTCCTGGTATTTACTAAATCAAGCCAAAAAAAACCTCTAAATAGGGTGTTTTAAGGCTCCGAAGTATTTACTGGTTATAAAAACTTTGGAACCTCAAAACATCTATTTAGAAATATTTAAAAAAAAAACTTTACACGACAGTTGTTGAGCACACCAAAATCTAGTTTTTCGTATTCGAATGTTTTCCATAATCTTATAAATATGTGTTTTTGAGTTATTTTGTAAGTTTTTTTGATAAACCAGCGGATTGTTTGTCAAAGTTTTACAAAGCAGGGATTTTTTTGACAAATCCCAAGTTAATGCTTATCCATTGGGAAAAACTTAATGTACGGAGCAGATCAACAACAAATTTGCGCAGCACCATAAATTCAAAAATCAAGGCATGGCAATCCATAAGCATGTGCTAGGGCCATTACATGTTGAGAGTACATAATGTTTTTCTTCTTGAGAAATTCGTGGAGACTACATAATTATCAACATGCTCTTCTATTTGTATATATTTGTAAATTGTCGAGCCATTTTCTTATATGAATCATGAAAAATATATGAAAAAGGCAACTGGGTCCTTTTTGTTATTGCAGATAATAACATTCTATATCTGTTTATGCTAACTCGTATGGCATCACTAAGTTTGAGAATTATTCCTCAAACTAAGAGTTATGACAAATAGTAATAACACGGACGTGCAAGAGTTGCACTCTATGATGAAAATGAGTTGACAGCAGAGAGTATACTGAAACGTAAATATCCCTATAATGGTCACGATATAGAAGGTGATGATTACACTGTCTCTTCTAACCCAAAAGCACAAGTAACTAGCATTACCAAATTCCAATGTGAAACTTTCTTTTAAAAAATCCAACAACAAAAAGAGCATACTACCGATGACCAACTAAAAGAGACGGAAAGAAGTAGAAGGTAATCATTGTTAAGAACTATTAGTAAATCACGATTGAAGGCAGCAGAGAAAGCAGCACAGCTACTTCAGTGATAATTTTACCTGGAATAATCTGATCCATTCAAGTGAGTTGCAGCTAAAGTTGCAGCATCTGTCCAAAACCCAGCGTCTTGTAGCTGCATAATTCACAAAGAATGCAAGAACAAGATAACTAAATTCAAAAAACACTTTCCAAATAAACCAAATCACGCGGGAAATAAGCACAAATTGGATGGTTTCAAATCCAAGAAGTCCATAGTTTCTCAAATGCATGATTCTAAATTAATGCACATAGCATCAAGAATTTTAATTCTACACCTACCTGAGAACAAGCTTCCTGATATCTTCCAACAGCACAAAGAAGATGAGTCCCAGATAATGATTTGTCTGTCCTTACCATATTTGCTGCAACTACCTAATGTAAAAGCAGGATAAATTGTAAAAGAACCGCAAAAATACCAATCACTCCAGAGTAGGAATAAACTATTGCGAGTTTTACGACTGAAGCAGCATTATTCCACATAAAAAGACCATAATCAATAGCACAGCTTTCGAAACAAACCAAAAAATTCCACCTATTTACCTTCACAGCAAGCTCATGTAAAGATTTTGATACTGCAGCAGATAAGGCAACGGCCCGTAAAGCATTTGGATAGAAATGAGATCCCTCTGGAGGAGTAGAGAGTAGGAGACTTACTGCAGCTTCTAAATTTCCAACAGAGACCAGCCTAATCATGAAGGACATCCGGAAAACAGATCAGGTAGAAACAGCAACATCTACCAGATCAACTATACAAAATGTAAAGTAAGGAAATAGGGAAAGTGCAGCTAGTTACATATGACCTAGCTCCCTATGATCCAATTTCTTTCGCGTATTTATCTATTGTTTATAAAATATCAAATATGGAAAGCAAGAAAATAAGAATCTTTTTGCATTATACTACAGAGTCCAACCTGAAAATTTCAAACATGTCTTAAAAAGCTATATTTCAACGTCCAGTGTGTATATATGCACATTATAAAAATTTACAACAGGATGTAAGGTAATGTGCTGCTCACTCATGGACGCGCTTCTGGATTGCCTCTTCACCATCCAAAGTTTCATGCCAAGATAGTTGCTCATTTGCACTTGCCCACAATTCCTCTTTCTTAAATGCCATTGACTGTAGTGGTCCATGATTCTGACAAGGGTTTCAGTTCAAGCATAAAAATCAAGTACTAAACACCTGAAGTGTACTCACAAGCATACAGGAGTTGTCTCAAAAGAATTCCCAATGAAAAGTTATGGGCTGCTAGTCTATAGTCCAGCAATGGTCAAAATACAAGTGGCCTAAACTAGACTAAAAGTTACTGTACAAAGAAAATGTTAGATGATTGGCAAATCACAAATTACCATCATTTTTTGTGTGCTTCTGCCAGCCACAATTTTTTCTCTTGATGTTATCCTATTTAATGCGGCCACAGTGTCAGCTTCTGAAGTTGATGTTGATTGAGAAGTCTTTTCAGGTTTGTTTGAATCTTTTTCCGCAATGTGGCGAAGAGCATGAGGTAGTTGCAACCAAAAGAGGGCCTCTGAAGATTCCCCAAAAATTGCAGCAGCAAAAGCAGACCTTGCTGCAAGACCCTTATTGACTATAGATGCATATGCACTAGCCATTTGTTCATCAAGTAAACATCCTTACACAAGATCAGTTAAAAAGTAAGTACAGGCATAAACATAGACTCAAGAAGTTTCCGACTGCCAAAAAAAATGGAAAAAAAAAAAGGAAAAAAAAAAGAAAGAAAGAAAGAAAAAAGAGAGAATGCTAACAAACCTTCTTTCCTGTATGGCTCCAAAACTTTCAGAAGTAGCTCAGGAATTACATTATCACCAACTTCAGGAAGGTTTGATTCAATCATATATTTGCGAAGGTCCCCAATAGATGCTTCTTCATTTTCTGGGATATAAGGTGGAACTGAATATGTAGCTGCAGCACATGAGCCAAACCATGAAGGTTTTACTCCCAACTGCAAGATCATCCGTAGAGCCTATGGGGAAGGCAACAAGAAAAATGCAACCGTTGATCAGCTACATTATGTTGTTTTTCGAAAATGAACGTGTCAGAAGCTATAGGTATTTGTTTAAAATGTGACCAGGAAAGTGACTAGTAGTCTTAGAGAAGTTTTGAAGCACATGATTGTGTTCTACGCAGTTAAAATTACTATAGAAAGCAACCAGAAACACCAGTCTATTTGTAGAACCTAACTAGCAAACTAGTTAGTTCTTTAACACTAGATGCTATGATAAATGACATTTGGATTGTATAGTTACCAAGGCATGGGCCGTAGGGTACAACACAGGTAAACATAATGGCATTGAGCGAAACCTCTCTTTGAACGCTCTTGTCTTGGTATCTGGGGCAGTCTTAGCATCACTGCTGAACATGAGGAAAGAAATATTAGTCCAAGTGTGATGCAAAAAACAAAATCCACAATCTACCTGGATATCAGAGCTGATTTCTTAAAGTAATGTCAAACCTTCAGACAACTGATGAACTAATAGACAAGAATTATTGTTAAGGAAAAGGAGGTCTAACTGTTGCCTGGAAGAGGGTATATGACCATTATGCTAAACGGAACTGAATGGAAAAATGAGGACAGTTGATGGATGTTCAATAACAACCCCAACTTTAAGATTAATGAATTTACATCATTGAAGATGGAAATAAACACTATGTTGCTCAAACTCAAATCACCATGATTGGCATGTACCTTTATGCCAATTGATCAACTCTATTGTCAAAACAAGGGGATGACGCTTAAAGGATTAACAGTGTAAGTATAGAGATGCGGATATGCCAATGGCTAATACTGCTACAGTCACAATTTCCAACTACACCTTTGAAGTTATAATTCTCCTATTCTTCTCTACATACCTATTATCTTTTCTGTGATCTCTCTATTAATTGAGAAAATCACATCTTTCTTTAAATCACAAGTCTATTACCCAATTCCCTTGGAAAAAGAAACATAAATCATATAACCCATGGTTCAAAATTAAGCTATTAATGACCAACTTTAACTACAGTTAGCATTAAAAGAGATTCAGGTCATCCTCTCCACTTATATATTACCTTAAGGTCACATCAAACATTTATGGAAATACAAGTAAGGACGACTAGATATTGCAGAAATGACATTATTTTGTTTATCATGCACGTGATGCAAATATATTAGTTTCACATTAGTAATATCTATGTGCTCCTGCTAACATCAACAGAGCGAATTGTGGTGCCTAGTCTTCTGAAACTAAGAAACATTGAGCTCAACTTTGAAATCTGAATCTAGAAAACAACATGATTCATTTACATGATGTAGCAGACACCTTTGTTAAAGATGGAAGTTGGCATGCAAGCATGAAAATCACTAAATGGAATTATTAACAAATCAGAAGACAATTCTTTTACTTTAACGTTGGGAAGATATATTTACTTTTTTTGCGATAAAAAGAGATGTAAATCGAGCTGCATGATGTTATATGTAGGTAAGAATCTGTAATCGTGTTAGAGCACTTGTTAGCAGTACAGCCTACTTAAATAATTTTAATAAGAAAGACATGCTTGACAAGAATAGCACTAATCAAATAAACCTACATGTTGACTTCAATTAGACGAAAACTACTATCAGCTCCAGCTAGGCACAAAACAAGTGGTTCACTTTTGCTTGTCCGCAACGGTAACCAATCAAGTTCCAAAACAAGGGTTCCTGGAGACTGTGGCTGCAGAAGGGCATTTGCTAAGGGATCTGCTGAGTCCTGTAAAAGTTAGAAATGAATCATCTAAATTACCATAAAATTCCGAGGTAATAACTGGATTACAACTCAAATTTTTTCATGATAATTAGCCTAGCAAGTAGGATAGCAATATAAAGCTAGGAAACAAGTATAGCACCTAGTCATAGTGACATCATTTAGAATGTCGAGAACTGCAAACACCCATGCATACTACAAAGTACAAACAATGGCATCACATTTTTCGGTGGGTTAATGTAGAAATGAGCACCAGACTGATTAATTTTGTAGCACAAGTGCAAATGTCTTTGTACAGCATTATCACACTTTTACCCAAATAGTACATGTCCTAGTGCTTCACAATGATGCCTATTACAGGAAGGCATCTGTGACATAATATTATCATCCTGTACGTTCTGGATTTAATTTTACTTTATTATTTATTTATTTATCTTTTTTTGCAGATGTATTATATGCCATTGCTAAATCATAGGTCGTACTCAAGAATAAAACAAATCTTCGATCTGCCTCAACAAATTTTTTTTAAAGGCATTTATTAATGGGTGGAGGACATCCGCAAAGCATAAAAATAAAGAACTACAAAGTAAAAACGTACTCTTGGTATTTAAAAAACTACATAGATGAGGTCCTCTGGCAGAGTAACATCGTCAGAAGAATTAGAAGTAATTGCATAAAACTCTATTTTTAAAGGGAATTTTATCTGCAGGTAAACAAATCACTAACATGAAGCGTGATAACATTGATAGGGTGAATAAGTTTCTTGATCTCAAAGACAAGTAGTAACTCTAATAAAGCATGTGTTATATGTTATAGGTATTAGTACTCATACGCTATTTCATTAAGACATGCTGGAGAGCCTAGAAGTAAATGGAAGTATTTCGGTTTTCATGTAGACACATATATGACGTGTTTTTTGGTTTGTCTAGCATTGCTACATGCACAGTTCCATCAACCATGATGGGCCATCATCTGGGCCACTTTTTACAATATCTATTATCCAGGAACATAGCATGAAGCAAGCGAACAGATATGAGGTACGCTTATGCCAACTCCCAGAACCAACCACTACTTAAACCATATTCCTATAAGGAATTGCCGACATAAAAAAGATAAAATCAAATTTCTTATTTCTTATTTCTTTTCATACTTACAAGGTCAAAAATTGAGAAAGTATTATCATAAAACAGTACAGCTATGCGTCCTCTACTGCGATCACCAGGAACAACAGGGGAGAATTTTATCCTTCTGATTCCTTCTCTATGAGTGTTAAAAGATGAGGACATGCCTGTAGTCACATCCCACCAACGTATATTACCTAATCTGTCACCCATAACCTGATAAGACACAAAATAAGCATAAGGGTCAAACATTTGGCCACCAAATGAGACCAAGACAAAGCACTGAAGTAGTTTACTTGGATATGCAATCAAGATGAAATATATAATAAATTGCATCAAACATACCACATGTGGAAGCCGATATGCCATTGCGGTAACTAATCCTTCCGAAGAAACAAATGATGATGAAGGCCATTTTGGTCTAACAAAAAGACAAGACATGAAAACCAGTAAGATTTTGACTATAAAAGAAAAGTTGGCTCAAGTGAAAGAAACCAAGGTTTAAGGTGCCGTTTGGTGCCAAGTTTCGGTAAATTTCAAACTCGAGATGTGCTGACCATGCCGATAGTACATTTTATTTAAAATTATTTTTAAAAAATAAAATTATATATATATATATATATATAAACATATAGCCCTACATGGGCTGGCATGCATCAGCCCATGTAGGGCTTACTTAACGCTGCCTCTGTGCAGCTGTTTACAAAAAACAAAAAACTAAACAGCTCTTCCCTCCATTTCTCTCCTTCCCCTTGCGCTGCCATAGCGCTCGTCCTAAACCTCATCATGCTTCTCAATAAAAAAAACTGCATCGGAAGAAAGAAAGAGAGAGAGGCAAGGAGAGAGAAAGCAGAGAGGATGTGGGAGATCTCGACAGTGGCGGCAAGCGGCGGCAGCTGAGCCTCTTCTTTTCTTTTCTTTTTTCCAAAAGCGGTTAGCTTTAACCGAAAATTGCCAACTGTGCCACCCCTGTCGGACGAGACATTTCCGGCCGTTCCGGCGTAAACCTTGAAAGAAACAGAAGTCTTATTTTGTAATTTGTTGTAAAGCACAATGAAGTGCAAGCAGACTGTGCTTGTACTACATGACAGATAGAAAACAAAACAATTAGAAAAACATGTCAATAGACTGACATATTGACTTCTTGCTACTGATAGATAAAGATGGAAAGTCATTGGCACAACGAAATTTTGACAACAGGCAGAGATTTTGTCTAAATCAGCTTAAACTAAAAAAAATATTAGAGCTTGACCAAATGTAGAAAACATGTAATATCTAAATAAATTTTTATTAGATTTATGGTGGCAACATGAGAGCATTCAACTGTTCAATACTCAACACAAGGACTTTGCTCAAAGTCATACCTAAAGTCCCGAATTCTTCGACCATGAACTTCAAACACACCAAGTGCGCCATTAACTAATGCAAACGCAAAACTCTCACCAGCGTCATCCCCAGAAACCTCTGAGTTTGATGCCTCTGCAAAATAAACAATAATCCAACCAGTGGAATGTAAAAGCAATATGAGCAGAAACGCATTAGAGCTGGAGATAAAGAAACTTTTATTACTCTCAAAAAAATATCACACTCACTGGAATCTGCAGAAGATGCAGGTGAACCAGGTTGCTCCTTGGATGACAATGATAATTGCCTAGATGGTCCATTTTGAATAGGCCGAGGTGCAGTTGGAAGAGTCCATTCTAACACCGTAAAAGGAAGTGCTAAAGACCTAAGCTACATGAGTAAAGATAAAAAACTAAGAGTTGGAAGTTGAACACCACAAATAGCATTTCAAAAGAATTTCACTTCAACTAATTAAAAACAAAATTTTAAAACTCCGAAATAGAAAGGAGGACATGAGTGAGCATGCGGATGCCACTTAAAGCTTCCTGTCATTTTTTGCCTAGTATAAGTATATATCCCAATATTTATACAAGAAAAAGGGAATAGGGCAAAAGTAAACCACGTTCTGAAACAACGAACCGAGAACAATAACAACTACAACTTTGCAGGTAACACCACCAAAACACAGACACTTGGCAGGTTATGAACAGTTTATTGAACATAGCTAAAAGCAACACTGCAAGCTTTCAATCAAAATACTTTAAGCATAATCTAAATAGACATCAAGACATAGCCAATCAATGTCAACAACCAAATACCATATTGCTGTTGTGAAAACACAAATCTTCTTCAAATTACCATTAACCTAATAAAAGCAAAGGGAAATATCGATATGTCAACAGCAAAGGTCCATCAGATCTTAACAAATGCATGAATATGGGATAAGAGCAAGAAGACCATAAAAGTCGACATGACACCGCAGATCACAATTTAGCAAGTAATTTTAAGGATGGCGTAGCAATAACTGCTGAAGTACAGATCCAGTTCAAAATTTTTGTAAACACGCAGTACATTCAAGATGTTTATGAATAAGGGTTATCTTAACAAGTGCAGCCCCTGCACGCTTTAACATATCATTAAATTAAAAGTTAATACTATATTTTGCCTTGAAGAAACATAACAATTAGTGATTTTAATTACACAGAGATAATAACATGCAAAGACACCTTTGCCCTTAACAATATGTTCATTTAAAAATGTTTTAGTAAGGGCAAAAGGTTTTAATACGTTTGTTCTACATGATTAATTAATAGTAAATTCGTTATTTTGTGTTTTCAAGACTAATGGATTAATATTTCATGAAAATTATTACATTGATTATTCCTTAATGATGCAGTCCTCCACTCATCAGGAGAACCATATCAATAAAGATCAAAGACCAATGGGTGGAAGAGATGTTCAAAGACTCCGACCACAGAGTCCTTGTAACAAGAGAAACTGGGCAAATTAGCTAGTTCACGCCATGCCAAATATCCAAGGAAGTGATTTTAAACAAAAAGAAGCAGAGATACAGGAGGGGCCAGCAGTCAAATTGGAAGAATTCAGCAGACATCCTGACTGGAACCAAAATCTCATTTGATTCTCTGATTCAGCCAGCTAGAGGGGAAGTTTCAATGCTTTATAATATAAGGAGTAGAGCAATTTTAGTTATATCTAGCAGGACTTATACTTTTCAATGCTTTATAGTATTTAGTTTAGTTAAATTTCCCTAAATTAAAATATTACAAAATGTTGAGAAGTATAACTCCTACTAGATATTCTACTAAAATCTCTCTACTACTTATTCTTCTTCCTAATTTGCACCAATTAGAAGTTTTTTCCACAAAGGCATATTCGGTTATCAGCCACTCATCCCTTGCACCTATTCAGTCACAACCTGCACATATCAGTCACCTCTATTTGGATAGTAATGGCTTAAACTGAAAATATCTTAAAAAATGATCAAACATATATATAATGAAACCCAACACTGATTTGAAGAGGATCATCTATATATCGGGTAAATTTCCTGCTATCTTGCTATCATGAACAAATAGTCAGATCCTAATTCCTAACATCAATTAAACTTAACCATACCCACAGCATGATCAGAATTTAGGTATAGTCTAGCAGATCACAATATGTCGAATGGGCAATAAATCAAGAAAATTCTTACCAAAATTGGATTTTTGGTCATAGCCCACACCTCCACAGGAGCATCACGAAACAAAATAAGAAGATACCTGCAAAGTAACATAAGTACAAAATGAGATAATTCAAACTAATTTTATCACTAACTTCGTAATCTAGCAAGACTATTCAGCTTCAAAATGTTCATTAATTTGACCAAAGAAATGAAGTTTTATGAACGATTTGCAATTACGCCCGTCACATGATATTACTTAAATGGTTTCTTACCGCATTAACAAAACAAAATACACCAGTGTTTCCAGTGCAGATAATCACAAAGTATGTATGGGTATTGCTCCTTTCTTCTCTAAAACTACAGGATTTGTGCATAAGCGTCTTGTGAAAATAGGCTCTTTGCATTCAACTCAACTGTTGTTTCTATTGTAGTAAAATAACACTGAATTGTATATTTTCTCTTCTTTATCCATAAAATAAACAGAAAAAACCCATATGATTATCAAGCAGCTTTCATACTAATATTTTATCAAGCAATTGGTTCTTGCATCAGCATCATCCACAACAAAACGCTGCAATTGACTTTGGATGATCAAATTTTCCTTATCTGAAGATTCCAGCTGGATAAAAAAAGGTAGCCAATTGCCTATTACATTGACATGCAGAAGGAGAAGCTGGCGGCAGGAAAGGAACCAGTGAAGGAGGGAATGAGAGGGCAACAGTCACTGGCAGAGGAGCAGGAAGATTATCAATTTAATTGTATTTAAAAGATATCGAGCATAATTCAATCTTCTTGGAGAATGAGGAAGTTGCTGCCAATTGAGACTAAACAGGAAGAAATTATCTAAATATTATGTATATAAGGCAAATAAGTCCAATATGTTTTCAAGGTTATCCTCCGATTAAGTTGCACAAGATTGGGTGAAAGGTCAACCTTCCAGAAGAAGAAGCCCTCAGAGCCCTAATAGGCGCACGCTCAGGTTTTTGCAGCACCCGAAATGTGCGATTGAGCCCACTTCTAACACAGGTTACAACAAGTCTATTTGTATAGCCCCCTCCTTTATCATTCACCTGCACAATTTTTGTCTTACATTAACAATGTAAGCAACTAAAGTTTTTAAGAATTTATTGAGTAAAAGCTCGTCACAAGAGCAGTCTTAGTGTCAACCTTACAAGCAACAAGTGTAAATCACCTGACTGTATGAGAAAGATACAAGTCGAGAATTTCCAAGCCATTTTAATCCCTTAATGCTGCTACTGTGAGCAGAAAAACTAGCTGCAACAGCATTGGCATGTACATCAACAACATCTACAGTTCCACTCTGAGTTCCTAAAGCAACTAGTGGAACTGCTGGTGCAGGATTGTTACCTCCCCCTTCATAGATTAAATTAGGAAACATGTTAACCAAGAAATCGTAAATCAGATATCTCTTTAGAATACACAAAGCAAACTTTTAATAATGAAACGGATATGCAATTATTACGGGCCAAGGTAGCAATTAAAGATGGAGATGGTACAGCTAAAGTTGTCACTGTAGAAGAGAGGAGGTGAAGCTGGCCAACTAAACTCATCTGCATGAGAAAGAAGTACATGTTAATAGAGAAACTGATAAACCAACTTTCAAAGCCAAAAAGGAATGGATTGATGTAATATTTGCAGCAAAGGACATCCTTTCAGGAACTATAACAGACCATCAAGCAAATTATTGCAAAGTGTTATCCACTATTTCACATGTGAAAATCTAGTTTGAAGCTTGGCTCTCTTCATATCATATATATTGTAAAACGTAGTAGCCTCATAGGACACAGTATATAAAATTTAAATCTCCGCAGCAAATGGCATATCCGATAAATGTAACGCCCTTGTTTCCAATAAAATTTTAACAAATAAAAATATAAAATAGCAAACATACAAATCTTAAATTGGAACTTTCTAGTTAAAAGAATATGAACCTCCAAAGTCATATTATCTAACTTAAAGAATTAAATGTCTTGAGAACAGGATAAGAACTGTATATAAAATGTCAATTCTTACTCTGCGTATTCATAATTCCAACAGAAAAAAATGACAAGAGTTGGTAAATAAAAAAGAAAAACCTTCAGCAAGTTATAACATGACCCTCCTAAAGAAATTTTAGAAGCGATGCCATGAATACCCCGAGTGGACTCACCTACTTCCAATGATTATATTATTAGTAATTCTTTGTGTTGATCCTACTCTAAAATGTATTACATGTAGCTTACCATGGCCAAATTTGCTCTATGCAGGAGTATCAGAATTAATGGAAGAGTAATGAAAAGGCAGTATTCTAAGCCAAAGATTAGCATGTCCATTTCAGAACAGTGGCTAAGACGTAAGAAGTCCAGCGCAGATTAATGTGGTGTCATCCCAAATACAGTCATACAAGAAGACATCACAGCTCCTCACAACCTAATCCAAAGGCACCTTTGGACTGCTAAGCATATTAGTAACTTGTTTTCCATGTTATCCATGATAAGTACTCCGATAGAGTATTGTAAGTTCAGATTCGGCCATAATGCTAAGCAAAAATCTGCTTCCATTTATTTATTAACAGATGTTGATGCTGCAAAATTAGCATATGACAAAATTGGAAAACGGATGCTTAAACAGATTTAATCCTTGCTTCACATGTTGAGCATGTAACCCGATAGGTAACCTGTAAGGCCGTAACTCAAAGACTACAGTTAGTCAGAATTCCGAAGGGATATTGAGATAGATGATACCTGACCACTTTCACCAAATTTATGCGAATTAATTAAAAACCAAAATCTTATTTGCCAACCTTCATTGAGAAGTCTGGTTGATTGGTACTTGAATTTATCGGATGAGTGGATGACGTGCCTTTTGCTACAGCAATATTTGGGGTGTCTCCAGAATAAAATTTCTGAGATGATTCCATATTTATCTCAGATAGCATTTTTTTATCATTAGCAACAACTGCATCTACTTCGAAGGAATTCATCTGAAAACCTCTAACTTTATCAGACATTACAAGCCAGTTCCAGACTATCCCATCATCAGAAATCGAAACCAAATTTGTCTTTGAAACTAGATGACCATCATTAGAATAGTTTGATGCTATTCTGGCGTCCATATTGAAAGAAGATTGTGAGGCTGTAAAATCCATAGAAAGCCTGCTAATGTGTTCAATAAAAGAGTCTGATTGACAGAAAAGGACAGCAAGAACAGCAGGAGACGGCACAGTAGTCCCTATTGATGGCATTAACTCTTCCATTGTACACAAAACATGCACCTGTACACCACTGCATTATGAGCTGAGTATTAATAGTAAAGACTGAGAAACAATTTTATAAGCTACAATTCTATAAGATAAATGGCCTGAAGTCACAACAGGCTGAAGATGATATTCTCAACCAGCAACACTTCACTCACGCAAACTAAAATACATTTCAATAAGAACGGCAAAATCACTAACCAGAACAACAATCTATGTTTGGTTAGTTATCTTTTATATCTTTCCTCCATTGCAGGAATTTTTTTTGTCTGGAGAAAAACCATTGTAGGGATTCAGATAATAATGTATGATGCAAATACAAAGCAGTCCTACAATATGTATGTCCTTAGTGGGAGATTCATCTCGATCCATTTAGTTGCACTGTAAGTCCGTAACCATAAGCTGTGTTTAAGAGGTAAGTGGCAGCTTGCATAAAGTATCTTCTTTAACTTTGTCTATCGCCTGAAATTCTAAAGAGGAAGATTTGCTTTGCCTTAACCGAAAATCTTTCATAAGAGAAATTATAGGATTCCTAGCATACTACAATAACTTGTATTGCAATTTGAGAAGCAATATCCTTTTCAGTATAGTTTCTCTATTGCCAACCTTAAAGAGATCGTAAACTCTTGCTGAATGTCATGTCATTGAGAAAATAAAACCCTTGAGAACAACTTCAAAGTTATGCAACTTATCTTTTAATCAAGGTACTTATCCCTTTCGTAAACCGACTTTCAACTTTGAAGGCAATTAGAGCTTTATGTTTAACTTGACTAGCCATACAACTGAGCTTTATTTATCAGCTACATCACACACGCTTTTGGAAGCCTCTTGTTTTACGTCAGTCATATACTCAAATAGTCGTCATAATTCTCAATGCTATTATCTATCTGCTTTTACTACTATCTGTCCTTAAACCCTGGTCTATAGGCTTTAGTCTCATCAAGTAGACAGTCACCTGATAATAACATAATACACCCATGAAGCATGATAAATAAACATTTTGTTCGTCACATGAATGCAAGGCAGAAACAGATCAGTATAACACTTTGCCTAAACTCTCCTGATCAACGAACAAGGAGGATTGGCATCATGCTGGTTGATAGAGACTCCTCGAGGTGCTTGAAAATTGTCTCTGCATCTTGCAGTATATATAGCAAGAGAACTTGTGCTTCTCACATGTCAATAGACCACTCGAATGCTCAATGCACAAGGCAGCTATTCACGATTTATAATGATCAGTTCAAAAGGTCGAATTTGAACCAAGAACACCACTTCATGTATGCAGCAGTTCAACCAACAGATTATCTTTTGCGATGAAAACAGGAGTAGCTGTTTATCATGTTTTGCAAGCTATATGCAAGTACGAGCTCCAAGATGTGGAGCCACAGTTTTTTCATATTGTGCCATAGAGTAAGGATCCACCTGGCACAGCTTCTGAAACTTGCTTTGCATGTTAACATTTTAGCGGTTTTACACTTTATCGTTAGTCGTCAACTAAAAAAGTTATTTCCAATGTCCCCACGATAAAAATAATTCCCACAACTAATGGTGGAAAAACAATACTAACTACTAAGTCTGCTTTATGACACTAAGCTTATCGCAGTAGTTCTTCTAACAAAAGCAAAATCGCTAAAAACCCCAAAGCATTTGTCAGCTGAAATTTATTCTCAATGACAATGTTACAAAGCATCCAACTCTAATTTGATTTTAGCAACAGAAATTCAACTTTCACCTTCCTGCAACATTGAACCTGCAACTTGCTAGGGTTAACCTCAGGATATTTTTGAATAACAACTATAATTCCACGTAAACATTATGAATAATACGTTGTAATTCAGTAGTGGTTCAAGAGCATACTCTTTACGTTTCCACGTGGAGAGTTTCCCGTCAAGGTGAGCACAGTAGAGGAGATCACCGTGGTTGGGATCAGGAAGTACATCCATGAATTTTGCACAGCCACGTGGCAATGGTGCAGATGCCAATACCGCCCCGTAATGAAGGTCGAAAATAACCAGCTCCTTTGGAAATGTGATCAAAATAATGTGCCGCCAGTGCGGGGAGAAGCTGAATTTCGTCATATACAAAGGATAGACAGCAAGCGCCGGCGAATTTGTAGAAGCCGAGTTCTGCTGCTCTCTACTTTCGAGAGACATTTCACTTGTGGCTGTGGGAATTTGGTGTTCTTGGATCGAGATTGAGACTTCATTGGATGGGAGCAGGATCGCAGAGACAAGGAATCCGCGGAGTGAGATAGCACACAAGTGGCGTGGATCGAACGGGTCGCGGCGAAGGCACGACAGATACTCCGGCGAAGAGTCGTACTTCCAGAAACACCTTCCCGTGGATGTGTCCCAGAGAGCAATCATTGAAGGGCCATGGATCGATGATAAGATCCAATTAAAGTTAGTTGATGTTGACGATGATGATGGTGGCGACGAAGAGCGGATCCAGCAGAGGTCTTGTACGCCGAAGGAGATGTTAGAGGTGTCGAAGAATCGGAGGAGGCGGCGGGGAGATCGCAGGTCCCAGAGTGAAATGCGGCCTTGGCGGTCGCCGGCGGCAAGGAGGAGATGGGAACTGGCGTCATCAGCGGATGCGGAGAGATCAGCGGATAGAGTTTGCGGGGCCCAGCGTACGGCGGTGACGAAGGGAGCGAGAGAAGAATGTGAGGAGGAGAGAGACGGCGACGGCATGGGGAGAACTGCCACGAGTTGCATCGAGCGAGGGTCTGCGACGGCGACGGAGCTGCCAGCGGCGAAGGCAAGTAGACCGGCATGGCTACAGTCGGCGGCTCCGCCGTTGTTGCGGCTCGGTGGACCTGGTAACATGCTCATTCCCTCCCCCGCCATTGACTGACTGATTAATTAGATCTTAGTGCTAATTAGTCTTAACCTTTGCTTATGTTGATGATAAGATTAGGAGAGGTGGTGAGATCGCCGGAAATGGAGAACGGCGGAGCAGAGATCGCCGTAGAGAGGTGGTTCAAGAAGAAGAATAGGCGGGCAGATCCGAGAGATGGTGGTAGAGGGAGTCTGCTGCTCAAATGAAGGTCCGCGGGGATCGTCATTCGTCGCGCACTTCTGATTCCCAGCTTAATTTTTATTTAATTGTAACTCTATATTTTTGTAATTTTATATAATATATAAATGCAATTGAACATTCCGCAGTGGGTAGTAAATCTACAAGTACAAATTTAAAATTAAGAAAATTTCGAGCCGTGATTTATCAAGGAACTTTTGTGTATCACCTCTATTTTAATTTTTACATTTTAGTTCCTAAAAATATATATAATCACGGTGTAGTAATACATTTAATCAAATTGGGAGGATCGAAAGCACTATAAATACAAAAAAAGGCTATGCAGATAAAAGAATGAGAAATTTTCACGTTTCAGTCTTCCATTTCTTCCGTTTGCTCGTTTCAGCGTTCGAAAATAGAAAACGCACCGATATGGCAATTGCGTTGCGAGCCACATCGGCACATTTTTTCTATTCTGAAGGTCGAATCGAAAAAATATAGAATTATGGGAGCTGAAATGTATTTTTTTTTTTCAAAATAAAGTAGATCCATAAAACTACTGTTAAATTGTTAATCACTTCAGAATGCAAGTAATCCACTGTCATCTACATATTAACTTCTCTCACCTACTTTTATAATTATTTCCGTAGATGTAGACTGTCTCGATAGCTGAACTATGTAAAATATAGGCTAATTCCATTTCAGCCCCCTTTCTTTTATTTTGGCCAATTCAGCCCCTGAAAACAAGGGCTGAATTGGCCGACCCTTAAAAAGGGGGGGCTGAAATGGTATTTACCATAAAATATATGTCTATTTATTTACATGCTCTAGCATGTAAGTTGGGATCCATCTAAGTTTCAGAGGCATCATCGCTTTATCTGAAGCATCGCTTTATGTGAAGCTTGAGCTAACTGATAGATTATGAGTTATGAGTTGGAGAATAGATAATGGACTGATTTTAAAAAAGACTGATGATAGAAGATGGCTTTTTTTTTGTAAAATCCGTAATGAGAGCACACAATTCCGTAGGAATCTAAACTCGCTGAAAACTTCTATATCCAGTCCCGACTGACGCTTGAGATCCGAGTACAGATTTTTATGAACGGAGGCTTCTGTCACATGGTACAGAAGATTTTTAAAAAATTTTACAAAAAATTTAACCCCACGCGAACTCAAATATATATGGTGATACTTTTTGAGGCACCTCCCATCCAATTGAGCTAACCGCGCTCGGCTAAAAAAATATAAATTTGTCGAAAGGCCTCTGAAATGAATAGAAGATGAGTTGCAGGATGAATAATTACTGTTTGCAGAGCTCAGCCCAGGACATTTAGGACGAACAGTTAAAATTTCTACCTCAAAAAATAAAGACATTAAATTTGAATCATGTAAGCACCACCTGTAAGGATTGAAAGATTTACCATTTATGTACTCCATGGAAGGTAACACGAACCTTCAAATTGTCAAAATTGAAAGATTGAGATTTTTCGGTTGGTTAAATATATGACGATACCACCTGTAAATTTATTTATTATGAAGTTATTTAAAAATAAAATAGATCGGTTACGAGCATTATCTAAGATAATCTCAAAAAAATTTTACATTTGCAGAAAGTTAACCATTTTGAGCCTTGAGCAAGGCTTGAAAGTACCATTCGACCAGCAAGGCAGTGGTTCATCATTACTGAACAGCCAGAAAAGCTAAGGTGAAGGTGAAGGAGAGAGAGACGCAAGAGAGATATGATCAAATAACAAAAAAAGAAAAAAGAAAAGAAAAAAGAAAAAGATGTGAGATTAAAGAATAAATTAATTAGGATATATAAATAGCTAGCTTTTGAAAATTCGCCTCGATGCGAGCGACGCATTGGTGCGAAAGGAAATGATCGCCGGCGTACTTTCTTTTCTTCTTCTCGCTGCCGGACGGCCGGCCGGAAATGAGCACGACCGAGCTGTCTATGTTTGGACTGTCCAATACTAAATACTTAGGAATAAGCAATGTTTTTTTTTTTTTTTGAATGCTAATAAATCTAGAAATAACAACAAATTAATTCCTAAATTTTTTATATTCACACAAATTAATTTAAAAGGTTTTAGTTACTATTTAAATTTACAAAAATTTTGATACTCATAAAAAAAACCATTTTGACTATTATACTAGTATTTTTTTAAATAAATTTAAATATTAAAATTGTAGAATATTGAAATTAATAACTTACGTATTTATATGTTTTAAAAAATATTTTAAATTAGATATTTTGAGGCTTTAAAATTTTAATAAGATTTAAAATCAATCCATTAACCCACTGGAGCATTAAAAAATATACTTAAAAATATTTATTTTTAAAAAAATTAATATAAAAATCGTAAATATCATCACATTAATAGTTTTTATGTTGAACAATTATTAAAAAATATTTAAAATAAATATTTTATAATATTAAAGTTAACGAATAAAACAAAAATTTTATTCTCCCATAAATCAGCCCTTATTTGAAAAGTATTAGTTGGGGAAACAAAAAAATAGAGGTTGATTAATCAGAACCTCTTTATTAGTTATTACTTCTTTCGTTGTGCCGTCATTAAGCAACAATAGACTTTTCTAAAGTATTAGTCCCCTAGAAGTTGTAACGTGCACGCTGCGTTATTTGCACAGCATGTCGTTATAAAAAATGCTAATGAGTTTTTTTTTTTTAAATAAATAAATAAATATATATATATATATATATATATATATATATATATATATATATATTATAAATTTTAATAAAATTTATAATTTTTATTTTAAAAAATATTTTTAAATATATATTTTGAGACTCTAAATATTAGCGGATATTAAAAATAGTTTAAAAATTCGCTTCAAATTCATTAATTCGTTAATAGACTTTTAAAATTCTTTTTAATGGCCCTGCACATGCACATTATAATTTGCCATGGGTACACACATCTTATATTTCAAAAAAAAAATTTGATAGGACTTATCATGGGTGATGCCAGGGCTGAGCATTCGGGTCAATCCGACCCGAACCGAAATTTTAAGGCCAACCCGAACCGAATATCTTCAGATCCGAACTGACCCGAATTTTATTTCAACCCGAACCGACCCGAACCGACTAAAATTTGGGTTGGTTCGGGTTGACCCGAATAACATTACAAATCACTTTTATTTAACACCAATTCGAATTCGGATCGGTTCGGGTCGGTTCGGATCGACCCAAATAGTTGTAACATGAATATTTTGTTTAAATAGAAATAATAAGCACATAAAAACCAACAAAAACTAATTAATACATGACTCGTTAGGATAATTCGGGTCCAACCCGAACCGACCCGAAATTTGACCACCAAACCCGAACCGAATTATATAGACCCGAACTATTAAAATGTCAACCCGAACCGAACCCGACTCCAGCTGAACCCGAAATTTTGGCTTTGTTCGGGTCGGTTCGGTTCGGTTTTTCGGGTAGGTTCGGGTAATGCTCAGCCCTAGGTGATGGGCTGTTTTTTTGTTGTTGTTAATACATGTCAAAATGTTATACGTAGAAGTAGACGTAAAAGATTTACAGGAAAAAAAGAAATGATAATTGCATTTCAGCCCCTCCTATTTCGAAGGAAAATTGCATTTCAGTCATGTGGCGCGTTTTTGCATTTCGGAGGGCTAAAATGAAAATACTTTGAATCATAGGTTGAAATGCAATTATCCAAAAAATAAAAACATACCACAAGATTGAGATTTTATACCATTTTTCCAAACTATTTATAAGGTGATATGGGTATTGACATAGGCTGTTTATAGCATCTTTTGTTGTGCGGTCCATTTGTATTCCGCCCCAGAATATTTTCGCTAACTGAACAATATGTTTATTGTCATGAAATCGGCCCAAAAGTTTTTTTTTTTTTTTTTTTTTAAAGATATCGTAACAACGCTACAATATGGACCTTAAATTCGAGAAAAGTCAATGCTCAGTTCCGTCCGATACTCTGAAATCTGAGAATTGGCCCCACATAATTTTTTATAAAATCATTTGAAGAATTTTATCTCATACGGATTTGAATCTGAGTGATGACACTTTCTTAGACACCTCCTATTCAAACGCACTAATCGCGCTTGGTGAATTAGCTTGAGTTGCCGCCAGCTAAGCTGTTAAGTAGCTCTACATTCTAAAAATATGTTTCTGATTTTATTTTATTTTTTAAAAAAAATATCTATATTGCAGTAGATTAGATTGGACTTGTGAATAATAATATATGAGCAGTCTATTATGTCAGTTAAGCTATACTAAAATGGACTTGTCAATTTTTAGTGCTTTGTTATGCACCTTTAAAAATTCAGACAAAAAATCACACATATTGACATGGCAAAATCAAAACCATACATCACATAGGTATATATGTGATTTCAATATTTTCTACGGATTACGAAAAAATTATACAAATTACGAGACGTATGTGTGTATAAAAATTAAGGGGAAATTGCGTTTCAGCCCCCCCGTTTCTCAAAATTGACTTTTCAGCCCCCCGAAACGCGTTTTTCCGCCGACGTGGCGGCGCGCGCGTGCCGCCACGTGGCGTTTCGGGGGCTGAATCGCGCGACCCCAAAATTAGGGGGGCTGAAACGCAATTTTCCTAAAAATTAATTATGTATAGTTTGTTAAATAATTTGTTAGATGCCGAGCGCTAGTGGCACCAAAATCCTCCCGTGAATGGGAGGTTCCGGGCTCGAGCCCAAGTGTGTGGGTTTAGGATTTATTCGCGAAGTGCGTTGCCGCTCGCTCCAAGCAGACCAAAAAAAAAATATAATTTGTTAGATGTGAATATTTTTTTAATTTTTAATATATAGAATAATGACATGTCGACGGCACGGAATTCGTAAAGTTGCAGGATTGGTGTACTCGTGGGTAAAAGGCAGACTTGAGGCTCAATCACATAGAAAGCTCCCCTATTTACATACACGTTACATACACCCCATGATCTCGAATTTCGTTACAATAAAGGATAATAAATAATTTCAAATCTGTCCATTTTTGTTTTTTACCGTTGTTTTACATAATTTTTTTATATTTATTAATTAAATTAAATACATATTTCTTATTTTTTGAAACAAATATTGATAACTAAAAATAAATTTGAATATGATTTATGTTTTTGTATTGATTTTATTTTAAAAATAACTCCAAAAAATGTTCTTCGTTGATTAGTTTGTATATATGTATTTTAGAATAATTTTATAAATTTTTCAAAAAACCATGCTTATTTAACAGAGTTTTGAGAAGAATGACTTTTTCAACAAAATCGCAAGAAAAAAAAAATAATTACGTATCAGCCCATATATTTGTGTCGTCCACTCAAATAGAAGGTTTTATTTTCTCATTCCTAAGTATTTTCAGAAATTTTGAAAACGAAAATAAAATGTTTTAGTTTACTCTATACTTTTTTATTCAAAAATTTTTAGTAGTAAAAAATGTTGTAGTTTAAGAATATCTATTCAATATTTCTAAAAAATATTTAAAACTTGTCGAGTGTCGCAAAAATTATATTTTATATTAAAATTTCTAAATGAATATTTATAGTAAATTTATGCTTTAAAAGTGATTTTATAAATTTTATTTAGAATTTAGAAAGATAGAAATTTTTTTACAAAGTAGTAATTTGCTTTTGAGAAGGGAGCCGCGACAGGGGCTGACCAGACAGGCGACGTCGGTCGGGAAAATTGAAGGAGCAGGACATCATGACATGATTAAGTAATAATACGATTAATTAAATTAATGAATAAATTTAATTAACAAGTAATTAGGCGCACTGCATGCTGGCACGCGAGTCTCCGGCTAACACAATTACACAACGGTTAGGACTTGTACGGCCTTGCTTTTTAGACCACTTTATTAGGTTGACCAGAAAAGATGCCCCAAAAATCACCCAAAGCTCTCTCTCTCTCTCTCTCTCTCTCTCTCTCTAAAATAACTAATTTTTGCACCCGTACAATACACCTAATAACTAGTTTTGCACCCGTACAATGCACGGTTATAAGTCATATATATAATCATGCATATAAATAATAGTGTTAAAAAATTTTGTATATGATAAAAATTTATTCTAAAAAAATAATATTAAATAATAATTCATATAAAATATAATTATTTTTATACTAATTTTTATTATATTTAGATTATTTTTATAAATTATTATTTTAATTAAATATTTATTTTGTAATATTAGACCTTTTTTATTTTTCAAATAAGTTATATGACTTTATAAATTCCTATCAATTAATATATATGCCACATGATTTGTTTACAATAAAAACAAATGCCACATGGTATATCAAAAATTATTCAAAATATTACGTGGCATAACGACTTTTATCTTACAGATATATATATACGTATATAGATTAGGCTAGCTAGGAATTCGTGAAATATATATACTACAGTAATTGCACCGCGTTTTGGAATTCATTTTGCCGCAGCTTTTGTTATTTTTGGTCGTGATGTATTTCTGGGTAACTCTCTCTCTCTCTCTCTCTCTCTCTCTCTCTCTGAGTCGAGCTAAGAATATGATTTATAAAGTCGCATCAACCATTGGATCAAACAATTCTGTCGAAATCAACTGTCTAAATATTATATTAATTAATAGTTTGTATTATATTTTAGAAGATAAAATATAGATCGTTGATTTCAATCAAGCTGATCGATCCAAAGAGCTTATGCAACTTTATGGATTTTATTTTAAGTCCCATCTTACACAGCAGCATTATTTTCATTAAAAAATTACTTGATTCAACCATATTGCAATTTTGTATACTCGTTTATATATTTTATTTCCTTTCCTCTCTTTTTTTCCTTTTTTCACTTTTGATCTCTTTGTTCTATACTTTATTTACTTAAACGAGATTCGTAACTGGTACTCATATCTATCATAGACAAAAGGAAGTTCTAAATCTAGATGACAATTTGTCTACTGGATGAGTATAACTCAAATAATATTTCATATTATTTATATTTATAAATATTATCTAACGGTACATATACGTGCGTCTTTTCACGTAGATCTAGTATTACCAAAATAAAAGTATACTGGTGAAATAGCCGAGTTGAGCGGGCGAGCCTTAGTTTTGAGAAACACCTTTTTCTAAAAAATTGATATTGTCAAGAAAACTCCTCCAATATAAAATTTGCACAAATCAATCATCTAATAAAAATACTGAATTTGTTTTATACAACACTTTATTTTGCTCGTCAACCTTTTATTTGCTTGTCCAAATATTATCTTTATTCATCCAAAATATTATATTTTGCACACTGATCATATATAAGATGGCATTACTGTATTAACTGTTTGTAATACTATTTTATCCGTATAGAATATCTTAGAATATTCAGTCATAAGAATTGAGAAAGTCAAATTACAAAAAACTGATTTGTATGAGCGTGCCACGTAAGTTGGATAAAGGCTGGTCTGTTGGGGAGGGGTTGAAATGTAATTTGGCCTAACAGTATTGCTATAAGACTGCTCACAGGGATCTCGACGACAAGCGTCTCCCACAAGCAATAGCTGCGGCGGTCCTCCAGATACCAGGCAGGGCTACTTCCTGTTATATCTTATCCCATTCCCAACGCAAGCTTAAATTCTCCAAATGTAAATTACCCAGCTTCTTAATTTTTCAGCCTTCCTCTCTTCCAAATATTACTATATATATATTTATATCTCGTAGCTGTCTGGCTTTGCCAGCTTAGTCTTGTGGGCTTCCTTTGTTTATCCATTAATGGAGGTGAGTGATGAGAGTCTGATGATCAGTGAAGGTAGTACACATTGCTTTTAAACTACAGCAGCAGTAATTTAATAGCTACGTTACTCATCCTATCTCTCTCTCTCTCCCCATTCTCTCTGTGGTCGTAAGCGCAGTACTTTAAATCTGTGGTCTCCCGCCGGCAGCTGTGCAGGCGCATAGCTATTACTTATATTTAGTCTTTCCCTTTTCAACAACAGCCGCGGTTACAGCCATCTAAAAGCACTGAAGCTAGGCGCCATAGAAGAAAGTAAGAAAGAAAGCCTGTGATGCGATATATCCACCAGAGAGCTCAGCTCATCAGCTAGCTAGACATCTATCTAATCGAGGATAACTCATCAAAATCTAATCATAATGGGAATGCCGGTGTGGATGCTCGGCCTCGCCGCCGCCCGCTTGGAGACCGACATGAATCGCTTACTCACCCTTCTTTTCCACCAAGTATATCATCTGTATATATATATATATATATATATAATCTTCTTTTTGTTAATTATATGATATATATGTATATATTAATGGATGTGATGAGCAGGGAGTGCTGGACGAGCAATTTGTGCAGCTACAGCAGCTACAGGACGAGACATCACCGAACTTCGTCTACGAGGTCGTCAGCATCTACTTCCGCGAGTCTGAAAAGCTTCTCAGAAATCTCAGAACGACGCTGTATGAGTGTAGAATTGATTCTGCTTGAATTTCTAACCTGCATGCGATAATTTTGATGACCGACTGATTAAGTTGATGGATGGAAATGCAGCGCGGACAAGGAGATCACGGATTATGGGAGGATGAGCGCGCATTTGAACCAGCTGATCGGTAGCAGCTCCAGCATCGGAGCCCTGCGCGTCCGCGATGTCTGCCTTGCTTTCCGTAGCGCCTCCGATCACACCAACCGGGCCAGGTAAGCTACCAAAGCCCGTTCCTCCATCTCCACCCTTCGTCTTGTCGCGCACCTATCCCGAGAGTATGAATTCAGCTATGCACACCATAAATCTCTCTACCGGGCACCTATCCCGAGAGTATGATACAGTCTTGCAGCATTTACGAAATTTACATGAACAATGTCTGATAAACTTCATAATTAACCGACATATATTAATGTTTGAATTTATGTGCCATATCTAATTAGCAACTGTACACCATTTTACTATGTACTTGAACCCTGCTGCTCTCTTCTTGATTTCTCTCTAAACCAGTGCTCGAATGATCGTGCATGCTTCGAATTTGATTATGAAATCTGTGGCACGTACACTCGCAGGTGCCGCCGCTCGTTGGTGGCGCTGGAGCACGAGCACTGCTACCTCAAAAACAAGCTCCACGAACTCTTCCAGGTTAGTTATCTCTCTCTCTCTCTCTCTCGCTCTCGCGTCAAAATATAGTAGCAGTTCATACATCTCCAGTCACTCCTCCCGTCGCACCCTCCCACCGTCCCAAAGGAGCGATCCTGGGAGCTATTGAAGGAGCGACAATGAGCGCCGTTAAGAGAAAAAAATTAAGGGGAATTTATAATTTTTTGTCCCAATGTTTATTTTTATATTCTCATAATTTAAAATTATATTTTTATATTTTTTACCATACGAAATAATAAAATTATTTTTTAGAAAGACAAAAATAATTAATTTAATTCGGACATTTCATAATTTTATATGATGAATGAAAACGTTATTTCGAATTAGAGATAGACGTTGCAAAAAAGTTGTATTTTTTGCCCGTAAAGTTTTATTGGAATAAGTAGATGAATTTTTGTTCAAATGTTAGAATATTTTGTTAGACACAGTTATCTAATTATAATTCTTTAACTATAATCATGTACTAAAATTAAGGTCTTAAATTATCTTTCGACGTAGTATTGAGTATATACACACACATGTCAATCTTTAAAATATTATTTAAAATTTAAAAATTAGCCTCCCACATTGCACAGAATGAGACTGCAACTCGTAAATGATAGGTTACGAATCATCCGTCCCTCCAATTGAGCTACAATATTGTGAAGGGTCTTTTGCCTCCATGTTTTAAATTCAAATTAATAATTCATGCTAAAGTCCTAAAAGTTTTATCCAAAGTTTCTTTAACAATCAAGAATATTTAAATTTGAAATTTCACATAATTCTCTTACGTAGCATATTATATTCATAAATAGTGATTATTTCACCAAAGTTACAAACTTATGATATTTTTCAGAATCATTTTTAATAATAATAATAATAATAATAATAATAATAATATAAATAAAGCAAATATAATTCATAATTTAGTGGCTCTTTTAGAGCTCTTATTTATGTATCACGTGTCAGACATTTAAGTTTTTTGACATTTAAGATTATATATATAATTCTCTAACGTGTGGTTTCTGTTGAAAATTTAGTTAATTTCAAAACTTTATTGTGTGGACCAATTTTATATGAGACATAATTTATATAGGATAAAAATTTCTATAAGAGTTGCCTTATTTAGTCATATATTAGCTAAACTAAGAGATAATATTTAGTTTATATATGGTTATCCACATAATATTATAGCTTGAATAAAGTGGAATAGTTGGTACCGTAACGTTGCCCAGTTACGAAGGCGTTAAATATTTTAAGGTTAAGATATGGCACTTGGCGACGTGCTAGATTAAAAAAAAATATTTTAATATGTTTATTGTTTATTTCTAGAATACTTAGAAGGTTAATTTGAAATTCAAATTTAAATTTAAAAACGAATGGATAAGTTTTTGACAATTACAGGCGATTTGGCGCAGTTGCTGCAAACAATTTTGAATAGTCTTAACTACTTGTTGATTTGTGTCCTATCGTGAACTATATTATCCTACCATTAACTGTGCCGAAAAAATAATATGATATTCCATCTTTTGTTTTTTCAAGATAAAAGGTCATCTCTAATAGATTTTATTATATCATAGTACTATGGAAGATTTCTGATTGTACTATCTGGTAGGTACAAATAAAGTCTTAGTGGCACTGCAACATACCTTAGAGCTATTCTCATGAAGATTATTATTGTTTATTGATTATTTTCTAACAATTTCTTCGTATATTCTGATTAAAGTTATCTGACGTTTTAAAAACTTAAGAAAAAATAGGCAAAGTTTACAAAATAAAAAATTTAGATAATAATTATTACTTGTAAAAGCAGTAATTCTAAATTTAAATATTTTTTATATTAATTTATCAGTTAGTATATATTTAGAATAAAAATTATACAATATATAAACATTAATTATTTATCATATTATTTGAATAAATTTAGTTTTAAATTATATTTATAGTATCTGATATTAGGCAGCTGACAAACTTTTTTGGCAGCTCAAGCAGCAACTAACCATATCTGCGGGTATACGCTACCACCAAATGCTACGATGAAGAAAATTCACAAGTGCTACATTTCCTGGTGCTCAGTCAGAGGATGCAAACAATTATTCGGAAAAAACAGAAATTTTTATTTTTAAAATTGTATTAGAAAATATTTGTTCGTATCTGATTTATTTTTTTATACGACATTCGTAGCAGAAAATAGATGGATTCTGACCAATCACACCGACCCGACCCAATTATTGACTTATTTGAATTGCTTTACTTAATTTAAGTTCGTCAGATGGTGAGTTAGGGCGCGCCATTAATGTCTCTGAATCTTGTCCTTTCAAATTAGAAGATCTTGTTTTTTAAGGGGATAATTGTATTTCAGCCTTGTCCTTCAAAATCGTTTCAGCTCTGAAAATAAAAAAAAATGCGTTGATGTTATGATTTGTGCGTTCGATATCAGCATTTTTTCGTTTTCAAGAGCTGAAATATCAATTTCGGATAAATGGGGGCTGAGATGAAAAAAAAACTCATTTTTAAATGTATGGCACAATCTATAAACATCTATAAATATATTTAAATATCTTCGAACATTCCGAATATTCGAAAATAATGTGAGCATTAGTGGTTGTTCAGAGGTATTTATAAATATTCGTGAATAATTATAGATATTCGTATATTTTTATCTACTCGTATTTTTTAAAATAAAAAATTTGTGACGTTTTGATTATTTCATAAACAAATGGACTACTTTGATCAAAATTAATAATAAAAGTATAAAAATATCCAATTTAATTGAAAAAGACAGAAAAGGACAAAAATGTCTTTTTAATTGTTTGGTTAAGTGACAGAAACGGGAGGAACCGACGGCCCGGATCGGATGATCTGGGTCGTGCGGTTTTTGAGATATTATATATAATTTTTATCGACTTATTTGATCTAATTTGAAGTATATTTAAGAAAAAGTTTGAACTATAAAGTTATAAATTTTGATGTGATTTACAACTTTGTAGTTGAAAATTTTTCGAAAAAATATCAAATATTATGTCAAAATAATGATCTAATTTTAAATTATTATATTGATATAATATTTTATATTTTTTCGAAAAATATTCAACTACAAAATTGTAAATCACTTCAAAATCTATAATTTTGTAGTTCAAACTTTTTCTTAAAAATGTTCTAAATTAGATCAAATAAGTCGATATAATTTTATATAATATTCCGTAATACGTATAAAATCGGATGATTCAATTGAAACCGTCGAATTTTTTGCTTCCTGCTTTCGCAAGAAGCATGAGAGCCGAGCCGCGCCCGAATCACAAGGGTATCTGGGACCCACATGATACCTTTCGCTCCACGACCAGAGGAAAGAGGAGGAAAAAATTCCTCTATTCAAATTGACTAACATATTATGGACATGATTTTATTTAGTCCTTAATTATTACTATCATGTTTTAAATATAGACATATTTATTTTATTAATTTTTTTAATATTAATTTAAGGGGTTTTGTCTAAAATTGTTTACTTTATAAAACTTAAATAAATCAATCCCTTGATTAAAAAATTATAAATTAACTTATCAGAATACTTTTTTTTTTTACTCGCCATTAACTCTTATATAGCTCATTTTAATATTTTATTAGTTCCACCAGAATATTTCAGCGAAAATACTTAATAAAAGCTGGCGATACTATAATAAGTATGTGCAACACTTTGTATACCTACACTATTGTATGACGCTAGTAAAATTTTCCTAAAGGGAAATTGATATATCACGAATTAATCTATATGTACATGTATAAAATTAGACTAATAAAGCTATTTGCAGCGCATCACCTCTTTTTAACTTAAAAGTGCTATGCATTTATTATAATATAAATTTTAGAAAGTTTTGTATAATATGATAACAATAAGACATATAATATATATTTGTATAATATGATAACAATAAATATAATCGATTGTATATTGTATAGTATATAATATAGAACTAAAGGACAGCATATCCACGATGTGTATGTTAAAAATAACAACAGAAAAATTAGTTAGACATAAAAATAATAACAACAACAGTTAAAATCTGAAGCAATAAAAATATTTTAGTTGTAAAAATAGAATATTAATAAATAAAGAAAGAGAAAAAAAGGTGAGAGGGAAAATATTATCCTTGTTATAACTTTTTACATAATATAAATTATGTAAATATTATGATAATTATTATATAAAATTTCAATTTATTTTAATAGTTAATTTATTTATATTAAAATATAAATATTATTAAACCTACATCTCGTGCTTAAATAATATAATAATATATATAATAATAGATAATAGATAAATATAATTAATGTTATGAAAAAGATGTCCGTACGACATCTAGATATAGATGTAAAACTATTTTAATAAAATTTGGCCTTTGCACTGTGCTCCTCCAAGCCGTCGGATTGCTCTCCATCTCTCTTTCATTTGTGCTGCTGTTGATCGATCATCGACACGCTCATTCCCTATCCACCAAACCAATTCTGTACTCGAGGAGCTAACAAGCAGCAAGCTCCTCCACCCATCTTCCTCCACCGCCGATCGCGACATTCCGATCTGAAATCCCCCACCGCAGCCGTCGACTATCGGCGATGCCGCGGCCGGGACCCCGGCCATACGAATGTGTACGGCGCGCATGGCACAGCGATCGCCACCACCCAATGCGTGGATCTCTCATCCAAGAGATCTTCAGGTCCTCTACTCTATCTCTCTCCCTCTTATATATCATCTTCGGAAACTCGCTGGAGATCATGCACTCGTCGGTGACTCGCCGGAGATCTATCCGAAATACGCACGAAGAATTTTGTTATTATCGACAGAATTTCTAGAATGCTGAAGTGAAGATCTATCTCTGGCGAGTTACCTGATGAAAATAGGTTGAGTTTCTCTGTTGTTTGTGTGTGGTTGGTAACGCCGCTGATTGATCAGAAAGAACTACCAAGTCCTATGAATTATACCAGATTCTTCTACTTGTCTTCGTCTACTGTCATTCTGTGTCGATTTTCGTTACCCCAATGTCCACTGAAGATGCAGTGTATGGTTTTCGTGGAATATCGAAAGTGAAGAGGCATCCCGTCTCTGTGTGTGTGTGTGTGTGTGTGTGTGTGTGTGTGTGTGTCTCCTGTCCATTCCCCAACACCCACATCAAGGTCGTGAATTACACATGCCCACCATCTAGGAATGTGAGAGAGAGTGATAACTGATAAGTGGGGTGTTTCCTAGCAGTGTTCTTTTCTGATATATTGTGAAAATGTGACCTTTGAATTGAATCATTCAGGGTGGTAAGCGAGGCGCACAAGACAGCAACAAGGAGGAACAGGGAGTGGCAGGAGAAGCTGCCCTGCGTTGTGCTCAAGGCAGAGGAGATTATGTACTCGAAAGCGAACTCTGAGTCGGAGTACATGGACCTCACCACGCTCTGGCAGCGGGTGAATGAGGCAGTGGACACGATCATCCGAAGAGACCAGCATGTCGATGACGAAACCCCTGACCAACTTCTTCATCCTTGCATTGAAGGTCCATATTTACTCCTTGGTGATTTATGTCGTTTCAGTTTATCACAAGTACTATCAGTGGTATTTTAGTCTTGATTTTCATCAAGAATTGAAAAGTAATTGGCTGCGATGTTGGTCGAAGCTAGCTGCCCGCAACTAATGTTGCGGTCCATCAGATCGTCGAAATGGTCTACCTGCAACTAATGTCACAGTCATCCGATCATCAAAATGGTGATTGGATGGCCGTAGTTGTTTTTTTAACCTAAACTAATATTTTCGATATTTATAGTAAAAATTGATGAATTATAACATTGTGTATTTTAATGTAATCTACAACTTTGAAGTTAAAAAATTGTTGTATAAATGCCAAAATGGGTCCAAGACTCGTCGCAGTTCACAATACATGTTTGACCATTGACTTTTTTTGAGAATTTTATAACAAACTTTAAATTATAAAGTTGAAGATCAAATCAAAATACTCAATATTGCAATTCATCATTTACTAAAAAATATCAAAATTTGTCGGTTGAGGTTAAAAATACCAAAAGGACGGCTGCGACTTTAATCGGAGGCAGCTCGCTGCGACCAATGTCAAAGCCATATATTTTCCTCATGAATGAGGTGGTAGCCAATCTATGGATGATGGCTCTTACTTGTTCATCTTTCACACAAGTTACTCTTATTTGAAACGTTAATGCTACTTATCAGGGTCATTTTTGTCTCTATTTCAATAGATTTGATATGGAAATTGGTGGCGCTAGTTGTTATCGTAGAGCCTTTACCTATAGCCGGCTGCTATGCTAATTTTGATGTAAATGGTCCTCATGAATAGAATACTCTTGTTGAAACTTATAGGTTTTTACTGATGAAGCTGGTTGCCTCAATTGGGACCCAAGGTTCTTAGTACGTTAATGCAAGGGAAAATATGCGTTAAGAGCAGTAAATGGCAGGTGGAGACAGAGATTTTACGCTGTTCAGTTATCTTTGCAACCTATGTCACGGGCGCAATAAACGAAAATTTTATTAGTGATGATTTAAGAGGTTGGTAGAAGTAATGATGAAGAAGATAGTAGGAGATTACTCGGACCGAGCCTAAGAAATTTACACGGGATGTCTCTCTATCCTCTCTTAGAATTTTTCTGTATGTGTAATTGTCTCTAGTTTGTTTCTATTTAGGCTCTCTCTTTTGCATGTCCCCTTGGCTTGTCTACTTTCCGTTCAGGTCTAGTCTTGTATTTCTAGCCTTTCCGACATGCCCACAGAGAAAGAGAGAGGCTTTCAATCTTGGAGTTCTACGTCGTGCTGCTCGTGATGTGGCACCGATCTTCATGATCCTTCTTTCATACATTGGTCGCTAGTTAGTCAGAGCGAGCCAACCGTCTGGCTTTCTGACAGAGGTACAGTATTCATTGCTAATTAGGTGGACCCTGCGATTTCGATCGATCTGGCCGTGGGCCGGCTTTTTAATCATTCGGCTATGCCTCATTTTAGTTCTGAGGCCCATTCCACATCGCCTACATTTTGAGTTATTTGTCGATAATATGTTTTTTCCCCCTACCCGATACATCAGCTGTAAACAGTAGGAATTGAAGTTGGGTTCTTAGCTATCTGTTTAAGTTGTTAGGTTGCATGATTTATTGGCATTATGCTTAATCCTTGCTAGCGTCCATAAAACTTCACCTTCGCTTCTTTTATTTTGGGTTTTTCTTGGCTAAAGTACATAATCCCCTAAACTTCTTATGTGCGTTGATGCTTTCATGATCCTGTATGTCAACAGTACACTTCATGCCACACGGTCTTTTGAAATATAGTTTGTGATGCCTTTTTGTGTCTAACTTGATTTTTACCATAACATGGCATTACTAAGTTGGTGCATTAAGTACAAATGATATTTTCATATTTCTGTTATTTCTTTATTTTAAGGCCAACACTGATGAAACCAACTTATGTCATTCAAAGCAATCACTTTCTAACAAATATGGGATAACAAAATGATTTAATCCTGGAAGTTGCCACACCAGATAGTAATTAGGTACGAAAACCAATATTAATCATAAATAAGGTCATCACAAACTAAATTTAAGAGGTTTATGGGCACAAAGTGCAATGTTGGAGCTACATGGTCACCCAAGAATATTTCATGTTTAGGGACAAGGTGTCTTCGTTTTTTTTTTGTTTTTCTTTTTTTTTTCCCCTTTGTTAGCATATCATGTGCTTAATTTGGTTGTGCTGGTTTCATGTTTTATAAAAAGCTAAAACTGAAGTATGTTCTGCCACAAAGCACAAGGTTAAAATAATTTTTTGCTTGCAATTAATTTCTGATATCGAAAGTAAATTCAGGATCATTTCTGATGATCAGCTGAATATTTGGTTTGGTAGCTCTATAGCAGAATCGAAGTAAGATCTTTTGATGGTTTATTGCTGCAGCTGCACTTAACTTGGGTTGCATTCCCAGAAGAGCTTCCAGGAGCCAGCGAAACAACAGCCCTATTTTGTACCTCAACTCTATCACCAGAGGCCCTTCTCCTGTCATCTCCGAGCTCTCCCAAAACAAGAATTCCGCCATTAAATCTTTGCCTTTGCCACCGCTCTGTTGCCCATCCACTTGTCAAATCACTTCCTCCTGCTCACAATCAATGGATGCCCATCAGTTTGCACCTATTGTCTCTTTTAACAAGGGCAATCCTTTACACAACACCAAGAACGATGCTGCTTTACCTGGATCCCACTCAACGTTCCTTTGCCAGGATACAATTTTTCCAGTAGAAAAGGGTTCCTGTGCTTGGTCGAGCTCAGCACGTGTCTATCCCCTGTATTACAGTGACAGCCAATCTGAAACAGGATCTTTTGAACCCTCTCGAAACTGTCAAGAGATTCGTAATATGCCTGGCATCATCAAGGAAAACTCTTTGATTTTACATAACTTAGTGGGCAAAGAGAAGATGGATGCAAATTCAGGACTAAAGGGAACCTCCACGAACTTGCATAGTCTTCCTTGTGATCTTTCATTATGCCTTGGACTGTCTTCCATGTCATACTCTGTGGCAGAAAACACACGCTCTCATGGGGTTGCAGATGTAATGTCTAGCAATTCTTGCGAAGTGAGCAAGTCAAGTGACCAATCTGCTGATACAGAGAAGATGAGAGAGCATCCAGGGCAATCTGTTTCAGTGGATGATAGATGCCTGGATCTCTTCCCTAAAGATAGTTCTGATGATCATTTAGAGTCATGCTCTAGCAAGTGGAGCTCAGAGGGAGAGGGTATATCAAATGTAGGGCTCTGTGATAGGAAGCGTAAGCAACGTGCTGATGAGAATTTCTATGGTGAGAACTTACATTGGAAAAACAGGATGCAGACTTATCAATTAGGTCACGGAACTCAGGTACCTTAGTTGTGAAGAAACTCTAGTATCCGGCATTTAATGCAGAAGGTTATTGTTGCTATCTTTTTTATGTCACAGTCCCTGAAAATTCGGCATTATAATAAGTACTTTGCAAGAGGTGCGGAAACTTGTCAGTGCCGATTCTTAGCCAAATCAAGTCTCATCTTGCTGAGCAGTTACACTTGATACTATAATTAAAATGTTAGCGTCTCTTTTCTGAGTTTTGGAGTTGTATATATGACGTTACCATTGATGTACCAGCTTGGTGTTGGTGCTTGAGGGAAATGTCATGAATATATAGCCATTATTAATCCCTCAAATGGCTACTTGACTCTAATGGCTAATGTGAACCCCTCAAATATCTCCTTACTCGTAGGCAAGTAATAAGAGCGTAAGAGGAAATGAAGATGGAAATCTTATGGATCGTTGAGCTACAGTCTTTAATTAAGGTATTTGAAGAAGCCAGCATCGATTTAGCATTCGAGGAGTGAAAATCTGCAGAAAGAATGTCAAATCTTCTATATATCTCTAGTTATGTGTACCTAGTGTACTTATTTATGATTTCATTTGTAAGGCATATGGCTTGAACTGAAAAGAGGTTACTGTAGTCAGGAGTTGAGCAAATGAGGTGCAAGTGCTTGGGTGTTTCTAACCTTGCTACTTTAGTGAGCATCACAATACATATTCCAGTATAGTGTGCAGGTCTATGTTGAATTTATGGAGTATGATGAATTCTACCTGAAAATCATCAGGATTCAGATTCAAGACTTCCACAAATACCGTGTGCCCTGGAGCTTTTCTTTTAGTTTGATCTTTCTTGGTCAATGTTTGTGTTTTGATAGTGTGCATGTTTTTGAGACTGTGTGTGTGTGTGTGTGTGCGCCTGCCTTGCTTGTACATTGTAATTAGTACCTACATTCCCCTTTTTTATCCTGTACTATATATTTTATTGAGCAAGAGGAATCCAATGATATTGCTACTAATCTAGTCTGATTTCTTTCAATATAAATTTGCCGAAGGAGAGGCCTTTACATCTCCGGCAGTTGACGTTTGAACCACCAGATGCAGAAGTCGGGGAAGAGCCGCCGAAAGGTAATTTTATTTTTACATTTATGTCTTATCAATTATTTTTCTCTTTTCTCATGCATCTTTTCTTTTATCATCTTGAGCTAGGTGGTTGGTTAGCCTATAAACGTTTCTTTAGTATCACATAGATCTATTGAAGAACAGAATAGGCGCTTTGCGGGTTTGGCCATATAGAATGTGGAATGAATGTCATGAACCCAGATTTCAAATTGCAGGGATATGCGAATGCATCAGATGAGTTTTAGGATGAATAGAAACAGGATTTAGGAACCAAATCAGGACATAGTTTTTTAACAATTGTCTTAGTTTTTGTACAATCAGGTCTTGGAGTCTTGGTGCTATATCGTTATATTTATCGTCCTATTTATACAAAGCATACCATCGCTCATGGCGTGAGAATTTTTGAGATTGTAGAACAATAATAACGGTTTAGTGAAATTATGTTGTGGTAGAGTCCGGAAAATATAGATATAATACACAGTTTATGTCCTAATAAAGGTTGTTTTCTATGAATTTCGGCTTGATAAAATTAACTTTAAGACACACGGATAAACAAGTGCTTAGATTCACAGAATGAAAAATTACTCCGAATATACATAATACAAGTACTGTGTACGCACTTATAATATTAATAGTAAGAATAAAATAAAAAAATATAGATGTAATAAATAAATAGAATAAATATAAATACAGGGGAAGAAAAAAATAAAAATAAAAGCAAATGCACGTTATTAATTTTGAAATGTTGTGATAGATATGCAAAATAAACATATAGGGGCTATATATGTGTTAGGTATGCACGTGATTTGTATCTTCACATTATTAATTATGTAATTGGGATGACGGAGGGAATATATGTTTGACATCTTGTTTAATTTTATTTTTAGAATAATAAACACGAATCCCGTTTAATTATATGTGTAAATCGAAATCTAGAGCTGACAGAGCAGAATAAAGTAGTCTGGTGACGAAAATATCTTCTTTTATTCTTTCTGTCTATCGCTCTTTCAAACGATATAAGTACTTTTTTTTAAACTGGTTCCAAGAAAATTAATTTAGAGATGATATGTTACATATTAATTTGATATTGTTTACATAATAATTAATTAAATATTTTATTATACTTTACATTATGAAGCCTAAAATTTAATTAAAAAAAATGCTTAGATTGTTGAAGTTGTAATTTAAAAAAAATATATATTTTTAAACTATAATGTGGACAATCTATTAGGCATACCCGTTAATATTTGCAAAAAGTTTAAATTTCAAAAATTATTAAATTATATAAAGTATATGATATCATAGATAATTATTTTTTTAGAGATATTAGAATTATAAAATTAACGGACAATTGCACTACAGTCCTCCAATATTATTTCAATATTATTTTTATTATAAAATGTGTGCACTTTACTCAGTTTGACATTATTGACACCTTTTAATGTGTTTTTGATACATCCAACGCGTTGCACCTGAACATCTTTAAGTTTCTGACACTATAGTGTCAAATTTTGACACCATCATCTTAAAAAATAATATATTGACACATTTCTGATAATTTAATACTTTATTGATAATTTTTTACGTCTTTTATAAAAAGATCAAAGCATAGATTTTTTTATATAAGTAAACTGTAATATAAGGTAAATTATTGTCTTGGACTGCAAGACAAATCCCTCTACAATTAATGTGTTTGCACATATTTTCTTAGATACTTGTTTTAAAAATAAGTGCTTGTACGATCAACCGACTCAACCCAAGAATTGGCGGGTTTTTTTTTTTTTTTTTTTTTTTTTTCTGGATATAATAACAAAGCTCTCTATCTCTATATTCCTGGCTGTTAGGCGATTAAACACGTTAAACTTTTGTGGTCCGTTGATTGCTTTCTCTTCTGATCGTCTATAGTCAACTTTATTATTGACTGTATTCGATCGTAATTAAATATTCTGACTTTTTGTCGGCATTTGACTTATTGACGCACACAAAGTCCAAAATTACAACCATTCTCAAAAACCAAATCCGTAATCGGCGGTATTTATTGCTAATGAATAAATAAGTAATCTCATCCTGTAATAGTAAAATTACAAACACACAAAAAAAGATAAAAAAAAAAGTGTTCCGTGCCTGCAGAAGAGACCGGCTCTAATGGAAGAACACGGCAAGGAATAGAGCGACAGCTACAGCCGCCGACGAAGACAACGCTACGGCGGAGTTACTGTTGGGTGCAGGCGCGGTGGGTGGCTGACTAATCGAGGTGGTTGGTGTGTTGCTTGTGGGACTGCCGGAGGTAGACGGCGGAGTTGGCGAAGAAGACGAGTTTCTGGCGGTGACAGCGAGCTTCTGGCCCAAGGAGCAGTGGCCGGAGACGCCGCAGATGTAGTAGTGAGTTCCGGCGGAGGCGATGGTGATTGTCGCCGGACCGGTGGACAGCGTTGCGCCGATCTGGTTGGAGGATGAGCATGCATCGTAGCTCGATTTCGGTACCTCTATGACGTCGTGTTGTCCGGTCTGGAAGTTGAACACTACACCACATTTTTGCACATTTTTCAGTTTACATAAATTATTAGTACGATCTAAATTAATAACAACAATCTAAATTATTATAAAATGCCCAAATGCATTATTATCCAGCTATGGTAAAGTTTCAAAAAAAAATCCAAAGTTATGATTTCATAACGCATGGCCGATATATTTAAGAGAAATTATTGCACGTACCGCGTTCACCATATTATTTCGTGCATCGTATATATCTACAAATTTTTTTTTAAAATTTTTTTAACATAAAAGTTATAAATTTTAATGAGATTTATAATTTTTATATATAAATTTTTTTTTAAGAATACTTCTAAATAGATATTTTAAAATTCTAAATTTTTTCTGAATTTAAAAAATATATTTTTAATATTAAAATATTTTAGCCAATAATATATATTTAGAAGTATTTTATTGAGAAATTTTTTATATAAAAAAATTATATATCTTATCAAAATCTATAATTTTTATTTTAATTTTAATTTTTGAAAAAATACTTGTAGGTGCATCCGGTACACGGATGACGTGGCATACCGGGTGCATCCAATAATTTTTCTATATTTAAACATTTTATAGTATTTTCGAGTTTCGTGGCTTACCGAGTTTATCCCCGACTGCAAAGGTCTGATTGGCAGCCCACTTGGAATAGAACGTTGGGTCCGTCGGCAGAATCGTCCATGCAGTTTGTCCTCCTACCACATGGGTCTTGGTAGTTGGCTGTGCTACTTCCGGCGAGGATGCGGGGACCGGTGCTAGAGTTTCCTTGCCCGCTGGCGATGGCATCGGCGCCGGAGTCGGAGGACAAGTATTATTGCTGCTAGGGACGGTAATGGCGAGCTTCTGGCCCAAGGAGCAGTGGCCAGAGACGCCGCAGATGTAGTAGTGAGTTCCGGCGGAGGCAATGGTGATCGTCGCCGGACCGGTGGACAGCGTTGCGCCGATCTGGTTGGAGGATGAGCATGCATCGTAGCTCGATTTCGGTACCTCTATGACGTCGTGTTGTCCGGTCTGGAAGTTGAACACTACACCACATTTTTGCACATTTTTCAGTTCACATAAATTATTAGTACCATCTAAATTAACATAACAAGAATGTAAATTATTATAAAATGCTCAAATGCATTATTATCTAAATATGGTAAAGTTTCTAAAAAAATCCAAAGTTTTGGCTTCATAATGCTTGGCTATATATTTAAACATTTTATAGTATTTTCGAGTTTCGGGGCTTACCGAGTTTATCCCCGACTGCAAAGGTCTGATTGGCAGCCCACTTGGAATAGAACGTTGGGTCCCTCGGCAGAATCGTCCATCCAGCTTGTCCTCCGACGACATGGCTAGTACTCGCCACCGCCGGGCTGACCGTGGAAGCCACCACAGCAGCCACCATTGTTGCCATTAAAAACCACGTCGGCATTGATCTCCGGCAGCTGGCGGCCATCTTGTTCTTGTGTTCTCCGGTGATGTACGGTCGTCCCTGAAGATTTAAAGTTGCACCTTTCTTGGATCTCTATTAAAAGAAACCAAAAATAACGTTTATTTATAGAGGAAGAAAAAATATGGTGGTAAGTGGATACTTTGAAAAATAAACTGCGGGTTGGCAAAGAGGACGCGTTCCCTCTTGGAGTCTGAAGAAGATCTTGATGCAATAAAGGTCAAACTTTCATCTAGAAAGTCTTTCTTTTTTATGGAAAAAAGCGATCGTTATTATTTTTCTTAGGAGAATTTTTCAAATCAAACGTTTAGACCACTTCATTCGGTGGATTTACATTTTATTTCAATTTCGTGCTGTTATGGTTTGGCCCAATTTTCAATTCAGAACCGAAATTCTCAAGTCATGCTATGACATAGTTCACATGATGCCGCGTATGTCTTTTTCATGTTATTTTGACTTTTAGGACGTGATAATCACCCTTAACGTGCATGGATAGCTAAAACTGGTCAATTGGATGTTTAGAAACTATCACTTATATGAATTTAAAACTGGTCAATTCTGAAATATAGGGCACTTGGCATATCTATTTCCCTTAAATTCTTTTTTTTTTTTTTTTCTAGATTAGTAGAAGCATATTTTGATTTATTGTTTTATTTAACGCTTTTGAAATTACATATTAGGACGAGCGCGTTTCAATTCAGTTTGAAGAAGTGCAGCGAGACAACGTGCGAGCTTTGGAGTTAATAACAAGGGTGACAAGGAGGAACGGAAATCCTCGGCACCCGAATTCTATGTATCGCTCTATACATCGATACTTAAAATAATATCTACATCTATTTTTTGAAAAAAAAAAATTTAAAATAAAAATTATAGATTTTTTATGAGATGTATAACTTTTATATTTAATAGTTTTTCAAAAAATTACTTTTATATAAATTTATGAGGCTCCCAAGTTTTAACGAGTCTACAAATAATTTTTAAAATCCGCTAAATCTGCTTTTGGAATCTTAGAACAACTATTTAGAAATATTTTATAAAAAAAATATTAAAAAATAAAAGTTACAGATATCATCAACATCTGTAATTTTTATGTTTAAATTTTTCTAAAAAAATATGTAAATATTATTTTAAGTACTAATCTTCCGTACCAATTTTTCGTAAAGCATGTACAACACGTATCTATTTTTCCTCTATAGCAATAATAGTCTTGTAGTCCAAAGAAAAGTGGGCTTTCACACGACCCCACCAACGACGGCTCTATAGACTAATTGAGCCGAACCCATCGGATGTTAGCTGGGTCAGTCACCAATACACCGACCCGGGTCCACATCCTGCCGCCCATCCACGTGGCATATTTGTGGTGATTAGTTAGAACATATCATTTGAAAATGTCTCACTTAAGATTTTTGTCTACAGCTCAATTTGCACGATCGACATTGGTTAAAAAGCCGAGTTATCGCAAACTCGAGGTCGACATCTGGGTACTTTTCGAGATTCACTGTAGGGTTTGAAAATATATTTTTAACAATATTTAAATTGTTGGTGTAAAAATATATGGCAGTAAATAATGATTTTATTGAATAGTAAACTGCAAATTATAATGGAGGCAATGTCTCTTATTTATAGAATACTAACCCTAACAAACTCCTAATTTTATGGTAACAAATTCTAAATATTTGATAGTAAACTTTTATGGTAATAAATCTAGATCTAATCTTCAACACTCCCCCTCAAACTTGTGGTGCAAATCTCAAGCTTGACTAAAATAAAAACAAAAAATAAGATAAAATAAGATAATTCCAAAAAATGAACGAGTGTCAACAAACGGCGAATGCTTGCCAAGGGGTTTAGGCCAAGGAGCTATAGGTAAAACCTAGGGAGCTATAGGCCAGAAATGGGCAAGGGTAAATGCCAAAATAACCAGGGAGCTATAGGCCAAGGAGCTAACAGTCGAAACAAAGTCGACCAAGGAGCTAACAAGCAGGGAGCTAAAGGTCAAGAAACGAGCACTCGATCAATACAAATTGGTAAAGTAGCGAAGAACAAATTAAAGAAATATCTCAAATCATGTTCACCAATCTGCTGACAACAAGGTTGAATCAGTAGGAGCGGAAGCAGTTGCAAGGTTGACAGAGCTGGAAGCAGATTGTAGGCTTGCAATTGCTTGAATAGATGCCTGAAGTTGTTGTTGATTTAAACGGAGTTGAGCAATCTCTTCTTCAATAGAAGTTTTTGGAGTATCCAAGGGTCCCATGATAGCAGTTGCGGCAATTTGTGGCGTTACTAGAATAGAAGGTGAGCTCGATTGCTTAGCCTCACGCTCAAGCTTCTTTTGAAGTCGTAGGCATTGATTCGTATAATGTCCTTCTTCTTTGCTAGAACGGCATGTTATGGTATTTCCTCCATTACGTGTACTTGAGGCGTATGATTTTGTCACAACAAGCGCATGAGCTTCACCGGTCACTACAACTTAATGATTCAATGAATCAGAGAAAAATGGCTCGACAGCGGCAGCAACAAACTCCGTCGGCAGGGGTGAGCAACAGATCCGGCGCAGTGGAGGCGAGCGGCAGGGATCGCAGGAGCGGCGGCGAGTGGATCTAGAACTGAGCGGCGCGGGTCCTACTTGCTGGACTGGATTTTAGGGTTTAGAAGATTGAGAGGCTCAGATCTAATCACTTAAAGATTTGAACGGTTCAGATTCGCTCCGATACCATGTAGAAATATATGGCAGTAAATAATGATTTTATTGAATAGTAAACTGCAAATTATAATGGAGGCAATGCCTCTTATTTATAGAATACTAACCCTAACAAACTCCTAATTTTATGGTAACAAATCATAAATATTTGATAGTAAACTTTTATGGTAATAAATCTAGACCTAATCTTCAACAGTTGGGTATCTTTAACAACACATATATATATATATATATATATATATATATATATATATATATATATATATATATATAAATTGTTGGGTACATATTTTTTCGTATTTTATTTTTCTTCAAAGTATATATATATATATATATATATTATTTGTTTAACTTTTAAGTGATTTTATAAATAATTTAAAAAATATAAATTTGTTGTAACAATAAGTTTGCAAGACAGAAACTTTTTCGACAAATCCGAAAAAAGAACCCTTAACAAAAAAACTAATTACAGACACAAAATTTCGTCAAAACATGATGCGAGAGGGCGTCATGAATCATGATAATAAAAGTTTACAACATGGATTGAAATGGAAAATGGCTTCACAAATATCTACAAATAATAATGTAAGACATACCAAGATGAAAATATAAAAAGTTCATGCGACAGGTCGCCGCTTTCTCCAACATTGTAATAGAGAACCGCTACAATTTATCATAATTATCGTCCTATCTAATATCTTAGGATACGTCGACATATAGTCGGGATAAATACTATTTACGGATCTCTAGATAGTAACAGAAGAGGATATGAGTGAATTAAGACAAAAGAGATGATGATGAAGGAGGGCGATTCACAACATGCCTTCCGGCATCTAGTGGGTCTCTGGATCGGTACAAATAATAAATGATGACATTTAACGTGTCTCTGGATGGGTACAAATGATAAACGAGTGAGATGGAGGATGTTAATGAGGGCGACCAAGAGGGCGCCCTCTACTTTTTTTTGCAGAATAAGCCTCTGATTTACATTTTTCACATAATAAAACGATGTTAGCTGTACAGATAGTATAATTACAGAAGAATAGGAAGATCTAAATATCCATCCTCAAGTTCAAAGATCAATATTTTGCTTCCTAAATAATAATATAAACTCTAATTTTCTTTCTTATTCTCATAGATTTTGTTTCGCAATGTCGGTCTAAATCCGCATTCTTCGTCGATAACCGCTTTCTGCTCCCGATCCTGCAAATTAATCAAGTCATTAAAGATTTGGACAACATGGAGGTGTAAGATTTTGACACTGATTCTTCCATCTATGCTACAAGAGAAGCAGCTGGACAAGTATGCAAGCCAAGAGGGCCATCAAGTATGGAGCTAAGAAACCTTGGGACTGTATCACCTGCATTTTAAAAAGTTGGAAATTAAAAAATATAAAAGTAGGATAGCATCTACACATATCTCGAGGTGATATTTCATATCAATGAAAATCAAGTGTAAAATCATGTACCTTTAAAGAAAGGAGAGATATCGGCGCGAAAGAAGAACCCAAACCGGAAAAGCCTAAGTAATATGCAATGGTTCCATCGGCCTTGAACAAGCCAAAGTGCCTCTCCGAACTCGGCCCGGGTTTCAAATTCTCGTTAAACAACGCGAATATATATGCTTTTACCGGAACTTTCGGCCTTAATGGAGTCCCTCTTCTTCTCGCTAGTCGTTTCAGCAAATTATAGTTGTAAGTCCTCGCGTTTTCTACCGTCGCTCCTGGTTCGTCCGGATCTCCACTTGACGCCCACCCTGTCTCCGAAATTCTAACTTCCATGTCCTGGTATCCGGCAGCTTCCAGAGCCACATAAGCTGCATCTATCTGAGCATCAAGCATATTGTCGTAGTGTAGATCGGTTTTCACATCATATATCCCCGCGCTAGATTTAAAAAGCGCATAATTGATATCTATGTGATCTGGATCATTTTTATAGGCCAAGAATGGATATGCATTAATATAGAACGGAGAACCCGTCTGCGCAAAAAGATCCAATATTGGCTTCATATATTGCACGACTCCCTCATTGAATGTACAAGACGACGGAGGATAAGAATTCACGAAGACAGCCTGCGAATGCGGAGTCGAAACCTCGATATAATCTGCTAGTTGAAGCCTTTCGAGGGAGCTATAGACGTTTTTTATGGTGCCGAAAAGAGCTTCTGCCAGTTCGGGATCAGCACCTCCTAGGATTTCATTTCCAACAGCTATTCCTGTTATATGCGTGTCGGATAGAAAAGGTTGAACATTTTCCTTGATCCATTCCAAAGCCCGCGCTTCGTTGACGGCCATATCTTTTAGATATTCATTCGGAATCATCACCATTAACTCGATCCCTGAACCTCTAAAAGCATTGAGTACATCATGGTCAGCATCATAGATTCTGACATTTTTTATTTTTGCCGCCTTCAGGAGCAAGACAGCAGTTTCCGGTGGAGGAATGTTATCTGCAACTCTACCGTAGTTTACGCCAAAGTATCCGGTAAATGCCTCTACCGTCACATGTCCTGCAAAAAAAGCTCTCAAATTTTAGAAATTACTCTATCAAGAATACCTCTAACTCATGGTAATCAATTATTTGCATAACAATAAGTCATAAACTATCTTCGATTACAATTCTCAGAAGTGATGAGCAGCATGAACAAAAAATCGATGTAAATCACAATATGAATGTGTTCCATTAAATCCCAAACTGAAATTATGTCCAAGAAGATTTAGCAGTTCCATGTGAATATAGGAGCCATAAAACAATATCAGAAGAAGAATTTGAAAGGAAGTATCACTTGATGCAATGCTATACACACCCACCTATGAGAATTCAGGATAAAAGCTTCACGCTTCGAATATTAACGTGTCTCACAACAATAATATGAGCAACAAACTGGAATCTAGAATTTAGAATTTAGAATTGTCGAAAGCTAGCATTTCCTTTGTATTTCTGGTTCTTAAGTAAATGTCGATAGACAACCATGTCAAGCTAAGGGCAACAACTTAGACTCGGACAATTTAACCTCAATTATCCATCTTTTATGTCAATTTTCACTATCTTCTGGTTTTGGAAGTTTTATCATGCAGCTAACAATCAGGCCTTAGAATGGATTTTGTGCATAAAAGCAAGAATAAGCCGCAGAGTATCGCATTATACGTATTGTATAATACGAGTAAAGAACTATCAAAGATTTCCTGCCATGTTTTTTGCACTATATGAATATCCATCTTAAATAAAATTAGATAAAATATTCTTAAAAATCAAATAATTGGTGTATGATTACAACCACCACCACCTAATGAAATCCTGCTCACACAGGTCTGGGAAGAGTAGGAAGTATATAGCCATGAAAAGGATATTAGTGTATTAGTCTTCCGCAAACACTAACTATCAATTGCTAATAAAAAGAAAAAAAAGGGATCGAAAAGAGACAGTTCAGAATATAAACTGATTATCCATTTAATGAACATTGTTGAAACATATATATAAATTTGATGTAAACATACCATGAAACGAGAGAATCAGGAAGTAGAAACAGCATTGAATCCAACAGCTCCAACCCATCACCAACTTATCCCCGCCGCCAGTTTCGCAACTCTGCAATTCGATCGATCGAGCGAAGAAGAAGATGAAGTTAACGAGGAGTTGCGATAAGATTGGGGAGAATTGAGGGCTGGAGATGGTGGTTGCTTCGGCATTTGTGAAATTCGATTCTGTCCTATTGTTCAGACAAAAACTGTACGAGATTCTTAGCCTCCCCGCGGCAGGGTGAGTCCTGTAAGTCCAAATACACACGGTAAAGGAAGGAATAATCGCCGGCGATTGGTTTACGCCATTGCCGTTAGAGCTTCTTAAAGGTTGTGACCGGTGGTCCAGCGCCATGCCGGATTGTTGCTCGTCGGCGAGAAATTTGGAGAGTTCCGGTGAAGGAGCGGGAATTCGATCCTTCCGTTTAAAATCAATTTCTGTTAGTGCAATCCTGATGTCAAGACAAGGATATCACTATTCAAACGGATTTTGACACTATCATCCTCCTATTTTTAGTACCAAAAACATTTTTTTATGCCAATGTGACGGGAGGCTAATATGATATTTTTCGTTATTCAAACAAAATTTTATGTATTAGATTAAACAAAATACTAAATATTTAAATAAAAATATTTCTTCTGGAAAATTACTCTAGTTTTGTCAATTAGTGGTTCCAATCAAGATACTGCAAATCAAAGAAAAATGCTGTAAATTCAAAGCAATATATATATATATATATATATATATATATATATATATATGAGCGCTGCTGTTCATCAAGGGTCCCTGACGGTCCTGATACAATCGGGGCCGTCCGCGGGCCCCTCGGGATGTGTATATCGAGGGGCCCGCGGACGGCCCCGATTGCATCAGGACCGTCAGGGGCCCAATCGGGGCCGTCCGCGGGCCTCTCGGGATGTGTATACCAAGAGGTCCGCGGACGGCCTCGATTGCATCAGAACCGTCAGAGGTCCCTGATGAATGGCTTTTCTGTATATATATATATAAAAACGTAAACAACTTTCTTTTAATCAAAATTAAAATAATATTAGAATTGAAGAAATAAAATACAATAAAGTTTTATGTTATAACAGTATTGTTTTCTTTGCTTCTTAAAAAAAGGCAAAATGCCCACACTTAATATCCTTTTTGCCTAAAAAATAAATGTATATTTTTTCAATTTGTTTTTCCTTTTAGAGAATTGCACAATCGGGCTTCTGTTAATTATTGTAGGAAAGAAGGTTTTTTTTTTCTTTTTTCGGGATTTATATCGATTTCTATTTTATATTTCAATCAGAATTAAACGGAACAGAATGAGCATCTCCCTACAAGAGTAATATGTTGGATCTATATTACTAGGCAAAGAAAGTACAGAAATACTATTAGACTCGAGAAAATAGTCCGAATAGTATTTTTTCGTGCCTCAGGATTCCGATGCGAGGAAAAAAAATGTAAATCGGACTATTTTTTGAGTTAAATATTTAGTCACAATAGCATTATTAAGAAAGAATATATGAATTGGTTTGAAGAGAGTAAATATTGGCTAAAAGTCCATATGCTACTATTTGCGCAAAACCCTTTTTTTTTCTTTTTGTTATTTATGATTGTCGAGTTTGATTTCAATTTGACATCTCTATTAAAACAGAGCGATACAACAGTCATTTTATGATTTACTTTTGCTGAAATTTAAACTTTCGATCTACCATCGATGAGGGGCATGCCGAAATTCCAACATTCGGTTTGCTAACTAAATGGTCATTTTTAGGGCCTTTACTGTTTTAGCATTTTGGTTGATTGTACGGCAAGGTTTCTATACTTATTATCCCACAAAGTTAAAAAATTGGGTATTCTGTATTTTTTTTTGTACCATCAATAATTAGATTTACTATTTTTGTATTCTTTAATTGAATTTTGTGTCTCTTTGTTATAAGAAATGATAAAAATACTCTCAAATTTTTATTTTAAAAAATTATGAAAATAAAAGAAACTAAGCTTTGTACATCAGCTTGGATAGATTTTGCGTTGGACATTTGCTGCAGCCAGCAAAAACTCTGCTTTTGATTTACGCAACAAATGTTCTCGTAACTTGATCAAGCAGTCAAGAAACACGATTTGGAGTCATCTAAGCAGGCTTATGTTTTCAAACATCTAAGCAGGCTTTTCATATGCTAATTTAGTCCATCTTTTCTTTCTTTTTTTTTTTTTTTTTTTGTTTCTTTCTTTTGAGACGAACTGAGGGCCAACGAAAGTCGGGAAAAGATTTCCCAAGCCACCCTTTTTCCATTTTTATTCTTTTTTAAAAAAATTTTAAAGCATCACAAAATGAAACTTCTTTTCTTTTTTTTCTTTTTTTTTTTTTTTTGTCTCTGATCACATAATTCGATTTCTATTCTACACGTTGATCGGTAACAGAGCGATATTGTAGTCCTTCCAAACTCATATTTGCTGGAACACGAACCTTCGACCTACCCCCCATGAGAGGCAGGCTATGAGCGTCTCCCATCATCATCCAGTCATGCTAACCAACTAGGCTAATACTAGACACAATAAAACTTTATGCTGTATATATATATATATATATATATATATATATATATATATATATATATATATAGAGAGAGAGAGAGAAGAGAGAGAGAGATGCTAATCTCCACTCGACAGGAGCACGGCTCGCTCCTGTCGACTCAGTAGCCGTCGGATCGCGACGATCCGACGGCTGAGATCACGCGCGTGTTTTGTAAGAGGCTCGGATCGGTTTCAGCCGTCGGATCATCTCGGCGATCCGACGGCCAACATCATGCGCATGTTTTTTAAGAGCTCGGGTCGGATTTCAGCCGTCGGATCGCCGCGATCCAACGGCTACGGACTCGACAGGAGCGGGCCGAGCTCCTGTCGAGTGGAGATTAGTCTATTTATATATATATATATATATATATATTATATATATATATATATATATATATATTATATATAATATATATATATATATATATATATCTTTTGTGTATGCGATGTGCTTGAAATATATATATATATATATATATATATATATATATATATATATATATATCCTTTATTCTTTGCCGGATGAATGTATACGTACAGGCTGGACCAGGAGGAACCCGATGCCTTTCTTCTCAGGCCATTTATATTCAGAACCAGGTCATATATTCATGTAGGAAACGTGTGTTGCAAGCTGCAGCACATCTCTGCATTTATATTCCTGTTGCAGCTAATTAAGTTGTTGAAGGCAACATCTTCTTCTATTACAGACCAAAAAAATTCTTTAAATGGCTCAGTTTTTGCTTCATGGCACTCTTCATGTGACAATCTTCGAGGCCAGGAATTTGAAATCGTCGCCGATATCGGCTGCTACTGCATCTACAATTATTGCAAAGGTATATCTACATGCAAAGAAATAATCTTCTACATAACATAATTGCGTATATCTATTATCTTTTTCCCAAAAATCGGTCGCGGGGGACTTAACTGTGTTGTTGTGTATATATATGTAAACCAAACTTCAAAGAAGTATAATAGCAGCATAGCAAGTCCCGCGCCTGTGGTTCCATGCTTGAAGTCCTGTGTTCATACCCCTATGGTACCTAATTAAAGGGGCTGTGCAACATGTATATCAGTGCAATTAGGTCCAGCCGCCAAAATTAACTGCAGTGCATAGCATAAACTTTGTAGCGAAAGATTCAATCTTCTCTTGAATATTTCTTCGAAAATGATACTATGATTCTGAAAGGATTGAATTTTATGCTTCTCAATATATATTATATATATATATATATAATATATATATAAGCGAAAGATTCAATCTTCTCTTGAATATTTCTTCGAAAATGATACTATGATTCTGAAAGGATTGAATTTTATGCTTCTCAATATATATATATATATATATAAGCGAAAGATTCAATCTTCTCTTGAATATTTCTTCGAAAATGATACTATGATTCTGAAAGGATTGAATTTTATGCTTCTCAATATATATATATATATATGATTTTTTCAGAAGAGGCACTGATTAATCTAAGAGAAATAATGATAATGTTTTGGAGATCTACGATTGCTCAATTCTAGTAGTTCCTTAACGTCGAATCTGTTTTTGCTTTTGCATGGAGGCGCCAACTTTTCTGAAGAAGAAATTCAATAATGGCTATTCGCTGATCAGGAGGGCTTCCTTTTGCGGCCCTAGGGTTTGCATTCTTACCACTTTCTTAACGTGATTTCTAAAAAGAAAAGAAATAATAATAAGACAATTTAATCCAGCATGCATAAATTTATAAGTTTTTCTTTTTGATACGTAGAAATATGCGGAGACGAAGGCTCGCTCTTGGGGTATGTACGCCACCATCGACGTCGAGAAAGCGCGGCTTGGCCGCACGCGAATAGTCGGAGGCAGCAGTCCCGGGTGGTTCGAAACCTTCCACATTCCATGCGCCCACATGGCCGCCGATGTGGTCTTCACAGTGAAAGAGAGCGCCGTCGTTGGCGCCGTCCTCATCGGCCGCGCCTACCTCCCCGTCGGTGAAATTATCTCCGGTCGCGCCTTCCACAACTGGCTCGACATCTGCGACGACGACAAGAATCCACTTCAAACCGGCGCCAGAATCCGCGTCTCTCTCCAGTACGTCGACGTGTCGAAAGACCTGGAGTGGGGTGCCGGACTTGTTCCGCTGCAGTTCTCCGGCGTGAACAACACGTACTTCCCGCAACGTCGCACGTGTGCGGTGAAGCTCTACCAAGACGCGCACGTGCTGGACGGGTTCGACAACAAGCCGAAAATCCCGCTCGCCGGCGACGAGTTCTACGAGGCAGCGAGGTGTTGGGAGGATGTGTTCGACGCAATAACGTCGGCGAAGCATTTTATTTATATCACGGGGTGGTCGGTGAACACGACGATAAAGCTGATACGGGATCCAGCGCGGTGGCGGCGCAGCGGCGACGACAGCCTAGGGCAGCTGCTGAAGACGAAAGCGGAAGAGGGGGTGCTCGTGCTGATGCTGGTTTGGGATGACCGGACGTCGGTGGAGCAGCTCAAGCGCGATGGACTCATGGCTACGCATGATCAGCAGACCCTCGACTATTTCATTAACACAAAGGTATGCCTTCAACCTGAGTTCTCATACCATGGATCAGTTCTCCTGCACCTTATACTCTTCGTCCATTAAACAGTATGAAGTGTTTCTTCAATTAAAAATTAGCGGGAAATTGCGTATCAACCCTTTATTTTTTGAGGTTTGCAAATCATCCTCCGAAAATATATTTTCAGAGGTTAATTTACACAAAAATAGAAAATGGGGGGCTGATACGCAAAAACCCCTTAGAAAGTAATACCGGACGAACGTACCAGCTGTGTACCAACAATAATTAAAAATTATTTTTAGATTTTATAATTAGTAAAATTTATGATTTATTAAATTACAATTGTAAAGTATTTTTAATTCTTTTAATTGATCAATCTATTATATATTATTTTTTTAAAAGATAATAAAAAATAGGTTTTAAAGAAATTTTGAAAAATAAATTAAAAAATAAGAATACATCTAATTTGGAGATCGAGAAGAATATGAAAAAGAAAGTGTGTAGTTTTATAATTTTATGATAGAAATTAAGGTCATTAAATATACTCTCTACCATGAGTAGAGACATCGGAATATCTCAATTATGCTTGCGGAAGCAGTTCTTACTTACTTGCGCTTATGCTCATGTCCAAATTCTTACTTACTTGCGCTTATGCTCATGTCCAATAGCAATGCTTTGGTTGTCTCCGGTGAACTTCTGCAGTCTATTCGGTGGCAAGGATGACTACCTAATCTGTCCTCTCATACTCTCCAAATCAATAATTTCTGTGGCTTAATCGAAAGTTTTGCCTATCAATGTATATATATATATATATAATATGTAACCTTTAATGGGCTTTATTGTATGCTTGTACCATATAGACTGAGCGCAAATATTTACACTTTTTATTGAATATAAATTACATAATATTTATAAATTATAAAAATATAATTTAAATTTATTTAATATTAAATAATTATATTAATATATAAAATACCATCAGTTTTTTGTGGCTTTGGTATTATGGATTTTACAAATATAAATAGTATTCATAATGTTGATGCTTTCTTTGATGATTGATGGCGAAGGTGCACTGCATTCTCTGCCCCCGTGACCCCGACGACGCCGGGAGCTTTGTTCAAGACTTTCAGGTTGCTACCATGTTCACTCACCACCAGAAAACCCTCATTGTCGACACCGCCGCCGGCGGCAAGCGGCGTGTGACCTCCTTCGTCGGTGGCATCGACCTCTGCGACGGCCGCTACGACACCCAGTCTCACTCCCTCTTCCGCACACTCACTGGCGCACACCGAGACGACTTCCACCAGCCCAACTTCCCCAACTCCTCCATCAAACATGGCGGTCCTCGCGAGCCATGGCACGACATCCATTCCCGCCTCGATGGGCCCGTCGCGCACGACGTCCTCGCCAACTTCGAGCAGCGGTGGCGCAAACAAAGCAACCAACCGCAGCTTCTACTTAACCTAAGCAAAATGACCAACATCTTCATCCCTGATACAACTCCGGCGACGTCCGCCGACGATATGAATACTTGGGACGTGCAGATTTTCCGATCCATCGACGGCGGCGCAGCGGCTGGCTTACCGAGAAATCCCGTGGATGCCGAGCGGGCCGGGCTCGTAAGCGGAAAAGATCAAGTTATCGACTGCAGCATACACAAAGCTTACATAGCTGCAATCCGGCGAGCGAAGAACTTCATCTACATCGAGAATCAATACTTTCTTGGAAGCTCTTACGACTGGCGATCAGTGGACGACATCAAAGTCGAAGACATCGGAGCTCTTCATTTGATCCCGAAAGAATTATCGTTAAAAGTCGTTAGTAAAATTGAGAAAGGAGAACGGTTTGCGGTCTACGTTGTTATACCAATGTGGCCGGAAGGAGTGCCGGAGAGCTCGTCGGTGCAGGCGATACTGGATTGGCAAAGGAGGACGATGGAGATGATGTATGCAGACATTGCACTTGCACTGCAGGCGAAGGGATTAAACGCCCACCCTAGAGATTATTTGAATTTCTACTGTTTGGGGAACCGAGAGGTGAAGGAGAACGGCGAGCCGGCGCCGGAGGATCCGCCGAAACCTGAGACCAACTACGCCAGAGCTCAGGAAACTCGCCGGTTCATGATCTATGTTCATGCCAAGATGATGATAGGTATGTTTATTTATATCTCATATACTTATATATGACAGATCTATCAATATTTTGTCTAAAAGTTCATCGTAGAAGTCATGCGTGCATGAATCGAACTTAGAGAGAGAATATTTCTGCTTGATCACAGTGGACGACGAGTACATAATCGTGGGATCAGCCAACATCAATCAACGTTCAATGGACGGTGCAAGAGACACCGAGATTGCCATGGGAGCGTCGCAGCCGCACCACCTCGCCGCCAACGCGCACGGCAGTTATCTTCGTCCCAGAGGCCAAATATACGGATTCCGGCGATGTCTCTGGCGTGAACATCTGCTCGGAGCTTGGGACGACGCTTTCCTCGAGCCAGAGAGCTTAGCTTGCGTGCGAAAAATGAACCAGATTGCAGAAACTAACTGGGACATGTACGCCAGGGAAGAACTAAAAGGCGACCTCCCCGGACATCTGCTGACGTACCCCGTCGAGATCGACAACGACGGCCATGTCCGGCAAAGGCCCGGGGTTGAGTTCTTCCCAGATACCAAGGCTCGTGTGCTCGGCCAAAAATCGGACTACTTACCACCAATTCTCACCACGTGATATCATCAGCCGAGGCGAGCAGGTCGACTTACTGTCCGAATCTAGAAATGTACTGAGCTGCCCCACTGCAGTTACTCAATATTACAACACATGCCATTCTTTAGGAATGCATTGATTTTATACAAACACAAATTGCACGTGCTCTTAGCTAAGACTGTTCGAAGGGAAATTACTAGAGATGCTAAAAAAATTCACTGCACACTGTACCAAAATCTAGCTTGTCGGGCCTCGGGCTGGCCCGCCTCATCGGCCGTAGAAGCTGGGCTGAAAAAATCAGCCCGCTTGCAGGTGCGGGACGATCTAGAAGCTTAAGCTCTCAAACTATCTTTGGATGTGTGTTATTATGTATCATCTCCTATAAAAACTCGTTGTCTTGTCGGTTTTGATGCCAGTGGTATTGATACTTCTAGATTATAAAAAATATAAGGAGCAATCCCTTGACTTACATATTGAGTTAGCCTATACATCACATGTACCGAGAAGTTAGGAGTTTTAATCTTGGCAGTTTCAATATATACAATAATAACAACAATCCTGCGCAGTCTCGCTTAGATGGTGTCTAAAAATAGAAAAATATACGCAGCCATATTATGGAGGAGACTATTTCGTATGATTCTCGGCTTCAAAAGTAAAGGTCAAAAAATAAGAAAATATTGAGAAAAATGCATATTTGGGTGAACAAAAACAACTTATTATAGCTTGTTTGGAGAAGAATCACGGAACTATTGACTAAAAGAAAGCGCATAGAGTATTTGGGTCTCCAAAAAAGAAAAAATTGGTTTTATTAATCATGGATTCAGTAAGTAGAAAATTTTCTATCACGCTCCAATCCGTTTCGAACCCTTGCTCGAGCTGTGCTTTTTAAGGTCCTGCCAAACTACACGATCAAGTCTTTTTTTGAAAAGAGTGGGCCATTAATAAATGCTAAGCTTAAGGACTTGCTCCTTACTCAATATAAGGGATATAGGACTAAATTCCGAGCTCGTGCATACATCCAAATATCGGCTCAATTCGTGCACTTTCGGTCAACCGAAACACAGTATCGATCGACAGAAATCTGCATATCCTACGCAGCCGGAACATTATATTTTATATTATATATTTGTCGACACCCCATTTTGTCCGGGCTATATTGTCATCTCGCAGACTCAACTCAGACCGGACATACACCCAGTACAACTGACAAATCTGGCTTAGCTAATTTTCAAAATCGGAGATTCAAAAAAAATCAGATGAATTATTGAGGTACTGCGCTTTAACCAAAGGTCCATCACAGTATCCGTAATTAGACTTTTCAGTGTCAGGCATTGTCCGAAAAATAATATCAAAGTCAACCAGATACACTCTATCGACCGGTTAATATGTATTTATGGAATGTAATAATTAGTGTTAAAAGTCAAATTACCAAAAATAGGGTGTAATCATTAATTTCTTTTACCTCATGGACAATAGGTTGCATCCTAAAATAAATTAAAAAATAAAAAAAAAATAATAAAAGAAAAAGGAAAATGTTCTTATAAAAGAGGAATTGCTGGAATGAAGTGAAGGGGGGGCTGCTGGGTGCTGCAAGGAGGAGGCTTAAAAAAAAAAAAGGCTAAAAAAGAGAAGAGGAAAAAAAGAAAGAAAAGAAAAGAGAACAACGCAGAGAAAAAAAAAAAAGGAAAGAGAAAGAGAGGAAGAAGAGAAGAAGAAGGGGATCGGCCGGCTCAACCCCGACGTTGACGGACATCACGACCGTCATCTCGAAGCTCAAGGGGCCGTGGACGAACATCTCCGACGACCTTTCGAGTTCGAGGTCGCCGTCGCCGGACTTGCACCGTCGGCTTCACGTTCACACGTACCGAGCAGAGGTAACCCCCTTAAACATTGCTAGTTCTCATCTTCAAACTCGTGTGATCACGAGACGCCGCCGTGGCTCGCCGGCGGCGAGCCACGGCGGCCGGAGCTCTAAATAAAAAAAATACATAAAACTTGCACCCTCCTATAACTCACTACACGTACGACGAAACGAAATTTCGACTTCACCGTTGAACTCAGCATGGTTGAAAACCTTATGAACACCCTTTTTGACGTTGAACGGAGCCGGTCGCCGAAACGCGGCCGATAATCGCGAATCCGAAAACTCACTAAACGGAGCTCCGGATTCGATTTTTGACGTCTCCATTGCATCCGGGAGGGTCGAAAACCCCCCGGGTGGCCGGCTCTCGGACGCCACCGCCGCGCGGCAAGGCGCGCGCGCGCGGCGACCGAGATGAGCGCGAGCTCGGCCGAGCTCGCGCTCGTCTGTTTAGACGATGACTGGCTTGGCCGGTCACGAACCCAGTCCGGGCGCGCGAGCGCGCCCGGACGCGCGGGGCTAAGCCCCGCGCGCGTTCTGGCCGAGCCCACGCGCCCGGACGCGCGGGGCTAAGCCCCGCGCGCGTTCTGGCCGAGCCCAGACGCGCGCAGCGCGTCTGGGCCAAGCCCATTAGGCTAAGGCCGGACCACATTGGTCCGGTCTAGCCCATTTAGGGCCCAAATTGTTTTAATTTCGTTTTAAATCAATTTTGATGGGTTATAGGTGTATACTTGTAACCCGAGCATATATTCGGAGGTGTATACTTCCTAAATTATTTATTTTTGTATAATACCATTTATAAGGCAATAATTCATACTATATTTTGCACATTTAATGAAAATGAGTTATAGGTGTATACTTATAATTCAATTAATAATTAGAAAATAGAGGTGTATACTTCTTTTTTCTAATTCACAACAAAAATATCATTTTATTTTAAATAGATAACTAAATATTCATTTATTAAGTAATAAATACGTGTTAAAATATAAATCCAAAATTATTTTAATTACTTATATAGAGTACCCTCTTTTGAGGGGTGCTGTGGGGGTGTTCCATCTTCCCCACACGTAAACGACGAACGAGCCTTTGAATCTCGAATGTGCCTTATCCCGATTTCCTAGATTTCCATTAAATATCTAGGTGGCGACTCCAACCCTCTTTCCCCCAATCCGGAGGAAGGTCGTCAACAATATTGTTAAAGAGTTAAAGAGCATATATATATATATATATATATATATATATATATATAAAGCAAATAACATCAGATAATCAAATTTATAATACGAAAATATAATTTATTCAGAAGGCTTACAGATGTAAATAACCTTTCCCTTATTCTCTCAACATATACCAGTTGAAATATAGATAGTTTAAAGAGCAGTGCTATGTGGTAAGGCCATCAGGGCTCCAGATGCAATCAAAATTACATATAATTCATCGGAAAATATGTGACACATATTCCGAAAAATTATATGTGTTTTTTATTATATCAGGGCCATCGATTTCTCTGAATTCATCTCTTTAACGAGTCCCGGCAGTACACAGCCATTGACCGACAAAAAGTTTATCGCAGTCCAGATTAGGGTTTATTGCACTGAATTGTTCTGCAGTCAGCCTAAAATTGTTGGTGATATCAAAGCATGTCTCGCCGGGCTGCACGCCGTGCACGCTCGTGCAGCTCAGGGCCCCCACAAAAACTGCACCAATTAATCCCAAACAAATCCATGTTAAAGTACATGTGTATATAGAAATTCCATTCTTCGGGCCTATGATGATCTTGATATAATTAGAACTATATATTGTGTATCAGAATCTAATGTATAGTTCTGATTGTATCATAGTTTCAAAGTTATCAACACCAACACGGGCCAAAAAGGCGGAAAAATGAAGGCGCGAGTCTTATATTTTTCAATCTTGTTAACGATATTAAGAGAAATTATACCACGAACCTTAGGTCAGATATTCGACTACCAGCTTAGATAATGGAGAAAACTCCTATACTAACAAACCTAATACTGTGGAATATATATATATATATATATATAATAGATAAATAGGAAATTAGATATACTTACGGCCAAATTTGGGAGATAATCCCTCTGCCATGGAGGCTAGGAGGAGGGGGGAAATCAATAACATCATGTTGAAGATGACAAAGATAGCCTTCTTAGCCATATATATTAATATATTTTTCTCTAATAAAATGGATAAAATGATCTCCTAGAATGGTTTGTTAACTATGATCGTGTATGTGTATATATAGTATTGCTCCTGAAGATGGCAACCAAAGTATACACCAAAAATCACTTCGTATATCACGTACTCGATGCCGGCTTATTGTTTGTTGATTCATCAAGGAGGATAAGATAAAAATTAAAAAAAAAAAAAAAAGAAATCAAATTTCTGTTCCGACGGTTTTCGATATTGCACAAACCAACTCACACGTATTGAAAAGTATTATACTTGAATGATTAGATTTTAAATATTTACTTATGTATTTTTTTTAAAAAAAAAGAGCATATATCGGTAGATTGGCACGGCACTATCGGTATGTATGGCATGTGCCGAAATTTGAGTTTATTAAAACTCTGCTCAGCTCGGACTGAAAACCTTGGGTAAAACTAATAATGTTAAACTAATATGTGGATTAGTGTGTTGGGTGTTGGACTCTTTGTTAGGCCAATACTGATTCTTTGTATTTATTTGGTGCAACATATGGTGCCAATTTATATTATTATTATTATCATTTACGAAAGAAAAATCATACTATAAGCAGCCATTTTATACGACTATTATAATATATAAATTTTTAGATAGCGCTCACTCCGATTATACCACCAGACATTCACACTGTTCACGTACATATACAAGCTTCTATATCGAGCAGAAAAGTATACATTTCTCTTGACGCTTGGACCGTCAGAATGATCCACTGATCTACATCGGCAGAAGATTTTTTCATCTTTTTTCGATGCTAATTCATTTTTCTGTCTAGGTTTGTGTCAACCGATCTCAATGAACTCTATGATATAAACAATACAATATTGTGTGAAAAATATTTCGTAAAGCGCTGTCTCTTATAAACTAAACTGTAGAATTAAAAAAAAATTAATAAATCAATTATATAACTCGGACAAATTGATCGACATAACTTAGGCGATATAGGAATGGAACAGATTTCTGGAGCCATGGCTGATTTCTTTCTAATATGTTGTTTGGACATTGAAATATATATATATATATATATATATATATATATATACTTTAACGATAAAAATCTAATTGATATTGTAACCATATTCAAAATATATATATATATATATATACTTTAACGATAAAAATCTAATTGATATTGTAACCATATTCAATTTTGGGGCCCATTGCCGGCCAAAGCCCATGGCAGCGGAGGGTAGGGAGGTAAATGGATTGGAAGGGTAGCGAGCTTTTAGAAGGTTTGGAAATGCTGTTAAATCCAAATTTAAGATGTCTCGTACCGATAAATTTTAAATTCAATATAATGCCGAACATACCATAGCACACTCACCGACATATATTTTTTGTTAATTTTAAAAATAAAAAATAAAATTCAAAAATTAATTTAAAAGTTTAAATACCGACGTCACCGATATATCTGTGCCGGAAGTACCATCCAATACCTAAAGATATGGTTAAATCTATAAATACTAGATATATAAAATTATTCTATTAAAATCGTTCCACAACGTATCACCATAAAAATTTTAAATATCCATAGAAAATGTTGATTATATGATCCCACAATCTGATTCTCAGTCATCATAGTTTCTACAATAGAATCACTGCAGAATCCCAAACTCTGTTATATTGCAACAGTATTTATTTTTGACAGACTACTTTTGATCTTCAAAAATAAAAAGAAAAATATATATATATATTTTTGGTTTGAATATAATCAATAATTATCCTACAAAACTGAGTACATACCGCCTGTAAGATCAACGGTGGCATGTTATTTAGTTCTCTCTTAAAGACCCGTATCTGAAAGCACACATCCAAAATAATTATTCATATCACCCAAAAAAACCACGTATATTGAACGTTTAATCCTTCCAGGGGTCACTCTCATCCCTAATTTCTGATGGTTCTACCACCTCCGGTTCCACGTCCGTCGACGCGGGTTGCTCCGAACTTACTTCCGCATCAGCCGCTCCAGCTGCATCTTCGGTTTCTGATCTCCCCCATCTTCCACCGAGTGCGATAGCCATCATCTCGTAGATTTTGCTACCTAACTCAGCCGGGCTGTCAGGCTGCAAACAGAAATATACTTCTCAGAAAAAGAAGCAACAAATACCAATATCATTGAGGGAAAAATATCTACATGACACAAAACTAATCTGGCCCAAACTACCCATAAACCATAGTTTTTGGTGCCGGACGGTACGTGTCTGTTCCGGCAATTTTCGGCATGACACGAATCGACACGGCACGCATCAAAAATTTTATATTTGAATTTTTTAATTAATTTTTATTTTTATTTTTTAAAAATAATATATATATATATATCGGTACGGTCAGCACCGGCACCATCGGTACGGTCGGCACGTGCCGGAATCTGAATTTACAGAAATTCGGCTCGGCTCGGCAGAGAAGACCTTGCCAAAAACACACCCTAAAGTGTCTTTGGCATTACTGAAAATTTTCACATGCACTAGATGAATTTTTTTTTAAGAAAAAGTCCATACTTTTCAAAATTCGTACAAATCAGTCCATAGTTCTTCAACCTTTTCAAAAACACCCGGGTCAGAAACTCAAAAGTCTTCCAGACGAATACCCGTCTACTTTAGTGTTTCAGACGCCTAGCATAGTGTTACCGCCGCTTATATCATAGTGATCGGGCTGAAATGTTCTAGGCAAACCATCTTAGTGTTCCCGTGAGCTAAAAAAGTGTTCCGACGAGCTAAGAAAGTGTTCCGGAAAGCTAACTTACTGTTTTGGTTTAAGAAGTTGATTTGTTCAAGTTTTACAAAGCAGAGGTTTTTTGACAGAACTCCTTCAATATTTGATTAGTCTAGCATTTTGTTCGGAGAGGAATTTTTCACCTCCCAACTGTGTACACTGGAATGACGGAGATTCAGGGTCTTGAGATGGGTGTTGGGAGATGGATGATTGAGATGTGAAGAGAGTAAAAAGGGGGTATTCTAACGAGAATTTAAAGATACTCACAGTATATCCACTGGAAATTAGAGCAGTATCGAACAGAAGATTTACAGCCCTCTTAGCTTCGCTGCTAGCTGGATCATTCTTGCATGCAGCCTACACATGATATTTTCAGAGTTAGCATAGATAATACTATGGAATAACAAACTTAACCATGTGATGAAAGTATCTCACATTCAGATCCTTGATGATTGGATGGTCAGGATTGATTTCAAGAATCCTCCTCCCTCTCATGAACTCTAGGCTTGATGTATCACCGAGGGTTTGTGCTTTCATGAGCCTGGTATCCAAAAATCCAAATACAGTTGAAATAAAGAATACAGGTCGAAAAAGCATTCTAAAAACGGATAATTACTCTGCAGTCCCTCCATATTGTTTCAACATTGCTTAAATTATTTCTAAATTTTTTTTTGTACTTCAGTCACTTTAACACCTTCCGATAAACTTTTAACACCTCCGACATATGTTCAACACCTTACATTTTGACACATTTTAGTGAGTTTTTAGCACCCTCTTGTTATTTTTAACACCCTCCTGATAAAAAATAACACATTGACAACTTTCTGATAACTTTTAACACCTTCTTGATAACTTAACTTTTAACACCCTCCGCGGAAAGATTTAACTACAATTAAAACTTAGCCCTGGACCCAAGTGTAATGGAACTTGCAACTTTGGACCCAAACACAACTTTCCCTTATAAAAATTACTAGGATGTGTTGTTACCTCTCCATATTTGCAGACCAGCCAAACTTGCCGGAGACAAGAACGCAGGGTGAAGAACTGAGACGCTTGGAGACCTGGACTTTCGCAACCTTATCGCCAAGCTGCTGTTTTATCCAATCGCATAAAACATTATACTCCTGCTGCTTTTCCCTTTCATCCACCTCATCCTGATCGCCTATTGAGAAACATTATAGACATTAAAATTAAAATAAACAAATAAATAAATAAAACCATGTATGTACAGGAACTACAAGAGCTATATTGGAATAAATCTGTCCTACCAACCTAATTCTAAATCTTCTTTACTGATATCGACAAATTTGTTTTCTTTGTATGTCTGAAGGTTCTGTATCGCAACCTCATCGATTGGCTCCACCAGATACAATACCTAATGAAAGCAACAATTTAGTCTAGAAACTATATAGATCATTGCTTACATAGAACCATAAAAGTAACAAATCAAATGCTTACTTCAATATCCTTTTGAATAAGTTTCTCCACAAATGGAGCAGTTTGAGCGCTTTTTAGGCTATCAGTTGCAAGATAGTAGATAGCCTTCTGGCTCTCCGGCATGTTCTCGACATAATTATCTAAGCTTATCATATCTTCTCCACTTTTGGAGGAATAAAAACGCAGAAGCGGAGTGAGCCGCTTGTGATTTCCCGAGTCCTCTATACAACCCAATTTTAGAAGCTTGCCAAAGCTCTCCCAGAATTTCTTATAATCCTGAAGTAGACTCACAAAAAATTTTCAGCTCATGGAATAGTGAAAATTTAAAGAGCTCACTTTTTCCTTTTCTTACCTCTTCATTTTCGCCATCAGCAATCTCCTGGATCATATCAAATGTTTTCCTCACCAACCTCTTTCGCATTATTCTTACCTAAAAGCATTTGGCAGAAAAGATGCTTAGAGAGATTTCCTTTTCAGCATATAATACGACATTATGGCTTTAGAAAAGTAGAAATGCAGAAAGATTCCCACTTACAACTCTACTTTCTTGAAGAATCTCACGTGAAACATTTAGAGGTAAGTCATTCGAATCAACCACACCCTTAACAAAGCTCAGGTATCGAGGAAACTGCAACAAAATATTAAAAAATAAACAAAAAAAAAAGAAGAGTTTGACAATGCTAGAGTTCACATCATTGCATTTCTTACCAGTTCACCGTCAAAATCATCAGAGATAAATACCCTCTTGACGTACAAACGAATGTTCTTCGTCTTGGGATTTACTATGTCCTCATTGTTTAGAGGTGCCATTCCCGGTATATAAAGAACACTTCGGAACTCTACCTCACCCTATTAACAAGCATGTTATTTCTGAGCAATAAATAATTTAGACCGTCAAAATTCACGTGCAATATTATAAAAGAAGAAACCTCTGTTGTAAAATGAGTGTATCCAAGTGGATCCAAGAACTCATTGAACGTCTTCTTGTAGAACTCGTTGTATTCTTCCTTTGTGACCTCCTTTGGATTACGCATCTGCATTGCAATAAGATACAGACTGGATAAATACTTGCTTCAATAACATTATCACATGACCTTAGTAGACTCGGCTCAGCACCGCATAAAAAGAAAGGCAAGATATCAGTAAATTGGATTTTGAGCATTACCCAGATAGGTTTTGTTTCATTTGCCAATTCCCAGTCCCAGTATTTCTCAGTAACAGTTTTTGTCTTCTTCTTCTTTTCATCCTGCCAATCAGCACAGACCAGTTAGGAGAAATATAGAAACGTAACTGATATTCAGTGTCTAAAATAGACTACCTCTGGTTTTTCTTCTTCTCCCTCCTTTGGTGCTTCTTCCTCTTCAACCTATTCGGTAAAGCAGTTTGTTATGAGAGAGCTCCACTTGAAGCACAACACAAGTATATCAACCCCATAAAATATATAACTTCTTATTACAATCCCACCACAATGAAAAAAAGGATGTTCCACAAATTTGCTTTCTTACCTCTATAGTTCTTGACTTTTCTTGCCACGTGTAAATAGGAAACGAAACAAATTGTGAGTAGTTCTTGACCAAATCCTGGATCCTCTTAGGATCCGCAAACTCATACTTATCATCGGGCTGCACAAAGTAGCAATATTTAATGGATAATAAATATATTGTAGAACCACAGAGACGAGAAATAGAGAAAGGACAAAGATTACAGCACGCATACTCTTAAAAATAGTGTGATTTGAGTCCCACGGCGTATCATTTTCTCAGGATCACTTTCTTCTCTGATCACATATGAGCTACTGTCTGCTACTGCTTCCCATACATACTGTCTATCTGATTTTGGACTTTTCGTTGATACCACCACCTGTCCCAGTTGTCTTTTAGATTAATGGTTTATCGGCATAAAAATTTGCAAATTAAATCCCGAGAGAAGCACCAATACCTTTTCCGCAACCAAGAAAGCTGAATAAAATCCAACACCAAATTGACCAATCAAACCATTGTCAGCACCGATATCCTTATTTTCCTGCAGATGTATAACTTTAGTTGCTGATTAAGATGAAACAGCAAAAATCGGATATTTCTCTCAAACAAAAGGAAGAGAACGATTTACCTTGAGGGCCTTTAAAAATTTCGAAGTTCCACTTTGTGCAATAGTCCCAAGGCAATCAACCAGTTCATCTTTTGTCATTCCTATACCAGAATCTCTGCAAATTCAAAGGCCCTTAGAACTTGAAAACTTTTGCGATTTGTGAAGTAACTAAGAAAAGATTTCTTACGTTACAGTAATAGTTCCATTATCAGGATCAGGCTTAATACGTATCTCCAGTTCACCAGCATCGCCAAGGAGAGAAGGATCCGTCACACTCAGAAATCTTAGCTTGTCTAGAGCGTCACTTGCATTACTGAATCAGGAAAAGAACGTATTAATGACTACCAACAATGAAAAAGACAAGACAAACTACTCTTGTAGTAATTCACATTTAACCAGATGCCCGGAAATATCAAATGGATTTTTTTTTTAAAAACTTAATTAGCAAAAAAAACGAAGAGGTCAATTAAATAAAAGGAAACCAAGGAAAAAAATGGCAGATAAATCTCATATACACCTGCGACAAAAATGCCTAATAAACCATCTCGATTAGACATAGTTTCAACAAATTCAACCACCCAGAAAAAGCCGAATTCTAAAAATGTGCTTGTTCGTTATATGCATTGCTACAAAAGAATAACAATAAATCCATCTAGATGATAAATCGGAAAGACTGTTCACTTTTTTTTTTCCAAACACATAGTCTCTACCAAATTAGAACTGAAATGCACAGAGAACATAGATGGATAAGCCGACTTTTCCATCTCATCAAGTAGAGAAAGAAATAAGCTGCATGTAGAACAAAGAGGGAACAGAGGAATGATCGTAATTGACCAACCTTACAAGCTCACGAAGAAAAACTTCCTTGTGGCTGTAGAGACTGTGCACTATCAGATCCAGTAAGCGGCTAACCTGAAGATATCGAAGAAAATCAATACAACAAGTATGCATAGAACAATCTTCATAATTATATCAAGACACTAAAGAAGTTTCAACAGCTCATATGACAAAGAATCATACCGCAGGAAAATAAATGACTTTTTATCTAGGAGTCATTTGAGTCCAAACTCAAAAATAAGAAGAAGAAAAAAGAAGAAGAATAAGAGAGATATAAATTTTAAACCAAAGAACAATACAGAATTGACACCATTACAACATTCAACAAAATCAGAAGAACACAACATCGAATACACAAATTCATAACTGCTACCCTCCCCAGATTGCATTACATAACACAAGGAATACCTATACGCCATATATGTAAGGCATTCACTGAGTAGTAATACAGGCTAACATAATTGAATTGCTTTAGTTAAAACAATAGCAAAATGGAACTAAATGAAAAACACAAGTAAAATTCCGTGAGCGGGAAAAAAGAAAAAGCAAACCTCCGCCTGGTACTCGAACTTTTCGCCAGCGGAGTCCTCGGCGGCGTCCTTCTCCGCGACGGCGGCCTCGCATCGGACGGACCCACCACGGCGCAACCTCTTTCCCGCAGCCTTCCACGTTAGCGCCGCCGCAGCATAGGACCCGGTACTGAATCTGTAACTCAAAGGCTGTGCAAAGAATGAGGGCCTGAGAAAAGAAGCAGTTCTACTCGTACTGCGATTCTTGAGAGCACAAGAAGAAGAAGAAGCAGCGAAATAGGAAACCGAAGAAGCTCCCAAGCTTGTCGCCATTGGCGGAGCCGTGGATTTGAAAGCTCTAGTCAGAATTTCGGAGAGGAAAGAAGCGAGTTTTGCGAGGATGGTGAAGAATGGGGCTGTCCAGAGAGGATAGGGTTTAAAGAGAGAAGAAAAGAGGGTTCTAGAAGCAAGGGGGTTGAGTGAGAGCTAGCTTTGTGAGTCCCTGTTTTTAACCTTAATTTTATTTTTTTTTATTTATGATTATGATTTATATTTAAGTTAAGGTTTATGTAATTTATTTTCTAAAATGCAGTGCATCTTGCCAGGCCACCTTCAATTAGTTGATAAGTTAATTTGTTTATATTATATATATGATTTTTGGTTTTTTGGAAAAATAAGGAGTAAATTTTAAATTACAAGAAGGCGTATTTGGTTTATTACCGTCTAAATTTACATGAAAAAATTGGGTATTTTTTAGTAATCCAGCGTGGTCTAAAACTTTTTGGTAACGTTAAATTCGATTTTGATAATTTTATTATTTAAATTATCAAATACTACGAATATATAGAAAATATTATGTATAAAGAGTAAATTTATGAGTTCAAGTGCGAGTGACGCAGTACCAAATTCCTCTTCTTTAAGAAGTCTATATTTTCGAATCTGATGATGAAAGGGCAGTCATGATAAAAAAAAAAAAAAAAAAAAAGAAGAGTAAATTTGTGAGTTCAATTACTTGAAATGTAAATTAAATTCTAAAATGATCTAAATTTTTATTATGAAAATATTGTAGCCACTAAAAATATTATATTTACATATTTTTTGATAAATCATATTTAACTATTTTAGAGCCACATTTTCTAGTAAAATATCATAGTAACTTAAGCCAATATATGATCAGAACGGAAAAAACATAGAGTTTCTCACGGATTCGAGATTTCTACAAAAACATGTACTTGCTTACATATTCGATCACTATAATCTCAACAAAAAAAAAAGCTGGAGCAATATATATTTCGAGACAACTTAGTTTTTTTATCTATTAAAATTATTTTTTGAAATTGAACTCATATATTTTACTTTCGCAACACGACAAATTGAGGACTTATCTACATTTACAGCCTCTTGTGTCACAAGAGGAACTCCTTTGGCAACGACTCTTCTTATTCGCTCCTACGCGATTGTCGGCGAGAGTTCAATCTATGCGAAAAATAAAACATTGGTGTAATCTTTATTTATTCCTGAATAAAACCAAACTTCATTGCTCCACACAAAGTGTTTCACGTAAGATTTACACGAGCTGAATAAATTTTGGTAGATTTTGTTGGGGCAATGCTTGGGCGCACGAATTTTGTCACGAATTTGTGCACGAAACGCGTAAAAAAACACATTTTCACAAATTTAATCTTCCCTCCAAAACTTTACCGCGAAATTTTAAAAGAGAATGGTAATAGATATATGAAATATTCAAGAGAATGGCTCCAAGGCGTGTTGCAGTGTCACTTTTCTTAAATCTTTATTCACCTTCATCAGATAATGCAATCGGAGTTGATCGACAACCTCTACTATACAATGAAGCCAATTCGGCGCGTTTTACACTTAACGACACCGAATCACTGAATACACTAGTATATGACAAAATTATCTTACTCTAAGAATATCTTCTACAGTATATACTATTAGAAATGATCTTTCTATTATGAAAATATAAGGAAATTGTACTTCGTTGTTGTATGTTTTCATACAAACATTTTTTCTATTATATAAAATATGAAAAGACGCTACCAAACAATTATAACTGTTTAAAATATTTGACAGTTGTACTTCTCGTAACCGCTTGTAGTTATTAAAATTGAAATTTTTATAATAAACTTTTGCTAAAAAAATATATTTTTTTAATCATACTAGTTAATAAATTTTGATAAATTTTGTTGGGGCAATGCTTGGTTGGACGGATTTTGTAACAAATTTGCACGCGGAATGCATGGAAAACACATTTACCGCATTTCACAGGTATAGAAAATGCATTTGCTATGCGTTCCGTCCACAAATGTGTGCTTGACCCAAGCATTTTCCATTATGGTGTTGGTAGAGTAGCATTGTTCTAAAATTTAACCTCTCCTCTGCTGCTTCTTGCGGGAGTACACCATCCCCTTGATCCCATCCGGGTCGGCTGCGAACCCCAGCGGCCGGTAAAAGCCAATGACTTTTGGCTCCGCGTACAGCGCGATGTTGCAGACGCCAGCAGCTCGGAGGTCAGCGACAAGCCTCTCCATGACGGCGCGGCCGAGCCCGAGGCCCTGGAACGAGGGGTCCACCACGACGTCCCACACGACGGCGTTGAACACTCCGTCACCCGCCGCGCGCGCGAACGCTACAGGAGGCCCGCCGGCCCGGCGGTTGTCCGCGAGCCAGATGATGGACTGGGTATGCTCTAGCGCGCGGCGGATGCGCGAGGGTTCGCGGCGCGGGAAGCCGACTCGGGCGAAGACGTCGTTGAGCACGTCGAGGTCGAGGCCTTCGGCGGAGCGGCGGAGAGAGAAGCCGCGTGACTCGAGCTCCGCGTCGGAGAGAGCAAGGGCAGGGATACCGGTTGCACCGTTGTCAGCGAATGAAGCGGCGGCGGAGAAGCGGGTGGAGGTGGTGTGTCTGAGAAGAATCCGGGTTGGGAGCGAGGGTGATCGGAGAAAGCCGTGAGCTTGCATGGTTCGAGAGTCGGGAGGAAGAAGAGGATGAGGATGAGAGGTTTGTGATGCTGGTTTGATTGAGCTTTTTCGCGGCTCTTTATTGTTGGGCTTCATAGTGGGCTGATATGCTCAGCCGAAGGAAAGGGCGGATCAAATGGGCCTGAGCAATATCACCAAAAGGCCTTACCATTATTATGGCGTGTCTTTCTCCATTTCATATTTTGGATTAATAAAAGGGGAAATTATCGATGGACCCCTTGACTTGGTAAAACTAATTTTTTAACCCCTCCAGATTTAGTTTTTAATAACCACTTCCTATTTTTAAGTTTTCTTATTTTTTAACCCTAATAACTAACTTAATTATTTTTCGGACGTAAATGCCCTTTCGATTATTTTTTTCTAATGAGATTTTAATATTTTGAATCTTCTTCTCTAACGTCTTCTTTTCGCCGCGCCGTCTTTCATAGTCATCGTCCGCCGCGCCGTCTTCTACAGCCATCGCCATTGCAAATGTAATTTTTTTTTTTCATATTTTGTTCTTTTTTATTTGTTAGTCATCGTCCGCCGCGCCGTCTTCAATAGTTAACATAATTTTTTTATATTTTTCATATTTGCATCGAAATGGCGGATAGTAGAAACAGAAGCGGGAAGACAATGAGTTGTATCATCGCGTCGGTCATCGAGTTGTATCCCTACAATTAAGCAAAAAAATTAGTAAACGGTTAAGAGTATTAGTGTCATTTTTATATGTAAAAGGGCTAAAAAATAAGTAATTTGAAATTAAGGGATTATTATTAAATATAAAAATCGGAAGGGCTAAAAAATAATTTTTCTAAAAAAGAAGTATTTATTCATAATTTCCCGTTAATAAAATGCGTCTTTATTCATCAAGCAGCCTAAATAAAGAACAGATACATATATTATACATTAGAAGAGAATATATAATATAAATTGGAACATATTTGTCTTAGAACATCAACAGATAATTACGAGTCTAACTTTGAAACTTTGTGTGCGTGTCATATTTTCTTTTCTATACATGGAAGCGAAATCCTATCTGAATGCCCACCTTAACACGAAAAAAAGGGTACTTCACTGTTCCCGAGCCACATTGATATTAATGTATATATATAGATAGATATCAAATTACATTATACCAATTTACTCTGCGTAAGCAAACTTTTGTCTCTCCAACAAATACATAGGTAACATTGTAACAATTGATTACAAAGCGAAATCTATAGATGACTTGCCACAACCAAGATTTTAAGTAAAGAACCAAGCCGATCAACTCTTCTTGGCACGTGCTGATAATACCATGCCAAATGTGCCGGTTTCATTTATTGTTAATTTTTAATTGTAAAAATAGATAATTTAAAAAAAAAATTAATAATGCATATATAATATTTTTTTTCTTATGTGCTGTGCTGGTTCCTAACGTATTATAACTGCCGGATAGAAACACATTGCCAGGCAGAGACAGTACCGACGAGCATGTAAAAAGTATGACCAGAACTAAAGCCAATATAGGATGAACCCAGATTTGTGCAACGCCGTAAGTCGGACCTTAAGATGAGAACTTTGAGATGAGTTTGTCGACATGAAGGATGATATCATCAATGTTTGGCCGAACAGAAGGATTGGGTTGGAGCATCCATACCACGAATTTGTGCAAAGCATCCGGGTAAGGAGGAGTTTCTCCAACTGGCCATTTTATCTGGGCGTTCATTATTGCCAGCTGCAAACTCCCTCCTGATTCACCAAGCGCGTACTCGAAAGGGGAGACGCCGTACCTGCATATTGCAGCAAAACTTACAAGCTACATAATAAATGTAGACAATGCAATACATGATAGAAACTTTTTCTGCTTTTAAAAATAATTTATAAGTTGTGGTAAGTATGTGTCCGTACCTAACGACGTGTTAGAGAGAATGTTCGTAATTTTATTTCTTGACTACCGCCTAACAGACTGTGTCTAGAAACTGTCTAATGAAGTAATTTGGTGTACATTGTATGAGAGGTTTCGCCTCGTTAACTAAAAAAAAAAAACCGTAAAACTATGGAAATTGTTAAATTGGATGTAATACTGTAAAAAATTAGACGTAAGCTGTTGGGGATTAATCTATCCTTTTCCTTTATAAACAGGAACAATCTATTTATAGCGTCCATGGAGCTGGTGGCTAAGACACTTCCACATAAGGAGTACCGCGAAAAAAAATTCCAATAGATTAAAAAGAAATGGGAACGGTGTACTCACCCACCAGTAGTTATTCTATAGTTTTTGGTGCACCTTCTGGGGTACTCTTACGTGTTACATAAATTTGCAATGGCCAAACAGATGCCTTGGAATCTATAAGATCCCAAAAAACAAGAGAGAGAAACAACCTTTAATAACTCGAAACACTGTAATATATGAAGTTCCATGCCTTATTCTCCAAACAAAAAGAAAAAAAGAAAAAGAAATCTAAGTTCCATGTTGCAAAACTAAATCTAAGTTCCTTATTGCAAAACTATTTCCAAGCCACTGCCTACTTCTAAATGACAACTATTACGTAAGAAAACAGAATAAAAACAACTATCTAGAAGTCATTCAGCAGAAATTATCTCATCTACACACGTTTCTTGCACTTAATAGTTGCTTCAAACTTGTTTTAGCGATATGATATAACTTAGCTTTATACTCCAAAAACAAGCACAAAGCGGGCAAGTAATCTTTACTATAAACTATTTAAAAAATTCATTCAGTTGGCATAAGTTGATTATTTTCTGTTACGCAATCGTCATATGCACAATAAATATCTAGATTTACAAGAGGTAAGCATCTAAAGATTTATCAAAGAGAAGATGCATCCTATGTAGACCAACAGTACATAAGTCCGGTTAAGTAGTTAGGTTACAGATACCATAGGACTGTAATTATGAATCTTATAACGAATTCTAAGATTTGATGATTGGGAATTTGGTTAGAAAGTCTAGAAAGATCTACTTAAGGTTTATAGAAGTCCTAGTTTGGTGGGTGTTGTGAAGGCATTGAGCTCTAAATATTGCAGTTGTCAAGGAACAAGGTTTTTCTTTTACTTATATATATATATATATATAGAGAGAGAGAGAGAGAGAGAGAGAGAGAGAGGCTATTCTCAGCTCGACCTGAGAATAGCCTTAGTAAGCTAACATCTCAGTCGTTGATCTCCTTGATCTAACGGCTGAAATTTAATTTTAACACTTAACGGCGTGTATCGTTATTCCGTTAAGTGTGAAATTAAATCTCAGCCGTTAGATCAAGGAGATCAACGGCTGAGATGTTAGCTTACCAAGGCTATTCTCAGGTCGAGCTGAGAATAGCCTCTCTCTCTCTCTCTCTCTCTCTCTCTCTCTCTCTCTCTCTATATATATATATATATATATATATATATATATATATATTATTTTCTTGTTTTGCTCTTAACACTGACACGGTGGTTCCTTCCAATAACATGTAAAGAACAATCAACACGAGTTATCTACTTGTGTAACTAATTCAAGAGTGAAAGGAATCTCACATTATGGCATACAGAGTGCACCCCAAAGACCAAATATCTGTCCTCTCATCAATATCAGCTTGACTTGGACAGTCCCACAATTCAGGAGCTCGAAAAGGTGCTGAGCAATGCTCTGCAGCCCATTCCTGATAAGAAAGCAACTTATGTATTAGTATATACTAAATACTATAGCTTAATGCACGAATACACTTTAGACGGGATTCCCTTTTCGGGCTTGTGGAAGATGAACTGAATTACAATAATCTCAGTTTTAGATATTCTTAGTGCTTGTTAGAAGAAAATAAATACCTCAAAAACGAAGCATGTAATATTGCAAACACATTGTGAACCTATTTTTAAATGTATAAGCAACTTTTTAATGCAGAAAGAAGCATGTCATACGATTTTCTGAAGGTCATTTCCAGAAAAGAATTCAAACTTCACACTAAAAGATGTTGAATGCATCATAAGACAATAAACTATATTGAACGTTACTTATATTGAAAACAAATAAAGAGAATATCATCCATTAAACAAAAGTCTTCAGCGAATAGTGAGAGTGGGACAATTCTAACCAATTCAAAAGCTAATAACACACACGCGAATACCCAAATATCAAGGACTACATAACAAAGGACTATAAAACAAGATTAGCACTGATAGCACATGATTACGAACCTTTTATCATGTCTAACAGATAAACAAAATAATAGGGTTTTATCTCAGAAACAAAAGACCCTTTTTTGAAAGATTTGACTCATGTAATACAACTGAAACCTACCTGCAACTGCAATGCCTCTGAACGAGAACGAATTTGCTTCCTTGCAGGTCGAGCGCTTCCAAAGTCCATCAAAATTGCCAGAGGTGGTTGTTCCTTTCTATGTGTTATCAGCACATTCCCAGGTTTCACATCATTATGAGCATATGGAGGATCAAAACTATGCATGTGCTTAAGCCCTGCACAAAGCTATCAACAGATCTATTATGAAATTTTTGAAAAGCATAGTGTGCAATAAGTATAAATGAAACTGTTTCATTTCTGGAGTGTATCATACATGCCCCATAAAGTTGCTGTTAGTCTGACGTGGCAGAATGTAGTGGATGAGATGTAAACTTAACAAGCTTACCTGATTTACATTGCTGCCCGATAATATTTATACAGCCCAAAGAAAAAAGCAGAGTGCTCAGTCATACATAGTGGATTTGAAGGACTTGAGGAACAAACTGATGTCAAGATTTCTACCACAAGCTAGCAGGTTATGTTTGTTATCCACTGATTTGCTGCAGTATAACATGTATATTGGGCAAGAAAAGTATAGGACATTCAGTAATATATACTGAAATTGAATTACGAGGGAAGAAACTGAGGTCAGGATTTCACAGACTAACTTGCGGCGTACATGAAGTGAAATGTTTATAAACATGAACGAAACCAAAAGAATTTCAATCAACAGCTAAACACCGGAATAATAATCTTCCATAGAGTACAGAGGCACATGAAGAATGACTGTATTGGTTGGCCTAGTGCAAGTTATGACACCCTAGTGCAACCGCAAAGTATCGGAAGCATATATGGCCATATATATCTACCTGTCTGAACAGTTGAAGGACAATGGTCGTGGAAAAGAACTCCTTTTTTGACTGCATAGCTTTAGCAGCATCCAGTAAGGTCCCGTCCAGATGCAAAGGGAATAACAAGTATGCTTCATGATTGCACAGCCCTTCTTGTGTGCCCTGGTGAGTGTCATTTACATACATAAATTAGCTAGGTATTCTCATAGGAAATGGAAGGATGAAACTTCCTATAATACAAATCACGAAGGGAAATAATAGACAAATCATTCAACAAAATAGTTTACTTTTTAAGTAAAAAAGAGTCGACAAGTAATAACTACATGGTCCAAAATAAATGAAATGTGATAAAATCGAATATGTATACCTTGACCGATATGATAGCATGATCGAGAAGGGGTAGCAAATTAGGATGACTAAATAGAGAAGAAACATGGATCTCCTGCCTCACCAACTCCAGCTGCTCCTCACTTTGGATTATAACCTTCTTCATAGCATATATTCCATCATCTGCAATTAAACGTAAGTGAAGTTATACGCGAGGACATCATCAGTAATTTTTTTAACTAAGTAAATCATGAACCACATCAAGCGCCACTACACGCAACATTTGAAATGATCGCTGCTACAAAGCAACCCATAAATCACACCAATGAGGGTGTCTATGATGTGGATGAACGAGATTCAGCTTCCCGGGATGGGTACAAGGAGATAACAGATTGCAGTACCTGATAAATGCGCGGGATCGATGGATTTCTTGCTCGCAAGGCCAGCGGCGGCGGCGGGATCTGCGGTGACTTCCTTAACAAGAAAGACGTAAGCAAAGACACCTTCGCCGAGCTGCCGTAAGATTCTGAACCGGTTCTCGTTGATCCAAACATCACCGCCGGAGCCATTCGCCGTGTTATAGATCGCATTCAACCCCGAAAATGAGCAACCCATCTCTCTCTCTCTCTGATTCAAAATTTCTGAGAATCAGATCGTGAGATCTAATTCTTCAATCTAGTAGAAGAAGAATATGATGCCTCGGATTTGGTGTTACTCCATTGACGGAAAATTGGATCTGGAGAGCGAGAGAAGCAGGTGAAGGAGGTAATACGCGCGCGAGAGATCTGGTTTTGTTTTGCGGGTTTTGATTAATTAATTGTTAATGACTTATGACTCCCCAATTAATTGTCTTAATTAACTGCGCCATAGCAGGCAAAAAGTTTAGTTCGAATGGCCATTTGTCAATAAATAATTAAAATATATTTATCAAGTATTAATTCAAAACTATTAATTTTTTTAAAAAATAGATTATGAAATACTTGTAAACAATTAAAAAAAAACAACCTTGGCTATAATGGTAAAGCAACCCACACACATACACACGGGCGGGTTACACTGGTTCAAAGTTTTTAAAAAATTGGGCGGTAATGGCAGTATAACATAGCCATATAAATAAAAATTTGATATATTATTTGATATTTTTTAAAAAAATTTAAACTATAAAATTTAAAATTATTTTAAAATATGTAACTTTTAATTCAAATTTTTTTATAAACATATTTAAAAATAGATCAATAAATGATTAAAATTTGAATATCCGTACTTTCATGATGGATGTAATCTAGACCGTCTAATTTTCTGATTTTTAATTCTCGCGAATAACTCCGCTCTCTATACACACGTGTGTGTGTGTGTTATAGTATAATCCCTATAATATCCTAAACCATGTATTGTTGGGTTTGAAATCGAATCTTAAGATTGTTCTAAACTTCTAACATGTGATATATATATATATATATATATATATATATTTATTTATTTATTTATTTATTTATTTATTTATCTAGTGTTGGGTAGTGTTCAACTACATGGGCTAGAGGTCAACTTCCTAACTTTGAATTTCTAAGTCTCGATATTTTTTAGTACACAAATGGGAAGAACGTGTTAGGTTTAATAGCATTGCTGAACCTGCACCAGCAAATACTAGGATTGTTGGAATTGAAAAAAAAAAAGATGATTTTTCCTAAAAAGGAAATAGTAGAAATAGTTTCAATAAAAAATTTATGTTAACTCCAAACAAAGCAATATTGAACCAAAGCCCTAAAACCAAGCATTTGTACTTTAAAATATTTTAAAATAGAAAGGATGGACACGTTAAAATTTTATATTGATATATTGTCCAACACCAATACTCAACGGACACATATCGAATACACTACATAAGTGCCGAAAAAAAATCTAGATACGCGAATACGTCAGACATAAATGTTCAACACGCATATCTGTATTTACTTTTTTTTTAAAAAAAAATTCTTTTTTAAAAAAAATATAATATTAGCAGTATATAAAAATAAGTAATATAATATAGTAAGGTACTCAATATTATATTTCTTTTTATTTTTATTAATGTAATTAGACTCTTGTTGTTTAAATTTGTTTCAATAATGTGAAATATTATACTATACATAAATTTTACTATTGGAAATTATATTTTGAGATATTCAATTATTTAATATATTAGTAATTTTTAATCATTTATATGTTTAAATTGTCGTATCGGAATTGTACCCGTGTTCTACTTTTTTGAAATATTATCATATTCGATAATGATGTATGTGTCGTATCCCTGCATTTGTGCCCGTATTTATGCTCTCCAGATTTTAGACTTCTTAAAAAATATTTACATTTTTTTGAAGTATTGAGGTCAAAATACGAAGCTTGTGAGTTTTTAAACCAAGACCACCATGATATAATTATCTCTTTATATGCTATTTTGCTACAAAGGAATTTTCATTACGATCTCATCATCCCTTAAGGGATGAATGAGTGTAATTATGCTACAAGCTAACTATTTACCAGCTACAAGTAAACTAATTTACCAAATACAATTTGTAACTTATATTTAAATTATTTTAAAATATACTATTTTTTTTAGTTAAATAACAAATATGGATAAATTTATATAGCTTACTGATATATCAAATTCGAGTATGAATTTTTCCAGCATCATTACCAGATCCACATCCTAATTCTTATAGATTATGATGCCCACATGCTATACTAAATATTGTGCACTCAAAAGCCAATGCAGAATTGGAATTTTCTTTTTCTATTTTTATTATTTTTAATTTTTAAAATTATGGCCATTAATTAAACTAACGAAATATTATCAATATAACAATGCAGATTTTTGTGCTGCCTTGTTGGTACCGGATCACCATTTGAGCTGACAATCTGATTTTAGTTTATAAAAACTTAAGAATCAATTAAGAATATTATTTTTTAATTAAAACAGTTTTAAAATCTAACATTTTCATTATACAATTATCTACTTTTTTTTTTTTGGTTCTTAAAAATAATGCAGCCACCTCAGATGGCTTCAAAAACAAGGCCCAACAGTCTTCAATAGTTCAAACCGGCTTATGTAGCCGATTTTTACCACACTTTGGGCCCCGTGACACAGCAAAGCCCCCGTACTACATATGATTGCTACGGACCAAATCGCGCCTGATATCGTCCGCGAATTCGACGGTCGTCGACGCATCAAACCACCTCATCATCACCTGCAGCAGCAGCAGCAGCAGCAGCGCCGCCAGATGATCGGAGGCGATCAGCCTCCACCGCCGTATTGGTACCCTCCACCGCCGTCATATGCTTCCATACCGCCGCCGCCACCACAGAGCTACGGCCCACCGCCGCCGTTGCACCACCATCCATCTCCCCCTCCTCCTCCTCCTCCTCCTCAGCACCAGCAGTGGCCCCAGCCGTACAACCACCTCCAGCCGCCGCACGTGCCTTACCACGATCAACCCCCTCCAACGCACGTGCCTTATCCCTCACATGTGCCGCCGGAACCCTATCGATACCCCGCGCCTCCCCTCCCGCCCGCGCCCCGCCGCCGCTGTCGCATCACGTTCAGCAGTCCCACATCTCGCCTTATCCTGCGCCCCCAACCCACCAGGTCTCTCTCTCTCTCTCTCTCTCTCTATTCCAAACTCTCTTATGGTGAGACAATTTGCTGAGGAGTTGTTTCTCCAACTATATGAGATTGCGGAGATTCGTGTACTCCCCAAACATCGTTTAATTGTATAAAGCAAGTTTCAATCTTAGATTACATGTAAATTTCATATTTGATACTTACACACTTTTAAAGCTGCTGCTCAGAGATGTTACATCATATTAGGTTGATGGTTGTTATTAGCAGCTAACATTGATGACAATGCTGGATTAACTATGTAAATTTATGCGGGAATGGTTATCTTGTGCGAGTACAAGTGCGATTCTCATCACAGGAGTTTGCAACGAATATTCGATGAAGAGTATACATTCTTGTTCATGAGATCAAGACTATCCATATTTTCCATATAATGATGTCTCAATCGTCTTGGTGGCTTGTTTTGGTAGCTGGCATTACAAGCTGCCTGTATGGTGGGATTCCAGTCTTTAAGACAACTGCACAGCAACCTTTTCATTGTATATACAACTACTACAGTTAAAATCAAATCACGTAGGTGACTTAGAGGGCATTGTACATGGAATTATATTGTTTCTTGCATGTTCACTTCCTTGTTTGTTGGTAGCTTCTCATTAGCAATGTTGAGGATTACGTGACACGTGCCACTCCGAGCCACTTTTCACATGGGGGCAGTTAACGATATGTTCTCCATTTTCCATACTCTTTTAGTATATGCAACATGTACGCATATGCAAGGTCAACATCTGAAGGACTTAAGCCAATGCCAAATCAACCCTTGCCTGGTCTGTTGTTACCAATAATTTTGGAGTTTTGTCCAAGAAAACTGATGTCAGCATATTCCTGCCAAGGATAATAGTTTTCATATTTGACACATGTTGTCGTAACCAACAAGTGATTCCATTCTGCTCTACTACATTTCTATTCTTTTACTTGGCTGGATGTCTTCTGATATGTGCAAATATCAAACAAAATTTAGAATATTGGGATAGGATATTTCATCCTTTCCGCAAAAAAAGAAGTTTTAAAGGATTTCCAGTAACTTGTGTTGCAATTAAGTAATGATTGTTCTTTAAAAAATTTGCATTGAGCTTTATGACCAAATAAGATTCCTTTTTTTTCCCTTCCAAATCAGGTAAAGCCTGAATGGATGAATAGTGGATTTTTTGTATTGTTATTTCATACCATCATGTTAATACATGATCTAAATCCACCTAAATATATTATTAACATATGAATGCAGTCTTTTTAATTGTTATTTTTGATGGATGGGAATCATCTCCATCAGTTTGGCTTGGCTATTTTTATCTTATCCGGCAATACATGATGGCAGGCATGGGAAAATCCATCTTGGCCTCAACATCAAGGTTGGGAATATGCAGGTCAGTCACTATGCATGCTTGTGTTTTGTAAGCTGTGCTTCAGAAAAGTTGTGACAGCTCTCAGAATTTAGTAGTTTTGCATGTCGGAAAGGTGATATTGTCTTCGTATGAAGCAATCCTCGTGAACAATCATCTGAAATATTTTAATGTCAGTTAATCGCATCGATTAATTGACATTGTCTTGGTATGAACATGTTGGTTAGGATACTAGTTAACAATAGGCCACCTTCGGAATACAATAAACTGAGAGTCTACTCTTTCCAACAGCTTATTTTAGTCTAGAATCTCAATGTGATGGTAAATTTTCTCGTGTTCTCCACTTCTCCGACAATAGAAAACGTACTAATGTCTAAAACCTTAACTAAAATGAGATATCAAGAGAGAATAAAAGGTCTTTGTAAACAGTTTACACATTCAAGATGGTACATATTTCTGGATTTCTCTGAGTTTGTTGTTTTCTGTTAATTGATTTTTTTTTGGTTTCCTTGTCAACTTTTGATGAACTACGTGCATTACTGCTTGATTTTGTTGCGAAAGCAGAAAGAAATATTATGTACAACAATAATGAAGATTGGGCTGCTAAAGCCAGAGAATGGGCAGCTACGAAAGCCTCAACAGATAACCATCACATTCAGCCGCAGTATACGGCAGTTGGGAATGGTCAAATCCAAGCATATAGTGAACATAACCAACAAGGTGACTATAAGGCGGTAATGTTGGTAATTTATGATTCCTAGCAATATGCTCTATCAAGTCTAACCAACGGTTAGTCAGGTGTGGATTCTCAAGGACAAAAAAAAAAATAGTTCAATGGATCCACATTCCTTTACATGTTAGAACATTGCTGGGAATTAAATCTGTGCAACCCTCATCCACTAACTTAGGGGCCAGGGTGCCTACTACTTGAGGTTGGGTCATGTGCTCTAGGTCATGTATGTCTTGTTTACATATGAACGTTTATGTAGGATATTCTGGAGATGCTGTACAAAGAGATGGCTATGTTATTTCCCCTTCTAAAAGAAGTGCTGGTCCAAGTTCATTCGACTATGTGCAGGAGGTACCTTATAGTTATTCTTCCGGTGCAGGTAATGATTTATTTTGCATGTTGGAAGCCGTGTGAACGATTCCTGAAAACTGCTCTCCAGTGGGTTATATGTATTCTTATGTGGTTTTCATATGGCATACCAGAAACAAGACAATTATGGTGAAATGGGCTTACTTGTACTATTTGTTCTACGATATATTTTGTGCCTTCTCTTGCTTACTCACACTGCTACACGTGCCTTTTGCCTGTTTCTAAGTTAGACAAAACCAAGGGGATAATTATTTTCTTAAAACAAAAAGCTGGTTACGTATATCGTTCACTTCTGATTTTGGCGTCCTTACGTTATGGTTAACTTGATTTGCTGTAGAGTCCAGGGAGCTCTGTTACAGTTAAATTTGTTTCCTTTTTCCACCTCTGAATACCTTTTCAACAATTAATCAAATTCTGGCATGAGAGATATGTGCCTCATTGGCATCAGGTGTTTGTCTTTTGGGACTGTCTTAAGCTAGCTCATCATGTTATACACTTATTTCCATAATTGCCCGTCTTTTTTCTTTTTTTTTTTAGTGTTGACAGATTTTAAATACAGATCTTTTCATCAACTCAGAGTCATCCTTGGAGTAAGATAACATGGAAAATATCCTAGAGACTAGTATCCAGGAAATTCTGTAGCAGCCTATCAGTTTTATAATTTTGACATTTTGGAAAAAAGGTCGTTTGTGTATTTTATTCTGTTCAATGACATTGTGTATTTTGTTGAACTATGACATTGCGTACTTTGTTGTGTTCTATAACTTTGTAGTTAAAAGTTTCAAAAAAAATATCTACCGCCGAAATAATACAAAAGAAGCCGAGAATTCCTATGGACCGTTCTCTAGGAATTTTTTTTATTTAATTCATTTTTTTTACGGATATCATGCCGTTTTGCTTTGTCTAACACATTGAGGTTATACAGTGATAAAATCTTCTGGTAACCCTTTAGAATGAGAATCCCCCCCTATCAATATCTTATTCCTTATGAAGTTTTGACTGACAACCCACATGGCACCAGTGCGTGCTAGATCTTATTGAATGCAAATTTAATGTCTCCTTGTAAGCTTAGATAGTTTCCTTATCAACTTCCAATCTCTTTAACGAAAAAATGCGGCAAGGGTATTGACTTACTAATTTGCAACTATTTAGGGTCTTTTGGAAATGCCTTAATGTTGGTGGTGCATGTGCCTTATTTGTGGCTATCAATAATTGCAAGAGGATTGTCCTAAAAGATAATTGGATAGGACATCAGCATCTTTGAAGACTTATGGTGGTAGCTTGTTTCAATATTGTCTATGTTTAAGCAGGTACCAGAGACCCCAATGGGAGTTTTCCAGTTCCTTCTATGCCGTCAACCCAAGGAGGACTTCCAAGGCATCCCTCCTTGCCAAGTATGAGATTATCTAGGGAACCTCCTTACATTGGAAGTGGTGGAGGGCACTCCACTGACAGCATGGACATGCCTTTGGTATTTGAGCCTAGATCAGGTCCTGATCACAATTCATATCAAGCGATCAACTATGGCCAAGCTGAAACTGCAGCTCCTGTGGGTGCTATGAAAACTGATGCAGTTGCAACTTCTAGTAATTTATGGGCTCCACCAGTTGCTCCAGGGTTTGCATTTCCACAAAACGCAGCTCCTGATGTTCAGGTGTCTTTCTGTCTTATATGCTTTTTTAATTGGTTTTCTTTTTCCTGCTAGTTCAGGGACACTAAAGAATTTGTTCTCTTCATGTAGTTTGATGCTTCATTTGTCTCGCAACCTTCTCTTCCCCTGCACTCTGCATCAGGTTTTGGAAGGATCACTGGATCCAGTTTTCCATCTACCGTCACTTCTGTTGGCCAGCCATTTGGCTTGGGGAATGGTTCTCTTCATGCCCCTGCTTTTCCTGGAGACTCAGGTGCAACCCTGAGCATTGCCGAGAGGCCAAAAAAGGTGATTAATGCTCTTAGCTTCGACTTTTTATTTTTATTTTAGAAGTGCGTTCATGTTACTTTCTTGTGTTGCTATTTCAGGTTGCAGTTCCTAATTGGTTGAGAGATGAAATTATAAAACAGAAGACGAGTCTGACAGGAGATGCCGTCCATTTAGATACTGCTCAAAATGTTGACAAGTCCCCTGGAGATCAACCTGACAGCAAAAGCATTGATTCAAGTAGGTCTGCTGAAGATGAGGAAGAAGATGAGGTATGTTTGTATTTATTTTTCCATAAGGATGACGCAAGATAAATGATCAAATAGGATCGTAGACATTTTCATGTTAAGCCACACAATCAACATGAACTAAAAGCACCATTGCATGAGAAGTGGTACTTAATGGCAAAATGAGTTTAGGACAGAAGTACATTCAAGACAAGAGTGTACTTTAGGTAGCACATATTGAGTGTGCATGTGTTTGTCATATATGAGTACATGTTTCTTCACCACTAGATTAGAGTTACGCATGTTCTTTCTTTATTTTCATTTTTATTATTGTCATCGTTACTTCTCACAAGTCTTGGTGACCTTATTTATATGACATAGTGCCACAAGTCTTGGTGACCTTTACTTATATGACATATCTCAGTGCCATTGGACAATTGCACAACTTTTCAGTTCCCTGCTGCTGCACTGCTTGCTAATTTCAGTCTGCTGATTTCGTGGAGCTTACATATTATAGTTTTAAACTAACAATGAAGCTCGAGTATATATGCTCGTCCACCATTTCAAAGAGATATTACTATCTGAGCTCTAGACATTATCTTGCTTTTTAAGAGAGATTACTATCTGAGCTCTAGACATTATCTTGCTTTTTAGTTACTTATTTTTTATTTTTTCTATAGGAAGATGTAGAAGCAGTAAGAGTGGCAGCAATTAATCAGGAAATAAAACGCGTCTTGACTGAAGTTCTATTGAAGGTTTCCAAGTTTCACTCCACATTCTATTTGGACTTTGATGTTTTGTAGTTTAGCTCACTTGGTTAACTTTTGATAGGTGACTGATGAGCTCTTTGATGAAATAGCTAATAAAGTTCTGGATGAGGATGATCCTACTGCTGAAGGTAATTTTATCTTAAGCGACTATCGAAATAAAGTTTGTGATGTGAAATAGATTACTTTTAAACAGAGGCATAATTCATTGCTATTTCTGTTTCAGCTGATGGAAGCATTCTTCCAGAAAACCATACCAATTCTCCTGAACCACTTGTGAATTCAACACCCAAGGCATCTGCCAAGATTCTTCTTCCTGCTAAACCAAAAGCACTTCATAACGAAAGCGATGAAGAGAATTCCAGTTCAGCATCTCCTGGTGGGAATATATTAGGCCTAGCTAGTTATGCATCTGATGATGACGAGGATAAACCAGATGGTTCTAGTTTGCCGGCTTCTAGGACAAAGAATGGTTCCCCTCAGCTGGCTGTCAACAGGGGCGAAGATGTAGTTAGGCAAGTGGAAGACATAAATGAATTAGCCAATAACGAAGAGCCTAGTGAAGATGGTAAGAAGAGCAGAGGTTTTAGGACTTCATCTAGTTCAAAGAGTATTCCTATAACCATTTACATAATTGTTATCTGCTGCTTATTTTCTAGATAAAGTCAAGGAGCGAAAAGGGATTTCAGAAAGTGTAAGTAAAGCTGCTGGTGACAGGGGAGAAAAGGCTTTTGAAAATTCGAACTCTACTCAAGTAAAAGATAATATAGGTAAACAGGAAGGAGCAAGCTTGAATTCAAGAGTGAATGGAAATAATGAAAGAACTTTGGAAACAAGAAGCTCAACAAATACTAGTAAACAGCACAGTGAGAGGATCCATAATGATCAAGCCAAAGAAGTGAAAGCTCCAAGTGACAGCCAAGAAAAACTGGAGCATGATGATCCTGCATGGCATGATACTAGCGGCAAAAAAAAGGAAAAAAAAGAGAGAGAGGAAAAAGTGATAGAGGGAAATCGAGATGTACGTATCAAACATGGAGCAGAAAGAGAGGTATCAGATTACAGAAGCAGCTCTAAGCATGACTTCAAGAACGAGAAGGAAAGTTCAAAAGATATAAAGGAGAAAAGAAAAGAAGATGGTAATCGCAAGCGGGATCGTGTAAAAGATGACAAAGAAGCACAGTTGTCACAAATTAAGGATTCCAAGCATGAGAGGAGAAGATCACCATCTCCTCCTAGCAGTAGAAGTAGGGCTAGCAAGGAAAATTCTGTGGCTGGTCGTGGCAGTGTGTCAAGTGAGGAACCTTCTGAAGCAAAAAAGAGGTTTCCATTTTCCATCTTTTGCAAATTGCATACTCATTAACTATGCACTTCTCTATGTTAACTATTTACTGGTATCTTCCCTGTCTTGACAGGAAACTGCAATCACAAAATAGGAATTCATCACCATCACCTCAAGGGTCTAGGACAAGGTACTTTAGCATTATCTTTGTGATGTTTTTGCTAGCCTTGGTAGTTAACCTCAATTTTATTTGCAATCTTTGACCATAAACCATTGTTATGGACACATTTGGACCATTACTAAACTATTTGCTAGATGTTCGACTCCTGGTTGGACTTGCATATTGCTTGCTCATTTAATCATCTTTTTTTTTTATGTAAAGTCATTTGAGGAGATCATAGAGGCTTATTGAATATTATTACATACAAAGTATATCCAAGAACAATTGGTGGAGATGGACGCGTGCTGCCTTTTCTTGTATTTTGCAGAGAAGGCACAAAGAGATGCCCTTGTTTTCATATCCATATTCTTGATATTTCTGTTAAATGCCCTTAATGGATGTACCTACTACGTAGACAGAAATACTACGCACATCTAATTTTTCTATATATAAACCCATCTTTAAATGGGTTTTGTTGATGGAATGATTTGATAGATGGTGGATTCATAAATGATATGATGAGTTCAGAGATAGATTCGTAGATAAATTTTAAAGATGTACAGCATTGCTACTACCTAGATCGCAGCTATAAGCTTTATGTAGTCAAAACAATTTAGGGTTCAGTATTGAAGTGGAGCATGGCATTGGCAGCTCGCTTCTTCAAACGCACCCCCCCCCCCCCCTTCTCTCTCTCTCTCTCATACTTTGTTGTTCCATATGCCTGCATTTGCTTTTATAATTTTGGTGATATGATGCAGGTATCTTTCATCAGAAACTATGTATTGTATATTATGTAGCTCACCTTTTGGCAATATGTGATGCAATTCCACCTAAGGTTCAAATTGGGAAGTCCTATATCTTTCGCATTTGATATTTGAAAACTCTATACATTCTTTCTTAATCATCTAAATCTTGTAAATGCTACTTCAGTTAACAAATGTGAAGCAGGCTTTTGTAAATTTGTTTCTGCAAGGGTTTGAACAACTGGTACATTTATGTAATGATTATAATCTTAGGAAAATTGCGTTTCAGCCCCCCTAATTTTGGGGTCGCGCGATTCAGCCCCCCGAAACGCCACGTGGCGGCACGCGCGTGCCGCCACGTCGGCAGGGAAACGCGTTTCGGGGGGCTGAAAAGTCAATTTTGGGAAACGGGGGGGCTGAAACGCAATTTTCCCTATAATCTTTATGGTCATGAGCATGACTTGGATTGAGCTAAGGATATGCAGGTTCGGTGTCTTTGCTTTCTAGAGTGGACTGCTCACTTGAATTCATGATATTTTAAACAACTCTGTTTGTCTCTCTTTCAAGAGGTTAAGGAACATAGGAGGTTTACAAGGGGATGATGTGGTGACAAAGAAAGTTAGAGAGAGGATTAAGTTTTGGTGGGGAAGAAAGAGGACAAATCACCTCTAGAAAGTTAAGAGAGAGGATTAAGTTTTGGTGATAGTTTTACCTTTCTGATGAGCTAAGAGATGTAGGCGAGTGCTATTGGTGCTAGGATTGGTACCATAGATCAGAATGACTAGTGCGTGGCGCATTGCTTAGAGTCGCGTCTGCAGAACTTATAACTCCTGAATTATTGTCTTATTTCATCCTTTCATGTATTTAGCCTTTTTTATACATTGGAATCGTCTCTTCCTGCTAAATTGTGGAATAAACACGTCCAAGTACGAGGCATGTGGGACCTTTGCTCTATAGTAATGGATAAAGCTTGTTTAGAAGCAATGTCATTTATCCTTTTATGGTTTTTGAGCTAGATAATATATTTAAAGGTTGTAAAGTATAGTTTAGACGTTGTAAAACGGATTCTTGGTCTAATTAAATGGAATCAATCTTTTTCTTCTTCAAAGTGTTAAGAATGTTTTAAAAGAATTTTAGTTCTGTTCGGAGGTGGGCATTTGCTTTGCAGTTCTATTTCATTGTTATTGGTTTTGTAGATAATAGCTATTTCGTTCTTCACTTAGCTTATCCTTCAATTAGGGCTGAGCATTCGGGTCAACCCGACCCGAACCGAAATTCTTAAGGCCGACCCGAACCGAATACCTTCAGACTCGAACCGACCCGAATTTCTTTTCAACCCGAACCGACTAAAATTCGGGTCAGTTCGGATTGGTTCGGGTTGACCCGAATAACAACACAAATTATTTTTATTCAACACCAATTCGGATTCGGGTCTGTTCGGGTTGGTTCGGATCGACCCGAATAGTTGTAACATGAATATTTTGTTTAAAAGAAAGAATTAGCACATAAAAACCAACGAAAACTAATTAATACATGACTCGTGAGAATAATTCGGGTCCAACCCGAACCGATCCGAAATTTGACCACCGAATCCGAACTGAATTATATAGACCTGAAATATTAAAATGTCGACCCGAACCGAACTGAACCCGAAATTTTGGCTTTGTTCGAGTCGGTTCGGTTCGATTTTTCGGATAGGTTCGGGTAATGCTCAGCCCTACCTTCAATGTTTTAGGCTAGATAATAGCTTCTCCAAAGTTGTACTGAACTAGTTTATATGTTGTAACATGAGATTGTTGATCTAATTATAGATAATCAATCAATTCCTTCGAAGTTCGTTAAGAATGTCCTCGAAATATTTTTGATAAATTTCTGCATGGAGGTGTGAATTCGCTTTTGTAGCAGTATCGAATTGTTATTGTTTATTTAGGTCTACAGCACTTTCTTTTTTTCATTTTTGTTCTGGATAACAGTAGCCTGTGTACTTGTTCCGTATTATTTTTTTCCTGTATTTTCATAGGAGTTAGTAAGTTTGTTTGATCTCCTTGTTTGAACATTGTATTGCTTTTGCAAAACACTGTAACTTTTTACAACTGACCTACGTTTGAGGGTATCTTCCCCTTATTTTATGCCTATTTTTTGTTATAATCGAATTTATTGCAGTATACTTGGTGTTTTAGGAGATTATGCTTGGTGATTGTGATGCAGCCTTTTTCTTGTATGGTAGCTGGGCTTTACAGTCCTCTTGTTTTGCTTTATGTTAATATACATGGTTGCTTTTTGGCTCAGTAAAGGTATAACAGTGATTGCTCTTTTACGTTTTTTTCTCTTTGCCGGTTAATGTAGCATACTTAGTCAAACGCCTATAAATTTTTTTATTATTGCCATCAATTTTAGACATGATATAGATTACATTTCTAGCTGATTTCTGCATTGATTCTCAACTTTTGATGGTTTATTACATTGGATCAACAATGCACCTTCACAAACAGATAGAAACTAGTTTGTCATGAGCAATAAGGTTTGCTCTTGAGTTTAAACACAGGCCAGAACTTTTGTATATTATATGCTCTTTTACTTACCGCACCAGAATCATCTCTGTATTTATAGACGAAATTCGCGGTCTCCAAATAGCAAGCATTCCCATCGCGGGCATACTCACACTTCGGAGAGGAGGTAAGTGAAAAGCATCGACATTATTTAAGATTTAGAGTCCCTGCTCTGTTTTAAGTTTTTAACACTTCAAATCGTAGGACCAAGAAAATGCTAGAAATCAAAATGTTTCCCAAATTTCTTCCAAAACTGCTGTAAGGAATGAATTATTGGAAAATTGCGTATCAGCCTCCTATTTTTGAGGGCTCGCAAATCAGCCCCTGGAAACGCGTTTCCAGGGGCTGATTTGTTACAGTCGAAACTTAGGGGGGCTGATCCGCAAAAACCCCATGAATTATTTTCTCCTCAGTAGTTACTCGTGCGATTTCATTTGATTTTGGGATAAATTTTGGGAGCTCTAGCATTACTGCCACAGAATCTCGGGTGAATTTGAGATGGTTCATCTTCTGTGTTTTTATTCTTTGCTTTTAACACTCTTGATCCTCCATTCCTGCAGGAGGAGGTCAAGGTCCCGTTCACCAATCCCCAGAAGGTCTTCGCATAGATATTAAGATCAGGAAAAGCCGTGGTGTTCACGAATCGACATACTAACTACTAGCAACTCTCAATTCTTCATGCCGGGGGAGACGTGACGTGATGGTTAAAATGGTTAGCCTTTCAATTTTGTGTGCGGCTTCAAAAGTCCTCGGAAACGGGTGCATTAGTTCTGCTTCTATAGTAGTGGTATATAAAGCTAGGCAACTTAGAATGAAATTCCTGTCCCTTCTTCTTTTTGACAGGAAGAGAGATAAACTATGAAGATATCATATGTAATGAAGTATGTTATTGACTGCATAATATAGTTGGTATATTTGTAATATCACCTTCATGTAATTGGTATATTGCTGCTAGTTTCCACTTCCGATCTTTCGTTTTTGAATGTACATGTTTCTTTATTTATACAGCTTTCATTATTATTATTATTTTTTGTATAGTTATTGTGTAAAATTTTTTAATTTATTTTTTGTAATAGTTATTGTGTAAAAATTTTTGATAAATTGGCGGATATATTGGACAAATTTTACAATTTAGACATGTCTGAGGATTCATGGTATAGTATTAAAAAAAACGATAGTATCATGGCAGAGGAACAATTAGTTTGAGTTAGTGCAGACTTTGATTCGCTTTATGTGCTACAGTTGAAACAGTCTTTGTGAATAGAGCACTGCTATTTACTAGTGCTATTAGAAATTATTCAATTTAACACATACTGTGTCGAAATGTATGTATTATATAGTTCAATGCATAGCATATAATTCATTTATCAATTACATTATGTTTTTGTGAGTATGATGAAAATTCAAGAAAAAAATATTCATTCATACCAAAAGACTCAGATCTTATCTCATTTTCAGCAATTTTTATAACCGAGTATAGATATTTTTTAATTATGTTCATATGATTTGTATATTTTGGTATGGGTATTTTCCGGCTCATCCTAAACTCAATAGTTGAGTTCTTATTGTAGAAAAAGACCGGCGCAGAGATTTCAGGAAAGGGGGACTGCTCCTTTTGCTAGATATTTATTTGGATGATGTTGGTATTTTTTTTACGGACAATTGCATTGGAGTCTCTCCATATTATTTCAACATCATTTAAATTATCTCAATTTTTTTTTGTATTTTAGTCATTTGACATCTTTTAATACATTTATAATATTTTTTAATACGTTTTTGACATCTTCGACACACATATGATATCTTATATATTGACACATTTTAGTATATTTTTAACACCTCATATGTTAAAAAATAATAGATTGATGCTTTTTTGGATAACTTTTAATATATTATCGATAATTTTTAACATCCTTTATTAAAGATCTAAGTGTAATTATTTTTACAAGTAGACAGTTGTGCAATGCAAATTTTTACCTTGGACTGCAATACAAAATTTTCCTATTTTTTATGTCAAAAGTTCCTAACTAGCACGAAAAATGTTTTTAAATAAATTTAAGTAGCAAAAATAATAATACGATATGTAGTAATATTCTCACATAAATATTAGACTACTAAATATAAGTAGAGATGATAAGGATAAGTTGATAACCACCGTGAATGCAATCCATTCGAAGTCGGCAGCGAGAGCTACGTAACATCGACAGATTCGCTGAGTCAACTGCTTCCAGATTAACTTTTTTGTTCCTTTCCCCTCATATAGCTTCAGGCTACTCTATTAAATAAAATACAATATTTTTAATTTCAAATCATATTTTCTGTTTTAATAATAGCTTTTACTAATTAGGAATAGCATCTATACTTTTTTTTATTAATAAAATAAAAAAATATAACAGAATTGAGACAGAAATTCTAGATTGCTGCAGGAGATTTCCAACGTGGACTGGGTCTTACACTTGATCTTTTTTTTAAAAAAAAATTATCTAAAAAAATCGCAAAATTTCGTACACGGTCCTCAAACGGGTGGTAAGTCGAAGGCGGTTCGCATATTTTGCTCTATCATCAAATTCAATATCGCATGTCTGTTAAAGACATTCATGGACGATATGAATTGCTTGCAGGGGCGAAAACTTGTGGGAATCCCATCTCAAAAGTTATTGGACAACCGATCAATTCGTAGCTCATGAGGCGTGCCTAAATGATTTTTTAAATTCGCTATATTTAAATTTAAAATATTTTGAATACAAAATTATATACTATATTAAAATTTATTTATCTTTATATTTAAAATATTTTTAAATATATACGATACATGATAAGTGAGGTTAAAGCCACCCAACCGATTGTTTGGATGCTACCGCCAGAATATGAATGGGATTAAGGCCAACTCTGATCGCTCGCATCTAGAAATTACACGTGTGACTACAACAGACCGTGTAATGCTGTACGGGACAAACCAATTATTAGATAGATTTTATATAAATCTAGAAATATGCTCAACGCCTAAAGCAGAATTGGAGGGCTGCTTAATAATACTGAAAAGGACTCGAAATAAAGATTGTCGGAAGGTAATGTTCAAAATTAATTCCACACCGTTAGTGAAGTTTCATAACTATAACAATTTAAGAGAAGCAGAAATCTATTCGAGATTTGCAAAGAATTGATACAACGCGAATAGGAGATTCAAGTTATCCTTGTTTCCGACAAGCTAATTGATCGCGCGTGTCGCGACCGGTTCAAGTTTCGAAGGTAGACGTCGCTCGCAGGAAGACGTAAGCAATCACTCAAAGATGACGGAATTTTTACGTGGAAAAATCCCCAATCTGGTCGGGGGTAGAAAACCACGGGTCGTACGCGACCACCGGAAGAATTTTGTATTATAAGTGGAAGAAGAGGTGTTTTTTTTACAAATTTTCTCACTTTTTCTCCCCTTCTCCACTTTCTCCCGCGGATTCCCCCTCCTTCTCTAAGTTCTGGGCCTTCCTCTATTTATATAGGAAGGGTCGGAGCTCGGACGGTCGAGATTGTCCCCAGGTCGACGGCTCGGATTGCGCCACGTTGGTGCTACTTCTTTCCGCCGTCCGCCGCCCTGCTTCGTGTCCGTCATAAATGCTCGTGTCGGCTATGTGTAGGCATAGGCCGTCACTCTGCAGGTGTCGCGTCTGCAGCCGTCACGTCCGCCGCTGGTTGCATTAATGTCACCTGCTCCCGTCTGCGTCTCTGACACATGCATTGAATGGTCTTTACTGAGGTAGGTGGAGTCGAGGTTGACCTCGGTCGATTGCCGAGCTCGGCCTCGGTTGGCCGAGGTCGGACTTTGACCTCATGAGGGCTCCTCTCCATCTCCTCGTGAAACGTACATAACCGGTGGTGGCCGAGCTTCACTAAGCTTCCTGGGTCTCGGATGACCTCAGGATTGTTTGGAGATCGGCCTCGGATTGGATGACCTTGGGATTGTTTCCTACTTGATCTGTTCAGCTCGGCTTGGATGACCTCGGCCTGGTTAGCTTAGTTCTGGTCTTCTGCTCGCTTGGGTGGCTCTTCGGTGTTTCAGCACCTCGGCCAGCTCCACAGCTCGGTACTTCAGCACCTCGGCGCCTCGGCCATCTTCTCAGCTTGATTCTTCGGCGCCTCAGCACTTTGGCCAGTCTTGACAGCTCTTCACCTCGGCACTCCTGCACCTCGGCCAGCTTTATCAGCTCGGCACCTCGGCGCCTCTGTACCTCGGCCATCTTGTCAGCTTGGCAGCTCGGCACACTTGTACCTCGGCCAGCTCCTCAGCTCAGCACTTCAGCATCTCGGCTAGCTTATCAGCTCAGCTCCTCGGCGCTTCAGTACTTCAGGTCGGCATATCGGAGGTCGGTATACCTCGGAGGTCGGCATATGACGGAGGTCGGCATATGACGGAGGTCGGCATACCTCGGGTCGGTCCGTGCCTCGGGTTGGTCCGACCTCATTGTCGTGGCAGCCTAATTTTACGCAGTATCAGTTGCCCCCCGACGGGTGTGGCGATATAATCGGCGCGCCCGTCGGAGGTTTTATAAACTGCCACGATCCTTTCATCCGATCATACACCTCCGTGGAGTCAAATTCTGGCCTTCAAGCCTTCGGAAGATCGCTTCGGGGCGAATATCCGAGGTCGGCGTCGTATTTTCCCTGAGGTCTACTGACGTCTTCGAGCTTTCAATAGGGTGTCTCGGGGTAAGTATCCTGTGGCCTCGGATCTTCCATGAGGTCTGCCGAGGTCTTCGGTCCCCCACCTTGAGCTCGTCTCTTGTGGGAGGCTAGGCTCATGGTGTTTAGGGACACCACCTAGTGTTGCCTGGTCCGCGTTCCCCCTCACCTCGAGCTCGTCTCTTGTAGGAGGCTAAGCTCGTGGTGTTTAGGAACACTACCTAGGTTTTCCCTTTGTCTTGGACTAGCGGGTCTGCGAAGTTCAAGTTGGCATGGATCTGATGAGCTCAGATATGCTGAGCTGGAGCTCAGCCTCGGATTGGATGAGCTCGCGCTCTGACTTGATGAGTCTGAGCTCTGATTTGAAGAGCTCAGGTTTGTAAATTGGGAGCTCGACCTCAGATTTAATGGGTCTGAGCTCGGATTTGAAGGATCTGAGCTCGGATTTGATGAGCTCAGATTTGAAAATGGGAGCTCGACCTCAGATTTAATGGGTCTGAGCTCGGATTTGATTGATCTGAGCTCGGATTTGATGAGCTCAGATTTAGAAAATGGGAGCTCGACCTCAATTAATGATCTGAGCTCGGATTTAATGGATCTGAGCTCGGATTTGATGAGCTCAGATTTAGAAAATGGGAGCTCGACCTCAGATTTAATGGGTCTGAGCTCGGATTTGATGGATCTGAGCTCGGATTTGATGGATCTGAGCTCGGATTTGATGAGCTCAAATTTGGAAAATGGGAGCTCGTCCTCAGATTTAATGGGTCTGAGCTCGGATTTGAAGGATCTGAGCTCGGATTTGATGAGCTCAGATTTGGAAAATGGGAGCTCGACCTCAGATTTAATGGGTCTGAGCTCGGATTTGATGGATCTGAGCTCGGATTTGATGAGCTCACATTTGGAAAATGGGAGCTCGTCCTCAGATTTAATGGGTCTGAGCTCGGATTTGATGGATCTGAGCTCGGATTTGATGAGCTCAGATTTGGAAAATGGGAGCTCGACCTCAGATTTAATGGGTCTGAGCTCGGATTTGATGGATCTGAGCTCGGATTTGATGAGCTCAGATTTGGAAATTGAGCATAACCTCGGTCCGTACTCTTCACTCTAGAGTGGTCTCTTAGTGTTCAGTTGAATATTTGGCGGCTTGCTGATTACCACGCTTTCACTCTCCTTTCCAGGGTGATCCCCGAAATTCGGAGAATGTTCGGCTGGTGTTTAGCGTACCTTGCTCTCACTCTCTGCCCCCAGGGTGGTCCCTAGAGTTTGGAGAGTGTTTGGCTGGTATGCATTGGTGATTTACCTTGCTCTCACTCTCTGCCCCAGGGTGGTCCCTAGAGTTCGGAGAGTGTTCAGCTGGTATTCATTGGTGTCTCCCGATGGCTCAGGTCTCACCAGATTTCTGGCCCACATCCCCAACTCGGAAGCGTCCGTGTTTTAAGGATGTCTCCCAGGTTCTTCTCTTGCTTTTGCCAAAGTCTCTTTGTCTTGGACTAGGGGTCCGCAAGGTTCACTTTGGCTTGAATCTGATGAGCTCAGATCTGATGGAACGGAGCTCGGGCTCGATGAGCTCAGATATTTTGGAATGGAGCTCGGGCTCGGCTTGGTGAGTCTGGGCTCGGATTTGATGAGCTCAGAACTTCTGGAATGGAGCTCGAGCTCGGTTTTGATGAGTCTAGGCTCGGATTTAATGAGTTCAGATCTTCTGGGGATGGAGCTTGAACTCGGTTTGGTGAGTCTGGCTCGGATTTGGTGAGCTCAGATTTTCTGGGATGGAGCTCGAGCTCGATTTTGTGAGTCTGGGCTCGGATTTGGTGAGCTCAGATTTTTGGAACAGAGCTCGGGCTCGGTTTTGATGAGTCTGGGCTCGGATTTAATGAGCTCAGATCTTTTGGAATAGAGCTCGGGCTCGGTTTTGATGGATCTGAGCTCGGATTTGATGAGCTCAGATTTAGAAAATGGGAGCTCGACCTCAGGTTTAATGGGTATGAGCTCGGATTTGATGGATCTGAGCTCGATTTGATGAGCTCAGAGCTCAGGTTTGATGTGCTCAAAACTTTTGAAATGGAGCTCGGGCTCGGTTTGGTGAGTCTGAGCTCGGATTTGATGAGCTCAGATATTCTGAAATGGAGCTCGAGCTCAGTTTGGTGGTGATGTCGGCGACGAAGCGGTGTTGGAGTCATAGTGAAAGTGAATCATCTCCGTCTAATCTGAAATGAACGGCTGTGATTTCGCCTTGCCCCCAATTCTTGTTGGGACACGAGTAGCGGCTTCATCTTGGTGGAGCGGATCTCTCTTAGCTCGACCTCAGATTTAATGGGTCTGAGCTCGGATTTGATTTGATGAGCTCGGGCTCGGATTGGATGAGCTCAGATCCACTGGGTGTGAGCTCGGACTTGGATTTGACGAGTCTTGGCTCGAAATTGATTAGCTCAGATCCGATGGGTGTGAGCTCACGCTTGGATTTGCCCCCATTTCTAGTTGAACCTCGAGTAGTGGCCTCATCTTGATGGAGTGGAGCTCAGTTTAACTGCTTCAGCAGGATGTTGATGAGGTGGAACTCTCTTCACTGCTTCGTCTTCCTGTAAGCTTGACCTTCACGTTGATCGAGTTTTCCCACGGACGGCGCCATTTGATCGCGCGTGTCGCGACCGGTTCAAGTTTCGAAGGTAGACGTCGCTCGCAGGAAGACGTAAGCAATCACTCAAAGATGACGGAATTTTTACGTGGAAAAATCCCCAATCTGGTCGGGGGTAGAAAACCACGGGTCGTACGCGACCACCGGAAGAATTTTGTATTATAAGTGGAAGAAGAGGTGTTTTTTACAAATTTTCTCACTTTTTCTCCCCTCTCTACTTCTCCCGCGGATCCCCCATCCTTTCTAAGTTCTGGGCCTTCCTCTATTTATATAGGAAGGGTCGGAGCTCGGACGGTCGAGATTGTCCCCAGGTCGACGGCTCGGATTGCGCCACGTTGGTGCTACCTTCTGTCGCTTTCCGCCGCCCTGCTTCGTGTCCGTCATAAATGCTCGTGTCGGCTATGTGTAGGCATAGGCCGTCACTCTGCAGGTGTCGCGTCTGCAGCCGTCACGTCCGCCGCTGGTTGCATTAATGTCACCTGCTCCCGTCTGCGTCTCTGACACATGCATTGAATGGTCTTTACTGAGGTAGGTGGAGTCGAGGTTGACCTCGGTCGATTGCCGAGCTCGGCTCGGTTGCCGAGGTCGGTCTTTGACCTCATGAAGGGCTCCCTCCATCTCCTCGTGAAACGTACATAACCGGTGGTGGCCGAGCTTCACTAAGCTTCCTGGGTCTCGGATGACCTCAGGATTGTTTGGAGATCGGCCTCGGATTGGATGACCTTGGGATTGTTTCCTGCTTGATCTGTTCAGCTCGGCTTGGATGACCTCGGCCTGGTTAGCTTAGTTCTGGTCTTCTGCTCGCTTGGGTGGCTCTTCGGTGTTTCAGCACCTCGGCCAGCTCCACAGCTCGGTACTTCAGCACCTCGGCGCCTCGGCCATCTTCTCAGCTTGATTCTTCGGCGCCTCAGCACTTTGGCCAGTCTTGACAGCTCTTCACCTCGGCACTCCTGCACCTCGACCAGCTTTATCAGCTCGGCACCTTGGCGCCTCTGTACCTCGGCCATCTTGTCAGCTTGGCAGCTCGGCACACTTGTACCTCGGCCAGCTCCTCAGCTCAGCACTTCAGCATCTCGGCTAGCTTATCAGCTCAGCTCCTCGGCGCTTCAGTACTTCAGGTCGGCATATCTCGGAGGTCGGTATACCTCGGAGGTCGGCATATGACGGAGGTCGGCATATGACGGAGGTCGGCATACCTCGGTCGGTCCGTGCCTCGGGTTGGTCCGACCTCATTGTCGTGGCAGCCTAATTTTACGCAGTATCACTAATAAACTTGCGGACAAGGGCGGATTCAAAGCATTGTAAGTGGGGTTTGATTCTATGTATATATATATATATATATGTGTGTGTGTGTGTGTGTGTGTGTGTGTGTGTGTTATAATTTTTTTATTGTTCAAAAATTAAAAATGTTAAAAAATTTTAGAATTTGTATACGAAATTATATAGAACATCATAAATACTTACGAATATTTCAAAACACTCACGAACATTTCAGAATATTCCCAAATTACCTAGAACACTCACGAGTACCTCAGAATACTCAAAAAATACTTACAAACACCTCAGAACATTTAGAACACTCCAGAATAATCCGTAACACATACAAATACTTACGAACACCCCAAAAATACCTACAAATATCATAAAGTTTGATTTTGCTGTTGAATGAAATTTAATTTTTTTTTTCATAATTTTTTACTCCTTTTTTTTGTATTTATTACGATTAAATGTAGAGTTTAAATTTATGTTTTGGGGTGCTCTTAGGCGTTCGTAAATATTTTAAACTTTTTTATATTGTAGTTCAGAATTAAAATACTTACGAATTTTCTGAAATTGATATGATATTCAAATAGTTAGCATTCTTATTATTGTATTATTATAAAATATTATTTATTTTTTTTGACCTCACTTAACATAATTTCTGGATCCGCCACTGCTTGCGGATGTATTAACCGGCTAGCCTTTTTCTCATCCTTTAAGCATACACTATTTTGTTTAACCTCTCCAGGAGGTCATTTGTGTGCTCCAATCTACATAATGTGACCACATATATAGTGTATCATTGGCTGATTATTCCTCCAGAAATTAATTAATAATTTAATAATATATTAAGAACGTGGACGCGGCTAAACAAAGGCTGCTCCTCAATCGTCGCCGATCGCTCCGCCTCTGTCGCGTTGTTGTTTGTATATATATATATATATATATATATATATATATATATAGCTTCTCCTAATTTGTTTATCTTGAGTTACAGGCCCGTCGCTGTCTCCACCGAGCGCGGGCCAGAATCAAACTTCTCTGAGTTTCAATTTCAGAAGAAGTTGGCAAGGAAACAGTAAAAATCAAGTCACCATGGATCTTCGCCATCTCCTTCTCGCCATCGTCGTCGTCGTCGGAGTTTTTGTGACTACGGCGGTGGCGGAGGAGGCGGATGGCGCCGGAATTTTTAGGGTTAGGAGTCGGTTTGGCGGTGAACGGGGGCGGAGGAAGTTGGAGGATCTCCGAGAACATGATGCTCGCCGCCATGGACGGATCCTCGCCGCAGCTCCTGCTGAGCTTCCTCTCGGAGGCTCCGCCTTACCCACTGAAACTGGGTAGCATGAATCTTCATTCTCTCTCCTCCATAAACTCATGTTCCAATCTTCTGTGAGATGACATTGTTGTTGATTGTCGAATGATGTTGTGCATGGTTGCGATTCGTTTATAAAATAAAATGCTAGATCTATTTTGTCCCAATATAATAAAAAATCATGAAGGATTAAACTACGTCCTTCTCGGAAGTGAAATATAGGATTTAGACTCTGATTTTGCTTCGTCTCACAAATTTTTTATGTGATCATTCTCATATCATAAGTATGTCCATTGTCTGTTGTTTTGGTAGTTTGATTTGGCTATTTCTAGATTTGCTTTCATTTTAATGGTCGTTCTCGTGCCATGAATCTGTATTATTTTTTGGCATTATCTCTCTTGTGCCACCGTTGCTATAATTTCTCTACTTTTGGTGGTTATGTTATCCTCTCGATGTCAACTTGCTGATTTTGTGTTTTTATTGAGAACATTGTAAGACTGTGTTTTTTTTTTTTTTTGGGAAGAGCTATGTGATGTATGTTCTATTAGTACAAAACTAGAAATATTACCAAATACTATCTTTGGTTTTTTATTTATTTCAGTTAGTAAATATTTCAGAGCTAATCATTTCACAGCATTGTCATTGTGTTAAGCATTATGTTTCTCAAAATATGTTAGCTTATGTGATAATGTGCTGATTGCAGGCTGTACTATACTAAGATTTCTCTTGGGACACCTCCCAAGGACTTCTATGTGCAGGTTGATACAGGAAGTGACATTCTGTGGGTTAACTGCATTAACTGCAAGCACTGCCCCAAAAAGAGCAGTTTCGGGGTATCAAAATTCTTAACTTTGTTCATTAAAAGAGAGAAATATAGAAGAAAAATGGATACTCAAGATTTAAAACAGAATGACACTGACAAGAAAGAATTTGAGTTTGTAGTTTCACAATTTATTGACACCTCATAGTATACGCAAATACAAAATTAGAGCTTGTTTTCTGTCATTTAATCAGAGAGAAATTCATTCTGTTATTAGTATGCTTGGATCGTCTGGTCAAGCCTTTTATTTGTTAATTTGTTTTCGGTGGTTACAGATTTCAATGACGTTATATGATCCAAAGGGCTCAGGCAGTGGGCACCTAGTGACATGCGAACAGAGCTTCTGCGCTGCAACTTATGGAGGGGAATTCCCTGGTTGCAACCCGAGTATGCTCTGCCAGTATAGTGTGTTGTACGGTGATGGAAGCTCCACAGCAGGATTCTTTGTATCAGATGTTCTTCAGTATCAACAAGTTGCCTTTAATAACCAGACTAAGGCAGTGAATGCAACCATTACATTTGGGTGAGTTTTGGTATTAATGTGATGTCATCCACTCGGAGATAAGGGGAAAAGAAGTTCAAAGCATATTGCTATCTGAAGATTCTAAACTTGAGGTTTTCATAAAGACAAGTTTTCTTTGTTTCACAACCGCTGAAAGTTGTGTCCTTTTGATATGTCTTATCAGTTTGTATAAATTGTTCCTTATGGTTTTGATGTGGTTTTTGCTGCTTCAGTCTTAGATAAAGATCTGCCACTCGTTTATGTAATCTGAAATTTTTGGTACAGGTGTGGCGCACAACAGTCGGGAGATTTAGGTTCTTCAGGTGAAGCTGTTGATGGAATTCTTGGTTTCGGGCAATCAAATTCGTCCATGATTTCACAGCTAGCTTCTAGTGGTAAAGTGAGAAAGATATTCTCTCATTGCTTAGATACAGCGAATGGAGGTGGAATCTTTGCAATTGGAGATGTAGTGCAGCCAAAATTGAAAACCACGCCATTAGTACCAAATCAGTATGTCATGCCTTACTAACAAAAACTCCTTAAAGCATGCTATCTTTTTGTTTTTCTTTAAATATAACTATCTTTTTGCATAGTCTCATTGATATATCACTCATGAAACTGATTAGCTTTGCCAAGTACCTTATAGGGCGTGTTTGGAGTGGGGGTAGAGGGCCGGTAACCGTTACCAGGGTAACGCTTACCGGCCTTCTACCCCCGTTTGGATTGGGGGTAATGTGTTACCGGGGGTAACACATTACCCCCAAAAGATGGTAACGTGAGAGGTGGGTAGCACGTTACCCACCTCTCTCGCCTCTCCATCTCTCTCTCTCTCTCACTCCAGCTCTCTCTCCTCTCCATCTCTCTCTCTCTCACTCCAGCTCTCTCGCTCCCGCCGCCGGCCAGCGCTCCCCCGCCGCTCTCTCTCTCGCCTCTCCATCTCTCTCTCTCTCACTCCAGCTCCCTCGTCACCTGTTCCCTCTCTCTATCTCGGTTCCCTCTCTCTCTCTCACTCCAGCTCCCTCGTCACCGTTGCCGAGCTCTTCTCCCTCGCTCGCGCCGATCTCGCCGCCCTCCACCAGATCTCAGCGCGACAGCCCTGGTCTAGTCGCGGCAGCCCCAATCTCGTCGATTTCGTCCAACATCTCGTCCGCGCTCAGCCCCGGTCTCCACCAGATCTCGTCCGCGCTCAGCTCGATCTAACCGGCGGCGGAGCTCAATTTCTGGTGACTTCGGCGGCGGCGGCGGACACCGATTTGGTTTTTTTTTTCTTAATTTTGTGTATGTATGTGTGGGGGGATTATTACTTACTCACTATCCAAACAAGGGTATCCTTTACCCTGGGAAATTTTTTTGTTACCCAGGTAAGGGTATTACCCGGGTATATGGTACCCTTACCGGGGTACCAAACATGGCCATAATGTTTTATGCTTATGTATCTTGAAAATTCCCGTCGTTTCTTCAATATATAGTCAAACTACTGGCTTGATGTTCAAAATCTTCATTTGGTAAAGTATGGCTGTGTACATCTTACCTTTCCCAAACCCTGCTCAGGCGGGATTATCACTAGGTTTAGTTGTTGTTGTTGTTTTTTATACGTGAATATTATAAGTGTTCAGAGGTACACAAACAGATATGGTTTCTTATATAAGACGTTAATGGATTTAGACAAATATTATGCAGTTGGACAGTACAAGAGAATATAAAATATCTTCAAAGTTAGATTTAGTTTTAACCTTTTCTTTTCAAATAACGACGCTACTGGATTTCATCTGTTCTGCAGACCACATTATAATGTCGAGTTGAAGGGAATAGATGTTGATGGGGATTTTTTAAAGCTTCCAACTGACATATTTGATTCTTCAGAGGAAGGAACAATAATAGATAGTGGTACAACCTTGGCTTATCTTCCAGAACAAGCTTATAGGCGACTAATGAATGCGGTATGATGATTTTCCTGTTTCTTTCTTAAAAGTCATGTAAAGGTTTTCTTTTCTCTGTGCATCTGTGTTCTCATGCATGCTATGTTTTTGTTCTTTCCTTTTTCTTTCAGATCTTTTCACATGTTTCTGATGTCAACTTCCATCACGTGCAAAATTACTTATGCTTCCATTATACTCAAAGGTGTGTGTATGCAACAAATCACCATTTAGTCATAATTCGTCCACTTCTATTATGTGTTGATTCAGTAATTCCTCATGTTTTCCAAGTCAGAAGTGTTAGCAGCTAATCTTAGCTTGTCTATATTGCGGTTATACCCTAGAACTACTTCTCTCTAATTTTTAGTTGCTATTGATCCGTAATGTTGCAGTGTTGATGATGGATTTCCCAAAGTCACTTTCCATTTTGCAGATTCACTTTCGCTTACTGTCCATCCCCATGACTATCTCTTTGAGAATCAGGTACTAAAGTTCTAGCAATTTATGCGTCTATTCGCTTTATCGTTTGGACAATTCAATTGTTTTTGTAGACTTTAAGGTTTTAACTATCTGAGTTCTGCAATCTGGGGAAATTTATGGTACAATATATTGCCCAGCACACATGGTAATATGCATGCGGATGTAGTTCGGTCTTGGAACAACCCACCAAACTTTCTAGCAAATACATTTCAAACATGGTTGCACCTGTAGATTTTTATCTTTTATTTTTATGTTTAATTCTTAATTTTTTTTTTCCTTCGTTGTCTTAGAAATTCATAAGCTATATTGATGTTTATCCAGGATAATGAATATTGTGTTGGTTGGCAAAGTGGTGGAGTGCAAACTCGAGATGGAAAAGATATTTTTCTTTTAGGAGGTAAATGAAAGATATGCTGATTTGAGCAATTCATCTTATAGTACACTTATAGCTCTTACGTTAACCTTGAGAATATGTGCACTCATTTTCTTTAAGCATTCACTTCAGTTTTAGCAATATAGTATCATTAGTGCATAAACAGGATAACTAGTCTATTAGTATGGGAACATGTGTTGTGCAAATCCTATTCGGGTACATGTTGACATTTTTCAAGATGTATATTGGCAAAAGAAGGTATCTAGTGGATAGGAGCATTCATATATTGGGACGGACAGAAATACCGGACCAGACCTGTCGGTGCAGTTCGGGCTGGTATCAAATTGGGCAGGTATCAAGTCCGATTTCAAATCTGTAACCGGATTCTAATCTGGTCCAAAATTGAAAAAAAAAAAAAAAAAAAAACCGACAGTTAGTCCGGTATGAAATTGGGGCAGTCTACAGTCTAGATTTCAACTCAACTAGGTTCTGATTTGGTTCAAAACTGGAAAAACCAGTGGACCGGACCAGGACTGATTAAAAAGGCCCAGATTAATGAGTGCGCGTAAAAGACCTAGCCCAAAAAATGATACCCTAGAATTCTTGGTTGCACAGTGCTGCTGTCGTCATCGTTGTTGCCGCGAGGAGAGGAAGTGTCTTCGTGAAGGAATCAGGAGGCGTCGTTGATTTTCGAGCATTGCATTGTCGATTTCAAATCTTACAACAGGACCACAGTGTTGATCGATTTTGAATGATGACGACAAGAGTCTTGATCGATTTCGAATGATGATGACGACAGTCTTGATTGATTTTGAGCGATGACGATGAAATCAAGGCCGTCGTCGTCGTGACAAATTGGCATCATCGCGGGCCCAAATCGGCGCAGAGCAGTCAACAGCGAGAAGATCAGGAGAGGAAATCTGTCCACAACAGCAATGAGCCCAAACTGGTCCGGTCTGGTCAGGGCCGGTTATATATCAGTCCGGTTCGTGGTCAAGCGGTGGTTTCTTATTCAGTCATCGGACCGGTCGGGTTCGGTCTGGTTTGGAGCAGTTGAACACCCTACTTGTGGATGTGCAAATACCCAATAAGCTGTTACAATACAATAACTTGAATTATGGTCAATAAGAAACAACTTTTACGGCATACAAAAATATGATTGGCAGTCGATGAATGACATTATATTATATGATCTTCTCTAACCGGTCTCTAAACATCTTCTCCAAGAAACAAAGAACTCACATAACTCATATAACTTGTAGGGTTAAGTATCTGGAACGATTTCTGCTGATCGGGTTTTTGTTACTCCTTTCCAATAACTTCAGGCTATGCTTTGCTTAGATCAGAGATGAGTGTTATAAAATTGTTCTTAGAGCAATCCATGTACAGATATGAATAATTGTGTTTTATTTGACACGCAGGATCGAATCGGGTTGTTTTTAAGAAGAATCAATGGTGACATCGCCCATGCATGAGCTGAATACATGTCAACATCTTACATATGGATATTTAGTTATATATGCATCAACAAAGTACATGAAGTTATATGCAATTGGGCACAAAGTTGATTGTCCAAATGGATATGACATGGATATTTGTTTTCTAATTAGCTTTGACTAAAACAACCATTTTAATTTGAATGGATTCTATATCAATCAACTATAAAGATTGATCATGGGTTTTAGCTTTTAGATCACTATGATCCTTCTCAAAAGCAATTTGGAATGTGATTCAGATCTTAAGTTATTTATTTCTTGATTTTACAGTTTTTTGTTAGTCTAGGAACATAGCATCTTCCAAAGTTTGAAGATTTGGTTTGTGCTCACTCCTTTAGTGGTGGTGGTTTTGCAGATATGGCTTTGTCAAACAAATTGGTTGTATATGACCTCGAGAATCAGGTTATTGGTTGGACAGATTACAACTGTGAGTATCATGGAACTCTTTCCTTTATTTTTTTTTAAAGCTTATGGGAAGTAATGCTATGACCTATGAATTGGTTGAGGAACATGAACACCAAACTTGAGCACATTTAGGAAGTTAAGAATAGTTAAAAATGCAGCGACCAAGACCTTAGTCTGTGAACTAGTTGGTCAATCGGCACTTTTGAAGAATACGATGCCCCATAACAAATTTACAATAGCATAAGGAAGAATATCCACATACAAAGCCATTGTCCATGGGAAGATTAGAATATAGAAGACAACGATGTGGTAGGTTTTTTTTTTTTTTTTTTTTTGTAAAACGATGTGGTAGTTAACATCAGAAAAGATGCCGCATTATAAATCATTTATGCTATCAATTAGTTAATCTGTAAGTATTTCTTGCATATCTAGCAAATAGTTCAAATCCTTTTCCATTATTCTATGCTTATATCATTAGGATGAACAGTCGACGCTCAGGATCTGTTTTCATATCATTGGGTCCAGTTATAAGATTACATTTCACTTTGGTCCTTACGAGACATTCTTCTAAATCTGTGACACCCTATTTTGAATCATAACACCTTGGTAGCAATCTGCGACGCTTTTGAGTTTTGGTACGCTGAACACTCAAACTAGGATGTTGTGACACCTTTTCTTTCCAACCCTAGAGTATCCTGAGTTGAATATAGGATGTTGTGACATCTCTTTACCCAATCCTGGAGTATTCTGAGTTCAATAACTAACACCTCAAGGCTCTGATATTCACCCTCGACATCTTGATTTCAACTTGAAACACCTTTTATTTTATCCCGCGACACAATGATTGATATGGACCTTAAATTAACGGCATGGTCCTTAGTCAAATATATTCTAATAAATAGATCTAAGTGATATAACTTTTCAAAAAAGGGGCTCCTGATGAAATTCACCCTTAATTACGACCTTATGTTTGTTTTCAGGTTCCTCGAGCATAAAAGTTGCGGGCGATAAGACTGGGTCGATGTATACTGTCAACGCTCAGGATCTTTCTTATGCATGCCGATTGAAGATGGCAAGGTCTGCATTGTTGTTGCTGTTGACAGCCATTTCATATTTTCTAACTTATTAATTCGTCACAGATAGTCGTGCATAATGTATTTTTTCTAGTTCGATTATATTATTTCGACTAGGATTTGCGACATATACAAAGACCCAAAAAAGTGTTATCTGCCAAAGTCGGAATGGACAAAATGGACAAAGAGCGTTGTGGATGTTGTATAGTTCGGGCGTGCTGGTTATCTTGTAACACGCTAATCAGTCTTCTTACAGATACCCTGTGTTCATGTTCTTTTGTAACTTTGTACTATTGAAATTATAATTATTTTTAAACTTTGTTGAAGACATTAACATGAATAATTTTACGGTGGTAAGGCATTTATTGTTAAGGCTATAAAAGTATCAAGAAATGTCCTACTAATAAGTATTTGTAAAGGAAAAATGTTAGATGTTCACTTCCTAGTGCAGGTGAAACCAGTGAAGCTGATAACTTACCTTGATTCGGGATATGATCTATCTCCTTCGTGCCATCTTTGTCCTCTTTGTAGTTCCTCAAACACAAGCAGATGCAATAACTTTCCAGTTAAGTCCCATCCCAACGAGTCTGGGAAGGATATGCATAAGCAGTTATATCCAGAAAGAGATTGTCTTTATAGGACCCTTGGCCTGAGAAGATTCAAAACACACAGTAAGCAAGCACACAGTCATACAAGGCAAGAAATTATACCGTTCATACGCAATGTAAGTACACGGATCACTCACAAGTAATGGATTAAGATTAGTAAGAATAAAATAAAACAATATAGAGGTAAAACTAAAAGTATACAAAATCAAATCCAATAAATTAAAATAGGAATAATAACAACGAGCTAGATCCTAGATGGTTTATAACGGTCCCTTTTCGCTCTTTATAATTGCTCTAGTTGTTGCAGAATCTCTCCATTCTATTTCATTGAGTGAATGAATACTCGGAGTAGCACATAATCTACATCGTCTATTTGGAAAGTCCAGCTGCAGCTGCTGATGCTCTGGGATCTTTGCATAATTTTAAGTTCTGCCACGAAGCCCCAGTACTGTCATCATCAATTCGCAATCAAGAGTGAAGATGTATGTGGGTGTCTGTGGTTGGCGTGATGGTTGCCGATTGTCGTAAATATATTGTAATCTCCGTTATTGAGGAAAATTTGATTCCGTATACTCCCATGGAAGTTGAACATTAGATTTCCACCCGCCATCTCCAGTGGCACCAGCGTTTTGAGTTTTTGAATCCTTCAATTAAATCGACAGAAGTGGTACCTTTTTTTTATTTTTTTTTTACATATTTCCCCATTATTGAGGAGGATGGCAATACCTTAGATTTTCTTATAAAAACATGGACCGAGGCACTGTAACCACTGCACATATACACTCACTTAAAAAAATTTTTTGATCATTATAATTGTTTTTGACATCGAAGTCACTCCCATAGAATGTTGGGTGAGTGCTACCATTTAACCAACTGTTACTTGCCACGTCAGCCATAAATTGGATCAAAGACCTATCGATCTTGATGCATAGTATTACTATCAACCAAAAAAAAAAGCATGCCTTCCTGTTCATGATCTCAGGTTATGAACAGAAAAAATAGGACAACCTTACTGGTGGCCAGGAACAAAGAAGAGAAGAAAAAGGAGTTAAAGATTAGTTATGACCATGTATATATAAATATAGTACTGTTCCGGTACTTATAGACACCAATGAGATAGATCCCACTAAATTTCAACAGAAAAACAATTTACACAAAAATCAAATTATTGGTAACAAACGTAAACAGAAAAAACCATATGAAAGACGGGATACTCGTGGAAACACTTTTAAGGCTTAAGCAACGCTAAATCACCAGAACATGTGACCCCAGAAAACCAGTAACAAGGAAGGTCTCTCTCTCTCTCTCTCTCTCTCTCTAAGTACTTCGTCCGAAAATTCAGGAAAAATATGCTGAAATACGAGACAAAATAAGCTGATTGAGCAAATTGAATAGCTTTGTAAGTTACAATTACACCGATTTCTGCATAACCAAATCTACATATATTTAGCATACCTCCAAAAAAAGGGCTTTGCTATGCACCCCCAAGAAACCACACATACTGATGTGGCACAATCAAGACCACACATCACAATGGGTATATCTGTAATTTGATATTTTTTACGGATCACGAAGGAATTGTGCGGATCACGAGGTGCATGTGTGGTGGAGATTGGTTGTGCGTGATTTGTTGGGTAGTTTGTTGGGGGTGAGTAGTTTTTTCCCCAAAAAAAATTCTTCAATCAAGAATAGTTGTTGTCCCCCACAATGAGAAACAACACTAGATGAAAGCAGAGTAATAGAGCTTTCGAACTAGCTGCAACTTTGAGACTAATTCACCCTCATCTTAAAAGAATTCTACTGTACAATTTGATAAAGACAAGTGTTAAAAGTTACCTCATCGGCCCTTCTCGATCTCTTGCCAACATGAAGAACAACAACAAAGTAGGATCAGCTACCAGAATCCTAGTATGCCACAGTGCTTTCTTTAGAGCATTTCACCACTCACATCAAGCGAAGACCAACATAGCTAATTATCAATAGAACAAGTCAGTTAAAAATTGAGATCCAGCTAAAATTAAGTAGTGGAGATGCAAAAAATTAGTAGCTAAAGCTGCAGATAAATTGGTAATGAAATATTTTGCTTCTGCTATTTGCTAGAGACCGATATAAATAAACATCTCTCCTTCACCAACAAGATCGTATATTTAACCTTAACATGCCTTAGTAGCATAAGTAAAGCATACATATTAGAATATTCCTACATTTAAAAAAGAAAAAGCAATTATTGTTCCTATTAGAGGAGCACCAACATAAATATGACATCAAGGATCATATACAATTCAATTAATTACAAAACGAGCCCAGGAAACAGTACTTCCAACAAAAATTCATAATTGCACTCTGCACTATGCCGCAAGCACACATAACAAATACACTCTACAAAAGTAAAGCAACCATATATGTACATGGGCGGACCCACGTAGGGTCCAGGAGGGGCAAATGCCCCTTCTGCCCTCATATATATATATATATATATTCTAGGATATTATTTCTATCATAATTATTTCGAAAAATATAGATTATTTATAAAAGTTGATTTTTGGAAGTGTGCAAAAATATTAGGCTAGCTATGGTAAATATGAAATTGCACTCGCAGAAAGCTTTTTGAAAATAATTCTGCAATACCCAAGGTGCTTAGAAAGCTGGGCTTTTCTATAAATAGAAAGCTGAGCCACTTTAGGTTTTTCTTTTTTTTTTTCTTCTAGAAAGAAATGAAAACCGATTAGAGATGCAGATCATAAGTTTATCATCTAGTTTATTTGTTTATTAAGTTGGCGTTGACATTACCAGGTGCAGCTGCTACTGTGAAAAGAAAATTCTCAGCTATGAAAATTATAAAAAATCGACTTCGAAATCAAATAGCAGATGACTGGTTGAATGATTGCCTCGTTATTTATTGCTCTGCCACTCAAATATACATTGAAAGCTTTTTCATCAGTCGAATATATCACAAGGAATGTAACTTGAAAAATGGCCTTATATCTTAATTCCTAATACAGCACAGCTTGTTTCAGTCTACAAGTCATGTTTACTGCTGTCAGATGCTTATTTCAACGGATCACCTTCTTGTATCTTGACCATAATGTGGGAGCAATTATTCATCCTACTATATTACCTAAATAATTTTAAAGAATTGATTACTATACATTTATTTAATGTTTTATAGGTGATTATAAAAAAAAAAAAAATCTAAGGTAACAAAATACTTCATTATTGAAGGCTTAACATCTACAAAATCAATCCTCATTGCCAGCATTACAGTCGGAACCATTCCATTTTGAAGCTTCCTCACATAATAATTGCAGTAGCAATTAGCAAGAACATAAAACAATCAAAATTAACTGTTAATCTCTATTAGGAACAGATATTGAACATGGCTATTTTCACATAGAACAATCTATAATTACAAGAAAACGAACGACGAATTAGTCAGTCAGTTATACCTTGGACAAAATTCGGCCGATCGTTCGGCCATCCGGAGCCGTCAAAGGACCGGGCGAGCAATCCGGGGCCGTCCCCAAAAAGAAAGTGCGAATTGCTTGCGAACAAGCCCTTCAACATCAAAATAACTGAATCCCGAGCGAGGATCGTCGAAGCGAATTCCCTTAAAATATCAACGTCGCAATGAATTTCGCCATCGAGCTTGGCCGTTGCACGCAGCCGCCAATCGAGCGTCGAATTTGCCGTCGGAATTAGAGAAATTAAATTGTGATACACCATTCGGCAACAATCCTTGCGGAAGGCCTCAGCGTTGGAGAACTTCGTATGCGCCTCCGGACATCTCCTGCTCCGCCGCTGCCGGAGAGAGGAGGAGTAGCAGAACCAGAATCATCGCCGCCGCTCATTGCCGGTAACGCCGACGCGCTGATGAGGTAGGAAAATGAATGATGAGATGATTGGAATTTGGAGGAAGATGTGGAAATAAATGCTCGCTGTGGCTAGCTACAGGTTGCGTGAGTGAGAATTATACTAGATGTTGGGATCAGATTCCAACATATTTTCCTGCAACATAGCTACAAGAAGATGTGGAAATAAATTCTGTTATTATCTCTGCTGCTCTGCAACAGTAAAAAAACAGTTAAAATATTTTTTTTAAATTATATATAATTTATATTTTTTAAAAAATATTTTACGGCTGAAATTAACATATTAAAAAATAATTTCTAAAATCTGTTAAGATATAAAAATTCTAAAATCCTAAAATAGATATTTAAATTTTTAAAAATAAAGTTAATATGAAAATTTTTTAATATAAAATATTAAATTTTATCAAAATTTATAATTTTTATATTTAAATTTTTTTAAAAAATAAAAATAAAAAAATCTCCTAGATATTTCTTTTCTTCAATGTTGTAAAGAAATAGAAGAATTATCGTTGCGGAGAATCTGACCCCTTAGATGTTGGCTAATCTCTCGTCCTAAATTTTTTATAAATGTCTATCTTTTGAGATTCTTGTTAGATATATTTGACTATTACATAAATATTTTTGAAAAAAAATTGAATAAAAAAGAAAAAGTAGATATTGATATAATCTCCAACTTTGCTATACAAAGTATTTTTAAAATATATTTTAAAATATATATATATATATATATATTAAGGCTATAAAGTCTAACCGAATTAGTGGCTAATTCGTTAAAACAAATATTTAGAAATATTTTTTTAAAAAAATTAATTAAAAAAATAATAATTTTGATGTAATTTTAATTTTATAATGAAAGTTTTTAAAAAAATATACGTAGATATTTTAGGATGTAAATAATAAATAATTTAAAATAAAATATTTATTGTAAAGGTTAAAAATAGTACAGGGAACATGTGCCCCTTGATTAATAGGGTCCAGCAATCACAACTCAAGCGGATAGTAAGTAAAATTGTGAATCAGCGTTTGTAGACATTCATTTTAAAGAATTAAGACAACACGAATCGTGTTCTTATGATTCTGATACAATTAGAATTACACACTAACCAATCGATTGGATGCGTCCTTGTTTTTAGAAAGGTGTCCATATTTACTATGTATATAATTGAAAGACGCTATCTTTCTTAGCTAACATGGAATTAAGAGAGTAAAATCCACATTTCATCATATAATTTGGAGTTTCTTTACAGCATAGCAGTCCCTCCATATCATTTTAACATCATTTAAGTATTCTCAATTTTTTTTTACACACAATTTAATCATTTGACACCTTTTAATATATTTATAATATATTTTAATATATTTTTTACACCCACTATCATGGTAACATTTAACACCTTTTGATAACTTTTAACACCATTAATAAAAATATCTAAATATATTTTTTTACAAGTGGACTGCAGTGCAAGGTAAATTTTCTGCCTTAGACTGCAGTACAAGACTCCCTTCGTTACATATTCTTACGCAAACTCCTGCTTCCACTCTGACTTCGATTTATATAATAAAGATTAGAGTTTTTCTTCGGTTGTTAATATAAAAATGTTGTAACACCAAAATGTATCAGAAGCTACATGCATCATATATATGTAACATCTCTCCACAACCTTCATATTTGAGGATATTATATCACTCTCCATTACTTGATTAAAATTAATATTTAGATATATTGTTTGAAAAAAATTTCAACATAAAAGTTATAGATTTTGATAAGATCTACAACTTTTATGTTCAAAATTTTTTCAAAAAAATATTTCTAAATATTTATTTTGAGGCTCTGAAGTAATAACAGCTTTAAAAACAGTTTATAAAATTTGTTTATACTCGTTAAGAGATTGGAGTCCCAAAATATATATTTAAAGATATTTTTTGAAAAAAATTTGAATATGAAAATTATAAATCTCATTAAAATTTACAACTTTCATGCAGAATTTTTTTTTTTCAACAAATGTGTCTAAATATTAATTTTAATTAATTAATGGAAGGAACTTGAGGGAAGAGTAATGGAGAGGATCAATACCCTAATCTAAATAGCAGAAATCAAGTTTAGATTCAAAAACCAAAGCATGCAGAGACCGAGTAGAACAACAAACAGAAGCACGGCGTTTAGTTACGCTGCTGCTGAGGTGGAAGTAGCACCTGCATAACTTCATCTCCTAACACCGACTCGGGTGGCTAAACCACAACCTGTAAACACCAACTAGTGAAAGAAAGAGCCTGGTGCAAACTAAACTAAGTAGGCTTTATTTTTGCATATTATGTCATGACAAGAGATCGTTAAGTCTCAAATAGATACAAAAAAAAAAGAGCTTTGACATCTTTGCAAAACCGAGATGGTGCGTGCATGAACAAACCTGACTGGCTCTCATTCAATCTGCAAGTATTCCAAATTTCAATATCAAGGATGCTAGCTTCAGCAGTATTTGTGTGGCACGTCGTACTTAACGTTCTAACCATGGTTTTTGGTGTCGGTCGGGACAGTCCGTGCCGGACGACACGAGCCTGTTCCGACAGTTGTCAGCACGGCACGAACCGGCACAGCACGTGGCAAAAAAGTTCATCTTGACTTTTTAAATTAATTTTTTTTTTATTTTATTTTTTTAAAAAAAAACAAATAAATATATATCAGCACGGTCGGCACGGCACCATCGGAGTTCACCGAAACTCGACTCAGTTCGGCAAAGAAAACCTTAGTTCTAACATATCTTCTCTACTTCCAGATCAAGGCGATCATTTTTTTTTTCAAGTTGAAGTTCGTAAGAAAAAGGCCAACAATTAGCACAACTTACTGCATTTAGCTGCTACAGAACACAACAACCAGTAAACACTAGTTTTTGGGGACAAGGTTCGACAATAAACTAGCACACACACAGATACATATGTCGGACATAGAAAAGCAGATGAAGTTTATCTGAAACAAAAACAACATTTAAAGAAATTAAAAACTGACCAAGTTTATGCGATTTTCAAAGTTGCTGAGAGCCAACAGCCTTCCAGAGATTGACCCACTCCTCCATGGTAGTAGCAGCATTCTCAAACAAAGGATTTGATGACCCCAGTTGCTCCTTCACCATCTTCGCTATCCCCAAAACACAGTCTTCCACCGTCACTGCATTCCTTGGCAGCTTCACAGATTGAAAGAAGGGCACAATTTCTTCAATCAAATTAATTCCTCCTGACTCTTTCTTTAGGCTTTCCATTGCACTAACACCGTCAGTGACTCTCCAAACATATGGTAACCCACTTTTTACGCCTAAGCCAAGATGATCACAAACCGACTTGACACACATTCCACACCAGATATCCTCCAATGTCTCCCATCTTCGTTTCCCCTCCCCTGCTAATCTAAGTCCAGGAAGCAAAGCGGGCCCGAGTAACTCTCTATTTATACCAATATTAATCCCACTAATTGCCATCATTGATTCATGTGGAACTGTAAGCACAGCGTCCACATACCGAGTGTTCCGTTCACGGGGCTTCACAGCCTGGGTGTGAGAATCATAATCAGCTAAATTGAGCCACAGTCCACAAGACAGCACACAATCCACTCCATTACGAAGGCTGAATGGGTACCCGCGAACAAAATCAGAGCCTTTACGAAACGGGTCATACAAAGTGTTGAAGTAAAATGGTGTGGCAGGAGTCTTCAGGTTAGTCATGTGTTGCGTCAAAGGATCAATTATGTCGCCACTCTCATCCCTAGCAGGGAGACAGTCATCATCAATGGAAATTATATATTTCTTTCGAGATACTAGATATCCAAAATAGCGACAAGAGTAGCCAGAGAAGTTTATAGATGTAGCTCCTCCTGTAATTTGATCAATATCGGATTTTGTATAGACGTGGTAGTCAAAGCCTGGGGGAATTTGAAGATCCTCATGCATGTCTGGATCTTTGACAATAATGAGGTGAAACGGAGAAAATATTGGTCGCCATGCCTCCATAAAATCAGTGAGGTTAGGGCGCAATGCTGCAATAATAACATCTACTTCACTGCTCTCGATAGTTACAGCCATGTTCTTTTAGATTGGGAGTTGAAATTCCAAGATGGAAAAGTCAAGTGTCAAGTACTGAAGCAACTTAGAATTTCTCAGAGCACCCTGAATCATAGAAAGTGGAGAATTAGGATTTCTACATGCATTAAAGCAACATATCTCAAAAAGAATCTACTGACTGGTGGGAAGGACTGGCAAAAGTATCTGTTTTATATTTAGAGACTTCACGAAGAGAAGTATGTCTTCATTGCCAGTTGCCACGAATAACTTCAGAACCTTCTCCGTCAGTTTTCCTGCACGCAGAGTTTTCTGTGCAAATACAGAAAGAAGCCGTCATTTACTCGCATTGACTTCCAGGTGATATAATAATACCCGGGCCTAACTTCTAGGTAAACTTCATGGCCAAGAAATTATGAACTCTAAATACTTTGCAATCTCAGCAGGCATGAATGCGTAAACCCACAATTCCTTTTGATGAATATAGGTCTAACGAAGAATCATGTCTTGACATACCACAAAGAATAACAATCGAATTAAGCAACACCTACCCAAGCTAATATGGTATTTTGGTTTGAATTGTAACGGGAATCGGAATGGTATTGTACAATTATCAAGTTTGGTTTAACAATAGGAATGAGATATCACCACTTAATACCAAGATGGGACTCGGGAATTAGAAATTTTTTTTTTTTAAGGAACAAAAAAGGATCTACAAGATTTAGGCACCATCCTTATATTGGCACTGCAATTTCCATATGCGCACCGGCCGGAAACTGCGGTACCGCATGCAGCGCAGGCGCCAGTTAGGCTTGAACACGGGTTGGCCAGTGAAGCTTCTTGAGGCTCTACTAACCAACTCGTTCACCCACCCCCTCAAGGAATTAAAATAGTTATACTATCGGAATCATTCTAGGTAAAAAGCAAAGGATTCTCAAATAGCTTTTAACGAGACATAATCAATCGGAATGGGAGACTACAAACGCACAATTCTATTCCCAACAGTTAAAATCCAAACCAAACATGCTCCAAATCTCTCTTCACACACCATACGCAAGTTATAATCTCAATTAACGAATACACGACAAAAACAAATTTCAAACTGAAACCAAACCTAGGAAAACAGAGCTCGGCAATTCCCGATTGGATCACATAAGCAACTAATAACCTCGAATTAACAAATTACGCATTCTTCATCACCGATCAATTAAATTTCGTATCAGAAACAAAACTACGGAAACGGATATCGATTACTGGAAAAATTAGATTGAGTAACTACTTACGACGAAGAGATCGACGAGGAGATGATCGGGGAGGGAAGATAGATCTGAGATGTGAGAGAGATTGAAGAGGGCGCAGTCAATTGTGAGAGCGAGAAGCGTCGGGGGTTTCATTTCACTCCTAACCCCCGCACCGACCGGCCCGCGCCGGCACACCCCACGATAATTACAAAAAAATTGTTTTTTCCTTTATATTTTTCTTATTTATCTACAGCTTAATCCAACGGTCAGATGCGGCATGTCATTGCGTTGACTTGACTGCGGAACACAATTTGATGCTTGCCGATTATAACCGTGAGATATGACGTTTGGTAATACACCCACATGGATGTGTTCAAATTTCACTTAAAAAAAAAATATTCAAGTTTTCCAAGTTTGTCTACAAATAATTTCTTAAAAAAAATTTGTATGGTTATAATTTAGAAATTATTTATCAGTGATTTTATTTCATTTTCTAAATAAATATATATTTTTCAGATAAGTCAGCGGTATATATATATATATATAATATATATATATAATATATATTATATATATATATATATATATATATATTGAATATAAAAAAATTGACTTATAGGCTCCATAACTGTTGCATTCGAAGGTTTCTTTATTTTAGTAGTTGTTTTAATATTCTAAAATTTTATTGGTAAAAAATAATTTGGAGTTCCACAACATCAACATGAAATTGAAAATTTAAATATAAAAATTATAAAATACATCAAATATATTTTCTCTATCCCAAAGTTCTAAAATATTTAGACAAATTTTTTTGACTATGTATTATATTTAGTATTATATATTTATTATATTTTTTGTTAGCTATGAATATTATATGGCATAATAAAAGTGAAAAATAATATTGGTGTGCCATACTGAAAATATAGAGAATGTCACAGTGCCATAAAGAATTTTACATTACAATAAACTCCTAAAGTTATTTAATATCCAATTACATATATTATATTATATATTTTTTAAAAATTTATGATCAGTTAAAAAATGGCAGGCAATTTGGAGTTAGTTTTGAGACAACTTTGTGATATATATATATATATGTGAGACTTACACTGCAGTCCAAAACCAGAGTTTACCTTACACTGCAATCCACTTGTAAAAAATATTATGCTTAGATCATTTTAAAGAGAATGTCAAATGTTATAAAAAAAAAAAATATGTGAAAAAATTATCAAAATGATGTTAACATGTTATTTTTTAATATAAGGATGTCAAAAATTAACACAAAAATGTTAGAAATTTATTAAAAGATGTCAATAGATACTGTGACGGATGTGTGTCAGAGGTGTCCATTAAAAAGTATTATAAATATATTGAATAATATTAATAATTAAAGTGTGAAATTTTTTTAGAAGATTTAAGTGATATTGAAATAAATGAAGAGAATGTAGTGTAAGTATCCATAGTATACATACTAGAATACTATGATCTGCCCTATGATGGTGCTATATGTCATAGCCTTGTCCTTTGTCCAATCTGGATATCTAATGCTCAAACCGGATCCAAAGTTCAAAAACACAACCCGAAATCCGAATTCTTCTACCCTCAAAAGGATTCGCTATGTATTTCTAAAAAATCACACATACTTACGTGGCACAATTAAGACCCCATATTACGATAGATATATCTGTAATTGTAATATTTTTGCTGATCACGAAAAAATTATGCGGATCACGAAATATATATATGGTGAAGATTAATGGTGTGTGATTTATTGGAAATTAATAGTTTTTTAACCGTGAAATGGTCCGACTTTAAAGCCTACAAGAAAGTACATGATTTAACAAAATGTCCGACAATCAAAGGCGATCACATGATCCGCTTTCACTGTTTACATCGTGAGCCCTACAGCCCAAGGTCCATGATATTTTCACATCAGCCAGACAGCTTTTGTACTTTCTGCAGTTACTGCAGTTACTCTGACCCCCCACGATAACAACTGGATACTTTTACAGCGCCCGTGCTGGGGGGTGATTTTAACAGTAAAAGCCCGCACGGATACACTGTTTAACGTCAGCCCCGCACGGTCCGGAGCTCCAGAGATCCGGGTCACGTGTCTGACTCTAATTATATCGGTTCACCGGTGGTTCGATTCTTGTAAGGATTTGGTTTGGTTCAGTCTCTAGATCGATAAACAAAACTTGATATTGTGGTGTATTGGTTTAAACATTTTAGCACTTGCACATAAAGTTCATTCATCATTGTTGGACAGCATCTTCGTATATTCAGAATATACATCTGGTTGTATGTGCTATTAGTACTTACAATCTAGACAGATTTATTTGGTAGAAATATTTGTGTCGTTTAAAGATACTTGCCGGATAAATTCCACCTATAAGTTGTATATAGACGTGATTCTGATTATACAAATTGGAAAAACCGATAGTTATGTTAGTAACTTGCGAGACAAATTTTAAGATAGTCGAGCGAGGTTAGTTCGGCTGAATGGAAGGTATTTCATAAAGCGTCACCATCTATATTTGAGGCTACGTGGAGTGAAATCTTTCATAGAATTTTTTAAAAAATTATATGTATCCAGTGGTAAGAGCTCCGTTCATAAAAGATCTATACTCGATTTTTAAAATATCGGTCAGGACTAGACGTGAATTTGAGATCCATGCAAAGGCGTGTGTTCGTATTACGGAATTCACAATGATAATTAATTAAAAAAAAATCTTAAATAACTCCCAGAATGTATCATGTCTATGGGTATAAGATAGAGAGATGGAATAAATCCCACACAAGAAATTTTGAGTTTTACTAGGTGATACTAAATTACACCAAGATTTTACTGGGGTGAACTCTCGCATTCAAAATCACCGGGCAACCGATGCAGTGGCTGCAACAAGAATTTAACGAACCCACGTCCAACCCTAATTCTCATTTAAATACTCGTTCTTGTCTCCTGGCAGAGTTCTCGGTCACTTGGGAGGGAGCGCACGCAACAACACCTTCTCCGGCGATCGCCAACACCGCGAGCCGCCGGAGCGGAAACATAATTTACAGAAAACATATCTGATCGGTGATGGATCTGCCGAGCCTCGCCGTCATTCTTCGCTCCGCGCTGAGCCCTCACCCTGTCGAGCGCAAAGCAGCTGAGGAAAGCCTCGTCCAGGTTTGAATTTGTTGAAGTTTGGTTTGAGATTAGTTCATCGAGTTCATTGGCTGCTGCCGTAGATTAGCTGAGTTAGTTCAGAATGTATGCGAGTTGTATTCAACTGGCTTTGTTGATTGACGATATATTCTTTGTTTGAGATTTCCTGAGTGTATTCACTAGTCTTTGTTGACTCGAGTTGTATTTGCTAGGCTAGGGGACTTTGCCTGTTAATCGATGGCTGATGCTTTTAAGAGTTACTGTTTAGTTGTTCTATGTAATTGAGGACTATTTAAATTATTTGTTTGCCTTATGCACAATTTACTTGCAGTTTCAGTATGCACCGCAACATCTTGTGAGGCTATTGCAGATCATTGTAGATAGTAATTGCGACATGGCCGTTCGTCAAGCTGCCAGCATTCATTTTAAAAACTTCCTGGCTAAAAATTGGTCACCGGAAGAGCCGGGTAAGCATCACATCGATTTGAAAATTATAAGATTATTGTAATTGGTGGTTCTTAGAGAAGTTGGAATTGTATGGTTTGAAGGTGATCAACAGAAGATATCGGATGGAGACAAGAGCTTGGTTCGTGAGAACATACTTGGGTTCATAACCCAACTTCCTCCATTGTTAAGGTATAAATTTTAAATACGTGTCTGCATTCGATGATTCTTATGTAATGTCAGTCTAGACACATACTGTAGCTTCGCTAATTGTATTCAGTTTTATTATTGTATGCATGCTGAAGTTACCTTAAGTAGGAAACAAATCACTTATGATGTGAATCTTTATGATGTCAAGTAATTTTGCAGTCTGACAATCCAAATCTTTCTGGTTTTATGTGGTGCAGAGCACAGCTTGGTGAATGCATTAAAACACTAATCCAAGCTGATTACCCTGAACAATGGCCTGGCCTTCTTCACTGGATCAATGGTAACTTGCAATCTCAGGATCAACAAGTTTATGGTGCTTTATATGTACTTAGGATTCTCGCCAGAAAATATGAGTAAGTTGATCTATACTGATCTTAATTGTGTTTCTGTAGTAAACTGAATCTCTCGAACCTGATTGCCTTAAGCTTGCTAGGATGCTGGAATTAATTTATGTTTTTCATGATGGTGTAAAGGTTCAAGTCCGATGAAGAGAGGCTACCTGTCTGTCTTGTTATCGATGAGACATTCCCTCATCTATTAAGCATATTCAACAAGCTTGTCCAGATTTCCAACCCTCCGATCGAAATAGCAGATCTCATCAAACTCATATGCAAAATATTTTGGTCATCCATCTATGTATGTGTCGATACTTTTAGAGATAATGGTTTGCTTGAATTTTCTATCTGCTTTCTAATACTTTCGTTCCATCTGCCTTCAACTCTTTTCTTTCAGCTAGAGCTCCCGAAGCAACTCTTTGATCCAAATGTATTTAATGCATGGATGGTTCTCTTCTTGAATATTTTGGAAAGGCCTGTGCCATTAGACGGGCAACCCTCTGATCCCGAGCTAAGAAAATCATGGGGATGGTGGAAAGTCAAGAAATGGACAATTCATATTGTGAATCGCTTGTTTACCCGGCGAGTCTTATGTCTTAAAAGATTGTTGAATTTCTTAGGATATTTCTCATATTTCAATGTGTTATGATAGATGGTTGCGAATTGACGTAATATCTCCTTCTAGGTTTGGGGACGTCAAGCTTCAGAATCCAGATAATAAAGCCTTTGCTCAAATGTTCCAGAAAAACTACGCTGGCAGAGTTTTGGAATGCCATCTGCACTTACTCAATCGGATCCGTACTGGCGATTTCTTGCCGGACAGGGTGATCAACCTTCTACTTCAGTACCTTAGCAGCAGGTTTGCCTTTCTACAAACCTTTTACAGTAAGCAAAAAATGTCTAAATATATATGTTGTTATTGAATAATTTGTGAATAATGTGGGTTTAGATGCTTGGTAGGGTCCAATAAGTAAGTTGGTTATCTAGTACAGATGAATGGTAGTTTGAAACATTGTTTTTTCTCTGCAATGGGGGTTTTGGTTGAACTTGGATTGATATACGATTACTTTGGAGTAATTTCTTGAAGTGTTGCATATTTCACAAAATACTTACTTTCCACTCTTGACTATAATCCTTCCGTTGTGCCAATTTTATTGGATTCTCTTTGTATCTTTCTACCGTACGCTACAAAAAGTGTGACTGGTACCCAAAGATTCTAGTGTAACCTTTCAGAATTTGGTCTTTTAATGGGGTGATTGTTTGATATAATGTAATACCCATATCTAGCCAAAGTTTTTAGACATAATTGCTGCCATGGCATCTTCTTTGTTGATAATTGTGTACTGGACTTCATGTGCTGAATTACCAGAGACAGGCACATAACTGTAAAGCGTTTGATATTGAAATGTCTTTTGTCCAGTATTCCCCGGAGCAGCATGTATCAGTTGTTGCAGCCCCAACTTGACATCATTCTTTTCGAGATTATCTTCCCCCTTATGTGCTTTAATGACAATGACCAGAAGTTGTGGGATGAAGATCCTCATGAGTATGTTAGAAAAGGCTATGGTAAGTTTGGAACACTTGCTATTTTTGTTTATTTAACTATGTTAAGGTGTCCTCTGCCACTGGCATTGCTATCATATCATCAGTCTGTTTCCAACTTCTTACTCAGTTTTAGATTGTTTTCCTTTTGATTAAAACTGGTTGAACACCCTAATTTTTTTTTCTTGTTATATCTGTTTTAACTTGGCTAATACCGAGTGGTGAACCTTTTATTTACTCATGTTGGTTTTGCATTAACTAACAATGCTAGATCGATTCTGGTTATCATCAAGAGAGCTTCTTGTAATTTTACAGATATTATCGAAGATTTATACAGTCCTCGAACTGCGGCAATGGATTTTGTCAGCGAATTAGTCAGGAAACGTGGAAAAGGAAATCTTCAGAAGTTCATTCATTTCATAGTTGAGATTCTGAAGAGGTAGGTCTTTGGCTAGACCGTTATTCATGAATCACATGTCCAAACTTTAAAACATTGACATCGTATCTACTTATCTTTACCAGATATGATGAGGCAGCAATTGAGTTTAAACCATTCCGCCAAAAAGATGGTGCTCTGCTTGCTATTGGAACCTTATGCGATAAACTTAAGCAAACTGAGCCGTACAAGTCGGAGCTTGAGCACATGTTGGTGCAGCATGTTTTCCCTGAATTTACAAGCCATGTCGGGCATCTAAGAGCAAAGGTTTTTGTTATCTCTTTTGCTTTGTTAACAAACAATAAGACGAGTGATTGTAAAGTTTTTGTTTGTCTTATGGTAGATGATTTTGTATGATCTTATTGCATATAGTCTATGCTGCACTTTGAGTACATGTTCTCGTAACTATTGAGTGGACTCTCCGACTTGGTATGTTGTTTTGAAGGAGGAAAGCGTTTCATTCTTGCTACCTTTCCTTGCAAAATACACCATGTATTGTGGTGATTTTCAAAATGCTATGCCACATTCTCTTGTGATCGTTCTGGAGGGAGAGAGTTAAAGGTTGCAGGAACTTTAGGCTTCATGACTATGCATGTTTAGGACTTTGCTGGAAAGATGTCACATTGCAGATTCACACATTGTACCTTAAGCCTAAAAAGATGGATATTAGAAGATTAAAAGCTATTCATGTGTCGAGGGTTGGGAATATTGCCTAGTTAAAGCATGGTTTGACGTCTCGGTCGGCACGAGACGTCTCGGTGCCGCCACTTGGCGGCACCGGAACGGCCGAAACGGCTGTTTCGGCCGTCTCGACCCGTGCCGACCGTTTCGGTCGGCACGGTCGGCAAATTTCTTTTTTTTTTTATTTATTTTTTTTAATTTTTTTTTTAATAATGAGTAGCATCATATTTATTCGTGGGATATGTGGGTATATTAGGCAATGAGTAAATTTATATGATTTAGATTTCGTCGATATCAACCACACCAACACTCAATGTGGTAATAATTTATAATATGTGCTTTGAATTTTAACAAATGAATGAGACTTTTTGTTATTTAATTTTTATAACTATTTATATAATAAATCTTATATTTTTTTATATAATTGTACGATTCGGCACGGTCGGCACAGTCGGCACGGCACGGTCGGCACAGTCGGCACGGCACGGTCGGCACGTCTCGAGATCTGAGTTTACCGAAACTCGAAACGGCACGGCACGGTAAACCTTGAGTTAAAGTATATGTATGTACATGAATCTGAGGCATAAAGCTTCTATTTAAGTGTTTTTCACTCTTAAGTGAAGTAATTTAGAGTAAGGTTAGGTATCTGACAAGATAATTTGTGCTTCATTGTGTATATCTAACCTTCTAATATTAGTACCTTTATAAATTCTGTATGTCTCTTTTCCTAGGTAATGATTCATAATTTAGTCTTTTGATTTTTACGAAGTCAGCTAACAGCTTGTTTTGGAATTCGCCATGCAGTCTTCTGTTTCACTTCTAGTGATTATCATAAGCGACTGTAATTCCTTTAGCTGAGATCATTAATTCTGAACTAGGTGTTGCTGTTCTTTGTTCTCCTTTTAAGTGTTTCGTTATTAACTACTGGTATATACTGATGTGGAAAGTAGGCAGCATGGGTTGCAGGCCAGTATGCCCATATCAACTTTTCAGACCAGAACAACTTTCGAAGGGCATTTCATTGCGTTGTTTCAGGATTGAGGGATCCGGAACTTCCAGTGCGTGTTGATTCAGTCTTTGCATTGAGATCTTTTATTGAAGCATGTAAAGGTGCGGGCTTCGTACATTATTCATTTATGTCAATGCCAAATTTTTGAAGCATTAAAAATGAGACCCATTTTCTGTGTCCAGATCTAAACGAGATTCGTCCAATTCTTTCTCAACTTCTGGATGGTATGGAGTTGTTTTTACTGAGCTATCAATTGATCCTAGTGTCCCTTTTACCATGATTTATAAAGTTTGGAAATGCTTTATTTACAGAATTTTTTCAGCTTATGAATGAGGTTGAAAATGAGGACCTTGTTTTTACGCTTGAAACCATCGTGGACAAGTTTGGTGAAGAGATGGCACCATATGCTGTTGGCTTGTGCCAAAATTTGGTATCTCATAAAACATAGTTTAAGATCTTAACTTGTTTCCTGAGTATTGTTATAACCATCTTTTTTTTTTCTCTCTTTTGCCGTATGCAGGCTGCTGCATTTTGGAGGTGCATGAATGCATCAGAAGCAGATGATGAAACTGATGATGCAGGGGCTCTTGCTGCTGCAGGTTGTTTGCGGGCCATCAGCACAATTTTGGAATCTGTCAGAAGGCTACCCCATCTTTTTGTAGAAATAGAGCCTACTCTGTTACCGATTATGCAAAAAATGTTAACAACTGATGGCCAAGGTACCTTTTTATAAAAAAGGTCATTATTCTTGGTTATTAGTTGTCAGTTTAGAAGAGCTTCCAATTTGTTAGGAAGTTACTTATTTATGGTGGAAGTACACCTGTTTTTCTTTCTTTCTTTTCCTTTTTTTAACCCCCTCCCTCCCCTGAGTTTGCATGCAAGCCCTGAAGTATTGCATGGTTGATTGTTATGACTTCTTGTAGGGTTTGATGCCATTATTTGATCTGTCTCGCTGATTTTACATGCAAAACCTTGTTAACATTTATCCCTTTAATGCTATCCTTTATTAAATTCTTATAGGTATATATTTCTTTTATTATGTTGTTTAGAAATTTTATTTGAACATGGGATCCTGTTCATTTCCTCTGGCAAGCATGATATATAGAGTTAAATTTTAATTGATACTTATGCACTTTGCACACAACAATCGCACAAACATAGAGGTTTAGAAGCTGAAAGTGTTCTTACTAATTGATCTGTTTCCTATTCATTTTCTCATATCTGTTATGCCATACAACAACAAAGCTTTCTCCCATTAGGTTGGATCAGCTATATGGATCTGCTTTACTAGAGCCGTGTCTATGCTGTCAAGGGAACGTGTTTTTCAGAGTTTCTATCTAGTTCTTCATAGATCATCATCTTCTCCTCTTGACAGGGGCATAATCCAACATCTCAAATATTCTAAGTAGCACGTGTATGGATATTCATTTCGGATATCCAAACTCTCTCAGGCGATTTTATCTCATTTTGATATCTATTGGTGTCACTTCAGTTCTCATCTGATCATTAAGTCATATGTTTGTAGCATTCTCATGTATGCCATGCAAGTTCAGCGCATGCTGATTTTTCACAGCACAATAATTTGATCCATAAATTTCGACGACCTTAATTGCCATCAATAAAACTTTCCCTTAGAAGCTGTACTAGTATCTTGTGGTGCACATAAACTTTAGACACTCTTTTTCATAACATACTCGCATTGAACTCTAGTTTTATTGGTTATGCTGTTATTGTATTGATTGTCGCTGATCGTACATGATCTTGCTTTGACTTTGACTTACTAAAATTGTGCTCTTGAAAGCTACTATGTTGATTTTAAAGCTCCTTGAATCTCATATTAAAATGATTCCTATATTGAAAAGTAGCATCTCATTCTTCCTTCCATCATGATATACTATGATGTAAGAAAATGTTGTAGTTATTTTGATTACGTATTAGCTTGTTTTGTTTTCTTTTTTTTGGGAACTGATTCTTTTCCGATGGCATATTGGTATGGACTGCACTGGTAACTATTTAAACACTGACAACGTATTAATACTAAGATGCTAGTGGATTAATTGAGCTTCAGTAGATGCAGCATCAATTTTTGCAGGATTAGTTCTGTCTGACACAGATTTATGAGTAGGTCTGCATTTAGTGAAACATCTAGTTTTCACTTCAATGTTCATTTAACTTGCCGTGTTTGTCTTTGTAACTATTCTTAATTAAATACTTTTTTCTGCTAATTTGTTATGGTAGATTCTGGTGCGCTGCTTTTTAGCTATGCTTCTATGACCCTTAATAATCTTTTCTTAATGTGGCATTTCTGTTTTGGTAATCATTTCTTATGCACTGTGTCAAACTCTAATACATTTTATTTTCCGTGATTGGATTTGCAGAAGTTTATGAGGAAGTTTTGGAGATAGTTTCATATTTGACATTTTATTCTCCAAAAATTTCCCTTGAAATGTGGAGCCTATGGCCTTTGATGATTGAAGCTCTTGGAGACTGGGCAATAGACTACTTTGAGAGTATGTTCATAGATAAATGACCTTATGTTGTGTTTATGTTTTTGGTTTGTCTATCATGTTGTATATCCTATTAGCCTACGTACTGTTCATTTGGATATAATTGACATTGTGAAGTTAGTCTTCATTTTTTTTAATATTTTATGGGTGTTTTCTGCAGATATTCTGGTTCCATTAGACAATTACATATCCAGGGGAACAGAACATTTTCTTAAGTGCAAAGATCCAGACTATCATCGAAGTCTGTGGAATGTACTGTCTTCGGTGAGTTATTAACTAATGCGTTTTACTTTAGTTCTTGCAGTTACTTTAAGTGATGTGGATTTTCTTTTTTTTGGTGGAGGTTTGTGACATCTTTATTTGTTGGACCATCAAATTTTACATTAATTTTGTCATGATTATAGCTAAATCTCTGAAACATGGCAGATTTTGGCCGACAAAAATCTGGAGGACTCTGATGTTGAGCCAGCTCCTAAGCTCATCGAAGTTGTATTACATAACTGCAAAGGTCAAGTGGATCAGTGGATTGAGCCTTATCTTAGGATTACTATTGATCGCTTGCGTCGAGCACAGAAGTCATACTTGAAATGCTTACTGATACTAGTGGTAAGATATTATATTGTTTTAGTTAGATTCATTGTGTTAATCATAAAATGGAATAAAAAGTGTGATTTTAGTATTCTCTTTCTCCTTATTGCCTTTCAGATACACAAAATTATATCATACAGTAATGTTCTTTATTGAGAAGATCATATACATTTAGTTGCAGACGGTGAACAATTTTCTCAGTGAAAATTACAATTATTACACTGACCGATTGGTTCTTTCGTACTTCAATGCAGTGGATGTATGATAAAGATTGGATAGTCATATTTGGAAAGGGCATGATGAGGATATTGCCGTGGTATAATTGGTGTATACATTGCACATGCTTAAGTTGGGAAGTTTGCAGAAGAATAATGACTGCCCATTGTTTATAGACCTTGAGAAGGCATATGACAGGTGTGTAGAGATGTACTTTGGATGGTTTTAGAGAATAAGGGAGTACCTACGATATATATTTAAAAAATTGGGGACATGTATGAAGGAGCAACAATAAGTTTCTGCACTCTGGGAGGAGTTAGAGAGTTTTTTTCCCATTATGATGGGATGGCACCAAGGTTTAACATAAACTACAAAGTCCACACTTTTTCTATTTTCTTTTTCCTTTGGTGTTGGATGAACTTACAGGACGCATTAATAGTGGTATACCATAGTATGCTTATAATATTATTCTTATAGGGAAAATTACGATCTTGAGCAAGGATAAATGCTAAAGTTGCACTATTGAATGAGGCCTTGTAATCGGAAGACTTCAGTTTGAGTACAGCAAAGATGGAGTACATGGAATGTAAATTTAGTAATTGAAAATTTGCTATAATTAATGGGATGTGAGTCTAGGAGATGAGATTTAGAGTATCATTTGTTTTAGATATGGAGTGTCATATACAGTACAATGGAGAAGTACAGAGATATACACACATAGAATACAAGTGGGAAGGCAGAAAAGGAGAAGCGCATATGGAGTTTAATGTGATCGCAAGATACTCGTAAAACGTAAGAGGAAGTTGCATCAGATGCGTTGTAAGGTCGTGAAGCTTATGATCAGATTGTTGGGCTGTGAAATATAGCATATGCAGAAGTTGTGTGAGACAGAAGATAATTTCGGACATACGATTATCCGAGTAGGTATAAATTAATCAGTCAGATGCTATTAGATTGTAAATTGACATATATACTTGAGCTGGTTTGGACATGTAAAAGGATGATACACGTATGGACCAGTTAGGAGGTGTCAGATGCTTATTATGACCCCCATCAAGAGTAGGGAGAGATCCAATAACAGTTGGATAGGAACTCTGAGGATTGGTCTTGTTTTGCTTGAGTGAAGAAATTGCTCTTAAGCAGAGCACTGTGGCTTACAAGGATCCATGTCGCCAACCCATCTAGTGAGAAAGGCTCTGTTTTTGGTATTAATGACTGTCTAAATAGCATAGAAGAATGTAAACCATTTAGATTTTTAACATAGGGAGGAAGGTGCTTTTTTGCTTAATCAGCTTATTATGTGATCCTTTGCTAAATGTATGGCTGTACATGCGGTTCATAATTTGATACAACTCTAAAGTCTTTCCATCTTTTCAGGTTGCGGATGCCCTTTACTACAATCCCTCATTAACACTGGCTATATTACAAAGGCTTGGAGTTGCAACAGAAATATTTGGTCTTTGGTTTCAGATGCTGCAACAGGTTAAGAAGAGTGGTCTTCGTGCAAACTTTAGAAGGTAATGATCTCAATAAGTTTGTTCGTTTGTTTACTTTTTTCTCTTACTTTTCTCTATACTTAGGCTGAATAGATTCCTGCTTTTTTCAGGGAACACGATAAAAAGGTCTGTTGCTTGGGTTTGACATCTCTCCTCATGCTTCCTGAAGATCAATTACCAGGAGAAGCTTTATCTCGTGTTTTTAAGGCGGCCCTGGAGTTGCTAGTCTCTTACAAGGATCAAGTGGAAGGTGTGGCATCACCTGTTTGTGACTGCTTGTTTATTTAGTTTGTTCCTTTTAGGAGTTACTGAAACATGATTCTTTAGACGCTTTCTTGCCAATACCTTCCTCTTTTATTTATGGTTTCTTTGCTATGCTTTCTATGCTTGAAAGAGAGCCTGTTGGTCAATACCCGGTCAAGACTCACTGATTCAGAAGTCAGCTACTGGATCGCCGTATGTTTTTACTTTTATGGAACATGTTTACAGGGTGTGCTGGCATAATTGTAGCTACAGTGAATACGGCAAAAAGTAGGAGACTAGTTGCATGCATAGCACTTGATAAGTGACCTAACCATCCATACAATAACTGTATGTGGATATTTAGTTTTATCTTTTTGGCAATGTTTCTTCCTTGGAAAAAAAACTACTCACCCCCACTAAACCACACATTAAATCACACATAACTAATCTCCACCGCATATTCATCTCGTGATCTGCACACTTATCTTGTGATCCGCACAAATTATTAAAATTACAACTATACCTATTGTAATATATGGCCATGATGTTGCCACGTATGTTATGTGGTTCATTGTGTGGTTTCTTAGGTGAGCATAGCAAAACCCTTCTTCCTTTAAGATTGGTGTTTGGAATTTTTATATAAATAATATGTTTTTCTTTTGTTTACGGGTTTTAGTATATGGATTTTAGCTGCTTGGTTATGCTTTTTCATCTGACTTAAAATTGTTGACGTTTTTTGCCAATGTAGAGGCTAAAAAACAAGAGGAAAACACTGATGACGAAATGGATCGTTTTGAAACTGGTGAAGATGATGATGAGGAATCTGACAATGACATTGGTGCTGAGGATGAAGATGGAGATGAAGCAGATAGTCTCAGACTTCATAAATTAGCTGCACAGGTAGGTGTCCTTGTAAAAAGCACCGGCCCTGGTTTTTTAAGTTCTTATCTATGCTTATTACTAAAGTTGGAATGTGTACTCCATTCTTAAAAAACTCTCCTAACTTCAGAAGTTACCATGTAGAAAGACAGCAACTTGAGATTCTAGGCTTTATATGCATGAATTAAACCTAAACACTTTTTGGAGCTGCTGGAATAATCATTGGAATCACTAGCACACCAGTAGATGTTGAATATATCCAACCAGAACCGATTTGCTAATTCCACCTTACTTGCGTCATTTTAGATATAAGGTTTTGAAGACACCATTGTTGGCTGCAAACTTGCATAAACTAATGATTCATTGATTTGATATGGCGACTGTAGAGGTCATCCCTATATCATGATTGTCATGTCAAAGGATGGTTTTATTGGGTACTCCCATTTTAGCTTTTTTTTTAAAATTTTTTTGTAGGTGTAGCTGATCATTTTATTTATTAATATATTAAAAGGGCGATTTAGGTGGGGCTTGTCTGAGCTTAAAATTGTAGAATTTCTAGATATAGATCCGTATTTGAATTTGAACCATGAATTACTCCTATTTTTTATGTTATAGCAATCATTTGTTTGACCCTCAGGCAAAGGCCTTTCAGCCAGATGATGATGAGGATGATACAGATGATGATTATAGCGACGATGAAGAGATCCACTCTCCTATTGATGATGTGGATGCTTTTATTTATTTTGTGGAGACAGTTAAAGGTGCAGACCAACTCTTTCACACAAATTTTAGTAAAAATAAGGCTCCTGTTTCATCTTTTAGGGAACAAACCTTTCTTTTTCTTCCATCTGTTTTTGGATAAGCATGTTTTGTTTCAGGCATGCAAGCTTCAAATCCGGCGAGATTCCAGTGTCTCACACAAACCCTGGACTTCCATCACCAAGCGCTCGCCAGTGGCATCGAGAAATATTCTGAAGAAAGGCGAGTGGAGTTAGAGAAAGCGAAGATAGAGAAAGCAACTGCCTAAGCCATTTTCATGCTACATATCATTGAAGGATAACCTTGGTCATTAATATTTATTATATTTTCCAGCTTGAATGCAATTTATAGGTGACAATGAAGGCAGTCACATGGATCGACTATATGCGAGTATCCATGGGGTAGAAGCTTCCAGTAAATCCAGGACCACGATGGTCCCAGAAAAGTTTTGCTCCCACAGTTGCGATGTGAAGTGAAGATTGTCAGAATCTGCTACACTAGTCTGTCCTTAGATCAAGAGTTACAATCGTCGGCGTTGTGGGGAGTTACTCGGGTAATTGGTTTTGGTTCATTCCGTCTTTCTTTTAATGTTTTGATTATTTTTTTTTTCTTTTGAAATGATTTTGTTCGATTTCTCGGCTTTTAGTCCGGGTCGTCTGTTCAGATTGGTTATTGAAAAAAGTCAAGAGTATATATGACTCGTAGAAATTGGCAATTGTGAGGGTGATTTATCTTCGTATTTGGGTCCGTGTCCTTTGCCCTAGGGTGGGCAGTTATGGAATGTAGGTTTAACTATTCTTTCTCAGGTTAATGCATCCGGGGTGTTGATTATTTTGTTAATTGATCTAGAATGTATATATAGCCCAGAAGTCGTTCCCGAAGTTATAATAAATGAAGTTGGGATAAAAAAAACCTTATAAGTACGATGAACGTGATTTTTTTTTTTTTTTTTTGGATTATCGTAGAAAAATTATGTGCATAACTGATTTGTTTTTATATGACCGTTGTAACAGTTAAATCTACGGATAGCATCGGCCTATGTTTCACCAAGAAATTTTAACATTATGATCTGGACAGGTTCAAAAATCCGTGTTACTATCCATAGAATATAAATGGGATAAATTCTTTACATTTTTTGAGTGGCGTTTATAAAATTCAAACATAAAACTTTCACGTAAAAACTCCAATAATAAGGTGTTATTTGAGCATGTTTAGAAACATAATTTGCTTCCTAGCGATTTGCATGCGAGGAGATTAGGCTATCGAAGGTTTTTGACTTCTACCACTTACCCTCCTGGCTAACAAATTGGTCGGGTACGGTCAACCGCGCTGTTTTAAGGTGTGCTCGTTTCAAACATTTACAAAAGAAAGGTCAAGCAATATTTCTCCACAATAATTTCAAAAAACAAAAAAGACATGAAACTCATGAGCAAACAAATAGTGGCAAGCATCAAGACAATTGTTGATTGGCAAACAATGGAAATGAACTTTTTGGGTCAATAACACATCAATGAATCATATATTGTGCCGCAACATCGCAACTTGCGGTAAACTAATACTCTCGACCAACTTTTTGGAGATAATTATTATAACTATTTATAAACTAAGAAGGTCGCCTATTATTGAAACTGATATCCTGGTTTGTCATGATGCCAATTAGAGAACTTATTCCGGCATCGATGTCCTACTTATTCTGTTTTCGGCAGTTTAGCCGACTTCACATTTCAATGTCTTCCAAGTCAGGCAAAGGAAAGCGAAGGATCGCTGCAATTCCTGTCAACTGCGCCAATTCTGTTGCACAATAGAACATAATATACCACCTTAGTATACATAAACATTCTAGGTCTGAAAATTTTCATGAATAGCATACCCTCCTAAAAATTGCCCCAAAAAAAAGAAAATTTAAAAGTTTCAGCTATGTCAATCCCTTACCTTTATTTAGAAATAACCATATTACACTCCTTTTTATATTTACACTCCTTTTTATCCTGAATCTAGAGTTAAAAAATGGAGATACCAGTATATTATGTCTAATACACACACAGAAGCTACGGTAAGACCGATCTTATTCAAGCATTATGAATAAGATCATGCACGTTGTGAATTCAAGCTTGCAAATGAAAAATTGGCCCCGTGCAACTTAATTTAGGATCCTAAACTTTTTCAATACTAAAAATGAAAATAATCTTCATTATACTTTGGTCATGCATGGGGTTCGTCTCAAAATTAACAAAAGTGAAGGACGTAAAACGTATAATCACCGAAACCTCATGATCTATAAACTCTATTTTGAAAACATCACTGAAGATCACATGAAAAATGATTTTTTAAAAATAATTTTTCATCCAATTTTAATATTTGTATCGGTGACTTAACGTTGCACAGCATGCACACACACCTCTCTATGAAAATAACCTATGTTAAATTCTGATTTTGAGAGGTCCTAGCAGGCGCATGCATAGAGAAATAGATTGCAGAAAGAACCAGCACTGCAGTACTTACGCTCTCCAGAAAAATGCATTGTTGAAAATACATGAGCAGTGCCTCCTGAATCCTTCACGGACTCCACCAGCTTCACATACTTCTGTCTTGTTGCTATATCAGAATTTCTGGAAATATAAAAGAGAGCAGTGCAAGCTCAGGTTATTAGTAAATAGGATCAAATTTCATTAGACAAACACAGTCAATAGAGAATAATTGAAGTCCTATAAAGGACAATAGAACATGCACGGACAAGAATGTCTTATAAAAGCTTGTAATATGCAATTAGAAATTCTAACCTAAACAGGCTATCGGTTATTAGAAGAGTTTGGATAGCCATCCGTTCATGTGCAACCTCAACATGTTTAGGCCCATAACAAGCACGCGCAGCATCCTACAAAAAAAGATGTTATGCTCAGTGGCGGATCCAGAAATTTAGTTAAGTGGGTTCAGAAAAAATAAATAATATTTTATGATAATACAATAATAAGATGCTAACTATAATTGTAGAAAATTCGTAAGTATTTAATTCTGAACTACAATATAAAATAGTTCAAAATATCTGCGAACGTCTAAGAACACACAAAAATATAAATTCAAACTCTGCATTTAATCGTAATAAATACAAAAAAAAAAGAAGTAAAAAATTATGAAAAAAATAAATCAAATTTCATTCAACAACAAAATCAAATTTTAGGATGTTCGTAGATATTTTTGGATGTTCGTAAGTATTTGTATATGTTACGAGATATTCTGGAGTGTTCATAAATATTCTTGGGTGTTTGTAAGTATTTTTTAATATTCTGAGGTGTTCGTGAGTGTTCTAGATAATTTTGGGATATTCTGAAATGTTTGTGAATGTTTTAAGATATTCGTAAGTGTTTGTAATATTTTAGATAATTTCATATACAAACTCTAAAAAGTTTTAATATTTTTAATTTTTGAATAATAAAAAAATTATCATATGATACACTAAAAACACATACACACACACACACACACATATATATATATATTATAAAATCAAGTGGGGTCATTTGACCCCACTTGCAATAGTGTGGATCCGCCCTTGGTTATGCTACTAAAAGCTAGAAAGATGCAGGATTATAGGAAACATTAAAAAAATATAAGACCCGTAAGAGTCATTGCATCAGCAGCCTTTTTCTTGTAAAAAAATCAAGACAAGTGCCTATAGATCATCTCATTAGAGGAAGTGGCCTGTGGAGTTTCAGCAAAGCAACCTCATGCGTCCTTACAAATCTTTCTCCTTGGTATTAAAAAAAGGAAAATGGTTGGGGGCACGGAACTCCGCACGGACAAAAATACGGAAAAGCGAGACACGCGTTTCCCGGAATTGGAAACGCATTTCAGAAACGCGCTCCACTGACAGCCGTGATTTGGAGCGTGTTTCCCGCTTTTCCGTGTTTTTGTCCGTGCGGTGTTCCTAGCCGAAAACCAACTCCCTTAAAAAAATGGCCAATTCAGGTGATATAGCTAATATTATGCTTCAAGTACTCATTCAGAAATGACCACACAAGTGTATAATGCTTTCAGAATATCAGTGAAAGTATCCGACAGGCACTAGCTAATATTTAAATGTTTGACTAGTCAACTATCTGCAGCTTTATGCTTCAAGTACTCCTTTTGAATGATATGCTTAAAGTCTTAAATGATGCAGCAAAATGTAGGCTACTAATGAAGTTGGTCTGCAAATATACACTATCTTTGTAGTTTCATAAAAACACCACTTACGATAGCAAAAGAATATAAGTGGTCGCCCAAGTTTTGTGGGCTGCTGGTTTTATCAAATGAGTTCTCAATGTTTGAAAGAACAAGTTAGATACCAAAGACAAAGTTAATAATCCTCCACAGACAAGAACTTACAGTTGACAGCATTTCATAGAAATCATTCAAAGCTCGAACCTGTAAAAGAAGCAAACAAACTCAAGGGATCTATGAGAAGAAAGGAAATTATAAGATATGATTAAGAATAAGACTAGAACAGAAACAATATTTATTAATGTTATTGTAAACACAAACTTCGAAATAGGCCTCACTATTGCCGGTTTGTAGAGTTATCTCGCTCTAACTTACCTCTTGTGCTGCTTTTGTATCTTTTATCAAGGCCATAACACTCGGTTCATCCAAAACCTCCTTTAAACTATGCCTGTAGAGAAGGAAAAGTGCAATCAGTCGTGCAGAATCACCATCCCCTTTCTCCAAGTTAAATAACTTAAGGCTCTTCTAGGTCTAAACTACTGCATAGTTGAAAGAGAAACCATAATGAGGCTAAGAAGATTTCAGGAGCTATTGACAAGACGAACAAAACTCCCAATGAGGATTATCACGAATATCTTTTGGAACGTATTTGATGACTGCAATACGTACCAGACTCTAAAGTCAAATGCCATAACCCATGCTCACATTTGCATAATCAGAAAATCGAATAAACCATTGAATTAAATTTTAGGAATCATAAATATAATTCCTTCCTGCATCTAATCAAACAGCTTGAACACCAATTCAAGCATCAGCCCTACGAAGACTTGTTTGTAAATGCATAGCATTGAAAAAAAAGCAAAAGACAAAATTGTATTAAATGCTAAAACTGTAGTAAACATAACTTTTAGAGTTACCACAAAAAAACAAAAAAAAAAAAAAAAAAAAAAAAAAAATCGAAATTTGTATGCCAAAGGTAAAAGTGCATATAAGATGTTGTATGCAGAGGTTTATGTTGCTGGTAGTATAAGATGTTGCAAGCAAGGTCAGTTCGATCAAAAGCGAAGGTGCATGTGTAAAATGCATTGCAAATTATCAAAGTATTTGTAGGTTAATCTACATATTCTTTATTAGGCAATCCTACAACTAAGGTCACAAGAAGATTATCTAATGCACAGTTTACGATAAAAGCAATACAGTTAAGGACTGAATATCATAGCACGAAATTACTGATAATAGATACACATCATAGAAGCTTACTTGTATCCAGAGGTTGCATGACCAAGAACTAGACGTGATTTATTCTCGATTATTGATCTCAACTGTCGGCGCTCAGCTTCTAATAGTATGTAATCACGAAATTGGTCCTGTTAGCAAATATGAAACTTCAAAACACAGTCAGAAGAGAATCGATTCAGTCAGGCAACTTAAAATAATGCATTGAGTGGGCAGGTATAGAGGACCAGGTTATTAATATGATGTGATACCGGTTCGACTTCTTATGCACCAAGAGTGGTTTTTCATACCATAGCAATATGAACCCACAAAAGTTTCCAATAAGTTTTTTTTTTTAATTTTTTATTTAAGCATTACATTATGTGGTACAGATAAGTTTGCATGCAAATTGCAGCCTGCCGCCCACTCATCAGAAGAATCACAAAGAAGCATCAAGACTACCATACAATTGAAGGCAGTGTGGAGTTAGTGGTGGTGGTAACTTTGTTGGACAAGGAATTGGGATTATGGTCGCATGAGCAGGTGGCTTTAAGAAGTGGAGTCAAGCGGGGTGATTTGAGTAGTTAGTGAACTTCAGTAAAAAAAAAAAACTTGAACACTCAGCAATACTGTAGGTCTGCACTATGGAGTTGGTGAGATTCAAGATTTCTAAACATGTTGGAGATGCAGCTAAAGATTAAAAGGGTATCAATCAGTTCATCACTTGGAAAAACCCAAAGATACATCCATCACATATATACTCCTGCCAGATGGACAATTAACGACAGAAGGCAAATAAGCAAACACAAAACTTTTATTTCTTTAAGATCAAGCTCATTACCTTCCTAGTAATTTCAAAGAGACAGGTAGAGAAGTAAAAATCTACTTCTTAACTTCAATTTTGTTTTTAACTTTTTATACCAAGAGTTATGCAGAAACATAGAAGCTTAAGGGGGTTAAGACTGATTATGTCAGGGTTACTGGTCAAGTCTGAAAACTTTTGAAATAGAATAAGCACAGCTCATGCCATTAAGGTTGGTTTGATTTTGTCATGAATCAAAATTAAGGAGAATCAAATTGGTCCATGAGTGCTCTGCCTGTTGAACTTCCAAACCAAGGCTGGGAAACGAAGACTGGGCTGGCAGATAAGGTAGCATTTAAATGGAAGTCAAGAGTAGGCCCACATCATGTACTCCAGAACTTTCTGATATTTCCTTTTCGCACTCAATAGAGTCTACATATCAAACATTATAAATGGGAAGTTAGAACTGCAAATTCTTGAATACACTCTTCCAGAACTTTTCTTTTTTCGCAACATTTGTTATTAGAAACTCCCGAAGAAATTAGTAATTGGTGGGAATATGCTCACTTGAGTCGGCACTCTGTGAGTGTCTTTAAGAATATAGAAGTTACCCTTTGTATTTGGTGACTTAAATACTTTTACAGGACGAAAGAAGATTTTAAATATATTGCATAACAAATCAGCAAATTCTACTTAAACACTATAAAAGTAGAATACCAGATAAAATAATCATGAAACCTGACGGAGCAAACCTTAGTAAAACCAGGGCTAGCGATGACAACACAGCGGACAACCTTGAAGTCAATATGCTTCAGCATTGACTGAAGGAAAGATCTTATGTCAAGCCCAATCAGACCATAGTTGCCATTAACAAAAGAGCTCCACTACGATGCATAGGATATGAGATAAGAAAAAATGTTTGAAGCGGACCTACCTGTAGAACATTCTCAAAAAACTTTTTCAAGGCCTGCAAATACGAGAAACTGTTGTTGATTTTACAAAAAGGCTCGATCTAAATTACAGCCTTCATTATTTACCAATGGCGTACCGACTCATAACCTGCGATCGCAGGACCATGCTTGCGTGGAATAGAAGTTTCTATGCGCGAACAAGTGGTAGTTATGCTGTTGAGAATTTAAATGAATGCGGTTAGGAAATATTATCAGATCAATATAATAGATTAATCCAAATGTCTAGTTGCAAATCAGGCCGTAAGGTTCTTACAGATAGTATGCTATATTTGTATTGAGCATATACAATCTTAAGATTTCCCAAAATGTCTATATTTTATACGATACCAATGTCTGTAAACTCCGTTTTAAGTGGCAATATTCAGTTTCCAGCTGACTTCATATTTTTTACAAGTTTAACTAATAACTTTCAAGTTACTCTTTAGACATCTTCGTTGGTAATATATATATTTCCAGATTATAAATACAAGATACAATCACATCACTATTGATGGAATCTTCATTAACAGGTCCCATACCTTCTACCAATAAGGAAAATGTGTGCTAGCCCTTCTTGCATTAAAATAACAGCCAGATCAGCACTAGCAGCGGGATCTGAAATTAAAGCCACTATTAGATAATGAGGCTGTATATTACTTTACCGAGCCTTAAAAAAGACAAAAGAATATGTAGCAAGCAACAAAATCACCAAAGACGCAACCAACTTGGCATGTGATCTATTCTAAAGACGCAAGCTGCATGTTTCAACTAAAGCTAGTTGGTGTCCAAGCAACACACCACATAGGATCCCTTGATTGAGAAGACGAAAAAGAAGAAGATGAAGAATAAGAAGGAGGAGCAGAGGTATTATATAATCTTTTAAAGAAAAACCGCTGCACAAGAAGATTATACAAATTATGAAAAAAGCAAGCACACAAGAAAAAATTAAGACGAATGGAGCAGAGATCACTTACCACATGCTTGTTGGAGAATCTCCAGAGCCATGGAATCCCAAATTTTCTAAATGTTACACGTAGCGAATGAATTAGTGGGCCATTTAGACATAGTAAAACACATTAGATAGGGGCATTGCATTTAAACAATACCGAAACTAGCAAGTTATTAAAACACATATGTTTCTATGGTGCATTCATTATGAGAATTATTAAGAAATGGCACAATATAGCAACATAGGAAAAATAAGCTTCCTATACCTTGCTCAACACAAAAGGCCTATACGGTTCAAGTTCTAGTGTATGAAATTGTCCAATCTGCACATGATTAAATGAATTAAAAAAGAAGTTGTAATTCTGATCCCTCTTAAAATTAGTGTGCAAGCAAAAACAAAAAACTTGCCTTCACATGTTCATTCTCCATAACATTTTTTCCACGTAGTCGTAATACTGATCCCCCCTTGTCATAATCAACTGCCTAACAAGAAGTATCACGATAATGAATTAATATACAATGAATAAGCCCAAAGAAGACTCTAGGCATGAAGTAGAACTGTCTTGATATCAAAGAAATAAATATAATATTTCTTTGTGAAACCAGCATAAAGTGCTTAAATTGGTCCAAGTAATCTATTATTTCGGAAAATATAAAAAAATAACAAAGTTATATCAGGTTAAGCAGCAATCGATTGAAACACATGATTGCCACAACAAGAATGTCAGGTAAAATACAACGTAACATATAGCTAAGTTGTGCTCAGCCACAAACCACATCAATTACCTCAACTTTAATAGCCAACTTGAGTTTTACACGTTCAGCATCCCTTCCCCCAGAAGCCATTTCCCGAAGAACCTTCCTGTTCACAAGGAAAGCAACCTTGTTGATAAGTCACGTGGTTGGGTACTTAAGAAACTTTAGAAAAACTATTGATTTCTTAAGTTGAATAATATAGAGCCACAAACATATATCTCAGAAACTTTGGACCATTTCCCCCTACAACTTCCATTCAGCCTACAACATTTTAGGCAAGAATCCCAAGCCAAGCTAATTATAGCATGTCAAGTATCGCAGCTCATGGCCATGGGTACATTTCGTGGCTGGCAAAGTGATGAAGCTGTAAGAAGCTTACTTAAGGAGACATGATCTACAGGGTTTTCATCTAATGCACAAATGCATGAACCATCAATAACTACAAGGAACAACATTGTTGTTGAAAACTTTCTATACAATCTAGTGAATCAAAATATCAGCTTATTATTATATGCAGCTTAAATTGCCAAGATTCTTGGGCATGCAAAAACACCTACAACTCTAAAAAGGTGACTACTGCAAGATGAAGTAAAATGGCTAATAGTTTAAAGCAAGGTTTTCCGTGCCAAGCCAAGCTTCGGTAAATCCAAATTCAAGATGTACCGAGCATTCCGCGACAATAATAAAATAGTATTATTATTTTATTTAATATTAAATTAAAACGTTAAAAAAAAATGCAATAAAAAAAGGTAAAAAACCAAGTCACAAGCCATAAATGCTAGGTCGCCCGTGTGACGCGAGATAACGAGTCGCACGGCAAGTATTGTTCATCTTCCTCACGAGGAAGATTAATAATGCTACAATTTTTAAATAAAAAGCTTCACATACGTGCCGGCTGGCTCAACACAGTCTCAGTGGCACGGCACATGCCGCCATAAATCTAAAATCATGGTTTCAAGTATTTCTTAAGCATTTTGCAGGATGCATCGTGCACGTAATATCAAATTTTCAGCTTTCTCGCCACGTTGAAGAACCTATAATTTAAATCTCAACAACATCCATGCTCTTCCTTAGCATAACCAGCCTTACTTGGACGTTTTTTCCTTGGCCAAACATAATATTCCCACTAAAATAAAAGAACTTTTCTGCTTATTTGACAAATTATAATTTAAATAACTGAATATCAGGAGAATTGCAGCATGATTACACTTCATACTCAACCTTCAATGAACAATGACGAACAAAGACACTTGCGGATCCACTAACTAGCTTAACCCATACAAATACATATATTTCCATTGATTAACGATAAATCACAGGTTATCATTGGGGACATGATACCTGACGGTGACAGCCTGGACAGTGTCTCCAATAGATATCAAATTGTAGGCATGCCACATGTCATCGTGTTCCTCAGGGGTTATCTGCACGACAATAAACAGCCCAGAAATTAATGTTTGTTCTGTAATCCAACTGAGTATGATAAAGAATTTAAAGTTCCGAACTTCACAAACAGATATGAATACCCACTATAGCTTCAAATTGATGCAGCAGAGATTTACAAAAATTCTAGATACACCAAATTATAAACCAAGCATAAAGCACTTGGAACACCGTACTGCATATCTTAAAATTAGCTTTGCAATAACAATGGAACTAGAAATCAACTAAATAGCTATAAGTTCAATAGATGACATTGAAGAAAATTACTTCTATAACACACCATCCAATCACAAAAACAAACAGTAATATTTCTTTAAAAAAAAAGTAAAACTTGAGCAGCAACTTTCTTGCTAAACAACAATCATCAGATCAAACTTCGAACTGCAAAAGTTAGATAACATTGGAGTTTATCTAGGAATATGATCATTGTTATAAAAATATGTTCACATTTACTAATTGATAAGCTTCTTCTTATACGGCTTTAAAACATCTATACAAGATTTGACACGTATTATGATTCTGTAGTAGATCATCATAATTAATGTAACTATATGTTACTCCATATTTATATTTTGTCAATAGATAAATATTAAAACTAAGCAGCAATGGGGTCCAGAGGGGTGTCGCCGCAGAGAGGCGGGCCTCAGGAAGCCCCTAGGTTGCAGGTTCGACTCCCTGCTCCCACAAAAATTGCTTCCATACAATTCTCGAGTAATTCGCACTTGTGCGGGCCCATGTGATGAGGCTGTACGTGCAGTCCATGCCGTGCCTTCTCCCGGATCGAGCCGGGTCCGAGCTTTCCTGGGCAACGGATGCAGCTTTCTTTCCCAGGGAAAAAAAAGCAGCAGTTTCTCAAGATGTTAGCTAGCATGATGATTGTTCAGCATATAAGCAGAAATAACATAATCTACATCTTGCCCCAATTTTTATTTTTCAACAGATAAATGTTAAAATTTGAGCAGGAATTGTTTTCTCACTAAAACAAGAAGAAAATCCCTCAATCTACGCTAAAACACTATGTAATCAACAGAAGAAGAAGAGCAAACATTGTGATACAAACCTTGATGCTGCCGGGACCATCAGGGATAATATCCCGCCGGACAAGCTTCATCGCGAGTTATACTTATTTTTTAGAGAAAGTAATTGTTTACTTTGATAATTGGACCCGAGATACTCTGAAACTATGATAATAAAAGGAGAGAGAGAGAGAGAGAGAGAGAGAGAGAGAGAGAAGGTAAGAAGGCGCCGGAAACTATGATAAGAGAAGAGGGAGAGAGCGAGAGAGAGAAGGTAAGAAGGCGACGGTGGAAATAGGAAAACGCTTGTTACTTCCACCAAACCCCAAAAAAAATAAAATAAAATAAAATAATTTAAAAAAAATTAGCATAAAATATATAACTTTAATATTATTTTTTAATAAAAATATTTTACAATTTAGGGCTCCTAATATTAACGCTTTCAAAAAAAAATTTAAAATTCATTTCAAAATTTTTAAATATTGAAGCCCCAAAATACATATTTATAATATTTTTTAAAACACTTTTATCTAAAAATTATAAATCTCATCCAAATTTATAATTTTTATATTAATTTTTTTTTAAATATGCTCCCAAAATTTTATTTTTTTATTTTAATCAAAACTGGGAGCAGATTTGCTGCATTTTTTGATGCCACTAGCATTACTCGAAAGAATAATAGGGGTAAGTGTTGATATTGTTATTAAATTATAAGTATATATTTAGTAGACAATGCACTGATGATGTTTGTAAAAAAAACAATAATAATAACAAAACTAACCAAATATAAAATTATAAATAATACATTGAAAAGTTAGAACAGAAAAATAAATTGCCCTCTGATATAGTCAAATCTTTTATATAGCCATTAGGACGAGCCTACTCAATTACTTTTGAACAAGAATTTAAACTAATTAATTAATTGGAGATGAACTTATCACGACGGCGGCATCTAGGGTATGGATAATATCTTTCGAAGTCTAAGACATTACCTTTTGAAGCTGGACACAACGTTTACGAATGAAGAGAGAGGGAGAGAGAGAACAAGTGCCACTGATGATTGAAAGAAAAATATAATTATCAGAAGCAGGCGAGCCGCGCCCCTTCCAATACAAACACTTCTGATACTTTCTTTTTAGCTTCAGATGGAGCTGCTGTTGCAGCTTCTATCGCAGCAGGCGTATTTGCTGTCCTAACGCCAGCCCAACAGTCATTCTTTCCAGTACATACCCAGATTTCAGATAGAAGGGAAACAATGTCTGCTGCATGTTGTGTTCTCTGTCCTGCGTTAATCTTGCAAAGATTTTCCTATAAAACATCAGTTACAATTATATATGCATAAAGTGCATCATATCATATGCAAATACAGCAAAAAAGTTAACACAAAAAGAAAAAAAAATATCTGAACGCTCGATAAAAGAGGCAGTCAAAGAAATAGAGATACCTATAAAAGTCACATGAACAAGGGAGAACAGGAAGTGAGATGTCTTTGCAATCTTCTGTGACCAGGTACGCAAACTTAAAGATAACCAGAACATGCAAACTTATGAATAGTAATGTTCTGACCCTTAGTATGATGCTTATAGCGGCATCTGATAAAAGACATAGTAGAGCAGATAGCATTTGACAAATAGAAAATACAAAATTTGAATGTCATCATTTGTTTATGTCAAAGCAGAAGTGTTATCTATAATCGATACTAGGAAAGGTTGAAGTAGCATGAGTAACTTCAATTGACTATTGCTCAATCACTTCGGTGATCACTATGGGTCGACTAAAACAAGTAAAGTTCAACTGAAACAGCGACAAGTTTAATTATAGCAACGCTAAAGTTCAATTAAAATCAAGTTCAACTCAAGCAGCTAAAGTTCAACAAAGTGATAATGCCAAGTTCGAGTAGAGCAACACTATGGAGAGAAAATAGGAAGCGATTCATGGAGTGGTAGTTACAGTTTTTGTTACTCTTATGCCTCAGTTTGCAAATGGTTAATAAAAGAGACTGACCAGGAGGTACATTGAGCAGAATGATCAGCATAGACTAAGCATGAAGATTTCTACTCAATATATAATTATGTAAGATTCCTCCTCCTAAAGGAAACTCCCTTCAAATATCACTCTCAATTTCTGAGCACCTTACTAACAAGGACCATCCCAGATTGCAAGGACCATCCCAGATTGACCAACATTAAGTAATGGGTTAACTGATTTTATCCTAACTTATGTGATTTCAACTAACTTAAATCAAACAATCACAAAACTTGCTTGCATTTTTTTCTTACAAAAAAGAAGAATATACAGGTTATAGACTTATAGTACGTTCAGTGGCCCTACAGGTCAGCAAGCGGCGGCACCGAGCTGGTCTAGGAGAGAGAGACAAGGCCGTCGGGATCGGCGTTATACACAGGAGGGTAGAATCTGGCGGCGGCAGTTAAGAATGCGCGTGCAAGGGCGGGTTCTTCGCCATTGGATAGCAAGATTGAGGAGGAGAGGACCGATCCGAAAAATGGGACGAGATCAGTGGCGAAATCTGGAGAGATCGAGGCGGCGGACGAGGCGTATTTCATCGGATCGGAGAAGAATGAGTACGGGAAGGAGAAGAAGGTGGCTAGTAGGAAGGGTGGCGGAGAGCGGCGGAGGGGAGGAAGCGGAGGAAGTCGAGGAGCGTCGCACGTGCACCGGCGGAGCGGTAGAGTCGCAACGAGAAAGAACACATGCGACGGCGAGGAGAGAGTGGAGATGGGAGCGAGTGAGCCGGGGGGAGGTGGGATCAGGACAGCTGGTGCAGATCCAGGCGAGCTTGTGGGATAATAGATCGGGATTCTCAGTGATCAGATCGCAGAGCTCGTTCAAAGCCTCCATCTCGCCGAAGGACGGCAGCGACGACGGATATGGAGGAGACAAAGAATGGAGGTGCGCTACGGGGAGGAGAGGGGGACGTTGAACCCGGAATATTATTGGCGCTATTTATAGCGTTCGGAGAGAAAATAGCCGTTATCGGAAAAATTCTACCTAAAACAATTAGTCACGTCAGAATATTACTCTCACATTTAAATAATAAATAATAAATTTATAATAAATTTTTAAAAAAAAATTAAATAAAAATTATAAATTTTGATGATTATAATTTTAATATTTAAAAAACTTAAAAAACGTTTTGAAACTCCAAAATATAATACATTTAACGAATATATTTGATAAATATGTTCAAAAATATTTAATAAATATGTTTAATAGATATTTTGAATGTTAAAATAACAAATCTTAAATACAAAAAAATTATTGATAAATAAAATTTTGAAGAAAGGGCTGATATATGAGCCTTCTAAAAATATTTATGAACGGATCCATCTGTAGGCCAGTGAAGCCCATGTTAGTGTCCAAATTTAGTGTTACATGCTCATTAAGGATCTTTCCTCGATATACAAGAAACGCCATCAATTATGTGATATATCAAATATAGATGTATGAGACCGTAATATTTTTACATAATTATCAAAATATAAACAATCATTAAGAACTTGGGTGGCACTACAAAATACGAAAACGCACCACGCGACGGCGCGTCGGCATGGAAACGTATTTTGGAGGCTGAAATGTAAAAAGTTTCAATCGAAGGGTTGATCTGCAATTATCCCAAAGCATATTGACATACAGTGATCCATATTAACCAAATTCCATACATGAGATAAAATGGTGCGGCTAACAACTTTTCTTGGCTGTAGCGTGATAGCTGAGCTGAAAGTTTATTAGAAGTAATCTTGTAGCTGATAATTGTTATTATAGTTATAAAGTGATGTATATAAATATTTGGCAAATTTAACCAATCGGTAAGATTATAGATACATATTAATTTTCTTTTTATTGCCAAAACAAATTATTTTCTTTAAACTATATTAAATAGCAGATGGAGAAGGGTACCGAAGATGATTTTGAAAAGTAATATTAATGTTCGCGAGTTGAGTGTTCAGGATAGCTACCATGTAAGCTATTTAAGTTATAAGTTTTTTTTTCTGAAATATCTATTATTGTTTGAGAAATTGTCTCTGTTTGAATTGATATCTTGGATATTCATATAAACTATGACAAACTTAATATTCATATTTTACCTAACCAAACTCTAACAATCAGAATTCAACGATCAAAATCCATTTTTCGGATAGAACATAATAATCCAACGTACAACGAACACAAATTAGGGCCGATATCGAACTCGATACAAGTACCATTCCAAAGGGACCCGGCAAAACACCACCTTAAGATGAAAGAAATGTTGCATAAAGAGATCAAACGGGGTCCCAAATTGAAAAGAGACCTTGATATCTCACCATCAAAATGGAGGCAAAAAGATTGATCAAGCTAGCCTAACTACAGGTGACCCAGCCATGGCCAGACAGCTATGGCCTACTACAGTTACGCTTCATTATGGACCAATTCATTATTACCTGACAATTTGCACCGTGAAAAGTGAGTGCTTTTTAAGAGGGGGGGACTTCTATATCAGCCCTTCAAAATTTAAAAGTCTATGAATAAATTTTTTATTTTACCTGTTAATTTTGATATCGTAAATTATTTATTTAAAAATATTTGTCAGAAAAATATTTCTAAATAAAAATTATAGATTTTGACAATATTTATAACTTGTATATTATTTTTTTCAAAAACTATTTCTAAATATATATTTGAGACGCTAAAATTTAGCAGATTAATTGATTGATTTTGAAATCTACCAAAATTTTGAAGCTTCAAAATATCTATTTAGAAATAATTTTTTAAAAAAAGTGTTGAACTTGAAAGTTGTAAAACCAATCAAAATTTATAATTTTTATATTAAAATTATTTTAAAAATATTTATATAATTGTCAAAATAATTTGGGCACGAATAGAGAGAGAGAGAGAGATTTTGAAATTTAAACAGTAACTAAAAAATTTATGAATTAATTTGTACAAATAAAAATAATTTAAGGCCTATATGGGATTTGCCCTTTTAAGAGCTGATTCAGATTCAGCAAGATATAGCCACATGGATTAGCTCAAGCTTAGTTTAGAGTATTTTGCATGATAGGATTCTGTAGAAAATTTTAGCATCAGATGGCCCTAGCATTCAGTATAGATGTTAGTTAGTGGGTAAAATGTTATCATCTTATTTGAGCTTACGAGATGAAATTTTTCAGTATATCAATTTTTAATATTACTAAATATATTATTTTCTAACTAATAATCCATCAGCTTGTACTAGATTAAAATCACGATAAAAAAGTTAAATCTCTGTGTAGCGTTGCATCTGAACCAATCGTAAAATATTTGCGTTCTATCCGTCCACCATATTAACAATCACAGCTGAAAATTTATTAGCATTATTTACTTTCTATTTTAGAACTGTTGGATTTTGATTTTATGACGTGCGCTTTCTAAGCTACACACCATACTACTCTACCAACAAGAGGAGGACAATATGTTCTCATGTTCAACTCTGCATGGCAACCAAAACCGGGGTGCTTGAGTCATAACTTAAACAAAAAAGGCCGATTATGCAAACTGCGCCTTCGTTTATCTATCGTTGCCAGAATTTTAAAGAAAATTCATTTGTAGTCCGAAAGATGTTTCCGGACTTCTTGTTCGAATGCCAGTACCATAAACGTAACTCAAACTAGGAAAAAACTATTTCTCTTTGTCGGGCATGAGATTCGGCCAGTTATGTCGTACAAGTTAATTAGTTTCTCGGTGTACTTAGTCGATTTTGAATTGAATTACTAACATGCAGGCTTCTGCTGCTTTCCATTGTGTGAGGGACCTCTCCAAGAGCTGTCAGTAGTCCTCTAAAAGCGGAGCTTCCCAAGCGACCCACCGTCTCAAACTCTAGAGAGAGAAGCTTCGACGGAGCTCTCTCTCTCATCTTACGCCGGAGCTCGCGGAGTTTTCTTCTCCTGTAATGTTGGGCTTCGTCGGCGTTCTCCTCTCCGATCCTTGGCTTCAGAGCCAGTTCACGCAGCCGGAGCTCCGATCTCTCAAAACCCAGTTCATTTCCATGCGAGATCGGCACAGCGGCGGCCTCCGGCTGTGCGACCTTGCCGCCGATATGTCCCAGCTCAAGATCGCCGGCTGCGGCGAGTGCATTTCGGAGAAGGAGCTCACGGCTGTCTTTGGAGGTGACCTCAACGGTCAAGCCGATTTCGAACAATTTCTTCGGGTACATGTCATTATCTCAAATCTGTGTCTTGTTTGAGTATGTTTATGCTGAGTATTAACGGTATGGGTCACTCCATCGGTCGCTCTCTGGGTTACTCCTCATGATGGGTAGTAAGAGATGGAGGGGTAACACCGGGACTGAATGTCAGAGTGACACAAATACTTACTCTATGCTGATGTTTCCATTGTTGTGAAGGTTTACCTTAAGATTCAGGGTCAGGCAGGGGCAAAGAACTCGCCATCCGCATTTCTTAAGGCAGCAACTACTAATTTACTCCACACAATTAGCGATTCTGAGAAGGCATCGTATGTAGCTCACATCAACAATTACCTCGGAGATGATGAATTTTTGAAGAAATACCTCCCCCTTGATCCCCTTACAGATGATCTCTTCGAGGTTTCTAAAGGTGGCGTTCTTCTATGGTGAGGCAGACACACTCTCTCTTGTTGAAGTGTTATTTTTCCTTTAAATGATACTACTTAGTAGTATGATTATCTTGAAAATTAAGTTTGGTATTTTGTAAACAATCTAATGCCATATAGATAGGCACTCACACTAAGTTGACATATAGTTGTAACGCCCAGACTGTTATATGGTCATGAGCTACTTTTTGGTGAACAGATGTATTTTCCTTGGCATTCATCAAATATAGTTTGAGCATATTTTGTGCTGGAGTTTATTCTGTACAAGTGATTGTAATGGATGATGTTATTTACTTGCATGATTAGCATGTCCTATTGCCACTACTGAGTAATTAATTAATGTTGGAGTTTGGTTGTCCAGTAAGCTCATCAACGTGGCTGTCCCGGAGACGATCGATGAGCGAGCTATCAACACGAAAAGAGTTCTTAACCCGTGGGAGAGGAATGAGAATCACACCCTCTGCCTCAATTCTGCGAAGGCCATCGGTTGTACAGTCGTGAATATTGGGACGCAGGATCTCGCAGAGGGGAGAGTGAGTTGTTACTTTTACTTGTTCATTTTGTTGAATTAGCTGGCTTAAAACATACCTCTTTATTTGCTGCTTAACAAGGAAAATTTTAATCGCTATTAGCCAGTACTTTGTTGCTTAGACACTAGCGTGTTTACTTAGTTTAATATGTTGGCCTTTCCCGTATTCCTATGTTTGTAGTTGATCCTTTGCTGTCTTGTCTTTAGAACCTACAACTTTGCTAGTAAGAATGCTGTCTAGTAAAGCATATCTTAGATTCATGCATATTTCTTATGTTGAAATTTATTTGTGCTAGTTTCTCTCATATGCTGCCGCAATCTTAATCATTGGATTAAGCTATCATTTTATGTGCCAGGCGGCACATACGGATCTGCCGGAATCCGGCAAAGAGACGGTCTCAATGGCCGTTTTCTAGCAGTGCCGCCGGGAACGGCACGACTCGGTTGATAAAATAAAGAAAACAAAAGAATAAGAAGAAGAGAAGAAAGTACTACTAGTGAGCCACCGACGCCAAGATCTCCTACCGCCATCGTCAACCACAACCGCCCAAATCTCTTGCCGCCTCCATCATCTCTTTCAGCCGCTGTAGTCACCACTGCCTCCCGAGATCTCAGGGGCCGCCGGCGCCTACGAGATATCCTATTGCCGCGATGTCGCGCCATCAATCGCGCGCTTTCTCTCTATCTTATATCTTTTGTTTAACTGGTCACGCAGTTCACCGTGGGACCTTAGGAAGTCATGCAGCGCGTGACCAATCACTCGCCACATGTCCTTTTTAATTATTTTCATTTTCATTTTAATTTTTGTAATATAAAAGTATTTTTCAGTACTGATTCGGTACAGTTAAAAAGGCATGGCACAGTCGGCTTGTCTTGAGTTTGGAGTTTATCGAAACTCGGCATGGCACAGCATGAAAAAGCTTGGATTAAGATGAGTTGAAGGGCGACATATATCTCCACCATTTTCTTGCAGTACATCACAAGAGTTTGAGTTCATTTGGGCAGTTATTACACTGTAGAATACATCTTAATGGCCACTACTAACACCCCCTCCTCCCATAGGGTTTTATTTTTCCATACATGTCTTGATATATCTATTAAGTTGACTATGTAGCTGATTATCTATGATTTTCTCTTTCAGCGTCATCTTGTCCTTGGCTTAATATCACAAATTATTAAGGTATGCATTCGTGCCTTTAAATCTACAGATTTCTATGTTCTGCAATGTTTATTCATCATAGGAAAACATTATGTTTGCTTCAGATTCTTGGATCATCTGTATAGACAATCATGTCATATACGATCATTTAGGAGAAAAATAGATCTTATATTACAATGACTTCACACACGCATGGATACTATCCTCTCTCTCCCTCTATGGATGTATTCTCCTGCACATATACGTTTTATGTATATATGCACAGTATAATATATACATGTATATCTATGGTACATTTGCGTATATAATGTATTATATTTATTTATATTTTGAAAAATTTTACAACAACTTTGTTGATATGCCACTACCAGATACAACTTTTGGCAGATGTCAACCTAAAGAAGACTCCTCAGTTGATAGAGTTGGTTGATGAAGGAAAGGTCAGTCATCTTCCTTTCCATTTAGCAGACAAAAAACACAGAATTTGTTATGAATTTATCATTTCCATTAAGCAGACACAGTAGAGCATCATTTTGGTTCGATAACTCTATTTTCTCTTGCTGGTGGTATTTATGTTTCAAACTACAGGATGTTGAGGAGCTGATGAATCTACCTCCAGAGAAGATCCTGCTAAGGTGGATGAACTTTCAACTGAAAAAGGGTGGGTTCAAGAGAACCATAACAAACTTCTCATCTGATGTAAAGGTAGAAGCATTACCACTTTTATAAAGTTCTCACGCATTTCACTCTGTTCAGAACTCGAGCCATCACATCTCGGATGGTCGGATGTGTTTAGGGAAATTTGTTAGGGATGCTAGGTGGTCTGTAGCTTAAGAATTGATAAGAAGGCCAGCTATGAGCCAATGAGGAGGTCTATGTCAATATGTCAATATGGTTTTAGAAAAAGGAAAAAGCAGCCCTAACTAGTGGGTAGTAACAAAAATCTCTAGGTAGGTTATTTGCTAGAAAACAAACTTGTGTTATTGCGCTGCTTGAACATCTTAGATATCGCCCATCATCGGATCTGTTCACCTATTAATTTAAGTTTGAGCTGTTAAACATAATCCAGAGTACTATTTTACTCAATGTTAGTAGCTCATTTCTGACCCTACCCTTTTATGTTTCTCCAGAAGTAAAGGATCTTTGAGTGGTTGTATAAGATATATAGCTGTAGGCACAAAATTAGAATGCAAGACAAACTATACAGGTCGACAGTTAGTCCAGTACGATAATATAGCTATATTTGCATCAAGGATGCTTGGATCAGTTGCAGCAAAGTTTGAATATGTGGAAATGAAGCTTTAGACTTGCTGCTGATCTTACTTGTTTGTATCCAGTAATAGATGACCTATCCAGTTTACATGTCTCTTAGTAGGGTGACTGTAAGTTTCTGCCGTACGCTTGTTGCGAGGTTTCTACTCACTGTTAGCTTGTTGTATTAATTTCAACCCAACGACTTATTCAAGCCATCTCACTCCTTTATTCCTGATTCCTCCTTCCCCTTCTAGTTTATGACAACATCATAAGTAGTTTACTTTATTAAGGTGCAATTAGAACCAAGAATTTCTTCTACTTAAAGTGCTCTTATCTCATGCCTTTATTTGTATTCTTAATTTTGCAATTCGTGGTTATATTGGTCCTTCCTCCCTTTTTGGGTGAGGAACCATAATTGTTATCAGCATTAAGCAGTACATCCTTTTAAAGCATTTACTTTTCCTTGATATTTTATCATGGTTGCAAAAGTTGGCAGACATAATGGAAAAGGTTCCCGGATGTTAACCTTAGGTCACATGGACTGGTTACTAAGATGGTATATGTCTCTTGTTGATATGTTTGTGCAAAGTGAAACATCTAGATAAGTAGTTGTGTGGAAGACGAGGAGGTCAAAGGCACTGTAGAATAGTGGTACTATCCTTTGGAGGTTCGTGCAGCGAAAGAAGGTGATATGTGGCACAAAGTGCTTAGTCCTAGGAAAATGTGGTTTACAACTTCCCACTGAACAGTATTTTATAAACGAAATGGAATTTTGATTGGAACTCGAACATCAGAGTTATAAAGTATTTATTTTATTGAAATTTTGAGATTTTTCAACATAACACGAAGTGACAAACTGTCATTTTCCAGCTATGAGAGCTTTATTTTGTCCTATAATCAACATCAGTTATAATGCTGAGTTATTGGTGGCAGTATATGTCACCAAAGAGAATGTGTTTTATGTAATGATTTATAGCTGATTAAATCTATTTGCAGGACGCAGAGGCGTATACTTGTCTCCTAAATGTTCTGGCACCTGAACACAGCAGGAAACCTCCTGGAGATTCTGCTAAAGATCCCCTTGAAAGGGCAAAGTTAGTCCTTGAACATGCAGATAGGATGGGTTGTAAGAGATATTTGACCGCAAAGGACATTGTTGATGGGTCACCAAATCTTAACCTTGCTTTCGTTGCTCACATATTCCAGAAAAGGTAGGTATAAGTTTCAACTTTACCCGATGAATCTATTATATATATAGAAAACTCGGTATCAAAGTAGTTGAGCGCCATGTGGCACTTTTTATAACTCACAATATGCCACATGTTGTCTCAATTATCTTACCATTTGACATGTGTCACTTAAATATAATAAATATATAATTAATCACATATTTAATGAGAGTTTGAATTCAATGCATACTTAATGTACTATTAATAATTTTATTAAATATAAAAATTAAGAATAATTTATAATATTTTATTTTTATATATTAAAGATAAATATAATAATTTAGAAGAATTTGAAAGATCATTATCAAATTCTTAATAATCTATATATAATTATATACAATATATACAAATGGGTGATCAAAATCGTAACTTTAGATTAATTATATATAATATATACAAATGGATGATCAAAATTATAATTTTTGGTATGTAATGAAGAATTTTAAAGATTATTATCAAATTCTTAATAATCTATATATAATTATATACGATATATACAAATTGGTGATCAAAGTCGTAACTTTAGGTATGTAATTTGGTTTTTTTTTTTAATCTAATTATATGAGATAAATATAGTATAATATTTTAATAAAAATAAAAATTAATTTATATAAAATTAATATATTTAAAATAAAATAAACTTTCGAATAGTATTTTATATATATATATATATATAACTGGATATCACCACCCTTTCACGTCACTCAAATAAGCTTATTATTTTATATATACAATATGGTAATTATTTTACTCTAATAATATGACAAATAAAATATAATAATTTTAATAAAGATAATTATTAATTTATTTATTTATAAGAAACTTTTAATATTATCATTTTGTATTGGTGACTAACAACCGTGCATCGCACGGGTTCAAAACTAGTATCATCGACGATGAGGTGCATTCACTAAACAAAAAAATCTTTCAAACTGCCTTTCTTAAGTTTGGAACACAACTTCTTTCTAATCATTATTTATTCTTCTTATTAGCTAAATGTACACCTTCGGAATGCTTCACGAATTCCCTTTGCCGAATTGACTTTAATCTCGCTGTTGAAGAAAGGAACTTGAAATCTATTGATATACATGTCAAATTAACTAACCGTTGCCATGTTACATAGGAATGGTTTATCATCCCAGACAAAACAAATTTCATATATGGAGACACTCGGTGAAACACAGGATTCTCGGGAAGAAAGAGCCTTCCGATTTTGGATAAACAGCCTTGGGATCTCGACATATGTTACTAATGTGTTTGAGGACCTGAGAAATGGGTGAGTCATTGCCCCAATATCTACTAGTTAGTTCTCTGGGAATCTGATAGATTTGATACTATGAGTTTGCTTTTCGGCTGATAGTCGGATTATTGCATGAAGGTGGGTCCTTCTGGAGACAATTGATAAGATATGCCCTGGCATAGTTAATTGGAAGGTTGCAAATAAACCTCCAATCAAAATGCCATTCAGAAAAGTTGAGAACTGTAATCAAGTTGTAAAAATCGGAAGACAGCTAAAGTTTTCTTTGGTAAATGTAGCTGGGAATGATATTGTGCAAGGGAACAAAAAGCTATTGTTAGGTAAGCTTCCTGTCATATTGATTTCATATTGACGGCTATTTTCCTTGTTTGATGTGTCAATCTTTTTTTTAGAAGTTGCAGTATTTTTTAAAGAAGATATACAGAGTTAGCTTCTAGTTTTGAGCATGGTTTGACGTCTCGGTCGGCACGCGTCGTGCCGACCGAGACGTCTCGGTGCCGCCACTTGGCGGCACCGGAACGGCCGAAACGGCTGTTTTTCGGCCGTTTCGGCCGTCTCGACCCGTGCCGACCGTATATTCTTTCGTTTTTTTATTTTTTTTTTTTATTTTTTTTATTTTTTTTAATAATGAGTATCATCATATTTATTCATGGGATATGTGGGTATATTATTTTCAAACAAGGCACGGAATAAATTTATATGATTTAGATTTCGTCGATATCAACCACACCGACACTCAATGTGGTAATAATTTATAATATGTGCTTTGAATTTTAACAAATGAATGAGACTTCTTGTTATTTAATTTTTATTACTATTTATATAATAAATCTTATATTTTTTTATGTAATTGTACGATTCGGCACGGTCGGCACAGTCGGCACGGCACGGTCGGCATGTCTTGAGATCTGAGTTTACCGAAACTCGAAACGGCACGGCACGGTAAACCTTGGTTTTGAGTATTTCGCTTGGGCATGACCTTTGTTCTTAGCTCAACATAATATGGAGATTGACCTTTAACATTTAACTTCCCTTTCATAGTTATATAGAATTCAACGCTTATAACCAAGTCTAATATGTATCCATGTTTTCTAGCTTATTTGTGGCAATTGATGCGGTACAACATGCTCCAACTTCTGAAAAACCTGCGACTTGATTCTAGTAACAAGGAAATTACAGATACAGACATTTTGAAGTGGGCTAACGCCAAAGTGAAGGATTCTGGAAGACATTCTCGTATTTTAAACTTTAAGGTGCTCTTTCATATCTATAAATAGATTATTAATAATTCTTTCGTTTTTTGGTTTGAGTTTGTCTTTGACTGGCAAAGGAAAAAAAAGATGAATTAATGGTATTTTTAGTTTCTCCCTGGTGTTGGCTCTCCAATCTTATCTAAATATCTACTCAAGCATTTTTTTTTCTTCTCCTATGAAATACTAAAATGTGCTTTGTATAATTTGCAGGATAAGAGCCTCTCTACTGGTATTTTTTTCCTTGAATTGATTAGTGCTGTGGAACCTCGAGTTGTTAACTGGAATCTTGTGACTGGTGGAGAGAGTGGTACGCCTGCCAACTACTTAAAGTATCTTCATTGCTATGTTTCATTACTTGCATGCCTATTTGTGTTCATATTACAAGAATAAACAAATTTTTGCCATATTTCTATTGTATGTTTCATTAACTGTTTCCCTTCATGTTTCTAATGGGTTTGTGTCTTCATTCCTAAATAAATGAACCTAGAGGCTATAACTTATATGCAATTTCATATGTTCATTTCTTCACAATGTTCTGACAGTATGTTTGTTAGTTGTTATATGTCGTTACTATTTTGTATCTGTTTTGAAACTTCGAAATTTAACTAAAGCTTATCTTTCGTTATCTGTGCTAGTGTTTCAACTATTTTAGAATTTCATTCTGGGTAGATATCTCTTTGTTTAATTCTGGTAAGATGACTTGAACTGGAATTTAGCTTACCATCAGGAGGTTCTCTTTTGTGAGAATTGCATATCAGCCTCTGTATTGATTAGAAGTTTGCAAATAAATCCTTCATTTTAAACCCGCTATCTTCTACACCCTAAAACACCTATTTAGAAGTATTTTTTGGAAAAACTTTAAATTCAAAAGTTGTAGATCACATGAAAAATCTACTTTTCTTGTATTCAAAGTTTTTCCAAAATACATCTAAGTAGCTGTTGAGGCTTCAAAATTATAGCGGATTAGCGGATTAATTTTAAAACCCACTAAGACTTGGAAGCGTCAAAACACCTCTTTAGAAGTATTTTTTATAAAAACTTTAAGTACAAAAGTTGTAGATCACATCGAAATCTATTTTTTGTCATATTCAAAGTTTTTCTATATAGTAGTTAAAATGACTCTGATATGAATCTCGACATAGGGGCTGATTTGCAATGAATTCAAAATCAGGGACTGATTTGCAAAGATATTAAAAAATAGGGCCTGATTTCTTTCCTTTTTTGTTCCAATGGATGACAAATTCTGGTTTGTTAAGCGTAATCTTTTTTTAAACCAAGTACGTCTGGTTATGAAGAGTGATGTAGATCTTGCAACTTTTCTCCCAGAAACTACCAAAGTCCACTTTTTGAACATCAACAAGATCAATGCATGCATAATTTTTGGGCGAAAAAACTTGGTGCTTTGGCATTTGGGTTATCTGTCACATATCCTATCTTCATCGATGGCAAATACGACCAATGATCTATTTACTTTCCTTTTGAAGAGAAGTATGTTATGTTGATTGGATGCAACATCTAATGATATCGTCGACATAAAACATTGCAGATGAACAAAAGAAGATGAATGCTTCATATACAATATCTGTGGCAAGAAAGCTTGGATGCTCCATATTTTTGCTTCCAGAAGACATCTTGGAGGTACTATTTTAGTTTAATCTTGTTGAGTAATGCTGTAGCTCCCAAATCCATCCCAAAATCTGTCAAGTAAATGTTAGCAGTGCAATACACTGTTCTGGGATTAATTTATGGTTCCAGATTACTGCTGCTAAAAATTTTAGCTTGATGCTTAAACTCATGTTAGTATAAACATCTCAAATCAGGTGAACCAGAAAATGATGCTTGTTTTAACCGCGAGCATCATGTACTGGCATTCAAAGAGACCAACTGAAGACAGATCGACGAGTTCTGACAGTGAAAACAGCTCATCTGAGACCGTTTCGATCACGACGACCGATGATTCTGCATCTGAATCCTCACTGGATGATAGTGGAAGCAGATAGCTAGGATGTATGGACATAATATTCTCTTTTTATTATCCGACTAACAACAAAACTGGCGATTTATTAGAATTTTGATATACAAAAGGATGTCTCAGCCTTTTCTTTTTTTTTTTATTTGTTTAACTAAGCTTGGGAAAATTAGGGGAAAAGATTGTCTTCGGATGTCCATTATGAGATTGATAATGCTGGATATCTGAAACGTTTATCGCGATTCTGCCCGGAAAAGTTTATGATCTTTTTATTCGTATCATGCAGTCATTTGCAATACATATAGCAATGATAGTAGTACATTAAAAATGGTTAAAATCGATATTGTTGAAAGCATGAGGGCATTTTTTTTTTATGGAATAAGTTTTTTTGAAGGACTGATAAGTAAGAACGAAAGTTTGGAGGGCTAATCAGGAAGAATACAGGTTCGATGGGGGCTGTTTGGTTCGTGGGTAAAGGGGTGGTAAGTGTTATTCGGTAACACTTACCACCCTATTACCCACGTTTGGTGCGGGGGAATTGTTATCCGTGGGTAACAATTCTCCCCAAAAAGATAACTTGGTACCCACCTAAATAGGTGGGTACCAAGTTACCAGGGTAATTTTTATCCTAAGTATTTTATAATTTAATAATTTAATATTATTATTATTATTATTTAATATAGTTATGAATATTTTATAATATTATTATTTAATATTTTTAATTATTATTATTTAATATTTTATAAGTCTCCCTTATTAGTTAATATTTTATAATTATTATTACTATTTAATATTTATTTTTTATTTAATATATTTCTATAAATATATTATTTAATATTATTTATTTTTTTATTTAATATTTATTTTTTATATTCTCTCCCTCTCTCTCTCTCTTAATATTTATTCTATTTTATATTTTATATATTATGTTGTTATAGTTTTTTATTTTATTTTTTAAATTTTAAATTTTTATTTAATAATTTATTTTCTTTAAATTTTTTATCTAACTTTTAATTTTATATTTTATATTTATTTAATTATTAGTATTATTATTTAATATAGTTATTAATAATTTATAATATTATTATTTAATATTTATAATTATAATTATTTAATTTTTTATAATAATTATTATTATTTAATATTTTATAATTATTATTACTATTAATATTATTTATTTTTTTATTTAATATTTATTTTTTATATTCTCCCCTCTCTCTCTCTTAATATTTATTCTATTTTATATTTTATATATTATTTTATTATATATATTTTTTAAAATTTTAAATTTTTATTTAATAATTTATTTTCTTTAATTTTTTTATCTAACTTTTAATTTAATATTTTTAATATTTATTTATAATTTATATTTATATTTTATTATTATTTATAATTTACCAGTGTAACCGTTACATTCAAACTAAACACGGATAAGTGTTACTCGGGTAACCATTACGTACAAACCAAACAAGGGTAGACGTTACCGGCCTATTACCCGAGTAAGTATTTTACCCATATAACTACTACCCCTACCCTCAAACCAAACATGACCTAAAGGAATCCCCTTCGATATCCATTGTCCATAGAAAGCTGTGAATATCATCATCTATCACTCACCATCACCACGTAGTGGCAAAGGAGTGACTGAAGGAGCGACTGGTGGTGCGAGCAATTCATACATGTGTAACATATCTTGAGAGCTCTTCAAGTACCAGTAAGGAAGTGGTAAATGGTACGCCAAGAGAGACATCAGGAGGTTTGCATTAGAAGGTAAATGAGTTGGCCGTTCATAAATAGTTCGAGTTTGATTTGAACTCGGTTTACACGAGCAGAGTGATACTCGCGATCAACTCAAAAATTCGTGAGCTCAAAAAATATTCTCGATAAAATCATTGTAAAAATATTTTATTTTTTATTATACCAATTTCTAGCAGCCAGATAGATGGCTAAAAGATACACAATAATAAAAATTGTAAGAAATGAATATAGTTCTAATATTTGAGTGGATAAGCACAATAAAATTTGTGTAAGAGTAAAATACGATAGTAGTATGTATTCATAAGTTATCTATTATTAAGCTCGAAATCCGTTCGAGCCAAATTCAATGCGAACTCGAATTTTTTTCAAATAAATCAATCTGAGCAAAGTACTACTCTGACTCAGACCCCTAGTCTGCACCTATTGCTTAGCTAGTTTTGGGGTCTCTCACATCATCTATTCATCCACTTTCTTATAAACAAAAAGATTAAATAAAGATAAGGCAGCAGAGAATTCGGATTCCACTTGAATCTCCACCCTTCGTCATCTTACACCCATCCCAATGAAGCTCACTCCATCTTGTAGATTAGATGATATACGAAAGCTGACGGTTAAACAGGCGTATCTAATGCATAGAAACTAAAATGCAGAAATTTGATATAAAATTGCATCTACTGGATCACAACTACAATAAACAGACGTTCTTTTATTTTTACTTACGAAACAACAATCTCCCAAATAAAGACCTTTTTTACTTCACCTCATGAATGTTATAGTCGAAAAAAAAAAAGAATAATAAAGAAGCAGCTCACAGTTATTCAGAAGAATAAAAAAAAGGGTAATCAGTATAACCAACAACTTGATCAAAAGTATAAAATGTCGACCTATCGTACTTGTTGAGGGGAGCATCGAGCTCAAATCTCCTCGGCAAGTCCGGGTTGGCCAAGAACAATCGACCGTACGCGACTAAATCCGTGTACCCATCTTCGACAACTTTGTTCCCTTCCTCCCTGTCATACCCTCCTGCGACAATAAAAGTTCCCTTGAAAGCCTTTCTCATCGGAAGAAGGCGGTGAGGGATCACGTATCGCTCCTCCACTCTTATCATAGTTGGCTCGACAACATGGCAATATAGAATGCTGTACTTGTTAAGTGACTCGGCCATGTACAAGCCGAGGGCCGCAGGGTCGGAGTCCGAGCATTCTGAGTAGTCGGAAAATGGGGACAGTCTTATGCCGACTCTATCGGCCCCAATTTCACTTGCTACTGATTCTACAACCTCAAGAGCGAACCGGCATCTATTCTCCAAACTCCCGCCGTACTCATCTGTCCGATCATTGACGCCATCTTTCAGAAACTGGTCGATCAAGAAGCCATGCGCACCGTGTAGTTCTATTCCGTCGAAACCTATGTGGCAATATGTATTGTTAGAATAAGTAAACCATATATTTAGTTTTAGCTTAAAAGCTTTAAAAGAGCTACTTATTATGCATGCTAGTAGAGTTTTTCGACAATAATATATATATATATATATATATATATATATATATAAAGGTTATTCTCAGCTTGATCTGAGAATAGCCTTAATAAACTAACATCTTAGCTAACGAAATAATAAATCACGCCGTTAAGTGTAAAAATTAAATCTCAACCGTTAGAGTAAGAAGATCAACGGCTGAGATGTTAGCTTATTAAGGCTATTCTCAGGTCGAGCTGAGAATAGCATATATATAATAATAATAATAATAATTTCAAAGTAACATGTTGAGTTGTGAGAGAGAACCTACCGGCTTTGATAGCATTTCTTGCAGCAACTCTGAAATCATTTACAATCTTCGGTATCTCATCTACTCTTAAACGGCGCGGAGGGGAGAAATTCGCGACAATGCCATCATCGAAAGATTCAGGTGCCAATGGCTTGTCTGAACTGGAGATTGGTGCTTGGCCATTTGGTTGGTAATCTATCACAATGCAATAAGAAATGCACTATAAATTCTGCATTTAGATCCTGTAAGTTTTACAACTTACTAATTTTTTTTTTATTTAGATTGCATATGTTATTGTTTTTTCTAGATAACAACGGAAAAATCGCATGAAATGTGGGAACTCCATGTCGTACGAACTAGACACACCAGGGCTCCTGAGCCTCAAGTGAACATAGTCCTTCAACCCGTAAACCATTGGCCACATGATGAACGAAACCCCGGACCCAGAGCCCAGCTCCACCAGGAAGATAATTTATGATCCACGTCATGTGTGGCGGTTTACTACTTCCATAGATAAAATATAAAATTCCCTCACGTTTCTTCGCGTGCAGATAGAAAATTACGCTCACAACATGCAGGGCACGGGCTCGAATGGGGGACCGTACGCGTGAAAGTTAAATAATATATAAATGTAATAGCAAAATAGAATGGGGGACCTTAGCGGGGCTATTAGGCCACATATGTAAACCCTGTTGACTCCAAAGTTTGACCATTATATACATCTAGAAATAGATAATCCAGACTGCTCAATTGACTTAAATTTCTCTTGGCTGAAAACAAATAGTTTCAAACAACTCAAATCAGCTATGCTAGTGATAGTTAAATAAGATATAAATGTAATAGCAAAATCAGATTTCATATGTAGGCTCTGGTAACCAACCTATGTTAAAATTTGAAATTGGATAAACACATATCAAAAGTGAAATTTAAGGAATAAAAAATACAGGGTTGATACCTCCTATGGATTATCACGGTAATATAAAAGTGGATCGATTACAGGAGGAGTTTCTCCACCATAATCTCACAAAAAAAGAGAGAAGAAAAAGAAAAAGAAAAAAAGAATAGCGAAGATGAATACCGTAATTTGAGACTCTCCCAGTATGCCAAAGTTGGCAGAAGAAGATCCCCCCTTTTTTGTGAACTGCATCAACAATTGGTTTCCAAGCTTCTATCTGCTCCTCTGTGTAGATACCAGGAGCATTAGGCAACCTGCATCAGTTGCAGCTAGTAACCAAACATATGAAATTTCCTACACTTATATCACTTCTTTTTTTGGAAATTTTTTTTCCTGTTTTTTCTTTTCAAATTTAAGTATAATTTGTATTTAGTTTCAAATTTGCCAAAGCAAAAACAATAAACCAAGAATAGGATTTTTTTTTTTTTGAGATTATTATAGAAGACTTCTGCCTACTACCGGCCAACTTTTGTACGACCGTCATAACTGATAAACTTATAAATGACATGGGCCGGTGTTTTACCAACCGAGAAGTTCCAGCAATACGGCCTAGCAAGCCCAAAATCTTGTTTCATTCTTTACAGGATACAGAAAGAATAAATCTTCCGCACTCTTATTCGTGGAGTTTGTGGAATTCGAATATGAAACTTCCACTTCATTAAATAAAAGCGCTACCTCTGGACAGCGTCGCGCATGTTCGTCGTATAAACTAAGAATAGAACTGACAAATGGACAAATTCGAATCTTGAAAGCTCATATAGCTAAAGGCACTTTTAAATAGGAAAATACTCAGATTTTTTTTTAAAAAAAAAAAAAAAAATAGTGCTAGGCCTAGATGGCTCGTACCCGATTATTATTTGCCGGTTCTCATTGTTAATTTACAAATTAAGAACAAAATTCAACTTATTTCAACAAAAAACATCACTCTCATGAGATCAATTAAAGATTCATAGTAAAATTTTACCCGTTAGCTGTATCTGAGATGCAGGTGGCTTCTGCAATCAAAAGGCCTCCCTTAGTAGTCCTCTGAGAGTAATACAATGCAGCTTGTGGCTGAGGAATGCCGCCATATGCTCTTGATCTTGTTAAGGGTGCCAAGACAATCCTGAAAATACATTAATTAGCACCATGAATTTTATAATTACCCTTTTCTTGCGAGCTATATCTTTTATCAACCACGAAAAATCAAGGGGTAGTTGCATTTCAGCCCCTCCTTTTGATACTTTACACGTAAATCAGCCCCTCTTTTATCTGTTATTTTCGACACTCCAAAATACTTATAAATCAGAAATATTTTTTGAAAAAAATTTCAACAGAAAAATATAGATTTTGATGAGATCTGCAACTTTCAGTCTCAAAGTTTTCCTCAAAAATACATCTAAATAGATGTTTTGAGGCTCTAAAGTTTTGCGGATTAACGGATTAATTTTAAAATCCAATAAGATTTTGAAATCTCAAAACATCTATTTAGAATCATAATTTTGGAAAAAATGTTGAACATGAAAGTTGCAGATCTCATCAAAATCTATAATTTTTATGTTGAAATCTTTTTTTTTAAAATACTTATACAGTAGTAAAAAATAATTCTGATACGAATACTGAGAGATGGGCTTATTTGCAATTATAAACAGTAAATCTATGATATATGGGCTGATTTGCATAGGTAATAAGATTTTTAAGGGGCTGATATGCAATTGCCTAAAAATCAATCTGCATAATGAAAAAACGGGTGAAGCTATATATTATAGTCAAAATCATAAAAACAAGCACCTTATATGCGATATAAAGCGCAAACATTGTAGACTTTTGTTTTCACAATTTTGATCGAAAACTTGGTTAATTCTATGTTTGCATATCCTCAGATTAGCTACTTATCATCAAGGATCAAACAGAGCAATAATTCTTACTTCATATATATATAAATATGAAATAAATTATTCAGTGCTACATTTTTATTAAGCTCCCACAAGTGTAGCAAAAAATAATTAGAAAATAACAAAAGAAAAAGGTTATTGAGATGAAATGATTCAGGGTGAGGTCTGATTTGCTCATACATATACCTGTGTGAAAGATTGAATGGGCCCATGGTGAATGGCTCAAGTAGAGGGATGGTTTCCGCCATTGTTGGAGCTCCAGTGACCTCCGAGGACTGAGAGCTCCGATGAACAAGGAGAAGATGGAGATGAAGACTCAGTTAATAAATCAATATTGTTTTTGGTAGGTATACCAAATTTTATATTTTTATTTAAATTTTTTTTTATTGGGTGCAGACTTTGGATCTAAGGAACATGCGTAGATCAATTCTCCAAATAAAGACCAAGGGCAAAGTCCAGCCGCTTAAACATAAATAAACCTATGCATTGTGTCCGTATATGGAACTTGCATCTTGAGGGCTGCTGCCTGCAGAAATAAACCAATAAATCTACTAAATTTGTAATTTATTTAACTAAAATTAAAAAAATTTAGAAAAGTATTTTTTTAACAAATGTTTAACATATATATATATGGATGAGATTTATATAACTTTAATAATGAAATTTTTTAAAAAATTACTTGTAAATATAAGGGATTTGTAGCGGATTTAAACACTTTTTAAAATTCGTTTTACATCTGTCAACTGTGGAGTCCCAAATACCTATTTATAAATATTTGTTAAAAAATTTTCAACATATAATTATAGATTTCATCAAAATTTATAATTTTTATTTTAAAAATTTTATCAAAAAATATTTTTAAAATATTATTTATTTTTTAAAATTATATGGTTTATTAAATGTTGGTAGATTGGTGGGTGGTGCGGTGAAGGGTCTTAGTATTTTTCATCTTTATTTTGAGTATGAAGTATTTTTGTATGTGATATACAATTTTTGTATTCAAAATTTCTTCCAAAAATTGGTCTCTAAATAAGTGTTTTAGGATGTCGAAAATAACAGGCGGTAAACAATGAGTTTATTTGTAAATAAAATTTCAAAGGAGGGGCTAATATGCAGGCTTTCCATAATAATCGTTAGTTCGCAGCTTGACTAAGACAGCAAATCTATTAGGATGGTGGAGCGAGAATTAGGCCATCCCGATTTATACTGACTACAATAATATCCACAAATCAAAAACTGATATATGCCGGCTCAGAAATTATATTATTCTATCTTCGGAATACATAGGTCGGATGCCGGTAAGTTGGTACGTGTCGCCTCGGTAACGGTAAGTTTTAGGGTACCCTGGGGGAGACTACTGAGGGGACCCCAGAATGCATGGCATGGGCAGTACTACCACACACCCTAAGAACATGCAGTCTTACATGGTGCAGTTTGCTGTCCGTATATATCTATCTATCTCCCTTGCTCTCTTCCCTCTCCATAACACACTAAATCACCCTAAATTTTAACCAAATCCTTCAAATTTGTGCCCCTCTTTATCTCATCCCTTATCCCTTTCAAATGGCCCTCAAAACCCCTCTCTCTTTCCTCCTCTTCTTCTTTCTCTTCATCACCATTCTTCTTCAACCAAACCACTCCATCCAAGGTTAGGTTATTATTACTCTTTTTCTTTTTACTTCTATATTAGTTACTATTTTTATTTAATATTATGGTTTCTTAATTGTCTTTTTTCCGGTCCAAAGTTCGCGCGGCAAGAAGTAGTTTGAGTCCTTACACGGGCTCGGTGTTGGCTGCGTCGCCGGCAGAGGTGAAGTTCATTACGCATTTATATCTTATAATTTTGAAGTTCTAATGCATGCATTAACGAACATAAAGCTCCATTTTTTTAAAAAAAAAAAAAGGTGTGACAAATTAAATTAATTATTTTATAATTTCCTTGCTTTGTTCATATATATAGGTAGATGACAAAGGGAATATATATTTAAGGGGAACGAAAGGGGCGAGGCGACGGCTAATTGGATCCACAGCTCCTACTTGCACATTTCAATGCAGGGGTTGCAGGTTCAAATGCACCGCAGAGCAGGTCCCGGTCGACGCCAATGATCCCGTCAACAGTCCCTATCGCTACCGATGTGTCTGTCATAGGTGATTCGCCGTGAAAAGTATGAGTTTCTTCAAAAAAAAAAAAAGGAAAATGAGTGAGCTTAGCATTTTTATTTTCATATATTTTGTATTAGCCACCATAAGCTCCCTACTGAATTTCCACTCTATAGTGTACTTTCCATTTTGTACAACATGCATTTTTTTTTTCTTTTTGGATTTCATTATAGAAGTCTATGGAATTTGTTTGAAATTTCTCAAGTTGCTATCCAAAAATATTAGCTATAAATTTAATTATATTCTCCGCTTTTTTCCTCTATTTTCATAGGAAGATTTATTCTTTTATAGTAGTTAAAAGCCGTGTTAATTATGGAATTTCTTCGGACCATTTAGCATGCCGCATGGAGCACACAACAGTTAAATTTGTGCATTGAAATTTTAGGGCGGAAAATTGGAGAAATGCTAACTACACACGACGATTAAGATCAGCGCATTGAAATTCCAGGGAAAAAAAAAGAGAGGGAGAAATGCTAAATGCACGAAAAATACAAACAGCCGTATAATTTTAGCACAAAAATGTTGTACCTCTGAGTATTTCTGTGCTAGAATCTTTTCCCCAAAAAAAAAGAAAAAAGAATTATGAGTAAATAGAACTTGAGCGATCATGCAGGTCTAAAAATATGCGTAAAAAGATCGAAGGTTCAATTTTTTTTTTTTTTTTTTTGGAATTGCTCTACTTTTTTTTTAAAGAGTGAACTTATTGATTTTTGGGTAAAATTATGGAAGAAATTAGGGAGCTCTAGAATTATATTTACTTATTTTCTGGCATTTTTATGGAAGGATGACAGCTGATTCTCTTAGTCAGTACACAGTTGTCACTTCTTGAATTCTCTATCCAGGCTCATATTCGGGATACTACCATATCAGCCCCTCAAGTGTTGAAACATCCCAAATCAACCCCCATTTCAAATTTAGGTCGGATCAGCCCCTGATTATTGTTTGGAATTTTTTTTGGACGAAATTGCCCCTATACCCGTTAACACTTCAGACACCGATATCATCCATTTAGAAGCGATATCGGAAAAAATTTTGAACATGAAAATTGTAGATCTCGGAATGAACTACAACTTTTAAGTTAAAAATTTTTCAAAAAAATACTTCAAAAGTTATGTTTTTGAGGTCGGAAGCATAACGGGTCGACCCAACCCGACCCGAAATTGCTACAAATAGTTCGGACATCGAAAACACCTACCTAAAAGCATTTTTTGGAAAAATTTTGAACATAAAAGTTGTAGATCTCATCGAGATCTACAACTTTCATGTTCAACATTTTTTCAAAAAATACTTCTAAGTAGGTGATCTCGATGTCGGCAACAAAAGGACAGTTTTGTCCAAAAAAAAAGATAAACAGTGAATGGGGGGCTGATTTGGGCTGTTTTGAGAGGAGGGGCTGATATGGTATGGGAATTGAAAAGGGGGGGCTGATTTGGTATTTCCCCCTCATATTCTCCACTGCTGGGATCCTCAGAGGGATCTAAATCCTCTGCCCCGACCTCTATCCCATTCTACGCCTCAATATTCAGATAAATAATAAGTGACATTTTCTTATAAACTAAAGAAGGAATTAAATATGCAAAAAATTATATTAAAAATGTAATATACATATTATTTATTTTTAGCATTAAGTCAGAGAATAAGAGGACTGCAGCTCTGATTGGCACATAACAAAGAGTTTTCACCGAGCCGACCCGCCCGCGACACTAATTGGCAGAGCTAAATTTATAAATTTCACTAAGCAGGCCAAAATTGCAGAGCACAAGTGGTTGGGAGAGGGGAGATGGACTGCAGCTCCGGATTTTAGGGTTTTATTTGTCCAGGTGTGTATTTATTGCATTGCTTATCTTCTTCCCAACATCAAACATCTAAACATAGCTGTAAATTGTCTGATCAAAACATTCCAAATTTCGTCATTTAGCGGTTAATTATAAGCGTCATATAAATCGTATGCTAGAAATCACATGCGCAGTTTCGCGACAAAAACCTAATTTTGTCCCTGCTAACTTGCTAGGCGTGCTAAAAACGTTATGATACTCAGGATCGGCGGACTAGTAGTAAGAAGTGGCGCTGGGTCGATAAATGTCTCATATTTGAAACTCCACAACGCCCCGTAGAAAGCAAAATGATCGATATAAAAACCGCTCTGGCTTCCCACGGCAAATTAGTTCGGGCCAAAAGTCTGGAATACAAAGGCCTCCCTCTAGACAAAGTTAGAGGCAGAAAAAAAAAAGACTTATGATCCACATACTCGAGCGTATGATAATATCATATATATATACACGACCTTCTAAACACCATTTTTGAAGTATAGAAAAAAAAATTATTTTGATCTACGAACTTAGTATTCAATTTTTTTCCAAAAATATTTCAAATCCAAATTATCAGTGATTTTAAAAACTATTTTAAACGCGTTAAGACATTAAAGCTCCAAAACATCTACGTTGGATTGTTTAAAAAAAAAAAAAAAATGAATACAATAGTTGTAATTATAGATCATATTATTTTTAAGGAACTTATGATTACATTCAAAATTATAATTAAGAACGAGCACGGGAGCATCTGCGGCGGACAAATACAGAAAATATGAACAAAACATTCAAGTCCAAGAGAATCATGGAGGTGATAATGAGATATCATGAACAATGATGAACTGCTCCTCAATTTTGATATGCTTTCTTGCACACTTGCTGGAAAGTTAAACCAATGTGGTCCTAATCAACGTGGTCGACCAGAACCACCAACACGACAACGTCGCCGCTACGAGCCGAACTGGTTATTAGACGATGGATATACGTAAGGGTGAAAACGAGCTGAGTACTACTAAGCTCCTGTTAGTTTAGACCAAAGAGTTTCAGATAATGAGCTTGAATTCGGCTTAACTCAAAAAATCTTGAGCTCGAGCCCGAGCTCAATTGTAACAACTAAGCTCGACTTGAGCTCGGATTGATTGCATCATTAGGCTGAGCTCGAGTCAAGATCGAGCTCAAACCGTTTAAATAATCTTGTTATAAATTTTTTTTTTTGAATAAAATAAAAAAGTTTGTGTAGATTGACGAGCCTAACGAGCCGAGTAACATGATGCTTATGTTTGGCTCGCTTAATTATTTGAGCTCGAAGCAGCACTCAAACTCTGTAAGACTCGAGTTCGAGTGGAGCTTAAACGAGTTCGAATCCAAGTTACTCATGAACAGCTCGGTTTAAAGAATGAGCAACGACTTACAAATTACTATTATAGTCCCGGAAGGAATTAAATACATCCAAATACATTATAGTAAAATATTATAGAACTATTTGTAAATAGTATAGAACTATTATAGTAATACATTATATCAAAACTATTTGTAAATATTTTTGTTTTGATTAATACAAAGTTCTTACTTACAAAAAAAAAAAAAAATATTATAGAACTCGTGTTTAAAAAAAAAATGTTTTTTAAAACAATTAAATGATCGAGAAATTACGACGGCCTGTATAATTTATCAACCTACCAACCTAAAAATTACTGAAAATATAATAATATGAAATAAGAGAAAATAGAATATTTAGAAGACTGTTATCGTTTTTATATCTGGGCTTTTAAAGAGCTAGCGGATCCAAACAAGATCCATACCCGTTTTCATTACAACCCATAAAATAAGTCCACTCATATACTAGGCCACAGCCCAGCAGACAGTACAAAATTAAAGTGTTATTTTGCATAAAATTACACCCTTTTTGGGGTCTGTGTCTGCCGAATTTGATTTTTATTTTATATTTTAATTATAATTGAGTAAAAGATAATTCCTTCCAACTAGTAGTTACTGAAATTCAAATTTTTGATCTATCCTCTATATGACAGATACCACCATTTGTATTTTTGAGTTATTGACATTATTTATAATGATTCTTGTGCCTCTAAAATAATATTAACACTTTGTACATTCCGATTTGATTTTTCTCAAATTGATTTAGCTTTTCTATTTTAATTTTTGGACTAATTGCGTATTAGCCTCTATTTTTAAGGTTGTATAAATTACTCTGTGAAAATATATAAAAGGCTAACGTGGCGGCACTCATGTGTTGCCAACTTGCCATATAAACAAATTTTTTTTATTTATAATCTGGTTTGTACGTTTCTAAAAATAGAGTTTTTATACGTAACTCTTCCTTAATTTTTTTATAAGAATTTGGTAAAAATGATAGGTCGGGCGTATAATATATTTTAATTTCTACATAATTATTTTTAAAATTTTGAATATAAAAAATAAATTTAATATTTTATTGATATCATCATATCTTTGTTTCATCCTAAATTATTTTGGAGAAATACATTTTAGTCATGTTTTAAAATATTGCGTCCCTAATTTAGAAAATATTTTGACTACTGTATAAAAAATTTTGAATAAATTTTGAACACAAATATAAATAAATATTAATATAATCTATAATTTTATTATTTTATTTTTAAAATTTTTTTAAATAAATATTTAACTCATTTGAAGCTTTAAAATATCTTTTAAAAGTGTTTTTAAAATCTCTTTTAAGTACAAAACATAGATTTAATATGATGTATAATTTTATTATTTTTTTAAAAAGAATTTTAGATCATAAAAGCTAATAAAATTAAAATAACAAAAAGTGTTTATAAATATATATATATATAAATAGTACGCTGGCAAATTCCCTTCTTTCTTTAGTCGAATGCGGCCCAAATTGAATATATATTTTAGTAAATGGATGAAGCATCTAGGTAGCATAATCTTTAAAAAAATAAAATGAAATTATTAAAAATTAGCAAAAATGCCACCTTGTCATCCCTTTCCTACAGGGTTTGGTAATGATTAATACGTGGCAGGTCCTTCGTAATCAATGTAAGGAAGAAAAATAAAAAGTAAAAACTAGTCAGTAGTTGCCCTTTGACTTCAAAAGCAGACAAAGCAGAGTGGTGGTGTAATGTGACTCCCACGACGACTCTTTATTTAGAGAGAGTAGAAGATTAATACTGCACATCAACCACTTTCACAAATCACAATCACCTCCATCAAGATCTACATAATTCATTGAATTCACAAAAACAAAAGAGAAATTAAGTAAGAGGAAGGAGAAGGCGGAGAGGTCGAATCTGCGATGTCTTCGTCGGAAGGGGAAGAAGGCGAGGAATACTTGTTCAAGGTGGTGATCATCGGCGATTCAGCTGTGGGAAAATCGAATCTGCTATCGCGTTACGCCAGAAACGAGTTCAATCTGCACTCGAAGGCGACGATCGGAGTTGAATTTCAGACGCAGAATTTGGAGATCGAAGGCAAGGAAGTGAAGGCTCAGATCTGGGACACCGCAGGCCAAGAGAGATTTCGCGCTGTCACGTCGGCGTATTACCGAGGCGCTGTCGGCGCGCTGATCGTTTACGATATTTCTCGAAGATCCACATTCGATAGCATTCCACGGTGGCTGCAGGAGCTCAGCAGTGAGTAATTTAGTTATCTCTGTGTTTATATATTTGATTATAGTTGAAGATTACGCTTGAAGGCATTGATAGATCTTTGATTTATCATAGCTGAGGATGTTGGAAATGTGTTTGAATTTGTTGGATCTGCTAGTTACAGTTGTAGAGCTAAACAGTGTCATTAGTAATTTTTAAGTTGCGTAATAGCCCTATATTTGTTTTTGAAGGTATTGAGACAATGCTTGAGTTATAGTTCATTAGGTCTGATATTTAGTGTCTAGGAGCTCTACGCTGAATATTTGTGATTTATTATATGTGTATCTGATTTTCGTTGTTCTTATTGAATTTTGCTTTCTAATTGTTATAGTTTTGTAATTAAAGGTATCGAAATAAGGCTTTAGTTGTGGGTTGCTAAATCCGTACCTTTCTTATCTCTTAAATTTTGTGGCTGCAGGAGCTCAATCTATGACTGCTTAGTTTGTTTTCTGTCTATTTCTCGTTTTTGGATGCTTGTAGGGATTTTATTTGATTTAATTTTTAGTTGGGAGAATAATGAGTGATTTTGTTTTCTGTCTTTTTCATATTTATTTATTAGAAATTTTTTTGAATGCATTTATGGATTTGTACGACATTTGTGGATTAGTATTCTTTTATTTGTCTTTTTATAGTTATTTTCGGGAAATGAATGTCTATCAACTATGACTGATTAGTTGAACGACATTATGGATTTGTAGCTACAGCAGTAGTTGAAATATATGGGTTGCTGGATCTGTCATTGTTGTGATGTCCTATATGTAATCAATTGACTAAAGAAGCTCAACAGTGACCCCTTCGTTGTTTGTTTCTGTTTCAGATTGTGGAATTTTAGAAGGGATTGTTTTTTATTGATAAATAGTTATTAGATCGATCTAAGGAATAAATAAATAATTTGATTATATCTGTATCTAATGATTAGCTGTTTACTAGTGTTATACTTGATTGTTGATGGCTTTATATTTGTAGTTGGAATCACAGAAATGCATGGGTTAAATGTTGTTAGATCTGCTTGTCTTTGTTATGTATGATTTTTGGGCATTCACTAATTTTAGTTGGTTGATAGCCGTAAACTAGAGCTTTGAATAACTGCAATGCAGGACTTTAAAGTTAGTACTTCTGATTGAATCTAATTTGATTAAAGGAGGTTTACAGCTATCTTTTGCTCTAAATAGGACGATAAGTAAATTAATTTGGTCAAGTATATGTACTTGTGTTCTGTTTTTATATCTTCCAGGAGCTAAACAGTCGAGTAAATTAACTTGTTCTAGTAGATGTATGTTCTTGTGTGATATCTTCCAGGAGCTATAAAGTATGTAATGGGTTACTAGGTCTTTGATTTTTACTAATATTTGTGTAACTTTCTGGGACCTCAACAGGGAGCTCGAAGCGGGATATTCTATTGGCATTAGCTTGTTTGGATTTTGAGAAGTTTTTTCTAGTTCTCATCTGAGATGTACATGGATTGATATTTCAGCAGATCTAGGTTATTTCCGTGACGCCTTTCCCCAAGCTTTCAAGAGTTAAACATCCAAATATAAAGTTTAAGAGAATAATAGGAAGAAAAGAGATTTGGGGCAGAAGCAACTAGAGTTGACTTTTTGAGCCATTTACGACAGCAAATGCTCAATCATTACATGACCAGCTCATTACGCCCGTTAGATCATAGAAGACTTGTCCTATATTTCTATGTTTATTGAGGATTTTGATTAGTATTTTCTTTTTGTCTTTATTTTCTGGATATGATGCAAGGCTATTCTGTTCAACTAACATAGTGCTGCTTTAATTGAACTTAACATTGTTCCATTAAACTTTATGCTACTTCAATTGAACTTGATTTAAGTTGACTTTTAGTATTATTGTAGTTAGTTGAACTTTTCTTTGTTCTAGCTGAACTTTTCGTTGCTTTAGTCGAACTTGGGCAACACTAGGAGGTAAAGTTGGAGGGGTAATTACTTGGAACTATTTAGGAATTCAGGTGCTTCCGAAGAAATTAGGTTCACTAGCAATTAAACATCGATGGAATCTGGTAATGTAATTATCTTCTTCCCAAAGACAAGTTCTTGAATTGCGCCCTGCTTGTTCTTGTGCTTAATTTTGTTTAGAGCAAGTTTTTAGGTACCGGGAGAGACGCGTCGTGCCACCAGACATGTGCAGATTTGGCACACAAAATGGCCGTGCCAATTGTCTCCCTCTTTCCTCACCATCCTCCCTCCCTCTCTCTCTCCCTCCCTCCCTCCCTCCCTCCTCTTCTCCCTCTCTTATTCTTTCTGTTTGTTTTTTCAAATTAAGTATTGTTCATCTTCCTCCGCATGTTCTACATGACATGTATATAGTTTTTAAATTTTTAATTGATTTTTTTTAAAAATTTTTTAATAAGATTATAAAAAAATAACTTATTCTCGTCAAGGATTGGCACCCTTAGCATTCTCAAGTTTGGGATTTACCGAAACGCGGCATGAAATAGCACCTAAAGCCTTGGTTTAGAGTCGAACCAAAAGTTTTACGAACGCTCAACCCATTACTAAATGAGCTAACCTTAAGGAAAGCTTTTGATTAGCCATTTTCAAGCAGCTTGAGAGGCTTGGCTCGTTTACCCCTTAGAAAATGTGAATGTTTGGATTTTGAAATGTCAAAAGTTTGCATTATGAATTTCATTTTTACTATTCAATAATACTTGACTGGAATTTCTTAGGAATTGTTTCTTATCCTCTTTCCAAGTTGTGGAGGATATTTGGGACGCCAGGTTGTGAGATGTTAAGGCCCTTAGCTTATAATTATGGATGTAATCCAATCCATTTAAAATCAGGATTTTTTATTGTATTCTGAATATAGTTTGTATTATAGGTCTGCGTAGGATGTATTATAGGACGTCCGATATCAAGATTCACAACCGACCCAGGTTGTTGTTTTTACATTGTCTTCGACTTATTGAAGACTCTTACTTGTGGTTTACTTGGCGCGGATGAAGGGTTTGTGTGCAGTATGCAGGCTTGGTGATGTCCCTAGTGTTAGATTGTTAATCTCTTGCTTTTATTGGTGTCAGGACTTGTTCTCTTATGTTAGGACATATCGAGCGGGCTTTAAAAAACATCTTTAACTGGAAACAAACTATTGGCTCAGTAATTGCTATTGCTGGTATACTTTCCACGTTTCAACAGTCAAGTGTTATGCTGATCTGTCCTTTCTGGAAGTTCTTCAGAGGGATGGGTTGTGTACTACCTTCTGTTGTTGGTTCATGGATATGAAGAATGACTTCCTTAGAGACATTGTTATATCTGGTAGAGAAGTTGTTGATCAACAGTTATCTAGCTGTATTTGTTTATAGCGAAAAATAAAGAAAATAGATGGTCGCGTGAAAATTTATATTTTAGCATTTTTGATAAAGAACATTCGCAATATGATCGAGGTTGCAAATTATAGACCGGTGATGTCAAGTTTCTACACCAGGGCCCAGTATGAATAAATTTGATGTGGGTGTCTTCTTTCGTGCCTTGTGAACTTGACCAGCAGAACACTTAATTGCTTATTATGTTTAAGATCTCTATGTTTGTCTAAGGAACACTTCATATTATAACACATCGATGTTCATTTATCTTTTAACAATTTTAACCTATTTTAATCAATACCATGGAAATTTTCTTTTCTGTTGCTCATTCTTATTGGTGACATGCATCTCCTGTCTCCACTTTGTATCTAATCAGTCTGATTAGAGAAGCTTAGAAGCTAGCCAAAAAAAGGCAACTTAGTAATTTTATTCCTTTTAGCGATTAATATGCACTTGATTTTGCAGCTCATTCTGATACCACGGTGGCGAGGATGTTGGTGGGCAACAAATGTGATCTAGATAATATCAGGGATGTAACGGTCGAGGAGGGAAAGAACCTTGCGGAGCAAGAAGGCATGTTCTTCATGGAGACATCGGCCCTGAATTCCACCAACGTGAAGACGGCGTTCGAGATCGTTATCAAGGAGATCTACAACAACGTCCGCAGCAGAAAGACTCTCAACTCCGATTCTTATAAAGCTGAACTTTCCCTCAACAGGGTCTCTCTTACCGCAGATGGGATCACAGACGAGCAAAACCAGACGTCGAGGAAGTTCTCTTGCTGCTAGACCCGACTTCGCTACTCTACACTTGAAAATTCAAAGTATCCTCCGAACCGTATTTGATTTTGGTTTTCTTTTGATAATTATTTGATCTGTTACTTGATTTTATGATAACTTATAGTTTTTGTTATTGACAAAGTAGGAGGTGGTTGATCCTAAGATGTGACATATTTAAACAGTATGGTTTTTATAAAGTTGTCTTATATTTGTGAATTTAATCTTTTTCTCGTAAAAAATATATATTTGTTATTTAATCAACATAATAATTTTTTTTTTTTTCCTTCTGTGTATAAGGTAAAAAATGCAACAATATTCAGCCAAGTATGTGATTGCTTTCTAGTACCCTCATTACTTTGTACAATATTTGAACGACCTCAAAAACATTGGAAAATTGCAGATTAGGCCCTGGAATTGTTTATGCTTACCGTATTTACCCTTGAATGTACGAATTAATGTGTCAGACTTCATGAATCGAAGTGTAGGTCTTTGCAAAATAGAGTATCGAGAGAGTATATTGTAAAGGTGAAAAGTATAAGGGGGTGAATGGTAAATTACTCCAAAAATATTGGCACCACACAGCCCCCTTCCTTTTGTGTTGATAGCACCTATAACACATACAATCTAAGATCTTAGAGCTCTCAAAAGTGAAACTTCAATGATTTTGGGAAGAAAAATATGGGAGAACTTTGAGTCTTCTCTATAACATTACCATCTCCGTGGGTGTTACCTCTTGAATAAACGAAAAAGTCGGGATTGAAAAGTACATGTCCAACATATCTATTGAAAAAGTGAATCAGATAGCCAAAAAGATTATTTATGATTATCTATTGAAAAAGTACATGTCCAACATAGATTATTTATGATTTAAAGAAAAGTGTCTCTCTTTTTTACCCCCAAAAAGAAGATAATGTCGGGATGGCCCGCACCAAATTAATTCTTGCGTAATTCCATAGTTTGTCTAGTTCACTCTCTGTGCACTCGTGATGTAATGGTAATATCTGATCATCAACGTGAACAATCCTTAGAATTATGGCCAATTCAATGAGAGAAAAATTATAATACAAATTTTACATATGCAAATTTTATGCATAATTAAATTCTGGCAAGTATGCTTGTTTTATTTTATTTAGTCCCATGCCGATTAAATATAAATTAAATTTATTTTTTGTTAGCCAAAAATACATATTATATATTTTTCAAAATATGTCGCTTTACACTTAAAAAATTCAGCATTATTTTAGCATTTTCGTTCATATCTCTATTATTTTTTATTTTTATCATTTGATGTCATATGTTGTTGCTAACAGAGCATTGCCGCTGATACGAACGGGATGGTAAAGTGTAATTTGGACGAATTTAAGGTCTGTAATTATAAATAATTTGGCATTCAAACCCTCTACTTAATAGTCTCATATATTTCAAGATTATATTTAAAAACAATATATATTTAAATGGTGAAAATGCAATTTTCTTCCGCTCATTTCATTTCCTCGAACGCAGCTCGATCGGTATCTTTCCCCTCTGCGATTGTGTCGATTCAAGTGAAATTCATCATATGTCGAGGTGATCATGTTCCGTTGTCTTTCTCATTAGGTTTTGCTGCAATAATGCAATTTCTAGATGGATCCGTGTGATCTTAGTTCTTCACTCCGTTATTAGATCATGTTTTGTTGACGATTTTCAGTTTTTGCCACGGTTTTTTTTTTTTTTTTTTGTATAGTTTCTGTCGTTTTCGATCCAGATCCGTGGTAGGCGGTGATTTCTGGGTTTATTAGTTCATTGATAATTTCTCTACGTCCTGATTTTCTGATTGATCTCCTACAGGTGTTGTGTTATTTTGCTAAAAATTGTTGATTAAAATCCATGAATCGAGAGATTTTGATCTCGTTTCGAGAAACCCTTGCTTGAATATGTATTTTAACCGTAGCGTTTCGCTATCCGTCTGTTGCAGAAGATATGCCTTCTGTGAATATGTGTTTATATCGACAGATTTTTTGGTTTTGTCAATATACATCGCAATTCCACTATGATTTATGATCTATTCATCATGATTATACATGAAGCATATCATCACTAGATTGCATCATAATTAAGTTGTTTAGGATGCTTGTTACCTGGGACGTGGAATGTCTTTGAGTTGTGAACTTGTGATAATGGTACAGGGCGCGTGGTAAGCTATATACATCACCATTAGATAGTTCGATAGATTGTCATGTTACCTTAGAACAGTCAATCTATTAGTCTAATACAGCATGGCAAAAGGTCTAATTAAAACATATAAAGGCATTCCTGATTCTGAAGAATTATTTTATGGTCAATCATGATTTTAGCGTGCTTCATCTATGTCAACTATCAAGATCACGGATCCATGTACGCAAGACATATAGGCAAATGTGATTAGGAACGAGGAAGATGTTGTTGAGTATTCATTCAACTAATTGACTGATTTATAAGTGAAACTATGCCAAAAGTTGATTCAATGCTACCAAGACTAGTCAGTTTGATTCCTCTTATGTATGGTGAAATTTGTTTATTTTTATTTTTTGTTTTCAAAAAACATGTATCATATAGATTAGTTGGTATTAAAAATATTCAGATTAGCTCTCTCTTAAAGAGGTTATAACAGCATAGCTAATTGCAAAGCGGCTGGACAAGCGTCTAACAGTAAGAGAAGAAGGTTAATGTTTTAAAGGAATTTAAGGAAACATAATAATACATGGTGCTGCTAGCTTTTTACATTGGCTTAGTTTTGAATCATGTCGACGATCATCTGATCAATAATCCTTTCACTCTAGCTCTCATGTGGCTCTTTGCCTCTTTCATGGTTTTATCTATACAAAGATGCAATATTTGGTTACAGGAATACTCTATGCAGATAGTCATGTCTTTAGCCATCCATAGGCTCATAATCCGTTGCATGCCAAGTGCATGCAACGGATTATGAGCCTATGGATGGGTAAAGAGTGCATGCAACGGATTATGAGCCTATGGATGGGTAAAGACACATCCATGTCTTTTAATGAGCGTTCCTCATTTAATAAGTCCATATCTTTAAACTTAAATATAGGTAGCTCGTACAATAAGTTGCAAAATGTCCATACTGTCAATTCAAAGCAATAAATAAAAGCTATGAGACTTGCAAATCTTAGGTTTGCACTTTCTCCCATTTTGGTTTAACCAATCAGCTCTCCACTTGACCTGGCAAACTTGTTTTCTAACGATTTCTTCAAATTTTAACTGTTTATAACTGATGGAACACGTTCCTTAACTTTTAACTCTTGTGAATTGCCATATGGTGAATTAAAAGCAACAAGCTCTCTTTAAGAGTTGGGAAATTTGAGTTTAAGCTTCGCCCATGCATCCAGTTTCTTGTATCTGGAAATTTGCAATTTTATTTTCTATCTGCTTCCAGAAGCAAGTAGCTTAAATGGTTGGAACTTTTGCAGGATGACTGAGGCGCCCTTTGTTCCGCGAGAGAGGCTTCAGAAGTACCAGCAGTACTTCCAGAATGTCACTAAGCACACATACTTGAAAGGTCGTTATGATAAGATCACATCAGTCGCCATTCCCCTCGCTTTAGCAGCCACATCTTGTTTTCTCATTGTAAGTCCCTCTCCTATCGACATTTTATTCAATTAATTATCAGCAATGCTAGACACCTCTAAATACACATTAAAAATCTCCCTTAATTGAGATGGGAGTCATTCACCAACCACATATTTCAAATGCTAGGCACAATTTGTAATGCAAATCAATTACACTGTTGGAGATTTATTTAGGTATATATCTCGAATTACAACGTATTTTCATAATTTATGGATCTCTTTTGACTGTTTTGTAACTGACAAAATAGGGGCGTGGCGTCTACAACATGTCACATGGGATCGGGAAGAAGGAATGAGGACCGAGGATGATAATAGGGTCTAATGTTGCTTCAATAATACGGTTGCTATTTGGACTAACAATTTGCTTTTAGTTAGTTGCTTTCTACAGCAGGTCCCCGAAATTATAGAACTTCTCTGGAAAATTCGAGGTTTTTGCATTAATCTTGATGTTAAACGCGGTTTGTTACAGTTTGCTCTCAAGAGTATACATGGATATATATTTGTTTAATTTCTCTACTTTTTAAAATTTTAAAAATAAAATATGAATAAAAAATTAGTAAAACTAATAATACAATAACATATTTAAATATTACTTTTACTATTTTATTAATTAAATTAGATTTTTATTAATAAATTTATTTCAAAAAATGTAAAATAATATTATTTAAAACTGGGGAGAGACTAAAACAAAACCAAGAGAATAGACCAACAGAGGCATTGTTACGTCGAAATTATTTCACCTTGTCCTTAATTAAAAAAAAAGTAGGTTGATCCAAAACACAAGTAAACTCACTGCAGTCCTATTCTGATACAAGCTAAGCTGAATCCTGGAAATAGTAAAAACCCGCTACTACTTGGGAAATATGTTTACTCATCCTCCTGGCTGCGGAGCCTGGCAAGCTTGTTGGTCACAACAACGTCGAGTTGGGCAGCACGCTCGACGATCTCCTTTCGCTTCCTTGTAGAGACATTGTGCGCAATTTCAGCGCAGTATGTCCTGAAATTGAAAAGAACACCATAAGAAATCAATTGAAAGGTGCGAATATGATTGACCAAAAAGGCAAGCCCACCTGTTGTGCATCATAAGCAACTCAAGCTCAGAGACGTTGTGGACGACAAATTTCTTGAAACCGTTGGGCAGATAGTGGCGGGTCTTCTTGTCTGAACCGTAGCCGATGTTGGGCATCAGGGTGACTCCCTTGAACTTTCTCCTCACACGAGAATCAATACCCTTGGGCCTACGCCAGCTGGGCTGTAAATATAAAAAATACATGTCGTGGAATCAAATAATCACGACATTGAACATAATATAACAAACATCACGACACATCAACTTATTAGGAAGCAAAAAATAAAATTTAAAAAAAAAAACTATATATACATCAGAAGTATGCATCTGTTTTCTATATCTAAATTATGCTTCCACAAAAAACATCTAGATTGAGACTGTAGATTGCGCAGCTTGGGCCGTCCACCCATGGGTTTTAAGCCTAAAAAAAATTGTTAATGACGCTATGCGCACTAAGGAGCAATAGATACCCTGGAGCCTAGGCGCAAGACACACAACAAGTTGCGTGCCAAATAAAAATGAGGCGGAAGGTAGCAGCAACACTAGCAGCTAGCAGCGACAAGTATCGATAACAACAAAATGAAAAAAAAAAAAAGAGAGCAGCATTGGCTAGGTGTTTTATTTGCGACCATGTTTCTATTAGGACGCGGGTTAAGTTCGTGATTTTTTCCTCTCTTCTTTTCTTTTTTTTTTTTCCTTTAAAAGGAAAAAATGGGGGGCCCAGCTTTACAAAGTGCACCCGGGCGTGTCTAGACACACTTGAACTCCATCTTATAAAGGAAGTCTCTCCTGAACCCAGGGCAGGCGCACTTTTGCTCAGCGCGCCTAGCGGCGCCTCGGGTCCACGGAAGAAACAGGTCTAAATGCGATTGTGTAATTATCATTAACCTAAGATTTGTTGGCGATTCAATATATTGCATTGCAAGCTTGCTGCATAGGAAACATTCTCTGGAGGACATCCATAGACATAGCTTATTAAATTACTTGCCTTAAAGTAGGTAAAACATAACATAAAATTACTGCCTTCAAAGTAGGCAAATCGACTTCCACAACATTCCCAATAAAAAACAAATTCAAAATTAAATCTTAAAAAAAAAAACATCCATGAGATCTAAATGCTGACAAACTCCATACTAATCATTCATATTAACAACTATAAGATTGTATCATTTATGCAACATATCTAATCATGTTTCTCACAACAAAACTCTACATGCAGAAACCCACATTGAAAAGCCAACATCCAACTCTTTTGCAGCTTTGCATCTCCAGCAAACTTTAATTTCAAATGGGGCTATACGGAAAAATTGCACAAACAATATCCCTAAAATTGGCAGCCACAAATCACACATTCCTCGTTTAAATTGCTCTGATCTCGATATCTTCCTATCCATCTCTTATGCAGCGTCTACACTAGAAACTACAACAAAGAGCAATCCAAACTAAGTCTAGAGCACATTACATTTCTTTTTCAAATTATTTTCTCTCTTTTAGCATTTAAGAAGCTGGAAAGCATCTTTGTATCTGCTATTCCCAATTTATTTCAGCTTATGAAAAGCTAAAAAATCCCAAGATCATTAAGTATCAGAAGGGTGATTCTTTGCACTTGTTTTCTACTCATATTTCCATTTCCTAATGTGATTAAATCTCATCAAATAAAGCTAAATATACCAACTCACACCTACAAAGGGTGATTTTCTTAGACAGCAATTTACATGTTTAAAAAATGTGATTAATAACTTCACATGAATATGAAAACAATACTACTATCCTCGAGTTTAAACAATTTCTCTGCATACAAACAACATACAGAAGTTCCTCTTAGTAACCTCTATCCCGTTCTCTACATTGCAACACAGATAATATCATAGATTAGAGATATATTTAGATGTAGATTTAGAGATGTTACCTTGACACAGATCTTGCGGTCGCATTGCGGGCGATTGAACTTCTTGACCCGCTTCTTCACGATCTTCTTCGTCAGCAAAGGCACCGCCATTTCTCCCCCTCCTTCACAATACAAACAAACAACAAAATCAATATGAGAACAATCCCAAATTGAATAATACGATACAAAAATAGAGAAGAGGACTTATAGCAACAACCAAAACAAAAATAAATCAGAAGAACAATCTCGATAGAAAAATATAACCGAAATCGAGAAAATAGCTCAAGAGAGAAAGACGCATAGCAAGAATTGGCTCAAAAATTGAGAAGAAAGCTTACAGCAACAAAACAAACTAAAAACAAAATCAGAAGACCAATCTCAGCCAGTAAAACATAATCATAAATGGAGAAAATAGCTAGAAACAAAGAAGGAAGAACGTTTACAGCAACAGCAGCAGCAGCGGTGGCGGCGAGCTCTAGGGTACTCGGTAAAAAGAGGGCAGGGAACCGCGATGGACTTGAGGTTTTGATATGTTGGGAGGAGGGATTAGATCAGTCAATCTCAGCCGTTAATATCTGATGGGTTTAAATGAGTTTCTAAAGCCCATCAAAAATTTCAACTTCAGGCCTACTTAGACTTCAACGTAACAAGATGGGATCAAATATTCCAGATTGGGATAGAGTTTTTGTACCCTTTTTTTAAAGACGAAATTGATCCAATTCACACGCATGGGTTTAAAAACAAAATTGTGATTATTTTTTATAAAAAAAATTTAATATTAAAATTATTGATTTTGATGAGATATACCACTTTAAGTTTAGAATATTTTTAAAATGTACTTCTATTTATAATTTTTGGTTTCCAAATTTTAAAGCGAATTTTAAAATAATTTTAATTTATTTCAAATCTATTAAAATTTAGGATCCTAAAACATTTACTAAAAATATTTTCTAAAAAATATTTTAACATAAAAATTATAGCTATCATAAAAATTTACAATTTTCATATTATTTTTTTAAAATATTTATAAAAAAAATTTCCCATGCGCTATGGTAATCTCATACGCACATCAGCAATTTTTTTTAGATGGTCTGATAAATCGAGCATGAAAATCATTCGGGTTAATGTCAAGAATATAATTGATAAAAACGCTCGCTCAAACTCAATCCGGCTTTTAAAAAAAAAAGAGTCAAGCTCAAGTGAGGCTAGTGCAAATATAGAGGGACAAGAATATTAAAGTAATATCAAAGTAACACGGTCGTGCGGAAAAAAATATACCAAAATAAGAATTATAATATCAATTTATATATGTTTAATGAATAATCTATTTCATGATATAAAATTCAAAATGATGTAATTTTGACCACCTCATTTTTTCAATTTATCAACCATCTTCCAATTTTTATTTGTATAAACTGGATTCTCATACTTTTTCTCTTTTTTTGGGGTTATTAGTTAGATTCATTTGAAACCCACTTTTTAAGTAACATTCATAAAAAATTATATTTTATTATTTTCTTTTAAATAAAATAATTCAGTTGGCTTTCAGTTCTTCATATTTGGAAAAAACAAAATCAAGACCAAAACATCTTTTTTTTCCCCTTTTTTTTCAATAGCTGTAACTTTTTTTTCTTGTTGGCCGTGACCACCGAGTTCGATTTCTGTCCTACATCTCGATCGAATATTGAGCGGTAAACGGAGGACACTTCCAATCAGATATTGTTGAGATGCGAATCCCAGACTTATTCTTCATGAGTGAGAGACATTTGGTCTTCTCTCAACATTCAATTCTGTTAACCAACTGGATCAATGCTAGTTGGTATAACTTTATGTTGTAGCTAGGAATGACGAACAAGGATATAGGGACATAACACCATAAAAATAGAAGACACGATAATTTTCAAATAAATAGAATACGGACATGGTTCGAACACGATAATAAAAATATAAATTATTTAAAATAACTTATATTTAATATTACTTATATTAAACAACAATAACGTCAATAACAAAGGTCATTAGAGATGTAAAAGAAGCCCGCGACCCGTATCAGCCAGCTCGACGGCCGCGGACTGGCCCGCCCCGCGTGGACAGCCGTACGAGCTGCGGGTCGGCCCGCCTCGCCGGCTGCACGAGCCAGGCTGAGAAATCAGCCCCCGTGTGCGGGGCATGGCAGGCCCGCGCGCATATACTTTACTTTTTTATTTCGTCCGGCTCGACTCGCTCGGCGGGCGGCCCACATCAAATCGTGCGGGCCGGTCCGGATCCGCACGGTTTGCAACACTGAAGGTCATATCTAATATAATATTTTACATTATTAAAATAAATTTAAACGTTAATAACATAATAATATAAAAATTAAATTAACTTAATATTTGAGTGTATATCTGTATTATATTATTACTGTTGTTGAATTCCATGCCAGCCACAATATATATGATCTTTACATTCACACATCAAGGGTGAATTATATGTGGAGCCTACTATAATGTAGGATATAAATTTTATTTTCTAATTTTTAGAAAAATAATTTAAAAGTTACGGCATATGTTAAATATGTGTATCTAATCAATAGTGTGTCGAGAGATAACAGGCACTCTACTTATTATTATTAAAATAACGGTGATTAAATATTTATTATGTCTAATGAAATAATCTGTTTTTATTATAAAAAATAATTTTATTTTGCTGTTTCAAGAAAAAAGTGTACGGTGTGGAAGGCAAATAATTTTATGCATTACAAGATCATTAAAAATTTTCATTCTCATTTACAATTAATGTTATGAGTTATAACACATGACATAATAGATTCTGTAGCTCCCAAACTTCATCCAGAAACTTTCTATAGTGATTGTTTTAGGGAGACTTAAATATTAGCCCCTATTAGATTTAACGTTGACGGATAAACTCTTCGGATTTATCCGTTAAATTTGATACGTTAAAATACTTATTTAAAAATATTATTGGAGAAATACTCAATATAAAAATTATAAATTTAATAAAATTTATAATATTTATGTTAAATTTATTTTTTTTAAAAAAAAATCTTATAAATAGATATTTCGATACTTCAAATATCAATGAATTAATCGATTAATTTTGGAACCTACTAAAATTCTAAAGTCTCAAAATATCTATTTTACAGTATTTTTGAAAAAATATTAAATATAAAAATTATATATCTCATCAGAATTTAGTGTTGCAAAATATACCGATCCGAACGGTATCTAAGGTGGAACGGGCCGGCTCGGCCCGCCCCTCTAGCTACGCCGTCTTGTTTTTGCAATAAAATTAAGGGAGAGTTGCGTTTGGGTCCAAAGTTATAAGTTTCATTACATTTGGATCCTGGGCTAAATTTTAATTGCAGTTAAATTCTTCCGCGGAGGGTGTCAAAAATTATCAAAAAAGTGTTAAAAGTTATCAGAAATGTGTCAACGTTTATTTTTTATCCGGAAGGTGTTAAAAATTAATAAGAATGTATCAAAAACTTACCAAAAAGTGTCAAAATATAAAATATTGGACGCATATCAGAGGTGTCAAAAATTCATCGGAAGGTATTAAAAATTCATCGGAAGGTGTCAATATAATTAAAATGTAAAAAAAAAAAAAATTAAATGATATTGAAACAATATGAAAGGACTGCAGAGCAGTTATCCGTAAAATCAAATGCATGTTAAAACGTGACGGTCAATTTCTCTCGTGATCCCACTAAGTTTGGCACCATTATAATTACCAAAATGTTACGTCAAAAAATGACAAAACATTTTTTTTTTCATAAGGTCTTTTCTTATGGACATTCTTTTCTTAAGTTCAGAAAATTTTGCTAATTTTTTTTAAAAAATAGAAAACCTGAAAATCGACGTGCTGGCGGTAACACGCGAAAGGGCCACGATAGAAACAGTAATATTGGCCTTATACATATACGTAGACAACGGCAATTTGATCGACGGCGACTACAAGAAAGAGACTTAGTTTTTTTTTTTCTAAAAAAAATTGAATATATAAATAAAATTATGGAGAATTGCGTTTCAGCCCCCCTAATTTTGGGGTCGCGCGTTTCAGCCCCTCGAAACGCCACGTGGCGGCACGCGCGCGCCGCCACGTCGGCGGGGAAACGCGTTTCGGGGGCTGAAACGTCAATTTTGAGAAACGGGGGGCTGAAACGCAATTCTTCCATAAAATTATAATGGTGAAATGAACCTCCACTGGCTAATAGCATCTTCATGATTAATTTTTGGCTCACCCAATAAACCTACTATTCCTCATATATCTTCTACAATAAGAGAGAACTAAAAATGATTTTTCTTTTTTTTTTTAAAATTTTTTTTATTTTTTGGGAGGAAAGAGAACTAAAAATGAAGTTGTCCATGTTTGATATGACTTGTGTTTTGAAATGGTTTAACAACTCAAGTTAGAAACTATATTATCAAGGAATAATATGGTATTGGTAGGGGGTGTTAGCTAACCAACTTAAACTTATATTGTCCACCTAATTAGAACATCCAAGTTAATAACAAAACAAATTAACTATTATATTATACCGATTTATATAAAATTCTGACTATTAGAACCCCTGAATCAGAATAATAATTAATAATTACGGTATTTGCAGTTTTAAATCTCCTATAATTAAAAATTGTATTTTTTATATTTTTCTAATTTAAAATAATATTTTATGCTCTTTTATCGTGCGAAACTGTTATTTTATAATTTTTTAAAAGATAATAGCAGTTAATTGACACGATACAACTAATGAGGTTTGAAAATATTATTTTAAATTATGAAATCACATTTTTACAACTCCGAATTATTGAAGGCATACAAATGTAAATGGACTTTTATAATTTAGACTATTAAATTTGTAAATTAAATATCAAGTGAATTTTTTTTTTTAAAGATGAAATTTGTTGGGATGGACATTAACTTCAACAAATATAAGAGTGAGTGAGATAAAGTTGATCGTTTTTTATTTTTATTTTTTGCAAATATAATTCGACGCAAATGATGCAATTGTCCTAGTATAATCACTCAACCGATATAGCATCCTCCTTACCTTGCACAGTCGTCAATAGGGGTGAAAACGAGCCGAGCTGCCTACAAATAGCTCGCGCTCGAAATCGTTTAAGTTTAGCTCGAGTTCGAGTTCGAGTCAAATTTAAGTATAAATTCAAGCTCGAGTAATTAAACGAGTCGAGTCCGAGCATTGTGTTACTCAGCTCGTTAGGCTCGCAATCTTAAATAAACCTTCCAATTGATTCAAATAAATTTTAATAAAAAAATTATTTAAACAAATTCGAATTTGAACTCGTCTCAAATTTAATCTAATTTATGTAATTGAGCGGAGTTCAAATCGAGTTCGGCTTGATTCTGCTCAAGCGCGGCTTAGTTAATACAACGAATCGAGCTCAAAAATTTTCAAGTCAAGTCGAGTTTAAACTCAAGTTAAACCAATCGAATCGAACTTGAACTTAGTAATATTCGACTCGAATTCGACTCGTTTTTATCTGTGTTAGTAAATGCTCAAAACTAAGTCTCGAGATAGGTGCAACGGATATAGATGGTGGATTTAAATTCTATTTGTTTTTTTTTTCTTTTGTGCCATTGCTTTGGATTTAAATTAACTACTATAGATGGTGGATTAGGTAAGTTTAATTTAAGGAGTACACATTTGTTAAATCAGCTCAAGACATGGCACCCAAAATGCGTAAATTTAAGCCTTATTTTTAGGACGAATTAAATATTCCGACCACAGTGAGTTCGCATTTTACGGACATCTAAATATTAAGAAATAAATCGTTCGGCATGTTTTTAGCCAAGTTAATTAAACTATTAGTTAAATAACTCTCGAAACTGAATATTTGGTTCCAGATGGATGTCAAATCAAAATTCTATTTAACTGAAAAGCGTGATTAAAAAATAATATATTTATTATTGAAAAATTTTGGCTCATTTTTTCTAAAAAAAAATTGTTGCGTAGCCATTGGATTTTTCAAACTTTGCAAATCAATTTCTAAAAATACAAAAAATAAATTGACATAATGATGCGTGTGCAATATACCATATCATTATTATATATTTTTTTATTTTGCCTTCCGCTATTAGGTCTAGCGGTGGGGCGCGGTGGCTACTACTATCGTGTCCCGCATTCAGTCTGCGGGTATTATGAAATGGAGATGTGTACGTGTTCGCTAGTTTACAACAGTCGCAGAAAAATTGGTAACTGGATAACTTCTAGTACTTCATGTCTAATTCGAAGGTAGATGTCAGGCTAAAAATTTACTCTCCTGCGTCTATTTAGATCTAAAATGATCCTATAGATGTACGTAAAAAATTGTGACCTGCGAATTAGCGAAGACCTAATAAAAAGTTTTCTCTCGTTATATATATATGATTTACAAAACTTTTTGAAGACTAATATAAAATTATTTATGGAGCTTTGTTATGTAATTTTAAAAAATCACATAAGAAACTATACGTGCCGACGTAGGCCGAGTATTTCTTTTTTAATAACAATAAACCCGGCTCTTACGGAAAGGGGTAATACCAAATCAGCCTCTGTTTTTTTTCATTTCTACCAAATCAGCTCCTGAAAATATATTTTCAGGGGCTGAATAGGCCGACTCCCAAAAATGGGGGACTGAATTGGTATTTACCATTACGGAAATTAAGTGACGTCACTCATACGTCAGCACGACGCAACAGCAGTCAACCTAACCACCATTGACTCGCGGTCCGACCTGACGAAACCGTATGTCTGCTGACATTGACTGCTTTCACAAATGCAGTCCGTTTTAATTTTTTGTTTAATTCTTTGGACTGAGAACGAAATTTGTATTTTTTATGCTTTCCTATGTGAGAGTATCTAAATTATTTATTTTTGAATATCCATATCTCTCATTTTTCTTTGAAATATCGTTCGAAAATTTATATTCGTTCTACTTCGGAAGCGCAAGTATCATTTCGACACCATGAAGAAAATATCCCACGTATTACGGAAGTCGAATATGCATAGTGATATCTATAAGCGCCAGTTTTAACTTATATTTGTACCAATTAAACCTTTTATTAGTAATTTTAGCAATGACATAATAATCTTGACTCGAAAAAATGTAGTGCTCTCTATAAGTAGGTGTGTTACTCACCTGTATTTAACTCATACAAAATTATGCGCGTGAATTATCTAACCTCTATGCCGCGTATACGAAGTCATTCTCTCTTTCAAATTCATTTGAAATTTGAAATATAGCGCCAGGTGGGATACATAATCTTCAGCTTAATGTATGAATATTATTAGAGCACGCGGGTTGAATACAAAAGTTTGACGTTGGAATGCAATTTTGAGATGCTTTGTTAATCAATATATACACTTAAGTTAATATAAAAAATGTAGGTAAGCGTCTGGATATCAATCATAATTTTACAATTATATGTCTTATTATCCATAAAAAGCTATGCTAAAATATACACTCGTTCTCCTACCGATTTTCACACTTAGCAAGACTAACATAACTAAAATACTAAAGTGCGAGAAAAAGATTTAGTTAAAATTTATATAATTGTAAAGCGTAAGAAAGAAATTGACGTGTCATACATCTCAATATAATAATATAGTAGTTAAAACAAATTTATATTATATATAGTAATTACTTATAAATTTAAACTATATTTTGTAAGAAGTTACAGAATGCCAAATTTTTTCTCTTATTTATATTATTTATATAATTTTTAAATTAGATTTATTTTATTTATAGGCTTATATTTTTAAATTTTTTAGATCTTTTTTTTTATTCTATACAAAAAGATTATGAAACATAATAAAGTAGTATAATTAAAAATTAAAATCATGTTTAATTATAAAAATTTAAAAAATATTTTTAAAATATTGCGTCATCCGGCGGTAATGTATGCGAGTAAAATGCTACATAAATGTGTTATTTAAGCAGTAGGTTAAATAAAATGCAATTAAAGGAATACTTAAGTCGCAAAATCTAAAACAACAATATTAGTATATTGTCTTCTTTTAACAAACCAAAATAAAACACCAATATTACCGCGTTTCTGCTTACCCGCGGGACAGCTTATATCGCCAAAGTTTAGTGCAAACGCTATTCACACCACAGTGGCTCTGCTAGAGGTGGCAAACGGGTCGGGTCGACCCGACCCGCTCGCGGGTCAACGGGTAATGGGTTATTCTGGTCGACGGGTATATTATGTTTGCCGGGTTATAATTTTGGTACCCGTACCCGCCCGCGGGTTTGCGTGCGGGTCCACGGGTATCCGGATTAAAATCTTTTAATATTTAAAAACAGTAATTTTTAGAAAAAAAAATTATTTATAAATATTTTTTTTTTAAAAAACTTTCAACATGAAAATTGTCGATACCCCATTTTGTCCGGGTTATATTGTTATCTCACGGACTCGACTCAGACCGGACATACACCCAGTTACAACTGACGAATCTGGCTTAACTAATTTTTAAAACCGAAGATCCAAAAATCGGGTGAATTGTTCAAATGCATCGCTTCGACCAAAGGTCTGTTCCAGTATCCGTAATTAGACTTTTTGATGTCAGATTTTATCCAAAAAATAAAACTAAAGTCAAAATTACGCACCCTTAAAACCGGTTAATAAACAAATATGGTAAGTAATTATTAAGATGTCAAAAATCAAATTTCCAAAAATGATAATGTTATCATTATTTTTTTTTGTCTATTGGATAATGCATAGGAGTGAGTTTGTTTATAAAAAAGGGGGAGCTGCTGGAGATCAAAGGAGGGAGGGGAGGCTAAAGAAAAAAAAAAGAAAAAGAAAAGAGAGACAAAAAGAAGAAGAAAAGACCTACGCAGGGAGAAGGAAGAAAAAAAAAAGAAAAAGAAAGAGAGAGCAAACGAGAGAGAGAGGTCAAGGAGAAGGAGAGGGAAAGGTCCATCGATCTCCACCTTCACTTCCATCTCCGTCCGTTCAGACCCCTCATCGACGCGCCGTTGCGGCCACCGTCGCCGCGTCGGAGCTCGCCGGAGTTCAAGCTCTTGCACCCGGCACCACCCACCTCATTCAAACACGCATTAAAACTCAAGGTGACTCCTCCAAACAATATCATCATCATATATACATCATATACGTCTCACGACGCCGCCGTGGCTTCGCCGGCGGCGAGCCACGGCGGCGGAAATCCAAAAATAAAAAAAAACACACTTAAAATCGCACCCGCTTATATCTCCGTGTACAAACATCAAAATAAAATTTGGACACCGCCAACGAACTCAGCACCCTCGAGATCCTTAGAAACACCTATCACAGTCCCGAAATGCAACGGTCGCCGAAACCGGCCGACACTTTGCATGTCCGAAAACATGTAAAAAGAAGCCTCGAACGCTATTTTTGACGTCTCCGATGAGTCGGGGATGGTTGAAACCCCTAGAGTGACCCCCTCACGGTCGTCGGTGGCGGACGGACGGATGGCCGGACGTCGCGGCGACTTTATAAAAAAAAAAAAAAAAGGAAAAACGAGAGTTGCAGAAACGGGCGAAGAAGATGAGCTCGTGGGTCGGATTTCAGCCCACATTCGCAACCCAAAACCCACTAACTTAATTTTTTGGACTCGCGCAGGCCGCTCGGTCGTGGGCCGAGCCCATAACCGAGCGCGCGCGCGCGAGCCAACTTGGCTCGCGGCCGGACCGTTTGGTCCGGCCCAAGCTAAATCTAGCCCATTAAGGGCCCAAATCTGTTTCGAATTGATTTTAATTGCTTGTTAGTCTATAATCTAGATAATTAATTGATTTTAATACCGATCTTACTACGATTTCTTATATAGAATTAGAGAACTAGTCTCTAAATCACATTTGCATCAAAGTAAGGTTAGAGGGAGACGGCTACCCGAACTCTACACCTTAATTTAAAATTTTGATTTTACAAAAATAAAAAAAAATAAAAAAATATTAAACGTAAGCATAAAATTAAGTTTAGAGGGAGATGGCTACTCAAGCTCTACAACTTAATTTAATTTTAAACATTAACCACATTAATAAATACAAGCATAAAATCAAGATTAGAGGGAGGTGGTTATCCGAACTCTAAATATCAAAATTAATTCACATTTGAAATGGGGGCGATGAAGAGGAAACGGAAACGCGCTGAGCCCCGTTAAAATAAAAATATAACACTTTTAAGGTTAGGGCAAGGTGGCTATCCGAACCCTACACCTTATAAATAATTTGTGATTATACATAATTGTTTGTATAATATTCAATTATGCCTTAATCAGTATAGACAAGAATGAGGTGGTTATCCGATTTCTGAAAGACGTTAAAAATTAGTCGGTTACTACGAGTCTAATTTTAAATAAAACTAAACCACTTAATTAAGAGTACCCTCATTACGAGGGGCGCTGTGGGGGTGTTCCGTCTTCCCCACACGTAACCGACGAACGAACCTAAAAATCTCAAACGTGCCTTATCCGGTTTCCTAATTTTCCATAAAAATTAGGTGGCGACTCCAAAACTTTTCTTTTCCCGCCTCGCCGCGAGGAAGGTCGTCGACAGATGGCGACTCCGCTGGGGACCGCCAAGCTCGTTGTAATTAAGTGGTTTAAGTTAATTTTAAAATTAAGGATCATACAACTGGACATTATATCAATTTTTCTTTTTATTTCCATATTTCTTTTTATGCAATGCTTTATTACATTTTGCAAATAATCTTATGCTATCGGTTTATTTGGGGCAACATATAAATATCACTAGGAGTACATTCAGCATTTCATGTATATAACCTCAGGCCTTGACCCGGCCTTAGTTCTGGAATAATATCGAAGCTCGTGTGCAATGCATACGGGTAGTCGTAAAATCCAGTCCCAGCCTAGCCTATGTTATCTGGGTAGTACCAGAACTGATTTACTATGTATTTTGGTACTCTGCGAAACTCCAGCAATGACCGGCTATTAGTTTGACCTCTGGAATAATAGTGGAGCCAATGTGCAATGCATGCTGGTAGCCTTAAAATCCAGCCCTTTAAGAGATCATACGACTGCATAGCCTCATATAGCAACATTCAGAACACAAAGCACACATATAAAGTGAAAACGTGGAATAAAGGGTTGACACCGTTAGTTGCTAGTGTATACTCTTGACTATAATAAAATTCAACCCGCAAAAAAAAAAAAAAAAAAAAAACTTTATCAGCTTGGTCAAACTTGTGCATACCTCCTGTCCTCCTCAATTTATGTCTTGCCCTTACGGCCATAGGAGACAATTTCTTTTTTTTTTTTTAAAGACCATGCCTTGAGGAAGGAGACCTCGAACCTTACCTCGGTATTTAAAAAAAAAAAAAAAAAAAAAAAAAAAAAAAAAAAAAAAAAACTAACAAATAAAATTTCAGAATTCTTTTGATTTTTCCAATTCTTTCGATATCTAATTCTTCAAAGAAGAAAAAAAGTTTGACCAAAATTTTTCTTTAGATTTCCTGTGATTTTGTAAAATATCTATTTTTACGATTAGTACAAACTTTCTCGCACCTTTTGGAAACCGAGATTTACCTTTTGTAAAAGCACAATTTTTCAACAATAATACAATTTTAAAAAATTCTTTTGAAAATTAAAGCTCTGTACAAGTATTTTTTTTTTTTTTTACCAATAAATACATAAATATACGTGCACGCACTACTGACACCAATTTTTTTTCAAGAACGGTCAAGACGACTTTCACCAAAAGGAGCCCGTATCTGCTTCGGCCAAGACGACATACATCTGTACTAATGGCTGACAATGAAGTAAATGAACAATTAAGAAGGGAGAATGAAGAATTGCACAAACAGCTGGATGACATGAACAAACAGCTAGAACGCCTCACGTCTACTATTGCACTACTTGTGGAGCAAAGGGGTAACAGCGCAACAGCTCAGCCGATGGGTGATCCTAGCCCATCGTTTGCGCCACCTCAAGAAAGACAAGCGGCACAACATACACCGTACGATCCTTATGGCTTACTCAGCAGCCGGAGCAAGCCCAATACGCTCCGCCACAGTACATTTCGCCTGTCCAACCAGAAAGTCACAGGGTACAGACTCCCAACCCTCAAGTCGTGCCTGACGAACAACACGACTCTATCCCGTCAGAAAACCAGCACATTGAAAATAAGGTTGAAATAATTCTGAACCGTCTGAATACCTTAGAAGGCTCCAGAGGAACCATGGATCTGCCCAGTTTTGCATCGTCACGGACTTAGAAATTCCGAAGGATTTCAAGGTTCCCGACTTCGAGAAATATGATGGAACCGACGACCCCCAAGTCCATATATCAATGTATTGCAGCAAGATGGGAGCATATCTCAAGAATGAAAAGATGCTGATCTACTATTTCCAAGAGAGCCTTAAAGGACCAGCTATCCGATGGTATCTAAATATAAACAAAAGTGAAATCAAAAGCTGGAAAGACCTGGCGAACGCTTTCATAAACCACTATCAGCATAATAAGGATTTGGCGCCGGACAAATCATCCCTGAAAGCTTTAACTCCCAATAAGACCGAAAAATTTCGTACTTTTGCACAGAGGTGGAGAAATCTAGCTGCCCAGATTACTCCTCCCATGACTGAAAAGGAATTGATTGATGAATTTATGACCTTGAGCTGCCTGGATGACAAGATCAGAACTGTGTGCGCCGTCGCTTCCACTTTCACTCAATTAGTGACTGCTGGACTAAGAATAGAAATGGCACAAGACAATGTCTTCAAATCATCCGACGACACGAAGACCAAGAAAAAGGACAAAGAGGTGAACAACATTAGTGGGGCTAGTAACTTCAAACAATCTTTGTACCGAGTTCCTGCTCATCATCAAACAGCAATGCATTATCAAGCACCACTGCAAAAACTATCAGTATCAACAAATCAACCATATCAACAGTTTCAGCAACCTGCACATCGGCCACAACAAGTCAATCAGACATATCAACACCAACAAGCTCCCGCTCGGCAACAGCTCCAACAACCTCGCCAATATCAGGTTCCTCGTGAGCCTTTACCCGTCTCTCAAAGAGATATATTCAAACAATTGGCTAAGGAAGGCATACTGCATCCTATTCCCGCCCGACAATTCACACCTCCATATCCAAAGTGGTACGATATAAACGCATACTGTGAATTTCACAATGGTGTTCAGGGCCATTCCACAGAGAACTGTTACATCCTCCGGAACAAAATATATGAATTAATGGATACCGGAAGGATAAAGCTCAACCCTGTAGATACAGCAACAACAGCTACTCCAAACAACAACGCTTCAACCAGCACCACTAACGGAGGAATCAACGACATTGATACAAGTCTATTCCACGATGAATGATCTTGATAAAAGTGATGACGTCTATGCACGTTCGCCTGCAACTTTGATGGATGTGTTTACTTTCATTAAGTAATATTTGGATTTATGTTTGTTTGTTACTAGTTATTATATGCATGTTTCTTTTTCATGTGGTCATGTTTCGACTTTTCAAACAGACCACTCTAGTTGGAAGGAAGTTTTTGTAATGCAACTTTGAATGAGTTTTCTTTAATCATAAAAGCGTCCATTTTTTCCTCCCATTTGTCATGAACTCATTGGTTCAGTGGAATATAAAGAACAATGCATGTTCAAGTTTAACTTAATAAAAAAAAAACAATCTGCAACTTGTCAAAAAAAAAAAAAAAAAAAAAAAAAAAAAAGAAAAAAAAAAAAAAAAAAAAAAAAAATCCCTCTCGTATTCCATCAGGTATGTATTTGAAAAAGCAAGACACAAAGCAATTCTACGACAGATATCAATTTCATTTCAAGCCAAACGGTCAAGAGAATCATTGTCAGAATCTACCATTATTCTCAAAGCTCAGCGAAAAGTCTCCGATGAATAAGAGCTTCTATGGAATGAAGAATCACAACAACAATGGAAAATATGATGCAGTTCAAAAAAAAAAAAAAAAAAAAAAAAAAAAAAATTCTACTGTATGTGAAAAATGTATAACACTACTCCACTGCTTGAGTTACCTAGTAACTAGAAGTATTCATGAGCCCCATGTTTACTTTTACGTCAAACAGTAACTTTAGTATGAGTATGCAAAGCAAGCTTAAATATGTATCTTATTGAGTAACCGGGTGCCTTCATCATCAATGTCGGTATTCGCGTCAAAAATAAGTTACAACATAAGAAATATCAAAAAAGTGAGAGAGAAGGAACCGAAAGAAAAGTTAGAAAAATTATCAACATTCCTACTGCATCATATGACCATTGGAAGTACCCATAACAGACAAGTGGAACATATTACAACACTCAAAATCTGAAAGGAAGCTCATGAATACAAGACAACATTTCAGATATCAAAAGACGAAGTGTTCTCGAAGAATGTGATTGTAGAACATCGAAGAAGTCAAGCATATCATCAAAACGACAACGTCTCGAGCATGCATACGAAGAGGGATACTAAAATTTCTATTAAAAAAAAAAAAAAAAAAAAAAAAAAAAAAATCTAGCCCGCTAGATCGAAAACCTGAAAAGGCGATCTAGGCAAAATTATCTAGGGCATGACAAGTTGTTAAATCTTCTTATTACGTTAAACAAAGGGCATGCATTTGAAAAATTTCTATTTTTGCAGAATTTGTATGTTTCATTTTTTCTTATTACGTTAAACAATTCGTAAAAGACCTCTCACTAGCACCACTTTCCCAAAAAAAAAAAAAAAAAAAAAAACCATTATCCCATGAGTTCCACTCTCTAAAATAAGCCAAGTCCCACGAACTCTAGCTTCCACATAGCCAATTACCGAAATTTTAAATTGGGCAATTTTATTGTTAAATAAGATTCATTTTCAAGTTGCATACTTCCAATTTAGAGGTACAGATTTTAAGATTTTTTCGAAAATCTACGAAAAGTTCAACTGGTACCACATGTTAAATAGAAGACACATATCATAACCAGTAAGAGCCAAACAAACGTTCGACAAGACTTGGATGAAAGAAAAATAAGAAGTCAAAAAGAAATTCAAACTGGGGCAAAATTTTCATATGAAAATTTTGGATTGGTCAAAAGAAAGCATGCATAAATTGCTGGCTCCATCCACTATACTGGAGAAGATTTTTCTCTCGAAAAATTTTCATTACAGAATACACATCCATGATCATCGTGACCGCTTAAACCGGGGCAATGTTTAGATGATGAAGCTAACAAGCGACAGCTCGCTCACTTCGACTACAAATGTTGTAGGCAAAACAACAATCAGACACTCCAACAAATCATCAACTCAAACTGGGGGCAAATTTTTCTCATGAAAAATTTGCAAGAATCCAACATGCAACTCAGAAATTGCTGTAACATGCCAGAAAAGGGACACAAAGAAGCAGATACATCTAGAAAAGTCGGATTGACCAAACACTCACACACCGCATATTTGGGCATAAAATCACGTTTCATAAAAGTTTTGAAAATGTTTTGACAAGAAAGCACTCTTTTCATTCAAAACTTTCAGACAAACAACAAAAGTATTATTTTCACAACACAACTCATTTTTCAACATCAAAATTTTCAATCTTCACGAGAAACTTTAACAAGCAAAACATTTACTTGTTGCATTAAAAGTTTGACAACATCTACAAATTCAACTACTCCATACAAAATCATTCTCACGAGGTGTAATTCTCGTACTTTCTTTTACAGATATGAGAAGCAAATCATATATGTGGTAAGTCCAGAGAAGCAAATCGGACTTATCTTTCCACATCCCGAGAAGCAAATCGGATTGTGTCATCTTCAAATATTCTTACAACTCCACTTTCGAAGTCGACTGTACTTCAAAGTTACCGCTGTCAAGAGACGACCGTTCTCTTGATCGCAATTTCAAACTTACCTTGAGTCGACTGTACTCTAGGGTCATTTCTGTCATGGGACGACTGATCCCATGATTATCAATTTATCCTTGAAGTCGACTGCACTTCAAGATCATCTTTATCATGAGACGACTGATCTCATGATCACAATTTCATACCCTTGAGTCGACTGTACTCTTGGGTCATCTCTGTCGTGGGACGACTGATCCCATGACTATCAACTGTATCCTTGAAGCCGACTGTGCTTTAGGATAATCTTCGATCATGAGACGACTGTTCTCTTGATCTTACCCTTGAGTCGACTGTACTCTTGGGTCATCTCCATCGTGGGACGACTGATCCCATGACTATCAACTCCATCCTTGAAGCCGACTGTGCTTCAGGATCATCTCCTTATCATGAGATGACTGATCTCATGATCACAATTTCAATCATACCCTTGAGTCGACTGTACTCTTGGGTCATCTCTGTCGTGGGACGACTGATCCCATGACTATCAACTCTATCCTTGAAGCCGACTGTGCTTCAGGATCATCTTCGATCATGAGACGACTGTTCTCTTGATCTTTTCAATCTTACCCTTGAGTCGACTGTACTCTAGGGTCATTTCTGTCATGGGACGACTGATCCCATGATTATCAATTTATCCTTGAAGTCGACTGCACTTCAAGATCATCTTTATCATGAGAAGACTGATCTCATGATCACAATTTCATACCCTTGAGTCGACTATACTCTTGGGTCATCTCTGTTGTGGGACGACTGATCCCATGACTATCAACACTATCCTTGAAGCCGACTGTGCTTCAGGATCATCTTCGATCAAGAGATGACTGTTCTCTTGATCAAAATTTCAATTTTACCTTTGAGTCGACTGTACTCTAGGGTCATTTCTGTCATGGGACGACTGATTCCATGATTATCAATTCATCCTTGAAGACGACTGCACTTCAAGATCATCTTTATCATGAGACGACTGATCTCATGATCACAATTTCAATCTTACCTTTGAGTCGACTGTGCTCATGGGACATTTCTGTCGTAGGATAACTAATCCTATGATCATCAACTTTATCCTCGAAGTCGACTGTGCTTCAGGATCATATCATGAGACGACATATCTCATGCTCACAAACCCCGACAAACAAACAAGCAAGACAAAAAAAATAAAAAATAAAATAAAAAGAAAAAAGAAAAAGAAAAAGCCTTTCCCCTCTTGCCGGACAAAATGCGGTATTTTTTTTATCTTTGCCCAATCCTTCTCCGAAGAATTGGACAAAGAGGGGCAACTGTCGATACCCCATTTTGTCCGGGTTATATTGTTATCTCACGGACTCGACTCAGACCGGACATACACCCAGTTACAACTGACGAATCTGGCTTAACTAATTTTTAAAACCGAAGATCCAAAAATCGGGTGAATTGTTCAAATGCATCGCTTCGACCAAAGGTCTGTTCCAGTATCCGTAATTAGACTTTTTGATGTCAGATTTTATCCAAAAAATAAAACTAAAGTCAAAATTACGCACCCTTAAAACCGGTTAATAAACAAATATGGTAAGTAATTATTAAGATGTCAAAAATCAAATTTCCAAAAATGATAATGTTATCATTATTTTTTTTGTCTATTGGATAATGCATAGGAGTGAGTTTGTTTATAAAAAAGGGGGAGCTGCTGGAGATCAAAGAGGGAGGGAGGCTAAAGAAAAAAAAAGAAAAAGAAAAGAGAGACAAAAAAGAAGAAGAAAAGACTACGCAGGGAGAAGGAAGAAAAAAAAAAAGAAAGAAAGAGGAGCAAACGAGAGAGAGAGGTCAAGGAGAAGGAGAGGGAAAGGTCCATCGATCTCCACCTTCACTTCCATCTCCGTCCGTTCAGACCCCTCATCGACGCGCCGTTGCCGCCACCGTCGCCGCGTCGGAGCTCGCCGGAGTTCAAGCTCTTGCACCCGGCACCACCCACTCATTCAAACACGCATTAAAACTCAAGGTGACTCCTCCAAACAATATCATCATCATATATACATCATATACGTCTCACGACGCCGCCGTGGCTTCGCCGGCGGCGAGCCACGGCGGCGGAAATCCAAAAATAAAAAAAAACACACTTAAAATCGCACCCGCTTATATCTCCGTGTACAAACATCAAAATAAAATTTGGACACCGCCAACGAACTCAGCACCCTCGAGATCCTTAGAAACACCTATCACAGTCCCGAAATGCAACGGTCGCCGAAACCGGCCGACACTTTGCATGTCCGAAAACATGTAAAAAGAAGCCTCGAACGCTATTTTTGACGTCTCCGATGAGTCGGGGATGGTTGAAAACCCCAAGAGTGACCCCCTCACGGTCGTCGGTGGCGGACGGACGGATGGCCGGACGTCGGCGGCGACTTTATAAAAAAAAAAAAAACGAAAAAAACGAGAGTTGCAGGAACGGGCGAAGAAGATGAGCTCGTGGGTCGGATTCCAGCCTACATCCGCAACCCAAAACCACTAACTTAATTTTTTGGACTCGCGCAGGCCGCTCGGTCGTGGGCCGAGCCATAACCGAGCGCCCGCGCGCGCGAGCCAACTTGGCTCGCGGCCGGACCGTTTGGTCCGGCCCAAGCTAAATCTAGCCCATTAAGGGCCCAAATCTGTTTCGAATTGATTTTAATTGCTTGTTAGTCTATAATCTAGATAATTAATTGATTTTAATACCGATCTTACTACGATTTCTTATATAGAATTAGAGAACTAGTCTCTAAATCACATTTGCATCAAAGTAAGGTTAGAGGGAGACGGCTACCCGAACTCTACACCTTAATTTAAAATTTTGATTTTACAAAAATAAAAAAAATAAAAAAATATTAAACGTAAGCATAAAATTAAGTTTAGAGGGAGATGGCTACTCAAGCTCTACAACTTAATTTAATTTTAAACATTAACCACATTAATAAATACAAGCATAAAATCAAGATTAGAGGGAGGTGGTTATCCGAACTCTAAATATCAAAATTAATTCACATTTGAAATGGGGGCGATGAAGAGGAAACGGAAACGCGCTGAGCCCCGTTAAAATAAAAATATAACACTTTTAAGGTTAGGGCAAGGTGGCTATCCGAACCCTACACCTTATAAATAATTTGTGATTATACATAATTGTTTGTATAATATTCAATTATGCCTTAATCAGTATAGACAAGAATGAGGTGGTTATCCGATTTCTGAAAGACGTTAAAAATTAGTCGGTTACTACGAGTCTAATTTTAAATAAAACTAAACCACTTAATTAAGAGTACCTCATTACGAGGGGCGCTGTGGGGTGTTCCGTCTTCCCCACACGTAACGACGAACGAACCTAAAAATCTCAAACGTGCCTTATCCGGTTTCCTAATTTTCCATAAAAATTAGGTGGCGACTCCAAAACTTTTCTTTCCCCGCTTCGCGGCGAGGAAGGTCGTCAACAAAAATTATAGATCTCATTAAGATCTATAACTTCTATATAGAATGTTTTTCCAAAAAATATTTCTAAGTATTTTTTGTTCCAAATGTTAAATATGAAATTTCGTGTTTGAAATATAATATTTCACGTTTCACCATAAAAATACCTAATATATATATTTTTTGGAAATTTTTTAACATATAACTTATAGATATTATCAAAATCTACAACTTTTATATTGAAAGTTTTTTCCAAAAAATACTTCTAACTAAATATTTTTTGGGTTCCAAAAATTAAATCTGAAAATTCGAGTTTAAAATATACGCGTTTTATGTTTCACCCATAAAAACACCTCATTAAAATATTTTTTAAAAAATCTCAACGTAAAAGTTATAGATCCCAATGATATCTATAACTTTCATATTGAAAAGTTTTTCAAAAAATACTTCTAATTATGTGTTTTTGGAATAAAACGCGAAATTAAAAAAAATATATAGTGAATGCGGGTGCCCGCGGGTCAATCTATAACTTTCATATTGAAAAGTTTTTCAAAAAAATACATGTGTTTTTGGAATAAAACGCGAAATTAAAAAAAAATATATAGTGAATGCGGGTGCCCGCGGACCCGCGGGCACCCGCCCGTTTGACCCGCAAGTTGCGGGTACGAACCGGTGATACCCGTATTCAATATTTTTAACAAAACATTTTATCCGTATCCGCCCGTTTGAACGGATACCCGCAAATCCGCAGGTACCGAGTGTAATTTTGCCACCTCTAGGCTCTGCAGTCTCCGCTCTGGCGCTCTCGCAAGATTAACATATTCTAGAGGCGCAACCAGACCGCTATTTTCCCTATTTAAATTGGCCAGGTTTTCCTCCTCATTCATTCCGCACTACAAGCTCAAGCTATTAAAAAAGTTAAACAGCTTAACAATCCGCTGCTCAGTCTCGAACACGAAACAGCAAAACAATGGCAGCAGCAGCCCCCGGCGGCGCCACCGTTCTCGTCGCCGTCGTTCTCATCTCCGCCGTGATTATCGGCGGTGCTGCGGCACAGTCATGCAGCTCCTCCGACGTGGTTCTACCGAAAAACCGTCTCTACTCCACCTGCAACGATCTACCTCACCTCTCCTCGTCGCTCCGATGGTCCTACACCGCCGCTGAGAATTCCATCTCTCTCGCGTTCGCCGCGCCGGCGCCGGCAACGGGATGGGCTGCGTGGGCTATAAACCCAATATCCGGCGGCGGAATGCTCGGCGCTAGATCGTTGATCGCTCTTCGCGAATCCAATGGCTCTTTCTCAGTTCAAACCTATAATATCACCACATACGACTCGGTGTCGCCTTCGGCGATCGATTATAAGGTTTCAGAGCTGGAGGGGGATCACACCGGCGGCATGATGAGGATATTTGCGAAGGTGGTGTTGCCGCCGGGAACAACGAAGATAAACCAAGTGTGGCAAGTGGGGAATTCATTGAACAAGGGTCTACCTGTAAAACACGCATTTGGGCCAGATAATCTCGCCGCAAAGGGGACTATTGATTTGCTTAACGGCCAGAGCTCTGGATCTGGTGATCCTAGACTCAAAAAGAAGAATGTAAGTCCCATCAGATTCTTCAATTTTTTTTTCAAATGATTTAATTAATTATTATTTTGTCTTTATCTGTTTTGATAAGCTAGTAGTAGATGTAGATCTGTGATTCATTTACATGTTTTATTTCCTGTTTGTTGATTAAATTCGTTTTTTCTGTATGTTAATTGTTATTTATTAAAGTTCAAAGGCATCGGAGCACAGTTGATATTAGTTTAGGATCATTAGTTACTTTTGTCTTTATATAATATTTTCTATGTTTTGATAAGCAGTAGGTTTATGAATGAATTTCATTTATTTATTTATTTTTGGGTCTAAGATGCAGTTGCTTGCATGTGATTCTTTTCTTAGATGTTCAGATTTGCATGGTTTAAGTCAACAATGTTTGACTCGTTGGATCTTATTCGATTAATAGAAGGTTAGGTTGAAGTTTGACTCAAATGTATTCTAATCTTCATATTTTCAAACTTCGTTCACTCTTAGGTTAGCAGTTCTTTTCTTATAGATTAAGTTCTTGAAATGTTGAAGTGATAAAGAGTGCTCGGGTGTTTGGGTACTCCTTGACAGGTCGAAGTTACGATGATTTTTATGTAGCAGAACAACAAAAACAAAGCCTTTGTTTTGCGAATTTGGATTGGTTACATGTATTTTGTGTACCACTGTGCTCTATTTTCATCTGATGTCGTGTTTAATTATTATTTTCGATGTTTGCGGCAAAGTTTGTGTTTTGTGGAATAATGTCAACCCCTACTTTTCACAAGCTGTAGAAATTTGCTCCCTGCTTTGTTCATGATAATTCTTAAATCAACCGAAATACATATGTATAAGTATTTTTCTAAAAAATATTAAATATAAAAAATATATTTTGATGTGCTTTATAATTTTTGTATTGAAAGTTTTTCCAAAAAATATTTCTAAGTAGGTATTTATGGTTCCGAAGTTATTAATAGTTGTAAGAACTTTGGAGCCTTAAATATCTACTTAGAAGTACTTTTAAAAATTTTAAATATTAAAACTGTAAAGCACATAAAGTTCTTTTTTTTTCATATTTAATATTTTTAAAAAAACTTATAAATATGTATTTTGGAGTAATTTTGTAAGTTGTTAAAAAACATGGGCTTTTTCGACAAAAACCCTTTTTTCTGCTCTTTTTTTTTTTTTTAATCCAGTTCTCTTCACCTAAGCTACTTGTTTATTGTTTGCATGTAGTCACTTGTAAACTACTATCCAAACTGTCTGTTTCTGGAGTTTCAATCCAATTAAGTCGATTTTATGGCCATAAATCTATTTTGATATGTGGTGTAAATTTGATATCGTGCTGGTGTCTCATTTAGTCATTAGGGTGGCATAAGACAAAATAGATCTTTTTGAATTTACGAGCAATCGGATATTATTTTCATGATGTAATTATCTGATTCAAGGTGTCATATTCACAGTTTAGAACCTTCTGAAATTTCTTCTCTGAAGCTCTAGGAATTTAAAATATTTGAATTTCAATGACTCTGGGCTAGTTTATTTTGTTTCTTTCCTTTTGGTTCTGTGTTTTTCGTTATTAGATTTTAGCTTTGGTTATTTTGTCGAAGAGCTGAGTCTTTTTTGAGCCTACTGGATCTATTTCCCTTCCTTATTTATACATTTTCACAGGAGGATGCTTTAGAGCTTTATCATGATTTAGCCTTTACTATTTTTTTCATAAATTCAACTGAGTTCTAGCTAAATTTATCATTTTTACTTGCTGAAATTTCTTCAATTTACAAGTTCTGATCCCTGATGCACGCGCATTAGGTGATCCAGCTCCATGTCTGTTTCACCGTTTGAAGATTGTGGTTCGAACTTTTCAGTGAAAGAAAAAAAAAAGGAATTTAGAACTTTTAGGGTCGGCAAAATCTAGATTAGGTTCATTATCTTTCGACGCTCGTTGGCGTTATCTCAATATTGAAATTCTTTCGAAATTCTTATTAAAATCATATTTTGTTGTAGATTCATGGAGTATTGAATGCTGTGAGCTGGGGAATTTTGCTTCCAATGGGAGCAAGCTTCGCTAGGTATCTAAAGACATTCGAATCAGCAGATCCTGCTTGGTTTTACATTCATGTCGGATGTCAGCTGATCGGTTATGGCCTCGGTGTTGCGGGCTGGGCAACCGGTTTGAACCTCGGGAGCAAGTCGAAGGGAGTTACTTACACAACTCACCGCAACATCGGGATCACGCTCTTTGCTCTTGCCACTTTGCAAGTAAGTAAAAATCCGTAATTTACTCTTGAGTATCGCTAGAACAACCAGTTGTACTCTAATATTGTGATCATGCTCTTCGCAACGCGGGGGGTGTGCGCATTTCAAAACTGTTTCAATAAGCCCTTATTTTTTTGAAAAACTTACAAAATCATTCGAAAACATACATATGTATAAGTATTTAAAAAAAAACATACAAAAACTATATTTTACTATGTTATACAACTTTTCTAAAAATACTTCTAAATAGATACTTTGGGGCTTAGAAATTTTTATAAATAGAAAAGACTTCGGAGCTTAAAATATTTATTTAGATGTATTTATTTGAGAAAAACTTTCAGTACAAATATTATAGAGTGCATCAAATTCTATTGTTTTTCCGTATACATTTTTGAAAAAATGTTTATATATATATATATATATATATATATATTTTACTTTGATTTACTAATTATTAGAAAAAAAAAAGCAGCAATGTTTTTGGGATGACGGTAAAGCGGGGGTAATTTATCATTTTCCTTCTTTCTTTTCGGGTGGTCAAATTATTGGACCTCTCGACGTCTTATTTGTTATGTGGATCAGAAAACAGCCGTTTGCTTCTTAATAATTCTTTAGCGTGTTTTACACGCTAAAGAAATCGATAACCCAACTTTGATATGCACTTTTTTTTTCCCGATAATATGAAAACAATTTGTCCGTAACCGATCTATATTTGTACGACCGTTATAAACCCACGGGTCGAGATTTGCACATTATTGTTAAAAGTTAGCTGTAGCCATGTTCATTTTGTTAATGCTAATTATAATGTTTTTAGGAATTTACCATTTAGTCCCTGTTACTATTACAACTCATTATCCCCAACCAACTTCTAAAAGAACCAAGGTAGATCTCATTATTAGCTTTTAGAGTTAATTATGGGATTTTTAAAGTGAACATGATTAACTTGAATATTATATCTAGTTTATCTTTTGTCTATATCCGTCGAGTTACGTTGCTGTCCTATACTCCTAGTTTATGGTAATATGTTACAAACTCGAAACACCCATTATGTGATAGGTTTTGGATAAAGAAAGTTTAAATATTAAAAAAAGAAGGTTGGTATGATTTATAATTTTAATATTCACACTTATTTTTGTTTAAAAAATCCGGGGCTTTAAAATAACTATTCTGAAATATTTTTGAGAAAATTTTGAACACTAACACTGTGCATACATCAATTTTCTTTTGATACTCAATTTTTTTTTAAAAAAAAAAACCTTGAAAAAGAGGTTTTTTTTTTCTTTTTATGACATCTACATAATTCGAAATTATCAAAATGTGTCTCTTTAATTCAAATAATTTTTTTATGCTTACCATGTCAAATAACAAATTTATTTTTGTCAAGTTAACTGTTCTTTTTTTTTTTTTTTTTTTTTTTTAAAAGAAGAAGAGCAATTTTGTCATTTCACGATTAAAGTGCGCACCAAAAATTATTTTGAGTTAGGATATATTTTGATAATTTTAAATTATAGGATAGTATAAAAGACAAATATCTGTTTGAAAATTTATTTGCACTGTATTACCACATACTTGAGTGTATGGGGATCAGCAGTAGATTAACTTTAGCTTCTGAAAACACATGGTAGTCTCAATTGAAAGCGCTATGCATGTATTTTCAGCTATTCGCGTTGTTTTTGAGGCCGAAGAAGGATAACAAATACCGATTCTACTGGAACATCTACCACCACTCCGTCGGTTACACGGTCATCGTTCTTGGTATCGTCAATGTTTTAAAGGGACTCGATATTCTCACCCCTGCTCAGAAATGGAAGACTGCCTATATCGTCGCCATCTGCATCCTGGGCGGTATAGCGGTAGCTATGGAAGCTGTAAGATGGGGTATCGCTTTGAGACGCAGGAATGAGAATAAAACTTCCAAGCCCTACGATGGATCTCACGCTTCTAACGCTCGTAATGGTGTTCAGCAGCCTCTACACGTCTGATCTTTCCCGTCGCTTTCCATCCTGCTGCTTTCTTCTGTCATTATATTCCGAGAAATGCTTTGTACCTCCGAGTTATAACTCTAAGAAAACTCGAAAACTGAGGTGGTGATGATGTTAGAGATTTATTTAGAGTTTAAATTGGAGGTCATCAGCATCGGTCTTGTATTGTGCATCTGCATGATAAGATCGTGACAGTTTAGTAGTCACGGTTGTTATGTATTCATGTGGATTCATTATGTAGATATACCCAGATGATGTGCTCTGTTTCCGATATTGCACCGGGGTTATGTACATTTCGAATTAGGAATTCTTATACGGCGTTGTGTATGTGTATTTTTATACTTAATTGTCTTATTATTATCTATTTTTGAAATTAACGTGAAAAATTTCTATCTGTAACCGGTTCTTTTTTCGCGACCGTCATAACAGGTAAATTCATGGATGGCACCAATTCATGTTCCACTAATCGAAGAGTTCCATTCTTACGGATAGGACATGTCACGGTGCATGCTCCCGAAAGGACCTCAAATTGGGTCTATTTTATTCCCTACGAGGTGGGGGAAACCTTCCAACACACTCGCGGTGTGACGTCCGTGAGATTCGAACCCGGGATACGCGGTCCCTGAGCCACATGCCCCACCATCCGTCTCACGGACGCGGGACAATTGTCTTATTATTATCAGGAGCTTGTCTCTGTATGTGTCTTCTTCCTTCCTTTATAGAATATTGGAATCATTTCCTTTTGTAGGGTTCAACGAAGTCACGTGTAGAAGGGGTTGACGAGATGTCCTAATCCAAAGGTGGGCTCAGAATCTTTTGGTAGTTGCATGTGCTCATATCAATATATTTATAGTCCTAAAATAGGTCCCTAGGAAAGGCTTATGTCATTTATCCAAATTTTTTCTCCGATTTTATTTTGAATGATGCTCGTTTATTCCCCACAAAATAAAGGGAAGTTTCGTATCAGCATTTTTTTTGGGAAACGTGCAAATTAATTTTTGAAAAAAAATGGCTAACGTGGTGGCGCACACTGCCAGGCTGCCTCTCCGCCCCTATGTATCCCGAGTGGCAGCACGAAAAGAACTATTTACAATTTATGTCCATTTCAATATATGCACGTATATCCACACTTGGCGCCCGTGCTCTTAGCTGTATTTATAAATGAGTGAGTGATCATTGGCTCAGCGATCAGGATTATTATAATGGAAAGAAAAATATCGTAAGTTGGAGTTGTGAAACAACATTCTACCTAACTTCTGGACCTCCGCATGCACTTCCAGGGAAAAAGACGCAGGAAGTCACTTTATCAGAATTTCAAAGTTTCCCTACTTCCAAGCTTCCAACCATGGTTGCAAAGGTTTTAGGTGCCCCTACACTTGTTCTCTCTCTCTCTCTCTCTCTCTCTCTCTCTCTCTCTCCATGTTCCCACCCTCATCCCACTATTTCATAATGACACCTAAAAAGATCCATTATGATCACATCTTATCAAGTCTGTAGCATCTTATCTTCTTCTTGGCTCATCTCGTTGTTTTTGTTCCACTTTATAGAAAGAAGTCCTGCGCTACACGATTTCGGCGCAAAAAGTGGGGGCATCTTCGTGCTGTATGAAATATACTTTTTCTTGAAAGAGGAGAAATTACATACTTAAAACGGTCGGAGACTACCTAGTCTCTTGGGCAATGCTCTAAATTCAGAAAGTAAAATACATATCGTGCTTGCGGGCTTTTATTTCATCATCCGGTGTCGGGACACCCATTGAGAATCGATAAGAGGAGCAACAGTAAGAGCGAAGCATACTATCGCCAGACTATACTTACCATGTATACACGCACACATTGTTACTTTTAGAACTCGCACATTAACTGCTTATACACCACGAACTTATACACTCAACTCTAGCAGTATTATATTCTAGTAAGGAAAAAACTACTCACCCCAACAAACTACCCAATAAACCAAACATAATCAATCTCCACCACACACGCCTCGTGATCTGCAAAAAATATCGAAATTACAGATATATCTATCGTGATGTGTGGTGCTGATTATGCCACGTCAGCATGTGTAATTTCTTATGTGATTTTTTAGGGGTGCATAGCAAAGCCCTTCTAATAAACACTATTTAATACTCCCACATTACTAACCATAAAAAACGCTAGCCTTACAATAAAGTATATGAAGAAGAAATTTAAGAAACCAAGTGCTTAAAAAAAAAGTAAAATAAAAACATGTGATCATATAATAACGACTGAAAAACCAATATATGGTTTGCGTATAGAAACTAGACATCATTTCACTCATCCTAATACAGCGAACCTATCGAACAAAATTTAAAAAAAAAAAAAAAAGCTCTTTCTACCAAAATTTAAGCCTTAACGGCCTGCCCAAGTATGGGAAATTGGCTAGGATCCTCAATAGCAGGCGCACCAGGCGGGCGGTGACCACCTCTGTATGCGCCATGTTGTCCACGGCCACGAGCTCTACCACGTCCTCCGTAGTATTCAATGTTAATGCTCACAGATGACTGCCATCCAAGTCCCATTAACATGTTCAAATACTAATAACAGAACAGTACATTTTTTTAAAAAAAAAAAGAATCATGTGTTGCGCAGGTAAACCTAGCTCTCCAAGCGCATATTATATTGTATACACAGAGGTGGTACTAAGGGTACTAACCAAGCTAAGTGTTTTTCTTTGACCGGGATGAATTCAATATGTGAATGATTGAATTGGTTTAACCTTGTAAAGTGGAATTTATATCCCTGGTCACTACCAGGGACAGCCAGGGAATCAAAATAAAAACCTTCCGGAATCACGTGGATGGAATTATTTAAAAATTGTCTCCAACCAGACTAGATCTATTGGAAGGGGGTGCACAATTCTCATTTCCTAACGGTTAGAACGCAAACCAAAGATGCTGCAGGTGCAGTATTAAACAGCGAAGGTTATAACTGAAAGACAGACATACCTTGCGAGCTTTCTCTTCTCTCTCAATGCCTTCCTTCTTTTTCTGCTTCTCCTTGTCCATTTTCTGCGGATAAGTAATCATAAGAAATTAATCTGTATGTCTAAGTGTCAAAGACTGTAGTATTACTATCAACATGACCTACCAGCTTAACAAAAAGTTCTTCCTCTTTCTTTTTCTCAACAAGTTGCATCCCTTCAAATTCCTTCTCGTCAACAACCCTCTTTGCCTCATTTCTCATGGCTTCCAGAGCCTTCCGTTTCTCTTGTAGTAATTTTTCATATTCAATGAGTGTCATCTTCTGCTATAATCAACGAATAAACGTCAGTTATAGGTAACATTTATCTCCTTGTACACCGATACAATAGATAGAGGAGTCTGAGGAAATCAGGTAGAGATCAACCTTTTCTTCTTCCTCGGCTTCCATCCTCTTCCTTCTATCCTCCTCATCCTCAGTTTTCTTCTTCTCCAGGTTTCTGCTTTCGGTTTTTCCGTCAGTCACAGCTTCAGTTACCTCAGGCATATTCCTGGCATAATATTAACTAACATACCATCATATGATAAACACAAAAGAAACCAAAATCTTACATACTGAAGGAAGATTACCATCCTGATCCATTTTCACCATTATTGGCATTGTTTGCTCCCTGATCCGTCCTTGCGGCAGCATCATCCTTCACTTCTTCGACATTCTCATTCTTCTTTACTTCTCCTCCTCCATCTTGTGCCTCATTATGGCGAGCATACATCTGTGCTTCACTTGTGAACCTACGATTAACATTTCCAAAGCCTTTTATCTCACGCTGATAACCATTTTCATCACGATATTCCCCACCTCTGAAGCCACGGTTCCCACCATAGCCCTGTCCAACCATCACAGATCTGTTTTCACCACTAAAATTTCTTCTCTCAACACTCCTAAAACCATGGTTTTCCTTAAAACCTGAATTTTGATTCTCATCACCTATCTTTCCATCAGCTATTTCGTATCTCGATGGGCGATCCGAGCGATACTCATAGCCTTTAGTCGGCTCTTCAGTTACATGTTCATTGACATCTCCATTTTGGCCATGGTTGTCGGTGTTGTAGGAGTGGCTCGCATTGCCAAATGTACGCTCAACTCTGCCCCTGCCACGGCTCCCACCTCTGCCCCTGTCACGGCTCCCACCTCTGCGGCCACTGCCTCTTCTGCCACGCGCAGCAGAGTCACCATGATACACCTTTGTAAAACCGTCCGTGGACTGTCCTTCGACTCCATCACCATCAGCTTCCTCAAAAGGAGGATCACCATGGCCCCGCTTGTAATGACCACGTCTTCCTCTTTCCCTCACCATTTTCCCTGCAATTCATTAAACACAAACATAAGAAACATGTGGATTAAAAAGAACGAACACAGGAAAGGGTCGTAATGAGGAAATGAGGAAAACAACTGTAGAAGCAACATAAATATATGCAAGATATGATCTCCTTCCGAATTGGAACTATCGAAAGACAAAAAAGGCGAACGGCGAAAAGAATGATATATCATGAGAATATTTGGCCATCATTGATAATGATTTTGAACAAGAACCGAAACCAGTAACACAACTTATAGGCAAAACTGCAGAACCATACAATCCATTAGCCGTCGACGTCTATAAAGACACCAAAAGGACTGTTAAATTCCAAAATAAACCCACCAAACAAACACCAAGAATTACTTTCATTATGATCACACAAAGCTAGGAGAATATGAACAGCCCAAATAATAATATATCAAAGCACTTATGTCAGTTAAGCTATGCTAACACATATGTCACATATATGGTCCCAATCACAACTAAATGCTCTAGTAGATAATTCAGTACAACATCCTCATGTATTAACAGACTTCTAACAAAGGATTACTAGAAGGACAGAATCGAGAAGCATTATCATAAGATTGTCGCAGCAACAGCTATTTATTTAAACAAAAGAGATCGAATAGATAGAAATATAATAACAAATATAAAACTGGTATAGATAGAAATATAATCCACGGTGATCAACGCAATACCTTACTTCATGTCTAAAATTGAGAAAATGAACCTAACATAGAGATGGCAATGCAGATTGATATTTGGAGAGATCGCGTTACCATTATCTGCGGAGGCACGCTGGCTCAGTTTAGCAGCGACGCCGTCAGAGGCAGCGGCTGCGACAGCCCGGGGGGCAGCAGCCTTTGCTTCGACGCGAGCGACGAGGGTCATCAAATCGACACCCTCATCGTCGTCGTCGAGAAGCGCGAAGAAATTGTCCCGCTTCGCCATCTTGATCGCAGCCCTCCCTGCGAAAACCTAACCCTACAATTGGAGAACAGCAGGTTTAACCCCGACCCTAAACCCTAACCCTAGATTCCGCCGCCATTAAGGCCGGAGGGAATAATGAGAAGAAACATTCCATATCTGGGGCTCCGCCGTGACCCGAAGAGCAGAGAAGGGTGTGATGACCTATTATTTATATCAGAAATGGCGGCGGATTCATGGGCCTAGTGTTAGCGCTTCAAACACGTGGGCCTAGGCCCATTTGATCAGCAATTTTTGTATATATCTCTCTAATGATTTTGATTAAAAATAGTAAGCATGTTTATCTCTCTAATGAAAAGGTGGTGCACCCAGTGATTCCGACAAATGGATAGGATTCGAGACAGACCCGCACGATTGACTCATCTATATTAAGGAAAAAGGAGTCAATTTATTTTAAAACGTTAAGTATTGTAAAAGATCTCAGTGAAGTAGTTTAACTTACATCTTTAAGGTGAAGATTTTCCATGTTGAAGTCTAAGAGAGGTTTTGAAGTTGCTAGCTTCATCGACAAGAACTGTACCAAAAGAATATATAGATATTAAGTAACTATTAAGATAAAGAGAAATCATCAAATCGAGATCTTCATTCAAATTTGAAAAATTTGCACCTCTACTTGTCGTTGCAATGACTTAACTTAATTTATGATCTCATCAAGCATGACAGCCTTTCCAATTATCTACAATTCACAAAATTTTCCTAAATAAGTCTAATCATAATATATATTCCAGTATAATTACCTTAAAAAAAAAAAAACTAGAACCAACCTTATTGCAACCTGGGACCAGATCTTGTAGCCTTTTCATTCGTTCGGTGATCTTCTCTCTTCGAACCTGTAATAAGCAAATTTCAAACAGATATGAACTCGAGTAATTTTACAGGAGAATTCATGGATATCTAGCGCTGCTCATATAACTATTTCGATCACTTACTCTCTCAGCGAGGCTGTGGCGATCAGTGGCTTGGCCTCTTCTGGCCCTGACATGAATGTAGTCTTGTTTTCGAGTCTCTGGTGGCTTCGCATCATTCTCTTTACCTTTCTTCTCCGCGTTCGTCTTGTCGAAATCACCATCTTCTCCGGGCCTGTTTCTCTTTGCGCTAGAGTTATCATCTTCTTCCATCTACGCATCACACTTTCATACATAACCATAATGCTCAAATTTTTACATAATTTTCACATCAAAATGAACTGAATTATATAACAAGAAATCTCAACATTCTTATCTCCTAACACAGATCTTAACATACATCCCTACAGACTAATCCAAAATTGCTAAATTGTATCATAATGAACTTAATTATGCCAGGAACAAAGTCTGTGCAGCTCAACGAGTCGCTCCTCCTCAATCTCAACCCTACATCTCCCAATAACCACCCCAGAGAGTGAATCTCACCACCGGAGAGACACATACAAGTGATGCTAAAACTAACAATTTAAAAATATATACCTTGGTAGAATCTCTAGACGGAGCAGAAGAAGAATAAACCTCTTTCTCTTTGCCTTTCGCGACCGCCACCTTCCTCTTCCTCGCATTGCTCTTGCCGGACGATCCCGGATCCGAAACCGACGATCCCTCACGCGCGCCTCCGAGTACTTCGTCACGCGCGCTTACCATCCCATCTTTCCCCGGAACTTCGCCGCCTCTCAGCGACCTGCTGCTTGAAACCATAAATAATTTACCGCTCTAAAAAATTCCACTGAAATTCGACAAATTCCCGCTTCCATTGAAGCAAGACAGCCTCGCAGCCCGCTCGGCAAAGCCCGGGTCAGCAGCGGCGAGAACCGGCACCATCAAGTTACTAGAATACCCCTGGGAACCGAGGGTATTCTGGTAGTTGTTGAGTTTTGGAGGGGAATTGAGAATTTGAGAGGCGTGGTGTAGCAGGAGTTGTTGTTGATGTTGTTGTTATTGTCTGAGCTGCAAATGGTGCCGAGGCCGCCGATGAGCTCGCGGATCGCGAAGCCGTCAGTGGTGACGTAGCGCGGCGGCGGAGGGTAGCCGGAGGTGGGAGATGAGACAATGGAGCTCAGTGGGGACTCGAATTGAGCACTCTGTTCGACCGACAGGTCCCAGCTGGATGCCTCCGGCGAAGCTCCGGTAACGCCGCCGGCTGTGGAGGACCAGTTCATCGCCGCCACGTAAACTCTATCCTTGTCCATTGACGGATTATAGATTACGCTAAGCGCTGGGAGTTGATGTAGATAAAGAGAATAAAATAGCAGCACGAGAGAGAGAGAGTATAGAAAGAGAGAGAGAGGAGAAGAAAAGAAATTGAAAAAGATTTTGAAAAGGGATAATTATAAATTGGTCTCTCATATTTTAATAATAGTATATTTTAATTTCTGAAAATATAAAAACATGCGTCAATTTAAAAATATATTTTTAAGAATTAAAATATAAATGTTGAAATAGGTGCTGATAACGCAAAAATTATTTTTGAAAATATATAAGAACAGTGAGGAGTATTATTGGAAAACAATGCGATGATAAGCGACAATATATACAAGGAAAAATCCAAATTAGAGTCATTATTTCTTTTTCTTGTCCACTAATCAGATTGAAATTCTTTTAAAATAGTATTATTCGGAGTATATTATGGACATCATACTCTTTTCAAATTTATAAAACTTTTTGCTGGATGTTATTGTTTGTATTTAATAATTTTGGGTAACAAAATGAAATATTTAGGATTAGGGTCTTATTTTATAATTAATTATACATCAACCTTTCTATTTTATAGGAGCTATATAAATTAATTTTTAAAAATAAAAAAAGAAGGATGATATGGTGGTGGTTTGTACATTTTTTAAAAAAAATAAAAGGTATTAGGTAACTCTCCTTTTGTTTAATGGTCAGTTAGCATGGAGATCTGTGCCATCTTGGCTTTTTTATCCTTTGTCTTTGGGATTCATTACTGGATTTTTAAGGTGCATAAAGATGGTGTACTTTAAGATAGTTTTTTTATTTAAAGAGTTTTGTAAGCAGGTCCTAAAATAATTAGATTCTTCATAGAGACACCTTGGAGATGAACCTACTCTGCTTTTCTTGCATCTTAAGGCCAAAAGGAGACAAACATGTTTTAAATATTAGAAAAATAGCATATTAGTCCCTAACTTTTACACAATATATAAATCAGACACTATCTCAATATGTGTATCATAAATATTTTAATTATTATATAAATATTTTTTAGAAAAAAATTTTAATATAAAACTTTTTTATGTGATTTATAATTTTTTGTATTAAATTTTTTAAAAAATATAACCAAATATATATTTTGATATTTTAAAATTTTAGTGGGTTGATAATTAATCCAATAATCCGCTAAAATTTTAAAATATTAAAATATCTATTTAGAAAAAAATTTGTTAACATTTTAAATATAAAAAAATAAATTTTGATCTGACCTATAATTTTTATATTTAAAATATTTATGAAATTATTTCTAAATATTTGGGATATAAAAATTTCATATAAAAAATGGGAAATTTATTTGCAACTTGGAAACCGTGCAAGGACTGATATGTAGCTCTCTGTTTATATTTTCAAACAGTCCCTGTTCCAGACTCTTTTTTTGAAAAGAACAGCCATCAAAGTTGGCCTTTTTTTATCCTATTTTGATCGACTTCAACACCAATTAGCTCATTATTGAGCAGCATTTAGTTAGATTAATGCATGAATTGGGACAAATTTTGGGAGCTCTAGCATTCAAGTAGGACTTAATAGTCACCACGAAGATTAGAAAGTATGCAACACGGCTTTTCCAGCAGCAAACTGAGTAGAATCTGTTCAGTACAGTCCATTTCTTCCTACTTTTTTTTTTGGGGGGTGGGGGAGTATCGGCATTGCTGTCATACCCCGAATCCCGCTCATCCAAGAAGAGACCAAGGTTTTCTGTACCGAGCCGAATTTCTGTAAACTCAGATCCCGGCACGTGCCGACCGTGCTGATATATATTTATTTTTTATTTCTTAAATTTTTTAAATAAAAATAAAAATTAATTAAAAATATAAATATAAAATTTTTTGACACGTGCCGCGCCGACAACTGTCGAAACAAGCACGTGCCGCCAGCACGGGCTGTGCTGACCTGCACCGAAAACCATATAAGAGACTATCCTAGGATCGATTCCCAGACAATACCGTCCATTGTACGTGGGAGGGCGCACGTACGCATACCAACCTACGTAGAAATACCCTCCTCCTTTTTCCAAAGCACTTCATGCATGATAGCTAAGCTACTTTGCTGATTTCTATAAGGCATCAAAGATGCATGCAGAATAAAAATCAAAGTGTATACAGATTTGTTGGTGCAAAATAATATGAATATACATTACCCTCTCTACTTCTACAGAAACATAAATAAATGCGATCACAGATTCGACTAATATTCGTTAAAATGTATAGCACCGACTTTCCACACTATATAAGTTGTTCCAAGCATAACGGTGGTGATCAGCACGAACGATACACCGATAAGAAATAAGTCCCTACCTCCCGGAAAATCGAAAGTCCAGCTCTGCTTTGGCATTCCTCTTTTGCTATCATCGAACAAATTTGTGGGCGCTTCCGGAAGTCCCGATCTTTTCTTGCCTTTATCGTTTTCTTTCAATGCTTCCAACAGTTTGCTTCCCATTCTCGGCTTCGAAGGTTTCGTCTCCGTCGTGTATCTCGACAGGAGCCTCGCTGCTCTTAACTTCTCTCTCGCCGTGAGAGGCGGTCTCTTCGGTGAAGTCTCATTTGGTTGAGGTGTAGTGTTAGTGTTCTCGCTCAGATTAGTTTGTGGATCGGGTTGTGAAGTTCGATCGGTAGTTACTTTCGCTTCGGAATTCTTAGATTCGGTTGCCGAGGGAATTCCAATCCATCTCACGCGCTCTCTTGAATGCTTATGTTGTAGAAATAACAATGAAGGTGGCCCAACACAATTCATAATCCCGAGTGAAGGTTTCGCCGATTTGAAATTTTGATTATACCACAAAGATTGCCGCGAGATGTGCCTAACCTGTGCCTGTGAAATAGTTGAAGCACAAACTTAATCAATAAGCTTTTACCGTAAATTCAACAGCAGATGATAGTGTTCGAATCCGTACGAGGTTAAGTACTCCACTTCTGATTGAAATGGTTACTTATGATCAGGAAAGCAGTTTGTCTAATTAAACATGGTAATGGAACATTTGCGGCAATGAACACGTATATAAGAATGAATCGAATATGGGTAGAATCATTTCTGGTAATTTAATTGATACTAGTTAGAACTTAGAATGCATGGGCATGTGATTCCATATAATTTCCCCCAAGGGAATGAACAAATGCTTCCTTAATATTGTAGGGCAATATATTTATCCTTAAATCTTCTTCTTTTTTATTTAAAGAACTGAAACGAATTCCTTTCGTCGTGACCATCTTCGACTCTCTAGATTATACTTAATCATACTCAAAAGAGATGCTTGCTTAGCTCCTTCCTAGGCTAGTTTAACTTCGGAGTTCAGCCAATTACATACCAATCGTGAACTGTACAACAAGAATCGTTCACTATATTTCTTAATTATGCTTTAATAATTAATATTCCGAAAATTGAGTAAGCGTTTTGCAGATTTCATCAAATCCATCTAACAATCGTAGTCAGTAAACAACAGAGCATGATAAATAGGGGTGACTGAGAAATTTGTTACCGGTGAGGCGAAATCGGTGAAGGAATTCATTGGAGTTGTGCTGGTGAGAGTTGCCATTGTCACGCGCATATGAAGGGCGACCGCGGGAGAAGATGGCGCGGAGACGATGAGAATGGAGAAGAAAGATTTTGATTGAGAGGGCTAATTTCCTGTAAGAAGATAAGGCGAAAAGTCCATAATTGCCCTTACGGAATTACCCGCGGTTCCTTATCAGTCCCGAAAAGTAGTCCCCAAAAATTAGAGATTTTTTGGAGAAAGTCTGTTTTGTTAAGTTCTGTCAAATAAATGTTTTAGTTTTTTTAAAATTTACAAAAAATATTCTAATGAGTATGTAAGTAATTTTTTTAAAAGTAAATATAAAAAATTTATTGAATTTTATGAATTTTATTTTTAATAAAATATTGCTAATATATATTTTAAAGTTTTAAAATGTCTTTGTAACGATTAAAAACTTTGGAGTCTTGCCATGCTGACTTAAGAGATATTTGATTATTGAAAAATTTTCAATAAAAAGGTTGAGAAACCAGCAAAATCTATTCATATATAATTTTTAAAAAATATATTTATAGATATATATTTTAAATTGATTTAATAATTATCAGAAAAAATAAAACTTATTTAGAATGATGGTATTAAAATAAGTACTAAATTCTAAAAAAATTTAAGTGGTGCTTGTCGAAAAAGCTCATGCTTTACAAAATTTTATCAAACAGGTCAATACTTTTTTTAAAAACTTGCAAGATAAATCTAAAATACATAGGTGCAGTATAAGTTTTTTTTTAATAAAAAAAAAAAAAAAACCAGCAAAGAGCCTTATTCAAGATGATGAGAATCTAGAAGGCTTCCATTTATATTGATCTGGACAAAGAACCTCAGCAAAGAGGCTTGATTGCTTTGTATGCACAAACAAAAGCTGTCATGCTTCGATCCTTGAGGATTTTCTTTTTTCTTTTCCTTTTTTTTTCTCTACAGAAAATATACAATCCATTATATTTCTTACATTATAGTTTCATAATTGACAGAACAAGAATCAAAACACATGCACAGAACCCTAGTTCAAGGATGAGCAGCATATAAATGGCACCCAGGAAGATCTGCCCTTGAATCGCTTGTCATTTTTTCTTACAGGTAGCCTTGCCGGTGAATTCCATTCTCCATGATCATCGACCTTCCCTGCCGGAGAACCAGCAGATGCTTGAACCTTTGTTCTCTGGGAATTCGTAGTTGGTGTCGGAACGGGAAGAGTCGTAAAATTTCCAGCTTTCTGTTTGCTCTCTTTGGTTGCCTGAACAAGGAGATTTCTTAAAGGTGTTTGAGAGTTCCCCGAGTCACATTTAACTACTTTCGTAATAATCTCCTCGTCTCGGTTTTCTACTTCTGCTATCTTGCGGGCTTATGTGACATTTCAATCTCAGGATTATGGATCTCTGTTTCTCCTCGACAGCCGTCTTGTAGATTGCGATATCCATTCGAAACATCTGTTGCAAAGACGAAATAGGTAGGCGACTAATTCAACTCAAAATATAACGCTAGAAATGCCAAAAAAATCCCACATGAGCATTCTCGACTCCGACCAGTGCATTGTTTAGTCAAGAACAACACAAGGTTGAATTCCTTGTAGAGAGATGTGATAAATTTGGAAGAAACTTTGGTAGCTTTTTCATTTAACCTAAGCGTAGAGCTAGGGGTGACAAGCTGTCGCACTGGAAGGACGGGAGCTTAGGAACCCTTTCCACCTAGATTCGACTCTACGTGCTGCCAGCGCTTCGTTCTTCTAACTAGTGGTAACGCGCACGTGAGCTCTCTTGCGGAACGGGCGACTCGGCTCGTGGACGACCACGAGTGAGTCTCCTCCCCGATAGAGCTAGAGATGCTAAAAAAGTCCACGGCCCGTACGGCAGCCCCGCTTGCCCCGCGTCGCTGGCAGAGCGGCCGGGCTTGGGAAACCAGCCTGCGGGCGCAGGGCGGGGCAGCCGGCCCGCAGCCAACCGCGCGGGCATATACTGTTTTTTTTAAAAAAAATTCGGCCGGCTCGGCTCGGCCAGCCCCGCCTTTAGCGGCCCACATCAAACAGAAACCGTGCGGGCCAGCTCGGGCCCACACGGTTTGCAACACTAGATAGAGCCAGGAGCGGGGCTATGCCGGCAGGACCATATCCTCAATAAAAAAGCTAGCGTCGAGCAGATTGACATACCTGACACGGATGCCCATTGTCCCTCAACACTGTCTGTTTGGTTACCGGTGTCTACAGAAGTGTCGATTATTACAACAGCAGCATCTAACTCTTGATCCTTAGCTAAGAAAACTTCATTCGTCAGAGACTGTTCAGAGACACCAATATTAGTTTCTTCAGGAGTACAAATGGTTTTGGATGTGTCGGGGATGAATGATCTGTAAAGAACACACTCTTTCTCTTCATCTGTCTGAATTGCGACTTTTGTTTTAGAATTTTTGTTGAGTGGCACAGCAGCATCTTCTATTTCACTTTTAACAATATAGAAATTCGACTTTGGAACAGGATTGCTTGAACTTAAGTCGGAGTCTTCCTTGTTTTCTCTATGAAGATGCTCTTCGAGTCGCTGAAAGTCCTCGTTGGTAATCTCAAAAACACTAGATTCTGAAATAGAAATTTCCGTGTCAATTTCAACTATATGCGCTTTAAATATCTCTATGACAGACTTGTGGTCATCTACTTCTGAATTTTTATAATTTGTGTCTGCAGGCTCTGAAGAAGTATATGTTGGTTCTAAGTTGTCGACTGCGTCGGTCGTTTCTCCATTCTTATCAACCATGTCCAAATCATTACCGACATGAGCTTCTATATCTTCTGGCATGATTTGTTCCACTTTCAATAGAACATCTTCTTCAAGCGTCACTGGTTCAGTTGGTGCAGCATCTAATTCAAAAGAATCTGCCTCTGGATAGGTACATGTAATTTCTTCAGCTTCTGATAACTCATTTATCATAACATTGACATTATTATCGGCCTTCATTCTAGCTGGCAAAGAGCTTTCAGAAACTACACCACCCACTATTGAATTACCAAAATTCTCTCTATTGTGCAAAAACTCATCATCTCGAAAAATCTTGGTTGTGATGTTACTTTCTGTATCATGAGATTCATCATTTTTCTCAAGCTGCATACTTTTAAGGCTAATGTTAGCTTTTTCATTTAGAAAAGAATCTTCTCTAGATTCTTCTCCTGCACGGCTAAAATCAATATGTTTGCTGTCCGGGAGAACTTTATGGATACCAACGCCATTTTCAGAAAGGTTATATGGTGTGTCGATGCCAGAATTTTCATTCATCACCTCCACCTGAAGTTCTGCTATTGAAGAAGAATCACATGCGAGATCATAATGTTGCCGTTGGTGAACAGGGAAAAACATCAGTTTCATTATTTTCATTGTGCACTTCATTTGTATTAGTCAAAGCTGAACACTCGTCAGTCACATTTTCGGAATAGAAGTTATTTGATATTCCTTGGTAATTTCTTTCCGCATCCTCGCAGAGTGGTACACTTTTATGTGATTCGGAGTCCTTTACATATTGCTCTGCAGAAACTTGCATGTCATGATCTTGGAATGGAGTATCTTCAGGCAGATAACCAGAACGGGGGGTAGCTTCTGCAGAAACATTTTCTTTTAAAAAAAAAAAAAAAAAATCAGCATCAGCAAAATCACAGCATGTAGAACAATCAGCATGGAGGATGAAAATCTGATTTAACTTGTGGTTTTACATCAGTTTTAAAGAGAACCTAGTATAAGGGATGCAAGTTATCATGCATTTTCCAGAAAATTCCATGTATCATATCAATTCATCCAAGCATTACAAGTTTACAATCATCCAATATCTATGTATTATGAGGACATCAAGCAATATAATGTATCTTTACTAGGTGTTATGAATAAGCGATGCCTCAGACATTGCTTGCACTCAAAAGTACTGTGCTTAAACCACTTCATGATTAAAAAAATTAGATTATGAAAGAATTATTATAAGTTCACTTATTGCACTTGCTAAGCAACATAGATAACAAAGCACACGACCAATCATCTTTCTATATGTATTAGAGATGAAGCATGCAAACAAATAGGCCATGATGAGTAAGATTGAGTAGCAACATCACTGCATCATTAGGAATTGAGTGGACTTTACTGCAGAATATTTTGAAAATTGGACTTTCAAAATAAAGAAGACATCTTAGTTATGCACATAAGGCTTTCGATTGAATATCCCACCAATAGGATTCATGAGCAGGCACCCAGGCAGATCTTGAATACTTAGTGTGTGTGTGTGTGTGTGTGTGTGTGTGTGGCACTTGGAATGCAGCTACACTGTGCAAGGCGTAAATAATATTTTTATCATTCTGTCAGTCAGACTTTCTAGAATTTCCAAAAGAATTTTTTATTCTAGAATTTCTAGAAGGATCACCGATATTTGAATTTCAAATAAACTGTTTGAATAGTTACAACTGTTGCAATATTGTATGAAACAAGTAACATCATTAATGAAGTTAAAATGCTTCTTCCGTTTTATATCTAATGTAGAGATTGTATCTGGTATTGTAAATATCTCTCCTCTGGCCGATTTGATCCGGTATGCGAAATACAGTGTGATCAAGCCCCTTAACACCTAGTCAAGGATTTTTCGAAAACTTTGAATACGAAAGTGATAAGTTTTATTGTGTTATACAACTTTGTTTAAAAATTTTCGAGGAGTATGGATTCACTCCTATGGTGAGGTCGCATACATGGTACTTCTCCTGTGGTGCATGCTTTAGAAATCACCATCAGAGTTGATAATTATGCATATATGCATGTTTAACATACACTTTGCTAGAGTAAAGAACCAAAACAAGTGCTTCATTGCATCCTAGAGGCAATCAACATCACCAGTTGTACATAATTTGGTTGGGCCGAACAAGGACACTGGTATTGGCAACATCCCTTGAAGCATTTCCCCTGGTTATTTAAGACTACTGTTTGCCATCAACCATTATGTATGACAGAATACATATAACTTCTACTAGGGTTGAAAACGAGCCGAGCTCGAGCCGAGTACTATCTAGCTTAAGCTCGGCTCGGTTGACATTGTTTGAGCTCGAGCTCGAGCTCAAAGAGCCTCAGCGGTCGAGCTCGAGTACCTCGAGCGTATCGAGCTCGAGTACCTAGTTCGAAAACAAAATGCACGATGGTAATATTTGTAATTTCTATGAAAATTAGGACTACATTGTAAACAGCTATACATTTTGTTGGGATCAACCAACTTATAACAGTCCGGACCGAATTCAAAAGCCCATTATCAACTGTGCTTGTATAGGTTCATGAATAGCAGAATATTACAATGCTCAAGCTCGACTCATTTAGTTAACCGAGCCTGAATTTGAGTTCGGGCTGAGCTTAAACGAGTTCGAGCCTAACTGCTCGTGAGCAGCTCGGCTCGTTTTCAGCCCTAACTCCTACCACATGCCTTTCGAAAAAGACCAAGAAAGCCAAACATGTATTGTATCAATGGGAGTGCCTTTGAGGTAACATCCCAATAGAGAATATAAATATTTACAAGAAACACAATATATAAAAAAACTTCTAATGAATCTCGATATTTTTAGATATGGTTGTCATGCAAAAGGAAATTATTTCATATAAAAACTCGAGAGAAACCTGTGGAACTGAATAAACAGGCATTTGCATCGAAATTAGTGGCATATACCCTTTATTATCAAACAGAAGGTTATCATAACTAATGCAACATAAAGCTAGTCAGCTTGCAGTAACTAGAAAACTCCATGATCCTATAGTCAGCTTAAAAATAACTAGAATTCCAATTTTCCTGATTTCTATGGGTAAGAAACACAAACGATAGAAAAGATCAGATGACGCTTACCGGTTCGGTTGTTGACTGAAGCAGCATCATAATTAGAGCTCCCCCAACCGCCTTCATAAGATCCCCTTAAACCCGGCATCGACTTCCCTTTCTCTAACTCTGAATCCAACACCGTGGTTTCTCCTGTAGAAGATCAAGAACCAATAACCAATTAGAGCTCTTCAAGTTTGTTTTTTTTTTTTGGCCCTTTAAAGAACACCAGATGCTCCAGTAAAAGGAAAAGACAACCTTACATAACTTTATTCAATTGATAAGATCAGTACATGAAAAATGAAAAATAAAAAACATTCTAAGCAACATTAAATAGCAAGATAAAATAAATTGTAGAGCAAAGAGACCCCTAGAAACTTCTAGAAGCTTTGGATTGGATCCATGCAGACCTTTCTAAAATATTAATTTCCAATCCTTTCTTTTTACTATATTTCCTCCCCACAATCATAGAACTCATAGAATTCTTAACAAATAGAACATTATTTATCAAGGCCGTTTTTGGCTCATGTGCATCAAAACTAAAGTAGCAAAGTGAAGATTTCTGCACATACCGGCTCCTCTTTCACCGGAATGATCCTCCTCATCACCTCCATTGGTCTTTCCAGAAGCTTCCAGAATAATATAGCCTTCTACCTTCCCACAGTGCTTCTTGTGAGCACGACGGTGCTTGGCACTGGGATGGGGGTTGGGGAATGGATACCCACAACGCCCGCATACATGATGCTGATGGTGCTGACCCTCAAACCCTGTTCATAATCAGTTCAAAATTCTAATGTCTCTAGAAAATTCAACAATTATAAAGAATTCACATAAACATAGAAAATCAAAATAACATAACAATACAGTTTTCTAATTACTTACTACATCTCACATAGTTCACTTTAAAGCAACATGAAGAAAATAAATAAAATGATTAATACAGAACATGTACACTGCACTTTGAACTTGCTAAAACATAACCCTTACACTTTAAAATATATCGCATGAACTTTGAAGCAACAAAAAGAAAATAAATAACCAGCCCTTTGGACTCAGTAACATGTCTACCTCTATTATAAATTCTATGACATAGGTTTTATCTTCGGAATTCGAACACGTAGTATGAGTTTCTTAACTTAAATAATTTCCTCATCTTTTGATAATATTAGTATCTTGTTTGGGGCAAGTGACCCTCGCGCATGACTGATGCGGTATTTAAGATATTCATAAGTGGTTGCATATTCCTAATTACATTTTCTGAAAAGACACTGATTCCATCCAACTCTTAGAAGCTGTGTAGCATATGAATTCAAATACAAAATTTAGCGTTCGATCTTTTTTTTTTTGTGAGATATCGAGGCGTAACCCAATCCACAGGACATAAGCTGACTGCATCATGGTTCCAGAGCGTGACTGAATGAATCCCTCAACCTGTAAAGATTTTGGAATCACATAATTGGTAAAACCACAGATGGTCCTAATCCAAGCTCCATAGAGGAGTGAGCTCCGTAGCGGCTTACCAACTTCACATACGGATGTCACATCCACAGGTAACATGGCATGTTTACATAATCATATTAACCTTAATAAAATGCAAAAATCGTTCTTAAATTCGGAAATATACAGACAAACGAACTTAATTTTTACAGGACGAAGACAAGAGATAAGCAGGAAATCGCTTCAAAAAAAAAAAAGTCCAACGCAAATATACAAACAGAGAAAAATCTGAAAACAAATGAAATAGATAGAGATTGAGAGGCAGAAGCAAACCTTGTTGGCGAATGAGGTAAGGAATTGGGCGACTGTCTGAGACCTCCATCGATGTCTTTGGAGCTTCTCTTCTCGTTCGAAGATGGAGACAATGATACTAGTAAGCGGTAGAAATTTTCTGGCCGAAGCGGAGGAGGAGTGAGGAGATACAGAGAGCAAGTGGGTGTGACGAAGGAGGTGACTCAAGGGATGACGGGTGTTGTTTACAGCGCCAGAGGCTGGCGTGCTGACATGTGAGGCTAGCTAAAGTCCTCCTTTTAGGGAATAGTAGTATTATCCGTTATTATTCTTTTCTTTAAGGCAAAAAGTAGAGCAGCACCAAAAACTTAGGTTGTGATATTAATAGAGTGACAAAATGTTTTTAAAAACTTATAAAATTCCACACACACACACACACATATATATATATATATATAAATTTTTCGGTGTAATATAATTTTTATTTTAAAAATTTTTAAATTAATAAATAATTTTGGGATTCTAAATTTTTATAATCAATAAATATTTTAGAATTTCTGCTTTTAAAAATATATAATACAAAAATTATAAATCACATCAAATTTTTTTTAACAATTGCATATATTTTGTTTAATTTAATAATTATAAAAAAATTATCTGAAAGAACAGAAAAAAAAAACTGATACAAAATAATTATTTTTTTAAAAAAAAGGTACTTTGTAACTGTACCATTACTATTTAAAGAACATTTGGGACCAATTCTGGGCTATGCAGCCTTTTTTTTTTGCGCGCCTCATCCCAAGTTATGGCTTTTACAAAACTGTAGATATAAATTTTCGTTACTTAGAACTAATTCACTAAAACTCATATTTAAACACTTTTTTTTTTAAATTAACTACAAAATTATTCAAAAATAAAATAGATAAATTTGTAATTATAAAAAATATCATATGATACATCAAAATAACAATCAATGTTTTTTTTGTTCATAATATTTTTGCCTATCTATTTAAATATATTTTCACTCATGACTTTTTTAAATAACCTCTAAATATAAATTTTAACAAATTTGATATAAATAATAAAACTTATGCCTTAAGCATTATAATAAATCTTCTACCAAGTGACAGTGACGTAACGGCGCTAGTATTATCGGAACACAAGAAGCAGCATGCAGAACCAAGTAAATAGCAAGAAGTTGGGTTCCGAGCAATGTTGAATATATATATATATGGCTAGAGTTTGTCTGATATATAGATGCTTCTTTTTGTCCAGATGGAACAGAACAGAAGACTGTCCACCGCTCACATGCAGTTGTCGTTTTAATATTTAAAAAAAAAAAAAAAAAAAAAAAAAAAAAAAAAAAAAACACATGCACTGCTGCGGAAGTGGTATTCTTCACCGCATTGATGGCTCATCAATCTAACGGTGGAGAGAGGTACTATTTAGCCTAGCCTTTCGGGATGGGTATCGGGAGATGGATGGTGAAGATGCGGAAAAAGCCACCAAAAATTTCTTTCGGATTGGAAAGTAGGTACCTCCCAGGTTCCCAGCAATAACGAAATAATTCTGGGAAACAGGTGAGATTATTTGACAATTACATCCCAACACACATCTAAACACATCGTTGAAAAAGAAAAGAAAATTTTCTTCTCAAAAAAAAAAAAAAAAGAAAAAAAAAATTGAATACAAACACATGACGCCTTCTTTATATTACCACGAAAAAACTCTGCCCAGAAACAAATAAATTATTGTACAAAATGAAAGCCTCTATCCATTCTAAAGTCGAATACAATATATTCTAAGACAGCATCACAATGTGGTTTGATATTCATCGACAACTACTACACGACTGAATGTAATATCGATCATGGTACAAATTAGCGTCAAAATTCCTTTTTTTGTCTTTTTTTAATAGAACTCCTCTATACAGGCTATTCCAAAAAAGAAAGCCCCGTGTCTATGGACCTTTGCTAAGTTGATCCAAAGAACATATCTATGTAAAAACAATTAGCAGAAAAAAAATTTAAAAAAAAAAAAAAAAAAAATCACAAACTAACCGGTTTGTCTTGGTTGCTGGCCTCTAAAACTCCAAGGAATAAAGTGTTGCTTCCATGTGCTTGCCAAACAAAACCCACAAAACATTACTCATACAAGTATTGATAGTGCTCCCAAAATTTGTTCCAAAGTTTCTCCCAAATGTCAATCAACATTGACAACCTTGTACATTTGAGCAGCAAATAGGTTTATTCATGCAGCAATTAAGAAAAATTCTGAAACAAACTTCGGAAAATCGAGCAACTTTGAAACAACAAACATCATAAAGAGTAGGCAAATAAAACCTCGCTTGATGTATCGATAATTCCGGAGGGTGCATCAACACCACTCACAACTTTCAGAAATATTTCGGGGCTTCTGCTGCTTGGAATCTCGCGATGTAAGCTTTCCTAACTTGTTGCGCTCAGTCCACCTACTAAACAAGGTTATATTTAAAGCACATAACCGAAAATTTCAACTCAACAGGCTTACCACTGATACATTAGTTGTATAAAATCACCGTCATATGCATCAATAGAGATACCAATTATCAAAAGCCATGGTTATATGAACAGCATAAGACGAAACCTCTGCATTGAGAGAAGAATGTACACTTGTACAGAATGTTGTCCTGAGCGGTCAGATTCTAGCTGCCAAAAAACATCAAACAAGGACTATCAAGGAGCACAGATGAATCCACTTGCAGCTCCTTGACTGTATTGATTTTCTGGTATTGTAAACCTCTAAATTAAACTCATAAAAAAAACTCTGAAAGCGAGGGGAATTTTCACTTGTTTAAATGTATGGTAGACACTACTGTTTAAAACATGTCGAGATGATGTACCCTCACTCACATTAGAGATTCCATTAGAATTTGATTTAGAGTACCTATAATCCTCCTTGAAATCTTCTGCAACTACCAGTATCTGGGTTCAAATATCTTCATGATTCACATTTTTTGACCCTTTCTGCAAGTCTATACAGACCCCTTGTTCTAAATTGTTGAATTCTCATAATTCATGTCTCCTGAAATTTGGAAGGAGAAATCAGAGTACAGGACTACTGCAAACATCATCCTCTAAATGCTTGCAATATTTTTCAACATCATTTACAGGAGAATCCACTTCTGCAAATTCCTGTTCAATACGAGCCTCTGGTTGCTCTCGGGATGTTGAAGTAGGGCTGTCTTGCACGGAACCACAATTTTCAACCCCTTCACTAGAGTCAACACTATGATAGTCAAGTGAGTTTGACAAGGAATTCCCTTCCCCATTCTTAGAATCAAGCGTCATAAGCATCTCGAGTGCTCCTGAACTCTTTGATAAGCATAGTGCTTTAGAAGTATGTGAAATTGGGCTTGAAACAAAGACAAATCCATCTGCATTTTCGATGGAAGCAGCTGGCTGCTTGCATATAACTGCATCCTCCTGAAACAAAAACAGATTTATCCATTAATATGGAAAGAAAAGCACCATCGATAGTTGTGATAAGAACATCGAGTATGACTAAAAGAAAGACTGAACTGGAAGTAAAACAAAACTAAAGACTTCCCAGTGAGGACAAGAGACAAGCAAATCGTCTTAAGATTATTATGGACAATGATAATCACACCTCTTTAGCCAAAAAAAAAAACCCACAAAAGCATAAAACAATGTTTACAAATTAAAATATCATTTTCCTACAGCATTATATGCTCAGCAAAGACTTTACTCAATAAAAAAAAAAGCAAGACAACACAAGTTTTATTGTTACAGAAATAGTATATATGTCAGAGAAAAGTAGAAGTCTCTAGTGCATATATATATATATATATATATATATATAATTCATCGTTGTACACATATGAACAACAAATCTTTTGGAGAAGAAAACAACCGACTCTGCTTATAACACAAAACAATGAAACCTAAATATAATTATATAATTAAGTTCCTTCACCTCAGTTTATTGCTAAAAGTAAATATAAAAAAGAAAAAGAAAATTAAAACAGCACAAAATATGCAGAAGAAAGCATACCTCAAATGAGGACTTGCAATTAATGCCATGTCCATTTTGCAGAAGCGGATGGTCTTTATGGGTCAGATAGCTCATTGCATTTACACCTGACTTAATAATATCAACAGCACTTTTCGTTTTATGAGAGTCTTCCTTACAAACAAGAGATGCAGCTATAAGTTCAACATCATTTTCTCTTTCAACAAAGCGTTCAGAATCACAGTATGCCTTATTTACCGTATCGGACTGTAGCGGAAGAAATTTCACAGGTGCTTCTTGTTCAATACCTTTTTCTGAACAATCCAGTAATAGATTTGGATTGCTGCAACTAGTTGACGTCATTGACTGAGAAGCATCTTTGATAAGATCATATATTAGTTTCCGAATAACGTAACGCTTATGAGAAGCCTCCGAAGGTTCAAACCAGTCTACATTAAGCTGCAAAATATAAGCAAGCTAAGCATGGGCAACCAATCATTTCATACGAATAAAAGGGATCTTTAAAAATTGTATGGCTCACAAGTTGCAAATAACTAAGAGGCAAGAGCTTCAACGTGGATTAGAGGGGAACTATCTGTACAAACTTTTTGATCAAAGGTTACACAAGGAAGGTTGATTGCTTGCGTTAACTAAGGAGACAATCAATCCTATTTTGGAAGGATATCACAATGACATGCCACCAAGATTTTTTCCAGAAGGTTTCCAAGATATAACCTGACAAGTTCTTTCGAAGCCCAATTTGTAATTGCGTAGTCATCTATCTTGCCTACTAGAAAGATTAAAATGGTTCTTGAAGGTTTGCAAAAGCAGCAACAATTCTCGTATAACCAAAGGTTTCCTTTCATCACTGAGCTCTCAAACACCTGTTTGCTTCTTCTGTGAATATCTTGCAAGCTACTCTGAAGCATTGTGGTTATACATCTATCATCAGCATTATTGAGCTTATAACAGCGAGAGCTACCTCGATGAAGAGCTTGCTTTGATGACTTTCACATTCAATATTACTCAGATAACATTACATGACAAGCATGGTATGGGTATGTGACGTAGACAAAACCTACAAATGTTATTGTAGGTTGGGGCTTATTATAATTCAGGTTGATATAAATAAGCTAACATCTCATTACATTCATTAGTATGTATTTAGCTACACCTGTCTTTCTATGAAATATTTTAATAATAAGTATATGGCAATTTTGGCGAATTGGACCCCCCCTTAATTGGTTATTGGCGAATAGCGTCCCCCTAATTAATTTTGGCCAAATCAAGCCCCTTTACGCTGAAAAATGACCAAAATACCCTTATCTTAGTTTTTCGAGCATAACTTTTTGTATAGTACTCCAAATGAGATAAAATCAGTCCCGTTTGAAAGATATTTGAATTATCTTTCAAATGGGACCGATTTCACTGCATTTAGAGCTTTGTACGAGAAGTTATGGCAAAAATACCGAATCAGCATCAAGCTGCTACGGTATTTGACGGCGTTTCGGTATTTTTAGTATAACTTTTCGTATATAGCTCCAAATGATATGAAACTAGTCCCATTTGAAAGATAACTCAAAGAGCTTTCCAACAAGTATAAAATCAAAACTAGGACATTCCGGCGAACGCCTGCGAACACCCGCGAACACCTGCGAACACCCGAGAACACCCGCGAACACCCGCGAACACTTTTCTACATAACTTTTTGTAGATAACTCCAAATGAGATGAAACTAGTCCCATTTGAAAGATAACTCAAATAGCTTTCCAACAAGTATAAAATTAACAATAGGACATATCGGCGAACACCAACGAACACCTGCGAACACCTGCGAACACCGCGAACACTTGCGAACACCTGCGAACACTTGGGAACACTTTTCTACATAACTTTTTGTATAGAACTCCAAATGAGATGAAATTAGTCCCATTTAAAAGATATTTGAGTCCTCTTTCTAATGGTGCTATTTTCACTACATTTGGAGATACGTACTAAAAGTTATATAGAAAAGCGTGTGCAGGTGTTCGGGGGTGTTCGCGGGTGTTCGCAGGTGTTCGCGGGTGTTCGCAGGTGTTCGCAGGCGTTCGCCGGAATGTCCTAGTATTGATTTTATACTTGTTGGAAAGCTCTTTGAGTTATCTTTCAAATGGGACTAGTTTCATCTCATTTGGAGCTCTCTACTAAAAGTTATACAAACAATACCGAGATGCTGTCAAATACCGTAGCAGCTTAACATAGATTCAGTATTTTTGACATAACTTCTCGTACGTATCTCCAAATGCTGTGATACTAGTACCATTGGAAAGACAACTTCATATATTTCAAACAAGACTAATTTCATCTCAGTTGGAGTTCTCTACGAAAAGTTATGTAGAAAAGCGTTCGCAAGTGTTCGCGGGTGTTCGCAGGTGTTCGTGGTGTTCGCGGGTGTTCGCGGGTGTTCGCAGGTGTTCGCAGGTGTTCGCAGGCGTTCGCCGGAATGTCGTAATCTTGATTTTATACTTGTTAGAAAGCTCTTTGCATTATCTTTCAAATGGGACTAGTTTCATCTCATTTGGAGCTCTCTACTAAAAGTTATACAAACAATACCGAGATGCTGTCAAATACCGTAGCAGCTTAACATAGATTCGGTATTTTTGACATAACTTCTCGTACGTAACTCCAAATGCTGTGATACTAGTTCCATTGGAAAGACAACTTCAAATATTTCAAACAAGACTAATTTCATCTCCGTTGGAGTTCTCTACGTTATGTAGAAAAGCGTTCGCAAGTGTTCGCGGGTGTTCGCAGGTGTTCGCAGGTGTTCGCAGGTGTTCGCAGGTGTCGGAATGTCCTAGTATTGATTTTATACTTTTAGAAATCTTTGAGTTATCTTTCAAATGGGACTAGTTTCATCTCATTTGGAGCTCTCTACTAAAAGTTATACAAACAATACTGAGATGCTGTCAAATACCGTAGCAGCTTAACATAGATTCGGTATTTTTGACATAACTTCTCGTACGTATCTCCAAATGCTGTGTACTAGTACCATTGGAAAGAGAACTTCAATATCTTTCCAACAAGACTAATTTCATCTCATTTGGAGTTCTCTACAAAAAGTTATGAAGAAAAGCGTTCGCAAGTGTTCGCGGGTGTTCGCGGGTGTTCGCAGGTGTTCGCGGGTCCTGCGAACACCCGCGAACACTTGCGAACGCTTTTCTTCATAACTTTTTGTAGAGAACTCCAAATGAGATGAAATTAGTCTTGTTTGAAAGATATTGAAGTTTTCTTTCCAATGGTACTAGTATCACAGCATTTGGAGATACGTACGAGAAGTTATGTCAAAAATACCGAATCTATGTTAAGCTGCTACGATATTTGACAGCATCTCGGTATTGTTTGTATAACTTTTAGTAGAGAGCTCCAAATGAGATGAAACTAGTCCCATCTGAAAGAGAACTTCAATATCTTTCCAACAAGACTAATTTCATCTCATTTGGAGTTCTCTACCAAAAGTTATGAAGAAAAGCGTTCGCAAGTGTTCGCGGGTGTTCGCGGGTGTTTGCAGGTGTTCGCGGGTCCTGCGAACACCCGCGAACACTTGCGAACGCTTTTCTTCATAACTTTTTGTAAAGAACTCCAAATGAGATGAAATTAGTCTTGTTTGAAATATATTGAAGTTCTCATTCCAATGGTACTAGTATCACAGCATTTGGAGATACGTACGAGAAGTTATGTCAAAAATACCGAATCTATGTTAAGCTGCTACGATATTTGACAGCATCTCGGTATTGTTTGTATAACTTTTAGTAGAGAGCTCCAAATGAGATGAAACTAGTCCCATCTGAAAGAGAACTTCAATATCTTTCCAACAAGACTAATTTCATCTCATTTGGAGTTCTCTACCAAAAGTTATGAAGAAAAGCGTTCGCAAGTGTTCGCAGGTGTTCGCGGGTGTTCGCAGGTGTTCGCTGGTCCTGCGAACACCCGCGAACACTTGCGAACGCTTTTCTTCATAACTTTTTGTAGAGAACTCCAAATGAGATGAAATTAGTCTTGTTTGAAAGATATGGAAGTTGTCTTTCCAATGGTACTAATACCACAGCATTTGGAGATACGTACGAGAAGTTATGTCAAAAATACCCAATCTATGTTAAGCTGCTACAGTATTTGACAGCATCTCGGTATTGTTTGTATAACTTTTAGTAGAGAGCTCCAAATGAGATGAAACTAGTCCCATTTGAAAGATAACTCAAAGAGCTTTCTAAAAAGTATAAAATCAATACTAGGACATTCCGGCGAACGCCTGCGAACACCTGCGAACACCCGCGAACACCTGCGAACGCTTTTCTTCATAACTTTTAGTACGTATCTCCAAATAGTGAAAATAGCCCATTAGAAAGAGAACTCAAATAGCTTTTAAATGGGACTAATTTCATCTCATTTGGAGTTCTATACAAAAAGTTATGTAGAAAAGTGTTCCCAAGTGTTCGCAGGTGTTCGCAAGTGTTCGCGGTGTTCGCAGGTGTTCGCAGGTGTTCGTTGGTGTTCGCCGATATGTTATTGTTAATTTTTACTTGTTGGAACTCTATTTGAGTTATCTTTCAAATGGACTAGTTTCATCTCATTTGGAGTTATCTACAAAAAGTTATGTAGAAAAGTGTTCGCAAGTGTTCGCGGGTGTTGCAGGTGTTCGCGGGTGTTCGCAGGCGTTCGCCGGAATGTCCTAGTTTGATTTTTTATACTTGTTAGAAATTTCTTTGAGTTATCTTTCAAATGGGGACTAGTTTCATATCATTTGGAGCTATATACGAAAAGTTATACTAAAAATACCGAAACGCCGTCAAATACCGTAGCAGCTTGATGCTGATTCGGTATTTTTTTGCATAACTTCCCGTACAAAGCTCTAAAATGCAGTGAAATCGGTCCCATTTGAAAGATAATTCAAATATCTTTTCAAACGGGAGCGATTTCATCTCATTGGAGTACTATACAAAAAGTTATGCTCGAAAAAACTAAGATAAGGGTATTTTGGTCATTTTTCAACGTAAAGGGGCTCGATTTGGCCAAAATTATTAGGGGGCGCTGTTCGCCAATAACCAATTAAAGGGGGGCCCGATTTGCCAAATTTGCCTAAGTATATTTAAATTTCCACTTCAATTTAGTAAGTAAATATAGCAATTTGCTATAACTTCCACAGTTGTTATGCTGTCTTCTGATCAAGTGATAGTGGCATCCAATAGCCACCAAATCCTTTAGGGTTATCTGTCACCGTTGCCTCGGCTTGCATCTCTTCCTCCATCTAGATGAGATACTCTTAACCCTCAATTACCGCAAATAATCCTAAATCTAGAAACCAGGCTACCAAGCCACACAGAGAAAGGAGGTTACCTGAATTAGGAATCATTTCTAATTACATTTTCTCCAGGAATTAAGTATGTTTCACGAATCACTATAACCGCATTTTATTTCCTTTGCCTTCAGCTTCTTTTTTCTAAGGTAACCAACAGCCTTCTCCTTCATTTAGTTATGTAAAGCTACAGAGGCAGTGTCCTCCGTCTAGTGGACTTGCAGAACTTCTCGTAAGAAAAGACATGGACACGGACACTACATTTTGAGGAAAGATCTATTTGTGATGCAAAGAAAAAAGACGTTTTATTTCCCCTTTGGATGTGATATTATGGGATTCACATTGAACTAAAAAGCACAAACATAAAATCCTTCATTGTATGATTGCATGCATTCTGCTAACTGAGAAAAATAATGGTATTTCATGCAGGCATGCACTCCACCATAAAACATTCAACAACCGCTAAGCAATGGCACAACACATATGGAGTTCCTTTACTAGTAATAACATAAGAAATGCCAACTCTGATCACACAACTATAAGGAAGGAAAATTTTCAAGTTATCGGAGAAGATGCTCACAAAGTTGGTAAACATGGTAATCCTGGATGGGCTGAAATTAAGTGGAGCTTCCTCTAGAAATAACTCCACGTAATGAAGTAAAAACAGGCCGCAATCAGAAGAATTCTCTTGCTGAGGCAACTGGAACAGGAAATAATTAGTAAGAAACATAGCAGACGTATACCTTCTAAAAAGTAAACACTTAGTATAGATGAAAGAACTTCCCGAAATAAAACTATTGCAACTACAGCTCCTATTCTCGCTACCTTTGCCGCTCTGCTCAACTCTCGCAATGCGGTTTTAGTTGAATCTGACGTTGCTACAATTGAACTTTACACTGCTATAGTTAAACTTGCTTTTTTTTTGTACTTCGATATTGCCATAGTGGAACTAGTTATTGTTTTAGTTGAACTTTAATTGAACTGGCGTGATAATAGAAGTGATTATATGAATTAGTTGACCATTTACATAATTCACAAATCTAACCTATAAAGTCAAAAGAAACAGCAATTATAAATGAAATTTAACTCCAACCAAGCATAGTTCTTCAACATGAAACGAACGAAACATATCTCTAAAATTTGCATATCCTGTCTTGGCACATAAAAATTGGAGTACAATGACTTGTACTTTAATATACTTATGTTAATGAATCAATGACTTGATCTAGTTTTACACAAACAATGGGTTCATAAGGTTGAGCTAAGGGGTATAGTTTGCATTCAAAAGAGTTTAAACATTAAAAATATGACAAATATGTACCAATTCAAAGATTGTGTTACAATATAAATGTCCACCTATATCCACACCAAAAATGTTAGGACAGGTCAGCACAGTTGACTGTTTCCTAACCTCTGAAGGCCTTAAAAAACCCAAATCACTATAGAAATGACAAATCAAATTGTTTTTTCTTTAAGTAGTTGACAGCTGATCAATGATAGCAATCGAAAGGCTTGACTAAATGCTTTAGATATAAGAACAAGTGAACAACAGACGGCTCTTTTAAGAGCAGCATATTGCATAGCTGCCAGTTCATATGAAAAGCTTGTGGTTAGCATAACTTCAAAGTTGCGGAGGCATGGCAACAAACCTCCAGTGGCAAAAATCTTAGATTAGAGAACTTAGATGAAAATTCTTCACATGAATCAGGATGCCTTCCTTTCCATTCCTCCCATAAGTAACTGCATACACCAAAATAGTAATGAAACTACTACAGTACCAGGGAGAAAAAATCAGAAATAAATTGTGCATCAATAAGTAACAGCTAGCCTAACAATTGGTCGACTAGTACGAGCACTCCTCATAAGAAGTGAATTTTCCCAGGTGATTCCCGCTCACTGCAATGTATGTGAGCAATTTGCGAATTTCCTCAGTGGCGGCGGGCATTGCACCAAAGGCCACCCATACAACCTGTATTCCACAGTCTGAGTAGGGGGCTTCCCCCAGCCGGAGTTTACTGTGCCTGAACCATCTAAGGTCGGTTTAGGAGCAGGGGGGTGGCGGCGGGGATGGGATGGGGAGGAGGGAGAGACAACTACATAATGTAATATAACACAGAATATCATAAATCAGAAAACAAGAAATGCTTCTATCATGCAAAGGCCACCCATACAACCTGTATTCCACAGTCTGGGTAGGGGGCTTCCCCTAGCCGGAGGTTACTGTGCCTGAACCATCTAAGGTCGGTTTAGGAGCAGGGTTTCTCTTTAAAAGGGAGGAAGTAAGGAAGGAGGGTGGGGGAAGAAAGAGAGGAGAAGGGGGGGGGGAGAGAGACAACTACATAATGTAATATAACACACAATATCATAAATCAGAAAACAAGAAATGCTTCTATCATGCACTTATTATGGGAATAGGTATCAGCTTCCAAAGAAGATTTGTATCCAACAATGGAAGCATATGCATCATGTGCAATGTCTTTCTAAGCATGAGCCGTACGAGAAAAACCCATGTTTTCAGCCAACCTTTGATGAGGGAACAAGTAGATTATCTAGTTGCTTATATAATTTGCGTCTTAGTGTCCCGTGGAATAATGCTCCATGGTGTTACATAATACTATTCAAGACTGTTGAGGACTCCAGACTTTCAATTCGGTAAAGTTAAATGCATCTGATGGGGGATATAAGTTGGTACACATAAACAATGTGCCAAGTACATCTCCATGTTGGAAACAGTTTATTCTTAAAATTCTCATAACATTTTTTTTGATTAAGCAAGCAAACCTTTACACAGGGCTTTATAAATAGAACTTGCGTTTGAGTAATGTTTTCTACAGTTGATGCAGTTAAATTGTTATCATACAGACCTCTCACTGGAGGCGCACTTTGTTAGTGTAACAGGATACCACTAATCTGAAAATCTGATAAAATACCCAAATAGCTCTAAATTCTCTAGTCATGGAGTTGGGTACTAATCATGGCTTTAGGTGCAGGCGGTTACGGCAGCAGGCAGGCCGGCATGGCCAAAAACCTGTGCATCGTATTGCACAGTTCGGGTCAAAAAAATATATCATTTGTTGTACTTTTTATGAAAAAATAAATAAATGTGCACCAGCACGACATGGTTAAGCATGTGCCAAGATACTTGTTACAGAAATTCCGCTCTGCTGAATATCAAGAACTTTGGTGGTAATTTTCCCATTCCTTGCATACTTTGAATCGATATGAACACAAACAAAAGCATTTTCACCCTTAACTAGAAGTATCAAAAGTAATCCGCTTCAGAATGATCCAAGAAGTAGGACTAAATATGAAGAAACTTCATAGATTTATTTTCACAGAAAATGATGTCATTCAAAAATTAAATTCCTGGCATACAACAGCTAACCAACGTACTACTTTTTTTGGCTTGGTCTTTGGATGCAATTAACCAACGTACCACTTAAAAAACTATATAATAATGGCAACCCAAGCTAAATACGAATATGACTTAAAACAACTGACATACATAGAGGGCGAAGTTGAATTGCATAATTGATGCGCAAAGCACTCCCGAACACGGCCTCTTCTTTTTTTTTTTAGGGGGGAGGGGGTTTACATGTATGCGCCCAATAGTTTTCAGTGCAGGTCGGGACATTCTGTGCCTGTTCCAGCAATTGTCGGCACGATGCGTGTGGAAAAACCTTATATTTAGAATTTAAATTAATATTTTATTTTTATTTTTATCGTTAAAAAATAACAAATAAATGTATATTGGCACAGTACCATCGGCACGTGCCGAGATCTGAGTTTACCAAAACTCGGCTCGGCTCGGTACATAAAACCTTGAATTGCGCCCATACCCGCAAACTCGGGGAGGACATTTCCCTCCTAACTTTTGCTAAGACTTGAACCACACCAATGCTTTAAGAGGAGTGGGCTCCTAAATGCATCATTGGGTTCACCCCTGCAGTGTCAATCATCCATCTAATCTAAGTTTATGCAAATAAAAAGCAAGTCCTGCATACTTCAAGAAAGCACAAGCACAAGCCCAAGCCTTTCCTCATTCATATGAAATAAACCATAAGAGTAATTAGAACATTTACGAAATTAACTTTTTAATCCATTTATACTTCATAGAGAAATGTACCTCCGAATAAGATCACTAAGATCTGTATGGTTCCCTCTTATTGAATCCATATGCAATACACACGGTAATTTCGCAGATTCCCTCCCTTCATTCTCTACATAAGAGAAAACAAAAAGAAATCACAATGGTCTATAACTTGTCCTGAATACAAACAAACACATAAAGGTAGGCGACAAGGTGTACCTTTTATCTCAGCTACTTCTCCAGGATGACAAATAACAAGCAAGCTCCAGTGAAGACTGCAAGGTAATAAAAGCTCAGACGAGACCACATATAACAGCAATTATTAAAAAAAAATGAAAATAACATCTTACTTGTAGTTAACAGGTATGAAGATGTAATCCTTCTTGAATATATCAACTTTCCGGGTCCACTTTTGGACACGTCGGAAAGCTTCTTGCCCTCTCAAAGCACTACCTCTATCTTTGTCGAGATCGGCTAATTTGCGAAAGAAAAAGCTGTTAAAGAAGTGAAATCTTCTGTCGTCTTCTGGATGAAGCCTATTCTTCAAATATCTGCACAAAGAAAAAGGGAAAAAGAGGAGCTGCTATAAGTGGTGGATCATAAAGAAGAATCTATAGCTGCTCTCAAATTCTACAGAGTATTTTCCTAAGGATATGCTCTTGCTATAAATGCGTTAGACCCTACATAAATAATTAAAAAGGAACTTTGCCTCGTTTTCAGAATAAGTGATAACAAGAAATGTGCTTTAGCGTACGTTAATAGCACATTAGTATGAAGATTTTGTTCGAGGTAAAAAGATCTAAATAATAATCATCATCATTGATCTATTTTTACAGTTTACACATGCTCCAATGTTTTGTATTAGGTAAGTAGCCGTCTCCAACTATCGAGTATCAATCACAATTACTAAAAAAAAAAAAAAATCAAATCAAATAAAAAAGAATGAAAAAGAACCTTGATCACAGGTAACGCAAGATAGACTGGCCTCATCAAAATGTTAAAACAAAAAAAAAAAAAAAAAAAAAAAATCAATGTCAAAGCCTAATGAGCAAATCAGATGAAAGGTTCTAACTAATATTTTCCAAATTCACATGAATAGATCTAGCATCTTGGTTATTGCTTCTTCCGAAAAGGAGAATGACAATATTTAAAAGGTACTGCCATAAGAGCTATGTGGCTCCAATCCCATGGCAAGTATTGGGAAAGCATATTTTCCAATCGGATCAAGCAATAAGAAGTAGCTACTAGTGTGCCTAAATACGCCCAAATACATTAGGAGTGTAAAAGGTAAAACAATTTCCTTCAAGGGAGATTAGATGGAAACCACATCCAACGGAGGGAATGGTGGCTTACATTAGACAAAAAATTGCCCACCCTTTCCCAGAACCTGCATTACAAACGAGGGAGCCCTTGTGTACCAGGTAGTCACTTTTTTAGAACAATAGATGAAACCAGCATAATATTAGTTATTTGCTACTGATAGTTTATTGCTAGGAAGGAAAAAATTTCGCAAGAATACAGATCAACATACGAAAGTAAAGTCATTTCACGTGGGAATATCATTTACAATAAAACCCAATTCACAAACTTGAAGAAGAGAATGTATTAACAAAAACATGGTACATCATGAAAGAAATTAATTTAGCTAGAATTTTACATGTCATATCTTACTTGATGTAAAAGTCGATGATTGTGTCATTGATAAACGTATCTGGTTGTAGTAGCTCAATGTCTCTGGTACTTATGGACACAGCATCAGGATCTCCTTTTGGATAGACAACTTCTTCAAAGGGCTCTAATCTAAAATTTCCAAATCCATAAAAGTTCAACAAGGTTCCAGCCAGAGAAATACTAGATGTAGATCAATAAAACCTTTGAAAGAACGTTGGAACTTACTTCTCGCAAATACACAGAACATGCCCAGCGGACAAATCAAGACAATTTCCAAATGTTAAAAAAGAAAGAACAACAAACAAGGAGAAATAAACAAAGGGTCCTTTAGTCACAATATAGGACACTACACAGTACAGCGTATAAACATCCAGAACTGATGACATAGAAATACATCTCACAACCAGATACTACAACATTGACTTAAAACACTTCCAAAAAAGTATGGAAGAGCATAACCAGTATAAAACATTGAAAAAAAAAACAAAGATAATTGAAAAATTATAGTAACACAAAAAGGCATCAATGTAGGTCAGTTTCTACTGTTTACATCACCGGCATAAAGTATTGCACAGAGATTGCATACAGAACAAAGACACAAAGATATGAATGAATTAGAGGATCATTGCACTTACTCGGTCAAATGTTGTCTTGAAAGGCACATATCAGAACCATGAACATTATCCCCACCATATTCATCACTGCAAGGCAGGGGAAAAAATAATAAAATCGGCATTATCAAAATACTTTGTGATTACAATTAGGAAGTGTTAAATAGGACAGATTACTAGGTGGAAGAGTAGCTGAAGCAAATTCTGAAAGAATGACACAAACAAGATATACAAACTGAATCCAATCTGCCATAAATAATCCTACAAATGCTTGCGGAAAAGAGGGGATAGACATGTTTGCTAAGAAAAGGTTATTAACTTTTTAATACACTTTAATTTGCAGAATCACTTGTGCTGACTGTTCCAGTCCACAACAGTCACTCTAATTGCAAAGCTAAAATTACAATCCTTCAAGAGCATGAATATGCTCGACATTCAAGATGCATTTACAGCTTCAACAAACAGGTGATTACGTCTTTCAACAAGAATGTGGAACAGTTAGTTAAAATATTCTACAGCGACAATCTACGATTCCTCAAGCAGAACAAAAATAAATCCCAGAAGTTTGTGGATAATCCAGCATATTATTGTCTACAAAATCTTGGAAAGTTCAGAACATTCAAACCAGACTTATCTTCGAACTTTTCTGGTAAATAGAGCAGCTACCATATCACAATGAAAATGGGATTACAGGAAATACATTCACCGAATCATCACACAACAGGTTATAATATTAGAGCTTTAGTACGCATCCTTTTATCAACTGTGCTAAGAAATAAATAACAACATGAAAACTAAAAACAACAACTCACCCAGAACTTGAGTTCCATATCTTTCTATATCTCTCTGTCAAAGAAAGAATTTTTGGCTCTTCGTCCAACCAATATCTACCATGAATAGCAAAAGTTACCATCATCATACCTGCAGGTATTTTCACCAGATGAGGATCATAATAAACCATGACTAAAAAACGTTGTCCTCATGTGTCATACATCAAATATGGTTTAAGCATCTACAAATTTTTTCTCTTAGTAATATAAGAGGTATAAGAAAAATTCATTTAATGTTGCTCTCAAAGAAGGAACTTAAAGAATACAATTTGTAATGTTTATTGAGACAAGTGTCGTTGGCTTTCTCTGAATTTGACTGTTTTAGTAATGAAAAAACTTCAGGTACAAAAAGTACTAACTATTTATGAGAAACAAGTCCCAAGAGGGGTTTGATGCAAATGGTAAACATGTTTATATTCAAATGGAGCTGTCTGCCTAGTCAGAATTGGTACTTTCTTTAAATTAACTTCAAACTTCCATACATCCTGAGTTCCTAACAAAGTGATAGGCACTACTCGAAACTGACTAAAATACCTAAAACAAGCTTTGCTTAAACATCAAGATTATAAGATCAGTAAAGTTTAAGGATCATTGTTGGGGAGAGATTATAAGAGTGCAAGGTATGCACAATAAAAAAATCCTCAAAACAATAGCAGGAACAATCAAACCAATCATCATATATTTTGTAAGCCAATGAATCTAGTGTAAAGAGGTGGAGTAACCATTACTCTTTGAGAAGCCCCTAGATGTAGAAGTATCGAAATAGCATTACAAAAATGAAAACAGGACTGATCCGTTTGATCCAGAAAATTGGATAGTTATGGACCAGATAGGGTCATTGTTCAAACATAGGGCATAAACTGGTCTCTAGTCCGATCCAGACCAAACGAGAAAAACCAATGGACCAGATAGAACATCTGCTTAAGACGTTTAAGTTCAAAGGGAGTAGCCCATAACTCATTTAATCCAACTATACCTCTTACAATCCATAGAAACCCAAGTCTTCCCTCCCCTCTATCAGCCACATCCTCACAAGCACAGCAGGTCATGCTGCCAACACGTCTCAGAGCCGCTTAACAAGCTTCACCACCACGTGTCTGTACTTAACATGCTTCACCAACACGTCTGTACCCCGTGGAGGGTAACACGGGCATTCGGGCCTGTCTAAATCGAAAGGTTGTGACTTTTCGATTAGTGGAACATGAGTTGGTGCCACCCATGGGTTTATCGTATACGACGGTCACACAAAAGTGGACCAGTTGCAAACAGAATTTCCGCAAGATAATCTCAAAAACATGCTTCACCAACAATAGGTCAAAATCTCTCTCTCTCTCTCTCTCTCTCTCTCTCTCTCTCTCTCTCTCTCTCTCTCTCTCTCTCTCTCTCTCTCTCTTTTCCCCTCCTCTCTGGCAAGTGGCAGCCATTTTTCTTTACTATTATCAAGTCCGCGGCCGTGCCCTTCCTTATTTCGTGTCGTTAACATCTTCTCTCTATCACGGTTTCTCACTCAAGGCTCGCATTTATCATCGTCAAATTTAGAGGCATCCACAAACCAGCCCTCTGACTTTTCTTTTTCTTTTTCTACTTTACCTTCATTTTGGTCCAAACTAATCCAACCCGTTTTGTCAATTTACTCAGCCAGATCCAAGCAGGAGCTGCTTCCACTTGTGTCAGTCCATAGTCTATCCATTCGGCCTGAAATTGGTAGATGAACGGCTACCTACCTAGATGCATGTTGTCTCAAATAGGATCAAATCCACAAACAACATCAGCCTCTCAAATGGCTTCAATCAGTACTTTTCTACCACACACATGCTTCATTGGAGAGAGAAGAGAGCTACCAGGTACCACAAGAGCATCTTCATGTGGAGGCGCAGGCTCCGGAAATGGAGTGGGCAATATCTTGGCTAATGTACGCACATGCTTCATGGGATTAATGACATAGCCAAGCTAAAATTTTACAAAACACCGTATATATGAAAGTAATATAAGACACCTACTAGAAGAATCATCAACTCTATCCGCATCAACTTCCATGGCTCCAACTCCTCCATTTTCACACAAGTACATATCAACATGAGCAATTTCAGCCTGAAAAATTCAAAAAATGGCATATTAGAAACAAAAAAAAAAAAAAAAAAAAATCAAGATTGTCATGGATCAAAGAGACAAAATAACCATACAGTTAAACTCAGTTGAGTATTCATGTGAACTATATCAGAGAGGTCCCATTCCCCTACAAAGTTCTCTCCGTGTTCCCAATCATCAGAACAATCAATCTTCAAAAAATCTTCAGAAAAAGTTATCCGAGCTTCGGTGAATAAGTTGGTCCCGCATAAAAGATAATCAGGGTAGAGAATGACTGTCGTGCCAGAACTTTCCTGTGACGCATAGCTGTATTTTAGTCCTAACGAACATAACAGAGAAGAGATATGCAACTATGCAAGTAAACAGCAGATATGATAATAAGACAAGGAGAAAAAAAAAAGTCAAGTCCATTTTTTCGAGGATCAAGGTCATTTATGTGAATGTCGTAATAACCAAAAGAAACATCCTTGTTCTTCGAGAAAACTCTATCAAGAAATAAAGAAGCCATATAAAAATAAAGACAGGCGTATAAGTAAAGTGACAAAATTGCCAAAATCAGTAGCAACTTAACAACTTGCAAATAAGCCAATCAGGTTGTTATTTAAAATTATCAACAACTTGCAAACTCAACCTAGAAAAGACTGACATGGAATCTTGGACAAAATAGATCGCATTATCCCCAACGTCAAATACTACCAAGAAAAGAGGGTAAGTTAACATAACCATTGCTTTACGTGCAGGCTCAAATTACATTTTCGCCTATCCATACACATGTTGATAAATGCACATTTAAGCATCACTCTCTCTCTACCTTTTCCAAAGCTTTAAAAGGTGAACCCAGTGGACAAAGCACTCCCGAACTCAGGCGCGGGGTTACAAAGTACGTGCCCATACCCACAAGACATTTGCAACTTTGCCAAAATTTGAACACACACCAGTGCGCTGGAAGGAGGGAGCTCCTACCAGTGCGCTGCTGGATTCACCCCCTTTCTCATCGTCTTTGTAAAGCAAAGAAATGACCCTGACTGAATCCACAACTCAAAGAACTCTAACAAATCTAACAAGCTGGTCTCCCAATAGATAGACAGATTTAAGATTCACTTGTCCAAGAAACTATTTTTCCCACTATATTTGGATATATCATTTAAAATCCTAGTTTGCATATTTATATAACAACTATTCACATAGAATACCACCTTACCAAGATGCTTGTATATTTATATAACAACTAATCACATAGAATACCACCTTACCAAGTATGTTTCATGCCCAGAGCATGTTTATACAGAGACCAGAGATCAAACTAGAGAGGCCACTGGTTCGCGGTTTTTCCAGATTAAACCGGTTGAACCGCCGGTTCAATTGGTAAAACTGGATATTGGTTGATCCAGTCCGACCGTCGGTTCACAGTTCAACCAATTGAACCGGCTAGGCCGGTCCGGCTGACAACACTCATAGGAATGTATTATGTAGGTGTTTTAGTCTGGTTTGACTATGAATTATATGGGACAAGTCAGTACATAATGAAAATTAATATACCAAACAGTTTATGGAACCTATAAAAGGAGTCACACGCAGAATGGCAAGTGGCGGTGTCCTGCTGAAGGTAGGAAATACAATATATTGTTCATAGCAACAGCCAAGAACACACATACGCTTTCTTTCAATGTATAGCAGCATTGTGCAAATTAGCCATATCAAACAGTGAACATAAACAATAATAGGACAAGCAATGCAGAAGTCATGCAAAAGTGAATCCTTTCCTTCTATAGAATAACGGCTCTAATTTAAAAGAAAAATGTTGCAGTGCCCGACTGATCCATCCAAAAATCTGCCTGAACACATTTTTCCCTGCCTCGGGATCGGTCAGAGGGAAAACACATTTGAGCAGATTTTTTAGTTAAATCGTTTGGACACTGTAGCATTACATAAAACTTTTTAAAACAACTTCAAGTTACTAGTTCCTTAGGTTGTAAGATCACTGCCATGACAAGGTTCGACTTTCATGAAGTATAATTGTATAAACTAAACAAATCCTATGCAAATGCAGTGTAAACCAACATTGAACCACAATAAAACTAGCAATTCTCTGGTTAGGATACATTAATTCATCTTTAAGATCATGACAAAAAGAAAGTTGTACGATGTTGCACTATTATGCATTACAATTGATATCTAGCAAAAACATGAAGTGTGATAATCACCAACAAAAAAAAAAAAAAAACTAGACGAAAATAGCACTTACTATTTCTTTTGATGTGGAATATTCATTATCTGAAACAGGATATTTTATACAACCTGAATACCAGACTATACCCAAGTGAGGACAAAAACATCATATTGATAGACTATCGGGAAGAAAAACAAAGGTATTGATATGGTTAAATTAAAAAAAAAGAGAACCTTCATTATCTAGACGATCAGATGTTGTAGTGGGAAGGAGATTCGGAGTCTCCTGTCCAGCTTTTATCATCATCAGAGAACTCGGCAACTGGTGTGGCCTGACAGAATTTTTTATGGTTAGACTACAAAACAAATTGTATATAAATGCTTCCCCAACAATTGATGACAACAAACAACTAAAACTGAACAAATTGGAGAATGCAAGAAAGGGAATGAATGAAACCATAGATCAAATGGTATCATTCCGTACCAACCTCCGCACCTGTGCACATTTTATGCATCTCACAGTTGTACCAAGGATGGAAATACATCTACTCTATATGTGCTTCATCAATTATAAATATGCAAGGTTGGAGACTAACTTACAAGGACACATGTCTCAGCTGCAAGAGAATCTGTGAAACATCCCCTAAATTGGTATTCATTCTTATAAATTTGAACATGGCCGTAGACCTTTGGGCAAACACCAACCTCATCCAATCCAGAACTATCCTCTGCAGAAAGAAGATTCCTTTCCAATGTGTCTATAGCACATGAGCCAGAATTATCTCTCATTTTCATATCTACAGAATAAATTTCAGGACTGCCTGCTTGCTTGTATTCAATTCCTGAAATAACTGGAAAAAAAGGGGTTCCATTAAAAAATACTTGAAAATGGGGAAAAGACAGAAGATACTGTTGCATGTATGAGAACTTAACGCATAGTATCATAATACATATGCAAGTAATGCAGACTGAATTTAGTGAACGCAATCACAAACATTAAAAAAGGACAATCAAACTAGTGCTTGTTTAACATCGCTAAGAAGTAGAAGCTAAAACTAAAAGCTATAGCTAGAAACCAGAAGGGTATGAGATTCCTACAATGAGCAATGTTACGATAAAAGTGTTAGTCCCCTAGATAGATGAAACATAGACAATAGTCACTTGTAGAATCACAGACTTATGAATATGTCAACAAAGGTATCTGTTTATCTGCATATTACCCTTGAGATTCTAGAACCCAGCCAAAATGTATATGTTTGCATATCATGAGGTATCTGAAGTAGATCAAAATAGTAAATAACCAATGAACAAGGAACAACTCAAACTCGCAATACCACCAACAAGATGGGACATAGATTCAAACAATGTATTAAAGCAGATATCTAATTTGAGCACAACACACTCCATGCCCAAATGAAAGGAAGGCACCATGAAATAACAAAATGGATCAACTAAGAATTCAAATTGAACCTCGGCGCATCAACGAAAGTTCATTATCAAATTAATGTAATAGCAACATTCCATTTCTATATCCAATTAATGCATCTCGATTAAATCATGCAGATTGGACCCAGTCAGCTTACTACAATTCAAACACAAATACACCGGCATGCACCGTAAACTTATGATCCGAATAATACATTACAAAGGCTATATATACAAACCAACAAACTCATTTGAATAAACTTTTACGAATCGAGTTATAGAGGGTTAAGCACAATTCCAAGTCAAACACATCGTCAAACCAGTATACACAAACTACCAACCCAATCAACATATTAAAACGAGGTACACTACTCAACACATGATCCAGTTAAACTATTTGTAAACCTACAAGCACGAGATCAATCAATTCAGCACATACAATCTTGTATTTGGCTGAGGTATAAGGGGTGTAAGGGCGTCGAAGGGTTAACCACAATTCCAACTCAAGCACTACATCAAAACCAGTATACGACAAGCTTACAACCCAATTAACATATTCGAACAAGGTACAAAACGCAACACATGATCCAATTAATCTATAAACGTACAGTCAAGAAATAAATCAATATAGAATGAAATTCTGCACTTACAAGCCTGTCGAAAATTAAAATTTGTCATTGGCATAGGCCTAGCTGTGTCGGGTCGGCGAGGGCGAAGCCGGCCGAGGAAGCGGCGTGAAGAAGGTTCAACGGCCTCGTCTTCCTCGGTGAACTCGTAAATGGAGAAAGCTTTCCGTTTCTTTAGTGACCTCATCGCCGGCGAGCCTACGATCGCCGCCGGCGAGAGATTAGTAGTGAAAACTAGGATTCGATCGGTCGGAGAATGAGAAAGATTAAAGTGAGAAAGTAAACGGACGGCTACCGGCAGGTGCGGGTGGAGTATGAAGATCTGTATGCTTTTGTAAGCAATTGGTTCGGATTTCGGGGTAAGGGAAAGCGGCTTTACAAATTAATTTTCAATTTAAAAAAAAAAAATTATAAAAATATAATTTATAATTTTTATATTAATTTTTAAATAAATATTTTTAAATATTAAAAAAAAAAATTTAAAATAACCCGAGATAAAGACTAATATCAAAGTTTGCCTCAAATTAGTTAGTGTAACATTGGTAAGCTCCGAAAGGGGTAGCCCGTCTTGAGCATAAGATGAGTTCCGTTTTATTCGTATTGGGATCGGCTTTACTTTATAACCCGAGATTGTGTCTTGGCGGGCTATTGGACTACTAAGTGTCAATGCCACGTGGGAGTGATGCAAGTCGAATTCGAGCTAAGTATCTCGAACTTAAGCTCGTTATGGCTGATATAACTATAGCTCCGCCAGATTTATTAGTTGAGCTTGAACTAGTCGGTCGTCGTGAAAATCAGCACTCGAGCTCGACTCGATTACGCGAGTTTGAAGCAAGCTGGAGCTATGCTAAAGCTCAAATCCGTTGGAGTACCTTTTGCTTATTTTCTTGTCAATTTAAAATTTAAAATTGTTGATTTTTACTAACAAAAATAAAACAAGTAAACTTCATAAAAAAAAAGGGCAAAACCGGTAAAGGTCGAACATGTACACGAATATAAGAGTCACAAATGCTGCAATACTCAGCGACACATTAAAATTTAAAAAAAAATAAAAATTATTTTTTTTGCTATTACTGAATCTTTTATTTTAGATTATGTAAAAAGATTATATACGCAATTTGTTTATTTTTATGCGACCATCATAATATAATATTAATTTATATTTTATCAATAAAAAATTTCAGCATTTTGATCTTAATAAATCCGAAGGTCTCTATTATCTCCATATAATGCAATAAAATAAATTTTTAACATATATATAGATAGTTCTTACCAGAAACTAAAATACTTATTTTATAAGATAAAAATATCACCGTATGTCCTAAGTGCCAAGAGCTACTAAGGTTGAACCTAAGTTAGAATAAGAAGTGATGCTGGTGAAACCAAAAAACTTCTCAAACTCGATATTCGTTTTGATTAAATTTTTTAAAAAAATATAGAAGTATTTTTATAGAAAATTTTAATATAAAAATTATATATTTAGATGAAATTTATAATTTTTATGTTTAAATATTTTTAAAAATTATTTCTAAGTGAATGAGACTCTGAAATTTAATGGATTTGAAATAAATTTTAAAATTTATTAATTTTTAGAGTCCGACATTCACTTAAAAGTATTTTTTAGAAAAAAATTTAATATTAAAATTATTTAATATATAAAATTTTATATTTCTATTTATAAAAAAATCTTTTTAATCATTTTTTTGAATGTTTTTTTGGTGGTTCTGTGGATTTCTAAAAACAAGTTTTGCTAGTGAGCGCCGGATATCCCCAAATATCACTGCACAACAAGTATACAGCCACAACAAAAATCTCAATCCCCAAACTGCGTTGTATCTTCTTCATCTCGCGTACTTCTTCTCCCACATCTCTCGTCACCATGCAGCTCTCCTTCCTCAGCCCCAAACCTCGAAACGCTGACAACCAGCATCACAACCCCTTGGCGGTGCTGCAGACGCGCTTCCAGTCGGCCGCTGATGATCTCGTCAGCGGCGTCAGACAAGCTGTCAACTCCTTCTTCCACAACCCTTCCGCGTCAAATCCCTGGCGCGGGCGAGGAATAAATCGCCGGCGTGGGCTCGGATTCCTCGCCCGCGCCAGCATCCGTCGGCGGCAGCGATCGAGGATGTTGTCGAGGAGCGGCTAGCCGGTGTGCCCGTTTACGCGCTCAGCAACGCCGCCGGCGAGTTTGTACTCGTCGGAGGCAGGCGGTCGGGGAAGTCTCTAGGGTTTTTCTGTTTTAGAGAGGAGGATGCCGTGGCGATGTTGGAGCAGATGAAGGAGTTGAATTCAGATATGCGGGAGGGATCGCAAGTCGTCCCGGTTGCTCTCAATAAGGTGAATGAAATGCATTTTTAGCGCTGCTTTGAAGCTGATTTCTTTTTTATGCAGCTAATCTTCGAGAAAGAAATCTACACATATAGCGGTTTGATCGTGTTGCCACAGAAAAATTTGCTTCATTTGTTGACTTTATTTTTGGCTGTGGAGTATAAGTTTAATGGCAAAATAAATTGTTGCAAAGAGTTCTCTGAATCATTGCATTCAAAACTAGCCGGAAAAGCTATAAGTAGGGAATAAATTCCATGCAAAAGAAAGGAAGAAACCAGTAAAAACAAGAGTCGGAAACTGTGAGCGAGAGAAGAGAGACATTCTTTTCTAATCCTATGTCGTTATTGACGTAGACTAAAGTCACATTGACGAATGAACCACGTAAATATGTATATCTTTTTATTGGTTTTTTAGTCTGCCGCTGTTTAATTGTTTTCCTTGCTTCATCACATTTCAACATTTAATGAATCATGATTAAGTAATTGCAGGTTTTCCAACTTAAAGTTGATGGAGTAGCTTTTAGATTCATCCCTGATTCAAGTCAAGTAGCAAATGCAATAAAGGTGAGCTCTCTTTTTTCAAATAGTGAGTTGAGTCGGTTGAAATTGTAAAAACTTTTTTTTTGGCGGGTAAGTAACAAATGTCTGGAAGTTAATGCAGCTTTGCATGCTAGTCAAGAGATGATAGCCATATTAAAGGTGGATGGTTAGTAGGCCTCACATGATGCCGGTTTATGCACTAACATTATTTTTATTTTGATTTTCACTTGTTTGATGTGTTTGTCTTGTCAATAAAACCCTTTAATGTGTGTAACTACTCTTATTTAATTCTTATCCAAGACATACTAACTTGCCTACCCTAATCAGCCTGTTATTGGTAACTCCATTGCAAGTCTTTCTGTCAAAGGGAAACTTGATTGTTCTTTTGTACCCAGCTTACAAAGTTAACATGCTATGGAATCATACTTTCTGTAGGAAGCACGAATTTTGATCATCTGTGTTATTAACAGTCATCCATCTTGGAGCATCTTAAGCTGTTCATGTTTTATATTATATAAATATAATCTTTTCATATAAAATGGAAATGCTTTATGCTGAACCAAACTGATTCAACAGGAAAAACAAAACATAGGCGAGTCTGTTGAGGGCTTCTCAGGTGTGCCAGTTTTCCAGGTGTGTTTCTTATGCCAATACTCTGCTGTTATGTCTTTCTATGCCTTCACTTTTAAGAACTTACGTATTTAGAGTTCGTTTTATTTTAAGTTATCACGTGTTTCACTTAATCACAAATTACTCTAATTTCGGATTCCTGTTTCAATAGTTTTGGAAGCACGAGATCCCCTTACCTCTCATATTTGCATGAGACATTAAACATAAGCTCATCAAATTGGTTGGCAAGGAAAGTGGCCTGTGCACTCTGAGATTTTACACATCTTAGATAGCAGTTCATCTTCTTTGCGAGAACCATAGATGAAATTCTCCTAGCTTCCCGATGTACCAATTTCTTCTTGGACATTGTAAAAATTGGTGTAAGGTGCGTGTGTTGATGGTTTTTCTGACATTTTGTTGGTCTTTTAGGTCCTAAATTTTTTTTCCCTATTTCTTTCTTTTTTTTGGGGTTCTGATATCCCAAGAAAAGTGTTTATGATTTTTTTTTCTGTCGGGCATTTCAGTCGAGGAGCTTGGTATTACATAGCCAAAACAAGAGATATCGGCCAGTTTTTTTTAGAAAGGTTTGCTCAAAAAAACTGTTATTGCATATCGCTATTGTGTCCACTTGTCAAATGAGAGTGCTGAAAGTTGGTTAACATAATTTAAAAGGAGGATCTTGAAGACTCGCTTCTAAGAGCTTCTCGTGATCAGAGGCAGTTGAACCCTGCCTTAAGGAGAGGTGACATTCAGGTATACATAGAGTAAACTTTAAAACCCATGGTTTAGACCAAAAAAACAAAACCTTCAAAATGATCCAATAAAATCTTCTTCTCCTAGGTTGGTGTTCTAGAGGAAATAGTCAATGCCATGAAGGTAAGTACTTCAACTTTCAAAAAAATCATCTCTTTTTTTAATCTAGCAATTTCTAGGACCATGTGGTTTGTGAAATTTCAGGGGGACTCTCAATCGAAATGGGACGATGTCGTTTTCATTCCTCCTGGATTTGATGTTTCCACCGGAGTCAATCAAGAGGAACAAGTAGTTGAAACATAATCGAGGTACGGATATCTTTCAGTAGTTCACTGGTTCGTAAAAAGAGAATGATTGTGCGATGGTTTACAGCAAGTGTGCGTTGATACACTACGGTATTGTTATGTTGTAGCCGATCTGATCGCTTATGAAATCAAACTATTAGAGGTACTTTTATGTTGCCTTGAGGATTGGTTCCAGATCCAATTCAGTTGAGCTTCATTATGAGTTTTTTTCCGGAAGGAATCGAGTTCATACCAGCACAACAATTTATCATTTGTATTGCATGTTATGCGATGATATTCTGGTTAAATGTGAAGTCCTTGCAGTGTCTTCTATTTGAGATGGGATCGTCTGTGCTAGTTTAGCACAGACGATCCCGTGTGGCTTTAATCTGAGCCGTTAATCGGTTCAGCACGTATCACGAGATTTTTTATTTAAACTTTCGTCGACTTATTTGACCTATTTTATATATTTTTATGAAAAATTATGAACTGCAAAGTTATAGATTTTTATGTGATCTACAATTTTGTAGTTCAAAATTTTTCGAAAAAATGTCAAACAATATGTAAAAATAGGTCAAATAAGTCGACGAAAGTTTAAATAAAAAATCTCATAATACGTGCTGGACCGATTAACGGCCCATATCACGTACCACACGCATGTGCTTGTTAGCACAAACGATCCCATCTCCTTCTATTTCAAGAATACGAAATTCTAGCTATGATAACATAAACCTGCATAATATATGTTGCATCAAGTATTTTTATGTCCACACATGACATGCAACATTAGTTATTCATTCATATATATATATATATATATATTACTTGATCAGCTTGAAGAGCCAGACACCTGCATAGGTAATGAGGAGCTCAAAACCATTGAACCCAGCTTGACTTGCAAGAGTTCTGTATTCTTCTTCGGTTCTCTCTTTACCTCCTGGGCTTGTAGCTAACAACACGAGATCGATATTGAGCATAGACTGCGAAACAAGATTAGACTCCGGCGACACGGGAAGTATGTACTCTACGACCATCACCTCCCCGTTTTCGGGCAGAGCCTTCCAACAGTTTTTTAGTATACTAATGCACCGCCCGTCTGCCCAACTGTGAAGCACCCACTGCAAAATAATTGTTAGTATTAGGATGAAATTACTATAGTACATCTTAGTTTCTGTTTAAAACAAATAACAAGTAATTATTGTCAAAAAACTGCTTTGCAAAACCTTTTCAAAAAAGTTCTTAATTATTTTTAAAACCTTATTAAATCAGTTTAAAATACCCATTTATAACTTTTTTTTAGAAAATCAAATATTAAAAAATAGATTTTGGTTTGCTCTACAACTTTTGTATAAACTAATTAAAGATTTTAGAGCCTCAAAAAAAAAAAAAATAAAAAACTTGAATACAAAATTTAAAGAGTACGCTAAAATCTATCTTTCGTATTTACTTTTTTTTTTCTAAAAAAAATGTATATGTATTTTGACTTAACTTAATGATTATAAAAAAAAAGGGGATTATTTGAATGGGTGCCAATCAGAGTTGATTTGTAATTATTCCAATATTATATATACATGCACGCACATTTTTCTCAATAAATAATAGTTTCTAAATGTTGGCCTTAAATCATTTTTAAAAAAAAGTTTCTAATGCTCCGTTATTTCACTTCTATCTTTACAATCCTCCTCTTCTGTTTGTTTAACACATTCATTAACACCTATCCCGAGAACTTGACTACCCTACACTTTGGCGGGGAGCAATACTTGAATTGAAAATTGGAATGGAGCTTGCTAGGACTTGTGCTAAATTTGCATACCTTCAAAAGGATGGCATCTCCCTTCGGCACACCGACAAACATATCTCCTCCGACATGGTCTACACCTGCATAATCAATTATTTATTTTTTGTCTCTATATTTATACATTTTTTAATTAAATTAAACAAATATATTCGATCACATTCACAAACATTGTTATGTTGCAAATCATTAAATACAAACCACCGCGCGCCTCATACATAATAATTGTATAATTTTGAAAATTGTAGTTCAATGGAAGAGAATAGTAAATTTAATTTTTAAGCTACTATATTTTTTTAAGTTATATAATTAACACTATAATTTTATAGTTATAAATATTTAAAAAATTAGTTTTCAATACAAGCACACGCGTACACACCTGAGTAGGAGGGTGAACTTGCAATGACATGAGGTAGGTCAAAATTGATGCCTTTGATATTCGGATGCTTCTTGACGATCATAGCGACATTGGTTCCTACACCACCGGCCACATCGACGAGCACTTCGACGCGATCGAACCTGTGTACTTGTCGAGAATCTTATACATAACAATGGCGGCGTGACTTGCAGATGCCTGGTTGTATATCTCACTAAAAGCTGGATCTTTTGATATGTACTCGATCAACGGTGTTCCGTGAGCTTTCTCAAAGGGTATTTCATCGTTCAGTACGTAATACTTCAGATAGTGCCTGCACCCTCGTTTATATATATATATATATATATATATATATATATATATATATATATATATATCAATGAGAAAAGTGTGAATAGCTGGATAATATACAATATTTCCTTTAAAAGAAATTCTAGTTGTATCTGCTGAATGAAACACAATCCTAATATATATGTGTGTGAAGTGCAAACAGGTATTACATAAAAAACATAACCATTTCCTATCAAATTTCACATAAATATGTATTGTTACACACCTAGAAGAGTGGCTGTCTAGTTAGTGTTCATCACTACCCTTCATCTCCTAAATTACATGCACCCATCCCGAGTGGGTGTACAACCCCTATCCCGATTATTAGTATGAATGGGCGTGAACAAGTGGATTACGGTGTAAGGCATCGTACGCTCATAAATTTAAAATTTTTTAATACAAAGCAATATATTTTATTATATTATATTTTTTTTTATTTTTGGTAAACAATAATAGTTGACCATTACAATCAGGTATTGATGGGATTAAACTATGTACCATCTTTAACTATTGTTCATCTTATTAATAAATTGATTTCAAGTCATCTGTGCAATTGATTCTAACACCATGATTAACCTACGTACCAGCTCTCCATGTGCACCGTGTTGAAGAACAAGCAAGCGAGAGCAGCCAACGACGACCCTCTGCCGCCATCGCCCCCGCGAGTGAGGTACTTGAGCGCCGGCGAGGCTCCGTATCTCCGCCGCGCGCCACCACGGCCTTCCACCTCGTCGTTCTTGACTGAGCATGTTAAGACGGAGTAGCTCGCCAGCAGCCTCAGTATACGATCCAGAGCTGCAGCTGAATTCCGATCGTCGTTGCTCGTCAGATTGATCCGCTCCACCACCTCCGCCGCCGTGAGTTGCTCGGCGCCGCCGTTGCGTGCGGCTGCAGCAATGACCTCGAGTGCGCCAAGTTCGGCGGCGGCCTTCAACGTCATAGGCAGTGCAATGAGACCTGTTAGCTGCATCGCGTGCAAGAAAGCCTGCTCCTCCTCCTCCGCCTCCGCCACACCCACCTTGGTGGCCGGCGGCGAGCAATGGCTACCTCGTGAACCACCATTGCTAGAACCCATAGGGTGGAACCTTGTAGGGTTGAAGAATAATGCATCAGCATTTTTATGTCATGCATCAGTGTATATATATATATATATATTATAAGAATATAATATATTACTTGGTCAGCTTGAAGAGCCAGACTCCTGCATAGCTAATGAGGAGCTCAAAACCAATGAACCCAGCTTGTCTTGCAAGAATTATGTATTCTTCTTCGGTTCTCTCTTTGCCGCCATGGCTTGCAGCTAACAACACGAGATCAATATTGAACATAGACTGCGAAACAAGATTAGACTCCGGCGACACGGGAAGTATGTACTCTACGACGATCACCTCCCCGTTTTCGGGCAAAGCTTTCCAACAATTTTTAAGTATACTCACGCAGTGCTCGTCGCCCAACCGTGAAGCACCCACTGCAAGATAATTATTAGTATATGATGAAAATATTACGACCACAATAACAAGCACCAATGAGAGAGAATCTAAGAGAATTTTGAGAGAACATCTGTAACTAAGATCGACGCACGCTTGCCGGCCCGGTACATAGAAGAAAAAGAAAGTATTACATACCTTTAGAAGGATGGCATCTCCCTTTGGCACACTTACAAACATATCACCTCCTATGTGCTCTACACCTGCAAAATAACTATCATTATTATTATCTCTCTATATATATATCTATCCATTTATTTATTATTTTTTTAAACAAACATATGTGATAAATAAACATAATTGCATAATTCAAAAAATATAGTTCAAACAAGTGCAAAGTAAATTATTATGGTTTTTACACTAGCATACAAATACCTGAGTAGGAGGGTGCACTTGCAATGACATGAGGTAGGTCAAAATTGATGCCTTTGATATTCGGATGCTTCTTGACGATCATAGCAACATTTGTTCCTACACCGCCGGCGACGTCGACGAGCACTTCGACGCGATCGAACCCGGTGTACTTGTCGAGAATCTTATGCATGACAATGGCGGCGTGACTTGCAGATGCCTGGTTGAATATCTCACTAAATGCAGGATTCTTCGATATGTACTCGAACAGCGGTGTTCCGTGAGCTTTCTCAAATGGTATTTCATCGTTCAGTACGTAATACTTCAGATAGTGCCTGCACCCTCGATATATATATCATTGAGAATTCAAATGAGAATAGATGGAAAATATATTGTAGTTTTTTCAGAAAGAAATTCTAGTTCTATTTTTAAAACTTTCTTGGTAAATATAGACTTATTTTCTACTGTCGTAAAGTTCAATTCGTTCATTATATATATTATATATATGCAAATAGAGCGCTGCTAGCCTGCGACGAAATAGAAAGTCAAATATTTCAAAATAAATATGTATTGTTACACACCTTAAGGGTGGCTTCTAGTGTTCATCACTACCCTTCATCTCCTAATTACACCCAGAGGGTGTACAATCCATGTCCGATTATTAGTATATATGAATGGGCGAGAACGCGTCGATTACGGTCTAAGGCATTGTACACACTACACTGGTATTCTAAAAATTTCTTTCCAAGCTCTTGCACAGTCAACTTTTCAAAAATCACACTCTACCTGGCTACCCCAATCTCTAATTCCAACACCGACGGTGCACCGGTCGCAGTCGGCTGGCCACGCACTTATGTTTCAATTATCGTAATTTTCGATCATTATAATTTACAATCGTGTTTCATTATTGTAACTTTGCAACTTTGTTAGCAACTATAGTTATTGCTGTTATTCTATTTTTATAATTTTATTGTCGTTCATATTTTTATTACTGCCGTCCTAACTGTTGTGAAGTTGTGTATTTGAATTTGTCTTTCATAATGAATAATCTTTTATATAATATCTTAATAAAAAATTTTACCGCCGATATTTTTGCCCCTTTTTTGAAAATCCTGGCTTCGCCATTGCCCAACGTGTCCAAAAGATTATTTTGAATATTATATTGGACACCCTTTGATCCTTTTTTGTTCAGAAAGAAAGTTAAACTATAAAATTGATTGTAGCACCTTGATTAACCTACGTTAGTAACGTTACTACGTACCAGCTCTCCATGTGAACCTTATTGAAGAGCAAGCAACCGAGAGCAGCCAACGACGACCCTCCGCCGCCATCGCCGCCGCGAGTGAGATACTTGAGCGCCGGCGAGGCTCCGTATCTCCGCTGCGCGCCCCCACGGCCGACCTCATCATCGTTCTTGACTGAGCATGTTAAGACGGAGTAGCTCGCCAGCAGCCTCAGTATACGATCCAAAGCTGCAGCTGAACTCCGATCGTCGTTGCTCTTCAGATTGATCCGCTCCGCCACCTCCGCCGCCGTGAGTTTCCCGGCGCCGCCTTTGCGTGCGGCCGCAGCAATGACCTCGAGCGCGCCCAGCTCGGCGGCGGCCTTCAATGTCATAGGCAGCGCAATGAGACCTGTCAGCTGCATCGCGTGCAAGAAAGCCTGCTCCTCCTCCTCCGCCTCCGCCGCAGCCGTCGTAGTGGCCGGCGGCGAGCACAGGCAACGTTGTGAACCACCATTGGTAGAACCCATAGGAAGGAACCTTGTAGCGTAGATGAATAATGTATGAACTGAAAGTTTCACAGGGATAATTTTATATTGCACGATCGGGGGCAACTTACGTATAGTATCTAAATAAATATTTTACGAATATTATATGACCGGATCAACCTGTGGAATTTTTTATTAATTTTTTTTTAGCATGTCAATAGTTTAATTTGACTGATTTGTTCACTTGTAAATTATGTATTTAACCAAATTTCGAAGGAGAATGAGTGGAAAAAATAAGAAATATAAGTACACGTATACAGAGAGCTCATTGCCATTAAGAAACGAATCTAAGAACAATGGTAGACAAGAATAGACATTAATAAGAGTATGAAAAAATATTAATTTATTATACTCGTGCTTGGCATGATTCTATATTTATTTAAATCTGAAAATGAGTATTAGACATTAATAAGAGTATGAAAAAATAGTAATTTATTATACTCGTGCTAGGCATGATTCTATATTTATTTAAATCTGAAAATGAGTATTATCGGTGGAACCAGCAGTGATACAAACAATTTATTACTATATATAATTAAAATAATAAAATTAGAATTATTTTTTAGAAATATTTTTTATATAAAAATTATAAATTTTTACAAGATCCATAACTTTTATACTAAATTGTTTTACAAAAAACTTCTAAATAGATAATTTGGTACCCTAAAATTTCTTTAAAAATATTTTTAAGATAAAATCTATAGATCTTATCAAAATATATAATTTTTTATATTTTTTAAAAATATTTTTAATTTACTTTAACAATTTTAATATTTTTTTGTGATGCAATGGGTGTAACAATTATTTTTCTTAAAATAAATAGGGTAGTTGGCAACAGGACCCATTGATTTTGCAGACAGCTCTGTGACCTTTCATTTTGTTTTAAATAATTATTATAATTACTTTTTTATGTTATTATTATTATTATTATTATTATTCTTATTTTGCAGACAGCTCACAGCGCTGTTATCACTTGTCACTGCCTACCTACCTTCCCTAGATATTCCTTTTTTATTTGACTACTTTTTTTTTATTTCTTGATTTCCGATGAGATTAAAGCCAATTTAAAATAAAACAAAAAACAAATAAATAATTGAGTTCTTTTTTTTTTTTTTTTTGAGATGACGAGGCGAAATCTACCCAAACCATGTTGCAACTCATATAGAGCGCGACCCGTTTTCTACTTATCGGCATCGAACCCCTTTTGGGCCCGACCGAGAAGCAGGTAGTAAAACCCTGGCGTGGCGGCTGCCTCCGGACCACGCAGTGGAGTAGCCCAATTAGACCCACCACCTTCGCACACAGCCTGAAAACACGGCTGCGCACTTATCCCCCACAACTCATAATTGAGTTCTTTATATCACAATACATCAACAAACTTGAAGCTCCTCAGGTAGATCAGACTGGTTGGGCCGAGATCGGATACTGTGGTGAAAAACCACAAGGCCATTTAGTACGAATCTATGGTCTCCAATCTGAACCGTTTATCAATTTAGTACGAATTGTAAAAGTTTTTAATTAAGTTGTTATCACTTTATTTGAACTAATTTTAAATTTCTCGAACAACGTTAAAATATAAAGTTATAGATATTAATATGATTATAATTTTATAGTTATAATTTTTTTTCAAAAAATATTAAATATTATGTCAAAATGATGGTTAAAATTTTTACCATCATTTTGAAATAATATTTGATATGTTTTAAAAATATTTTTAACTATAAAATTATAAATCATATTTTTTATAATTTATTTTTTTTTAAAAAATATTTAAAAAATAATAAAATAAAAAAAAATTAATAAAAGAATTCCGTGCTTCGTATTGAGCCGATAAACAGACTAAATTGAAACCATAAGGATCCCATCTCAGTTGGTCCCTTGCCTCAAGTTCCAGATTTAACTATTGGGAAAGTCGGTTGAGCCCTGCAGTGAAACCTTTGTGTTTTTCAACCCCTGCAGTTTGTTGTATTTGTTTTTAGCTACTTTCTCAAATCTCGTGCAATACTGTTTTATTTGCTATTTCACTATTTTTTTAAAAAAAATTAACGTAAAAATTGTATATTTTGATAAATATTTCTAAATAAGTATTTTTATATTCTGAAGTATTAACGGACTTTATATCCGATCCGTTAACTCGCTAAAATTTTAAAATCTCAAAATAACTATTTATATATTGAACATATTATAAATCTTATTAAAATTTATAAATTTATCTTTAAAATTTTTCCGAAAATATTAATATGATGGTCAAAATAATGCGACACGTTTTTACGATGAGGAGCTAAAAACGATATTCAAAAACCATGAGGGCTGAATGCGTTAAAGTTTCGGCTGGGGGGGTGCTGAATGAAAAGTTCCCCTTATAACTCTTCCGTGTTTCCGACCTTTCGTGGAATATATAGTACCTGGACGTCGTAGCATTGTACGTGGGTGGGCGGGGGAGCAAGTTTTTGTATGGCATGAAGGCAAAGGAGGGCCTTACCATGAGTTTCCCAATGATATGCTTAAGATCTGCGAATTTCAGAGACTGAGCTTGACGATCTTCAAGTTCGACTCTCAATCTCTGTTCGCTTGCATTAAATCAGTGCGGACTAGAGCTCGAACTAGTTTAAGTAATATTATTATAAGATATATTGAATAAAATAGAATAATTCGTTTAGACTCGCGAGCCCAATGAACCGAGTAATACGATGCTCATGCTCAAGTTATTTTATAATTCGAGCTCGAAATCTGTACTTGAACTCGACAAAACTATGGCTCGAGCCAAACATATATATATATATACTCTCCGCTGTTAGTCATGCGTCACTACCATTTATAATAGTTACTAGTTTTGCACCCGTACAATATACGGTTATAAGTAATATATATATATATATATATATATATATATATATATATATATATATAGAAATAGACTAATCTCCACTCGACAGGAGCTCGGCCCGCTCCTGTCAAGTCCGTAGCCGTTGGATCGCGGCGATCCGACGGCTGAAATCCGACCCGAGCTCTTTAAAAACACGCGCGTGATGTCGGCCGTCGGATCGCCGAGGTGATCCGACGGCTGAAATCGATCCGAACTCTTACAAAACACGCGCGTGATCTCAGCCGTCGGATCGTCGCGATCCGACGGCTGCTGAGTCGACAGGAGCGACCCGTGCTTCTGTCGAGTGGAGATTAGCATCTCTATATATATATATATATAATAATAAAGTTAAAAAATTTAATTCTGTATTTTTTTTACATATTTAATTTTATATAAATCTTAATTTTATTAAAATATTATACTTTAGTTATCACATGTTATTAGAGTAAAAAAAAATGTTAAATGACATACATAAAAATATTTGATAATTGACGCTATATGTTTTATGTACATGAATAAAAATTTTGTGGTCAAATTTTATTTTAAAAAATTAATAATATATAATATAAACATAATCACTTTATTACTAATTTGTATGTCTTATAAATTGTTATTTTAGAAGTATTTATTTGTAATATTATAACTGTCATATTTTTAAATAAGTTAGATGACTTTATAAATTTCTATCAATTAATATAAGTACCACATAATTTTTTTTTAGAAAAAGTAAATATCATATGGCACATCAAAAATTCTTTAAAATACTATGTAGTAACGATTTTTATCACTCAATTTTATATATCAGCAAATCCATTAGATGTGGCCTAGCAATACTAAATGGAAGATAAACGCATATACAGCCTTCGAAGAAGATGCAACCATGCACACAGCACCTCGACAAGTACATTTTTTTTTTAAAATATGAAGTATAAATGAAAATTCTATAAGAACTTAATCTATCTTTCTAGGAGCCCATGACGGGACACGGACGTGCGTAGCCATGCAAACTTTGATATGTACTGTGTGTTCGTAGATATATGGTAGCTAAGGAGGTGTATAATTGTATCATAAGATAATATAGATACGGCGTGCGTATAATTGTATATTTTTGTGGAATACTTATTCAGCGAATAGATGTTATTTTCAGTCACATGTAGTTATGCAGCGTATATTTAGGGATGGAAATTGAACAATTCGTGCAAATCACAAGACGATCTTATATAATTTTTAAATTATCTTAGGGTTGTGTTGATATTATATGTCTATTTATAGTTTTTGACTATTTATTTTAGAATGAAATTCTTAACTAATGATGTCTTTTACATACTCTAATTGAATTTTGATAAGTTTTATTATTATGTATGGCATCAATTATCAAATTAGCTAACTTAGATTTGAAGTAAAGATTATATATTATTATATGTGAATTGTATAATTTTTAGTTAGTCGTTATACAATTCGAATAATATTAGCCTTAAATTATACAATATATTGTTATTCTAATTTTATAGTTCCGTACTTAGTATAAACTGAAAAATCTACTTATAATAATATGTAAGTATAATTAAATAATTTCAAATTAAAATTAGAGACAATATTTAGTACGGACTAAGTATTAGTTTAATAATAAATTTAAAGTTTGATCTTAGATGTACAAAGAAGTAATATTATATCATTCTAATAATGAAATATGTTATGATTAAAGTGATATTCGAAATTCATTTGCAAGAACTTAGATTGTATTCTTAAGTTATATAACTTGGAACTGCAAAAATGAGCAAATTCTAACGAAAATCCAGGAAATAATATGAAAACCGCGCAATACTGACTGGGTAAGAATTGGACCCGAATTATAGAAATGTTGGACCGCTCTGATATTGATCCAGCAAAAGCTTACGAATGCTCGGCGCACCGCCGCGCCACCTCGCCGGCCTCCTCCGCTCCGCCGCGCGCCGCCGCTGCTCCGCCGCCGGAGCTCAGCTTCACTGCCATCTCCTCAAATCCAACTCCCTCCTCTCCCCTCCTCTCCCCTCCGCGCTTCCTCGATTTCTACTGCAAGTCCGACAACCTACTTCACCTCGCCCATCAATTGTTCGACGAATTGTCCGATTTACATTCCGACCCCGTTCTCTGGTCATCTCTTCTATCAGCTCATTCGCGCTCCCGAAACCCTCAGTTTTCTCTCCATCTCTTTCGCCGGATGGTCAAACTATCTAATCCCGACGGCCACATCTTTGCCACCGTCGCAAACGTCTGCGCTCAAATTCTGTCCTTACGTACCGGCAGACAAGTTCACGCGCAATTTCTCATGTCTGATTTTGCCAACGACGATATTGTTAAATCTGCACTTGTCGATATGTACTCAAAGTGCCGTGTGCCGGAAGATGCCCGCAAGGTGTTTGACATGATCCTCAATAAAAATCGAGTATGCTGGACTGCGATGGTTTCAGGGTACGCCGCTAATGGTTTGTTATTGAATGCAGTTGAATTGTTCCAGGTAATGCCCGAAAAGGATTTGCTCACGTGGACTGCTTTGATTTCCGGATTAGTTCACAGCGGGAATTTCGCAAATGCGTTGGAGATTTTTCAGCAAATGCGGGGACAGGGGATCAAGATAGATGATGCTTTTGTTCTTTCTAGTGTTGTCAGTGCGTCAGCTGATCTAGCAGCTTTGGAGCTGGGCAAGCAGCTTCATTGCCTTGTTCTTCGACTTGGTTACGCAAAGAGCATGATTGTCGGTAATTCGCTCGTCGACATGTATGCAAAGTGCAGTGACATTTTCTCCTCGAGATTGGTATTCGATACCATCTCGAGGAGAGATATATTCTCTTGGACAACTATGGTGGTGGGAGAGGCACAGCATGGTAGAGCAGAGGAAGCATTGGACCTTTTTGATCAGATGGTGAATTGCGGGTTGAGGCCTAATGAGGTTACTTTCGTAGGCTTGCTGTATGCTTGTAGCCATGCCGGGTTAGTTGACAAGGGTCGAAAACTATTCGATTCGATGGTTAGGGAATACGATTCATCCTTCTTTGCAACACTATACTTGCTTGTTGGATCTCTTGAGTAGATCCGGCTTTCTTTCTGAAGCAGAAGAACTTATGAATTCAATGCCGTTTGAACCCGATGAAGCCATGTGGAGCGCTTTGCTTAGCGCGTCTAAAAAACACGGTCAAAATGATATGAGCATAAGAATCGCGGATCATTTGATGAGCTTGAAGCCAAGGGATCCTTCAACTTGTGTGCTGATATCCAATGTTTATGCAATAGGTGGAAAATGGGACCAGGTCGCCCGTTTGAGGAAAATAATGTCTGAACTGGAGATAAAGAAAGAGCCTGGTTACAGTTTAATCGAGTTAGGGAAAGAAACGAGGTTGTTCAGGGCGGGTGAGATTCCAAGCAAGATAGGAGTCCAAATAATCGAGTTATTGGAGGAGCTTGCAAGCGAGATGAGAAAAAGAGGTTACGTTCCTGATACGAGTTCTGTGATGCACGATGTTCAGGAGCACGAGAAAGAGCAGCTTCTGTTTCTTCATAGCGAGAGATTGGCCGCAGCGTACGGGGTTTTAAAGGCTGTTCCAGGCGCCATTATAAGGATAGTAAAGAACCTTCGTATCTGTGGGGACTGTCATAATGTGCTGAAGATGATCAGCGACATTACCGGGAGAGAGATTGTCGTTAGAGATGCCACTAGATTTCACCATTTCAAGAATGGCGGATGTTCCTGTTCTGATTTTTGGTAATACTAATACTGACGGGTAATTTTACATGAACTATCACCGTTTTAGTAGTTGACAGGATTATAGATTACATGTTTAGCGTCGTCTTCACCATTATAAAATGAAAGGGAAAAATTACTCACCCCCAATAAATCACACATTAAACCACACACAACTAATCTTCAAAGTTCGTAATCTGCACACTTATCTTGTGATCCGCACAAATTATCAAAATTATAACTATACCTATTGTAATATGTGGTTCTGATATTGCCATGTGTGCTATGTGGTTTATTGTGTAGTTTCTTGGGTGAGCATAGCAAAATCCAAAATGAAATAGTGCTTCTTTTTCTTTTGAACTTACTGAGAAGTTTTGCTTAATATTAGCATTTTATTCTTAATATTAACATCTTATACTTAATATTAGCATCTAATTCTTAATATTCGTTAGTTAACATCCAGTTAACCTTGTGTACCATTGTGGTCATTAACTACAACCACTTGTAGCTATAACCATTGAACCTATAATTACATAGCTTAATACGTTCAATAAGAGCTATTAACTATTCATCATATCACCAGAATTTATGGTGATTTTATACATTATTTTTCACCATATCATTAAACGGTGACCTCCACTGTTCTTGAATAGGTTATAAAGGTCAAGTTGATGTTTTTTTCACTTAGTTCTTATCCAACTCCTTCAATTTGTACTCTTCCAATACTTTTCTTTTGTCTAGGCAGTGTTGGATTTATTGCGCCTTGCTCAATCATTCGTGTTTACTTTTAAATTTCTTTGTAGAGCTCAGAGCATTATTTTTCTTGGATTTTCAGGTGAACTCCTAGTTGCGTGTTCTTGAGGAGCCAAGTTAATTCCTGTATTTCCGCAAGTACTTCCTTTTTTTTCCCCCTCTAATTACTAAGTTCTATCTCTTTTGCGTGCTTGTTCGATACTACACTAACAATGTTTTCTCCGGGCATCATAGCGTGAAGGATGAAGAGATCGAGGACGAAAACAATGAGATTTTTGAGCATGCTCATTATCGTGAGACCATCAATGTCCAAAAACAGAGCAGTCTTTAGATATATCAGCTATGGCGCTATGGGACACGACAGGGATGTCCTTTCCAGCAGCCGTCGCCTTGCGATCTGCGGGCCGACCTTTTCACGGCTGTAAGCCGTTCTTCGTATGCCGTCTTCCCATGGATCATCCTTACTTGCTCCTAATTCTATATGAATTTATACATATACGTCTACTCTCAGTGTTGCTCTAAAGGTGTAATATATGAGTTATTCAACATGTCTACATGTTGAATAAGATTTTTTTTTTTCGCTTTATCTTGTATCTTTTATATTTTTGAATTTAAAGGGGAAGAAAAATCTCGATTATCTGCCATGGCAGTACCCAATTCCTTGTTTTTTTATGGCAACTGCTTATTTAATACATCTAATTTAACATCATATAATATGAATCCTTAGTTTTCGATCTAGACAAATGGCAGCATAGAATTTGTGTATATATTTTGCAGTTTAGATAATATAATGCATTTTATTTTATTTATATTGTTTCTATTTGTTTTTTTTTTTTTTAATTTCTACCTTATATTATTTTATTATTATTAACTTTTTTTTATATAATGTGTGCGTAGTTTGTACTTAGGTTAAAACATCGGGTGTGATTCTTTTGTACTGTAAAATTATATGTTTACTTATATGTGGGTCTTGTATTTATCTTCTTAGGTCGAGGGTCTTATAAAATAGCCTCTTTCGGATACAGCTTTCTAAAATTGTACCAAGGTTTACCGTGCCGTTTCGAGTTTCGGTAAATTCGGATCTCGAGACGTGCCGACCGTGCCGATAATAAAATATTATATTTATATTTTATATTAAATAAAAATGTAAAAAAAAACACAAAAATAAATAAAAATACAAATAAACAAATAAAAAATATTTAAAAAATAAAAAGTAATTATAATATATTTTTAAAGCATATTTTATAAATTATAAAATTTAAAAAAAAAAAAAAAGGTCCGCGCCTCCGCGCACGGCGCGGACCCAAAAAGGTCACACGCGCGGCGCGTGACCTTAAATTAAGGTCGTCTTCCCCGCGGCCGCGAGGAAGACGACCAGTTTTATTAAAAATAAAAATAAAAAAAAAACAAAAATGGAGCCGCCGGCTCGGCACCGTTTCGGTGCCGAGCGCCTGCGGTTCCGGCACGTTTCGGGCAGCACGGAGCGTCGCCCGAAACGTCGAACCTTGAACTGTACACATACTATTCCAACTATTGTTGTGCCTGGGATATAATTTGTGTTACTACAGGTGGTAAATAATTAGTGTCGATGATTACTTTGTAAATGAGGATGTATTAGAAATTGTAAATGAGGATGCTTACTACAGGTGGTAAACATTTTGTCGCTTTTACTTGGCCTAACTTACAACAACTTATTAGATATCAAATACACCAAACTCTAATGAACGAAGGCAAAAAAATAAAATAAAATAATAATAATAATAATAATACAGAAAAATGAAAAATACCCAAAATTATATAGCCGGACCCACCCTTATAGCAGGGGTGTCAAACGACACCGTCACACCACTGCTTTACGGATAGTTGTATGTATGTATGCATGTATATGTATATGTATTAATATATATTAATAAATAACGTGTACCGTATAATGGCCCAGTGGTTTAGTGGGCCAACGATGTGCCGCCCGACTCGCATTCGAATCCGCGCATAGCGCGGTGCTTCAGTTCTTTTCTTCTTTGTTTTGTTTTTTATCAAGCCCTAAACCCCGCCCACTGCACCCCTTTATTTCGCCTCCCCCCCTCCCTCTCGCGTGGTCGCCGAGCCGATATACTTCGCGATCTCCCACGCCGATCGCCGCCGCGCTGCCGTTCTCCCCTTCTCGCTCTCGGCCTGTTGTCTCGCTCTCGCTCTCGCCCCGTCGGCCGTCGCGTCTCGCCCCGTGGCCCCCGTCCGGCACGCCGCCGTCCTCGCCGCTCCAGGCTGTCCGCGCCTCGCCGCCTCTGCCGTCGCCGTGACCCGTGAGTCACGCCGTCCACTGTGCACTGTCCAGCCCCGCCGGCCGGCGGCCGCCGCCTTCATTTGATTTTGCCGTCTCCCTGACACCCACTCGCGGCTTGCCGGTCTCTCCCGCTTCTTCGATTCGGTATGTTTTTTCATTTGTTCAGATCATAGCTAGTAGCTATATTTTCAAGTTTAATTTGATATCAAATTGATCATTTGTGTTGTTGATGTAGTTGACTAGTATTGATTTATATTTAATTAATTTGAATAGCATTTGATTAGATTTTTTTTTTTTTTGTCGTTTATTTCAGTAGTAAAAGTAAACACGTTAAGATATTTCAAGAAAAATGACAGTGAGCCCTCCCAGTCAAATACTTTAGGAGATTCTTCCTCAGCTAATTCACCATCGACTCGAGAAAGTCAAAATCAATTACAAGTTACTGTAAGTGATAACCAAACACCGTTCTTCTCAAGTGGCCATAATCAATACCAAGCTCTAACTGAGAATGACTTAAGTCCGTGATGAAATTCATAAAAAATGAGTTGCGAAACCGAATGTCTGATTAATTTCTGAATGATTGTTGCTTACTTGCATCGAAAGTGATGTATTTGAGAGTGTATCTATTGATGTTATCATAGATCGTTTCAAAATATAAAAACCTGTGGAGGACAATTGTAATCTTGACTTTTTTATATAAGGTATGTTTGTGAATTTTTTTTTTGCTTGTACATTCTTACATATATTGTGTTATATTTTGACACCCCTGCGTAAAATTTCTGGGTCCGTCACTATTTCAAATTCCCCTCTATCAGGACATAGTACTGAAAATATATTTGGAAGTAATTAATAATTAGTATGTTAACATGCAGAGCTTAAATAGAAGATCTCCTGCAGAAACTTTGAAAATAGCAACTTATTTATGGTTGTCAAAATTAATTATGCTAGAAATCAGACCCTTCTAACAAGCACAAACCTTACAATTTTTCTCAGAGTAATTAATCAATGCTTAAACAACTTACTCATAACTTGTTGCAAAGACATCAGTGTTATTAAAGGCGAAAGGCGCTCTAAGGCGCCAAGGTCTCAAAACGCCCGAGGTGCCAAGGCGCTCACGAGGCGCTCGCCTAGGCGACATGAGGCGTTAATGCAAGTTTATCATGAATATAGAACTAGGATAAGAGAAAAATAATGAAACTAATATATCATCATACTTTTAATTCTTCAAGGGTTTCAACAAATAAGATGCATGTCAAATAGTTTCATAATATAAATATAAAATAACATAAAACTTACAAAATAAAACAAAATATAAACATTCCAAAAAAAAAACTTATGCATATTAAACATTCCAACAAGTTTCAAAATATAAAGTTACTCAACCTATTAACATCCAATGTCCAAAAAGAGAACTAAGCAAAATATAACCGAATACGAAATTATCTAATCATATTCTTCATTAAAAGTATCTTCTGCATCATCTAAACATTCATCTTCACCATATATAGATAGATAACCTTCAATAACTTCTTTAGAGTATTCCGAGTTAGTTTCTTCTTCAATCTCTTCATCCCTTAAGTCCAAGACTTTGCTTTTCCTTTACTTTTTTGAAATTGTACCTGGGCATGACTCCTTGTTGCTCTCCTTAAAACTGCTCCACTTGCCTTTGCCACATCTCCCCAAGTCAAATTGTCATCCTCAAAACCAATTCATCTTCTGCATTGGATGTATTGGCATCCATCTCTCTAACTATCCATTCATTGCTATCATCAATATCATATAATTGAATAGGATCGATAACATCTCGTAAATCATATCGAGCCTTAAGTGCTTGATTATACTTGACATAGACCAAGTCATGTAAATAACTTGATAACTCAAGTATTTATATTTTCTTTCATTTGTTTTTAATTTTTTACCCTTCATTTAAGTTTTTTTCAACATTTAAAAGAGAAGGGTAAAAATGGCATATTGTTCTTAAGAATCTTAACTCACTATTTTCTTACATATAAGCAAGGCGCTCGCCTGGGCGCCTAGGCGAGCGCCTTAGTAGCGCCTTGCTAATACCTCCTCGCCTTGACCTTCTTAAGGCGCCCGGGCCTCGCCTCCTAAGCGAGCGCCCGGGCGCCTATTAATAACACTGAAAGACAGATGTGAACGATCGCGTAACCAAGCTTGAGAGGGAATGAGTTAAGTGCAGTGAAAAATCCTCCATGTTGGAGATTTTAGAACAATTGTAATTGTCGTCATGGTAGTTGAGGTCTTTGCAGGATGTGTGCGGCATGGTAGGAATGGAGAGCAGCGTGGCGTCGCTTTTTTCTCACTTTCTGAGCGATGGAAAGAGGGTGACGGGGAAAAGAGAGGACACAGAATGGACTGTAGAGGAGGGAATAAATGTAAGTAAATAAAATGTTAGATGAATAATGCATAGTGTGGTGTCGAAGGAGATTGTCACGTGGCTTATGGAGGAGGTTAGAAAACCCAAACTTCAGTATATGGGTATAGATGAACCGACCCCCACTTAAACCCTTTGCTTCTCTCGTTATCAGTTTCATCACTCGAGCTCCCCCACATCCCAAAACCATACAGATTTACTTTAAAAAAATTGATCTTCGCGGATCTCTCTGATTTTCCACAGGATTTGAATCGAAATTGGAGTCAGAGAACAAGGGAGGAGGAAGAGAGATGGGTGCACTTGCGGCCCCCAAGTGGATTCCCGAGGACGATCTTCTTCTTAAGAACGCCGTGGAGGTAATAATTGGATTCGTCTATTTTTCTTTTTGATCTTAATTGGTTTTGATATCTTATTGTTAGCTTCTTGCTTAGTTACTTTCGATTTGGTCACTTATGTTGCTGCTTGTTTACTTATTAGCTAGTATACAGGGATTAGTGAGAGTTTAAGGAATTTAAGCAATGGAAGTAGTCAGAGTTTGTTGTTTAGGAATTTTGTGATAAAGAAGCTTTTGATGGGTTCTTCTTGTTGGTGTTGTGCCTGTTGTCCAGGTTGCAGTCTTAGGAATTTGTATGTCAGGATTGAATCATTTTAGAGAAAGTTGTTTGTAATGAGTTAGTGACTATCTGCTTGCTGTTATGGTGTAGAAAGTGATCCATTTTCCGGGTCCGAAATAGAATAGTCATAGAATCTACATTTCCCTTGACGCTTGACTATGGTTAGTTTTAGTGGGAATCATGGTACGTCAAACCAATCCAAGCGATAAAATCAGCTAACTGGTTTGTTTTCAATTGTAGATGATTGTAAAAAGTCATTATTTGATGGCAACTGGTCTTAGTTAATAAACTATATGCATTTACAGCCTGTTAATGATCTCATTTTTCTCGAATATTGCTTTAGCTTATGGAGATGGTTTTGCGAGATCTTGCTTCAAAAAACGTTGTTAGCAAGTTGAAAACCTTTTAAATTTGATGTGCCTTTTTTTACCTTATCATTGGCATACTGTGCTTGCTGTTTATAGTATGTCTTTTGTATCAACTAAGAATCTATCAATCATTAATACTGCGGAGGTTACGTAAGGGCGTGCATGCATGGTGGTAAAAGGATGGTAACATCGTTTTGCCTCTGTTGAACTTGGGTGAAGTTCCCCGAGGGCTAACCAATGCCCTATTTGGGAGTAAAACATTACCCGCTGCTTGGGGTGGGTAACTTTTAACCCTAGTAATGTCTGATACCCTGTGGGTCTCTCCTTCCTCTTTCTCTCTCTATCTATCTCCTCTATTACTTATATAAGTTATCAAGGTAATTTCATTACTGGAGCAACATTTATCATTACCCTGGTCATGACACGCCCTAAGTTGGCATGGGTGCAACAGTCAGTCTAAAACTTGTCTTTAAGTGTTACAACAATCACTATGGGTTATTGGCCCTCATTGTAATCATTAGGTTTTAACAGAATTGGCTCTTTGTTTTTGCAGGCTGGTGCATCACTGGAGTCATTGGCCAAAGGTGCTGTGCGATTCTCCCGACGATTCACAATCAAAGAACTAACAGAGCGTTGGCGCGCACTTCTTTATGATGTTAATACTTCGACTGAAGCAGCTGCCAAAATAATTGAACTTGAAATTGAGTTCTCTGCTTCCAACCCTTCCAAGGGTAACCGGCCATCCTCAATAAAAGTGAAAGACACTGTATTCGAGAAAAGGAAATTGGATACTGTACGGAGCCAATACTATGCTATGCGCAAAAGAGTTCGCAGTGATCCTCATACTCCTGATCTCACCTACAATGCGAAACCATTTTTCCATGTTGACCATCATGATACATGTGGGCATTTGGAACATCAAACTAAATTTTGTGTCCCAGCAGAACCACTCTTGAGACATTATGGACATCCGCATGTGGGCTGTAATAGTGAGCAAAAGTTTCAACTTGATAGGCAGAGAGGTGAATCTTTTGATGCCAGTGGGGATTTTTCTTCTCAATCATTTCTCGCAGGCCATGTGGAAGGTGAGCTTCCAAATGAGATAGTGAACCGAGATTGTTTGTATGAGTATACCAATGACATTAACCGCTCTATGGGTGAAATAGGAACAAAGAATGCAGACCAGCCCTTTGAACATGATTTTGCACAGGGTGATGTAACCCAAATTCTAAGAGAAGATATTCTCTCTTTGAAGTCTTGCTCAGAATTGCATGATACTGCTTCACCACATACATTTCCTGGTGAGGCGTACGATGAGGCTGATGGAGAAGGAAAGCGTTCCAGTAATTTCGAGACACCTAGTGATGATAATCATGAAAACCTCCGCTCTGCTTTTGTGCCAAACCAGGGCTTGACCCCGCATGTTTCTAGTTGTGATACTTCTACACATCAGTTTAGCTATTCATCTACATCATCGCACTTGCCCGTTTGGGGAGATATTGACCATATCTCCAACCCAGCTATGTCCATGGTGCCACATTTTGAGGACAAGAACCAAAACATAAGCTCATCAGGGATGCTGATTGATGATGTTAAAACTTTTAATTCAACGGAAGAGGAGCCCAAAGTCGCTGATGGAATGCCTGATGCCAGAATTGATCAATCAACATTTGACTCAGAAGGTAGTCTAATGGAGTTATCGGATAATTTGTTGGACTTTACTGCTGATCTTCTTGAAATGAATATGGCTGAGGAAGTTACAGGTGATAGGTCATGCTTTAATTCCATTTTGCTTAACTCTCCTGCTGACAAACATGATGGTGTACATAAGTTTAGTGATTCTATTGCTCCTGATGGTGGATCCTTCCTGCAATCGGACATTCAGAATAATCAGGAACACACTCAGGATAATAGCACAGATGGAGTTTCATGTTCTGGAGAAATGCCATCTACTTCTTTAGATGAATCTCACAATGTTGGGACATCTGATGGTCCGATGATATGTACCTTAAATACAGAGGATACTGAGATACCATGCAATGATGAGTTTTTACCACTACTCTCTTCTACTTTCCCTGGTAATGCCGAAAGCTTGTACGCGAATGCAATCTGCTCTTCCAGTAGTTACCAGTTCGTAGACGGAAAGGCTGCCAGAGAACGCTTATTAGTGTTGCGACAGGATCTGCCAGTTAGTACACGATCTTATCATCCATCTGCAAATGTTGGATCAGCAATATTGCAAAGTTCAAGTTTGTTATACTCAACTAACCAATGTAGAGTGACAGCAGAGTCTGTTCAGAAGGACTCTCAAAATGGGGACTCCGGAAGAGCACATATTGTTATGAATAACACAAAATCATGTTCACCAACTCATGTCGCTTCTACAGGAGAAGTTGCTCATGGAGATAAGAGGAAACATGTCCATTTGGATTCTTCTGTAGAGATGCCTGGACAAAGAACTGATAAACCTCTAATAAAAAATTATAATTCTTGTAAACAAGAGCCAGATTTGCTGTTGCCTACGACAGAAGGTGCATTTATAGGTGCCATTACCACTTTGTCGATGTCAGACCATGAAGAGCCATTGCCCGAAAGTGAAGATGACATACCTAGTTTTTCGGATGTTGAGGCTGTGGTAAGTGATTTTCTCACTTATTATGTCCAATTATTTGTCAATTCTTAAAATTAAACTGTGTTGATAATGGTCTTCTTGATCCATTGTTTTTTTGCAGATACTCGATATGGATTTGGGTCCACATGATGAAGAATCTTGTCTCCTAACAAAAGAAGGTAATAACTGTCATGCTTTGCTATGAGGATTTTCTATGGTTAACTATTTTTTTTAATGATGTATGAACATTTCTCTGGCGGTGTTATCATTCCCAAGTAGTTCGATATAAGCTTCAACTATCCCATGGAACCTCCTGTCTGACATGTCTTCTAATTCAAAGTTTAACATTTTATTTTAGCATTAGTTAATTTTTGGGGTTTTTGCTATCAGCCCCCCTAGGTTTCGAACCTAACATCAGCCCTTGGAAACGCGTGTCCAGGGGCTGATTTTTTTTTTTTTTTTTTTTAAAAAAAAATCAGCCCCTGGAAACGCGTTTCCAGGGGCTGATTTGCTCGGCCCCGAAATAGGGGGGGATGATATGTAATTTTCCGTTAATTTTTGGATTGTTCAAAAACTTAAATCTTGTTAGAGTGGATATACACTGTTGGCATCGTCAGAACATTTATGCGGCGTGCAAAAAAAGCATGAACACTGTAGTCTTTGAGTGTGCTAAAGTTATTTTCTTAAGCAACTGAAAGTAAATGCATTTGTTTTCTTTTTTTTTTGGTATTACATTGTCTCCATGAAGCAATGCCATTTGATATGAAGGCTATTCATCTTTTCGTATTTCCTTGTCTTATGATCTATGTTCTTTCCCTTAGCATCCAAACTTTTGCTTGTTTGACATGAAAGTTACGCTTGAATCAATTATAATATGCTGAAGCCAGCTTGTCTTGTATAAATATTGTGCTGATTCTGCAGTGTTTTTTTACTCAGCGTCAAGGTATCAATGTATGGATACCAAAAAGGCCATTATAAGGCTGGAGCAAGGTGCACAGGCTTTTCTGCAAAGGTCAATGTCAGCTCGTGGAGCAGTTGCAATTATTTATGGACGCCGATTGAAGTATTTCATGCGAAATTCAAAGGTGCTTATGAAACAAGACCTATACTAACTTCATTTGCTTGGTTTTCTTGAGTTGATTAACCTCTTTGTCTGTTTGTGAGCCCTTCCTATCCACGATCAAAATATGTCATAGGTTATTTTTGGCGTTGAAATTTGTTTAACGGTACTAGATTAAGGTGAATGTTGCATATCGTCCATTTGGAATGCCATAAGTCGTAGATGTTTAATTGCTAAATTCACCTATATTATTGTATATTTTCTCAAATTTGCATCTACGTGTTCTATTTAGGTAGGTAACTTATGACATATGTTTGGGATGATTGCATGCATGAACTTCTTCTAGTACGTTATAAATTCGAGATTCTAGGTATGTTTGGTTGGCACAAAAATATGTAGTAGAAAATGAATGTATTAGATACTACATATTATGGGCTTACTACTTAGTTCTGTTCGTAATAAAGTATATGGTAGGTCTACTACGATCTTACTACATATTTTCAGCCAAAAATATGTAGTAGCCATTATGCCTGAAAACTAGGAACTGGCCATTATGTGTTTCAAGTCCAAAACATGTTGTAGCCGTTACGCCTAAAAGTAGCCATGCAACTTTCTTTATCATCAATGTTCTTTTTTTTTTCATGCATATTTTTTTTAATTGGACTTGTTTTTGAATAATCCTTCATGTTTAATAGTTAATTAAAATATTCACTTAAATTTTGCAATAACCAAGGACTTTTAGTCAACGACTGCATATCTACTACAAATTTAGTTCATAACCGAACAAGGTATTAGGCATGTAATTTCTATTAACATATTTGGATTCGAAAAACGAACCAAACAATCATATTACGTACTTTACTCCATGTTTAATACACATTTCTTTTACTACATATTTCAAATATAAACCAAAGATGAGGTTAATGTCCATTTTTTCTTGTTGGTCGTGTAATGTTAATGTCCTTTCTAATTTGAGGTAAACCAGTCTCAGAGTCAGATAGCAAATATAGTTAGCCTGCTAAAATAAACTTGCTGTGTAATCTCGTGTGCTGAAGGTTACGGGGTAATAAAGATGTCTCTGGATCTTTACGACTGCTGGTTTGTACTAGATATGTACCATTTTCATTTTCATCTATCTTTGACGATCATTTTTTTTTGTGTCTTTCCAGCATAATGGCATCACCTTTTAAGTGAACATTTAGATTTGGTTTTTTAATTTCCTGGACAAGGCTTCCTTTTTCACCGTGCTAGGTAAAGGTTAAGCCTGGAGTAGGTGATGAAGCCAAAAATAGGAATGAACTTTCAAACCCTACAACCCAATAAACTTACTAATATTTAGCCAATTTAACAAAATGATAGTGTTCATTTAGTGGGTCATGATGTATGAACATAGCAAGTCCACGTCTATCTCCCTGCCTTTTGTTGCAGAGCTTTAATCGGAAAGCTTGTTAACAGGCAGATTTGCGCTCACCTTTTTGCCTTTGAAAACTCAGTGTTTTTATTGTTCTCTTCTACTTTTACTGGTTTTGAAGCATCTTTTTGGTAGTTTCTTCTTTCATAATGTAATTTTTGTCCGTAGATATTGCTCGGAAGGGCTACAGAAGATCTTGATGTTGATGTTGACCTGAGTTTGGAGGGAAGAGCTAATAAAGTATCTCGTCGACAGGTGATAGCTCATTGCCATAAATTGATTACTGATTAGTGTTAGTGAATGTTGCTAGTTTAAATAACATTAAACTGTCTCTGAGAGAAGTCCTCATAGTAGGACTTTGGTCTATGGCACACTTGCATTTTTTAGGGGACGTAGTTTGAGTTCATCATAATTCAGGACATAATAGACTAAGTGTCCCTCCTTAGAAGGGACACTTATTTGCTGCAAACTGGTACCCGATTTCAGGACATTCTTTGAGAAAATGATGAACTATAATATGGTAGATTTCACTGTGCTCTACACTTCTGTTGTTCAATGAATTTCTGTAAGTGTCAAAAAAGGGCGTCTAATAGACCGCTGAAGTTGCAGTTCAGCTCGTTGCGGTCTGTTAGACACATTCAAAAAGTTTTGACTACGAAGTTACGGAACTGATTATATTTACCATATTGTAGTTAATTGTCTTCTCAAAATCCCCAGCAAATTATTGTCCCCTACACCATATATTCTTCCTGTTCTCTATACTCTTTCATCAAACCATGACGAACTTTTTGGAGGAATTATGTAAGATCTGGGCTCTTGTTCTCCCTTTCAAATACCTTGTCGGCTTTTTCTTCTCCTGAGGGGTGACTTCCGTGACTCCGTCTTTACTCCCCTGTTCTGGTTAATGGATGCAATCTTTGTTTGGTTGTCTAGTGATTCATTTTGATTATTTTCTATTTGTAATTTCTCTGTGGTTGCTACTAATATTTTACTTAGTTCATTGGTCCTCTCTTCGATGCTTTATCATTACGTATTATTAGTTCCCATCAGATTGGTACAATTTAGTGAGACGGCTTTGAATTTTAAACTGCAATTACCATATTTACGCATAATTATTAGGAGAAGAAAATTGATGGTTTTATATTTTGCTAACTTTTCAGGCAATTATCAGGATGGATGACGATGGATCATTTTACCTGAAAAACATCGGCAGCAAATGTGCTATATATGTTAATAGCAAAGAAGTTCTCCCCAGAAAGCGCGTAACTCTTATTTCGGGTTGTTTGATTGAGGTATGGCCCCACCCCCAGCCCCGCGGTTAAGGAGCTTCACTTTGTAACAACTATTTCAATCCTATATCAATTGTAATACCCAACAAATTTGACTCTCTGCAGATCAGGAACATGAGATTCATATTTGAGATTAACAATAAAGCAGTCAAGCAGTACATCACAAATCTAAGAGGAATCAGTCAAGAGTTGAACCCAGAATTCAAATGCCTACCTGATCAAAATCTGTGAGGTGGTGCTCATACCGGGCTTTGCGCGTTCGCCATGTTTAATTCAATTGCTATGTGATTCACCGGACGTCCTGGTACTTTGTTAATATATCGTCGCTACATAGTTTTTTTCTTCGAGTTTAGGTGAGAAATGATTTTTTTTTTTTTTTTTTTTAAAAGATTTCTTATTTTGTATGTAGGTGTATATAAAGGTTTGCTTTCTTTGCCGCGTTTTTTTTTTTGGGTGAAAATGCTTTCTGGCTTTTGTGGATGAACATCTGCAAATATAGGAGTCTTCCCCACGCAGCTCATTCGATAACTAATGTCTTAATTGTCTGGACAGTTTGTCGTTGTTTTTACAAGTTTTAAAATGCTGCAAATTGTGGTTTCATATTAGTTTGATGAAATTTTGTACCCTAACAAGGTCGTTCCTAGGATCACTCCTACACATTCACAAGAATTTTGATTGAGCGTACTAAATTTATGTATAAGATTATTTTTAAAAAAAAAATTAACGTAAAAATTATAAATTTTGGTGAGATTTATAGTTTTTATGTTCAATTTTTTAAAATATTTTAAAATATGTATTTTAGAATTTTAAAGAATTAAATGTTAATAATAAAAGATAAAAAAAATAAATAAGATCGGACAGTCTTGAGTATTAACCGATACCAATCAACAACATTGATCTATACCAGCTAAATAAAATAAAAATATAGTTTCATTTTATTTTTATAAGTCTTGCCCAAAATGGTGGGCCTTGTAGATATTATACAATCAAAATATCTGTGCTTTGTGATCGATTTTAGACTTTAGATCCAAAATATGTAAATGTACAGTGTTATTAATCCATGTATATATGATAAACTTAGCTTCCTAGTTGTAGATCTTTTAAGAGCAAAGAAGTGCTACAGCACACAAATTATGTCTAAGAATTGAGCATGAAGTTAATTATTTTTGGTTGATAATTATTTTTTGGGGGGAATTAAATTTTAAAATTTCGGAAATAATTTATTACCCAATTTCGTCCCGGTCCAAGCGAGCCGTCCGCGTGCAAGCAGCGACACCATTTCGATCAGACTCACCTGAGGCCGCCACACGATATCAACGGTAGCGATCGTTCACTACTTAAATCACAACCGCTAAGTCCATTGCGTCGCAGGTATAAATAGGCAGCTGTCTTATATCCCAAGTCCCTCTACTCGCTCGCACTCTTGCGTAGTGTTATCTGAGCTATAAGCAGCACAGAAATGGCGGCGATGTCGGTGGAGAAGACGTCGGGTGGCCGCGAGTTCAAGGTGAAGGACATTTCTCAGGCCGATTTCGGCCGTCTCGAGATAGAGCTTGCTGAGGTCGAGATGCCCGGTTTAATGGCGTGCCGTGCCGAATTCGGCCCATCTCAGCCGTTCAAAGGCGCCAGGATCTCGGGATCGTTGCACATGACTATCCAGACCGCGGTCCTCATCGAAACCCTCACCGCACTCGGCGCCGAGGTCCGCTGGTGCTCATGCAACATCTTCTCAACGCAAGACCACGCCGCCGCCGCCATCGCCCGCGACTCGGCTGCTGTGTTTGCGTGGAAGGGCGAAAGCCTACCCGAGTACTGGTGGTGCACCGAACGGTGTCTCGATTGGGGCCCGCAGGGAGGCCCCGATCTGATCGTCGATGATGGCGGCGACGCGACGCTGCTGATTCATGAAGGAGTCAAGGCGGAAGAAGAGTACGAGAAAACTGGGAAGCTTCCAGATCCTGCGAGCACGGATAATGCCGAGTTTCAGATGGTGCTGGGGATAATTAGGGATAGTATTAAGGTTGATCAGACTAAGTACCGGAGGATGAGAGATCGAATTGTTGGTGTATCTGAGGAGACTACCACTGGTGTAAAAAGATTGTATCAGATGCAGGCTAGTGGGACTTTGCTGTTTCCCGCGATTAACGTCAACGATTCTGTCACCAAGAGCAAGGTATGGTTCGAATCTTATCATCATTATATGTTAGTTACGTCTAAGGTCAGCGTCTATTATTAAGCAGATCAATAATATGTCGTTCTTAATTGTTAGCTGGTTGTGCTGATTACTTGGAAGTAAAATCAAATGTGTGTCTGCGAGTTATTATTAAATCTGAATGCTTCTGGTACTTTGTTAGATAGAGTGCTCAGTTACATGTTACTGGATTGTCATAGCATTGCAGAGAGCCTATCAGATAAAGTAATTGGAGGAATGAGCTTGCCTTATGTTGTGTTGCTGTTTCATTTAAGAAACGATGTAGCTATTGCTATTTATTATTGTTCAATAATCAGTAATTCGCTGTGTATCAGTTGATCTAACTCAAGAGTTTACAGGATAAAATGTAATTTCTTGGTTCTTCTTGAGCTTGTCATTGTATTTCATTATTTCCTATCACTGATTCCTCGTTCAAAAGCATAACTAGTAATGTTGCTTTTTGCTCTCTTTTGTTATAGCATCACGCTTAGCCTCCGACCGACTATGCCAACAGCTTTTTAATTGCTCTTGTTTTCTAGAGCTTGTTATGTACTTTAATGTTTTGTCAAACAAGAATAGTTCTATCACTTATGTCTTTAGTAGCATGAAGTGCTGCTAAGTTTGCCTCTCAGCAATGGTTTGATTTCTTTTGCGTTAGGGCTACTATGAGTCATATCTTTAGCTTTTGATGCCTTTGATGTTATCGATCTGTCACTGTTGTAAACAGTTTGACACTCTGTTGATTTTTTTTCATGTCGAATACTGTAACATCTCTGAGCGATTATATCATTTGGTGATACCGAACTGTTATTGCTGACTCAAGTTCCCTGTATGTCTTATTTTAACAGTTTGATAATCTGTATGGGTGCCGTCATTCTCTCCCTGACGGTCTAATGAGAGCCACAGACGTGATGATTGCTGGCAAGGTTGCTGTTGTTTGTGGCTATGGAGATGTAGGCAAGGGCTGCGCTGCTGCCTTAAAAAGCGCTGGTGCTCGCGTGATCGTCACAGAGATTGACCCTATTTGCGCTCTACAAGCGCTGATGGAGGGAATTCCTGTCCTCACTTTAGAAGATATTGTGTCTGAGGCAGACATCTTTGTGACCACCACAGGCAACAAGGATATCATTATGGTGGATCACATGAAGAAGATGAAGAACAATGCTATTGTCTGCAACATCGGCCACTTCGACAACGAGATCGACATGCATGGCCTTGAGACGTACCCTGGAGTCAAGCGCGTTACCATCAAGCCTCAGACAGATCGTTGGGTCTTCCCAGAAACCAACACCGGGATCATTGTTCTTGCTGAGGGACGGCTGATGAACTTGGGTTGTGCTACTGGCCATCCTAGTTTTGTCATGTCCTGTTCGTTCACTAACCAGGTACTGTACCTGACTATACCGTGTTAATTCTTAGCTAAATATTTATACAAGTTGATAATTTGTTTTTTAATTTTTTGATAGTTAATGCATTTTTTGCTTTTATTGTTCTGGATGAGCTGTATAAATGCTACTGAAACAATACGAGGGTTCTCATCTGATGGTTCTGATCCATTATTTAGTTGTTTTTCTAGAATTTGTAAAAGGGAATGTGCTAATGTGCTCTCTCTTTACACTAGGTATTTTAAGTGTGGTCCATTATTGGGTCTATTTTTCTTCAATAGTTTGGTTTCAAGAAGTATTTACTTTGTCAAGAATAAATTTATATGCAGTTACGCACACACGTCTCCTTCTCCGGATATTTACTTGCGGGATATTGTTGGATTTGGCACTAAAAGCTAATGGATAGTCAGATAAGTTTCATCCTGTAAAGATTAGAGTGCTTAATTCTAAAACATGATTAACATGATTTGCTTGGCCGATGCTGATAATTTTATTTTTAACAAAATTCAGAATTTACAGGGTAAATAGTAACGCGGGTAATAGTTGCACCATCCGAACGTGCTCCATTAGTCGGTGTTGTTAATGCTGTATTTATCCATACCATGTACCATCTCCATTTATATTTGCCATACTATGTATTACTGTGCAGCAGTCTTCAGTTTCTTTAGAAGATTTAGATGGTCTTGTTTCTGCTTCGGCGTAAATTTCGTAATTATCTTATATTTGTTAATGAAGCATAGTCTCTATGCTCACTCTGTGCGGCAGGTGATAGCTCAGCTTGAACTGTGGAAAGAGAAGAGATCAGGAAAGTACGAGAAGAAGGTTTACGTGCTTCCCAAGCATTTGGACGAGAAGGTGGCTGCTCTTCACCTGGGCAAGCTAGGAGCCAAGCTCACCAAGCTCACACCCGCCCAGGCCGAATACATCAGCGTCCCAGTCGAGGGTCCTTACAAACCCCCTCACTACAGGTACTGAGGTATTAAGTGCTAGCAAGAACAAAGTCATGTTACTTTTTTTTTTTCTGTCAGTATGTTCCTCTCATTATGTTATTGAGGTGTCGGGATTGCGAGCAACTGCTGAATGTTTTGTGTTGTATGAGGATGCTGTTGACATTATTATTGAAATTATGTACGTTAGGATTGGCTGTATACAATCACATGATCATATGATATCTTTTTTTTTTCTGGTATCTGACTCCGTTCTGAGTGGCAGTTCAGACCGAGACGATATAGTGCTAATTTAAGGTAATTCACCCTCTCCCAAGTGATTATGTTGGGGCTCGAACTCGAAACCTTTATCGTGTCTAGCCGCACCCTTTACCACTAGACCACAACCATTTGGTACATGATCATATGATATCTTAACCATGATTATGATATCTTAATGATTTATGTGTTGGCTAGTTCAAAACCTATGCGACATGCATGCAACTAGGTTTAGTTGGGTTTTCCGAGGACTTTTAAATACGTTAATTCTGTCGAAGTTAAGTAATTAGCTACAGGTGTTCATATACTGGTCCGAACTTGACGCTTTGGTCTGGTTCTCTCTGGTCTCTGATCTGGAGCGATGAACATAACCGGTCTTATGTCTAGTTTTAACCTTTTAAGATCTTTTTTTTTTTTGAATTTGTGTTATCAATAACCGGTCTTATGTCTAGTTTGAACCTTTTAAGATCTTTTTTTTTTTTTTGAATTTGTGTTATCAATGTTGTCTTTTTTTTTTGAAAAAAAATAATAATGTTATTATAGTTATTTACACATTCATATATAATTTATTATTATATATTTATTCTAGTTACTTTTAAATATATTGAAACTATATTTGGTCTAACCTCTGTTTAGCTGTTCCTGTACGGCGAACTGGTTATATTTTGGTCCAGTTCCGGTATGTTGTTCGGACCTTATTCGGATATTGATCTTGTCCGGTCCATTCCGAACCGATGAACCCCCCTAGTATTAACCTTACACCTTCAAAGTTGGCTACAGTCGCGGAACGATTTGTATCAATTGTTGTGTATTAGGCTCATGCTGGTTATGATATTGGTTCCGACAATGCTGACTATTAGCTATTTACCAATTATAAATTTCATTTAAATTTGAGCCTTTGATACTTGATATAATTACATGGTCTTGTAATTTCAGTCTAATAATTTACAATTTCTTAATATCTATAAGTTAACGTTTATATTCTTTAAAAAAAGATGATATCTGACTAGCCAATCTAATCGGCTGTTACTGTTTTATTCCTATCCTTCCAAAGGGTGATTCCCTTGTTATATAAAGGCATAACCAAATAAAGATAAAGGGCACAAAATATTATATAATAATATTTTTTTTTTTTTCTAATAATCTCTATGAATCAATCAAATGGGAAATATTATATCTAATAATCTCTCTATTTAAGCAGCTAGCATAAACCAAAAAATACAGATATCGGGCCCTATTACCATTTGTTGCTCAATACATTGATTTTTTTTTTTCTATTATATATAAAATATTTATTGCAAATTCAAAATATGATATTTATATTTTTAAGGACCGAAATCTCTATGTGAGCTTAGAAATTTGCTAGCATAGGACCATCACTTAGCTCCTCAAAGAGATATGGGAGTGTCCTGCATATTAGAGGGCACTGTATATGTTAATACAATATTTGCAAATAATAAAATGGTCCGAAGAGTCGAATCCATGAGAGTCGATGATTGTGACTCACTTTCATTGGTTTACTCTAATTTATTCATGTATAATAAATTCATTTATTAACCATATAAAGTGCAAAGAACCTCTGAACAAATCCATCATTTACAATCCAAATTCAGAAAATATTGAAGAAAAATGTTTTTTTTGTCTCCTCAAACTTCCTTTTTGCTCAATATATTCATTTATAAATCTTATTTCTCTCGTCTGCTCAATGCATCATCGATCGTTCTAATGTTTTTCATCGATACAATCAGAGTTCTTAAATCACTGTAATATTGCATTAACTATATATTTTATTTTCTTAAATAGTGCGATGAGATGATTTGTTGTGTTTAAGCAAACTGTTTTTAAAAATTAGTATTTAGTTTTTTATATTCTCATAATTTAAAATTATAAAAAGTGTATCTATCTAATTTTATTATTTTATATAATAAAAAAATTATTTTAAATTATGAGATATATTTTAGTAACGAGGGATATAAAAAATAAATATTCCTTTTAAAAATATCTCTATTTCTTATTCAAGTCCTTTGCATAACCTGGATATTAATACTTTCAGCACATTTAACCTCAAAGATTTTAAAAAGTAATGTAGCTTATTAAATATATTATAAATACTAAAATGTAGAATATATGAATTAATAAATAAGAAAACATCGACAAATTTAAAATATTAACTAAAAATGACGATAATTAATGATAACAGCGACAAATTTAATTGGTTAAAATACCGGGTTTTTAGCATTTAAAAACCGTTAGTAGAGCCCCCACTTTGAACAGCAGCCAATCACCTTCTGCCACGTTTTGACTTGGGAGCTTTATTAGCAGCAGAAAGTTCCCCTCCTCCGTTTTCCCCTTCTTTCCCAACTTCATCTATCAATCAAATTACTTAGTTACCTCTTCCCAATCAAATCGATCGAATTGGTGATCATTTGATGTGCTTCGCGATCGAAGGTCAGCTATTGATCGGATTCTCGTTTCTGTTTGATTTTTGGATTTTGTTTTTCGGCGGTGGATTTGATTGATGAATTGGAAAAATTTTGATGGTTGGAATTTCAAGCGATCAAATAACTGACAGCATTTATTCTAGTTGTTAATGCTGTTTTTTGTCCATTTATTCATTTAGAAGTTTTCAATGCTAACAAATTGGGAAGCAATAGAAACCGATTAAAATATTTTCTTAACCGAATTAAAGATTCGCAGAGGCTTTTGATGTTATCTCATGTCTGATTGGTGTTTTTATGTTGTCTTCCGCAGATGTTAATGGATTTCGATGGTCCGTTTCGTGTATTTTTGAGTAAAAAATTCATAATGCTTTGAACTAGAAAGTTGCATATTTCATTAAAATGTTCAAGCTTACAGTTCAAATGATTTTCATAAAATGTTAAAAAAGAAATAGATCAAGGAGTGTGATTAGGTGATATACATGGGAGGGTAGTAGGTGTAAAGAAATTGAAGGTGAGATCGTCAGACACTTAGTGTGGATGGAGAAGTACGATATTCTTTTTTTTTAATTGATTAACAAGGAACCCCAGCCTTTACAAGGCTCTAGTTCCACTTTCACCACTCGACGTACCATGAACGTCATGTGTGTCAGTTTGCCATAGGGTACAAGTGGAATAAATGACAATTTGCCCATAACATAGTTAGGGGCCACCTAGGTTTGAATGCAGGTGGTTGGCGTGAAGTCTCAACCCCTTCAACCCCTGGGCCATCCCAACAGGAGCTTGTAGCCTTCATGTATGATGGTAGTGAAAGCTAATTAGTCTCTGATATTGTATGTGGAACTGGTCAATAGTCCATTCGTTTACTCGGAATGGAAATCAACAGCTGATCAGACTTATCCAACATGTACCCTTCTTCTAGTGATTGTATCAGTTCTCCGTATAGTTGGACAAAAACGGCATAATGAGCGTTTGGTCATAACTGCACCAAATATTGGTACTAGCCTCACATTTAATGTCCTTTGCTGTTGAATCTTGTTTCGTTAATTTTTTTTGGATCTGCTGCCAAATTGACATCAGCATGTAATCTAATTGTTTGTGTTTTCTTTTTTAAAAAAAAAACTTTTTTATTCAGGGGAACTGCGATATGAGAAGAAACTTTATCATTATCATTTTTATTTTTGGACGTGCTGTTTGTATGTGCTGTAAGTGTAGCCAGTATTGGTGCTTTGTGTTTTGATGACAGTGGATGGTTAAATATTTTATGCCTTACACTTAAGACATTTTGATTGCAGAATTTTAGCATACTCGAAACAAATTAGCAAATTGTAATCAGTATTTTTAAGTATATTATGCCTCAAGCAGTTACATGGCAACTGTCTCATTCTAGCAGATTCCTGCTCTTAGATCATGAGTTGGGCCCATAACTATGCTTTTATTTCCTTTTTCTTTATTAATTTAACTTAAGTCTTTCACCATTTGATATTTGTTCTTTTGTGATTTTTTCTTAATTGCAGCTCAGTTGTTCCAGTTTGCGGTAGCTGGGAAGTACTTGTCGGTAAATGGAACCAGGGCTCACTAGCTTCAAGAAAGTTCCAGTTAGATTACACCAATATCTTTCTCTGGTTTTGCTGAATGTGCTTACAATTCAAAGCATTGCATGCAGATAATATTAGTTGACTGCAGCTTTTAGAGGCTGCAATTAGCATGATGATAATTCTTTGGATGAGGCTTGGTGACGCTATTTTTGAGAATTGTTACTGCCTATCCCCTAGAAGCACTTTCGACAAACAGTCTAGTAAAAAGTACTCCATAGTCACTGTGGAGTTTTGTGCTTGGTGTTCTTTAACGTTTCAGTGAAACAGAGAACCTGCTTTTGCTCGACAGTAAGAATGGAGAAGTGAGTCTATAGAGTAGCTAATTTGTACTATCTGACCAATCTTTTTTTTAGCATCGACAACTCTTTACTTTTTATTCGTCTGCTAAATTTGTATCCAGATACAGACTTCTAAAAGAGATTGGAGATGGAACATGCGGATGTGTATATAAGACCCTCAATCTAGAAACATTGGAGATAGTAAGCTCCTTCTCATTCAATTTTCTGTCATATCATTCTTTCTAGAATCTGTCTTTCCTTGACACTTTTGCAAGAACTTATTTGAAAATTCTGCTAACATCAGTTAGATTTAAATTAGTGAGTCCACCTGGTGGAATAAGAGCTAGCTATTCTGTCGTTGCAGTTTACTAATTTTATTCATTTGATAAGACTTAGCATTCCCAATTCATCATATTTGTTGTTGAGGAACCTTTGATTTATTTTATTCATTCGATGCCTGAGGTTTAGTGATCTTATTCATGAATTTCAGGTTGCTGTTAAGAAAATGAGAAGAAAATTTTACTCTTGGGAAGAGTGCATGAATCTGCGGGAAGTTAAGGTAATATTTTTCCGTATGATGGACACAAACAAGCTGTCTGGTTTCGTTTATTATCTTAAACACGTTTTACTAGCATATTGTTTTTGTGCTTATCTCAGTTTTCTGCTAATGAGTGTGATATATTCTCTAATGCAGTCTCTTTGCAAATTGAATCATCCCAATGTCATCAAGTTGAAAGAGATCATTCTGGAGAACCATGAGCTCTTCTTTATCTTTGAACATATGGTTAGCTTTTTTTTTTTTAATAGTATGAGAAATTGAAGTGTAGTGGAATTGTGGAATTGTAACCTTCCTAGATATCTATGCTGGAAGACGGCATATAGTCCTAAAAACTTTTGAGGCAGATACAAACACGGGGAATATTGTGAAAATAAAGCTAAACACAGATTGCATTTTTCAACTGATACAACTCTTGTACCGAGTGTTTTGTAGTAGGCTAAGAATTTGTGCTGGTTATGCATATAGCAGATACTTCTAGTAGTTACCACTGTATAATGCTATCTGCTTTCATACTGTTGTGCAATAAGCACATATTAGTTTATATTCTAAGTCTGATGTAGATTAGAGGTCTATATATCATTAAGTCAACTTGTACATATATTTGAGAAGATCTAGTTGTATGGATAATACTCGTTACATTATCCTGCAAATATTAAGACTGACCATTGCCACAATGCCTAGGAACATAATCTATACCAAGTTATGAGAGATCGGCAAAGTGCATTTACGGAAGCGGAGATACGTAACTTGATGACACAAGTCTTGCAGGGTCTTGCTTATATGCACAGAAATGGATATTTTCATCGGGATTTGAAACCAGGTAATTTGATTAGAAGCGGCTACTGTTGCATGGAGCATTTAGTTAATAGCAAAAAATATTTTTCTTCTAGCTGTCTCTGAAGTAGTTTTGCTTATGAAGAGAATTTGCTGGTCACGAATGACATCATTAAAATTGCTGATTTTGGCTTGGTGCGGGAAGTAATGTCAAAACCTCCATATACTGATTATGTTTCTACTAGATGGTGAGTGAATTCATTTCTTTAGTTAGTATTTACCTATGAACATCCTAAGCCTTAAGTAAATATATAGATAATTTTAACTGACTAATTAAACCATGATCACATTTTGATCAGGTATCGAGCTCCGGAGGTATTATTGCAATCTTCAAAGTACACACCTGCAATTGGTATGTACTGTCATCTTTATATATGGAGGGCCATCAGACCGCTATCTGCATCTTCTCGTGCTATCTGATAATTCTTTATCCTAAAGTCTAATAAAAATAAGCTGCTGCTAAGTTGTATATCTTGTGGTCATATACCCAGTCTAGTATACAGTTTCCCACATTATTCTTTCAATTATAATGTGCAAGTCTGCTTTATAAGAGAAGTCATGTGAAATTTTCATTGAAGGTTCCAGATTTTAACTTTCGGTCTTTAGCTTTTTATTTGCAGCATCTATCTAACAAGTGTATCTTTACAGACATGTGGGCTATTGGTGCAATTATAGCAGAGCTTTTCACCTTGTCTCCTCTTTTTCCTGGTGAAAGGTAACAAATTTTTTCATCCCTGTTCTTGTGGGTTGCCTTATTCCCTACATATTCCTTGTATTGTATGTGATCGTTATACCTCAATGAGTATTCTTGTTATTCCTTCCCACAGTGAGACAGATCAGCTTTACAAGATTTGTTCAGTTCTTGGGACACCAGATAGCACTATCTGGCCTGAAGGAATGACTTTTCCACGATCGATCAATTTAAAGCTTTTCCAGGTAAAGTTGTCTTCTGTTTGCCTGCTTGAGTTTTATATTTCAGCTCATTATCGCTCATTGGTTCTCTTTCTTCTATAGTTTCCTCCGGCCAATCTCCCAGATCTTATTCCCAATGCTAGCTTGGAAGCACTTGATCTGATTCTTGTATGCACACAGTCTCTGTTATATTCTCCATATTTGTATGTGACTGAGAACTATTCTTTATAAGTTTACAACTAATGGGTCTTATCTCACATGTAGCAACTTTGCTCGTGGGACCCTCATCGAAGACCAAATGCGGAGCAGGCACTGCAGCATCCCTTCTTCCTTGTAATCAATTTCTATCTGATTATTAGTCAGTAAATTTTCATATCTGCCAAAAGGCTAATTGGTAGTATTTAACTTCTGCTTCAGGTGAGAACATGGGTTCCGTTCCCTCTCCAAAATCACGTTGAATTAGAAGAAAGCCAGAATAGTAAGTTGCAGCCACATGACTTCAGTCATGGTACACTGCTTCCTGATTTATTGTCTCGTGTGTCTCTAATTGTATATACTTACAATTCCCATTCCTTCGGTTTTTAACCTTGTAGCACCAAACCCGAAGCTTGAGTTGAACTTATGGGATTTCGGCACAGAGTCAGATGATAGTTTCCTTGGCCTAACGTTGGCAGTCAAGCCAAGTGTCTCTGACACAGGTATCCGAAATATTTTTTGATGATTCAGCATTTAGAAGTTAGCAATTAAAAATAATGGATAAAATGGTTTAAACTTTTGAAGGTTGATGGCAGATATCTGTATGGCTTCATTCTTTTTATGGGACGTGACATCAGATAATAGTTTTCTGAACTTCTTGCCAGTATTGTGGCTTATTAAGTTATTATGCAACCCAATATGTGCTTTAGCAAGCCAATTCGTAGCTTTCCTATGAGGTGTTATTTTGTCAGCCCATAGGATGCTGTTTGGGCACTTTCAATAGTCGAACAATTTCCTTCCGTAGACTATCATTCATATATAGGTTTAACTGGTTTCTTTTGTACTTTTGATTTGCAGATGCAAATGATCTCATGAAATACGGCAACGTGAGTTCAGATGCTCACTGACAACATTTAAGTGTATGTTTACAGATGCATGTTTTTCATGATTCTGATTATTTCATTCTGAAAACACAGGAACTTGTACTGTGCTCCGGATTTCAAGGCCATTCTACACAATCATGTAAGTTTCTGTTGGATCACCTGAGCATTCAATTTCTGTGGTATATGCGGGAGTGTTTATGTTCCGGTCCAATTTTACTACCATTCTCCGAAAGCAGTCTTTTGGTAATAAATTTTAGATATCAAAGTGTGTCCGGGGCATGTAAAAGATGCTGGTATAGTTTGCAGTAGTCCATCTGAAAAGTATTGTTTTAATCTCTTTAGTTTAATTTTAAACGATTTTCTCTGTAAGGAGAGATCCTATCATTTTGCAGTTTTTTGGCCCTTGATGACTCAAGATCACAGTATGAACAATGTGCCAGTCATGAACCCAATCCCATCATCATACATGATGAACAGGTAAAAATGCGTAAGTGCCATTCTCGTTATTATTACAGGGAAGGTTTTTCTGTGTTTTATTATTGTAGATGAACTCCTATACAGTTCACAGTTGAGATTGGTCGCTATTTGATCAAGTAGTTTGTATATTGCACATGTTTAAATTGCACTTACCTTCATAGTTCATACATGTGAACATTTATAAACATAACGGCTCTCTCTCTCTCTCTCTCTCTCTCTCTCTCTCTCTATATATATATATATATATATATATATATATATATATATAGTGGGGAATTCATCTCGGCATGTTTAAAGTGATGGTAGGACCCATCACTTACGACCTGTGATGAATGATTGTTCGTTCACCATTTTAGAGTTGGTTTTAGAGGTACAAAGCATGTCTTACGCGACCGGTTGTTTCTCTTTCAGTGGTCAAGCGTCTATGGCAGGACTTGCAGCCTCTCATTCCTCGAATCTATGTTCGCTGCACCCTCATCTACCGAACAGCTGCTTGTATGGTCCCATGGTGGCTATCTCTTCTCCCCTCCAGCAGGGTCATTTTTTTCAGTAAATACTTCGACGTGTATCTATTGTTGCCTTCTATTTTTCTCCTCAGAAGAGCAAATACGTTCGCATTGGGTGATCAAATAAGGGATTATCATTTTCTGGATTTTTGTTTTTAAAATACAGATCTTCTTTAGAGCTTCCAGTTTGATAAAGATTGATCATCTTGTAGATGTCTTTGGATGAGACATTTTTACAACTTTTCAAATTGTAAAATAAGAAGTATCATGCAATACAAACAATTTCCACTATTTGTTCTTTTTGGGTTACAATCGAATAATTGGATTTCTTTCTTTCTTTGTTTATTTGGACGTGCTCTGTTTAAAATATTGTTTGCGTGTTGACGTTTCATGCCAGAAGATACTACGAGTATAGTATCTTTCGCAATATGATTGTATACATCTTATTATTCTAAAATATCACATTATGTCTATATTGGTGAATAATATTGCAATGTTGTATAACGCTAAGTTTTGGAAACAATAAATTTGCGCATCACTTTTGATTGATTTTTAGCGGATGTACTACCTTGCAAGTCGCAAATGTTAGGCTGGTTTTTCTTAGATCGGCAAGTTCATAAAATAGAGTCGGTGAGCCGAAAGTTTTACTTTCTGAGTTTGGTCTGATCTACTGAGTAGGCTCGTGACATGGTTAGGAAATATTGCCTTGTTTATTATCTAGGAAGTGATATTTAGTGACAAGTTGTGGGCTACAATAATGAATGTACAAAGTGTAGTACAACCAAAGGCAGGCATAAAATATTGCACTCAGCATGCAAGCCAGCCTAGAGACAATTTTATTTTTATTGAGATTATTGTAACATAATTCAATTTATAATATATTTAATTTTATATAATTGTCATAACAGATAAATTTATAAATAGTATTTACTTATTTTTTACCAATAAAAAAGGGAAGAGTCATACTTTTACCGTAGGCAGATACGAATGCTGTGTTGTACTCCATGAGATACAGAGAATAAATCCCTCGATAGAAATAACCGGCTCTTGGACGGAATCTTTCTTCCTTTCATGACAAAAACCAAATATCTTGCATGTTATTTTCTGCGGCGATCCTACTTGATTCAAAGCCTGAGGGTCGTGGGTGCATAGATCGGATGGTAGAGCTTTAAATGTCTTAGATTTAAATTTCGTAGATGAACCTACAAGAGTATTGAATATTCAGCCGTATGTACTCCACAGAAAATAATACGAATTTTCGAGCCTGTCCAGATTGAAAAATGGGACTCATCGTTTAGTAAAATATAAATTTGTGCCATCAGTAAATATATATATATATATATATATATATATATATATGTTATTATAGTCGTATAAGTTGTTACTATCAAAAAATTTTTTAGGAATATTTTTGTAAATATATATAATGAGTTTTTTAGGTCATTTATATTTTTATATGATCCATTATGCAAAATTGTACTTTTTTTTTTTGTCTTTTTAACCATATAAAATAGCGAAACAACTTTTTTTTTTTTTTTTGAAAAACAAAACAATTAAGTTGATGGGGATAACTTTATTATTTACATGATGAAGTAGGCATAAAAATATAATTTTAAATAAAAAAAATATTTTTATAATTTTGAATTATATTAGCATAAAAATACAAATGTATTTTTATTTTAAAAATAGAGGCTTAATTAGGTAGGTAAGGAGTCGCAAGTGACATGGGGTCCACTAAGCAAGGGACATGAATATGTGACAATGAGTGCACCACATGGAAGGGTCCTAAAATATCATTATCAATAATCATGACACTATCATATCAATATATCATGCTTTGCTTGTTTTTATCCTCGTCGAGCTCAAAAGGTTAACATGTTCGATACCCTGCTTATTACGTCACGTTATAATACAGCCTCAAAAGATAGTACGCGGGATCCGATCAGTCACTCCTGGTATCAGTCGGCGGTGCACCGACGGTGAAGATGGGTTACGATTTACGATCTCGGGATAGGTATTGGGAGATGAGAGTGACTCTTGGTGAGGCACTAATCATTCAGCTTCTACTTTGGATATAATAATACACAAGAGCTGTTTTATAAGCACTTCACAAAGATATGCTGCCAGCACGGCAACATCGACAAATCTTTTTTTTATTTTATTTTATTTTATTTTTTTTGAGAACTCTGACATGGGGTCGTTTTGCTCCTATGACAGTAAATATTTATTACGCCCAAATTTTTAGCTCTACGAGTAATTCTACAGGGTCCAAAGGCGTCAATCCAAAAATATGTCCATAGTTTACCGATCCCGAACTAGAAAGAAAACGCATTCAGTCAGATTTTCGATCGGTTCAGTCGGACGCTGCAGTATTTTTTTAGCCGTAGAATGGGCAAATATGGAAGAAAAAATGCCTTATTTATTGCTTTCCAACTTCCCTCTTCTTCACCCGTGACCCATGTGAGATTTGCTTGCTACCTTCTCTATCTTCTATTTTATTTTATTTTAATTTTAATTTTTTTTTTTTTGGAGGGCAGGATTTTGTCTTTTTAATTAAGTGGTCATTAAATATATTGAGGTGTAGGAAAAATATAATTGTAACCGTGCATATTAAAATTGCAATTTTTACCTCTCAATTAACATATTCATTTGTTCGCCGTATCAATGACAACTTGCACAACATATTGTGTTAATTATCGCATAATATATAATAATTCTCAATAATTTATGATATTTTACTTGTAAAAATACCGATTTTACGATATTTTATTGTGCCTGTACTTTCAAACATAAGGTTGATCTTAGCGTATTATTCTTTTCCGCCCTTTATCTAAACTAGTCACTAGCATTACTTTTAGGAATTTGTCAAGAAAAAACTCTCATTTACAAAACTCGAACAAATTAACTCCTCGAATAAAAGCACTTAATACTTTTGATTTTTTTTTTAAAAAATTTAAATTAAAAAATGATTTGTATAAATTTTAAAATTATGAAATTTTTAATATTATTCTTTATTTTTATGTATTTGCTACTTGCATACACCTCTCACGGTGGAACAATGCCAGAACACTGAAAAGTTGTGCTTTCCCTTCACCTTCCCCAATAAACTAATTATAATAATTAAAGTAAATAGGCCCTTTTAATTTATATTTATTTAGTTTTTTATTATTATTTCTCAATATCAAAATATAGCTTATTCAAAGAGTTGACCATGGTTGACTCGAATGACAGTGAGGGCAAAATTTGGGTAAGCACATCGAAGTCAAGCTCAGAAATTGAATTATTTTTAATAATGTCGGTTTATTTTAGTTGTAGTTTTGAATTATTTGTGCAAGGTAAATAATTATATTTTTATTTTCCTTTTTTGGGGAAATTATTTTCTAGTTAGCCAATATTTTCTTAAACATGATTTTCCTATGTGTTGCGAGTGCTTCTCGAGTTAGTCTAGTTCGGCAACAAATAATACATTCGATGTAAAATTGATCATTTTGTATGTGCTGATGAAGATAAAAAATATTTTTATTTGTATAAGTTCGGTTACTATATACATGTAAAAATTCATGAGATCGATCGTTAGATAAATAAAAAAAGAAAAATAATGTAGATGACTTTAATGACAGGTAATTATTTGGAACAAATATCATGAAATAATTGGTAGGGCCATATATATATATATTTTTTTCATGGATTAACAGATGTGGTGGATGGAATTATAACAAACAATGCCTTAAAATTGATTACATTTAAAAAAAAAGATATTTATTATTAGAAAATTAAGGTTAAAAAAGTGTAAAAATGGAGTGGCAGCTAACACACTGCTTTTATTTTATTATTATTTATATATTTTTAAATAAAAACTCTCATCACTTTGCACTTGCACTTGCACTTCTACCACTTTATATCCCTCGTCCTCTCCCCTCCTCTCTCCTCCGTCTCAGTCTCCATCTCCCCCGAGCGAGACATTTTGTATCTTCTTCTTCTTGATCTCTTCGCCTTCTCGTAGAGAGAGAAATAGAAGTATAAGCTCGCCTACAAAGAGAGATAATTCGAGAGAAGCTCAGTATACCGCCGTTAATGGGGTCCCAAGCTGACACCAGCAAGACAGCCAAGCTCGAACGCTACAGAAGTTATCTTCTCCGCCGCTTCAACAGCGCCAAGCTCCTCTTCCGCTTCACTGTAGCTGCAGTTCTCCTTCTCCTCCTCCTCCTCACCCTCAGCTACCCAACCTACTCCTCTTCCGCCGCCGTCCACGGCGGCGCCGCCTCACACTCCCACCGCAGCCTCCTCTCTTCTTCCTTGCTCTTCTCTCCCCGTCCTTCTTCTTCTTCGAAATCCTACGGCGGAGCTGAGTGGGAGAAATCCGTCCGCCGTGCCGCCACACCTCGCCGGGAAAACGGTTTGTCGGTGCTGGTGACCGGCGCTGCCGGCTTCGTCGGGGCTCACTGCTCCCTCGCTCTTCGCAAACGCGGCGACGGCGTGGTCGGCTTGGACAACTTCAATTCGTACTACGATCCTTCGTTAAAACGCTCACGCCAAGCTCTCCTGGCGCAGCATGGCGTCGCGATAATCGAAGGCGACATCAACGACGCAAAACTCCTCTCGAAGCTCTTCGACGTCGCCGCTTTCACGCACGTTCTACACCTCGCCGCGCAAGCTGGTGTTCGCTACGCCATGAAGAACCCGCAGTCGTACGTAGCATCCAACGTGGCAGGATTCGTCAACCTCCTCGAGGCCTGCAAGTCTGCGGATCCGCAGCCCGCCATCGTCTGGGCGAGCTCGAGCTCCGTCTACGGGTTGAACAAAAACTCGCCGTTCAGCGAAGCTCACCGCACCGACCAACCGGCGTCGCTCTACGCCGCCACCAAGAAGGCCGGAGAAGCCATCGCTCATTCATATAACCACATATACGGACTCTCTCTGACCGGACTTAGATTCTTCACTGTCTATGGACCATGGGGACGACCAGACATGGCTTACTTCAGCTTCACAAAGGATATATTGAAAGGTAAACATATTACAGTTTACGAGCTGGAGAACAGTAAGGGTGAGAAGATCGAAGTGGCGAGAGATTTCACGTACATTGACGACGTTGTACGTGGATGTCTCGGCGCGCTCGACACGGCGGAGAAGAGCACCGGCAGCGGCGGACGGAAAACTTCGCCGGCGCAACTTCGAGTGTATAACCTTGGTAACACATCGCCGGTGCCGGTGGGGAAGCTCGTCTCCATTCTAGAAGAGCTTCTTGGGAGACCGGCGAAGAAGAGAGTCGTGAAAATGCCCAGCAACGGCGACGTCCCGTACACTCATGCCAACGTGTCACTCGCCGCCGGTGACTTCGGCTACCGGCCAACCACCGATCTCGCGGCCGGTCTAAAAAAGTTCGTCAAATGGTATGTTAACTATTACGGCGTGCCGGCGGCGAAAAAGTCCGGCGCCGGCGGTGGAGTCGCGTCAGCTTGACGCTGGAGAAGCTGCCACATGTGCATATCTATTGCTCGCCGGAGAGTTCAGTTCTGATTTACTTAAAAGAAGGAAAATAAAATTAAAATATGAAAATGGATGGAGGAGATCGGGTTGAGAGGTAAAATGGAGGGCCAAGATCGAGGAACAAAATGACGTCTGAGGCTCTTTTTTGTTTGTTATTATGATTATTTATTATTATTTAATAGTATTTTCCTTGGGTTTTTTTTATTTGTTTTATTACTGTGTAATTTATACTGTGGAATGCAACACAAATTCATAGTTTTTGCTTTTCAGAAAAATGTAATATTACAAATGATTTCAAATGTATGTATATATATATATTGTTGTTTCTAATTCATATATATAATCTTTATAATTCTTCTGAAGAATTGTTATAATCCACTTTTTCCAATAAATGCTGCTATTTTATTCTAATTTCTAATTAATATATATAATCAAACACTTATTAGAAAAAAATTATCAGAATTATTTAATTTGTTGAATAAATCGAGATTAGCCTCATCCCTATATGAATGGAAATTTTTGTGGTAAAATTAAGAAAAATGCTACGAAGCGCCTTAAGTAAGACTTAACTAAATGTAATTTACAATTATAAAATGGATATAAATAAGAAAAAAAGAAATTGAATTAGTCTCTGATTTTGTACCACCATCCAAATAACTTTTTTTTTCCAAAATCAAGTTTTATATATATATATATATATATGAAAAAAATTGAAATACTAGAAATAAATTTTGATGTACTTTATTACTCTTATGTTTAATTTTATTTTTTGAAAAAATCATCTAAGTAGGTATTTAAGACTTTGAGTTGTTATTGATTTTAAAGATTTTGGAAGATCATAATATTTATTTAGAAATGTTTTTGAAAAATTGTTGAATATAAAAGTTTTAAAGTAGAAAAAAAACTTGTTGAATATTTTTCTTGTTCAAATTTTTTTCATATATATATATATATATATATATATATATATATATAGAGGGATGATTTTATAAGTTTTGAAAAAATAAGCTAATTTGTTAGGATTTTATGAAGTAGATACTTCTAGCTCGATTACTATTATACATTTCCACCAAAAAATAAATATTATTTCTTTAAATTCACATTTGTTAAAATTCGAACATCCGATCAATTATAAATAGTAGGCCGCATCCATCTTCAACCCCTATTGCTGTATATATTTAATAAATGATAGATGAGAATACGCCGATAGTATCAACTAGTGTAGTATCTAGGTAGCACGGACACGGACACGGATACGAGGACACGACACGGCACGACACGGCGACACGGTAATTTTAAAAAAAATAGGACACGGGTACGGTTCGAACACGGCAATAAAAAATTTAAATAATTAAAACATAATTTATACGAAATATTTAAATATTAGTGAATATAATGATATTCGATAATATATATATATATATATATATATATATATATATATATATATATATATATATATATATATATATATATATATATATATATAATTTCGTGTACTTGAAATAAATCTAAACACTAAAAGTCTAATTATATCAACTAAAACTAAAAAAATATAATATTTGAGTGCATAACTATATTATATTACTTACCACTATTACAAATAATATTTAACTCTGCTAAAGAAAAAAATAAATAAAAAATAATTCTTTCAAAATATGATATAAATACTGACACGCGTGTCGGACACGCCGAAATAAGTGTCCGGCACGCGTGTCCGAATTTTTTGTTTTAATTTTTTTTCAAATACGCCACGTGATGTGTCCAACACGTGTCCGGACGTGTCCGAAGAGTGTCGTATTTGACACGCGCACAGACACAAACATTGTGATATTTTTGGAGTGTTCGTACTGCGTAGTATGGTATCATCCATATTTAATTGTGCAGTATCATATTTATATTATTATTAAATAATGGTAATAATTGATTTGTGGGAATGGTGCCGTTGTTTCTTGGATCTGGAAGCACTTAATTAGTTGGTCGGTGGAGTGTCAATCTTGACTTTGACTAATGACATTGTCCGTTTAGTGCTACTTTGACTTACATATCATTTCTGAAATCTCGAGGGTTTTTTTTTTTTTTTTTTAAATATTTGTATAATATATATATATATATATATATATATATATGGTTTTTTAAAAAATATTTGTATATATATATATATATGGTTTTAGAACGTTGTTGACTTCATCAGCACCTCGCCTAATCACATGAAGTCACATGCTTGCTTAATCATAGTTGTGTTTAGAAAAAATGCCAGCGAGAGTTATCTTTACGGTCTTAATTTGGCGCTTTTTAAATAATTTGTATATATTTTTAAGCTTCAAGTTGAACGGGGTTATGTAAAAAAATTCATACTTTTCAAAATTATTACAAATATATTTTTTTATTAATTTTTTTAAAAAGATTTATAAAATTACTTTAAAATTATAAAATATACATAAATAATATTTTTAAATTTTGTTGGTACCTGTGTATTTTTTAAAATTCTATTTTTGAAGATCAAAATTTTTTTATACTCAGAGACAGACGACTACACACTAACCTGAAAACATTTCGATTCATAAAACGATAACTAGAGACGTGGTGCCAAGAAACCACTCATTCTAAAACCACAATTGAAAGGAGAGGAAAAAAAAAAGGAAAGATCGTCATAAACTTTCATGTTGGTATAGAAGTATACATAAATATTTATATTTTTATATAACTTAAAAAATATAAACTCTACTGCGGAGATGGTGCGGACGCCATATTTTCTGACATATATGCAAAAATAGTGGGTCTAATAATTACTCTACTGTGTGGTCTGAAAGTAGACACCTCGTCAAAATTTTACTATATAAATACAAACCGAGCCTAAAAGAACTTAACGTCGTCGGTTAAAATAGTCTGGATGGAACCAGATAAATTTTGATTCGTCATTTAAAAATAAAAATAAAAATGCATAAATGGGTGGCATTTATAAGAGAGAGAGAAGAAGAAGAAGAAGAAGAAGAAGTAGAAGAAAAAGAAGAAGCAAGAGGCACGTGTAGAGGGTAGAGTTAGAAAAGGACATAACTTTTTTGGTAGACAGATAGAGGAATAATAAGTGTCTTCTATCTTCCAGTTGGACAGATTGTGACTTCCACTATTTAATTAATAAATAAAAAAGAAAAAAAATGGAAACCCATCAACAGTATCTTCCAAATAAATATAAAATTTGGCACCCCCAGTCTATTTTAAAAAATATTATAATTATCATATTGCAATTCATATTTTCTAATCTTCATTTTAAATATATTTTTATTTGATCTATGACCGTAGATTTCAATTTCGTTCCTACATATCGATCGATAGCTGAAAGAATAATAGTTTCTCTCAATCAGAGCTTGTTAAAATTTAAACTCCTAACTTATCATCTACGAGAGATAAAGTTTTACAAATTTTCAAGAAATTTTATTTCTTTTAAATAACTATAATTTTTTTTTTAAATTTTAAAAAAAATTGACAGAATTTTGTAAAGCATTGACTTGTTCGACAAACTTCCAAAGAAGAACTTTGAGCAAATAAACATGATTTAGAATCTAAAATGCCTGCATCAAAACAAACAGTATCTACTAACCTAACGGTTTAATGATGAGCGAAAAATTGAGATGAAAAATAACCAACACAATACATGCATTTATTTATTATCATACGCATAGCTGAAAATCCGATCTGGGGCTACATTAAATGTCTTAAAAATAATTTTGTGTAAAAGTACATTAAATAGAACGATAAAAGATACCACTAATCACCGTACAACCTGTCTTTAATTGCTAGTTTTAGAAATTTTACATTCGTGACCTTTAGTATAGAAAATAAAAAGAAAAGAAAAGGATAAAAATAATTATGAGATGGATGGATTGGTGAAGCAGTATTTTAGATAACTTTAGATTTCAACATTCATGCATTGGAGTAAGCTGAGTATTTATTGCTCAATCTCCAACGTAGCTATAGTTTAATCTACTTGACTTCCCCTTATTATGTAGCAGTCGGCGGAATTTACTTTTCTTCTTCTTAAAAAAAAAAAAAAGTGACTGGAGCCCTTCCCCTTCTTTTATATATATTTTTTTTAAATTTTAACCGTCAAATTTTATACATTATGTGCCCTACACTAATCTAAAAATTTCTAATATAAGAAGGTTATAAGAATGGATTTAAAAAAAAAAAAAAAAACAAATCTTGTGAGAGTACACCAAATAAGCAAGCATATATTTGTCTCCTCCCAAAACACCAAATGTTACATCAAGAAAATCAAAGGCATACTGTACACTCAATCACACATTTTTATATCAAATTAGAATATCATCATAATAGTGACCACATAATGCATCCAAGGCACCAACGGTCCATGTCCATATGTACATAAGAGTAACACAAGAGACAGCATCATGAGTATTCGATTACAGTTTTGTCCTTATTTTGTTCCTATAAGACTTAAAATGTACGTATACAATTATCGATGTATGTCATACATGTCGAGTTACGTTATCCGCCCTTTCATACCATGAGAGCCATTCCTGAACCAATGTTACTGAAATTATGACACATGAACGAAAGATGAATGTGAGGGTGCAAGTGAGAAGCACATAATGAAAGGTTGGAGAACATTATCCTCCTCTTAGAATAAGTAACATTTTACTTCATTTGAGGTAAATCATTATCCGTACTAAACAGGAGAGAGAGAGAGAGAGAGAGAGAGAGAGAGAGAGAGAGAGAGAGAGAGAGAGAGAGAGAGAGAGAGAGAGAGAGGTGTGAAATGAGATCACATGATGCTTTTTAGATGAGACAAGCAAAATTAATGTGAGATGGAAATTATTCATGAAGGTATGGTGGTAGGGGTGGCTCAAGAGGAGACATCATGGCCCATGATGCAGCAGATTTATGCATGTGATGAATCCTGGCTATCCTATCTATCACCCTCCCAAGATTGGAGATGTGAAATCAATGCAAATGCCAAAATTTAGTACAGAAATAATCTTATTTTACAACTCAGAAAAATGGTCTATTATACAGTAACTAACGTACAGGAATCAATGTCCATTCATCGTGCCTAGTATTATCCGAATATTATGTAATCAGAGACAAATAAGTTAGTGAGATTCGGTTGGTTCATGACACGATATAACTTAAATCATCAAAAACCTATTTCAGGTGAAGTGCGGAAAAGTCATATCGTCAAAGAGTGACCTTTTAACTCTTGACGCAAAGAGTGACCTAACAAACATATTGTACAAATCTATTTCTTATCTATCTGCTATCGGGTTCATATCTAAAGTGCAACTTCCGCGACAATATAATCAAGATACACACATAACTATAATCAGTTAGAAAACACAAAAGCTATGACACTGATTAGTGTGTGGAGAAGGTAAGATGAGCAATTTACTGCTGAATAGCATCTTGCGAACTAGAAAATACACACAGAGAAAAAAAAAGCATATCTCAAACCTGGGGTATCGATCATTCAAGTTTGAAGAAAAGTAACAAGCCATGACAAACAGCTCAGACATAATTCCAAGGCATGCAGAATCCAACAAATAGAAAGTAGACTTAGTGATGAAATTTATCCCATCAATCAAGCGATTCAAGCCACTTAAGAACCATTCTACTCTGACCTAATCTACTATAAACTAAAAGATCTCCATGTGATACCATCATTCTGTCATAACAGGCTTGTTCTCACTTGCTTTTGGCCTCTGCTCCTTAGGCTTCTGCTCCTCCAGTTTCCTGCACAAATAACCAGACTTATATAAGCAAGATGTACGATGATCCAAAGGCGTTGTACAACGGTAAGATCAAAGAAACTATAAAAATAACATAATTATTAAGCCAAATTGTAAATTCTACAATTTAGGAAGGAAAGAATAAATGATTGCTGGTAGCCTCTTAACTCTGAAATTTCTAGATGGCCAAAGAGCTGAAATGAAGGTGTTGCATCAGAATGTTCTATTGCTACCACAATGCTCACAGAGCTAGCCAAGGAGGTTCAAAGCACAAGTGGAGATTGAGGTAGAGGGAGAAGAGAAGAAAGAAGAGGACGGATACAAACTATATTCAACTGTGCCTTATAAAATACCTGTTATTCATTTTGTTTTCATAGGACAAAGGACTAAATACAATAGTGCATAGTAAGGATGCCAAATTACTCTCGGCTGTGAATAAGTTCAGTGTGATCGTGCAAACATCCATGAAGCAATTGTTGATACGTATTGATCATCTCAGAACTACATTAAGAACCAGTACTTGGGAGTAATTGTCTTTGTAGCAGCACCGTACTGTCATGGAGCTTGTGCATATACAGCGGCATATAATATCAGTTCTAAGAGTATACCGCTGCGTACCATAGTTACTTCAATGTTCAAAGAGCTAGACATGGAGGTTTAAGATTGATGGTGACATTCGTGGCTTGTGTCAAAAGTGCAAGTACGATTAGTAAATACTTTTGCATTTGGTAGTCATTTTTTTATGTAGATAATGAATTTTAGAGCACTTGTCTCTGCAACGCTGTTACTCGCAGTAATCAAACATAGCCTGGCCATTCAATCAACAATTAGAACAAACTCCCAAATTAATTTAATTTCTCAAGTGAAATCATCAAGTATTGAAATCTTTATAAGGGTATGCAATTTGATTATCGGAACCTAGGGCTGTTAGGGACTTCATTGAAGGAATCGAAGAGATAAACCAAGTCGAATATGATATACATACATAATCAAATGAATAATGCGAATTAGACATTCGTGTTCGACCGCGAAACAACATAACAAATAAGGGAACAGAAAAATGGAGGAATTCCGAACCTCTTGTCGGCGGCAGCGCCGCCCTTCTGGCTGAGGAAGGAGCGGAAGAGGGGGGAGTTCACGTCGTAGATCATCGTAGCTGATGCTCGAAATATGCTGCTGCTACAAATTGAAGGAGAGAAATCGCTAATACAAATCGAAGACAGCTGAAATGCTGGTTTTAAACCCTAGCTAGCTGCAGGTTCTTCTGGAAGGTTCGGGAGCCTCGCACGCTTACACGAAGGCGTTGCACGTGCCACCACACGCGTGATTAATGCTGCTAAATTAGGAGGCATTTGTCACGCTTTTTTTCTTTTTAGACTATGCTATGCATCCCAAAAAATCACATAAAAACTTACATATGCTGACGTGGCACAATTAAGAACGCAAATCTTGATGGATACATCTATAATTTTGATATTTTTCAGATCACGAGGAAATTGTGTGTATATGGTGGAGATTAATTGTGTGTGATTTATTGGTTAGTTTATTGAAGGTGAGTAGTTTTTTTTTTTTTTTTTATTTCCATATCAGAAACATTAATAGTGCATTCACACGAACGCGTTGCACGTGCAACATGTGTGATTAATGCAGCTAATTAGGAGGTAATTGTCACGATATCAGAAGCATATATAATGAACCATGCTAGCCGAGATTATAATGAACCTGTTTTCACATGCTTAATGCAATTTTTATTTAAAACCACGGCAGTATATACGTATATATACTTATGTTATTATTTGCTAAATAGCTAAACATGTTGGAAATTGTAAGATCAAACGAAAAATAGGCAACATTTTAACTACAATTTAATTGGAATAAAATGATATTATAGCTAAGAACCTTTCATCATGGATAACCGATCTTCCAAATTTACAACCAAATATAGACATCAAAATATTCACCTAAATCCAAAACGACGAAGCCGAGCAAGTACCGATGTTCGGAAGCAGGGCATAATACAAAATGCTTCCTTTTTTTTTTAAAAAAAAGTAATTCTATGAAAGCAAAGAGACGAGAGAGACAAACTCCTGCGTGATCTTCCCCTTGGACCGGATATTGATCACAAAGTGCTCAGGATACTTGCGCAGAAGAGTGAGCAGGCCGAACCAAGGCCGCCCTTTGGTTTCGGTGGGCGACCAATCTTCGGACGTCAGGTATCTTCTTACTCTGCTGTGATGCCACACGTTGCCATACTGTTCGATCAGCTGCATTTACAAGAAAAATATTCTCTTACGCAATGTAATTAAGCGTCGTCAAGCGTAAGACATATCTTATATTTAACAAGTCACGGTCTCAGCCCTAATTCCTCATCCCTTTCCTAAGGATAGGGGTTTATTTAGTTCTAACACAGAGAGAGAGAGAGAGAGAGAGAGAGAGAGAGAGAGAGAGAGAGAGAGAGAGAGAGAGAGATTTGAGAATATTGTCCTAAGAACATGCATAGCTTTGATACACAAACATGGTTCAGAAAAAATACCATGAAATCATAACCAGCAAGAACCAACCTTGGCAGTATCATGAATTATGAAATCATTATGGTATTTATCTTTTTATACCTGCTTTACCCTTTAAAATGACAAAATTGCCCTCGTCAAATTAACTTTCCCCATTTTTTTTTAAAAAAAATAAGGATAATTTCGTCATTTTAAGGGTGAAGGGGTATAAAAAGGTCATTTTGACATAGGGAGGCACATTTTGGCAATTTCGAATTATGGATGGTGCATAAAAAGGCAAATTTGCCGAATTATTATCTTGTTTTTTTAATGATATCCCAGAGATGTAAGCTTAAGAAAAATGCTCTAAATAGAGCAAACGGCATTCGAGGACATATAACCGACATTATTTAGTAGGGGAAAATATATAAATTAGAAGTCTTGCATGCAGTTATTTTGAGCATTAACTCATGGACTAACCTCGGCATGAAGTTTCTCCATAGGCATCCAGTCACCCGGACCACAAAGATCAGACAAAACAGTCGCTACGGATGAGACGACGTCTTTCTCTTCTAGCTGCAATAACTGCTGGTTATCAGCTTCTCTATCAATCCTTGATCTCGACTCGGACTTCTTCTCTGTTGAAAAACCGAAATACTCAAAGAATGCGTAGAAAACCAAGCGTGTATGAAATAGCAGTAATAGCTTAATCAAGTTGCACATTTTTCGTCATCACTTCCACTTAGATTTTCATCCAAGTATAGCAGAGCTAGTTTTCGCTCATAACCAAATATGGATAAAATAGCAGCGAGTCATTTTAATTTCGAAATGCCAAAATGTGCCCCCTAATTAAAATGACCCTTTTAATGCCCCCCCTTTATCATAAAATGACGAAATTGCCCTTATCCTTTTTCTTTAAAAACGAGGACAATTAGCTTGATGAGGCCAATTTTGTCATTTAACATGGTCAAGAGGGCATAAAAAGGTCGTTTTGAATTAGAGGGGCACAATTTGGCAATTTCGAATTTGAGGCGGGATGCATAGGCAAATACCCAATTTTAAAATATTACCATTCTTAGCCCTGATACATGTATATCAACATAACCACATAGTGGTAGATGCTGTTTTTGACAACTTTAATAACAACAAATCACAACAGGGCTGTGAATATCAGATAGGACACCAGATAGCAAGGTTTTCTAAGCCGAGCCGAGCCGAATTTCGGTAAACTCAGATCCCGGCACGTGCCGACCGTCCCGATATATATGTATTTATTATTTTTTTTAAAAATTAAAAAAAAAAATAATTTAAAAATTCAAATATAAGATTTTTTGACTCGTGTCGTGCCGGTCTGCAGTGCCGACAACTGCCGGAATAGGCACGTGCCGCCCGGCACCGAAAACCATGCCATATAGACTAGCTCAAGTACGTGTTTAACTCATTAATGCAGCGAAGATGTTTCATGATGCAAGCAACATTTCGCATATCCTATCTTATCGCCTCATACAACCTGAAGAAGTTGCATTATATGATAAATTTTTTAATGAAGCATAATTTCGGATGAGACCTGCTAAGGTTACACGCCTACAAAGCAGCTCAAGAAACATTACGCCTCTAGCATAATCCTATAATAACTACCAACTAAATGACGGTTTATATACGTGAAGTCGGCACTGAAAGTTGGTTAAGACAAGCGGATACACCTTAGAACCAGTCTAATATAAGAAAGTTTAATCATACAAATTCTTCAAGTAGAATGAAATTGCCAGGAACGAAAACACAGGAGCCCACCAAATAGAACAATAACTTGCTTACGGTCCAATGCTCATCCTCTTTTATTTCATTTTATTTGGTTTTCTTTGTCAATCTTCTACCGTCTTGAGACCAATGATGACCACTACATTCTGGTTCAGTTTTGGACACCCATTGTTGAGGGTGTCAAAAGGAAATATTGAAAGAATTTAGAATAAATAACTCCTACGGCTTCAAAGCTCGATGCGGTTATGGCTTAAGAAAGGGGACTCATATCAGCGTGACCCCTATCTCAGGGCATCAAAGTTAGAAGTTTCAAAAAACTATTTAAAAGTTGTTAAAATCTTTGGCAAAGGACACCACCATACAAATCTTACTATAATACTGAGATATTTACAAGGAACAAACTACTCACCCCCCAGCAAACCACACACGACCAATCTCCACTACACACGCGCCTCGTGATCCGCACAACTCCCTCGTGATTCGCACAAAATATCAAAATTACATATATACCCATCGTGATGTGTGGTCTTGATTGTGCCACGTTAGCATGTGGTTTATTGTGTGGTTTTTTGGGGGTGCATAGGAAACCCCTATTTACCAATCGGACCTACAAGGACATCTCCTCAAGTGGTAGCTAACACAAGCAATGTTCTCACACCTAATCACATAGAAGGATAGAATGTGACTCACAACTTCCTTGCATGTTCAATCTCCTGGCAATCTAAACTATGTGTTTGGTCGCAGTTGGTAGCCTGGTAGCTAGTTCGTACAGGCGGCGAGTGCATGATGTGTGTGAATATCTGCTACTAGCTACCCATCTAAAAGCTAAAGTCAAATCACAAGCTATGGAACAAGCTTCGAAAACGCAATGTCAATGGATTGCTTGAATTTTCTAAATGAGCAATTTCTTCTCCTACTACATCAAATATACAATTTTAACCAAGACTTTCGGTGCCAAGCCGAGCCTGTGTGTCAGTAAGTTCAGATCTCGGCACATGCCAACTGTGCTAATGATGGCATACTGACCGTGCCGATATACAATTATTTGTTATTTTTAAAAGGTAGAAGTAATAAAAAAAACTTTTAAGAATTCATATATAAAACTTTTCGGCACATGTCGTGCCGATAACTATCGGAACAGTGACGGTGCTGTGCGAAAATTTCGAAGAAGCAACATACAGCTTTAACTAAAACAACACTAGGGGGTTGAAGGGAACGATTAATGGAGAAATAGTTACAGTTTTTTGATGATCCACTAACCTGTGAGCCTCATCCTCTTCCCTTTTCCACCAAAATGCTGCACACTACTCCTCTCTCTATCCTCATCTTCCTCATCATCCTCCTCCTCATCCGCAGCTAATCGTGCGCCACGCGGTGCTTTCCTGAAAATCGGATGCGGCGGGGGCAGAGCCCTCGGCACCGCCGCGGATGCGAAAATCGACCTAGTCGGTAGCAAAAAGTAAAACTTTTTGTCCCCAATCTGCAGCAAATCCTGCGAATCGAGTTTCACCGGGGGAGATTCCGGGAGGTGTAAGACCCCTTCAACGAGGCAGCCGTTCTTGCCGAGAACATCAAGGGCGAATCGGCGGCGCGGGAAATCGTAGAAGATTCGGGCGTGAGTTCGGGAGATGTTCATTCCGCCGCCGAGGGACGCGAGGTCGACGTCGACGGTGGATTTCTTGGAGTTGCGGCCGAGAACGATGGAGTAGGTTTGCATGTAGTACTCGAAGTCTTCGCCCTGAAGCTTCGCGAAGCCAACTTCAACTTCGCCGCCGCCGCCGCCCGTCGCCATTGATGGTGGTTCTCGATCAAGGATCCCCCCGGCGTTGTTTTTTTTATAAATTACGAGAAATGATACTTTTAGGATCGTTTTGAGAAGAATTCCAAACTGCTATAAAATTATCTATGTCAGCAATTTTTATTATTTTAAATATTTATTGTTAAGTGAATGATTATTTATTATGTGATAATATTGAAAAAAAAAAAAAATCCTTTTCAGAACATTGGAAAATGTAGCAGGAAAACAAAATTTCAGGGCGTACTCGAGCCGAGCCCCTCCAGGACTCGTGAGTATTAACCCAGCTCCACTACCTTCTGCGGTGGAAGATCCATCTGAGTAAAGGATCCAAGAATTTCCTTCTGATGTGCTGGGTGATGCAGTATCTTTCGGCAATTCCACCGGGGTCGACATCTCCACAATAAAGTCTGCCAGTACTTGAGCTTTGATTGCCGGCCTTGGCAGGTACTGGATATCGTACTCCAGCAATTCGACAGCCCACTTCGTTAATCTTCCCGAAACTTCCGGTTTAGCTAAAATCTGGCGAAGTGGCTGATTAGTGAGGACACATATGGTATGCGCTTGAAAATAGGGTCGGAGCCGCCGCGATGTAATCACCAATGACAGAGCTAACTTCTCCGCTGCCGTATATCTGGTCTCGGCGTCTTTAAGGATTTTACTGATGTAGTACACCGGCCTCTGAACTCCGTTGTCCTCACGAATTAAGACAGAACTCAACGCCACGGAGGAGACTGCGAGGTACAAGAAGAGAGTCTCACCCAGTTGGGGACTCACCAACAGTGGAGGTTCTGTGAGGAAAGCCTTCAATTCCTTAAACGCCTGGCTGCACTCTTCACTCCAGCTGATCTTTCCTTTGGCTCCCCTAAGAACTTTGAAAAATGGCGCACATCGGTCTCCCGAGCGCGACATGAATCTCCCTAGAGCAGTGATTCTCCCGGCTAGCCTCTGTACTTCAGTCACATTCTTCGGTTCTGGCATCTCCAAAACCGCTTTCACTTTGTCGGGGTTGACCTCAATGCCACGAGGTGTAACCATGTATCCCAAGAATTTTCCTGCCGACACTCCGAATGCGCACTTCTCAGGGTTGAGTCGCATGTTGTACTTCCTCATCAATTCGAAAGCAGCTCGGAGGTCTCTTGCGTGATCTTCCTTGTGTTTGCTCTTTACCAGGATGTCGTCCACATAGGCTTCTACAGTATTCCCGAGCAATGGTTCGAACACTATGTCCATCCCACGCTGAAACGTTGCCCCAGCATTCTTCAGACCGAAAGGCATAACTGTATAGCAATATGTGCCATAGTCGGTGATGAAGCTGGTCTTCTCCTCATCATCTGGGTGCATCTTCACTTGATTGTACCCGGAGAAAGCGTCCATGAAGCTAAGTAGCTCATGCCCCGCTGTTGCATCCACCAGGTGATCAATTCGGGGTAGCGGATAACTGTCCTTCGGACACGCCTTGTTTAGGTCGGTGTAGTCGATGCACATCCTCCATTTTCCTGACGATTTTTTGACCAGGACGACATTGGCCAACCATTCCGGGTATTTGACTTCACGAATGAACCCGGCATCCAGCAACTTCTCTAGCTCCACCTTGATCGCCCGACTTCTCTCAGGAGCGAAGCTCCTCTTCTTCTGCTTCACAGGCTTAAAAGATGGATCAATATTCAGTTCATGGGTAATTACCTCGGGACTTAGTCCAGGCATGTCGGAGGGCTTCCAGGCGTACAGGTCGGCATTGTCTCGCAAGCCACTATGTCTTCGTTCCTGCCCCTGCAATTTTATTCCGACTTGCAGGCATTTTCCTGAATCTCGTGGTTAAGCGGGACTTTGCATGTCGTATCGCCAGGTTCCCGATCTTTTTTCACTCTCCCTGACATCGAGCACGTCGATCGGGAGTGTCTCCTTTTTCCTCAGGCTATTTTTGTAGCATCGCCGCGCTTCCTCAATATCGCCTCGTACCTCACCGACCCGGGCGTTTTGAATTTAGCCCTCTGTGCGGGAGAGAGACTACCAGTTGAAATTTTCTGATCCAGGGCGACCAAAAATCACGTTATACGCCGGGAATGTCCAGAACCAGGAATGTAATACCGTCTTCAATCTCGGCGCATCACCCATGGTGACTAGCATGTCCACCTTTCCTCGGGGAATGATGTTGGGTCCCCCAGCCCATACACAGTAGTGTCGATGGGTAATGCGTCTTCCCCGAGGTCCATTCGCAGAAATGCATCGTAAAATAAAACGTTGGAGGATGCCCCAGTGTCAATAAAGACCGCTTGACTTCGATTTGCCATTATCATAGACTAGTAGAGCGTCGTCATGTGGCGCTCCACTGGGACGAGCTTCGTCGGTGAACGTTATGTCTTGTCTTCCTTCTTGAGTAGCACCTCGGTTGATTTGCATCACCTCCTGTGATGATGACCGATTTCCTCTTCTGCTGGCTGTCCCGAACCAGGACCCCCAGCGATAAATGTATTATGTAGTTCTGGCTTGCTGATGCTGGGGTTCTGCTTCCTGTGGGGCTCCTACCTGCGGCCTCTGTCGGTGCGTTTCTTTGGTTCCTCCCTTGTTCGAGGAATTCTTGCAATTCTCCATTCCGGACAAATCCTTCAATGATGTCGCGAAGTTGTAGACATCGGTTTGTGAGTGCCCGTGCGTCCGATGGAAGTCGCAATATTTTGATCTATCTCGTTTATTGGTTGGCGTCGATATCGGGTGCGGCTGTGGTAACCGACGTTTCGTTTCAACTACAGCCAAAATTTCCCGAGGTGACGCGTTTAGCCGAGTGTAATACCGGTACTTGGGTTCATATCCTCCTCGGTTTTCATCCCGACTTTTAGTAGAACGATCTTCACCTCGGTCGCTTTCTTTCTTGTCCTCCCTCTGTCTTTTGCCTCCTTTGGTGAGCTCTTGTTCTCTCTCCTCGGCTTCTATAGTAAGCCTGACCTTCTCGTATGCCTGAGTCAAAGTCTCTGGCGGATTGGTGTGAAAGTCGTACATCAGTTGACGGTGTCTCACCCCTCTCTTCAACGCCATCAGTGCGAACTTAGGGTCTATATCTTTCATGTTCTGCTGTTCTTCACAAAACCTTTTGAAGTATTTTTTCAGCGTCTCTCCTTCCTTCTGAGTGACGTTCAGCAGGCTTTCTGAGTCTTTAAGAAATTCTGAGCTCGCAAAAAACCTCGTCTGAAACATGTCGACGAGCTCCTCCCAACCGTTGATGGACCCTGACCTCAACTCGGTAAACCAGGTCTGAGCGGGTCCCTCCAACGTCATGGGGAATGCTTGACAGTATACAGCTTCGCTGTCCCGTGAATTTCATGGCAGCCATGAAGCATGATACATGGGCCTTTGGCGATGACTTGCCGCTGTATTTTGAGATTTTTGGCGGTTTGAAGTTCTGAGGCAATGGAGCGTCCTGGATTGCTGCCGAGAACGGCGAATTCGGATCTCGGGCGAAATTACTCGGTGGAGTCAATACTGACTTTACCATTGGGTCTCGGGGGAAGTCCTGGTACTGCGGTCGCATCCTTCTCTCGGGGCGCGAGACTGCTTCGGCTCCGGCTTCCGTTTCTCCTGTCGATTCGTCCAAAGGAAGCACTTCTTCCGGACGTGCTCCTTTGGACGGTGCTGCTCGTGCCCCACCCCCAGATTTGGCTGCTGCTCTTGTCTTTTCTCCCTCGCCAACCGTGCACCGTGGCTGCCCAGACGTTGTTGGATAGGGGGTGGCCCTAACCTGCTGAACGCCGAGACTCGGTCTTGGTTGGGGGAGTTATGATTAGGTCTTTGCTGGGTTCTCCAGCATGATGGGACAACCTTTCCTTCGCCGGTATCCTCGCCGGCGCGGTCGTCTGTTGTGATTGGAGGAGATTACGCAACTCCCTCTCAATTCGCGAACTCCGTCCATAGTTATTGGAGCTTCTTGCGGTTGTAATTCAGCAGCAGGTTCTGGTGATTCAGTTCCGTCTGACGATTGCGCCATGGCTTCTCCGCTGGGCTCTTCCAACGATCTGTGATCGTCTCTGCTAATATTGCGGTTTGCATTTCTCTTCCTAGCCATTGTTTTTGTGATGATTTCCCCACAGACGGCGCCAATTGATCGAGCTGGTCCTCGACCGATCAATAAAGTGTTCAAAAACAGTGAAGACTAGGATTAGAAACGGATAAAAATTGCACAAGACGCAGACGATTTTAACGTGGAAACCCTTGAGAACAAGGTAAAACCACGGGCTGTCACGTAATGCCAACGATGGAACGATTTCCACTAAGAATTCAAATGAATACAGATCTCTCTATTACAAAATAGGTCTCTCAGTCACTCTATCAGCCAACCCCTTTTTTGGAGTTCTCCCCTGTCTTATATAGCTATTCCGAAGGACATTCTCCAGGCCCGGGCGACTCTTGAGCTTCCTTCCTTAATTACCTAATAATCACGACTCATTAACTACCTATCTTAATGAGCTTTTATTAGGGTTCACGAAGACAGCGTCGGTTGAAATTCCCATAAAGACTTCCCCGCGTCTGTAGGTAACGGTCCAACTTCCCACGATCTGCCGGAGTCGACCTCGGGTAGAATTGCTATCGAAGTAAATGTCGGGAGTCGACCGTTGTCAGTACATGTTCCAGTAAAACCAGTAAAAGCCCTGATGTCTACTTCGGGTAGATGTTTGTTTACATCCCGGATCTTCACTTCGGGTCTGACCCGCCTTCCTATTCAAGACGTATCAGCATCACGACACGTGGCGGTTCAGAACGGGGTTATATCAGAAAACAACCTACGGTGCTTAGGGTGAACGATTGTAATTTCCATCTCAGAAAACGGAGGTATCATGTTCGAATTCAGCAGCGTCACCCTCAAAAGTATAGGGATTTATTTATATATACTTCGTGGAAGGTAAAATAGACTTTCAGATATGTCATGATCGAAAGGTCGGGACTGTTTAGTTAGTAGAATATGGATTGGTCTCATCGGTAAATTTATATATTATGACAGTTATATAAAATGTATCGCTTACATGCAAAAAATTTTCACGTTAATTTAAAAAAAAAAATTAAAAAAATTAAAAATGATATATGTGTACAATACCACATCAGCCATAAAGCTTTTAGAATCATAGTAATCTTATGAAATGATGTATTTTTTCTTTTTTAGTACTTTGAAAGGAGAACTTTATATTTTTTTAATGTTATCAGATAAAAGATAGTCTTTCTTCTAATATTGAATAGTCATGATAAAAAAAAATAAACGGACACGAACAATTCTATATCAATCCTAAAAGTTTGAGGGTCATGAATTATGAATTTCTCTCAATTATTTGTTGTCTTCTTCGGAGAATAAATGAAAGAAATAATATGGAGCTCCAATAACACAAGGGACAAACCCTACATCATAGATGATTCATGCTAGCAGCTTGAGCTCTGACTTGTTTAAGCTCTGAGTCTTATTAAGTTTGAGTACACTTCAAGCTTAGATCTGAACTTGTACTTTTAGAGCTTGAGTTTAAGCACTTTACTAATACGCATGGTTATAAGCCCATGTAAGACAGACTCGATCCCGGATCAAATCAAGCTCGGGTTTCGTTTTGAATGCTAAAACTACAATACAATATGAACATTAGAAATGTTATTGGCCCGATAAATAGCCCGAATTCTCCGTGCAATCTACCAATCACGAGGCACAGAAAAATACAATCAGTTTCAAATTAAATGCTCGGGCCAATAGCATTACTCTATGAACATAGCTCAAGCTCGAAAGACTCGACCTCCACCCATTGAGCAGAGCCATATAACAAGCCTTTGTCATAGTGTTGACTTTGACCTCAACTCTCTAAGATCTCGAACCTGACCAATCACGTTGCGTTTAACTATATATGTTGTACATAATTTTCCCTGTAGTAGTCCCCAAGCATATTGATTGATCCTAACGTCCAACCAAACAAGTAAAATCTTTGTACTAATTACAATGCAGGCACAGTTCAAATAAACAACAAAAGCATATTGATTACAAAGGATCACAGCAAGTGTATAGCAAAAAAAGAAAAAAAAGACGAAGCGGGAGCCACCACCCTACCTCACGGCTTGACGAGAGAGGTAGCATTTTCCATAACAATATCAGTAACACGGATTTGAAAGGAAGCCGATAACCGCGCTTCGGATCAAAAACTTATTCTTGCACTTTATAGAACAGCATGCCAATCTACAGCAAAAGAGGTAGTAGGTTCACAGATTTCATGAGTCGGTCATCGAACAGAAGTCATTTTATGAGAAGAAGCAGTATGTATCATTGTCTTCAGCAAGGAATAATTTACAGACGAAGATTATACGATGGTGTTAATCTTCTTCGACATCTTCATCACCGGAGCTCCTTTGACGAGACTCCGAAATGGAGGGCCTCCTAGACTTACCTTGGATAGCTTCGGTGGGCCCTTCTGGTGACAAGGGTTGAGGAGATGTTCCAGAGGTGGACCCCATTACATGACGAACAACTGGGATATTTGGTGAAGTTGCAGAGAGCGGATATGCAAAAGTTCCCATTTGTGTTATCATGGGATGATTAAATTTACAGTTTGGTCCGAATTTGCAGATTCCGTATCGTGAATAAAAAACGCACAAGGGTTCCTCCTGTTTTTTTTTTAAAAAAAAAAAGAAAATCAAGATGAAACAGTGAATTAGCAACGGTGCTAAAGCAAACAGACCTCAAGTCTTCTGAAAATTTAGTCACTCGAGGTGGCATTCTCATACAATCTTGTTGCGAGCTGCTACATCATATTTTCATGTAAATCAACAGTTTCAAAGTATATTTTCAGTGTAATGCTAGATCATTCAAAATTTATCCCAAGATTTGACCCGGTTCTATATTTCACTTCTGAGCAGACTTAAAACTAATTCATGCATCCTTTATCAGTATTTCATGTGTGTTTGCATAGCCGTTCCCAATAGCATAGTGGCGTACACGGATCCAAGGCTTTGTTGTTATTGCTGTAAAGTTTATGGGCGAAATGAAAGGAAAAATTGGGGTTTAAGTGAAACAAGCATTTCTTTTGGAAAGAAACATACAATTGATAGTATAGTAATCTAATTTGAAAATTTATATAGCAATAACAGTAACAATGTTATTAGCAGGTATATATCTTGTCCTTTTTCCCTAGTTTTCTTGATTTTTCTAAAGAAAAAAAAAAGATATTTCAAGATATACAGAACATAGATACTTAAATTGTTTATGCTGTTTAAAAAGGACTATACTAAATCAATGTCCCAATAATAGCATAACGATGAAATATCTACGTTGACGTTTCCCCACAATAATCTCCCAAAAAAAAAAGAGCCTAAGTTGATGCACATTCAAGAACCATATTTTTGTATTTTCATGCACAGCACAGTAATAAGAATAAATGCTAATACTGAACAGGATTAGATTTGCGGCTATATGCAAAAGTGCAGGGCAATAATGAAGATGAAATTCACTTACAGGGCGTAACGGAAGGCCTAACGGGCTCAACGCACAATTAGGAACAGGAATTAGCCTTTCTCTCGGGTGATGGAACCTGCAAACCGCACCAAACTTGCAATCTCCAGTCTTCATGTAGAACTGGCATTCAGGTTCCCCGGGCCTCTCAGGAAATACGTTTTCCCTCTGCAAGGCATAGATACCCATAGGTACAGAATCGGATTTATAAGAAGAAAATGCTCCTTGAGCACCTGTATTCGATTCATTTTTCCGTGAAGAACCATAAATCTGAGAAGTTTCTGGACTTTGTTGCTGGCTTTCAGGAGGAGATGCAGATTCCACTTGTCCCTACCGTAATATAAATGCATACAGAGAAATGCTTCTATAGTTAGCCTAACAAACAACAAAATAAGGTTGAGATATTACATAAATGCCCTCTTTATATCTCAGTGTTATTTCCTAATTGACAGGCAACACCTACATGGCTTCATTAAACGATACTTGAGAACTTGACCTAGTTAAATTAGCAAGCTTGACTAATTATTCATCAACACCACCTACAAAACTTAACATATCATGCACCATGGAGAGCCGATGGATTCTTAATGCTACCCAATTGCATAGCACAAAATAAATTTTCTGATTAATGTAATATTTTGAGCTTATCTCATCATAAAAAGCTATATCACTAGTGTATATAATTTCCCACATGGTAATTGTAGGAAAAACAGAAGTTAGTAGGTAATGGAACCCAGTCAAAGTCAAAGCAAACAACTACAGTGCAATTCTTTTGAAAAGCAGAAAAACTTATGGAGTTAGGTTTATTCGCCAATAGGCTCCTATTACCCCTAGTTAGGGCAACTGGGCACCTACATAATCCGGACTCATGTCGACAGTCATGCAACGCATGTAAGACTCTCTTTCAGGGATGGTGCACAACTTCACTGCTTGATGAAAAGACTTGAGTACATATATAATGCTCTATGTGCAAGTACTTTTAATATCAAAATATTAAAAAAATGAACTACAACATTGTAGAGCAAACTAAATAAGCTACATAACTATTTAGTTCAAAGCATTTACAAAAGAATATCAAAAAAATATCAAATATACAGAGCTAATAACAAGGTTTTCAATGCCAAACCATCCGAGTTTCAGTAAACTCAAATTCCGGCATGTGTCGACCGTGCCGATGGTGTTGATGTACATTTATTTGTTCTTTAAAGTTTCTCCAAATTAATTCCAAAAGTCAAATTTTATTTTTATCAAAAAGTAATATAAAAATGTAAGTTTCAATGAGCGAGTATAAGCAACAAAACATGTACCTGGACACAATTTCTCCCTCAACCAACCAAATCTAGTCATTAAGCCTACAATTTAAAACTCTTCTAATAACTAATCAAACACAAACATAGAAATGTTTTATTCCTACTTTATCCAAAGATTAACTTCCTAGTAGAACTCAATAATTAAATTATTTCCCACTAACACTAATACTGGGTTCTTGACATCCAATTGGGCCTTCTCTTGATGTGCAACAGTTTTATAAGTCCAGTAACTCCAGTTGTGCCATAACCCTCAGGAAAGAATATAGAATTATAGTGGATTTTCTATGAAACAAACATACTATGAGGAACCAGGTAGGTAGGGTTTATTCCTTAATTATGAAACGAGTTCCAAGGAACAAAAGAAGCAATCAATAGACTTACTGGATATGTGTTCCAACTGGGAACTTGAACCATTCCTTGTGGAAGTATAAGCTGTGGATAGCTAGAAGGCGCTTGCCATCTTGGGCTTGTAATAAAAGAAGCTCTCGACAAGTGCCAGCTTGTCAATCCACCAGCATAGGACTGCTGACCAGGAGTTGTTGGCGAATGTACAGGAGGATAGACAGAACCACGTAAAGAGACCATTGCATTTGATGGCTGAGGATGGTGAAATTTACAAGTACTCCCAAACTTACACTGTCCGGTCCTTAGGTAGTATGCACACTCATTTTCATTCTACAATAGAAGATACAAATGCATCAGAATGCAGCAAGTAATGGGACATATCAACATGATCTATCAATGCTAAGAGTACTGAAATCTAATGGACTAAGACATGAGTTGAAGACATTAATTTATGCGATAATACAAAAGAAAAGCAGATCATTCAACAATGGCTCACCGGGCGAAGTGGATAGCCCAAAATATTTAGCTGAACGCTGCTTGCAATTGCAGCTATATCCTTAGGGTGATGGAATTTACATGTAGCTCCAAATTTACATGTTCCTGTCTTCAGATAGTACTGTTGAAAACAAATTTCATAGAAGTTAACCATAACTCAACAAAAATTTGTAATAAAAACCATCTTTTCTATCCATTACAGCTTACAAGAAATAAGAGTTTTGTTGAGAAAAACACATAAAAAACTGAAAATAAACAATCCCTAAAAATGTTTACTGTGAAAGGGGTGACACATAGAAATATCAAGTTATCGACGACCTACATTCGACATCAAATTAAAAAGTAAACCACTTAAACAATACATTGTATTTGGTCATTCAAAAAAAGGATGCTTATAAATAGCTCTATGAAGGATTGCATACGACAAGCATCATATTAACATAGAAACTTTCTTTGTCAACAACAATCCCGGGCAGGTACCTGGCACTCAGGTTGCCCAACCCTTTCAGGGTATTCTCCCTTAATTCTTGCAGCAACTATAGCCTGCAATAGCCAGAAGTTAATTAGAACAATTGTTTTGTTAGGAAAAAACATTCCAAAGGGAGAATTCTATTATGAAAACATAGCAGTATCATGCCAAACTCCGGCTGGAAAAGCACCATGAAAGTGTCGGGATGAAGATGAACAATGCTATAGATTAAAAAAAAAACACTTGAGACATCGTGCTAGCACAATCCTATAGATTAAAAAAAAACAAACTCAGCACTGTCTCCATGCCGGATCCTTACGGATCCGGGCGGCACCAAGCGTGCTGCCAACACATAAAACATTGGATAGAACCAGACAATAAAATTGATATTAGAGCTCTGAAGCATCAAATAAAAATGGAAAGAAAATGTAATTTAGGAGCAGTATCTCAATGTATAAGGAGATATTTGAAAGATTACCAGCTTCCTATTAGGAGGATGGTTAAATTTGCAAGTCATCCCAAATCTGCAGAGGCCAGTCCTGATGTAATAAGCACAGTCTGGCTGCCCTGGGCGCTCGGGATAGGGTCCAGCCTGCATAGTTTCACTCTCTCTCAAACTCATGTGCCACATTGTCTCTGCAAAGCACAAAAAAAAACTCAGCTGCAGTAAGAAATTTCTTTTCCCCCATCTATGCATGCTACAACTCTGGTTAAAAATGTCATCTCAGTCCCTGATATTTGCAGCATATAATTAGCTGCTCCACCAATGCTGGCCTTTCCATCTATGCCATATTACAACTCCGGTTAAATTTTGCCACATCTCAGTGCTTGATATAGGCAAAGGTATATTCTGGTCATTACATCCATGACATATACAACTCTGTTTAATGGTTGCCACATCTCAGTGCCTGATACAGGCAACACATAACATTGCATTGGGGAGAACATTGAGGACAAAATCTAAACAAGCACAGAAATTCCCTGAATAAAGAGCATCTCTAGAAATCCAATGAGAGTTGACACAGTCAAACAAGCAAACGCTAGACCCAAACGACTTGTGTGCCATCACTCTGGCAGTGAAAAATGAGTTACCAAAAAGCAGAAATGTACACCCTTGGGGATTTTATTGCAACAAGAATATGCACATTGGATAAAAGATAAAACTTCAATAACTGTACGGATATTGAAATTGGTAAACACTATCATTTATCACAAAACTATAACACAGAAATTTCGGGTAGTACGATAAAAAATCCAGCAAAAATAAATCTCCAGAGAGAACATGATGCTGCCACCAGAATCTAAGTAAGAAACTTCCATTTGGAAGCAATCTCAATTGCAGATCCTACCAGCTTGCACTCTATCTGTCTATCAGACCAATAGAAAACTATGTAGACAACACTCCACCATAAATTAGGACCCAGTTCAGCAGACCAATTTCAAAAGAAGACAAGAAAAAGAAAAAAAAAACTTTCTTCAAATTTAAGTCCAATAGATAATGCAAAATTACCAACAAAGTGTGTTAATTTCCAGACATACACCACCTAAAATTTATATCAATGTCAATTTTCAAAGGCAATCAGCAATTTTGAAGCAACAACTGAGATAACAATGCAGGAATGTATCGATGTATCTCATGTGTATATCAGATACTGACTAAACAATCTTTCCAGCGGTAGTATGCTTTGCTCGACTAAACAATCCTTCCAGCGGTAGTATGCTTTACTCCCCTTTTTGCTCCTCGCCAGGTGTATGGTATTGGTGGCAATAAGGAGACGCAGGTGGAGATGGAGGAGCAGTACAAACTATTCATTCTTCCACCAGAACTAATTAGCGAACAATGTGGAGCACATAGTGGAGAAAATACACCTTTTTCCACACCAAAATCAACTTTTATGCAGAAACTGTAATCGAATTACCAAAATGCAGTCTGACACACAATCATCATAAGAAACACCACAATTCCAACTATAAAGCATAGGAAATAAAAAGTAAACTCCTCGCAAAAGTTAGCAAAATCACGAGAACTCTCTCCAATTTATAAATTTTGGAACGCATATGAGCTACCAAAAGAAAATCAAGAAGCCCAACACATTTTGGAAACTCGTAACCAATGGCAGTAACCGTAATAAACGCGAAAAAGGTGGGCATTTAGCGTCGTACCATCGCCAAGCGACGGAGCGGGAAGAGGATGTCGTGGCAGCGGCGGGGAAGCGCCATCGGTCACGTGGGAGGCACGTGGGCCGCTGCCATGAGAATTGATCCCGGCGCTGGCGAAGTCCATCGGCCGTCGGCCATCAGCGAAGTGCAAGTCCCATTTCTGACATCGTGTCGAACGGCAACACAGAGAAAGAAGAGAGAGATAAAACCGGAGGTAGAGAGGAAGAAGAAGAAGAGAAAGGACGAGATTTTCTCGCTCAAGGAGGGGGAGAGAGTGAGAGAGGGAGAATAAGAGGCAGCCAGCCACCGGCTCTCACGTAGCCAGTCGTTTCTTTTCTGTTATTTTCCTTTTTTTTATTTAGAAATTTAGATGTATTTTCTTGTTATTGTTAATGCAAATTACAAGAATTTACCCCACTATATTTATGACAAACAAAAATTAAATTGGAATAACCTAATTATCCACGCATCATGTACATATCATGAACTAGTAAAAAAAATACCACTTTTCAAGATAGTCTTATGGAGCGGGAAAACTTAGGTGATGTAGCAGAAAGCTCATAAACTATAACTTATGAGTTTAAATTATCCGTCACAATATGAAATAGAAACTTTTTAAATTTTTAGAAATATTTTTGACAATTATGGTATGTATATACTTATACTCAACGGCGTATGAAAAATAAGGTATTTCCGAAATTTTACTTTTTGATTACGGTTTAATAGACTGTGGTTAGAAAATTTTGCCATATGAATTAATGTAATGTATGTGATTTTGGTAAAAATAGGCTTACTGTTAGTTATTCGTCGTAGTGAATGAAACTCACTTTAATGTAACTTTTATGCTAATCTCGAAACAAATCAAAGACAGTAGTATTTTCCCTACTTTCACATTCACAGTTAGAGTTTAAATTAAGGTATTTTAGTCATTCAATAAATGTTTATGCTAAACTTAGGTCATGCAATAATAAAATATCAATATCAAGGTTTTATTTGATAAACATAGAGTTCGATATGAAATGGGTTAGGTTTAATGGCCCAATTATGAAAATACCACGTGATGTACGTTTGCGTGTACATTTCATGATTATAGCTACGTGTACCTACAAAACCGAATATACTACTATACTAATACTTATTTAGTTTTTGTATTTCATTTTACTTTTGCCACTTTTAAAATGAAGATTCCATTAAATAATTGCTATCAATAATGTTTGAATCGTATTTTATCAGGTTCGATCCTGTAAACATTAAATGAGTGGGCCCTTTTTAGTCAATAATAAACGCAGCGATGTACCTCAGAACTAGCCATGTACTACCTGCCTCAACGATAATAATTCCTTGACCTTTGACGAGCATGAGTTTATGAATTATTGGAGACCAACACAAAACTAAAAGCAAGTAAGACCAACAAAACTACAGTACTTGCCTGTTTGAGGAAACCTTTGCTGCATTGATAAGTCCATCGGCAAGCCATTCGCACCAGCGGCGAGGGAATAGATAACCCGGATGACTCTCCACGGGGGTGAGATATCAACCGCCTGATGCCTAACGACACCAGCTGGACAAATCCGGGTCGCATCTTTCGGGTCCTACTGTCACAGACAAATATTGAGAGCAAAACTCAGCAAAGTTCAAGAGAAATATCGAAATTTATGCCGTCTTGGTAAAACTTGATGGATAGATAAACGACGTAAAGAAAACACATGATGCAAAGGATTTCAAAAGCAACTTGAATTCGTGCCTGCTCTCTTAATAAAGCTCGATGGTATAAATGAACAGCGAATACAAAATCATATGAAGTATAAGCTTGCGTTGTGTTATTTTCTCTAAAAACTTCTGTACGGACCAAAGTATTTCCAGAATTGAAAGAGTCTAATGTTTGGCTGCAGTTGTTGCATAAGCTCATTCAAGACTGAAATACTAAACTACCAGATAGGGTACAAAATAAGAAGGCAACGCTGGTGCAATATTCACTGGCATACATATTATCCGAGAAGTGTGTTCGTATCCCTCAATGGAGAGCATCAATGCAGGGAGTTTAATGCAAATAACTTATAAAAATCCAAAAAGAAAACTAGTTACCTGCTGATGATGGTGTAAACAAGAACCAGAATGGGATCTTGATATGTGAGGAGATGAATGATCTCCATCACCTGCTTGCCATTGTTGCAACCGTGCATCATCAGAGAATTTGTCAGCCTCCCAACAGTGGGACACTGATTATGAAATGAAACCTCTTAACCGAGTAACATCCAGCTGTAAGTGGCAGGTATGTGGATTGCTTGACATCAATATAATCTTAAAGGGACCTGTCGGTCACCTGTTACAGATTTGCAGAAGACAATATAATCCACAGGAGAGATCTGATACTCATTAAATTGCACCCAAACAATCAAGGAACACACACCAAGGGCATTAAAGAAACAAATTATAATTACCAAAGATTTAGGGACAAAAAGAAAATTAGATGGAAAAATACCGGGATTTGTCATTTACCAAATAAGCAACAGCAAAATCCTACCTTAGACAACATGTATGCCTCAACTTTATCACCAAAATCCATAGCCCAGCATTTGAGTGGTGAGAATACCTAGCCAGAAAGAACAATGGGCATATAGTTTTTCCATGATATCTTTGTTTTCCAAAAACAGGGCAATCGCAGTTTTACATAACAAAAGAAGACAACTCCACCATCCGTAAATGTGGATAAAAGAACAGATCATCTTAATTAGAAGATCAAAACAAATGACTAACAGCAAACTTGAAGCAACTGCCGTCTTACAGTTCAAAAAACCTGAATATATATATAACCACATGATAATTCCTCGAATTATAGTCGTATTTGTCAAGAATCTGTTGAGGAACACGATACTGCAGATCCTAATCAATAATCTCATGTAAATGCAATTCTCTATTCAAAATGTTCATTTGGATTATAGTAAATTAAAGAGGCACTGTAATAGCGCATTGCAGCAAGAGTGGCTACTGATATGACGCTGATCCTCTAAGCAATTGCACCCCAAAATTCTCTCAATATATACAAATGGATTTGTGGTTTCAATACTGAAACATGATGTCATGGCAAATTAAATAAATAGAAGTAAGAAATGAGAAGCAATTAATAGGAAACCATTGCAGAATAAGCGAAAACAACCAATAATCAGCCACAAAATATTAATTAGCAGAAAATATGGATTCAACAGAAAAACTAAGTAAAAACAAAATAAGAAAAACATTAGCAATCGAGTACAGAAGATAACATTATTCAATTCTGAGCCAAACAACTCACAATCATTAAAACTTAAAAATGATAAATGCGAACTCTCAACAGTAGCACGATATCAGCATTGCAAGTAACCTGCTACAAAAACTTGGGATAAAATGGAAAGTAAAATCCGTAGTTCTGAACCAAAATTCTCACAAAACAATAACACCTAGAAATGAATGAATGATAGCGTAAAAGAATAAACGGACATTCTACCTACACAGAATCTTAAACAACAGCACGAATAATAGCATTGCAAGTAAGATTCTAGAAAAATTTGGGATAAAATGGAAACTAAAATCAAATCTATAACAAGACGAAGTAAGATGGAATGTAACACAGGTCATCTCTATACCAAGACTCTTACAAAACAATAACACCTAGAATTGAATGAACGACAGCATAAAGAAATAAATTGATATCTACCTCAACAAAACCTTAAATAACAGCACGAATATCAGCATTGCAAGCAACATGCTATAAAATTGGGATAAGAATCATAAGATGAAAAGTAAAATCAAATCTATAAGAAGAGAGAGAAGATAGAACTGTAAAATCATGGTGACTCTATCATAAGGCCAGCAACAGAACATATGAGGCCATGATAAGCAGCAGATCGAGAATTCGAGATCGCCGGCAGGGATTGTAGGGTTTAAACGCTCAAGAGGAACTCAGCGGCGCGTAAGGCAGCGAGCTTATATAGGTGATGGTGACTGTATGCTGCGAAGCGGGTACAGTTTAACTAAGCAGTGTCAGTAAAGTAATACACTAGGCTTAAGGCCCCGCAAGGCTGAGCAATACCCGAACCTACCCAAAAACTCGAACCGAACCGATCCGAACAAAGCCAAAATTTTGGGTTCCGTTCAGATTGGCATTTTAATAATTCAGATATATATAATTCGGTTCGGATTCGGTGGTCAAATTTTGGGTCGGTTCGGATTGCACCCGAATTATCCTCGTGAGTCACATTTTAGTTAGTTTTTATGTGCTAATTCTTTCTTTTTTAAACAAAACATTCATATTATAACTATTCGGGTCGGTTGAATCCGAATTGTAGTTGAATAAAAATAATTTATGATGTTATTCGGGTCAAGCAGAACCAACCCTAACTAATCCGAATTTTAGTCGGTTCGGGTCAGTTCAGGTTGAAATAAAATTCGGATCGGTTCGGATCCGAAAATATTCGGTTCGGGTCAGCCTTAACAATTTCAGGTCGGTTCGGTTCGGTTCAGGTTGATCCGAACGGGCCCCATACCAGCATCTCTATGTCCAGACACTCTAAGAAGTATAATCGGCGGGTTCGCGCCGGGTGTCTCGCTGGAGACGGACGGCCTCCAAAAGTCCTTCCATCGCGAGCTTGACTTCCTACTCCCGCGAGAATTGCGTTGGCAATGAGACGTCCAATGCCGGATTTAACCCAAGAATGGAAGTATAATTGGTTGTACCTTGAATTCAACACATGCTATAAAATGTCTTTTTTATAATCTCTTGTTAGGGTTTGCAGTAGATGCATTGATCTTGAGTACAACATCCCAATATCATCCCCACAAAGTTTCACCGTTACAAATCTAACTTGTCGTGTGGGCAAATTCTCGTTCATACATGCGATACATCAGAACCCTGACTATTCGATCACGCCTTAACCTCCTTAGAACACCTTAAATATGATTGTTTATAATTTAAAATATTTACATTGTTGTTGTATATGCTTCTGAACACATCACTTTCATAGTACTCTTATCTAACGCGGTTTGGAGCCGATAAAATGGTTCTATAACTTTTGCAAGTATGAGGAAGTGTTAGAAATTATTCTTGAGCAAATTATAGTAACTAGGGGAGTATTTGATACATTTACAATAATCTTCTCGAGCTGTTTCTTTAAAAAACGATGTTGAAATTTCGTGAAAAGAGGATTTTTATTTGTTATTTTTACGAACGCAGTCTAATTTAGCCAAGATAACTACGTGAATTCGATGTCGCCGTTAATTGGTGTTCTATTTTGCAAAAGATTTAATGCAATCTCGACAAGCTTCAAATTTCTGCTAAGCTTAAGTTTCTACCAATAACTGAACAAAAGTGGTAGTTCTTTCTACCAATACTTGCTGAAATTTAAATTTATGACTTCCAGTCATGCTAACAACTAGGAGTGAAAACGAATCGAGTTCGAGTCGAGTACCACTAAGCTTAAGTTTGGTTCGATTGGTTTAGCTCGAGCTCGACAAGCTTCAGATAGTGAGCTCGAACTCGATTCGAGCTCTGCTCGATTACGTGAATTAGATCAAGCTCAAGTTGAACTCGAATTCAAACTTACTTAAATAATTTTATTATAAAAAATATTTGAATAAAATAAAAAGTTTGTTTAGACTCACGAGTCTAATAAGCCAAATAATACGATATTCAGGCTCGATTCGTTTAATTATTCAAACTTGAATTCATACTCGAACTCGACTCGAGTTTAATAACACTCGAATTCGAATGCGAATTATTTGTGAACAGCTCGAATCTTTTTCACACCAACACCTGACCAAGCATGATTGGTTACTTATCGAGATCCTCCGCTCGAGTTTTTTAGATCCGAGGAGAGATCCTATCGCAGTCTCCGGCGAACTCCGTCTTTTTCACCGCGATGGACCACGGCGGGGCTGCAATTCTTCTTCTTGCCAGCTTTCTAGCCGCCGCTGGAATCGCCGCCGCTCAGGTGGTTATGGATCTCATTCAAAAAAGTTATAAATATTAGCTCGTTAATGTGATCTAACAATGTGGGAACCTGTGTGTGTAATTGCAGGAAGCTGGAGGTTATGTCGCTGACAACGCGTCGGCGGAGCTCGCTGTTTCGTTGGATCGGCGGACCAAGGTTAGTTTTATTTAGAATTATAGAATGATTTATCCCATTCTAAAGTCTAGCTTATTTTGTATTCTGGAGAAAGATTAGTTTGACTCGTCGTTTTTCAGTTTTTTTTTTTTTGGTTTATAAATCATTTTTTTTTATTAATAGAATTTCATAGATGCAAAATTTGCAGCGAATCATATGCTTTTAGCTTGCAAGGAAGTAGCATCCCCTGTTGATTCATTATGTGTTTTGTCTATGCCTAGTCACGTAAACTATTGATTAACTTTTCATTAGTCTTAGTGTTATACCTGCATTCTGCTGTCAACTTCGTTTTATTGACATTCCGTTGTTAGGTAGTTTCAAAAATCACCACAATTGACAAATCTGTTGAATTAAGTGACGAATATGTTTCCTTTAGAAGACATACTGTTACATTTCGCCTGTTCTAACTTTTTCTGAAATTACTGTTACAGATGTTTCTACGTTCGTCTCAAAAGGATGCAAATGGAGAAGTTGGGTTTACCGTGCAAGATACCGGGCTTGGTTTATTTGATGCATTTTTTGCTAGTTTGTCTATGATCATTGTTAGCGAGGTACTGGTCATTTAATTCCTTGAGGATGGACGATAACGATCCGTTTCCTCACTCTTTTCATTTTTTTAAATGAACTTGCTAGATTGGGGACGAGACATTTATTATTGCAGCTTTGATGGCTATGCGACATCCAAAGTCGATAGTTTTATCCGGTGCACTCACTGCTCTTGTTGTCATGACGGTATGTTCTTTTGCAAATTATGCTGCTTCTTGCTTTGTTTTAAGTGTCCATGTATAATTGCTATCCTTTGAGCATTACATAGTTTCTACAAGTAGTCTTGCTGTATGCTTTTACCTTTATATGCTTTATGGTTCTTTAGGTGTTATCTACTGGGCTTGGCAGGATAGTTCCCAACTTGATATCAAGGAAGCATACAAATAGTGCAGCCACAGGTATATTACAACCTAATTTGTAATTAAAACTTTTATTTCTCCTTTAGGTTTTCGGTGCTTTTGTCACATGAAAAGTTATCATGCTAAATCTTTCTACATATGCGCTCTTAGTTTCAAAGATGGTTGGCTTGTCGTACATTTTTAGAAGAAATGTTCGCTTTTGAAATTTGGGTCTAGTTCAAGAGTGTGAAGTCAGTATCTGACAGGCCACTTATTAGTAGTGCATATATGATACTAAGTATACATGGAGATGGCTCTTGAAATTATATATTTTGATAGAATTGTTGAATAATTCATGATGACATGTAACTCCTATGTATGCATCGAAAGGTGGATGCTTAACATTTTTATGTCTTAACGTCATGTCTCCATGTGTTTGTGCCCTGCCCTTATGTAGGGAACGGTACACAAATGCGTCTATTGTGTCACACACATGGACACTTATCTGTCTGCTAATCGCATATGTCTATGTCTCTATATGTATGCTTCTGGATTTATATGTGCATGCATGATCGTCAGTGCAAACATGTTTGTATTAACACTTATGCCCTTGCATAGTTTTTTAATATGGTTATTGCAAATCCAACTTAATTGTTTGGAATAGTTCATAAAAATATGGTTGTTGCAAATCCAACTTAATTATTATGGAATAGCTTCTAACTAATATTTCACAGAGAAGCAATGAGTTTCCCAACTAAGCCAAGTTATTTGTTTGTTTAGATGCTACTCATATTCTTCTATAGTCCAGAAACTAAGCACTTTCAGTAATTCCTTTCGTGTTGATGTAGTCCTTTACGCATTCTTTGGCCTTCGATTGCTCTACATTGCTTGGAGATCTGCTCCCAAGTCTTCACAGAAGAAGGAAGTGGAAGAAGTATGTCATATCGCCTTATTAGATCGATTTCTTTTGTTTGCAACGGTTTCTCTTTTGCGTTTATTGTGGTTTTTATTCACCGCATTTCTGTTTTATGTTGTGGTCGATTGGTAATGAATCATTTTAATTTGAAGATAACAGAAATATAAGACGATTTTGTAAGTAAACTATATACAACAGTAGATGCTTGACAGTCGTATTTGATGAATTTTGTTTCATTATCTGCACAAGTTGTAACTTGCCCAGCTTTGTCATGAAGAGAATTACATAACAAATCTGTGCATTTTAGTGGCTTCTTGCTTTCTAACCTGTGCCTTTCCTTTTTTTAATAGCTGTTCATTTGTGCATGCACCAACAATGGGTCCTTGTTTCTTTGAGGTGGTGAGGGTTGAGGAGGGAAGTCCTATGCTATATATATATATATATATATATATATATATAGAGAGAGAGAGAGAGAGAGAGAGAGAGAGAGAGAGGCTATTCTTAGCTTGACCTGAGAATAGTATTACTAAGCTAATATCTCAGCCGTTGATCTCCTTGAGATTTAATTTTAACACTAACGGCGTGAATCGTTATTCCGTTAGGTATAAAATTAAATCTCAGCCGTTAGATCAAGGAGATCAACGGCTGAGATGTTAGCTTATTAATGTTATTATCAAATCGAGCTGAGAATAGCCTCTCTCTCTCTCTCTCTATCTATCTATATATATATATATATATATATATATATAGCCTCTCTCTCTCTCTCTCTCTCTCTCTCTCTCTCTCTCTCTATATATATATATATATATATATATATATATATATATAGGTTTAGCGTTTGAGCTCTTCTAAGGAGGTCTGGAGGGGAAATAGAGGGAAAGCAGAAAGTGCTAAAAATAAGAGTACAATGCGGCATAGTTAAGAAGCCTTCTAAGAGTGAGGTTTATATCTAGATTTCTGATGAAGCTTTTACTGTCAGCATTGAAACTCTATCTAGAAAGAATGGTTTTGAAAGGATATGTATCGAAAATATTCTGTATGAGAAGTCTATTCTGGTTTTGCTAACTTCAATTTTTTAGTCCAGTACCACCAGCATTTATATGACTGCAGCACCTTCATAAGTAATATACCTTGTTAGAAGCACACTTTGTAGAGTTATTCTGGAACTTGTGCAGATAGAAGAGAAACTTGAGTCAGGACAAGGGAAATCAGCATTTCGCCGCTACTTTTCCAGATTCTGCACGCCAATTTTTTTGGAGGTAATAATAACCTCTTACTTGTACCTTATTAAAACATATTTTGTCTTATGGCTGAAGGCGGAATCATTAGCATACGTAGTTTATGATCAATATAAGTTCATTCATTTCATTTGCTCTACATGCCGCAGTCCTTCATTTTGACCTTTTTAGCTGAATGGGGAGATCGCAGTCAGATAGCTACAATTGCAGTAAGTGTTTAACCTCTAATTTAAGACCAGACAATTCCGAAATTTAACTTTTTGGTCTTGGTATTTTATTTTATTTAGTCGCAACTTAATTAATTATTACAAGTTGTTGGTTGCGTACAACTTTCAGAATTGCTAATATTGTCACATTTCATTTGGATGTTCTATGGTTCCATAATGTTTTCAGAATTGCTAATTTTGTCATGTATATACCGAAACATTCTGTCTTTTCTAGAGTATTTGTTTCTTATGATCCTCATCTTACTGGGTCCTACAATGATTTACAATATTTAGAGTATTTATCCTATAAGCAATAAGCGCAAATTAATAGTATCTGTTCTTCTAATTTCCAACTGAGTTGTTATTGCTTATAAAAATGATTTCAATTGCATTATTTACCTAGTGAATGAGATCCTTGAAGGCTCTATTTTAACACATTTTGCAGTTGGCAACTCACAAAAATGCAGTCGGGGTTGCGGTCGGGGCGACATTAGGGCACACGATATGCACATCGATCGCGGTGATAGGCGGGAGCATGCTGGCCTCAAAGATCTCGCAGCGAACGGTTGCAGCTGTTGGAGGCTTCCTCTTCCTTGGATTTTCCATATCATCATATTTTTACCCTCCATTGTAATTGTAAATATTCCTTTCAATTATTACTTCATATGTACAAGTGCTAGAGCTCCCAAAGTTTGTCCCATTTTCCTCCCAAAACTAAATCAAGATCCGAACCATGATTGAGTTTGGGAGCTCTATTATTACCCATCCAAGGGGCTAGTTGGGGTAAGCTCCAATTTTGCTATACCATCATTTTTTTTTTTATTATTTCTTTTAGAACACTGCTATTCATCAGGACCATCAGAATTTTTTATACAATCAGAATTATATGTCGTGCACCAGAATATATATGATACATATTTTGATACGCAACATGTGATTCTGATTGTATAAGGCCATTAGGGTTCCTAAAGAAGGATATTTGTATTCTTTTTATGAGTGGCTTAAAGATTAATCTTTAATTTAGTTATTAAATAAATGTTTGTGTTATCTATCAAGTCATCATAATATTAACTAAAATTTCTCCAAACTCATTGAATTATCTTTAAATTCATCATCTATCAAATAATTTCATCATCTAAATTAATTTAGAGATCGATATGGAGATAAAATTAGGGAAAGATAATGTATTTGTTTGTGCTCACCCCCACCTTAGTATCTGATCGTGCTCTTTAGCATGATTAATAGAAAATTACAAAACTATTTTTCCGATGATTATTGTCAACCAAAAACCAAATTAACCTGTAAAACAAATTAACAAAAATTTGCAGTTACAATTCAAGATTACCATGTTTTGTATACCCAAAAAAAAAAAAAAAAAAACAAATTAATTAATTATGAATATCAGTACAGTATAGGGTACTGTACTAGTCGTATATGCTAAAGTTGCACCGGCGACCTACAATCCCGAACGACACGTCGGACAAGTCTTCTTCACGTCGAGCCACCGCCGGAGACATGCACCGTGAAAAGCATGGATGCAGTTAGGCATCTTCTTCAACTCCGTTCCCCTCTCAAAATCAACCAAACACACCGCGCAAGAATCACCCAATTCATCGGCGCCGTATACAACACTCTGCAACTTCTTCTCTGTTATAAGATTGTCGTCTTCTTTCTTACGCGAAAGATTGTAAACGAGCACGCCGTCCACCATCTCCGCCGCCCCCTCGAATCTTAGCAGCTGGGTAGTCATGGGCGGATCCACCATATAGCCAGTGGGGTCAATTCCACTCAAATACTGTGAAACTAAGGCGCCAAGGCGGATACAAAACCTCGCTCGCCGGCGGGATCAGAAGCCGGAGCAGAGCAATAAAGGGGGGAGGAAACTCAGTCGGCCGGAAATAGATGGTAGAGAGGGTCGCTGGAACGTTTGAGGAGATTGATGTATATAGAGCAGCTTTATAGCTAATTGGGCTTTAACATTTTCGGCCCACATCAATTTTAATTTGTAGTATATTCACCCCCTCCAACGTGTAAAAAATTTGTTATGAAATACTAAATACTTTAAAAAAAAAAGCTGCCATGTATATAAAATATCTAAAAATAATCTTATGAAATACACTCTCAACTCTCAAGCTTTGTAACCGTTGCGCAATATAATTTATAAGATTATTCTAGATATTTATTTTTAAAAAAAAAATTATTTAAAAAAAAATTATTCAATATTGTTGTTAAATATGATATATAGTTATTTATAAAAGAAAATTTTGACTCAATCTTTGAATTCACGCAGATATAAATATAAACTATAATAAATACATTAGTACAAAATTAATTATTTGATAATGAGAAGTATATGTGCACCACAATTAAATTTAATTAAAAAGTTATAGCGATAATTTTTAAAATACAAAAAAAAAAAACAATATTAGAAAAATATCAAAAAAAATATAATTCATAATATATCATTAATTATTATTAGTAATATACGTCATTTATAAAAATATTAGTTATTATTTATTAAACCTACTGTATAATATTTCCAGCTCCTGTGGGTAGTTGCCGGAAAATTACTTGATGCTGATATCCTGAACGTCTGGCGCCGAGGATTCTCGAAGCTTCTAGAGTGTGGATTTGTCCTTGGCGCCGACGTCGTCGAGGGATCGAAGACGATGTTGGACGGCAAATTTGACAGTTTGATATGCGAGTCGGCGGGCGTCGCGGCGAGCGATGGGTTAGGTGGGGATCGACGCCATTGACGATCTCGATTCTATCTATCTTCGCAAAGTTGCACTGAGATTTGATGGATTGAGTCTCTCAAATCCGGCAAGGTGATGGTAGTAGTAACACTGTATATGATTATCTTTTAACCAAGGTTTACCGTGCCGTGCCGTTTCGAGTTTCGGTAAATTCGGATCTCCAGACGTACCGACCGTGCCGTGCCGACCGTACCGACAATAAAATATTATTTTTATATTTATATTAAATAAAAATATTAAAAAAATACAAAAATAAATAAAAATAAATAAACAAAATAAAAAAAAAATTTAAAAATAAAAAGTAATTATAATATACTTTTAAACATATTTATAAATTATAAAAAAAAAAATTCAAAAAAAAAAAAAAAAAGAAAATGGTCCGCTCACGCGCGCGGACCACAACCAGGTCCGCGCGATCACGTGGACCCCATTTATCGGTCACGCGCTGCGCGCGTGAAACACCACTGTTCATCGTCTTCCTCGCGAAGACGATGAACAGTGTTTAAAAAAAAAAAAAAAGCTGGAGCCGTCGGCTCGGCACCGTTCCGATGAGCGCCGGCGGCTCCGGCACGTTTCGGGCGGCACGGAGCGTGCCGCCCGAAACGTCGAACCTTGCTTTTAACCAACATAAAATCGGAATCAGACATTTATGCTATTCGATTACCAAATTATGGTTGTGATAATACTGTCGTTAAGATAACACTAGGACACCAAGCGTGATTAGCTTGACTGGATGAGAGGTATATGAAAAAGTATCATTATCCAGATTTAAGTCTACGTGGAGTAAAATTTTCGCAAAATTTTTTAAAAAATTCTCTGTATCCCGTGGCAAGAGTCAATGTTCATGAAAACCTATGCTCGGATTCCAAAGCGTCGATTGTGGCTGGACATCGGAGTTTTTCACGTATTTGAGATCCTTACAGAAGTATGCGTTCGCATTACAGATTTTACCATGGTAATTAAAAAAAAAGAAGATAACACTAGGGACGATAGGTATGTCAAAAATAAACTGCGTAACTTGTACACATTCACGTTTGGTTCATTTTTCTTGTATGCTTAAATTTTCGAAAATCCTGCATAAATTGTAGACAAAATTGATATTATCACCTTCCCATTCGATACCTCTAAATGATCTCTAAAGTAAACTCTAAAATGAGCTAAAATAGCTCTATCACATGTTATCAAACATTGTTAGCACATATCAGATATAGTTGTCACCTCACTTTAGATGCTTATTTTGGAGTTTATCGTAGAGGTACAAACATTTCCTAAAAACTTGCCCAGTGTAAGGATTTATATTTTTGAAAAAAGGGTTTTTTTTTTTCAAAAAAAAAAAAAAAAATTATGTAAAACTTGAATAAATCAACTCTTTAAATGAACACACCAAGTTAGCTTTTCGGAATACTTTCTTAGTTCACAACAACACTAAGAAAGCTCTCGTCCGCAATATTTCAGCCGAACACTACCATACAAGTGCTAGCAACACTATGATAGCCATCTGGAATACTTTTGAGTTTCCGACTAAGAATTTTTTAAAATAAGTTGAAGGTAGGAACAAACTTGTACGAGTTTTGAAAAGCAGAATTTTTTTTTTACATTAACCGAAAAAAAAAAAGATAATGTCAAAAAGCCAATGCTTTCCAAAACTTGTAAAAAATTAGCCCATGCTTTTTTCATAATAATTGTTAACTCAACCACAAGCATACTTATAATTTTTTTTAAAATAATTTAAATAAAATTTGATATGCTCTATAATTTTTGTATCCAAATTAATAGGTATTTTACGGCTCCAAAGTCTCTAACTTTGAATGCTCAAACTATTTATTTAAAAATAATTTTTAAATATATTTTAAATACAAAAGTTATAAAGCACATAAAAATTTATTTTATTTGTGTTTACTATATGTACACACACAAAAATGTGTGTTTTGAAGCAATTTTATAAGTTGTTTAAAAAAGCATGAATGTTTTGTCAACGTTTAATAAATCAGGGGTTTTTCATCCCCCCACCCCACCCCAAAAAATAAAAGTAAAAATAAAAATATAAATAAATAAATAAAAACAATACCTGGCATATATGTTAGAAAGATTCCCACAAGAGATGAGGGCTATACAAATTACAAAAGAGTTCACATGCACTCATACAAGACTAATAACCAAATTACACTGCATCTTTCATATTACATTAGAGCAAAGAGAAAGAAGCCAAAGCAGATCAACTACTACCTCACAAATGTATAATAATGGAAGAAGATTAGATTTTATCTGGGACCATCATCTGCTTGAACAGCCATGGCCAGCTCAAACTTCTTCAGAGATAGAGACTGCATGGAGAAAATTTCTGGCTCTTCCTCCCAGCTCTTCATCAGATTGCTACTCCTAATGTTGTTGAATCCGTCCCAGCCTATATGACCGATATGTCGAACATCTGTTGGCAATCCTATCTCCATCTCGATCTCCTGTTCGTCTTCTTCGTCGTACACTACGAACAAATTTGACAAGCTCTTGATGCTCTTGATTATCTTCTGAAATCCCACGGAGAAGTTTGGTTTCGAAAGCGCAAGGAATCCTGCCGTGTTTTTCATTTTTTCTGTTGAAGAACTACCTTCACCTTCTCGGAAACTTATTGTTAGCATTTTAATCGTATTTCCAAAAGAGTAATCCTAGAGCTCCCAAAACTTGTCCAAAAATTTTATTCAAAAATTAATGATTTGACTTATGTTCACTTCATGCACTTCTGCAGTAATTTTGGGAGCTCTAGCACTTTTACTATCTAAGATATGAAACTTATTCATAGGATATTGTTTTCCGAGAGGACGGGCGTTTTAGACCCGTAGGGTTAAAACACTGATCCTGACCAGACTCTCGAAATCTAACTCCACCAAGGAGGAGTAACGAGCCGAAACGCGTACCCGTCGCACGTGCATGGGGCGTGTGCGCTTGCACTTCCCATTAATACTAGAGCTTCTATTAACTTTGCAAAATTTGAACTAAAAATCAATGAAATTCATTCTTAGCATCACATCATTCAACTCATGCAAGATTCTTGGGAGAAACTTTGAGAGCTCTAGCACTGCTGGCATCTAAATCTGAAAGATGATACAAAGAGGGGAAGAGAAAGAGACTTACTTGTTTGTGTTTGAGCTTTTCTGGATTGGCCTTGATTCTCACTTACTGCGACGCTTGATTGAGAAACACAACCATTAATGGAGAATGGAAGAATGGCGAACTTCTCCATCCTGTCTCTCATCGTCGCATGAATTGATGAATGTTAGGGGCTAAAAAGATGTCTAATATGCGATAGAATAAGAGAAGAAAGGAGGGTGGTTATGGAGCATGACATGTGAAGTGCAAATGGATTTGTTATATTGGGTGGTAGTGTTGGCTTTGTTAGCAAGTTTGAATGATTTTCAGATATAGAAAGGTGAGGTGTCAGCAAAGTTTCGTTCTCTTTTTTTTTTTTTTTTTGGAGGTAATCCACGCGATGTACACTATATTATTTCACTGGACTCAGTTTTCTAGCCACAGTCTTGAACCGTGATCAGAGAGTAAAACTTTGGATGTGCATCGCCTCCAAACATGCCGGTGAGTGCAGGTACCACAAACTCCATTTTTTTTCCTAAAAGCTCGAAAAAAACAATTCCTATCGCGCGTTACAATTGGTTGGACTCGAAGTCGTGATGGTTTCGTGATGGTTCGTGAACCACCCGCCTTACCAATTAAGCTATCCCGTTAAGGGCGAGGTGTTAACAAAGTAAATTTGTTGTGGAGGCATACATAGAAGACAGAAGAGATATGATATATATATATATATATATATATATATATATATGGGGTAGGTTAGAGTTGGTTGCTGCTATCTATTTTTTCTTGTTTAATTTTTGTCCCCATTTGCAGATTGCAAGTCCAATTTGTAGGCCACTCTGAACCCACCAAATGATTTTTTGTGCTCTGAGATGAGATACTAGCTCCACTATAAACCTCATGTGGGATCTTCCACTTTCCCACATCTCTTGAAGAGTAAGACAGTGGTGTATAGTTACTGCTCTCATCACTTTTTACTTTCCTTTCCAAGCTTCATTCCATGCAAAGCAAAATTCGAGTAAATAACCTGGAGTAAGGGGGGTGGTGACTTGGCGGGATATCACAGTGGTAGGTGAGCCTCAGAAAGCCTTCATATCCTGAATTCGACTTTCTGTCCTGCAGGTATGAAAAAAAAATTCTACTGGCGGAGACACGCACGTGCGCCCCTCCTATTTATGACAAGTGGCTTTATTTGGAAATCAGTCCCAGAGTAGTCTTCTTCCGGAATGAGCCAGATATGTGTCATCACGGTAATATCGGTGCTCAAAAGAAAACATGAAGTAACAGCATATGCCAAAACCATAATAACAATCAATTCAAATTTTAGAGTCAATGCATGCAAATACCTTCTACTAACCTCACAAGGAGCAGCACATTCATTTGAAACACTATTATCCATCAAGACCATCAGAATTTCTGACATAATCAAAGTCACACAATGTGAATCAGAATGTGTGTGATATATATTGATGCACAACGTGTGGTTTAGATTGTATCAAGACCTATCATCGCCCGTGATAAATTGCATTTCTCTTTATTGGTATTAATATGTTTTGGAAAGTAATTAGCAGCTGATTGAAGTTTTTAATCTGCAGCAGTAAAGAAGACAGTTCATACAGTTAAAATTGTTAAGAAAACAACTCAAAACTTTTGTAACTTTGATCTTCTGTGCAATTTAAGCAGTTAAAAATCACAGCTTGGAGGTTATCGTTACTTCCTTTTGTTTAACAAAAGCAGTGCATTTTTTCAAAAAAAAAAAAAAAAAAAAAGCTCGGAGGTAATAGTTACTTCGTTCTTTCCCCCTCATTCAAGCAGCAATCAATGAGGAAATCATTTTTAATGGAAAAATTCTACCCGTAACTAATCACTTTTGTATGATTGTCGTATCAGATAAATTCATAGGTGCAACAACCTGTGTTTCACCAACCGAGAACTCCTGGAAATTTGTTCAATGAACTTTGAAGTAGTTAGAAAGCTAAAGTTGATGTTTGCATGCATACAGGAGAGATGCATTTCAGTATTCCAAGATTTATTTGCCAATCTTATAAGTAAAAGATAAAATAAAGAGAGTGCATGTAAACTCCTTAATTATTAGATTCTATTTGACATGAAATCATTACCTTCACCTCATCGAAGATTAATGACTTTCCCAGTAAGGAAGCTGATGCTTGCAAGCATTGTGATGGGGACACTCATCAGCAAAGGGGTACAGCAACATCGTCCAGTTATAAATTCTGTCTGGTCGTGATTTGGTGAAGTAAAATATAGATAACCATGTCCTGAATGAGACTGTTTCTGTAAGACATTCATCAGCAAAGGTAAAACCAGAAAATTATTTCTTCGAAAGACCCCATGTTCTATTGACTTAAAAACACACATAATAATGAAATATTAGATAGCTTTTTTTTTGAGATTACCGTAGTAAATTTATCCTTAACCGGCCCATTTTGTGCCTTTTCGACTTTACAATCTATAAGACGGCTTTAAGTTGTCCACCTTCTTTCCATAGTTATTTTCATGGATCAACCAACTTTTATGGGATCTATAAGAAAAGAAATTGGATTCGTACAATACACACGAGTGTACAAACATCTACTCGAACTTTTTTCTGAAAATTTTTGAATACCAAAATTGTAAATTTTATTGTAATATATAACTTTATCATCCAAAATTGTAAATTCTATCAAACATCTACTCGAACTTTTTTCTGAAAATTTTTGAATACCAAAATTGTAAATTTTATTGTAATATATAACTTTATCATCCAAAATTGTAAATTCTATCACGTTAAAGTACACACATAAATGTACCGTATAGGGACTCTAAGAAAAGGCACCTGTGAGATATAATCTAGCAATTGTACTTTCACCCAATAAGTTTGGTGTAGTCTACTTTTCCTCTTTTCAGAAGGTGGATTGAGAGGAGCTATCTTTGAATAAATGTCAATAATTAACTTTTATAATGGCTCATTACTTCATATGATCAGTGAACCATCAGCACATAAACTATTTCTCACTCTAAACAGCAAAAAACAATCACATCCAAGTAGATGAAGAGGAAACTCATGATAAATAGAACTCCCTAACTTCACATACAGCTACAAGGTCAAAAAATAAAAAAATAAAAAAAGAAAAAAAAAAGTGATCATATGAAGTAATAAAGGGGTCAGATACAGGTACAAGTAATAAAGAAGATAAGACAATGAAATTTTACATTTGGCAAACAATTACCTTAACAGTAAAAATATATAAATCAACGGACGTCTAAAAACGGATGGTAGAGCTTTCACTTTATAAAATAGATGTCTAAGATTTGAAGCCCATAAACGTCATTTATAGGGGTTTGAAAATTTTATTCTTTCTATATTACGTTTCTATATTACGTTAACGGTAAAAGGAACCTTAAAACTTATCCAGTTAGAAAGGTGTTGACTCTTCGGTTAGTAAAATATAGATCGGTGCTAACCGTGAATTTATTTGTTATGATCGTTGCACAAAAATAGGCTAGATATGGATAAAATTTTCGTTGCACAAAAATAGGCTAGATATGGATAAAATTTTCCACAATAATCTTCAAAAAAGTACATATAAACAGCACAATGAGAATTGGTATAACATGACCCAATAAGCATACTCTGGGGTACTTTCCTGTACTAGCTTTGTAATTAAGATGTAACATGATTCATGAAGCATCATCACTGACTAAACTGCATGCACAAGATCTCTCTCTCTCTCTCTCTCTCTCTCTCTCTCTCTCTCTCTCTCCTCTCTCTCTCTCTATATATATATATATATATATATAATACTTTAATATATCTAATAATAAACTGCACAAGTCTGCTTTATATATCTAATAATAACACTATTATAGTCGAATCATGGAAAATTATTATGGCATGAAATTATTTCTCCACCAATAATAAGCGTTTACAATGCACTCCACTATCCTAATGTGCCTTATAGAGGTCCCTGGACATACATGGGTGCCCTTTAAAAAGGTAATAATGTCCTAACTTAACCAAAAAAATAATAATAATAAATAAAAAAAGAAGAAGAAAAACAAGCCACGCACGTAGAAACAAGCATGCGCAAATAGAACTCCTAACCAGTGGCTGCACTGCTTCATTTTATTTTTTCATTTCGTTGTTATTGCAATTATTGATGCTAGCTTCTACTATTTTTGCTTTATTTCCCCTAACGTACGCCTCATTGGGCGCGCCTTTGTGCGCATTGTGCCTAGACTCCAGGAAATCCTTGCGCTTTTGACAGCTTTGAGATGTATAAGCGAGATAACTGTATCATTCTCTAGCCCAATTCTCTGAGTTATCCTTCTCTTTGTCTTCCTAGCTTCACCAGAGCTAAGGTTGCTAACAAATACAAAAACCAAAAGGTCGGACTAACCCGGTTAGAGTAATATTGGGGACCTCAAGGCTGAAATATAAAGAAATCTCTAAAATGTAAACGATGTTATCTTAACTACAACGATATATTTCCCCTATTTAAACATGTAGGTGAATTTATGTCCACCCTAACTTTAGAGTTCCAAAAGGAGGTAGAAAGAATTAAGAAATGAAAAACTCCACTTGTATATTTCCACCAAGGCATAAATAAATGAAAAACAAACAAATACCAGCACACACACAACTGCCCACACTATCATATAATGTATCTACTACACACTGTTTGCATCATAACAACAACACAATTTAGTACTCGCCTAGAAATGATTTGGAAAGGTTAAAATGTACGCAGCCATGTCCCACATTAGGATGTTTCCGTAGAACTCTCGGCCTTAAAGTAAATATTCAAGCAGACAAGCACGGAAGCACAAAACCAAAAAGTTTATGTTGTTTTCGTAGAACCTTCGGCCTTAAAGTAAACATTCAAGCAGGTAAGCACACAAACAAAAGTACGAAAAGATATCAAAACTCAGGCACGCGCAACAAAGATAATAATATACACAACATATAAGCAATAGATAGAAAAAAAAATAGTATGGTAACATGGAGAAATAAAATCAAAACAAGCATCGTCAATACATAATCCTACTCATGTTTGCATCAGAAGAATAAATAAAAGTAAAAAGGTTCAATAAAACACCTCTTTACCTCTGGAGAAGATCAAAGGATTGCCCTCACCGGCCCAAGTCATTTCATCAAACAAGCTGCCTGCTTGATTTTATACCCATATTCTTCTTGTCATTTTTCCTTTTTTTTTCCTTGTAGAACAGTAATTTATTGAGGACCTATCTCTTACATAGAGATTAACAATTCTGCACCGAAAAATAGATCGTCCGGCCCTGATTTCTCCGTAAAGAATGATATAGCTGCTTGGAACTAGCAGGTGATGGTTGCTGCTGATTACAGACCGGAGAGAAAGTGAAGTTTGATGACGACGGAGCGCGGGAATTTTAGAAAGTAGTTAGTTACCCACTTTAGAAAGGAAAAAACTACTCACCCCAATAAACTATCCAACAAAACACACACACGCCTCGTAATCCGTACAATTTTCTCGTGATCCAAAAAAAATAAAAATTACATATATATCAATCGTGATGTGTGGTATTGATTGTGCCACGTCAGTATGTGTACTTTTTTGTGTAATTTTTTGGAGATATATAGCAAAGTCAAGAAAGAAAACCAACAGACTGTCCTACAAATACCAATATTTCCATAAAAGAAACGCAAGCAATCAGCGTTGACCCCATTAGCAGGACTGGATTATGTAAGACGACCGCTTCTCGTGATAGGTAAATTTGGAGTTTCGAATTCAACAACCACTGATTAAGAGGATTATTGTTCCGTTCAATTTTAAATAGAGGATAGAAATCAAACAAAAATACTACAATTTTGAAATAAATTTAGATAATATAATAATTTAATAGACCTTAGTTATTAGATAAAAGTTATATAAAGATAAAATTTAAGATAAATGAAGTGATAAATTTGAGAAATATATAGTAGTGAGTTTTTTGTCAAGCAACCCTATGTTTCATTGGGACAAAATCAATGAAGATTCTGTAGATTCTTGTTTGGGACCTTAAATTCTTAAATTTTATTAATTAAAAAGATTTATTTTTATGTTTTTTTGGGTGACAGAAAGTATATTAGAATATTCTGTAGGATCTAAAACTGAAGAATATCAGTGATGATAGGCTGAGGCATCTTCAGTCACTCGCTTCAAAAACATTGAGGCCACTTAATTTTCTTGTTTTCAAGGAACAACACATGATATGATAATGTCATAAATGATGCTATTTTCCCAAAATAAATAAATTAAAATAAATAAATAAAAAAAATAAAAAAAAAAATCTTGAGACAATATGGAATGCATCATTTCATGAATGACACAAACCCGAACAATCGACAAAAACCGAAAAAGCCGGACGTCCATTTGATACGTTATGCTCCTATTTTATAAACCACATTCCAAGCGAAAGTCACGGTCCTAAACAGCAATTTCGTACGGAAGATAATTACGATCAGATAAACAAAAAAGTTGCAACTAGTGTTGCAAACCGTGCCGGCCCGCACGGATGCTAGGCGGGGCGGGCCGGCTAGGCCGAGAGCCCGCCGGGCCAAGCCGAGCCGAGCCAAGCTGAGCCGGCCACAATTAAAAAAAAAAAAATTAGATAGCATATTATAATACACAGGGTGCCAGTGGGCCGACCCGCCCCACTCTGCACGAGCGGGCTGGTTTTTTCAGTCCGATTCGCGCGGCCGGTAAGGCGGGCCAGCCCGAGGCCCGACGAGCCGGATTGTGATACCGGCCGCGGGCTAAATTAGCATATCTAGTTGCAACCAATTAAAATAGTTAGTTAGCGAAATTGGATATTGGGAGGCATCTGTAATCTCCTTTAGATCAAAGGTTCAAATTCCTAAGCGTTGGCTGTGAGTGACTATTGTTCTGTTCAAATTTCTGATCGAAATATAGGATAGTAACCGAATTCTACGGTCAAAAAAAAAAAATGCAAATTTTCAATTTATTTTGCCAAATTTAAGTGGGACCCATCAATGAGGAAATGGGCTATAGGCCACTACAAAAGTAGCACTAGGTCCAATTATAAGACATATAGGACAAGGTTCTCTTTAACAGATAATGAAATAGATTGGTTGATGGTGGATACAAGTAGATAAAAAAGGGTTTGGTGGCCACATACATGAGCATCATCACATCTACACTGCATTAAATGATTAAAATAAGTGAATCATATCATGCTAGCCCCATTTGAGAATATGGTTCACCCTTCTTTTGTAGCCAAATATAATTCTTATCGAGATTTCGGCAAATAGAAACCCGATTCCTTCATAATAGAAACCATATCGTCGTGCCTCCCACTCGCGTTCGAGCTTTTTTTTTTTGGTGTTTATGCTTTCGATCACTTGTATGACCTTCCTGCGATACCCTTTATCTGCTGTATTGTGATGTTCTTAGTATCGGGTTCAATAAGATTAGTAAATAGTCTGATGTCATGTCCATCTTTCTGAAAAGAAGAACCACTTTATTAATTGAAAAAAAAATCTACGAATTTAATTATTTTTATTTGGAAGCTTTATTTAGACGTAAAGAATTACAATAGAACAGTATTATAGTAGCCAGAGGTGGCGGGGTGTTGCAACGTATAGACGAGAGCTCTGAAATTCTCTCTATCGGCTTTGAATTTTCGTCACGTCAGTTTGAGTTCCTTATTTGGCGCACAAACATCATTATATAAGATTTTTTTTTGTTCGTATATGTTAGTATGTATTACGTGTAGATGTTGTGGTTTCTACACCAAAATTATACATTACTTTTCGTTTAATTTTCTACAACTTTGTTTTATTATTTTTATTTGTGTTTTCTTCTTGCACATTTATTGTAGTTATACTCGAATTTTAGGATTAATGGAATTTATTGTTAAAAATTTTAAAATTTAGACAAACTACTTCTATCAATGTCTTAATGCATGAATCCTAATTATATTTATCTGGAATCCATACATGTTGGATGTTGGTTTTCTAAATTTTCATGATATAATGTTTTTTTTCCCAAGATAACTATATTTTTTTTATAATTTACTTATTTGTCTTTAGAGAAATGTTGGCCAGTAATTTCTCTTTAATCTTACCAGAATTATGGATCAATTATTAGAGATAAAAATATGGAAAACTAAACTAAAACAAACTATTATATAACATTATTAGAAACAATAGAAAATGCCACATAATGTCAATATATATATATATATATATATATAACGTGGGTAATTTTAATAATATGAATATGTCCTTAGTTGTATCTTATGCCACTAAAATGGTTGGTTGAGAATAAATTATTAAAAATGGCTCTGTAGATACTCCGATGAATTTGATCCGTATGATTAAAAACATGCGGATCAAAATAAATTTTCATAAAAGAAGTAGTACTTAAGTTTAATTTAAAAAGAATTTCATTGTATTAAAGATTATGTTGACTAATATAAAAAATTTGAACTTTCAAACTTTAGCTTATTATTTTAAAATTATATATTTGTACAATGTATTTTAAACTTTTTTAAAAGTTCAAATTATAATAAAATATCCATAAAATTTGATAACTTTCTTTTCAAATACTTTGTATTGTAGATGGCTGAACTTTTATTTAATGAATAATGATATATATCAACTCCTGTCTTCATATCGTCATCCCAATAAATTTATATATATTTTTAATAATTTAGATCAAGCTAAAATATATATAAATATTTTTAAAAAAATAAATATAAAATAATACATATTAATGTGCTATATAATTTATATATTATAATTTTTGAAATTATATATTTTTAATAGATATTTGAATGCTCTAATATCTTATTGATTATAAAAATTTTGAAATATTAAATATATTATAATATAAAATACAAAATGTAAAATATTTCGATATTTTTTTATACTTAAAAATACATATTTTTAAAAAATAATAATGTTTTTTGTAAAAATAAGAATTTATTTGAAAAAGTTTTTTAAATTACAAATATTCTTTTACTGAATGTATACATATTATCTGAATTTTTTTTCAAAGAGCCGATCGAGCTTAGTTACTTGATCCGCCCATGCCGCCACCTTCTTCGTCTCTCCATCTCTCAAAACCCTCTCTTCTTCATACTCCACCGCAATTATCTCTCATCTTCTGACTTCATCTTTTCTTGTAGAATTTTTCATGACGAGAACGTAACTGTATGCATGCACGAAGATCCACGTGCATTGAGAGCTTATCTTGATTCTTCATCTTCCACGAAGAATTACTAGTTCGGTTGCGATGGCAGGGAATGAGTGGATTAATGGATACTTGGAGGCGATACTGGATAGTGGCACCGGCGGCGGCGGAGGGTCGGCGGAGAAGGATCAGCAGCAGAGCCATCATCAGAAGAGAAGCGGGGCGGGTGTGGTTGAGCACTTCAACCCGACCCATTATTTCGTCGAGGAGGTGGTTACGGGGGTGGACGAGACCGATCTTCACCGGACATGGATCAAGGTCGTCGCCACACGCAACTCCCGCGAACGAAGCTCGCGTCTCGAGAACATGTGTTGGCGCATCTGGCACCTCGCTCGCAAGAAAAAACAGGTGGTTGCTTTGATTATCTTCGATTTGGTCTCTTGCTACCTATGTTTCTTCGGATTTTCTTTTTTATTTATTTATTTTTGAGATTAACGGAGGAAACTATACCGCATCGTGCGACTCGCTTAATAGTAAATCCTTGACGCCATTGATCCCGTCTCCACCAACGAAGGGTGCCTAAGCCACATGCTAATCATGGGACAAGCAAATTTGAATCCGCGTTTGCACTTAGGCCACTGTGCCACCCGCACTGGTGTTCTTTTTTTTTTTTTTTTTTTTTTTTTTTTTTTTGATTTTTTGTTCTGGATTCTGTGGCTTTTTGTAAGATGTGTTTATATTGGCTGAAATTTATTATTTTTTAGTTGATTCTGTACAAATACATAGAACTGATTTATACTCCCATGTATTATTTCAAGGTAGATTATTCAGTCTTTAAGTTGGATGTTTGCAGCTCTGTTTCTGTTTTGGGGATTTATTCTTTTTGTTTGGGTTTTTCTTAATACGAGTAATGGATTTCTAATGTTTGCTATTCATTTTCTTTTTCTCCTAAAACAATATGGACCGTGAGAAATTTTTTCACAATTTTTTAATAATTTCTTAAATTGGGAATTATCTCTCCAGAATTATGCTGATTTTATATATTTCTGCTATCAATTCCATACCAGTGTTAGTTTCCTTCTCTTCTTTTGCAATTGAAAATTCTTTATGTGATGTGCAACTGAACTTTCATACAAATGCTAAGTTTCCAAAGCCTTTCTGAAAAATTGGGCTTCTATCCAGCATGATTGAACTTTGCGCAGCTCAAAGAGAACTATATGATGTTCTAAAGCGAACATGATTGCTTCTTGGATGAAGTTTTGGGACCTGTAGCACAATATTTGGAAATTATTCCTAACCAATTTAACAACTAATACAAACTTGTGATTGTCGCTTTGTTGGTCCTTGAGCAGCTAGAATGGGAGGAGAATCAACGTATTACAAGCCGCAGGCTCGAGAGAGAGCAAGGGAGGCGAGATGCTACAGAGGATATGCAAGAAGACTTGTCAGAAGGGGAAAAAGGCGACACGGTTGGTGAGCTCTCACAGAGTGAGACATCAAAGAAAAAGTTTCAGAGGAACTTCTCGGATATCCAAGTTTGGTCTGACGACAACAAATCGAAGAAGCTCTACATTGTTCTCATCAGGTTCACTATTTGAGCAATCTATGTGTTAGATATAGCATTACTCTGTGGTAAACAAATATTTCTTCCATATTTGCTGAAAAAGTAACAAAAAAAAAGTTTATTGCGCTTTCAAATGCATAAGTCTAGCATGTTAAGGTTGGGTAGCGCCAAGAAGCTATAGCTTGATTAATGTGCACTGTGATTTAGTTTTTGAAAGGTTAGCTTTAAATATCACTATACTGCAAAATCTCAAAGTTTGTAAAAGTTCATAGTTTCTCCCGATTAAGTTCATTATTCAAACAATTTATTTATTAGTTTCAACATCGTTTGATAAAGAACTAAATAATCGTTAGTTTCTATTCTTCTTGTTGTATATGATATAGATTTCTTTACATACTTCATGTAGTATGTACTAGATATGTTGGATTAAGATTATTGGGTACCCAAATTCGTCTGTTGCTTATGAAGTTGGTTCCCAAATTTCGGGATTATTTAAACCTATTTATATGCTGCAACTTAATTATTGAAATCAAGCCTCCAATCTTGCTGCACTGTTGGCTTTAATACTTGGTTTGACCTTAAAACAGTAATGATGTTAAAGAAGTAGACAAGGTAGTTTCCTTTTGAGCATTATCATCGGGAGGTTCTCTATGACCTTAAAACAGTAATTATCATTTGATTGTCTTAACATGGATCAACAATGGTATTGATTAATTTTGTTCCTGAAAGGACACTGAATTATGTAGGTTTGCTATATGATTTGGATTATAGAGTTTAACATCAAAAGTTGTTTTTTTGCAAATTTGTATTTCGATTCCTAGCACTGTGAACGTCTCTGTTCTTCTCCAGTATACATGGTCTGGTTCGTGGAGAGAATATGGAGCTAGGCCGTGACTCTGATACAGGTGGCCAGGTATGTATCTCTAAATAAAAAACAACGGAATTCAATGTATAGAACATGTAAATATTTTAACATTTTTAAAGATTAACATTTCCACAATTTTAATATGACTGTCAGGTAAAATATGTTGTGGAGCTTGCCAGGGCACTGTCCATGATGCCAGGAGTTTATAGGGTAGATCTCTTCACCCGTCAGATATCATCCCCAGATGTGGACTGGAGCTACGGAGAGCCAACAGAGATGTTAACTTCAGGCCAGTACGATGCAGATGGTAACGATGCTGGCGAGAGTGCTGGAGCTTATATCATAAGAATTCCATGCGGTCCTCGGGATAAGTACCTTCGAAAAGAGATGCTGTGGCCCCACCTCCAAGAGTTTGTAGATGGAGCGCTAGCTCACGTTCTTAATATGTCTAGAGTTTTGGGAGAACAAATAGGAAGCGGTCATGCAGTCTGGCCTTATGTGATTCACGGGCACTATGCCGATGCCGGTGACGTTGCAGCGCTTCTATCGGGGGCTTTGAATGTTCCGATGGTTCTGACGGGCCACTCTCTTGGTAGGAACAAATTGGAGCAGCTTCTTAAGCAGGGAAGACAGTCTAAGGAGGATATTAACGCTACCTACAAGATAATGAGACGAATAGAAGCTGAAGAGCTGTCTCTTGATGCCTCAGAATTGGTCATTACTAGCACAAAGCAAGAAATTGAAGAACAGTGGGGTTTGTATGACGGGTTTGATGTGAAGCTCGAGAAGGTGTTGAGAGCTCGTATTAGGAGAGGAGTTAACTGTCATGGTCGATATATGCCAAGGATGGTGGTAAGTTTCCGGTGCTTGTATTAAAAAACTTACCAGTTTATCTGTATGGAGTGATCACTCACTCTATATATGGAGAAGTATTTAATTAGATACAACTTTTCTTGCATTTATTTATTTATTAATTTTTACAGGTGATTCCACCTGGCATGGATTTTAGTAATGTTGTAGCCCAGGAAGACGCTGAAGCAGATGGGGAGTTAACAGCCATTACAGGTGCAGATGGGGCTTCTCCGAAGTCGGTGCCGCCTATATGGAAAGAGGTTAATTTCCAGTAAACTACCTCGTAAAATTTAAGTCTGATCTCTTCTTTTTTGGTCTCTAACATAAAGGAGCATAACAGGTGTTGCGCTTCTTCACCAATCCTCATAAGCCGATGATCCTGGCCTTGTCAAGACCCGACCCGAAAAAGAATATTACTACCCTCCTGAAGGCCTTTGGAGAAAGCCGTCCGCTGAGAGAGTTGGCAAATCTTGTAAGCATATATAACTCATGATTCATAAGTGTGTTTTTTCCCTTAACTAATACTAGTAACTTCTGATTGATGTTTTTACGCAGACGCTGATAATGGGGAATAGAGATGACATAGATGGGATGTCGACTGGTAATGCCAGCGTTCTTACAACAGTATTGAAATTGATCGATAAATATGATTTGTATGGACTGGTGGCTTATCCCAAGCATCATATTCAATCTGATGTCCCTGAGATATACCGACTTGCTGCAAAGACTAAGGTATACGAAAATATCGTGGTTCCAAGGACTAAAATCACGTGGTATGATTGTTTAGCTTACTAAGATATTTTTTGCAGGGTGTCTTTATAAATCCAGCTTTAGTGGAACCTTTTGGTCTCACACTTATTGAGGTAAATATGTGATTTCTTATTGGATTTATTTGAAGAACCTATACACTAATTAAAATCTGTATATCATCTAGGCTGCAGCACACGGGCTACCGATGGTAGCAACCAAAAACGGAGGTCCAGTTGACATTCACCGGGTAAACATTCCAGCATTCTCCCTTTTACCTAGGCTGAATTATATCTTGGAAAATATTTGTGTCAGTGAGATGATTAATTTTTGTATAAAATTATGATTTCAGGCGTTGAACAATGGTTTGCTTGTAGACCCACACGATGAGAAAGCCATAGCAGATGCATTACTGAAGCTAGTCTCGGAGAAGAACCTCTGGCATGAGTGTAGAAAAAATGGTTGGAGAAATATCCACCTATTCTCTTGGCCCGAGCATTGCCGTACCTATCTTACAAGGGTAGCTGCTTGCAGAATGAGACATCCACAATGGCAGCTTGACACCCCACAAGATGATATGCCATTGGAGGAGTCCCTGGGAGACTCACTGATGGATGTCCACGAATCATCTCTTAGACTTTCAATTGACGGTGATAAGAGCTCTTCCTTAGAATGCAACCCGGCCGAACTGGAAAATGTTACTAATGGTGATGGGAATCCTGAGTTGCAAGATCAAGTGAAACGTATACTTAACAGGATCAAGAAACAACCACCGAAGGATACGAACAATAAGCAGTCCGATGCCTCGGGATCAGCAATTGGCAGGTACCCGCTGCTAAGGCGAAGGCGTAGGTTGTTTGTGATAGCTCTAGACTCTTATGGCGAGAAAGGAGAACCCAATAAGAAGATGGTACAGGTGATACAGGAAGTTCTTAGGGCGATTAGATCAGACTCTCAGATGTCTAGGATTTCAGGGTTTGCTCTGTCTACAGCTATGCCAGTATCAGAAACATTAGATTTGCTGAAGTCGGGAAAAATACCGGTCACAGATTTCGATGCTCTGATATGTAGCAGTGGAAGTGAAGTTTACTACCCGGGTACGTTACAGTGCATGGATTCTGACGGCAAGTTCAGTGCTGATCCTGACTATGCAACACATATCGAGTATCGATGGGGTTATGATGGCGTGAAGAGAACACTCTCAAAGTTGATGAACTCTCAGGACAGTCAAGATTATAGTAGATCTGAGAATCTGGTTGAGGAAGATGCAAAATCGTGCAATGCTTATTGTGTCTCATTCTTTATCAAGGACCCCAGCAAGGTAGAAATCAGACAAATCATTCAATTCACAAATAGCTGCATTTATTGCAACAAGATGATCTCCGTTTATTTTATTCATGTATATGCTATGAAATGGCTGGTTTTCCTTTCAGGCAAAGCCTATTGATGATCTCAGACAGAAACTCAGGATGCGGGGGCTCCGTTGCCACCTGATGTACTGTAGGAACTCAACAAGGTTGCAGGTTATTCCCCTCCTAGCATCTAGGTCACAAGCACTGAGGTATGTTTGTAAATCCCCAAACTAGTGATTTTGCTAATGAGTAATGATGTTCATCGGTATGTTATGCCTAAAACAAACGACGCGGGATGTCGTCGAAATTTGGCTAGGCGGGAGCCACCCAGCTCCAACAATGCCCAACTACCAATGTTGGTGTATAGAGCATTGCTATCCATTAGGACTATCAGGACTCTTTATACAATCAGATCCATAGGCACTTCAGCTCAATGTGTGGTACACATCCCGCTGCATTGGGTATGGCTCCGTTCGTATAAGAGCCATCAGATTCACCTGAAGAAAGAAATTTCTGCGGTGTAACTCGTGGCCAAGATGAAATTAAAATTAATAATTTTCTTTATACTTTATACGGCTTTAATCTCATTAGAAGAATCCGGATCCTTCGTTGTGATTGTATTCTTACTTTCACCGATGTGCATTTTATTTCAAGGCTATGTCGCGATCCTTACATTACAATACCCTAGAAATGAAAAAAGCTGAATTTTATGGCATGTTTGGTTGGATGAAGTGGGCATGAGAATGTGCTGATGTTATAACTTTGTTCTTTAAACATTCCAGGTATATGTTTGTTCGATGGGGATTAAACGTGGCTAACATGTATGTGATCCTTGGCGAAAGAGGGGATACCGATCATGAAGAGCTGATATCGGGATCTCACAAGACAGTGATCATGAAAGGCGTAGTGGAGAAGGGTTCGGAATCACTACTTAGAACAGCAGGGAGCTACCAAAAGGAAGACATTGTTCCGGGTGACAGTCCTCTCATTGTCTACACTACAGAAGGAATAAAAGCCGAAGAGATTATGAAGGCACTTAAAGAGGCATCAAAGGCTGCTTCTGCAATGTGATATTTTGTTTATCCTTCAGCAACTTATAAGTTCTTTTTTTCTTTTTTTTTTTTTTTTCAACAACGAGAGCGAGAAGTAATTATCTCCGTGTTTCAGCTTGCTGCTTGTACCTTTAAAAAACATAGTACTTTTATAAGATTAAGATGAAAACATGTTAGAATAATAGGTACCCGGATGAATTTGAATAACTCATGTGCTATCCGTGAGTTGTTCTGTTTTTGTACCTGCTATCAAATTTTACGTAATAAAGCCAAAGGTGCTTCAGAACGAAGGATTGTATGTGAAACAAATCAGAGATGTTTAGCTATATATAAGAGTTTAACTCAACTTTCACAGTGGTGATATCTAGCTTCCAATTAACCAACTCTACAGTATATCAATGTTTTTTTTATTTTTTTGAGATTATCGAGGTGGAACCCGAAATGCGAGCGCACGCTCCCGAAGGGACCTCAAACTCGCGGATAAATTCCCAAAGACGGTCTCGTTCTCAATTCCACCAACCGAGGAGTATATGGAGGCACTCAACGGAGTACGCACCCACAAATGTGCTGTGTAGAATTCTAACCGGATGGGATGCACGCTTCTCGAGACGCAACACCTCACCCAGGCTACCCGAGGCGCTTCCAATTAACCAACTCTACAGTATATCAATGTGAACACATTTGAGTACATATATATATATATATATATATATAATTTATGAGATGAATTATCCGTTGATAATGAAGAAACACCCTTTTTTAAAATAAAATTAAAAAAAAAAACCATATGTGGGTTAACAACAAATATATTATAATGTTTACTTCCAACAAGTTACAAAAACGGGGATGTAGCTCAGATGGTAGAGCGCTCGCTTAGCATGCGAGAGGTACGGGGATCGATACCCCGCATCTCCATTATATATATTGTAAGTTTTTAACTAACCATTTTTTTTTAATTTCTGAGTTAGTGAGTTTTTAGGTTGTTGACACCATCGGCTCAATGTATGCTTGTTTGTAGTTTATTTGGCATTGAAAAACTTCCAAGACATTTTACAGCAGCGGTAATAGGGCAGTGCTTCAGCGAGCCAGTTGATGAGCTTGAACTTAATCAACAGCTCTTTATGTGAGAATTAGTACACGTTTTTATTTGTTTCAATCTATTAGAAATTCTCTTTCTAAAAGTGTTAGATCTATGTAATTCCTGTGAAAGAAATTAATACTTTAAGTATATACTTCACCCCCTCTGCCAGCTCCCAAACAAAAAAAATAAAATAAAATATATATATATATATATAATATATATTATATATATATATATATATATATATATAAGGCTACAGAATGATAACTGATTATAGGTAGAAGTGGATAAGATTCATAGGCCTCGATATAAATAGTAAATTTCACGAGCGATAACTAGGATGATCTTGATCTTTTAGCTTCTTCATAGCTTAATCAAGTGCCTTCCCTGTCTTATCTACATAGTCCATTAAGTCTTTACATATGCAACAAAATAAACACAATAAAAAAAACCCCAGAAGAGATGCAGATATCAAGCGCATCTTCGAGTTGCAACCTGTATCCAACCTCGTACAGAGCCATGTCGATGGCAAGTGATGTTCTCACCAGATTCTACATGACCTTATCAACACAGCAGCTACATGTCTGCGGCACTTGCTAACTTTTGACAGATAGGGTTGGAGTAATTGTGAAACTGGAAAAAAAAAAAAAAAACAATTAGAGAGTTAGAAGCCGGGAGATAGCCGATACATGCTGAAACAGTGCAAAGAGACCTACTGCATCAATAACTTGCTCGAGTTTGGCCCGCAATTCATCTTCCTTTACTTTTCCAATCTCCCTAACGGAATCAGCTTCTGCCCGTAGACTTTCGCCCTGTTGAAAAGCATAGTTCTTATGGTAGTTTTGGATTTGTCAAAAGGAGCAAGCTGATTGCAAAATGTTACACTTTCCATAGCCCTATTGAAAAAAAATGTTACATTTTTTACGGAGATTTTCTTTTCTATTTCCAACACCCTATTGCAATCATTCTTAAGATTGTTGCACTTGGTTATACCTTTGCAACCAGCTCTTCAGCTCTTCTTTCCCTGGGTTCCAAAAGTTGCAGTTTCCATTCCATTTCTCTCCTACAAGCTTCTACTTTCTGAGAACCATCTGCCTGTTTGAGATCTCTCTCTTTCTCGGCAAACTTGATTGATTCCTCGAGCTGTTTAGCTGGCAAATTAAAATGCCACTTAAAGATATTTAGACTAGATGCTAATGAAGCTGATAAATTGACAAAAATGATAAATTGACAGACATAATTTTTCAGACAAAAATGAGTACAGAATAAAAAGAAAAAAAAAATGATGATAAAAGTCACGGTAGGCAACCTTTTCCTTGTCTCTCGGTTAATGTTGCTTCAAGGCTCATGCATAAAACCTCCTCATCACTTAATTTTGCTTTTAAAGCCTTAACATCCTTCTCAACTGTCTTAGTAGAATTAACCTGAGAAATATCCTCAGTCAAAAACCATATGTACTAGATGATATAAAATAATAAGACAACTGATTTTCACATATCAGCCTTCCGCAAGATGATAGGTTGGGAATATCACAGCTTATTGGTCCGAAATTGCGTAGAATAGGGTTGTACAATATAATGGTTACATCTACGCGCAAGGACTTGCGTAAAATGTTGGTGGAAGATGTAGTGTTAGTGCAGTATGATTGAGCTGAATATCTTTAACAGATTGCTAGAACAGTGGAACAAGGACAGTTAAAAATACCAGCACAAAGCATACTAGAAACTAGCAACAACAAATTTGGTTATGATAACTTGGATGAAAAATAAGCATATAAGATAAGTGATTCTACTTGACGTGAAGTCGGAATTACATAACATACATTGATGCAAGAAGAATCAGTAATCAAAACAAAAAGTAAACTTGAAATAGCAGCCAAAGCTATGCTAAAGCTTATCATACTTGTTCCTGTATTGTCTGCATCCGGGAGAAGTGCTTGGACATTTTCGCATAAGCCTGCAATAAAGTACTGTCACAGATTACAATCACAATATGGCTAAAAAATAAGCTCTTATTGAAACTTTAGGTAGAAATTCCAAGTAACCAAGTTAATCCCTGAAATTGTTCAGTCTGGTCCTTAACATACAAACATACTTTTTCAAACTTCAATTTGCTCACAGAATCTTTTGTTCTAAACCTCGAACATGTTTCTCTTATGTCACTGAGATTGTTGATGCAACTACTTTGAAAAATATATTCCCAATTATGGAGATGACTTGGAGTCCTTTAGCCACATAAGCCCATAAAGCAGTTACCTCAAAAGGTAACAGCAGAAGAAGAACATATTTAAGTTAGAGACTTAAATAATCATTTTTAGTGAGGACCAAGTAACCAAAACTTGTGAAAGTTTAAGGATTAAAGAAAACATGCATCTGCAAGAGCAAAATGGAAGTTAAACCAATATAATATCTCTCCAGAATGATAAGTCAGTGATTAGGTTGAGCATGCCATGAAGAAACTTATCAAAGTAGAAGCAGGCTTTCTATACCTTTGAGTACACCTCCAAAGTGGTATTTTTTTCTTGCACACTCTGGAAAGCGAGCCTTTCAGTTTTCTTCAACTCATCGCACGTTGATTTTTTCTCCTCAAGGGCGGACTAAAAATTTGAAAGAACCACAATAAAGACAAACTTAACAATTTATCCTAGATTTGTTTCACTAAACAACAAGAAGCATCTGACCAAGTGCAACCAATAAATAGAATGCAACAAATTACAAAAAAGAAATGTAGCAAACAATCTTTGCTTTGCAAGTAAATCCAGTATCAATCAGCCTTCAAAGATGGAACCTACACAAGGTGATGTTCACCTTCAACAGGAGGAATGAAGACAGTATCTAATATTATTGGACAAACTAACAGTGAGACAGTCAACCATGCAGTCTAGCATACCCACCTTATCCCCATACACACCCAAGCCGACCAACATTCATCATGATACTGTACTTTGCGAAATGCACAGAAATACTTTTACAAAGCTTAGATAGCATCTGTTCTAAAGTAATTCAAGAAGACCAGCTATTGAAGAGTGTTCATTTGCATGAGAGAGAGAGAGAGAGGTGGGCAAGAACTGGGCAAAGGCATACAAATCTTGGTCTCTATTTTGAGTAAGCTGATCCGAAAGCTTACAAATTTTGGTCTCTATTTTGAGTATCTTGGTCTTAAGCTGGTCCTAAAGCTTTAGGACCTAAAGCTGGTCCTATTTTGAGTAAGCTGGTCCGAGAGAGAGTAGAGAGAGAGAGAGAGAGAGGTGGGCAAGAATTGGGCGAAGGCATACAAATCTTGGTCTCTATTTTGAGTAAGCTGGTCCTAAAGCTTATATGTGCATTTTTCAACAATATTTTTTCTAATTGGTGATAAGTGACTATGACTTCCAACAAGTTATTGAATCTGTTTCCTTTACTAGGAAATGAAAGCCTATAGACGATTAGATAAGCATCAGCGCAAGAGAATAAGAAACAGAATCAATTTAGCACAACCATGAACCATCAAGTTCAAGGCTAATAAGCTAGCCTATAGATGATTAGCTAAACTTCAGCAGAAGCATCGGAATCAATTTAGCACAACCATCAAGTTCAATAGCTATATTAAGCTTCGCAGGATGTTAAAGCTCTATGCCATTCTGCTAATAAAAAAAAGGTTATTGATTAGAGAAACATAATTCCAACAGCAACTCGGGTTTACAGTGAAAATTGTCAACATCAGATATCAGATAAGCCAATTCAAATTTATTTTGAAGAAAGATAGTACCTGAATTTTATCTGGAGATTGAACAACTTTAGCTAACAACCTCGAGTTTTCTTGAGCTACCTTGTTTAACTCAAAATCAGCTTGTGCTATCTGCAAAAGCAGCAGCACAAACGGAAAAAAAAAAAAAAGAATCAACTAAAAGATTTCAGAAAAGAAGCAAGAAATCGGAAAAGGGACCATACAGCAATAATGTAGACAGAAGTTTAGATAGAGTTTGTTTTGAAAAAAGCAACGAGGAGAGAGAGAGAGAGAGAGAGAGAGAGTTAAAAAAGGGAAAGAAATGTAAACAATGGGGCAGAAAAAACAATTGTTCAAATTTGAAATAATTACCTTGTTATGATAAAAATGTAAGATAAAGCAAAGATAGCAGATCAAGAAATTGGATAGTAATTTTCACTACACCATTCGCTAAAAATAACCTGCTTTAACAGTAGCCTAAAGTATTTAGATGGATATGTCAGTTACACAAAATCTATAACCTTCACTTTCAACAGCATAAGGAATTACTTGAACTAACACTTGGGTATAACAAAAGGTACATACTTTGCTAGATAATGCTTTTGGCGGTCAAGAATATCACTGCACAACCAGCATAATAATTTCCTTCTCAAACGAGTATTAATCAATTTATGAAGGTATTCAAACTAATACGAATAATAGTAACTAGCAGAGAGAAGTGCAATAAGGGATATAACAGTCTCAAGTAGTGAACAAGTTAAAAGTTACTAATATAAACAGCATAACTCCGTAACATATCTTTTACAGCCTTTAATATTGGCTTTTGCGGTTCGGTTCAGGCATCTAACACAAAATATGGCATGCCATATCCACAGTCACTGTCAAAGAATTCGCCTGGAACCAGAAACCTTCGCATTTGACCATAAAAAATGTCATTCATCGGAGCAATTGTAGAAGCCAAACCTTCTCCATTATAGCATTGCTCTTATCCTTGAGCTCATTGAATCTGGCCTTCATTGACAACTGCTGCTTATTATAGCTTTGTATTGTGTGCTTCAACTGCTTCACCTCAGCTTCCACTTCCTTGACACTAGGCTCCTCCATCTTGCGAGCTTCTTCAATGTCCGAAATTTGCTTGTTGAGCTGCATCCAAATCATTGCTCGGTCTTTCAACAAATACTTCAGCACATTAATAACATTCTAAAGAAGCAAAACTATAAACACCTCAGAAATTCTGGCCTCAAGTGCTGCCTTCTGATCTTCCAAACGAACAAAACCTCCAAAATTTCTTCCAAGTTCTTCAACTTATCATTCCTAAATCATACATTAGTGGTAAAAATTGCCTATCGTACATATAAATATCACCTACCCCTAAGTTTTGATTAATATAAATACTTACTTACCAAAAAAAAAAAAGATCACCTACCCCTACTAGAGGTTGGTCTATCACTTACAAACAACTACTAGAGTTCAGCCTATCAATTATGCCCACCGAAATATAGGCATTTCAATTTTGCCCTTGAAATCACTTAGATACATATCTCACTACTATGATTCAATAAAAGGAGTATGGTGACAAAATCAGAACATCTAAAGTGCTGCGATTCAACTAGAAAGTACTGGTATTTGACAGCACAATATTGTCATCTACAATTACAGCATTATATTACTGTTATCCTTAGGGGCATTAGTAAAGTTGATCCAATAGCTGGGCTGAACGGTCACAAAATGTTTCTGAGAGGGTTTAAACATATGTTTGCTCAAAAAGGTACCAGGCCTCACAAATAAGTTAGGTCTAATAATCATGGAAAAGGAACAGTAGATAGGTAAAGACCTGTGGAAGATGTAATTAGCGATAGCACTAAGAACTTCTTCGGTGCGTTGTCGCTGGGGTTGAAGGAGATCCCGGAGCGTGAACCCATTGAACCCGATTGATCCTAACAACTTATTAGCCTTGCAATACAAATTGATGATACGGATGGATCCATCGTGCTCATCTGGGTTTTGAAACCTCTGCAGCGACGCAAATTCCAACGGCGCATCCATCGGATTCTCACTACAGTACGAGATTAACCGATCAACCAACCAAATTAATGAATCAATTGAGAATCAATAAGGACATGACTGATACCCGTCGGGATCGCAGTAGCTGATGAATTTGAGCAAAATTGAGCGGACAAAATCGGGGGTTGGGGAAACGAGATCAGATGGATTGATCGACGCGATGTCGGCTAACTCGAGCGCGTACTTGATGTCCGCTGCCGGCCATATCGGAAACGAGAACACCGACATTGTTGCAGAGATCTAGAAGCTTTCTCTCTCTAAGGTTTTGAACGGCGCAGCGGTGGTGGTGTTGAAAAGAAATTTCAGTGGAGTGAACTGAATAGACTGCATTTTCCCGCTCGAATTGGTTGTCGAGCATGTAATGGCAAAGAAAGTAAATACTTGAGAAGATAAGGGCATTATTTATGCAAATTAAACCTTGTTTATATAGTCATGCCTAAATGGGATTGTATGTATATCTATATCTATACCTATAATATTTATGCGGGATGGGAGAGTTGCTACAGTGCATGCCTACCATATATATATGGGGGGCATGCACTGTAGCAACTTCTCCCACCCGCTTAAATATATATATATATATATTGAAAAATATATATTATTTTAATTAATAATAATTAATTATATATATATTATCTTAATTTTTTAAATATTTATTTTTAAATATATTTTTAAAATTTAAAAAGTTAAACTTTTTCGCACGCATCGTGGGTGATGTTTCCGCTAATATATTTTTTATCTGCAAAAAGAGGCCCATCAGACCTTCTAAATTGCTGGTTCGTTTAATCGTATATCTATATCTATAATATTTAAGCGGGAGGGGGGAGTTGCTACAGTGCACACCCCCCCCCATATATATATATAAATATATATTATTTTAACTAATAATAATTAATTGTATATATATATAATATCTTAATTTTTTAAAATATTTTATTTTTAAATAATTAAATATTTTTAAATATATTTTTAAAATTTAAAAAAATTAAATTTTTTTTTTCGCACGAATCGCGGGTGATATTTCCGCTAATATATATATATAATATCTTAATTTTTAAATATTTTATTTTTAAATAATTAAATATTTTCAAATATATTTTTAAAATTTAAAAAATTAATTTTTTTTTTTTCGCACGCATCGCGGGTTTGTTTCCGCTAGTATATTTTTTATCTGCAAAAAGAGGCCCATCAGACCTTCTAAATTGCTGGTTCGTTTAATTGTATATCTATATCTATAATATTTAAACGGGAGGGGGGAAGTTGCTACAGTGCACGCACGCCCATATATATATATAAAAATATATATTATTTTAATTAATAATAATTAATTGTAAATTTTTTATTATTTCTGCTAGTATATACATAATATCTTAATTTTTTTAAATATTTTATTTTAAATAATTAAATATTTTTAAATATATTTTGAAAGTTTAAAAAAATTAAAAAAAAATTTTCGCACGCATCGCGGGTGATGTTTCCCGCTAATATATATATATATAATATCTTAACTTTTTTAAATATTTTATTTTTAAATAATTAAATATTTTTAAATATATTTTTAAAATTTAAAAAAATTAATTTTTTTTTTTCGCACGCATCGCGGGTTTGTTTCGCTAGTATATTTTTTTATCTTAAAAAGAGGCCCATCAGACCTTCTAAATTGCTGGTTCGTTTAATCGTATATCTATATCTATAATATTTAAGCGGGGGGAGTTGCTACAGTGCACCCCCCTCCCCCCCCCCTATATATATATATATATCAATTAAAATAATATATACTTTAAATATATATATATAAATAAATATATATTAACAATATATATTATTTTAATTAATAATAATTAATTGTGTATATATATATATATATATAATATCTTAATTTTTTTAAATATTTTATTTTTAAATAATTAAATATTTTTAAATATATTTTTAAAATTTTAAAAAATTAATTTTTTTTTTCGCACGCATCGCGGGTGATGTTTCCGCTAGTATGTTTTTTATCTGCAAAAAGAGGCCCATCAGACCTTCTAAATTGCTGGTTTGTTTCAGTTATAAAACAGTTCTTAAATATGCTCAAATTTATTAAATTTATTAAATTTATTAATTTTAAAATTTAAATATTTATTTAAAAATAATACAAAATTTATAGTTTTAATATTAAAAAATTTTTAAAATAATTCTAATTTTTATCATATATTTGTGCATATAATAATTTTATTAGTACGAGTGTATAAAATATTTATTTTTGTGTTTCGTAGATGATGATAGAGATTTTCATATATACCCACAATAAAATGATGTAATCTTTTAGTTTTAGAAAATAGATCAGAATCATTCATTATATACTTTTTTTTTTCTATAATTGCCAAAAATAATATTTTGCGAAGGCTCTTTGTGTACCATGCCATATTGTGGAATGAGATTTTATAATTATGGAAATTTTATTTTCGAGTCTTGCTTAGCTTATTATGTGTCACACATATTCAAGCTGAAAGCTAGTCAATTAGCTAAATTCAAGCTGAAATTCAAGCTGAAATTCAAGCTGAAATTCTTCTGCTGCTAATCTATCGGCTAGTCGATAAGCTTCACGAAATATATGTTGAATGCGAATTTTCCAATCTTTTTGGATCATCTAGAATATTTAAGGGGAGGGGTTGCTACAGTGCACGCCCCCCCCCCCCCTCCCCCCATATATATATATGTTATATATAATATTTTAAAATATATATAATTAAAATAATATATATTTAAATATGTATTTTAATTAATAATAATTAATTGTATATATATAATATCTTAATTTTTTTAAATATTTTATGTTTAAATAATTAATTATTTTTTAAGTATATTTTAGAAATTTAGAAAAAATATTTTTTTTTTTTCACACGCATCGCGGGTGATGTTTCCACTAGTATTCCTATAAGCCTCCACCAAGTAATGCTCGAGTCACAAAATATTATTAATGCTAATAATATATATCTGTACTATTTTCTTTACGGAGATCTTGCCGCCGTCTTTTATCATTATTACTGTTGTCTTATTTGTAATCCATTATTCTAAATAATCTCCGATATATGTTTTAGATTTAACGGATTATTCACCGGATCACGAGGGACTATTTATTATTTTTTTGGGATTATAGTAAAAAAATATCCAAGATCTATTTTTTGAGATTGTTAGTAACTTAGTATTGATTTAGTAGGTTATTCCTTAGTATTAATCTTGTTTGCTGTGTTAATTTGAGGTTATTTGTTAGTGTTCTAATAAAGATATTATAATCAATTTAAAGTGCAGAATGGCATAAAAAAAATAATCTTAAATTAATAAATAATTATTGTGTAAAAATAAAAAGTTAAAAGATATCAACAATTGCACGGCTGCCTTCCTATATTGCTTCAATATCACTTTAATTCTCTCAAAAAAAAATAATATTTTAGTCCGTTGACACCTTTAAATAATTTATAAATATTTTAATAAATTTCTGACACTTTCAAATTTTAATATCACGACATCTCTGGTGTTAACTTTTAACATTCTGGTGTGAATTTTTGACACATTCGTCTTAAAAACTAACACTATAACACCTTTTTAATAGTTTATGACACTCTTTTGATAAATTTTGACATTCTCTTAATAATTTTTGTCATTTTCTTTAAATGAATTTAAGTGTAAAATTTTTAAATCTAACTCTAAAATTTTTTTACAAATAAATATCATTGCAATATGTTTAGATTTTCTTTGACCTTAGTGCAAGCCTACCTAAAAATATTATATAAACATAGTACAAATTATCCATAATTTTCGAAAAAAAAAAATCCAGCTGAATGAGTAAATGTGATAAAATGTACGATCCACCTTTTCACATTTTACTCACATTAGCATTTACTCTTAATAACCATGTCTAAATTGTAAATCACATAAAATCATATATTTTACGCTTATAAAAAGAAAAATTCCTGCAATAAGAATATATTGATGAATATTGGTAACTTATACAAAACTTTTCTCGAAGTTTAATTTGTATTTGGCAAATACAAGTTCTATCATCTATAAGATTAAAGCACAATATATGTATTTGATGGGGTTTTATATCCCAATATAATTATTTAATATTTAAATTATATATAAATTATATATACTATAATTATTATATAATTTATCTTCTGTAAAAGTTATAAATCGTCCATTTTTTTTCATAATATTTTCTATATAATTTTTAGATTTCTATTCGTAAATTAGATTTTTGTAACATATATTTTTTATTATTTTATAAAAATATAATATAAAAAAATCAGTAAAATTGACCATAAGAAATTAAAAGATTATTTTTATAAAAATTAAAAACTCAGTATTAATTTTAACAATAATATTTAATTATTTTTGGTATATAACACGGATTCATTGTCGGCTAGTATTTCTATAAACCGTAAAAAATAGAAATCTTCCAGTTCCGTGTATGTATGTACAGACTCCATTACCAACAACAGAATCCAGAACGAATTTCATCAATTAATATTTCGAAATTAAGAAGAAAGAAGAAGAAATTGAGTATTGTACAACAGACTCCAGAATGAATTTCATCACTTAATGTTACGAAATTAAGAAGAAAGAAGAAGAAATTGAGCACTAAAAGTGGTTGAGAAAGATTACAATAGATAATTTCAAATCAAAATCCAGCTATCCAGAATGAGTTTCTCCAATTAAGTTTTCGAAATTAAGAATAATGAGGAGACGAATAAGTCTTAGTACCAGAAGAAGCTGAGATCGAATAATATACAGATTACAACAGATACGCAACACAACAAAATCCAGAATAAATGTTCATCAGTTCAATTTCTTAAGCTACCAAGAAATTAAGATAAATTTTAGAAGAAAAAGAAATTAGTACCAGATGATTCTAGAAGATGTCGAGGATGTCGAGGATGACGGAGTTGCAGAGGGGGCAGGTCGCTCGTGACGCCCACAGCTGGCGGGCACACGATCTGCAGAAAGTGTGACCACAGGCGATGAACGCGGCCCCCTTCTTGCGGACCATACATACGCAGCACAACAATGCGTCTTGATTCAGCGTCCTTTCCGCCGCCGCCATTGCGGCAGCGTCTTCTTCTTCTTCCTCTGCTTCTTCAGCCGCTGCGGCCGCCAGCGCAGCCTTCAACCCTCCCCTGATGTTGCCACGCTGTCTATCTGCTTCTTCGAGCAACGCCATTAGAGACATTCTCTCCTCCTGTTGTCCCTCCGCCGCCGCCGCCGCTGCATTTGTCGAAATTCTGAGATACATCTCTTGCCTTTCCACAGAGGTAGCCGGAGTAACATCGGCGCCGCCTGGAACCGGAGAAGGATTGTCGCTTCGAAAGTTTCTAAGATCAGTGGAGCCGAACCGGAGAAGATCTCGTAAGGCTCTCCACCCACCGGATCCAGCGGCGGAGGAAACAGCGCCGGCGGCGGCGACGATATTTTCGTCGCTGATAATGTCTAACAGTGTCCTTCCAACAGGCGTTGGCTGAAATACCGCAGCCGGTAACGCCACAGACGCCGTTGCCGACACCGGTGAAGTCACAGACGCTGTTGAATCTCCGGCGATCACGGCGGCGAGAGTCAACGCCGGATGACGGCTGCCCCCGCCGCAGTTGACCTCGTCGTCGCCGGTAGTGGTGGTTTGGAGGAGATCGGCGAGGTTCGACGATGACGGCGGCAGCGAGGAGAGCTGCTCCGACAACGTCAATCTCCGTCTTACATCCGCCATTGAATTCCAAAAATAATTCTTAAATCTAGTAGAATATCGGAACTAGATTTACCGCCAAAAAATCACAAAAAATTCCATTAAATTCGCAAAAAACAAATCCAACTCGAATCCAAGTTTATAATGAGCTAATGGATCATTGAATATCACTGGAAAACTACATAGAGATTTAAAAATTCAACAGCAAAAGAAGAAATGGGAAGACCCATTCAACCAACATTGAGAGGAAAGTCAGAAAATCGAACGGTTTTTCCGCTGGTCGGCACGAATGTTACAACTTACATGTAGAGCTCACCTGTCCACCGATCTTTGTAATGACAAATATACCCTCGTCTATTAGTATTTTCGAGGGTGTATGTGTCATTACAATAGTGTTGGAAGGGAAAAGTGTTAGCCGTCAGCAATCAAATAAATTGGACTAACAAGCCACAAGGAAATATTTCCTGTATTGTAGTCCATGGTCGATGTTAAGTAGCACACTAGGCCGAGCGCGACTAGCTCGACTAGTTTGGAGGCGTCTCAGAAAATATCATAATTTGAGTTTGAGGCCTTGTGGGATAAAATCTCTTGCATAATTTTGCGAATAAAAATTTTCTGTATCCCGAGGCAGAAGTCACTATTCATGAAATACCTGTATTCAGATTCCAGAATATCGATTGGAGCTGGACGTGGACGTTTCACGCGAATTTGAGATTCCTATGGGAATATGCGCTCGTATTACAGATTCTACCACGATAATCTCAAAAAAGCACATTAGAAAACTAAAAAAATAAAAAAAAAAGTAATTTCATATCGATCCCCCTGAGCAAAATTTTGATCAGATCAGTCCAAAGATCGGGGTCACCATTGCAACCCCCCGCGCCCAAAATTTATTTTTCCGGACAAAAATATTTCTGAATCCGTTAATATTTTAGAACCATAATAGTGTATATGTGATTCTAGTAGATGTCACTAGTAATAATTGTATGTGTATAAGTTAGAAAAAAACCATCATATAGGGTCTTATATTTTTCAGAACAAGGTGAAGGATTATCCATTATCATGCTGCTAGCGTAAAATTCGTATTAGTGATATCGACTTTAGATGACTTTAAGTTTGGATTTTGTTCAACCGTCTCGTTTGCGACAAAAACAAAAGAACTTGTGAAAAAGTATATACTTTGGATTAACTTGTAATGATACCAACTTCCAGCAGTCTAGTATACATAGGCCATATTACTAAGACATTGACAATTAAATTGAATTGTTAACAATTTTGGAGCAATTGCGTTTTTATATCCATATTGATATAACCTCGCTTTGAGCCGCCACGTGTCATGACGCTCATAAAGCCTGATTAGAAAAATGAGCCGAACCACGAACTAAAGGTCCACGATGCATACGAGTTCCTATTTAGGATAGACTCCGAGGCTTCCTACTAAAGCACATGTCGGTAATAGTTCACTCCCGACATGTACTTCGGTAGCAGTTTCGCCCCGAGGTCAATATCAGCAGATTAGAAGAAGTTGGACCGTCATATTCACGCGCGCAGAAGACTTTACGGGAAATCAAACCGACGCACTCTTTATGACTTTCAATAAAGACTCATTAAGTTCATTATATCATTAATTACGATCATTAATCACTAAATGGGGAAGCTCAAAGGTCGCTGAGCCTAGGGAAGTGTCTCTCACGGGGCTATAAAAGACGACCGACAGCTCCGAATGAGGAGTTGGCTGGTAAATATACCGACATACTGTACTGTAGAGAGGAAAGTGAGCTTGGTGAGACTTGTATTCTCTTTTATTAATAGTGAATTCCCTCTTCCGTTGGCATTACGTGACAGCCCGTGGTTTTATTTTGATTTCAAGGGTTTCCACGTTAAAATGTCTGTGTTTTGTGCGATCATTCACCGTTTCTTGCGATTGTTGTTTGCTTAAAATCTTGGCTATAACCGTTTTTGAACACTTTATCGATCGGTCGGGAACCTGCTCGATCACATATAATTTAAAGTTATAAAAATATATATATTTTTTTATTTTAAATGATATTTTGTATTCTCTTGATTATATGAAATAAAAATTATATCCTCATCTTTAAAATAAATAAAAAACAATTTTATTATTTCACAATATTAAATAACATTAAAATATTATTTTAAATTTGATAATATAATTTTAAATTATAAGAGACATAAAAAATATAAATGCCACTTTTTGCAGTTATTGATATAATTTCAAATATTGATATATACTATTAATTTCCAGTTAATTACTGGTCAGCCTACTTTTTGCTAGTTTATGCCTCCTTATTAGTGTTGTTCTCAAAAAATAACAATATCCTAATATATTTTTAAATCTAGATTAAGATTTACAGATCATGTGGCATGAGCCGGCGAATCACTGTTGCCATTTTTCATTTACGATAAAATTTCGGATGCATAACTCGTATCTAAGTTTTGTTATAGTATTTTTAGTATTTTATTATTATTTTTTTGGAGTATTTTATGATTATTATTCAATAAGATTTGTTTTTTTTTATTACAGTTTCTGCTGTTAGGGAGAGATCGGATCCTTGTAGGTTCCTGTGGTTCAAATCTGGATCGTTCATCGGTTTATTATGAATCACATGATTTCTTTTTATTAATTTTTTATTGATTTATTAGATATATTTTGAAGTATTTTTACGAAAATTTTTTAACTATAATATTACAAATTTTAATATAATTTATAATTTATAATTTAATTTTTAAAAAAAAATATTAAATATTATGTCAAAGGATAATGATTGTTATTTTGACATAATAATTAATATATTTTTTAAAAAAAAATTAATTATAAAATTAGTTTGAAAATATTATTAAATTCTACATTTTCATCAAAAAAAAAAATAATTAAAAATAAATCGAATAAATTAGCGAAAATTTAATAAAAAATTTTATACATGGACGTTCCAAATTCACCCCAAGATCCTCATCTGATCTCAGCCGGGGACCGGTTTTTCTGGTCGGCCTACAAGGGATCTGATCTCAGCCGGGGGACCTGTTTTTCTCGTCGGCCCCTCTTTATCTTTCTCGTAAAAAGTTGTCATTACTACATCCCGTTACCGTTTAGGATCTTCTGCAAACGTATCTGTGAACAATCCAATGGAGAAGTGATCTCGATCTTTCTTCAAGCAGCTAAATCATTCTCAATGGCTGTGAGTTTTCAGGTTTTTTCCCCTTTTTAAACTAATTTTAGATGATTGTAGACGTGGGTTTTAAGTCTGTCGGTTAATTAAACAACTTTAAATACGTTGCAGCAGGATCTCTCAATCTGCTTCAATTCCTGGTGTTTTTACTAGATTCTGCTGTTTAATTCCGTACTTTGACGAAATATTGGACTTCTTTTGTAGGTATTGGTGATTGGCTGTTTAGACTGGAAAGTTGGATTTTGTGATATTAGGATTCCTATTTTCTTCAATTTCTCCAATGATTGCTTGAATTTTTGCTATTTAATTATGTTCTTTTACCGATTAATGGAGGTTTTTTTTTAATCAGTGTTGTAGGATTAGAGCATTCATCAACGTACTTCAATTCTTTTGTTAATTTTGTTGTTTTGTTGATAACATGATTATCATCTACGCATGAAGTATAAGATGTTTGGTGTTCACTAAGAATTGGGAAGTTGTGGCAATTAATTTATGTTGATACTGCTCCTTTTTTTGCATTTCTAATTTATGAATGCTTTGTACCAGAATTCTCAAGAATTCTTGCATTATTCACTATTATTTGGTCATAGACGGACTAATTTTGATTAAATATCCTCTCATTGATTATATTGTTTTCATTACATGAAATTCACAGCATCTGCTATAAATTAAAATGTGATAACATTTACTTTTTCCCCAATGCCGCTGCCAATTAAAGTTATTTTCTTATTAAATACTTTCTGTATGCTATTCCTGACTCGTTAGCTTTGAGATTCTCGTGGTTTTAGATCTTGTTGGCTCCTGGTAGGGGTAAAAATTGGGGGAGGAATCTCAAACTCATAATTAAGACCAATTTTCACACGCCGAGAGTCTAATCAAAATGAGCAGTGTTCCATGAAAATGCTCAGCTTAGGATTCTTCCATTTTCCGCTATTTGCTAGCGTGTTGCATATGGACTGTTGCAGTTTAAGGATATCTATCAATTTGTATGCGGATTTGGAGGTTTTTCTTCTATAAGAGACTTGTCATCTTAGCCGATGCTGGCCAAGTGCAACATTTTTTCGTTGGATGTTTGCTTATTGGTTCTCTGTGCTGGATCTAGCACCAAGGTGATACTAGGCACCTTTAAGTATAACTATAACTTAATCTCTAAGGCAATTTGGATAAAATTTTTAAAATCATGGGTCCCACATGATTTTTAACAACTGTTTGTACTAGGTTAAAAGGGTTCGAGCTGTATGCAGATAGGAATCCATGGTCAAGTCTGAGTTGTGTTAGAATTTAGGGTTATGTAATAGGAGAATTGTATATGGAGAATATTTAGTATTATATATATGTATTATGAAAGAATATTATTTGAAGTTATATTGGGAGTATTATTAGGAGAATATTTAGAAGAAATATTTGGTAGGATTTCAAAGGGCTAGCCTGTATAAATATTTGATGTACTCTTTATTTTTCATTATGGAAGAGAAATAGCTTGTTTTGGATTATATAGTTATTAAGAGTAGAGTAATTATAGGAAAAAAAAAAATTAGCCTGGTCTACCTCCCAATTTCTAACATTTGGGGGGAGGGGGAGGCACACCCGGTTGCTTTGCGGTCTACCAGATGAAACAATTTAGTATTACAAATTGTTGCCCCCTCTTTCATCTAGCGCAACCCTAGACATGTGCTGCTAATGGATCTTATGATTAGGTTCATGATTCTAGATCTCGGATGTAGCTCTGCAGGTCTGCGCTCATGATCTACTCCCTCATTTTTACCAACTTTTGTTGATCGAGGTACCGAGTCGTTTGTTTTTTCTCCAAGTTTTTATACATTATAGAAGTTGGAAAGTAGTACTAAAATGGCTTTCATGCTAGATTTTCTTGGCTAATATAGAAGGTTGGCGATCGATGGAATTATGGCTACTATTTGATGCTACTCGCTGCTGATATTGAAAAGAAAATCTGATTTAATCAAAATTTTGAGAATACTCTAATTTTTTACATGGAAAGGCTGTTGTTTGAAAGATTAAATGTTTTAAAAATTTAGAAATTGGCCTTAGCAACCTCTTTGAGAAGTTCAACATTTGTAGTATGTTTTTAATCATTAAATTGGCAAAATATTATACTTGTTGACGGCCCCAAAGAAAGGGGTTTATGCAATGCTGGAGTAATGGAGGGTGACATTGAAAACAATGTTTTAAGGCTAAGCAGGGCCGAAATTGAGTTAAAGGATTGTGGAATTAACCCTACCAGCACGCATGAAAGGCTTGAAATAAAGTCAGGACATAGAGTATATCTTAGAAGGCGAGTTTTCAAGTACTTAGGTTTCATCATGCAGAAAAATGGAGAAATAGAAGAAGATGTTAACGGTTGAATCAGAGAATGATGGTGTAAGAGTTGGAAAGAAATCATCAGATAGGACCTTACATTTTCAGAACTAGGTGAAGGATTATCTATTATCGAGCTGAGTGGTAGTGTAGAATTCATATTAGTGACACCGTCTTTGGATGACTTAGAGTTTGGATTTTGTTCGTGTGTTATCTTTCTTTTTTTATTGTTAATTGTTTTGTGGTGATGCTTGTTGTGGGCGCACTTTGTTTGATTGCTTGCTCTAAGGACTTTTGTGTTAGTGTGTTGTGGATTTTGCTTTTTAAGGCCGAGGTTCTACTGAAACAGCCTTGTACGTGTTACCCTCCTCCTGACCTAGCCTAACCGAGATTTATCACTAGGTTGTTGTTGTAGTTGTTGCAATATATTATGCTTTTGTCAAATTAAGAAGTTCGAATGTTGTGATTAGTATTACTAGATGTCACTAGTAGTAATTCTAAAGGATTTTTTTTCCTTGTCAAATTAAATATTGGATTTCGTTGAAATAGTGTATTTGTGATTCTAGTAGATGTCACTAGTAGTAATTATAATGTGTTTTTGTTTTCCTTGTCAAATTATATAGTGACTTCATTCAAATATATTGTATTTTTTATCAGTATTATTAGTTGCCACTTATAGTAATTCTCATGTGTTTTTGTTTTCCAATTCAACTAACATACTGAATTTCGTTTTAATAGTGTCTTTGTGATCAGTACTACTAGATGTCATTAGTAATTCTAATGTATTTTTGTTTTCCTTGTCAAATTATATATTGAATTTAATTCAAATAGTGTGTGATGTTAAATAATAATTCTAATGTATCTTTGTTTTCCTTGTATGAACAACCAGATGATAGGGATGAACAAACACATGCTGGATAACAACAGCAGATGGAAATATTTGTCTTTACAATCATAGAGCAACCATCGTATGGCTAGAAAACTTTTACCACGTATGCTCTCTAGAAGAGCAGGCTCTCCAAAGCTCTTAATAATCCTTCTCATTATTTTTCCTCTATGTGTTCTTGGGATATTCTTTCACGGACAAAAATTGTCCTACTTTTTTCGCCCTATATGGGACACTCCTCCTCGCCCGTTCACTCGTCTGCCACACTTCTATGCTGAAAACGTATCAATGGATCATCTTTGCCACCTCCATGGATGGAATCTTCGTCCATCTCCTCGTCGTGTTTTTGATGCAATTATATTTAGTAATGAGCTTGATATTCTTGAAATTCGGTACCGTGAGCTGCTTCCTTACATTCATAAGTTTGTGATTCTTGAGTCAAAAACCACCTTTACCGGTATTCCAAAACCATTGTTCTTTCTTGAGAATAAACAAAGATTTGAGTTTGCTAAGGACAAGATTGCTCATGATATATTTTGGGGTGAGGTTGATCATGGTCGTCATAAAGACCCTTTTGATCTTGAGTCTAAGCAGCGCGCTGCAGTTAATTTGTTGCTTCGTAAAGCTGGGATTGTTGCAGGAGACGTTCTTATTATGGCTGATGCAGATGAAATCCCTAGTCCTCACACAATAAAGCTCTTCCAGTGGTGTGATGGGATCCCTCCAGTGTTGCATTTAGAACTCAAGCACTATATGTACTCCTTTGAATTCCCTGTGGACTTTAGTAGTTGGCGTGCTTCAATTCACCTTTTCCAACCATCTACGAGGTATAGACACTCTCGGCAGTCCAATATTATCTTATCAGATTCTGGCTGGCATTGCAGCTTTTGCTTCAGAAGATTAGAAGAGTTTGTACTTAAGATGACGGGGTACAGCCACGCAGACCGTGTGAGAAAAGAAAGCTTTCTAAGCTATTCGCGGATTCAGAATATTATATGTAACGGAGATGATCTATATGACATGTTGCCAGAGGAGCATACCTTCAAGGATCTTATAAAGAAAATGGGTTCGATTCCTAAATCAGCTTCAGCAGTTCATCTTCCTTCCTACTTGATAGAAAATGCTGATAGGTTTAGGTTTTTACTACCCGGCGGGTGCTTAAGATCACCCAAGTGATTTTTTTCTTCTAGTGAAGGTAGCAAAACAAAGTCTTGATAGATGTTTAAAGTACTCATAACTTCAGAGCAGGGTATAATCGTCATAGTGAGGTAACATCAATTGGGCAATCACTTTCTTGTAGCAAGTAATCTGAGTAGGTTATTGTCGCCCTCTTAATTTGGTTCTTTACTTCAACTATCTGAAGGGTAAGTACATACATATCTCGGAGTTTGACTTTTTTAAATCATGCAGAATACGGTATGTAGTCCATCACATTTAGCAAATCAAAGATGTCTGTAAACCCCAACCAATGATTACAGAATTATCTTATAAATCATGATTCTACACAAGCAATGTTTTCTTTATTTAAGGTATAATTGATACTATTTTTGCTGGTTCTGGTTCTAGTTCAGGTGTTATAAATCTAAAATTATTTGTTATTGTATAAGCTTTGTTGAACAAGTTATGCACTTCTAGTACATTTTAGCAGTGTTTTAACTATACCATTACTATAGGAATGCTTTGGACTCATTAAGAGTAGCATGTCTCATGATATTGCTCTATTTCTAATTATGATCTTTCATAATATTAGGTATGTGTACTCTTTTGCTTTGGTTAATTTCAGATTCTTAACCTGTGCTATCGTTTCTTGATGAGAGAAAAGTAGGCTTGCTCTGAGAAATATACCCTTTATTTTATTAGAAACATATTACTGTACATAATATAACAAACCAAGGACTATCGCTAGGATATCTCCGTCATTGCCATTGTGATTCCTTCCTTGGATAATGTGTTCACTACATCACTATCGCTGGACTGGACGCCAGTACTCCACGTCTGGCTTGGGGCACACACCAGGCCGAGTTTTACTTCCTGACCGCGATTGATCCAATGCAGGTTGATGGATCATGGTTCAAAACTGTGTTCCGGTAATATCGGATGTTGGTACACCGTAAAGCTCTCGACTCATTATCTGAAAGGAAAAAGCCATTCATCAGGGGCCCCTGACGGCCCTGATGTAATCTGGGCCGTCCGAGGCCCCTCTGGATGTGTATATACACATCCCGAAAGGCCTCGGACGGCCCAGATTGTATCAGGGCCGTCAGGGGCCCCTGATGAACAGTATATCTCTATCTGAAAAAACAAAGACATTTAGTGGACCTTCTCCGGATGATTCACTTCTGAGCATTTTTTTTTTTGGATGTCTTCTGTGTTATGTTTGTTCTGCAAGAACTTGTTATATTTTCAGCTGGAACATTTCTATCTTATGTATGTAAATGGTTTTCTTAGTATGGATAGTTCAGGCTAACATTGATTTCCATCTTATATCTGTCAACAACATTTCTATCTTATGTCTGTCAGCAAAACAATGTTGCAGCAATCTGTTGTAGAGCCTCTTATCAGTTCCTACAGAAGCCTATGTAATTTCGATTTCTTTTACCACTTCAGCTCATTTTTTAAAAAGTCCGACTCGGTAACGACTGAGTTTGACGAAGCAATGAGAGAATCGCAGAAGCTCTTGCGATTCCCAGTTCTGATCGACAAGAAGATAATGGAGACCTCTTTTTTTCTCTTTTCTGTAAGAATAAACTTATATTGCTTTTTTTTTAAAAAAAATTTCATTTCGATGCCACACTTAAAGCTTCTTCTTAAATTCTGTATATTGTAATTTTGTGAAATTTGTAAAAGTTGAATGTTGTTCTTCAAAATCGTTTTATGCTGTATATTGTTATTTTCCGCTACGGTTCAAGCTAAAATTCTTTTTGGTTTCCGATGATATCTGTTCATATATATATAGATTGAGTGGAGATCTGATAGTGGTAAAATCTCCTGCTCAGTAATGAAAATGTCATGGGTTCGAGATGGAGATGGAAGCCTATTTTTTATGAAAAAAACTATTCATCCCCAATTAACTATCCATAAATCACATACAATCAAAATTCACCACACATGCGCTTCTTGATCCGTACAATTTTTTCGTGATCTGTAACAAATATAAAAATTATATATATATATATATATATATATATATATATATATTATATAATATATATATATATATATATATATATATATATTATTTATCGTAATGTGTGGTTTGATTGTACCACGTCAGTACGTATGATTTATTGTGTGGTTTTTTGAGGGTGCATGGCAAAGCCCGTTTTTTATATACGCGGTAGCTCTTATAGCAACAAGAATGGGGGGGATAACCAAAGGAATACAGGACTGAGCTCAACTGTCTCGAATATGAGACCAACAGCAAAAGAACCTCTGAAAAATATATATTCTGGAATTCACTTATAAATACCAACTTCTAGCAGTCTTGTATTTATAGGCCATATTAACCAGACATTGACAATTAAATTGATTGTTAAAATTTGGGACAATTGTGTTTTTATGTCTTTAAAAACGTGTCTTTATAATTCTAAATGATGTTTTTATATTCATTTAAACATATGAAATAATAAAATTATTTTTAAAAAAAAAAATAAAAATTTTAAATCTAAAGGTATAAGAATATAATTTAAAATTATAAGCATAAAAATATTCTATTACATTGCAGTCTCTTCATATTATTTCAACATCACTTAAATTCTGTCAAAAATATTTTTGCACTTTAATCCTATGGCACTTTTAATGCGTTTATAACACATTTTAATACGTTTTTAACACCTCCGATATACATCCGGCACCATACACATTAACATCTTTTAATAGTTTCTGACACCCTTGTGTTAATTTTTTACACCATCGTGTTAAAAAATAATATCTTGATACCATTCTGATAATTTTTAACACTTTTTTTATAATTTTTGACACTCTTCGTATAAGGATTTAAGTGTATTTTTTTGTATAAGTAGGAAATAGTGTAAGATAAATTTTTATTATGGACAGTGCAAATCTCCCAATTTTCTACCTCTGGATCTGAAATTTCAAATCAATCGAGCTGGAAAATACAAATTATCTACACTGATATAATCTGATTAAGATAGATGCAGTTAGGATATTAAATTCAAATATTGGTTGTATTATTGTATTTTTATTTCCAGTAGTACATGACTGGTCAGCCTACTCTTTGCTAGTTAGTCTTGCCTCCCTTATTAGTGTTTTTTCTCAAAAAATAAAAAGATTCTAATATATTTTTAAATCAATATTAAGATTTAGAGCTCATGTAGCACGAGCAGCGAATCATCTGTTGCCATCTGTCATTGATCATGTAGCACGAGAATTTTAGATGCATAATCTAAGTTTGTCATAGTAGTTTATTATTATTAATAAAAATATTTGTGTTTTTTCTTACAGTTCCTGCAGGCGGGGACGACTTCTTCTCGACGGCCCCTCTGACCGTTCTCGTAAAAAGTTGTCATTACTACATCCCATTACCGTTTTGGATCTTCTACAAAGCATATCTGTGAACAATCCACTGGAGAATTGTTCTCGATCTTTCTTCAAGCAGCTAAATCATTCTCAATGGCTGTGAGTTTTCAGTTTTCCCCCTTTGTTAAACTAATTTTAGATGATTCAAATACGTAATTAAACAACTTTAAATACGTAGCAGCAGGATTTCCTCAATCTTCTTCAATTCTTGGTGTTTTTACTGGATTTCTACTGTTTAATTCCGTACTTTTTACGAAATATTGGTCTTTTTTTGTGGGTATTGGTGATTGGCTGTTTAGACTTTTTAATTCTGTTCTTTTACCGATTCATGGAGGTTTTTGATATCAGTGTAGTAGGATTATAGTAGTCATAAATATGCTTCAATTATTTTGCTGTTGTTTTGTTAATAACATGATTGCCATCTACGTATGTGTAAGATGTTGGGTATTCATGAAGAATTTGGAAGTTGTGGCAATTAATTTATGTTACTATTGTTCCTTATTTCTAATTTATTGATGCTTTATAACAGGATTTTCATGAATTCTTGCATTATTCACTATTATTTGGTCATAGACTGATTAAATTTGATTAAACATCCTCTCATATGATTATAGTGATTTCATAACATGAAATCCTAGCATCTGCTATAAATTTAAATTTGACAACATCTACTTTTTCGTCAATGCAAGATATACATATCGATTTCCCTCTGAAAATTCAAGTTATTTTCTTATGAAATGCTTTAGCTATTCCTGACTCAGTAGCTTTGAGATTCTCGTGGTCTTTGACCTTGTTGGCTCTTGGTAGGGGTGAAAATTGGGGGAGGAATCTCAAAATCGTAATTAAGACCGATTTTCACACGCTGAGAGTCTAATTGAAATGAGCAGTGTTCCGTGAAAATGCTCAGCTTAGGATTCATGCATTTTTTCCGCTACTGGCTAGTGTGTTGCATATGGACTGTTGCAGTTTAAGGATGTCTATCAATTTGGTTGTGGATTTGGAGGTTTTTCTTCTGTAAGAGACTTGACATCTTAGCCAATGCTGGCCAAGTGCGACATTTTTCGTTGGATGTTTGCTTATTGGTGGTTCTCTGTAGTGGATCTAACACCAAGATGATGCTACGCACCTTTACGTAAAACTAGAACTTAACCGCTAAGGCGATTTGGATAAAACTTTAAAAATCATGGGTCACACATGATTTTTAACTTGTGGTGTGGATAGCCGTTATGTATCAGGTCAAAAGGGTTCGTGTCATATGCAGATACGGATCAACGGTCAAGCCTGAGTTGTGTCAGAATTTAGGGGTATGAATTAGGAGAATTTCATATGAAGAATATATATATATATATATATATATATATATATATATATATATAGTAGGAGAGAATATTATTTGGAGCACATTAGGAGAATATTTAGTAGGCTTTTAGAGGGCTAGTCTCTATAAATATTTGGTGTACTCTTTATTTTTCATTATGGAAGAAAAAATAGGTTATTTTAAGTTCTTAGGAGTAGAGTAACTATAGAGCCGCCATCGGGATGCCGGTATTTATTCGCTGACGGGAGCCGATCTGGTCGGTTCGTAACAATTGGTATCAAGTAGTTGGTTCCGAGCCCTTGTTACTGCTGCACTGTACTAATTTTATCCCCACAACCTCGTCATGATTGCCGCAGTCTTATCTCAATCATCGCCGCCTTTTCTCGGTCGCTACAGCTTGTTCTCCTCTTCACCACCACCTCATCGTTTGCCCTTGCCGTCCTCACTATCATCTTCGTCATCCGTATTTTATCAAGTAAAAGAAGCAGTAGGAGATACTGCTGACGCCGACTCATCTTCATCACCATCAACTCATCTTTGCCGCTATCTTTGATCGTCACCACCAGGTTGCCGGTGTTTATTGCCGCAGACGGGAGCCGATTGAGTCAGTTCATAACAATAACTTCCACATATTTTTCGAAGTGAAGTTAACATTTTCAATCTATTTGGCCACATTGTAAGGAAGTAGGCAGTAGCTATAATGTAGAACAGTAGAAGCAAAGATGCCCATTTTATATTTTATATTTGGCCATAATCTACTTGGCTCTTCCCTTCTTGTCTTAAACCTGGTGTGTGGAGTGTGATAGCGATAGGATAACGTTTCTACTAGCTTAAACTTACTTCCATGTTATTATTTACATGAGTCTATGCCTTTGTATTTATAGGTGTTTCTTAAATTTGATGCTTCAGAATATGTTTGTGCAAGCCATCTTATAAGCATTGCAAAAGATAGATCTATAAAAAATGCTATATAATGCTTATTGCATAAAAGTTTATTAACTTTTTTTATTCCCAATTTCAGAAAAATGCTCACGTTCCCAAATTCGGCAACTGGGAAGACAATGGCAATGTGCCCTACACACAGTATTTTGAAAATGCACGCAAGGGTAGGGGAGGAAAGCTGATCAATCCCAACGACCCTCTAGAAAATCCTAGTGCATTTTCTTCTGATGTAGAAAATCAATATGCTAGAAAATCCAAGCATGAACGAAGGGGAAGCAGGGAAGATGGTGATGCAATATACAGGAGACCTACCTTAGATTTGCCTCACCACCGGTATGGTGATAGAGCTGGTGATTTGCAAAGACGTCCGACTAGGATTAATGGATCAGACCGCAGTGCTGAGCCCACACCACTTAACCCACATTATCATGTTAGAGCTGCAAACAAAGTTGGAGTTTCTTCTCCTTCTTGGGAGCGAAAAGGTTCATCAGATAGTCGTCATAGCCATGCTCCGCATTATACCCCAGGAAGATCTAGAATGAAGCCGTCCGGAGAAGATGAAACAGTAAATTACTATCTTGAAATAATTGATTTTGAAATTTTATGTGTTTTATAAAATGCTAGAGCTCTCATAATACCTCTGAAAATTTATTCCAAATTTTACTGTTGAAAGCAATATGATGTTTAGGAAAGCAACATGACCTAGTCTTGGAAAAATTTTAGTAGAAGTTTATAGATCTCTAGCGTTGCGCATGCTACAGACAAGTTTAGCCATGCAAGATCTTAAATGAAACCATTCATGGAGTTGGAACAGTAAATTGCTTTCTTGGGAATACATAATTTTAGAGTTTAAATATTCTTTAAAAATAAAACTGCTAGAGGTTCCAAACATCTCCTAGATTTCTTCTGCTGTGATGAATGGCCTGAACTTTGCTCTGCTGAAAAGCAAGCTTTGTTGATTATTGCTGAAATTTTTAGAATTTGTAGTTGCTTATCTTGTGTACGGAAATTCTAGAGGTCCCAAAAACATCTCCAAAAAACGTGATGCTGCGTATCATGAATGGATTGAGCTGTGTATTGTGAAAAGTGAACTATTTTATGTTAAAAGTTCAACATGATTGATATTGGGAGAAGTTTTTGGATTCCTAGCATTGCACAGAGGGACATCTTTTCTTATCGTTTGTGTAGATAATGCTGTTTTCTGATTGAACTGGCAGCATGAGAGAGGATCGAGAGTGCCAAAATTTGGTGAATGGGATGAACGCGATCCTTCATCCGCTGATGATTTCTCCTACATTTTTAACAATGTGAGGGTGGAAAAACAGATTGGGTCCGATAAAGGTCCAACGATCACAGATGATGCAAATTACGTCAACGATTACAATCAAGAACGACGTTCTAAGTCTAGGGTATGTGCATTTTTCCTTCTAATGCTCCTTCTTTCAGAAGTGTTTTCATGTTAAATAAATAAATTAATTATAACCAGAATATTACAAGTGGTTTTTATCATGTAAAGGGTAAACCCACAGTTATTAGTAAACCATTACATCATGATATGTGAAGGAAAATGAAAATCTATTTTATTCGCAGTGCTACATGACCCAACACTCATGAACCAAAAAACTGACTTTCACCATATTTGGATGGGAATTTGGGCTGAAGCTTTCGGGTCATCTATGCGGACCTGTCTATTTTTAAAGAACAAGTTAGAGGCGCCTTGCATTATCTATAGGTAAAATCACTTCAGTCATAACATTTCTCATAGGTAATAAATAAAATCACTCAAAGTCCAAATTTTCTTCCATCAAATGTTGAATCACTAGGGGTGTCACGCCTACTAAGCTTGATGAGTTATTTATGGTGCCTAGGGCCTCAAATAGCAATCTTAGAAGTATCGTGTTTACTTTTTAAGGCGAGTCCATCGGCGCAGTGGTAAGGGTTATCCCTTACGACGGCACTAGTGCAGATATGAATCCTGCCGAAGGCTTGATGGAAACCATCCGCTAGTAGAGGGCATGGATACGTACCCGTCCTCTCCATAGTGGAAAAAAACTCTCGCAAGTTAGCGGTAGCTGGGAGTGGCATTGTGCCCGGGGCTCACCTTTTATCCTGTTGAATAATATACGTACTAGATAAGTAGATATTTCATTTGAACTTATCTAGTTTGACCCTCTTTTTGGTTTTATTCATCATGCATGTTATATCTGAAACAATAGCTGGCATGTCGAAAAGGGCGATCTCTCAATCATCTAGGTCACGTATCGACTAGGTTTGATTCCTGGCGTAAATTTAACTTGAAGATAGAAACATTGAATGGAGTTAAAAGTGTTCGATGCCAGTATTACATTATTAACCCGTGGTTTCATCAATGAGTGCCAGAATTTATTTGAAACTAATTTGTTTAAACTTAGTTCGAGTTTCAAACTACAAATTTCAAAAAAGCGCAAGCTCCTAACCTTCGTTCAAAAAATGTCGCTTGCTATATCAAATTGAATTTATTTGCTACTCACAAGTGACCTTGATTATGTTTGGGAAAAAGTTTTAAAGAAAATTTGGTCGTTCGAGCATTCCTTTCTTGAAATCATATTGCTTTTGCAAAGCTCAACTAGTAACATTGACTGAAAATATGATTATTTCAGGGATGTTGGTGCTTTCACTTTGGTAAAAAATAATCCGAGATTATTATATCGAAATATACTGGATGATACTGTAAATACTTTGAAGGTCATACACAAAAGGGAGAAAATCGGCGTCTCAGTCATCATATATTTTGCGCGACCCGGAGAAACTCGATTTTCCATTTGTTTGTATTTTCTTCTGCTATTTTCAGTTATGATAAAAATAGGTGTTCTCTTTTACGGAAGTGGAGACATACTTTTTATCTGTGTTCTTAAACTATAATTATCCATTGTAAAAGCAGCTGTTGTTCAATGTACTTTACTGACTCTTTTCCATCATCTTACTTTCTAATGTTTATTTTAGCAGTTTTCTATTTTTAACTCGTCTATCTTTTTTCTCCTCTTTGCGTGTATAGGGTCTATGATGGCAAATGGAACAATAGGATCATTTACTGAAAAAAATTTCAATATTAAAATTATAGATTTTAATAAAATTTATAATTTTATTTCAAAATTTTACTAAATTTGTTTTCTAAATTGATAGTTTTTTAAATCAATTAAGACTTTAGAGTTCTAAATATATATCTAAAAATATTTTTTTTAAAAAAAATATTAAAATTAAAGTTCTCATAAAATATGTGTACAATTTTTGTGATGAAAGTTTTTTTTTTAAAAAATACTCGATAGTATGGTAGCAAAATTCGGGATTGGGATTTGATGTTAGGAGATGAATGGCGGAGATTGGATGTGTCAAAACGTATTTGTATGTGTGTCAGGAATTATCTTGGATGGTTGCAGAGTCGAAGGGACTTATGAGTTCCACGTTAAAAATTTACCTTTTCACTCTCTAAGATAAAGGATGGGTACTTATTTATCAGCCGCTGCATAGAACTATATATTAATAAAATAGTCTTATATTTGTAACTTATCATTGGTCATGATCTAAAATATTATTTAAAATTAAATTTTTAAAGTTTTATATATAAAAATTAATGTTATTTAAAACTTTTTTTTAAAATATAAATGTTTACAATTTTAAAAGATTAATGAATTAACTTTTAAATCTATAACTTTAAAATTTCAAATATCTTTTTAAACGTATTAGTCGGAAAGCTTTAAATACAAAACTATAGCCTAGTATTAACTTTTTTTTTTTTAAAGAAAGGCCGATTTATTGTCATTCACTACTAATTTTTTCAAATATTTTAAAGTACGGGCGATTTAAACAACTTTTTGAACGTAGATATTGATATGATATTTTTCCAATAAAAGTTTGAAAACAATATCAATTTTTTTTTAAAAAAACATTTTCCAAATCGTGAGCACGTGTGAACAGAATAACGGAACCGTTGCTGGCCCTCAGTATAAGACTCACACGTGTGCGCTCGGTTGAGGACCTAACTAAACCAGCACTGGTGCCAGTCCCCGAACAGCCAAAATTTACTTTAAATATTTCTTTAATTCTTCTTTCTCTCGTACATTTCTGTGAAGAAATCTAACCAATTCTATAACGATCTTTCAAACGGGTATGATTTTCATCTTTTAACCAATTCTATAATTCTTGTTTCATCGTTCCGTCGATGCTCAGTTCTACGCCTAATGTCATTTCACTAGGTAATCGCTTCTCATAATTATATTAATATTATAAATTTACTGTTGATCATCTTATTATTATGTGTAGATTTATTGTTGTTGATCATAAACAAGTTGGGGAGCAGATGATCTGTTGTTGGGTTGCTGTAACGATGAGTTCCGATCTTTTTGGGAATTCCATTGATCTCAATTTCGTACCAGATGAAGCTCATGCTAATGATGAGTTAAATCTCTCTTTATCTTTGACCCTCGGATCTGTTGCTGCGGTAGACCCTCCCTCTCTACAGCCTGCGCAAACTACGCCTCCAGCGGCTTGTTATTTAGTCATTGATGTAGATGCAAGTGATGATGATGTTGAGTTTATTTCACCACCAACAGTCCAATCTCAAGTATGATCATCGGTTCTCTCTCTCTCTCTCTCTCTCTCTCTCTCTCTCTCTCTCTCTCTCTCTCTCTCTCTCTCTCTCTCTCTCTCTCTCTCTCTCTCTCTCTCTCTCTCTCTCTCTCTATATATATATATATATATATATATATATATATATATATATATATATATATATATATATATTATATATATATATATATTTATTTATTTATTTATTTATGTGTTGGTGCTATTACACATGAATATGTTGTTCATGTACCGCATTGAATTGTGCAAGCTTAAGTGGCAATGCCTCTTTTGAAAATGATTGTTTTTTTAAGAAAGCTATTTGAACTTGAACATATGCTTATCCTGCTTTTGTCTATGTTCCTTGAGACAACTCACATGGAAAATGTTAGTCATGGTACCACCTCTAAGAGTGCAATCACAAGTATGATCATGGCTCTTTCGACATTATGATCGTCTATTCTAGGACTTTACGTTTTATTAAGAAAGATTTTATAGCTTATTGTGGTTCGCTTTATTTAGCTACATTACCTTTGTAGCATACTCAAACTTATGTTTATTGGTACAAGTATACAACTAGATAGGGACGATGTTCCTGATGGTATTACCTCCAAAAGTGCAGTTTCAAGTATGATCATGGCTCTTTTTATACTTATGATTTGTCGGTTCTTTAGAACTAAGTGTTTTCAGGAGAAACCTGTTTGAAATTCAAATTAGTTTATATGCTTGTTTTGTTGTATTCTTTTAAGCAACATTTAGCATACTTATGTGTCTTGGTACATCTACACGTGAAAGTGTTCATCATGGTAACTATCTTCAGCTTCAAAAGTGCAATCTTAAGTATGACCATGTTGAAAGTTATGAAATAGTTTTGTTCTAGAACGTAAGTTTTTCCTGAGGATATTGAGCTTCAGTTTATGTTATCATGGTTTTGCTTATTTTTGAAGAGCTATGTCAACTTTATATGTTTCTTGGTACAACTCAAACTACACAAGAGCATTGTTCCTTGCTTACTCAATCAAGATGCTTCAATTTTTCTTAAAAGCTAGCATCAAGGAAGTTAGTAATTGGGCATCAATGATTTGTAACATATCATGTATGATCTACTTCATTTGTTTTTTGTTATACTGGTTTGCATCAGTTGATGATCATATGCTATTTGTATGGCTCAGGGTAGGGATCAGGCTAGACGGCGATTTAGGAGGAACCGTGAGACAATACGAATAGAAGACGTGGAAAGTAATCACCAGACTTCTGGTAATTACTTCTTGTTTTGTCTGTTTTCTTCTGAAGATCATGTTATCGAGTCTCAAAAGCAAAGGTTCCTTGAATAGATGCCTTTAGGATTGAACCAAGAAAGGGTATAAATGGAAATTTTCTTGGGTTGAAGTATAGTTTGCTTTCTATAAGTATCATACTCACAATCTGTAGTGGATCTAACAACTAACTGATTATGTATCTGTTTAAGAATAAATGTTACTCTCAGTAAATTACTAAACAAGTAAAAAAAAGGTAAGGTAGTTTATTCAAAGAAAACAAATTTACTATGAAGTTACTAGAAAGAAATACAAATTTGCTATGAAGTTACCTATGTTGCTTATCATACATTGCCAATACAGTACATATCGAAAAAATAAGGAAGATGTGTTTAAACTAGTACTTGGTGTGAAAGTTTCCCTATGCTGACTCTGACAATGAAGAGGTTTACATTGTTTTGCTAGGTAGACCGTGAGACCATTATAAATCAAGCACAAACTAAGAAAGAAAAAGATCAATGCTAGATGACCAAACCTATGCCTTTGGATGCGTGAAAAGACCACATCTTCTTAATTATGCCTTCAGATGCTATGCCCTTTTGACTGTTTCGGCGGTCGAGTCATATAGCATTGTTAAAAGAGAACTTTTTTTAAAGTTGACATACAAAGGAAATATATAGTCAGAAATTACATGAAACAGTACATTGGTTGGATGCAAATATCAATTATACTCAATATGCTTCTTTTATTAAGTTTTCTTTTATGTACGGAATCGAAGGGGTCCAACCCATCAGAAGATACGGATCTGAGCTATTGTGCTAGTATAGCCCTCGTCTCGGCCACCAATGAGCTATTGTGCTTCTTCGGTTTCCAAGAGAGTTATTGTCCACCATATCACTAAGAAGCTCTTCCAGAACTGCAACCTCCACCTGCATCGGCACCTCTTATATCAGCAGACGGCGTTCAGAAATTAATGGATAAACTTGATGAAATTTGTGAAAGATTCACCAAACAATTAGAAGAGAACAGAAATAGTTGGCGCCTTCGCAACCTTCGCACTCTTCGGCAGGTTACTTCGGTGGCGCAATATTGGATTGAGTTTACGAAATATAGGGCTGACATTAAATTTGAGTCTGAACAACAAGTTATTGAAATATTTATTGACGGTCTCAAAGGCAATATTCAGGGAGAGCTAAAAAGAGCAAGCAATCGTTGCACCTCACTTCGTTTTACTTATCGATTAGCCTTATTTCTTTGAATTGTGCCACAGTGGATACTATGAGGAATCTATCAAGGACATGGAAGTTGACTTTTCCTCAACCATTGGATTCGTGCTACATTGGCTCTATGTCATCATGATAATTTTCAGCCCTTACTTTCACAGCCCGACCCGCTGATCTATTTCGGTGGTTTGGACGAAATCAATTTTCTCGGGGCTTCACTGCTGCAACCTTGAGGACAAGGTTGCTTTCTAAGGGGGGTAGAATGTTATCTACGGGATCAAAGGGGTTCGAGCCGTCCGAAAATACAAATCGGAGGATGAGTCAGAGAGATTAGGGTTCTGCAATAAAGTTATTTTAGGAATATTCTTTGGAGATTATTTAGTAGAATATTTGTATTAGGAAACATATTATTGGAGTTATTTTAGGAGGATATTTAGGAGTTATTTTAGATGAATTTTTAGGAGAAGAATTTGGTAGGATCATGGAGGGCTAGCCTCTATAAATATTCGATATATTCCTTACTTTTCATTATGGAAGAAATATAGTAATTTTAGTTACAATAGTTTGTAGCTGTAGTTTGTAGAGCCGACGTGAGCCGACCGAGTCGGTTCATAACAATTGGTATCAGAGGCAATGATCCCCGAAGCTGTTCTTGATTCACTCACCACTACCACCCTTATAACAATGGCTTCATACTGGGACATATTACAACCTACACCCTCATCGCACATTGTCTTTAAACATTCCTCCAATTTGTTTTGTATTTTCTCACATACAGTAGATAGGAAGTCATGAAGCTGATCTGTCGTATGAGATACTGGCTGCACGTGATGATGAGTATCTTGCAGTTGCGATGTATGAAGTTCGGGAGAAAAATCTTAGCTCTGTGGTGATGGGGATTGATTGTAACCCCACTGCGGCGGTAATTGAACATATGGTGATGAGTAAGCAGACCAATATGGTGGAGATGACTGCTGGTAATAAGTATGCGGAGGTTTTGGTGGCAATGGATAAGACGCATAGGATGGATGCCAGTGCGATGAGGGTGTAGGTTGTAGTATGTCCTAGTATGATGATGAGTATCTTGCAGTTGCGATGTATGAAGTTCGGGAGAAAAATCTTAGCTCTGTGGTGATGGGGATTGATTGTAACCCCACTGCGGCGGTAATTGAACATATGGTGATGAGTAAGCAGACCAATATGGTGGAAATGACTGCTGGTAATAAGTATGCGGAGATTTTGGTGGCAATGGATAAGACGCATAGGATGGATGCCAGTGCGATGAGGTGTAGGTTGTAGTATGTCCCAGTATGATGCCATTGTCATAAGGGTGGTAGTGGTGAGTGAATCGACAGCAGTTTCGGTGAGGGTGGATCGTTGGCTCTGATACCAATTGTTATGAACCGACTCCGTCGGCTCACGTCGGCGGTCCGGACGCGGCGAGGATAAGACCGGTGGTGGCTCCACAAACTACAACTACAAACTAAATTAGTCTAAAAATAACTATTTTCTTCCATAATAAAAAGTAAGGAGTACAAGAAATATTTATAGAGACTAGCCCACCAACAACCTACCAAATTCCTCTCCTAAAAATCCTCCTAAATATACTCCTCTAAATAATATCTTTCCTAATACAAGTATTCTTCTAAATACTCTCCAAATAAAGCTCCTAATATAATTCTGCAGGAAACCCTAATCTCTGATTCAATCTCAGATCCGTATATTCTGATGGGTTAGACCCCTTCGATTCCGTAAATAACAGTTTCCCAACAAGTATTCCCATCCCGCGTGGATGAGACTAATCTCTCTCGGGAGTAGCGCAATTACGGTTTTCACCTCGCAACAGGAGTGTTTGCTTCGAACCTCCGACCATACGAAGGCCCCATAACTGCTTGACACAACCTTGCTAACCAGCTGAGCCACGCTATGTTGGTTATACTCGTTTTACTTTAATTTGTAACAATGTCTTCTATGTGACGGACTCCTTGTGGTCCAGCACCTTTACCCTCTGATCTTCCTATTTAAGGAAGATTAGGTAATGGGTTTGAGGATTGACGTTGACCTGGTTTAGCACACAATATACAAGGTTGTGTACTGAATAAATGCATAACAGAGTCGCAAAAGAAGATCTTTAGCAAATGATAAGATAAAGCACAACCTACTTTAATTGATGTAGGTGAAGTAATGAGGTTATGCACAAAATTTCAGAAAATATTTTCTTTTTGGTGAAATTAACTTCACAAGCAAAATAGTAATCTTATGGTCGTCCTTTGACTGTCTTTGACTCTCTAGGCGTGAATTGGTATCGTTGCAAGCTCCTTTCTAGCTGAGTCGAGTTATAACTTTGATTTATAGAAATTAAATTAAATCTTATCTAATGTAGAAATGACATCTTTTAAAGTAAACCCAATCATGGGTACAAGTCCAAGCTTAGTTTATAGGAATTATTTGCTTCTTTACGTGGAACATCTCATTTTACCGGTTTTTTGATCTGATGGTCCTTATTATGTGTCCAGAGAATTTCCTTGGATCATCTTTAGGAGAAGATATGGGGGCAGTGGTTCCAACTTCTAGCAACCAGGTGATTGTGGGGATCCCAGAATGTAGTTTAGATAGCAGTGCAAAATATCTCACTTTGGGCCTATATCCTTCCAAGGTAAGAGCTCATTAATGGTTTTCATATTTTGTAAAATCTATTTAATGGTCTGCTAATGTCTCCAATTAATATTATCTGTTTAATTTGTATTGCCAAGTAATAATGTTGGTATGCATTGTAGTTTCTTAATCTAGATTGATATTGTAGAAGATTTATGAATGGTTGAATATTTACGAGAATGTATCAACTATGTGATACTATTGCTTAGCTGAATTGATTTGCAGCTTTCTAGGAACTTTTTTGGCTACAGTAGGCTAGCAAAGTGTGACAGAAGCATTTAGGAGCTCTCTTGCCATTAACATAAATGGACGCATTGTCTCACAAGCATTTTGATTGTATCACACATTTTTTCTAGCAGAATATTCAACTTCTTTATCATCCATTGCCAAGGCCGAAGATAATAACACCTACTTCTAGGATTATTTATATACGTTTGAGTTTTTATCCTAACATTTGATGTTAACTTCCTGCTTGTGTTTAAAGAAGCTGTCAATGGAAAGCTTTCACCGTTACTTTTCAAGTTTTAAGAGTAGATATTTTTATTCCAACATACTTCTGTAATAGCTTGCAATTCATCATACAACGCGCATCTATGTTGGGGAACTATTAAGATATTAAGGGACTGAGATTCTTCTAGTGATGAGTTATATAGGTCCTCATCGTTTGGATCCTTTTATAGGAAACACCTTTTGTTTTACTATGTTAGAAGTTTAATTCATTTAGAAATTTTGATATTAATATAGTTATTTGTGTGACAATTATAATCATATATCTAGTGGTACATTATGAGAGTTTAATTTTGTAGAAGACTCTGAGTTAGTAGTTATATTTGGTATGCTCTTACAACTCTTTTTGTATCTCAGTCTTTATCACACTTTCTGTAGGGTCGGGATGATGAGATTCACCCTCTTGTAGACATCTTATTGTCAGAATATTTAGTCCAACTTTAAGAAACATGCAAGAGCTAGAGCAGCAACATCATAGAACTAAAGCCGACAATCATGTAGACATCTTATTGTCGGAATATTTAGTCCAACTTTAAGGACATTGTCCTTATTTGCTTCCTATTTTATTTTTATTTATTTTATTTTTTTAAAATATTATGTGTGTGTGTGTTTTGTGCTTGGGTTGGGCACGCTTGGCGTGATTTTCTTTGTTATGTGAAATTATGTGTTTACTTGTCTGTGTCTTGGATTTGCATTTTTAGGCTGAGGGTCCTACAAAAATAGCCTCCTGGCAGGGCTCATGCCTGAAAAGTTGTTATTGTTGTAGGAGATTACTAGAGTAAATTTGTTTCTGTTACCGTGCTCCTTTTCTGCTATCCCTGTGTGAACTGAGATTACAGTTTCCAATTCTTACTGACAAAAAAGATTATGTTGTGAACTGAGATCTTGTTATCTAATAACTTGATCAATGCATTTTTTTTTTCAAAACAGAAACTTTTAGAAAGTTTGACAAAACACATTTTTGGCAGAGTCTTGAATTATCGAATAGCGAGCAGGAAGAAGAGAAGCCGAACGAGCCCAGTTTCGATTGTCCAATCTGCCTGAAGTCCCTCGTTGATCCAACCTCAACAATCTGCGGACATATCTTTTGTCAGGTCTGCATCACGACCGCTGTTACAGCATCAAAAAGATGTCCTACTTGCCGGAAGAAACTAAATAAGAACAAGTTTCACAGGGTGTATCTCCCGACTGCCGACTGAGGTCGTTCAAGTAGATTTCGTTAATCGTCTGATGTTTTCTACAAATCTAAAAGCTAGTTTTAACAAAACATTTCTGAATATGCAACAATTAGTTTGTGAGGGTGATCTAAAATCATTACCTTTTGATGCTCACAGGGTTCATAGTAGCTATGTGAAGTTTTTTTAGTACTTTGTGGAAGTGCATGATGCTTTAAAAACATATATTACATTTTCTTTTTTGTTTATATTAATTTATTTTCAAGATGGAGATAGGAGACTGAGATAAAGGATATATAGATGGTAAAATGGTTATATAATTTTATATTCACTTTTAAATTTTTTTTTTAAATATCTGTACCAGACTACCAGTAAAGACTTCTCTAAGCTGTATGGTTTGTTCAATAACAGAATGTTTTTGCAATACATTTGATATTGAACTTAGCTTAACACAGTATGTGGAAAAATGCAGCAAGTATGCATATTAGTGAACTTCAATTAGTTCATAAAAATAGGTTATTTATATATAAAAAGAATTGATCAATCTTAGTTTATCTTTGATATATGATCAATTAATGTATCAAGATTAATTATTATGTTTTTTAATAGTTGTAAAATGACATTTTTTACATTTAGAAATGAAAACTATTTTTTAGAATTATTGTGACCCTAAACCGAGTTCACATTTTTTACTATAACTTGTTTTGTGAAGAATTTTTTTAAAAAAAGCTTATACATCTAAAATTCTCACAGAATTTGTCAAAATAGACAAAATAAATAAAATAAAATAATTATTTGTTTGTGGAATTCTACTATAAAAGATCTTGTCTTGATAATAGAGTACTTTTTAAATATTATTACTGATTATTTTGGTAGATTGGTAGGGAATGTAGCATTCATCTAATTTTATATAATTACTTTAGAAAATTAGAATCGATGAAAAGCACTGAAAATTGTGAAAAAATAAATTTCAAAATATTTAGTTAAATATTCGAGTTTATGTGAATAATAGTATATAACTGCTGATTTATCAGGATTAAAATGACAAAAATAATACATTTCTCCAAATAAAATAGATCATTTTGATCTATATGTATGAGCGTATAGATTAAAAAATTATAATTATTTTTTAGAAAAAAAGTTTAATATAAAATTTATAAATTTTAATGATATTTATAATTTGGGGTGTTGACGACCTTCCTCCGGAGAAGAAAAGAAAGGTTTGGAGTCGCCACCTAATTTTTATGGAAAACTAGGAAACCGGATAAGGCACATTGAGATTCTAGTGTTCGCTCGTCGGTTACGTGTGGGGAAGAGTCACCCCCACAGCGCCCTCGAAAGAGGGTACTCTATAGATGATTACAATAATTTTGGATTTATTCTAACATATATGCATGAATTATTATTAACTATGTGCATATTGATTAATTATCCATTCAATATGAACGAAAGAGCATAGTATCCACTTCACTCTTTCTATCATATTGGACAGATACATACAAATAGAAAATATATATTCCCAAGACGATATCCATCTTCTTGTTTCTATAGCTTCTCTATTTGTATGGGATTTGACTTTTAATAAATATGTTCGAACAAATTAGAAAAGTAATATCCATCACTTTCCTATTTTGTCTTAGATTAAAGTTCATCCGACCCTTAATCCTTATAATTGAAAACAAGTCAAATCTCTATTATCTATATGCGCATATTTAATTATGATTTACTAATATGCATGCTTTTGACAATATTAAAAATAAAAATAAAAATGCTACGCGAAATTAATTTTAATTTTTGTATGTAGGGCTCAGCGCGTTTCCGTTTCCTCATCATCGCCCGATTGTTATTGTGAGTGACATTTTTTAGTATGACTTGAATTATTAGATTTTGGAAGTATCCACCTCCTATTGTGACTTCGGATTGTAAGTGTCCACCTACTACCCATTTATTAAAATTAAAATTGTGTGTTTATTTTTGAGAACCAGTATCCACCGAATTCTCCGTATTTTAAAATATCTAATATAACGTTTTTTTTTTATTTGAAGGGAAGAAATATCCATCTCATTCCCAATGTAATTATTTTTAATTATCGAATTATGCTTCGTTGATTAGTTATAAAGAAATAAATGTTTTTAATATTTATTATCTAAATAAAATCAATTAGAAACA